>OX031007.1:0-2500000 GCA_943735925.1 Pollenia amentaria
AAATATAAATTAAGTAAAATTATGGAACACTTAATTGGGAACATTATCTATAAAATAAGGTATAAATCACCCTTGTGGGTCTCCCAGTTCGGCCACAGTGGGGTTAAGCATCCTCAGAGAACCACTGAAATACCCTTCAACGTAAAAAAATCATCACCAATCAGCCAATTCGTAAATATAAATTAAGTAAAATTATGGAACACTTAATGGGAACATTATCTATAAAATAAGGTATAAATCACCCTTGTGGGTCTCCCAGTTCGGCCACAGTGGGTTAAGCATCCCTCAGAGAACCACTGAAATACCCTTCAACGTAAAAATCATCACCAATCAGCCAATTCGTAAATATAAATTAAGTAAAATTATGGAACACTTAATTGGGAACATTATCTATAAAATAAGGTATAAATCACCCTTGTGGGTCTCCCAGTTCGGCCACAGTGGGTTAAGCATCCCTCAGAGAACCACTGAAATACCCTTCAACGTAAAAAATCATCACCAATCAGCCAATTCGTAAATATAAATTAAGTAAAATTATGGAACACTTAATTGGGAACATTATCTATAAAATAAGGTATAAATCACCCTTGTGGGTCTCCCAGTTCGGCCACAGTGGGTTAAGCATCCCTCAGAGAACCACTGAAATACCCTTCAACGTAAAAAATCACCAATCAGCCAATTCGTAAATATAAATTAAGTAAAATTATGGAACACTTAATTGGGAACATTATCTATAAAATAAGGTATAAATCACCCTTGTGGGTCTCCCAGTTCGGCCACA
This sequence comes from Pollenia amentaria, assembly GCA_943735925.1. Classification (NCBI taxonomy): domain Eukaryota; kingdom Metazoa; phylum Arthropoda; class Insecta; order Diptera; family Polleniidae; genus Pollenia; species Pollenia amentaria. The sequence goes on from OX031007.1 coordinate 782, forward strand.
GTGGGTTAAGCATCCCTCAGAGAACCACTGAAATACCCTTCAACGTAAAAAATCATCACCAATCAGCCAATTCGTAAATAAAATTAAGTAAAATTATGGAACACTTAATTGGGAACATTATCTATAAAATAAGGTATAAATCACCCTTGTGGGTCTCCCAGTTCGGCCACAGTGGGTTAAGCATCCCTCAGAGAACCACTGAAATACCCTTCAACGTAAAAAATCATCACCAATCAGCCAATTCGTAAATATAATTAAGTAAAATTATGGAACACTTAATTGGGAACATTATCTATAAAATAAGGTATAAATCACCCTTGTGGGTCTCCCAGTTCGGCCACAGTGGGTTAAGCATCCCTCAGAGAACCCACTGAAATACCCTTCAACGTAAAAAATCATCACCAATCAGCCAATTCGTAAATATAAATTAAGTAAAATTATGGAACACTTAATTGGGAACATTATCTATAAAATAAGGTATAAATCACCCTTGTGGGTCTCCCAGTTCGGCCACAGTGGGTTAAGCATCCCTCAGAGAACCACTGAAATACCCTTCAACGTAAAAAAATCATCACCAATCAGCCAATTCGTAATATAAATTAAGTAAAATTATGGAACACTTAATTGGGAACATTATCTATAAAATAAGGTATAAATCACCCTTGTGGGTCTCCCAGTTCGGCCACAGTGGGTTAAGCATCCCTCAGAGAACCACTGAAATACCCTTCAACGTAAAAAATCATCACCAATCAGCCAATTCGTAAATATAAATTAAGTAAAATTATGGAACACTTAATTGGGAACATTATCTATAAAATAAGGTATAAATCACCCTTGTGGGTCTCCCAGTTCGGCCACAGTGGGTTAAGCATCCCTCAGAGAACCACTGAAATACCCTTCAACGTAAAAAATCATCACCAATCAGCCAATTCGTAAATATAAATTAAGTAAAATTATGGAACACTTAATTGGGAACATTATCTATAAAATAAGGTATAAATCACCCTTGTGGGTCTCCCAGTTCGGCCACAGTGGGTTAAGCATCCCTCAGAGAACCACTGAAATACCCTTCAACGTAAAAAATCATCACCAATCAGCCAATTCGTAAATATAAATTAAGTAAAATTATGGAACACTTAATTGGGAACATTATCTATAAAATAAGGTATAAATCACCCTTGTGGGTCTCCCAGTTCGGCCACAGTGGGTTAAGCATCCCTCAGAGAACCACTGAAATACCCTTCAACGTAAAAAATCATCACCAATCAGCCAATTCGTAAATATAAATTAAGTAAAATTATGGAACACTTAATTGGGAACATTATCTATAAAATAAGGTATAAATCACCCTTGTGGGTCTCCCAGTTCGGCCACAGTGGGTTAAGCATCCCTCAGAGAACCACTGAAATACCCTTCAACGTAAAAAATCATCACCAATCAGCCAATTCGTAAATATAAATTAAGTAAAATTATGGAACACTTAATTGGGAACATTATCTATAAAATAAGGTATAAATCACCCTTGTGGGTCTCCCAGTTCGGCCACAGTGGGGTTAAGCATCCCTCAGAGAACCACTGAAATACCCTTCAACGTAAAAAATCATCACCAATCAGCCAATTCGTAAATATAAATTAAGTAAAATTATGGAACACTTAATTGGGAACATTATCTATAAAATAAGGTATAAATCACCCTTGTGGGTCTCCCAGTTCGGCACAGTGGGTTAAGCATCCCTCAGAGAACCACTGAAATACCCTTCAACGTAAAAAATCATCACCAATCAGCCAATTCGTAATATAAATTAAGTAAAATTATGGAACACTTAATGGGAACATTATCTATAAAATAAGGTATAAATCACCCTTGTGGGTCTCCCAGTTCGGCCACAGTGGGGTTAAGCATCCCTCAGAGAACCACTGAAATACCCTTCAACGTAAAAAATCATCACCAATCAGCCAATTCGTAAATATAAATTAAGTAAAATTATGGAACACTTAATTGGGAACATTATCTATAAAATAAGGTATAAATCACCCTTGTGGGTCTCCCAGTTCGGCCACAGTGGGTTAAGCATCCCTCAGAGAACCACTGAAATACCCTTCAACGTAAAAAATCATCACCAATCAGCCAATTCGTAAATATAAATTAAGTAAAATTATGGAACACTTAATTGGGAACATTATCTATAAAATAAGGTATAAATCACCCTTGTGGGTCTCCCAGTTCGGCCACAGTGGGTTAAGCATCCCTCAGAGAACCACTGAAATACCCTTCAACGTAAAAAATCATCACCAATCAGCCAATTCGTAAATATAAATTAAGTAAAATTATGGAACACTTAATTGGGGAACATTATCTATAAAATAAGGTATAAATCACCCTTGTGGGTCTCCCAGTTCGGCCACAGTGGGTTAAGCATCCCTCAGAGAACCACTGAAATACCCTTCAACGTAAAAAATCATCACCAATCAGCCAATTCGTAATATAAATTAAGTAAAATTATGGAACACTTAATTGGGAACATTATCTATAAAATAAGGTATTAAATCACCCTTGTGGGTCTCCCAGTTCGGCCACAGTGGGTTAAGCATCCCTCAGAGAACCACTGAAATACCCTTCAACGTAAAAAATCATCACCAATCAGCCAATTCGTAAATATAAATTAAGTAAAATTATGGAACACTTAATTGGGAACATTATCTATAAAATAAGGTATAAATCACCCTTGTGGGTCTCCCAGTTCGGCCACAGTGGGTTAAGCATCCCTCAGAGAACCACTGAAATACCCTTCAACGTAAAAAATCATCACCAATCAGCCATTCGTAAATATAAATTAAGTAAAATTATGGAACACTTAATGGGAACATTATCTATAAAATAAGGTATAAATCACCCTTGTGGGTCTCCCAGTTCGGCCACAGTGGGTTAAGCATCCCTCAGAGAACCACTGAAATACCCTTCAACGTAAAAAATCATCACCAATCAGCCAATTCGTAAATATAAATTAAGTAAAATTATGGAACACTTAATTGGGAACATTATCTATAAAATACGGTATAAATCACCCTTGTGGGTCTCCCAGTTCGGCCACAGTGGGTTAAGCATCCCTCAGAGAACCACTGAAATACCCCTTCAACGTAAAAATCATCACCAATCAGCCAATTCGTAAATATAAATTAAGTAAAATTATGGACACTTAATTGGGAACATTATCTATAAAATAAGGTATAAATCACCCTTGTGGGTCCTCCCAGTTCGGCCACAGTGGGTTAAGCATCCCTCAGAGAACCACTGAAATACCCTTCAACGTAAAAAATCATCACCAATCAGCCAATTCGTAAATATAAATTAAGTAAAATTATGGAACACTTAATTGGGAACATTATCTATAAAATAAGGTATAAATCACCCTTGTGGGTCTCCCAGTTCGGCCACAGTGGGTTAAGCATCCCTCAGAGAACCACTGAAATACCCTTCAACGTAAAAAATCATCACCAATCAGCCAATTCGTAAATATAAATTAAGTAAAATTATGGAACACTTAATTGGGAACATTATCTATAAAATAAGGTATAAATCACCCTTGTGGGTCTCCCAGTTCGGCCACAGTGGGTTAAGCATCCCTCAGAGAACCACTGAAATACCCTTCAACGTAAAAAATCATCACCAATCAGCCAATTCGTAAATATAAATTAAGTAACATTATGGAACACTTAATTGGGAACATATCTATAAAATAAGGTATAAATCACCCTTGTGGGTCTCCCAGTTCGGCCACAGTGGGTTAAGCATCCCTCAGAGAACCACTGAAATACCCTTCAACGTAAAAAATCATCACCAATCAGCAATTCGTAAATATAAATTAAGTAAAATTATGGAACACTTAATTGGTAACATTATCTATAAAATAAGGTATAAATCACCCTTGTGGGTCTCCAGTTCGGCCACAGTGGGTTAAGCATCCCTCAGAGAACCACTGAAATACCCTTCAACGTAAAAAATCATCACCAATCAGCCAATTCGTAAATATAAATTAAGTTAAAATTATGGAACACTTAATTGGGAACATTATCTATAAAATAAGGTATAAATCACCCTTGTGGGTCTCCCAGTTCGGCCACAGTGGGTAAGCATCCCTCAGAGAACCACTGAAATACCCTTCAACGTAAAAAATCATCACCAATCAGCCAATTCGTAAATATAAATTAAGTAAAATTATGGAACACTTAATTGGGAACATTATCTATAAAATAAGGTATAAATCACCCTTGTGGGTCTCCCAGTTCGGCCACAGTGGGTTAAGCATCCCTCAGAGAACCACTGAAATACCCTTCAACGTAAAAAATCATCACCAATCAGCCAATTCGTAATATAAATTAAGTAAAATTATGGACACTTAATTGGGAACATTATCTATAAAATAAGGTATAAATCACCCTTGTGGGTCTCCCAGTTCGGCCACAGTGGGTTAAGCATCCCTCAGAGAACCACTGAAATACCCTTCAACGTAAAAAATCATCACCAATCAGCCAATTCGTAAATATAAATTAAGTAAAATTATGGAACACTTAATTGGGAACATTATCTATAAAATAAGGTATAAATCACCCTTGTGGGTCTCCAGTTCGGCCACAGTGGGTTAAGCATCCCTCAGAGAACCACTGAAATACCCTTCAACCGTAAAATCATCACCAATCAGCCAATTCGTAAATATAAATTAAGTAAAATTATGGAACACTTATTGGGAACATTATCTATAAAATAAGGTATAAATCACCCTTGTGGGTCTCCCAGTTCGGCCACAGTGGGTTAAGCATCCCTCAGAGAACCACTGAAATACCCTTCAACGTAAAAAATCATCACCAATCAGCCATTCGTAAATATAAATTAAGTAAAATTATGGAACACTTAATTGGGAACATTATCTATAAAATAAGGTATAAATCACCCTTGTGGGTCTCCCAGTTCGGCCACAGTGGGTTAAGCATCCCTCAGAGAACCACTGAAATACCCTTCAACGTAAAAAATCATCACCAATCAGCCAATTCGTAAATATAAATTAAGTAAAATTATGGAACACTTAATTGGGAACATTATCTATAAAATAAGGTATAAATCACCCTTGTGGGTCTCCCAGTTCGGCCACAGTGGGTTAAGCATCCCTCAGAGAACCACTGAAATACCCTTCAACGTAAAAAATCATCACCAATCAGCCAATTCGTAAATATAAATTAAGTAAAATTATGGAACACTTAATTGGGAACATTATCTATAAAATAGGTATAAATCACCCTTGTGGGTCTCCCAGTTCGGCCACAGTGGGTTAAGCATCCCTCAGAGAACCACTGAAATACCCTTCAACGTAAAAAATCATCACCAATCAGCCAATTCGTAATATAATTAAGTAAAATTATGGGACACTTAATTGGGAACATTATCTATAAAATAAGGTATAAATCACCCTTGTGGGTCTCCCAGTTCGGCCACAGTGGGTTAAGCATCCCTCAGAGAACCACTGAAATACCCTTCAACGTAAAAAATCATCACCAATCAGCCAATTCGTAAATATAAATTAAGTAAAATTATGGAACACTTAATTGGGAACATTATCTATAAAATAAGGTATAAATCACCCTTGTGGGTCTCCCAGTTCGGCCACAGTGGGTTAAGCATCCCTCAGAGAACCACTGAAATACCCTTCAACGTAAAAAATCATCACCAATCAGCCAATTCGTAAATATAAATTAAGTAAAATTATGGAACACTTAATTGGGAACATTATCTATAAAATAAGGTATAAATCACCCTTGTGGGTCTCCCAGTTCGGCCACAGTGGGTTAAGCATCCCTCAGAGAACCACTGAAATACCCTTCAACGTAAAAAATCATCACCAATCAGCCAATTCGTAAATATAAATTAAGTAAACTTATGGAACACTTAATTGGGAACATTATCTATAAAATAAGGTATAAATCACCCTTGTGGGGTCTCCCAGTTCGGCCACAGTGGGTTAAGCATCCCTCAGAGAACCACTGAAATACCCTTCAACGTAAAAAATCATCACCAATCAGCCAATTCGTAAATATAAATTAAGTAAAATTATGGAACACTTAATTGGGAACATTATCTATAAAATAAGGTATAAATCACCCTTGTGGGTCTCCCAGTTCGGCCACAGTGGGTTAAGCATCCTCAGAGAACCACTGAAATACCCTTCAACGTAAAAAATCATCACCAATCAGCCAATTCGTAAATATAAATTAAGTAAAATTATGGAACACTTAATTGGGAACATTATCTATAAAATAAGGTATAAATCACCCTTGTGGCACAGTGGGTTAAGCATCCCTCAGAGAACCACTGAAATACCCTTCAACGTAAAAAATCATCACCAATCAGCCAATTCGTAAATATAAATTAAGTAAAATTATGGAACACTTAATTGGGAACATTATCTATAAAATAAGGTATAAATCACCCTTGTGGGTCTCCCAGTTCGGCCACAGTGGGTTAAGCATCCCTCAGAGAACCACTGAAATACCCTTCAACGTAAAAAATCATCACCAATCAGCCAATTCGTAAATATAAATTAAGTAAAATTATGGAACACTTAATTGGGAACATTATCTATAAATAAGGTATAAATCACCCTTGTGGGTCTCCCAGTTCGGCCACAGTGGGTTAAGCATCCCTCAGAGAACCACTGAAATACCCTTCAACGTAAAAAATCATCACCAATCAGCCAATTCGTAAATATAAATTAAGTAAAATTATGGAACACTTAATTGGGAACATTATCTATAAAATAAGGTATAAATCACCCTTGTGGGTCTCCCAGTTCGGCCACAGTGGGTTAAGCATCCCTCAGAGAACCACTGAAATACCCTTCAACGTAAAAAATCATCACCAATCAGCCAATTCGTAAATATAAATTAAGTAAAATTATGGAACACTTAAATGGGAACATTATCTATAAAATAAGGTATAAATCACCCTTGTGGGTCTCCCAGTTCGGCCACAGTGGGTTAAGCATCCCTCAGAGAACCACTGAAATACCCTTCAACGTAAAAAATCATCACCAATCAGCCAATTCGTAAATATAAATTAAGTAAAATTATGGAACACTTAATTGGGAACATTATCTATAAAATAAGGTATAAATCACCCTTGTGGGTCTCCCAGTTCGGCCACAGTGGGTTAAGCATCCCTCAGAGAACCACTGAAATACCCTTCAACGTAAAAAATCATCACCAATCAGCCAATTCGTAAATATAAATTAAGTAAAATTATGGAACACTTAATTGGGAACATTATCTATAAAATAAGGTATAAATCACCCTTGTGGGTCTCCCAGTTCGGCCACAGTGGGTTAAGCATCCCTCAGAGAACCACTGAAATACCCTTCAACGTAAAAAATCATCACCAATCAGCCAATTCGTAAATATAAATTAAGTAAAATTATGGAACACTTAATTGGGAACATTATCTATAAAATAAGGTATAAATCACCCTTGTGGGTCTCCCAGTTCGGCCACAGTGGGTTAAGCATCCCTCAGAGAACCACTGAAATACCCTTCAACGTAAAAAATCATCACCAATCAGCCAATTCGTAAATATAAATTAAGTAAAATTATGGAACACTTAATTGGGAACATTATCTATAAAATAAGGTATAAATCACCCTTGTGGGTCTCCCAGTTCGGCCACAGTGGGTTAAGCATCCCTCAGAGAACCACTGAAATACCCTTCAACGTAAAAAATCATCACCAATCAGCCAATTCGTAAATATAAATTAAGTAAAATTATGGAACACTTAATTGGGAACATTATCTATAAAATAAGGTATAAATCACCCTTGTGGGTCTCCCAGTTCGGCCACAGTGGGTTAAGCATCCCTCAGAGAACCACTGAAATACCCTTCAACGTAAAAAATCATCACCAATCAGCCAATTCGTAAATATAAATTAAGTAAAATTATGGAACACTTAATTGGGAACATTATCTATAAAATAAGGTATAAATCACCCTTGTGGGTCTCCCAGTTTGGCCACAGTGGGTTAAGCATCCCTCAGAGAACCACTGAAATACCCTTCAACGTAAAAAATCATCACCAATCAGCCAATTCGTAAATATAAATTAAGTAAAATTATGGAACACTTAATTGGGAACATTATCTATAAAATAAGGTATAAATCACCCTTGTGGGTCTCCCAGTTCGGCCACAGTGGGTTAAGCATCCCTCAGAGAACCACTGAAATACCCTTCAACGTAAAAAATCATCACCAATCAGCCAATTCGTAAATATAAATTAAGTAAAATTATGGAACACTTAATTGGGAACATTATCTATAAAATAAGGTATAAATCACCCTTGTGGGTCTCCCAGTTCGGCCACAGTGGGTTAAGCATCCCTCAGAGAACCACTGAAATACCCTTCAACGTAAAAAATCATCACCAATCAGCCAATTCGTAAATATAAATTAAGTAAAATTATGGAACACTTAATTGGGAACATTATCTATAAAATAAGGTATAAATCACCCTTGTGGGTCTCCCAGTTCGGCCACAGTGGGTTAAGCATCCCTCAGAGAACCACTGAAATACCCTTCAACGTAAAAAATCATCACCAATCAGCCAATTCGTAAATATAAATTAAGTAAAATTATGGAACACTTAATTGGGAACATTATCTATAAAATAAGGTATAAATCACCCTTGTGGGTCTCCCAGTTCGGCCACAGTGGGTTAAGCATCCCTCAGAGAACCACTGAAATACCCTTCAACGTAAAAAATCATCACCAATCAGCCAATTCGTAAATATAAATTAAGTAAAATTATGGAACACTTAATTGGGAACATTATCTATAAAATAAGGTATAAATCACCCTTGTGGGTCTCCCAGTTCGGCCACAGTGGGTTAAGCATCCCTCAGAGAACCACTGAAATACCCTTCAACGTAAAAAATCATCACCAATCAGCCAATTCGTAAATATAAATTAAGTAAAATTATGGAACACTTAATTGGGAACATTATCTATAAAATAAGGTATAAATCACCCTTGTGGGTCTCCCAGTTCGGCCACAGTGGGTTAAGCATCCCTCAGAGAACCACTGAAATACCCTTCAACGTAAAAAATCATCACCAATCAGCCAATTCGTAAATATAAATTAAGTAAAATTATGGAACACTTAATTGGGAACATTATCTATAAAATAAGGTATAAATCACCCTTGTGGGTCTCCCAGTTCGGCCACAGTGGGTTAAGCATCCCTCAGAGAACCACTGAAATACCCTTCAACGTAAAAAATCATCACCAATCAGCCAATTCGTAAATATAAATTAAGTAAAATTATGGAACACTTAATTGGGAACATTATCTATAAAATAAGGTATAAATCACCCTTGTGGGTCTCCCAGTTCGGCCACAGTGGGTTAAGCATCCCTCAGAGAACCACTGAAATACCCTTCAACGTAAAAAATCATCACCAATCAGCCAATTCGTAAATATAAATTAAGTAAAATTATGGAACACTTAATTGGGAACATTATCTATAAAATAAGGTATAAATCACCCTTGTGGGTCTCCCAGTTCGGCCACAGTGGGTTAAGCATCCCTCAGAGAACCACTGAAATACCCTTCAACGTAAAAAATCATCACCAATCAGCCAATTCGTAAATATAAATTAAGTAAAATTATGGAACACTTAATTGGGAACATTATCTATAAAATAAGGTATAAATCACCCTTGTGGGTCTCCCAGTTCGGCCACAGTGGGTTAAGCATCCCTCAGAGAACCACTGAAATACCCTTCAACGTAAAAAATCATCACCAATCAGCCAATTCGTAAATATAAATTAAGTAAAATTATGGAACACTTAATTGGGAACATTATCTATAAAATAAGGTATAAATCACCCTTGTGGGTCTCCCAGTTCGGCCACAGTGGGTTAAGCATCCCTCAGAGAACCACTGAAATACCCTTCAACGTAAAAAATCATCACCAATCAGCCAATTCGTAAATATAAATTAAGTAAAATTATGGAACACTTAATTGGGAACATTATCTATAAAATAAGGTATAAATCACCCTTGTGGGTCTCCCAGTTCGGCCACAGTGGGTTAAGCATCCCTCAGAGAACCACTGAAATACCCTTCAACGTAAAAAATCATCACCAATCAGCCAATTCGTAAATATAAATTAAGTAAAATTATGGAACACTTAATTGGGAACATTATCTATAAAATAAGGTATAAATCACCCTTGTGGGTCTCCCAGTTCGGCCACAGTGGGTTAAGCATCCCTCAGAGAACCACTGAAATACCCTTCAACGTAAAAAATCATCACCAATCAGCCAATTCGTAAATATAAATTAAGTAAAATTATGGAACACTTAATTGGGAACATTATCTATAAAATAAGGTATAAATCACCCTTGTGGGTCTCCCAGTTCGGCCACAGTGGGTTAAGCATCCCTCAGAGAACCACTGAAATACCCTTCAACGTAAAAAATCAACACCAATCAGCCAATTCGTAAATATAAATTAAGTAAAATTATGGAACACTTAATTGGGAACATTATCTATAAAATAAGGTATAAATCACCCTTGTGGGTCTCCCAGTTCGGCCACAGTGGGTTAAGCATCCCTCAGAGAACCACTGAAATACCCTTCAACGTAAAAATCATCACCAATCAGCCAATTCGTAAATATAAATTAAGTAAAATTATGGAACACTTAATTGGGAACATTATCTATAAAATAAGGTATAAATCACCCTTGTGGGTCTCCCAGTTCGGCCACAGTGGGTTAAGCATCCCTCAGAGAACCACTGAAATACCCTTCAACGTAAAAAACATCACCAATCAGCCAATTCGTAAATATAAATTAAGTAAAATTATGGAACACTTAATTGGGAACATTATCTATAAAATAAGGTATAAATCACCCTTGTGGGTCTCCCAGTTCGGCCACAGTGGGTTAAGCATCCCTCAGAGAACCACTGAAATACCCTTCAACGTAAAAAATCATCACCAATCAGCCAATTCGTAAATATAAATTAAGTAAAATTATGGAACACTTAATTGGGAACATTATCTATAAAATAAGGTATAAATCACCCTTGTGGGTCTCCCAGTTCGGCCACAGTGGGTTAAGCATCCCTCAGAGAACCACTGAAATACCCTTCAACGTAAAAAATCATCACCAATCAGCCAATTCGTAAATATAAATTAAGTAAAATTATGGAACACTTAATTGGGAACATTATCTATAAAATAAGGTATAAATCACCCTTGTGGGTCTCCCAGTTCGGCCACAGTGGGTTAAGCATCCCTCAGAGAACCACTGAAATACCCTTCAACGTAAAAAATCATCACCAATCAGCCAATTCGTAAATATAAATTAAGTAAAATTATGGAACACTTAATTGGGAACATTATCTATAAAATAAGGTATAAATCACCCTTGTGGGTCTCCCAGTTCGGCCACAGTGGGTTAAGCATCCCTCAGAGAACCACTGAAATACCCTTCAACGTAAAAAATCATCACCAATCAGCCAATTCGTAAATATAAATTAAGTAAAATTATGGAACACTTAATTGGGAACATTATCTATAAAATAAGGTATAAATCACCCTTGTGGGTCTCCCAGTTCGGCCACAGTGGGTTAAGCATCCCTCAGAGAACCACTGAAATACCCTTCAACGTAAAAAATCATCACCAATCAGCCAATTCGTAAATATAAATTAAGTAAAATTATGGAACACTTAATTGGGAACATTATCTATAAAATAAGGTATAAATCACCCTTGTGGGTCTCCCAGTTCGGCCACAGTGGGTTAAGCATCCCTCAGAGAACCACTGAAATACCCTTCAACGTAAAAAATCATCACCAATCAGCCAATTCGTAAATATAAATTAAGTAAAATTATGGAACACTTAATTGGGAACATTATCTATAAAATAAGGTATAAATCACCCTTGTGGGTCTCCCAGTTCGGCCCACAGTGGGTTAAGCATCCCTCAGAGAACCACTGAAATACCCTTCAACGTAAAAAATCATCACCAATCAGCCAATTCGTAAATATAAATTAAGTAAAATTATGGAACACTTAATTGGGAACATTATCTATAAAATAAGGTATAAATCACCCTTGTGGGTCTCCCAGTTCGGCCACAGTGGGTTAAGCATCCCTCAGAGAACCACTGAAATACCCTTCAACGTAAAAAATCATCACCAATCAGCCAATTCGTAAATATAAATTAAGTAAAATTATGGAACACTTAATTGGGAACATTATCTATAAAATAAGGTATAAATCACCCTTGTGGGTCTCCCAGTTCGGCCACAGTGGGTTAAGCATCCCTCAGAGAACCACTGAAATACCCTTCAACGTAAAAATCATCACCAATCAGCCAATTCGTAAATATAAATTAAGTAAAATTATGGAACACTTAATTGGGAACATTATCTATAAAATAAGGTATAAATCACCCTTGTGGGTCTCCCAGTTCGGCCACAGTGGGTTAAGCATCCCTCAGAGAACCACTGAAATACCCTTCAACGTAAAAAATCATCACCAATCAGCCAATTCGTAAATATAAATTAAGTAAAATTATGGAACACTTAATTGGGAAACATTATCTATAAAATAAGGTATAAATCACCCTTGTGGGTCTCCCAGTTCGGCCACAGTGGGTTAAGCATCCCTCAGAGAACCACTGAAATACCCTTCAACGTAAAAAATCATCACCAATCAGCCAATTCGTAAATATAAATTAAGTAAAATTATGGAACACTTAATTGGGAACATTATCTATAAAAATAAGGTATAAATCACCCTTGTGGGTCTCCCAGTTCGGCCACAGTGGGTTAAGCATCCCTCAGAGAACCACTGAAATACCCTTCAACGTAAAAAATCATCACCAATCAGCCAATTCGTAAATATAAATTAAGTAAAATTATGGAAACACTTAATTGGGAACATTATCTATAAAATAAGGTATAAATCACCCTTGTGGGTCTCCCAGTTCGGCCACAGTGGGTTAAGCATCCCTCAGAGAACCACTGAAATACCCTTCAACGTAAAAAATCATCACCAATCAGCCAATTCGTAAATATAAATTAAGTAAAATTATGGAACACTTAATTGGGAACATTATCTATAAAATAAGGTATAAATCACCCTTGTGGGTCTCCCAGTTCGGCCACAGTGGGTTAGCATCCCTCAGAGAACCACTGAAATACCCTTCAACGTAAAAAAATCATCACCAATCAGCCAATTCGTAAATATAAATTAAGTAAAATTATGGAACACTTAATTGGGAACATTATCTATAAAATAAGGTATAAATCACCCTTGTGGGTCTCCCAGTTCGGCCACAGTGGGTTAAGCATCCCTCAGAGAACCACTGAAATACCCTTCAACGTAAAAAATCATCACCAATCAGCCAATTCGTAAATATAAATTAAGTAAAATTATGGAACAACTTAATTTGGGAACATTATCTATAAAATAAGGTATAAATCACCCTTGTGGGTCTCCCAGTTCGGCCACAGTGGGTTAAGCATCCCTCAGAGAACCACTGAAATACCCTTCAACGTAAAAAATCATCACCAATCAGCCAATTCGTAAATATAAATTAAGTAAAATTATGGAACACTTAATTGGGAACATTATCTATAAAATAAGGTATAAATCACCCTTGTGGGTCTCCCAGTTCGGCCACAGTGGGTTAAGCATCCCTCAGAGAACCACTGAAATACCCTTCAACGTAAAAAATCATCACCAATCAGCCAATTCGTAAATATAAATTAAGTAAAATTATGGAACACTTAATTGGGAACATTATCTATAAAATAAGGTATAAATCACCCTTGTGGGTCTCCCAGTTCGGCCACAGTGGGTTAAGCATCCCTCAGAGAACCACTGAAATACCCTTCAACGTAAAAAATCATCACCAATCAGCCAATTCGTAAATATAAATTAAGTAAAATTATGGAACACTTAATTGGGAACATTATCTATAAAATAAGGTATAAATCACCCTTGTGGGTCTCCCAGTTCGGCCACAGTGGGTTAAGCATCCCTCAGAGAACCACTGAAATACCCTTCAACGTAAAAAATCATCACCAATCAGCCAATTCGTAAATATAAATTAAGTAAAATTATGGAACACTTAATTGGGAACATTATCTATAAAATAAGGTATAAATCACCCTTGTGGGTCTCCCAGTTCGGCCACAGTGGGTTAAGCATCCCTCAGAGAACCACTGAAATACCCTTCAACGTAAAAAATCATCACCAATCAGCCAATTCGTAAATATAAATTAAGTAAAATTATGGAACACTTAATTGGGAACATTATCTATAAAATAAGGTATAAATCACCCTTGTGGGTCTCCCAGTTCGGCCACAGTGGGTTAAGCATCCCTCAGAGAACCACTGAAATACCCTTCAACGTAAAAAATCATCACCAATCAGCCAATTCGTAAATATAAATTAAGTAAAATTATGGAACACTTAATTGGGAACATTATCTATAAAATAAGGTATAAATCACCCTTGTGGGTCTCCCAGTTCGGCCACAGTGGGTTAAGCATCCCTCAGAGAACCACTGAAATACCCTTCAACGTAAAAAATCATCACCAATCAGCCAATTCGTAAATATAAATTAAGTAAAATTATGGAACACTTAATTGGGAACATTATCTATAAAATAAGGTATAAATCACCCTTGTGGGTCTCCCAGTTCGGCCACAGTGGGTTAAGCATCCCTCAGAGAACCACTGAAATACCCTTCAACGTAAAAAATCATCACCAATCAGCCAATTCGTAAATATAAATTAAGTAAAATTATGGAACACTTAATTGGGAACATTATCTATAAAATAAGGTATAAATCACCCTTGTGGGTCTCCCAGTTCGGCCACAGTGGGTTAAGCATCCCTCAGAGAACCACTGAAATACCCTTCAACGTAAAAAATCATCACCAATCAGCCAATTCGTAAATATAAATTAAGTAAAATTATGGAACACTTAATTGGGAACATTATCTATAAAATAAGGTATAAATCACCCTTGTGGGTCTCCCAGTTCGGCCACAGTGGGTTAAGCATCCCTCAGAGAACCACTGAAATACCCTTCAACGTAAAAAATCATCACCAATCAGCCAATTCGTAAATATAAATTAAGTAAAATTATGGAACACTTAATTGGGAACATTATCTATAAAATAAGGTATAAATCACCCTTGTGGGTCTCCCAGTTCGGCCACAGTGGGTTAAGCATCCCTCAGAGAACCACTGAAATACCCTTCAACGTAAAAAATCATCACCAATCAGCCAATTCGTAAATATAAATTAAGTAAAATTATGGAACACTTAATTGGGAACATTATCTATAAAATAAGGTATAAATCACCCTTGTGGGTCTCCCAGTTCGGCCACAGTGGGTTAAGCATCCCTCAGAGAACCACTGAAATACCCTTCAACGTAAAAAATCATCACCAATCAGCCAATTCGTAAATATAAATTAAGTAAAATTATGGAACACTTAATTGGGAACATTATCTATAAAATAAGGTATAAATCACCCTTGTGGGTCTCCCAGTTTGGCCACAAATCCTCAGAAAATCGTTTAGTTTATCCATATTCTACACATATATATTTCACTTTTGGCGTATTCTGATACTTTTGGTGTATTTGATTTACCACCCACCCTCCCTTTTTTTATCTACAGTTCTAGCCCCTACTAGTATGCCCAATATGGTTTTCGTAATCATTCTACTTTCAATATACGTTGTATTTAACTAAATTATTTTTACAAAAAGAATTCGAGAATTTTTATTTTGTATTTTAGTTATGAATCACGGAAATAAGGTATGTTTTACTTCTTGTAGTGTTTTTTTTTTTTTTTTGTTTGTTTGTTTCTCCACAATACAAGCACATTTATTTTTACATTCTTTTGTAGTGTGGTTGATATTTTTACAACACGCGCGTAAGCACCAAGGATGTAAAATGAGAACTTGCAAATAGTACCAACATGTTAATAAAATTGTACTTTTCGGGCCCTTATTGTAAAAAGGTTTTTTTTAACAATTTTTTTTTTTAAATTTTGATTTTAACAACAAAATATTGTTTTTTTTTATAAAAACCAATTGTTTTTACATATTTAAAAAAAATTCTAAATATCGTACAAAAAATTCAATTGTACGTTTAAAGAACATAAAATAACAATATATTCTATATTTATAAAAATAAGTTGCATCGGTTAATAATTAATCTTTCTTGAAATCGCACATACAAGGTGACGTCAAAGCGTCTATTATGTAGGTCTTTTTGTATGAATTTGTTAATGAGTTAAAGACATTTAAATGTACACAAAAATTTGGTATAAAGATAAAAAAATCTAGCGAAATTATTAGATGTTATATTATATCCGGAATTTTGGGTCAGGAAAGGATAAAATAGACAAAAATTTATTTAACAAAATTTTAAATGTTTAAATATACTTTTTTTATAAAATGGGTGTGGAAAGAGAAGTGTATTTGAATTAAGATTATATACTTCTCTTAGTTCCAGTTCCAAAAAATTATTTTAATCACTTTTGCATTCGTATCAGAAAACCAATTTCCAATTATATATTAACATTACTGAACTATTTGCAAAAAGTAAAAAATAGTTTATAGAATTATACAAATTAATAATAAACAGTTTGTTATTTGGACAGTGCCAGGACCAAATGGTTTTTTTTATTTTTTTTTTTTTTTTTTTTTTAAAAAGCTCTTTCTACATTAGCTGATGAATGTGGAATTGGTAATAGTCCACGAACAAGTCTTGATAGATCTTCAAACATTAATACGTTAAACTAATATTGAGTCTTCTTCCAAAAAGTTCATATACAAACTCTAATTTATTTATGTTAAGTTGTGTATATGTATATATAAAGAATAATGCAGGTGTAATTATAATGGTCATACCTGAGTCAATTACAGAAAAAAAAGTATCAAAATAATTCAATATAAACTAAATTTGCTTTTGAAAGCATAGATTTTCCCGAGTCCAACTTTTGTAACTTTTGTTAATGGCAAATTTCTTCAAAACACGGCAGTATATACATCTGTAAATTATACGAAAACATGGCAAAGTAATGACAAATTCCTAATATATAGAGAACAGGAGGAGAATAATTTTACAAATTTGGTGCACAAAGCTGGTTGTTCATACACAAAATCCGTCAAAAAGTGGTTGTTATTGTATAAGTGGGAGTGGCACCTCCCATAAAAAAACAAGATAGATCAGATACAGCTAAAGATAGCAAAGCGCACAAGGTTTTTATTTATATAACTTTCTGTTGTCATAGAAAAAAATATATTAAAAATATGAACGGAAAATATTTTTGTGTTTTCAAATTGAATATTTGATAACTAAATAAAAGGATAGAAAATATAACAAGAAATTGAATCAATTTAGAATTTTTTTAAGAGTTATTACTTGAAAAATAAACAAATTACATTTACAAAGGCATTTTGGGGAAGTAAATCGTGTTTTAAAAAGCATTATATCGTACGTTCATACCACTTACAACTCAATTGTGTTCCTAGCAATATACTTCTTCCTCGATGCAGTACGTTGGGAAATGTGAATTTATATATATTCGCTATAGTATAATACAAGGCTCACAAGGAACAAAAACCAATTATACCAGTTTTATTCAAAAATTAATTGCTTTATAAGACGTTTAGCTAAATCAAACATCATTTTACAGTTTCTTAATTACATTATACAATTATCTTCTTACAAATAAAGTTTAGTAAATCAATAGAAATTGTTAAACATAAAGGTAAATTTTTATCAATTTTCTTATTACACTTATTTTTATTTTTTCGTCAAATTTTTATTTGGTCTAAACATCCCCTTAGAAAATAAAACCATTTCCGATTTCACAAAAAAAAAAAATCGACATACCGCCAAGACGTAAATGTGCATTGAAAAATTGAAAATAACTGTGAAGTACAAATTTCTTTTATTGTAAAGGCCATATTCAATAAAATTCATTTTTTAAATTTTTATTAAATTGAATAATGTATGGAACTTTGTAGAATTTTGTGTTGTAAGGGCTTTACTCTTATAAAATATTTTTTATGAATTAGGTATTTCGTGTTTTTCCAAAATGTAAAAGAATTATATTTCTTATTTTTTGATTTGCAATTATTATTGAACTGTAAATTGCAAATAACCTTTGAGTTACAATGCAGTTTAAAATATATGTTAATGTTATATTTTCATTTAACAAAAGGCATTTTAAATTTGGTTATTTTTTTGGTTGTAAAATTTTTTTTGTCATGGCAACTCTGGCTATGTGTTGAATTTATCTGCTTGAATTTTTTTTAGCTTCACAGTGCTGCCATTATATTTTTTCTAAAATATTATTAGTTTTTGAAAAAAACCCGCATGTGTTAATTTGGCTTATTTAAAAACCAAAAATTTAACAATTTAGTAATATGTATTTGCATATGTTAATATAATACACAAGTAAACAATGACATAGATACAGTTTGACCAGATTTTAAAATTTGTTTATAGGTATCTCTGGCATTAGACAAGGTCAAATTATGCTAAAATTTGTTTTATTAAACATTGATTTAACAACTTTAAATTTAATTAGACTCTAAATAAATTTTAGTGAATAATTTTTAAAAAATTAAAATAAATAGTTATATTTAAACATGTACTTAGGGAGATTCTGAAATAGCATCTGATATATATAGCAAGAAGGCTATAGTATAAATTTAGACGGCGCTCTGATACAAATAAAATACAAACGATTTTATTTCTATTTCTTGCTCTGATTTAAAAGAAATTTAAAAAAGATTTTTAAGCCAGTTTATTTCTTGAAGTTTAAGAAAAGTTGGAGTTTTGAAATTTAAAATCGACAATTTCAAGCAAAAATCTTATTTAGATATTTCGTTGTTAAGTGTCTTAACAATAATACCATAGAGTTTTTATCTTGGGATCAAAAAAATAGTTTTTTTTAAAAGAAGAATTATATATATATTTTTTTATATCATTAGAGTATAATTATAAATATCGATCGATTTCTTTTTTGGTCAATGCTTCTGGACCTTAATATGATCGTAAATTTAAATTGATTACTTAAATTAATAAGATATAACTTCTGGGAAAAAAATATATTCACATAATGTTTTACGATATTGGGTTTTGAATTGTATTTTGATATTCAAACTCAAATATATAAGTGGGTTTCTTTTAGAAATTTTATTATAAGATTTGTATTGCTTTTGGTTGGGTTAAATAATAAGTAAGTAGGATTTGGGATGTTTTTAAAAATTTGTTGTCGTTGTTTGTGAAGTTTGGGGCAAGTCGAAAGTACATGCCTTATGAAACTTGAGGGTAGTATTATAATTACAGGTCGGTGGTATAGGTAAATTAAGTATTTGTTCCTTAGACAATTTCAATTGACTCAATCGTAGTCTTTCAAATCTCAAAAAACCAATTCTCTTCAAATCGTTGGTTTATTAATTATTAACACAAATTCTGTTCGTGCTCATATTCCTGTACTAGTCAGTTTTTTAAAGAAAGTATAATTATCAATATAATACTTATTCTAAAATTTGTTGATATCTGAAATATTGTATTTATGTAAAGTCAATAGTGGAGCATTAAGCGCATCCACTGCCGCCTAGTCAGCAAATTCATTACCCATAATTTCACAATGTCCAGGTGTGCAGTTAAGAATTATCCTGGGTATTTACTATAAGAGCATCTCTTATTATTGTGCAAATGTTCCTGTTAGCAACAGCAATTTGTGGTGACACTGAATCCGTGCAAATTGCAAAATTGCCTCTTTTATTTTTAATTGCGTTAATAGCCTACATTATTGCTGTCATTTCCGCAGAAAATATAGAGGTATCTTTTGGTTAAATTTGATTAAAGATAGAATTAATATTAAGAATAACAGCGGTTGTTTGTTTTCGATCCATTAGTGTACATAGAAGTTTAATCTTTATATTGTTATTTTATTTCCCGGAATATCCAAGTAAATTTAGGATTTATTATAGTTATGTAAATTATAATTAATTGTCTCGTTTTCAAAAAGTCAAGGGGGTTTAGCTATTATTCTATATAATCTTCTTATTAGACCTAGTTCCACGTTGTTACAATTATCTGTATGATAGAATCTTTAAGATTTTTTTCGATCTTAAATATTTACAAATGATAGGCTAAAAGAAAGTTTCTCGATTATTCAATAAGCACTTGAAATGTCTGACAGTAGAAAATTAGCGCTGTTAGTCTAGCTGTTTAATCTTGCTCTCAAATAGGTTATCAAACATTGGTGTAGGGCAAAATGCACCATTTCCAGCGTTTATCTTTGTTTTGATTTTCCTTAGTAAGCTATTTTTAGAATAGCCATAAATTTTAGAAAACAAGCTAGTTTTTATTATAGGTATCAAAGTAGGTGTATTTCAGTTACATTTTTAACCTGATAAATGTTCAATAAGAATAAGTTGTTTTGTAAGCTAATAGGAGAGGTAATTTATATTGGTGTTCTATTTATTCTATTTTAAGGAAGATGTGCATTGATTTGAATATAGTATTTGATGAAACTGCTAATAAATTGCAATGTACAATTCCCGTGTACTTTTATATTGTAATAATTGAATGGTAAATCATTTCTGCAATCACCTTGATTGTTGCTTTTATAAAGCGCCGCATCCATTATTAAATATTATTATACATGTAATTCGACATATTATTTCCATTTTGCCGTATATTATGCAATAAGTGGCCCAATGGTTTCAATTAAAATATTGCGCAATTTTATTTAAAAAAAACATTACATATTATCAAAACAACATAGTCACTGTTCGCAGTATATTGCACTTCTTTTCGTTGTGCAATAAAAATCATAGTCTTTCGATTGTTGCCAATATAATGCCAATATACATTCAAATATCACGTTGGCGATATATGTAGTTATACAATACGAAAAATTTCACAGTTAAGGTTCCCCAAATGTACTATTTTTTTACAGCAAAGGTAGGCCGTTTTTTATTTAAGAAGATAATTATCCATTTTAATATACATATAATTTCTTATTGACTGCAAAATTATTAATTGAAAAAAATTCTAGGTTTTTACCAAAAAATTCCCCCAAATTTTTAAAATAAGGTTAATAAAAAGCTCAAGTATTTTATTAAAATGATTAATAAAATCCTAAAGGAAAATTTTGCAGCTTAATCAAAAATTTAGCTTCAAAATTGCCAAAATGGCAACACTGCCATACAATATGCCTGTCGTTTTTTATATTGTTATCCTATTAATTTTTTTTATTGTTGTTGTAGAGATTCGTGTACTTGGTATAAATATAGTTTGCGCATAACAAACTAATAACAAGAAATACCGTTTTAAATTTAAAGAAATAATTGTGTTTTAAACGAAAAATATGTACGAATCATGTTTTTGTTTACTCTTCATTTATGTATGTATATTAGTGATATTATTCTATATGAGTACGTGGCTGAGTCGTCTAAGATGCTGTGTGTGCTCAAATTTTTGTCTGTTTAAATCTGTTAGGCTCCGGTTCGATTCCCATACATTGCTATTTTCTGTTTTTATACCCTCCAACACTACTAGTGGTGAATGAGAGTATACTAATTTTGTCATTACGTCTGAAGCTTTTTTATATGAATGAGGGTATACTAAGTTTGTAATTCCGTGTGAAACTTTTTTATTATACATCTAAGACCCCATAAAGTATATGGAGGATTTCATGTCAAGTGACCCAACTTTTGAAATCGATGTCTTCCGATTTGGATGAAATATGCACCAAGGTTAGTCTTATTGGATAGTAGTTTAGACACATATTTTCAACAAGATCGGTCAAAAAGTTTCTGAATTAAAGGGGGTCAAAATTTGACATTTTGGCCAAACCGGTGTTCTTTCTCACCCATGTAACTTATTATCTATTGGTGTTAGCAAAATTTGTCCCAAACAAATTAGATAGCTATTTCTTCAAGCTTTCGAAAAAAAATTTTTTGTATTTTTTTAAATTTTTTAAAATGTTTTTTTTTTAAATTTAAAACTTATTTTTTTTTTTTTTTTTTTTGCTCAAAAGAAAGCTTATGTATTTTCCTTTTAGGTAGTTTTGATCGCTTAGTGGGATGCGAGTGGGATATGTATAAAAAAAAAAATAATTTCTAACTCAAGACGAGGGTTTTTCAATTTTTAGCATATGCACTATTTTGAATTTTTTCCTTCTTATGTGTAAGTGTTTCTAAAATCTTAAAAATAAAACTTATGCTGAGAAGCTAGACAAATTAACCTCTCCGACGGTATATAACATACCTAACTAGCATTTCATTCCATCGATACTGTAATACCCACAATATGTTAATCCCAGGAATAAAATCACTTTTTCTATAGAGATGTTGACAAATTAATTTTTTTTATTTATTTGTAATAACAATTAAATTAATATAAAATAATAATAATAAAAACAAAAAGATAAATAATCTAAAAAATATAATCTTAATCACATAAGTCCTTTAATAAATTTTTTTTGTTTTTTTTTTAAATTTTTAAAAATTTTTTTTTTTTAAATTTAAAACTATTTTTGTATTTTTTTTTTTTGAAAAGGGTATTTTTTTATTTTTTTTTTGCTCAAAAGAAAGCTTAGGTCTTTTCCTTTAAGGTAGTTTTGGTCGCTTAGTGGGATGCGAGTGGGATATGTATAAAAAAAAATAATTTGTAAGTCAAGACGTCATATGCTAAAAAATTTAAAAATCCTCGTCTTGAGTTAGAAATGATTTTTTTTATACATATCCCACTCGCATCCCACTAAGCGACCAAAACTACCTTAAAGGAAAAGACCTAAGCTTTCTTTTGAGCAAAAAAAAAAAAATACCCTTTTCAAAAAAAATATAGAAATAGTTTTAAATTAAAAAAAAAAAAAAAAAAAAAAATTTTTAAAGGACATGTGATTAAGATTACATTTTTTAGATTATTTATATTTATATTTTTGTTTTTATTATTATTATTTTATATTAATTTAATTATTATTACCAATAAATAAAAAAAATTAATTTGTCAACATCTCTATAGAAAAAGTGATTTTATTCCTGGGATTAACACATTGTGGGTATTACAGTATCGATGGAATGAAATTCTAGTTAGGTATGTTATATACCGTCGAAAGGTTAATTTGTCTAGTTTCTCAGCATAAGTTTTATTTTTAAGATTTTAGAAACACTTACACATAAAAAGGAAAAAATTCAAAATAGTGCATATGCTTAAAATTGAAAAACCCTCGTCTTGAGTTAGAAATAATTTTTTTTTTTATACATATCCCACTCGCATCCCACTAAGCGACCAAAACTACCTAAAAGGAAACTACATAAGCTTTCTTTTGAGCAATAAAAAATACCGTTTTCAAAAAAATAAAAAATAAGTTTTAAATTTAAAAAAAAAAACATTTTAAAAAATTTAAAAAAAATACAAAAAAAAAATTTTTCGAAAGCTTGAAGAAATAGCTATCTAATTTGTTTGGGACAAATTTTGCTAACACCAATAGATAATAAGTTACATAGATGAGAAAGAACACCGGTTTGGCCAAAATGTCAAATTTTGACCCCCTCTAACTCAGAAACTTTTTGACCGATCTTGTTGAAAATTTGTGTCTAAACCACTATCCAATAAGACTAACCTTGGTGGAAATTTCATCCAAATCGGAAGACATCGATTTCAAAAGTTGGGTCACTTGACATGAAATCCCCTATATATATTCTGGCTCCTTGGGTAATTCTAAGTCGATTTAGCCATGTCCGTCTGTTGAAAACACTCTCACTTTCGAAAAACGCAAAAGAAAAGAACAACCTTGGTCTCAAATTGCTTGTATTTATCCTAAGCAGTTTTGGATTGAAATTCAGAAACATCGGTTCAGTAGGATCAAAACTATGAATCAAAAAATTGTTTGTAAAAAAATTGTTAATTTTGATACAAAAACTACCATAAATGGTAGAATAATGCACGGACTACTGCTTAATTTCGTGAAGATCGGTCCATAATTGACCATAGGTCCCATATAAACCCTACTCTCGGAAAATATTTAAGCCTAAAACCGTAATAAATAGCGATATCATACCAAAATTTGGTACCAGAAATCACACTGTAACATTTTTTGAAGATCGGTCCATAATTTACACTAGGTCGCATATAAATCCTACTCCCGGTATACAACATACCTAACTAGCATTTCATTTCATCGATACTGTAATACCCACAATATGTTAATCCCAGGAATAAATCACTTTTTCTATAGAAATGTGATTGAAATTCAGAAACATCGGTTCAGTAGGATCAAAACTATGAATCAAAATGTGGAACCACCACCCTAAAAAAATTGATAATTTTGATACAAAAACTACCATAAATGGTGGAATAATGCACGGACTACTGTTTAATTTCGTGAAGATCGGTCCATAATTGACCATAGACCCCATATAAACCCTACTCTCGGAAAATATGTTAGCCTAAAACCGTAATAAATAGCGATATCATACTAAAATTTGTTACCAGAAATCACACTGTAACATTTTTTGAAGATCGGTCCATAATTTACACTAGGTCGCATATAAATCCTACTCCCGGTATACAACATACCTAACTAGCATTTCATTCCATCGATACTGTAATACCCACAATATGTTAATCCCAGGAATAAATCACTTTTTCTATAGAGATGTTGCCAAATTAAATTTTTTTATTTATTTGTAATAATAATTAAATTAATATAAAATAATAATAATAAAAACAAAAAGATAAATAATCTAAAAAATTTAATCTTAATCACATAAGTCCTTTCATAAATTTTTTTTAAATTTTTAAAAATTTTTTTTTTTTTTTTGATATGGGTATTTTTTTTAATTTTTTTTTTTTTTTCTCTGCTCAAAAGAAAGCTAAGGTCTTTTCCTTTAAGGTAGTTTTGGTCGCTTATGTATAAAAAAAAATAATTTGTAAGTCAAGACGTCATATGCTAAAAAATTTAAAAATCCTCGTCTTGAGTTAGAAATGATTTTTTTTTATACATATCCCACTCGCATCCCACTAAGCGACCAAAACTACCTAAAAGGAAAATACATAAGCTATCTTTTGAGCAAAAAAAATAAAAAATACCGTTTTCAAAAAAATAAAAAATTAGTTTTAAATTTAAAAAAAAAAAACATTTTAAAAAATTTAAAAAAATACAAAAAAAAATTTTCGAAAGCTTGAAGAAATAGCTATCTAATTTGTTTGGGACAAATTTTGCTAACACCAATAGATAATAAGTTACATGGATGAGAAAGAACACCGGTTTGGCCAAAATGTCAAATTTTGACCCCCTCGAACTCAGAAACTTTTTGATCGATCTTGTTGAAAATTTGTGTCTAAACTACTATCCAATAAGACTAACCTTTGTGCAAATTTCATCCAAATCGGAAGACATCGATTTCAAAAGTTGGGTTACTTGACATGAAATCCCCTATATATATTCTGGCTCCTTGGGTAATTCTAAGTCGATTTAGCCATGTCCATCTGCCTGTCCGTCTGTTGAAAACACGCTCACTTTCGAAAAACGCAAAAGAAAGGAACAACCTTGGTCTCAAAGTGCTTGTATTTATCCTAAGCAGGTTTGGATTGAAATTCAGAAACATCGGTTCAGTAGGATCAAAACTATGAATCAAAATGTGGAACCACCACCCTAAAAAAATTGTTAATTTTGATACAATAACTACCATAAATGGTAGAATAATGCACGGACTACTGTTTAATTTCGTGAAGATCGGTCCATAATTGACCATAGGTCCCATATAAACCCTACTCTCGGAAAATATTTAAGCCTAAAACCGTAATAAATAGCGATATCATACTAAAATTTGGTACCAGAAATCACACTGTAACATTTTTTGAAGATCGGTCCATAATTTACACTAGGTCGCGTATAAATCCTACTCCCGGTATATAACATACCTAACTAGCATTTAATTTCATCGATACTGTAATACCCACAATATGTTAATCCCAGAAATAAAATCACTTTTTCTATAGAGATGTTGACAAATTAAATTTTTTTATTTATTTGTAATAATAATTTAATTAATATAAAATAATAATAATAAAAACAAAAAGATAAATAATCTAAAAAAATTAATCTTAATCACATAAGTCCTTTAATAAATTTTTTTTGTTTTTTTTTTTTAATTTAAAACTATTTCTGTATTTTTTTTGAAAAGGGTATTTTTTTTTTGCTCAAAAGAAAGCTTAGGCTTAATCCCAGGAATAAATCACTTTTTCTATAGAAATGTGATTGAAATTCAGAAACATCGGTTCAGTAGGATCAAAACTATGAATCAAAATGTGGAACCACCACCCTAAAAAAATTGATAATTTTGATACAAAAACTACCATAAATGGTGGAATAATGCACGGACTACTGTTTAATTTCGTGAAGATCGGTCCATAATTGACCATAGACCCCATATAAACCCTACTCTCGGAAAATATGTTAGCCTAAAACCGTAATAAATAGCGATATCATACTAAAATTTGTTACCAGAAATCACACTGTAACATTTTTTGAAGATCGGTCCATAATTTACACTAGGTCGCATATAAATCCTACTCCCGGTATACAACATACCTAACTAGCATTTCATTCCATCGATACTGTAATACCCACAATATGTTAATCCCAGGAATAAATCACTTTTTCTATAGAGATGTTGCCAAATTAAATTTTTTTATTTATTTGTAATAATAATTAAATTAATATAAAATAATAATAATAAAAACAAAAAGATAAATAATCTAAAAAATTTAATCTTAATCACATAAGTCCTTTCATAAATTTTTTTTAAATTTTTAAAAATTTTTTTTTTTTTTTTGATATGGGTATTTTTTTTAATTTTTTTTTTTTTTTCTCTGCTCAAAAGAAAGCTAAGGTCTTTTCCTTTAAGGTAGTTTTGGTCGCTTATGTATAAAAAAAAATAGTTTGTAAGTCAAGACGTCATATGCTAAAAAATTTAAAAATCCTCGTCTTGAGTTAGAAATGATTTTTTTTTATACATATCCCACTCGCATCCCACTAAGCGACCAAAACTACCTAAAAGGAAAATACATAAGCTATCTTTTGAGCAAAAAAAATAAAAAATACCGTTTTCAAAAAAATAAAAAATTAGTTTTAAATTTAAAAAAAAAAAACATTTTAAAAAATTTAAAAAAATACAAAAAAAAATTTTCGAAAGCTTGAAGAAATAGCTATCTAATTTGTTTGGGACAAATTTTGCTAACACCAATAGATAATAAGTTACATGGATGAGAAAGAACACCGGTTTGGCCAAAATGTCAAATTTTGACCCCCTCGAACTCAGAAACTTTTTGATCGATCTTGTTGAAAATTTGTGTCTAAACTACTATCCAATAAGACTAACCTTTGTGCAAATTTCATCCAAATCGGAAGACATCGATTTCAAAAGTTGGGTTACTTGACATGAAATCCCCTATATATATTCTGGCTCCTTGGGTAATTCTAAGTCGATTTAGCCATGTCCATCTGCCTGTCCGTCTGTTGAAAACACGCTCACTTTCGAAAAACGCAAAAGAAAGGAACAACCTTGGTCTCAAAGTGCTTGTATTTATCCTAAGCAGGTTTGGATTGAAATTCAGAAACATCGGTTCAGTAGGATCAAAACTATGAATCAAAATGTGGAACCACCACCCTAAAAAAATTGTTAATTTTGATACAATAACTACCATAAATGGTAGAATAATGCACGGACTACTGTTTAATTTCGTGAAGATCGGTCCATAATTGACCATAGGTCCCATATAAACCCTACTCTCGGAAAATATTTAAGCCTAAAACCGTAATAAATAGCGATATCATACTAAAATTTGGTACCAGAAATCACACTGTAACATTTTTTGAAGATCGGTCCATAATTTACACTAGGTCGCGTATAAATCCTACTCCCGGTATATAACATACCTAACTAGCATTTAATTTCATCGATACTGTAATACCCACAATATGTTAATCCCAGAAATAAAATCACTTTTTCTATAGAGATGTTGACAAATTAAATTTTTTTATTTATTTGTAATAATAATTTAATTAATATAAAATAATAATAATAAAAACAAAAAGATAAATAATCTAAAAAAATTAATCTTAATCACATAAGTCCTTTAATAAATTTTTTTTGTTTTTTTTTTTTAATTTAAAACTATTTCTGTATTTTTTTTGAAAAGGGTATTTTTTTTTTGCTCAAAAGAAAGCTTAGGCTTACGCCTAACACCGTAAAAAAAGCGCTATCATACTAAAATTTGTTACGTCACAGTTTTATAGGACCGAAAATCACACTGTAAAATTTTTTGAAGATCGGTCCATAATTTACACTAGGTCCCATATAATTCCTACTTCCGAAAAATATTTTAGTACGCCAAAAACCGTAATTAATAACTCTGTAATACTAAAATTTGGTGCGTCACAGTTTTATGGCACCAGAAATCACATTGTAAAATTTTTTGAAGATCGGTGCATAATTGACCATAGGCCCCATATAAATCCTTCTCCCGGAAAACAGGTTAGTGCGCCCAAAACCGTAATAAACAACGCTATTATACTACGTCAAAGTTTTATGTGACTACAAATCTCACTGCCAAATTATGTGAATATCTTAGTTTACCCTAGGGCCCATATAAACCCTACTTTCGGAAAAAAGCCCACTTTGGAAAAATAATTAAATTCGCCTAAAACCATAATAGATATAGATATTGCGGTAAAATTTCTTCCAACCTAGATTCAAATGCCCAGAAAAAATATCATTCAACTAGCTGACCCGGTCCGCGTTGCTGGCGCTAAGCAAACATTAGTGTTGTATTACCAGACGATTTAAATTGATCTTTAAACGAAATTTACGGCCTTTAAATAAAAATCCATGAAATAGCTATCATAAAGTTTTTTACAGAATAACTTACATATGGTGTAGATATGGGTTCAATTAAAAAAGAAACACATGTATTTAAGGCAATTTGGAAATTATATTTAATGATTTCTTCATCTTAAGGCTAGCGGAGCCGGGTCAGCTAGTAATATTATAAATTAAAATGTTGTTCATATAAATATGTTTGATTTACATTTAATTTGAAAATACATATGGTTGTATGTATGTATATATATGCTGTGAGTCTTACGAAAAAAGTGAGCGTAAAAGTGGGCGGGGCAACATTTTCTTTCCGCAAAACCTAAGTTAGACCATGGCGATCATTTTAAAGAAAAAATCGTCCAAATCGGTCAAGCCGTTCTCCAGTTATCCGCTTAATAGAAAAAGTGGGCGTAAAAGTAGGCGTGGTAAATGTTTCTCTCGATGAAAACTTAAAGTTGATTAATACGAACATTTGAAAGAAAAATTTGTCAACTCGATGGAGCCGTTTTCTGATTTTAGGTAAGTCAAAAAAGTGGGCGTAAAAGTGGGCGGGGCAAAATTTTCTTTCCGTAAAAACCTAAGTTGGACCATATGGAGTCCATACGTTACATACACACATACATACATACACACATCCTATCTTCTTCTTTATATATAAAATAGGATGTGTTGGACCAGACCGAAAATCAGACTTCACAGTGTCACCCGCCTGAATATTCTGAAGATTCCCTGACAATTTCATCAAAATCGGCCCAGCCGTTTTGGAGTTACATACACACATACATACATACATACACACATCCTATTTTATATATATAGATTTTGTGAAATTTACTGTTAACGCTAAAACTAATTGCACTGCTGTATTGAAATTTATCCTAATTTATTGTTTGTAATACCAGAAATCAGTCTTCATAATTTTGGGATGATTGGTCCATAATTTACTATAGGTCCAATAGAAATTATCCTCCTAAAAACTATTTTAGTTCGGCTAAAAATGCTACAAATAATGATATTTTACTCAAGCCAATTCAAAGTTCTAACAAGAAACGCATAAAACTTTTTTATTGCCGGTCAATAACTTAATATAGGTCTAAACCGCAACCAATTTTAATGCTGACGTTTGTTTTTGTGAAGCTTAGTTAATAATATATATGTATTTATTATATAAAGCCCACTCGTGTCGGTGAAGGGTATCAAATATTCGGCACAGCCGAATATGGCACTCTAACTTGTTAAAATTAAAATTGCCTGGCAGCACTAGTCTGGCTGTTCGTCCATCCGTCTGTTGAAAACACGCTCACTTTCGAAAAACACAAGAGAAAAGAACAATTTGGTGTCAAATTGCTTCTAGTTATCCTAAGTAGTTGGGGATTGAAATCAAGCAAAATGGGTTCAGTAGGATAAGAGCTATGAGACCAACTGTAGAACCGCCACTCTAAATAATTGATAATTTTGTTACAAAAACTGACATAAATAGTGGTATAATGGACGGATTGATATAAGAAACGGCATAAATTCGGTCTATATAATTAGAAATCATATTGCTAAATTTCGTGAAGATCGGTCCATAATTTACCATATGCCATATATAAGCATACTGTCGGGAAACAGTTTAGCACGCACTTAAATCAAACTTTGTGAAGATCGGTCCAAAATTTACCATAGGCCCCATAAAAAGCCCTTTCTCGGAAAACAGTTCAGTGCACCTAAAACCGTAATAAATAATACTACTGTAATACAATTTGGTGTGTCTCAGTTTTATAAGCCTAAACATCACATTGTTTAATTTCGTGAAGATCGGTCCACAATTTACCATACATCCCATATAAAGCTTTCTCTCGGAAAACAGTTAAGTACGCCTAAAACCGTAAGAAATAATACTACTGCAATAAAATTTTGTATGCCATTGTGCGCAATTTTTTATAATCGGTCCATAATATACTTTATGTCATATATTAGGCAGCCTTCTGAAACCCACTTTTAAACTATAAAATGTTATAACAAATTTCACTACTATACCGTAAGTTTTTCTAGTTTAGGGTTCTTATTACCAGAAATCACTCTACAGAATTCCCCTCTCGAAAACAAATCCCCAAAATATTTCGAAAAGAACAAATTTAAAACAGTACTAATAACACTTATAAATTTCAAATAGAGTTTACAAACAAAAGAAAAAAATTATACCTGCTTTTCTAGTTTTATTAAAAAATTATTTGCTTTTAAAAACGTTTGGCTAGATCAAACATAATTTTAAAGGTTCTTAATTAAATTATACAATTCTTGTCTTACAAATAAAGTTTAGTAAATCAATAGAAATTGTTAAACATAAAGGTAACGTTTGATCAATTTTCTGGTCACGCTTCTTTTGGGTTTTTTCGTCAAATATTTATTAGGTCTAAACATACCTTTAGAAAATACACCCATTTCCGATTTCACCAAAAAAAACCGGCACATCGCCAAAACGGAAATGTTCACCGCTTAAAGAATTGAAAAATCGTCATGTTTGACGAGAAATCGCTACATGACTCTCCTACTGACAGTTAATTAGCGGAAAACAACTTAATTTTTGTTTAATTTTTATAACTGTGAAGTACAATTTTCATTTATTGTAAAGGCCATATTCAATCAAATTCATTTCTTAAACTTTTTTGAGATTGAGATTAAGTTTTTTATTTAGTTAGACGGACTGTGAAACTCAGATTTTTCCGGCGAAATTGGATTTTTTTTTAATTATTTCATTAGAGACTAATATTGAGTAATAATAAGCTGTTCCGTCAAAATTTTGTATAAGATCTTAGTAAAGGCGGCACAAATGTTTTTTCAGATTAACTAAATCTAGTTTAACTGAGATCTCTAAAGCCCGGCTTTAATAAAATGAATTTTGTAAGGAACTTTGTATTGTACTAGTTTTAGATATCTACGGTGTAACGAGTTTTTCATAATTTTAACACGTATGTTTGTCTTACATACTGGTGAAAATGTAGTGTATTTTACACCATAGAATTTTGACAGGTAATTAAAAAAATTAGTAAAAAAAACCAAATGTTGTCATATATTAAAGGAAAACTTAAAGGAAAAAACTCGTAGGTAAAATTAACGTTGAAATCACCAAAATTGTTTTACCCGTCAGGTAAAGATTACTGTTAGGTACGAACACGACCAGATATCACCCTGTAGAAATTACGGGCATTGTTCTTATAAAATACTTTAATGAATTAGGTATCTCATGTTTTCCAAAATGTAAAAGGCTTATATTTTTTAACAGTTATTTTCATGCCCTATTTGTTCATAATTAGGAATCGGGATATTCCCGGGATTTTCCGGGTATTCGGGAAAATATTATTAAACAGAAAAGACAATTTTTTTCACGCATAATATGTATGTGAACACATTTTCTTATTTTCAAATAAAAGTTATTCTGTAGTTATTTAACATATTCAAACCTGTAAATCAAAATTGTATTCAATACATATAACATTTTTAAATTAAAATTAAAGGTTTTTACGGCTTAAGTTATAAAAAAACAGGTTAATATAGGGGTTATGAAACGGAGTTTCATACAAACTTAGGCCGTTAAAAGTTTACATTTCTAATTATAAATTATTTTATATAAAAAAATTTAATGTTTCGAGATCTTGTAATTAAGGAATATTTGTACTCTCGTGTAAATCGCAAAAGCTAAAAAAAAATAAAAACGTTCAAACACTCAAGGATATTGAAGTCGTTTTTATATTTTTTGTATTTAAAGTTGAAGTTTGAAGCTATTTTAATTAAACTTTAAAATAATTGCACTGATTTTTAAAAATTAATTATTAGTGAATAAAATAGAAAATAAATAAATGTCAAATTTTGACCTTCTCTAACTCAGAATCTTTTTGACCGATCGTGTTGAAAATTTGTGTCTAAACTACTATATAGGACCAACCTTGGTGCAAATTGCATGCAAATGGGAAGACATCGATTTCATAAGTTGGGTTACTTGACATGAAATCCTCCATATGTATCTGCATAGCATAAATATCTTAATATTAAAATATCTTCTAACTCATTATCACACATTTAGTTTTAAAACATAATTTTATCATCTAAATCAAAATTTTTTAAAATATTGCATCGTTGTTCTGTAATAAGTTGTCTGGCTGCTGAAAATGTTTTTACTGATGATGCACTGATGAGAAAAACCAATATCATAATAAGCAATTTTGCTGACATTCAATAAGAAAAAAACAGCTAATTCTCATCAATTTGCCTTTCCAGAAATAGTATTTAAAAATGCATTTTTTTTCTCAACTTAGTGACGTTTTTGGTATGTATTTTAAAAAAATTTTTTACATTTAATTCATGCTTAAAGTTAAACAAAGGGATGTGTTTCAGTCTATAAATAACGCGGTATGTATCACTTGTTACACATTGAATATGACAGGTAAAAAAACTTCTGCGACTGTTATAATTTAACATAATTTTGCAATACATAGTACACCTTCTTTAGGTCAACCACAAACATACTCGTGTAGTACGATTTATGATTAATCTAATAAAGACGGGGTTTTATACTCATAATTATGCTATTATAATTTCAAATTTCTTGTCTTTACATATTTTGGATTGGCTCTACTTTCCCTATGGTCCAGTTTCAAAATTAAATGATATACATACATTTAAAATAGCTTTTACTTTAAATTACACAAGAAACTAAGGCCCTAATAATGTAAAACGTACGCCAAATTACATAATATTTATGACATTGTTTGTGCTTTCAATGTTATTCTTTGGCGTTGCGTTGCGTTTTATATGATAAGGGCCTCAATATTCAAACAAATTTTGTTTCATATTTTTAATAACTGCACAGAAACTGGCAAGACTTCCTCGAATTATTTTCTCACCTGATACAATCTCGTTTGCTAAACAGGCAGCCAGACAAAATGTTGTTTTTGTGTGTATGTCACTTTTGGGATCTAACAATTCTTAAATTGTAGAGTCTGAAATGTAAAATTGTACCAAAATTTCGGTATAAAATGAAAACATAGTAATTCTGAACAGTTTTTCATTCATAAAAACAAGACAAGTGGAAAAGTATATACATCACAGTATATAAAAATTTTTAGAGAGTGTACCCTATTTGGGACCCATGGACAATCATAATCCCGGTAAAACAACAAAACAAAAATTTGCTATAATGTTAAGATTCATGTAAAAGTCCTATGCTCCGAATATGATTTTGATATTTTTACCTATATGAGATGATGACCTATGGTTAATTTTGGACCTACATAAAAGTTAATTTTTATATAAATACCAACAGTTATATGGAAGTTATGCCATGGGAGCTATCATCATATATGGACCGATTTCAATAAAATTTGGTAAGATGATAAAGATTGCAATAAAACAGGTTTGGCCCAAATTTAATCAAAATACTAACTTAATAAGATGGTTTATAGGCACGAAAACACTATTCCGAAAACAAGTTTGTATGAGGGCCATGTGAAATTATGGAACTATTCTCACCATTTTCAGTAGGAGTCGCTCTTATGAATTGAAATCTACATATGTGACCTGCTCCACGAAAAGGGACCTCTGTGCCTTTTTTACTTTTTGAGTGATTCTTATAGGAAAAAACGCTCTTTCAAATGCCGCAAACCGCAAGTTTCTATGTCTTTTTTTTACAAATCACCTGTAAAGATGAACATAATTAATGAAAAAATTTTAAAATGTGATATAAACAGATAATATATATAATATTTGAAATTTAAAAAAAGTTCAATATCAAAGGTACAAAATTACAAATATATCAAAATTTTACTCTTTTTTACTCCTAACACGCTTTTCTGGTGGTTCTTCTGTATTTTGCTGCTTTTCACCTTTGTCTGATTTTTTTATAGGAAGTTCTTCCAGTTTTTTTTTTTTTTTTTGTTATTTTCATCTCCGATTTATTCACCATTGTAGCACGTTTCATTATAGATTGTTTATCTCCGTCTTTGTTTCTGGTTTTCACATCAGCTTGAGCTGATGTTCTTATTTTTTTTGGTGACTGCCTTGTTTTCGGTTGACGTAAATTCTTCGGATTTCGCTGCCTTCTTCTTCATCTTTTTTTGTGGCTTCGGAGCCACATCATCGCACTTTTTTTTATCGAAAACAAGCTCTCTTATATTTTTGTATAAATACCATTGTCTTTCTAAGTTTAATCCATCCGGAGTAATAACGTTAGGATAGGAGAAATCATCGGTGCAGATACGTAGCTGAAATTTTATTGTATCCTGGCTATCTGCGAATAATTTCGCTTCCACGCCATCCTTACTAATGGTGAAGTGGTGAAATGTCCAACTAATGGCTTAAAAAACTTCTTGAAATATTCAACCCAATCATACCATGTGAGGTTTTCCATTGTCACTGGCTTATTACAGCCGGAGGGAGAAGAGGCAGTCACGCAGTTCTTGATATCTTCGTAAGTATCAATATTAGTGATGTCGTACAAAGTACCAGAGAGTCGAAATACATCGCCAGATGACCAGGTTGAAGGAAGAGTTCCATAACCATGCGCAAAACACGGAAAAACGAAGCGCTTTCTCAATAACTTCTTTTCGGCGCAGAGGTCCCTTTTCGTGGAGCAGGTCACATATGTAAAAAATTCCAGCAAATTACCTTTAAAAGAAGAGAAATTACTCTTTTTTTTTTTTTTTTTTTGTCAAAGGCAGACAAAAGTGTAGACGTTTCGTTGACAGTGTCACAAAAACAATCGGCATAAGTGAGGAGTTGAAGACATTTTATTACAGGTTTCCTACAGGGATACGAGTACATATACTTATGTATGTGCTTAATATGTTACTATAACATCATGAACATAAATTTGAAGTTTTTGGTAGCTCTGGTCAGGGCTGCAGATATGTAATTAAAAATATTATTGTTGAAAAGAAACGTGAGTTAATCCACTTCACAAAAACTATAAAACTTCGTGGGTGTTTTTTTACCAGTGTACCAACAAAGTTTCGATTGCACACAATTCTTATCAGTGCCATATAGACAATTAAATGTATACAAATAATTTTCTATGTGGTTGTTGTCATTTTTTTGCACTTTGGCGCAATGATGGAACTTGTGACGTAAATTACCTTATTGTCGAAAAATACGTAAATTACCTTATTATCGAAAAATACATTAGCGATTAAATATGTACAAACAAATCGATAACCTAGGAGAAGTTTAATGGAAAAGTGTAATTGAAAATAACTTAGTATTTAAACATTTGAGACAAAACATGAATTTGCCTGTAACTCCATCCCTTTAAATTCACATTTCCATAGAACAGAAAACGAACGTAATTCTACTTAAAAAATCGATGAGTAACCAGTAAATGCATCATATGGTATGACTGCATGAAAATATTCATTGTGTTTTGTTTAATTTATTCTTTATAGGCTTATAAAATTGACGATTCTTTTGTATATAAGAACTGGTTTCTTTTTTGTTTCATTTCACGCAATCATTTAGACATTTAAGAAAATCGCAGAACAATTAAATAAATAACTTTTTTGTATAACTGGAATTTAGGTTAGAAAATTGATTTTTTATTTTAAAACTACGGGCTATAAATACATTTTTAATCGTAGGCTAAACTTTAGCAAAAGACTTGACCTTTTAGGAATGTATAGTCTACTATTTAATACCTTATCTACTAACATAGTTTTTAACAGACCTTAGTACAAATGGGCTTATTGGCTCAGTTAGTATCTTTAATTATATTTTCTAAAAAACTAATGGCCGAAAAACTGCAGATTAAAGAAATTTGGGCATCTCATTTGCTACTATTCTGTCACAAAGCTAAACCTAGGGTTGTGAACTATTTCTGATAAAGAATCGGTTTTTAGTTTTTCCTATCATATCTTGTTTTTTTAATGGGCTATACTAATATTTCGCCCGTAATAAAGCGATGATAAGGAATAAAATTTCCTTTAAGTCATCTAAATAATATTTTTATTATTTTTAAAACTAACGCCACTAATTGAGAAATTTGTTTTCAAAAACTCATTAAAAAAATTATTAGGACAAAAATTATACATATTTATCATTTATCAGAAATTACGAATAAAATAAGCCATGAAATCATGAAAATCAGTGAACAAAATGATAACTAGAAGTGATTGAATCAAACTGTGAACAGATATGGAATCAGCACGGTAAGGTCAATTAAAATCACATAATAAAGTTCTCTCTCCTCTGACTTTTTTGCCGACCATTGTTATTAAAACATTAACATTTTTACAAAGCTTTTTCAGATATTAATTATTA
Organism: Pollenia amentaria; assembly: GCA_943735925.1. Lineage (NCBI taxonomy): Eukaryota > Metazoa > Arthropoda > Insecta > Diptera > Polleniidae > Pollenia > Pollenia amentaria. The sequence continues at coordinate 38,060 of OX031007.1, forward strand.
GTATGAAACATATAGCAAAATAATATCAAAAATTTTTAAGATAAAGAAACACTTAACAAAAATTTGAAAATTCTTGAGCTCTTTAAAGTTTAGGTATAAAACTTAGTCTTCTATATAAAAAAAAATAAAAGATTTTGATCTAAATTTCTTAAATAGAAAGTGCAGCAAAACAATTACATATATTAAAATATTTTTTTTTACATTTACATTGTTCATTTGCTTCATAACACAAAAAGTGCCGAACTCTTAAATTGTGGATATGAAGCAATGATAGGTCTCGATATAACTTAATATATATGAATGTTCGATATGCACAAAATCTATCGCATAAATCGCTACATTGGCAACTACGGCTAAATCCCCTCCCTCATCGGTCAATTATTTCTTTGCCATACAGATAAATTTAATCAGCTGACTCCCAACCCTTACATCTATTTTGAGAAGTACTGCCAACTTAAAATAATAAAACGGTCAAGTTATCATTCCATTAAAAATATGTCGAGATATAGTAACAGGTGGTATGTCGATATATTGAGAAAACGGCCATTAGACGGTAAAAAAAATTAATATGAAATATATTTAACAGGTAAATATCTTACTTGTGGACAACACCCTTGACTTTACGAAAAGTTTTTTTTAGTATGAGTGTTAAAAACATTATTGTTAAAGTAATAGACATGGTTAAAACAACGTACAAAAGGAAATACCAATAAATCGAGTAGCAAAAATAAATTTTATTGTAACAATAGTAGAAATAAAAGGCATTTATTTTGTAAATAACAGATACAAAAATGAAATAACAAAGAAATATTTACTGGCATATTAATTGATACTAAAAGATTTATGTAGGGCTAGAAAACTTGAAATTTAGTTTTGTAGCAAATTTTGTTCCATTTATATTTGAAAACATAATAAAAGTTCATAGGTATTTAATGCACATACAAACATTCATATACTGAGATCAAAATGGTCAATTAAATCTAGTTTAATTACAACATTATAACAGCTTAAGGATTTTATTTTTAAACATTCTTTAGAATTAATGGTATATGTATATAAGTTTCCGATTTCGTTTGTAATAACTACAACTGTAATTTTCGACCTTATAAAGTAAATATGTATGCTTAATTATTTAACGATGTCCGTCTGTCCATTTGATTGTGGTTTGCGAAGATACTATTATACGATGGGGACTTGTTTGCTATACATTTATTTGCAAATAGTCCGGAATGGTTTACTATTAAAATTGTTACCTATAAATGTCTTATTATATATAAACTTTTCCTTTTTCACCAAAGTTAAACAAAATACAAAATCTGTTTCTGTTTTTTTTTTCTAAATAATGGATTTGGCACAAGAGATAGGAGGATTAAATGTGGCACACATATTTTTTCTGTATAAGGAGTATTAAATGTTAAAAATGAACCAAGACGGTCCATAACTTTACCTGGTCCTCGTACATACTTACTCTCGAATTCAAGGTTTTGGTACGATTTTTAATACAATGGTAAAGGGTATAAAAGATTCATCACACTTTAGCTGCATGTTTTTGTGATAGGAATAAAAAAATTCATTTGGGAATTTAAATTAAAAACAAAAACAAGTTTGAATTTTTTTTATTGTTTCACTGTTAATTCACAAAAATATCGAAATTCGAATTTAAAGTATGTAATTGTATACAAAGCTGCCGGTTTTGGTTATTTTTAACCAAAATTGGTCATTTTTTTCTCAATGTGGAGATGTGAATATTTTTTTTCATTTTGGTCACTTTTTGCTCTAAAATACGTATGAATATGTTTTTCTTGATACACTTGCAATTTACGTTTTTTAAATTTTTGACGTTTTTATTAACATGGTGGTTTATCACGTATTTCGATTCGAACGAAATTATTTACGACTACGATTTTCTCATTATTTGTTTCAAATGAATGGAAGTTGCTATACTTTGGGCGTGTGTTAAACTTTAGTAAAGTATTATGGTAGAAAAATATTTTCCTGTGGGGAAAAAATTTCATTTAGATTTCAAAAGAGTGCTGAACATGGAAAAAGTACGAGCGCAAGTATATAAATGTGGTCCTTCCAACTTAAATTGCAATTGAAGATAACACCTAAATTTTTAGTAGAGCCGACAACTTGGATTATTTGGTTATTTAAACATATCGGATGTACAGGTCCAAGTGAAATTCATCTTTTCCTGATGATAAGACATTCTTATTTTTCTAGAAAAATACAATGTAAGTCTTCATTTAGTTTTACGATACCCATTTATTGATGTGGGACTACTGCTGATATAGATCTGCACGTCATCGGTATACATTCTTACTTTAGAAAAACTCAACTGATAAGGTAAATCATTTGTATTGACCCTTGCGTACCACTTCTTTTTACTGACAAGTAATTAGAGACTGATGTAAAATTATGAACATATTGTGTTCTGTTGTGTAAATAGGATAATAATAAACGTGTGGATGTCATCGAAAAATTTAAGAAATTTTGTAACTTATATCAATTAAAGCTGTGAGACAACTATGACTAGACCTAAACCCTGATTGCCGGTCTATGATTTTATTAATATTATTTAAGAATGAAATCATTTGCTGGTAAAGAAGTTTTTCACAGGCCTTTGCTCAAAATGGTAAAGTGCTATGGGTCTGTAGTCGGAATTTGTTTTAGGTATTGGTATAATCTTAGCTGTATTGGTAGTAATTGTGGTAATAGAATTTTGAGAAACTTAGTATTTAAGTTTGACTTTTGTAAAAAATAATTAAAAAAGATTTCATGAAATAATGAACAATTAAGAAAAATAAATATCACAATGTAATTTTTTTGCAGACGGCTGTTTGTATTTTTTATGTTTTATTTATTTAAATTCATAAAATTTTCTAAGCATTTTTATTTTACTTTTTCAATTTAAACTTCTAATTTGCTGTTTGTCAGAAATTTTGTTGATTGCGTCAAAAATTCTACTAGCCCCCAGGACAAGGCGAATTCACTAGGTGAGGTCAACTCTACAACAGCACTGCTTTTGTGGTCCGATTGTCAAAAATATTACTAGTAAAAAAAAGGTTTTTGCTTACATTAAAAACTAGTTTTTATACAAACTTTAACAACTCGACCACCAAAAAAAAACAATATGTTGACTTGACCCAACCTTGTAGTAAATTCGACTTGCCCCAGGGCCAGTGAAATTTTATTCACCTCAGAAGTGTCAAAATTTAACTTTTAATAGTACTTTGCTGCCTTTATCGGAAACAAAAAGTCCCTTTCCGAACAGCTACCACCCATATATTTTTTTAAGATTTTTTGTTTAGAAAAAAGGCCAAATGTGACTTTTATATTAGAAACGGCCATGTTCTGAAATTTAAGCTGAATGAAGTTTTAATCGATAGAGGTTTTCAATTAATTTTATTTTTGAAATGAGCGTAGGTTTTCCTGATTTTATTAGTAGTAAAGAAAATGGCGAAAATTTAAGAAAATTGAAATTTTACTTTTTATAACCTATCGGTATCGGATTTGGCAATATTTTTAATTTATAAAAATAAGAATTTACTTATAGTCGCCATATTATTATACAATGGTTCACAGAATATTCAAATAGAACAAGTTTGAAACAGTAATAATAACAATTATAAAACACACAAGAGAACAAGTTACACCAATTTTTATAAAATTTTAGATATATGTAAATAAGGAAATATTCACAAAAAGAGCATTTGGCATTTCGCCAACAGTTTCCAAATAAGCCAAGACAATTAAATATTTTAACTATCAATCTCCTGAATTTTGTATGGGAATTTGACGGGTTTAACTCTTATAAAATACAAATATTTTTTATGAAAAAAAGTATACAAAATATATTTAATCTTTTAATTTAAGTTTCTCGATATTTTTAATATGTACAAGAATTACATTTCTTGTTTTGTTTGTAATTAATATATTCCAATTAAGGGCAAATAACCTTTGTCTAACAAGGCAATGGTTATACTTTTTCACATTTGGTAACTTTTTCAAAAATTTTTGGTTGTAAAAATGTTATTATTCGTGGCAGCACTGTTTGCATATATGAAGATTTGTGTGTATAACTTGTATAAAAAATGTTGTAAATCCCTAATAATGGGAAATATTTAATATCAAACAAGCTTGAACATTTTGTTTGATGTATCTTAAGAATAATGGGAAATATTTAATATCAAACAAGTTTCAATATTTGGTATGATGTATCTTAAAAATAGAATTAAACATTCCGATACATGTTGTTCAACTTATTAAACAGGTTTGGACTAGTGTATCTTTAATATAAATACATATTTGCAATAGTGATGCCAACTTAGTGCTTTTGACACTATAAGTGGTGCTTTTTGATGCCTCGAAACGCGAAAATAATATCTTTAGTGCTAAACTAAGAAAAAGCACAAACTTGGTGCTTTTTCAATTTTACGTAAGTGCCTTTAGTGCTTTTTATAATTTTTAGTTTTTTCTACAATTTTTTTAATTAATTATGCAGTAATAATTATATTAAGTGTAAAAAGATTTTCTTAGTATGGCAACTGCTTATTACGTAAGCTCACTACAGACAAATGGGGTAATGTAAGAGGCATAGTAAACGCTTGTGTCGTACATAGTCGAACGATACAAGTTGACGGTGGAAACTATCGGTTCTGGAGGCTGGTGCAAAAATAGAATTCATCCCAGTTTCAATAAAACTCCTATCCTAAGTTTCACCGTTAACGTTTACATTTGCCAGTACTGGCAAGACAGTAAGAAAATACATATTAGTTGCCAAAAACACTACTTGCTGTCTTCGTGACGTAGGCATCCAGACAGTAATTAAGACAGGTCACTTTTAAAAAAATGTCTAACGTCAATATCGCAGTGCAAGTTCTAGCTAAAAGTTTTTTATATGAACTTAACAAATTAAAAATAGCATTTAACAACTATTTTTTGTGAACATAGATAACCCTTAGGTAAAACATGCAAAAAAAAGCATAATATATTAATTTTCTTTAATTGTTGATTTTTTTTTACTTTTGCGAACAAAACTTCAAGTTACCGTCAGCAAATGTCAAATTACTGTCTGCAAAATTTGCAAGACAGTAGACAAGACAGTTGGAAAAGTGTACATGTATTAGTGAAAAAGTTAGCATGTATTGCAACTGTCTTGCCAGTACTGGCAAATGTAAACACCGTGTAAAGATCGATATCTCATTGCCACGCAAAAAACGCACCAAACGAATTGACGACATAGTTTCCGAATTGTATTAAAATCTGCAACCCACTGATCCTCATTTCATCAAATATGAAGAAATCAATATGCATATATCCTCGTGTTTTCAAATCAACTATTCAACCTGAGTCGACTGGGGCTCATACGGCTCCAGAAAAATTTAATAATAATTAAGACGTAACTTCTCTCGGATCCTTTGGAGTTACATCTTAGCAAGGGGCCCGGGATGTTTAAGTGCGAATGTCAATAAGTGCATTCCAATACAAGATATCAAAATATTACTTAAAGACTGTTTTATCACCCAATTCAGACTCAACTTCTGATGATCCAAATTAAAGTTATGTACGAAAATGGTCCTCCAACAACGCCTTCGCCATTTTTTTCAAATATTTGGTAACTTGCTTTGTGTTCAATTATCGATTATATTGAAAAAAAATGGCTAAGTGCTTTTTTACGCTTTTTTTTGCTTGAAATAGTGCTTTTTTAAAATTTTAAATGTCACTAAATGTTCTTTAAACTTCAGCGTTTGAGTGTTTATAAAATTTAAAGGCAGTTTTTACAACTCGATTTTTTTCCCTAAAAATTTAGAGATTTTATACAAATTTTCTGCCAACCTTGACTATGGAATATAAATATATATATATCGTCACATCTGGCAGCAGTGATTGGGTTTGAGTTGGAAGTTTGGTTGTATTTCATACATCAGTGATGGAATATTCAGTGCTATTATATGGTTTTCAGTACCTTTTCTTTTTAAAATACTACAATAACCCCTTCAGTTTTAGTACTTTTTTTCTTGTTATTCTTCCTTGTTTATACTTTTTTAGAGCAAATATTTTAATACTTTATCAAGTAAAACATTTCTCTTAGATTTATAATTGATTAAATACCTTAAAACGAAATTTCGTGTACCTTCTGTATTTATTTTTTTTTTACACAAACTTTTGAACATATTTTAGCGCCTTTTTAAATTTGAGTGTGTGTGTTTGTGACAAATTATGTTAATCACTAAAAAAGTCAAATTTCATACGCAAGAAATTTCATTATAAAACAGCAAATTTGCCATATTAGTTTTGAAAAACTCCTCAATAAATATATTAGCTCATATTTTCTTATCGGCTGGATTTTTGGATCGCAACAGTAATACGTTAAAAAAACAAACTAACCAAACCTTTAGTGCAGAGTTTTAAAATAAAGGAAAAAAGGTATTACAATAATATATACATAATAGTTATTAGTCATGTTCTGGAAACTTAATACATACGAGTAAAATTAGAACCATGCAAATTTTAAAAACGATTCCATTTTAAAATTTTATAAAAAATCCCTTTTTAACAACTTACCGATAGCTAAAGGTAGGATTTGATCGGCCGTATAATATGTATTTAATTGTTACATATTTTCTTTAACCTACCAGGTTGGATAAAGCTTCCTTTAATTTATCGCTCACTTTAGCTTAAAATAAAGTTTAACAATGGAACACTTCTTAACGGCTTATAATACCCTTAGCTATCGGTAAGTTGTGAAAATATGCCTTAAAGATTCTTGTATACGTAGTATAACTTAATTGTTAGTTAATTGTTTAACTACATTTTTGTTTTATTGTTTTATTCTGTTTATTAATATAATAAGAGTATCAATTTAAAAAGATATGTATGTTTATTTAAATTGGTTACAATTATTTGAATTATCCCTTATTCGATTATTCGTGCTGTTTAAAATTAAAAATTGATTGATTCTTTACTCGCACAAAACCAAAATTCAAATAATTTAATACTCTACAACATTTCCTAACTGCCAATAGCATACAGGGTATACTAACAATTTATTGCTCTTCTTTTGTTCTTGTTTTTTGTTGCATAATGTTGATATGCTACATGCATATGGCTACCAGATGGCCTGGGATTAATTAATATCAACTTATATTCAAAAGTTAGATAAAAATAACGTATAAATTAAGCTCAAGGCCTTAGTTTTTTTAATAAATTTTATTTATTTATTTAAATATTCAATATTTCGTAACCCTACGGGAAACATCTTCAGGATAAAAATATATAAATTTTTATATAAAAACGAGTGTACAATAAAGATCGGATTAACGGGCAGTCGTTTAATGTACGTCTATTGTTACTCGTTTTTAATAAAAATTTATATATTTTTATCCTGAAGATGTTTCCCGTAGGGTTACGAAATATTGAATATTTAAATAAATAAATAAAATTTATTAAAAAAACTAAGGCCTTGAGCTTAATTATTCGTTTACTTATTGAAGTTAAAACAAAAAGGTCGAAAAAACATACATAATAATAACGTATAAATATATATAAGTACATAAATTTATCTCTTTTGTGTTTTCCATACCAGCTAGCAAGGCTTTTTGGGAAAATACTTTAAGGGCCATTACTGCAACTTGCCGTTAGTTAAAGGTAGGATTTTGTCAGAATGGCCCTAAGTATTTTAAATAAGCTAAACTCACAAGAAAGGAAAATAATGTAATTTGGAAATTTCATAAATATTAACGCCTTGTTCATCGATTTCGAACGAAGACTTCGTTTGCTCAACTTTCATGTAAAACAAAAACAATATTTTAAAATTTAATTTTGTTCTAAATGTTAGCTAAGCGAACAAAGTCTTCCTTTGGATATAGATGAACAGGCAGTAAATTTTGATGAAAGTTTCAATCATTTCCAAGCCTTTTTGCCTACAACTAAAACAAGAGTTAGTAAATTATATAACTAACAATACAAAATATGTACATATATGTGGTAACACATATAGCTATAGTTTTGTTATGTAATTTATATAATATATCGACCCCTTTTCGCGAAATGATCGAAAGATTTGGTCGTAAGCCACTTTTGTTATACCAATTGATCGTAAGCGACACAGACTGTTGGACAAAATGGAAATAGTTCTGGATTTTGTAAACGGTCATTCCGATTGAAATTAAATTTCAGATGCTTATTAAGGCCTTGTATTCAAGTTTAAGCCTACGATTTTGAATCTATAAACATATCAGGAGGACCTCCAAATTTTCCCAAATAAGGGCACCTTAAGTGTAACAAAAATTAAAAACAATCCAGAATTCTTAATTTTAGCCCGATTTTAAAATTCTTATCAGTTGAATATACTACTCGTGTTATACACGTGTTGAACAAAGATCTTAAGTTGTGCACAAAAACATTTTGTTTTTTCAGATAGATTTTGAGGAAATTAGAAAAAATTTGCTGTTAACTTCGTGTTTTGACGCTTACGATCATTCCGCAAAAAAGTCGATTTTGAATTTTTTGTTACTTAGGTCATTTTGGATTTAAGGTGATGATATATAACATGACGTGAATATTAATTGTTACGTTTCTTTTTTTTATTTGCTAAAAAAATTATTTAAAGTTTTACTTCTTTGAACTTTTTAGATTGCCCAGTTATTTTTACAAAATCCAGATTGATTTATTGCATTTTCAAGTTATTTGAATTTTGCTTTCTGGCAACACTTTTCATTCACCAATGTAATTTTTAATACGTTTTGCCAACAAATTTAAAAAACGAAAATAAAAAAATGCCTTGAAACTTTGTAAAACTTGAAGGATGCTACCAATGGAAAAATATAATATTAACTTTTTGTGTACTCTTGAAAATTCATAGTTTCACAACTTTAGAAAGAGAAAAGTGTATATTGCTAGTTTTTGGGACGAATACATTGGAAAGTTTCCATGGTTAATTAAGGATAATTCAAATTGTGGAAAATGCACCATGGGTAATGTAAATGTAGTTGGTGAATTGAGCCATACTCAACGGAATGCAGAAGGATATAACAGTTAAAAGTTGCAAGTGTCAGGGAACACCCAAAGAATTAATACATTAATTAATACATAATATATGTACATGCGCATTTACATATGTATGTATATTTTATATCAAAATGTATTAATATTTAATTTGTTAACCAAAATGCTATATCTATCTATCTATCTATCTATCTATATATATAAAAATGAAATTATGTGTGTTTGTATGTTTGTATGTTTGTATGTTTGTCGCTTTATAGACTCCGAAACTACTGAACCGATTTTCCTGAAATTTTTACAGTAACATCACGTGAGCCCTAAAAATAAAATAGGCTACTTTTTTTTTCGATAGGGGCAGGGGAATTGGTACCCCCCATAGGATGCCAATATTATACTGAACCGATTTTCCTGAAATTTTTACAGTAACATCACGTGAGCCCTAAAAATAAAATAGGCTACTTATTTTTTCGATAGGGGCAGGGGAATTGGTACCCCCCATAGGATGCCAATATTAATTATAGAACCGATTTTCCTGAAATTTTTACAGTAACATCACGTGAGCCCTAAAAATAAAATAGGCTACTTATTTTTTCGATAGGGGCAGGGGAATTGGTACCCCCCATGGGATGCCAATATTAATTATCGAACCGATTTTCCTGAAATTTTTACAGTAACGTCACGTGAGCCCTGAAAATAAAATAGGCTACTTATTTTTTCGATAGGGGCAGGGGAATTGGTACCCCCCATAGGATGCCAATATTAATTATCGCATATCTTAAGAGCCGCTGCACGCATTTTGCTGAACTTTTTGTAGTAGGATCTTCTGAGCCCCGGAATTGAAATAAAATAGCAGCGGGGGTATAGGAATACCCCATAGGACGCCAATGTTTAACATCGCATATCTTAAGAACTGTAATAGTGAGAATGTTCAAACTTTCTAAAAGTCACTCTTATGGTATACTACACTTTTGAAAATAAAAATAAAGCGGGTAGGCGCAGGGGGGGAAATACCTCCCATAGGATGCATACATTAAATATCGCTCAACTGAAGAACTATTAAAGGGAGAGTCTTCAAACGTGGTTAAAGCTACTATTATAGTAAACTATAAATTTCAATATAAAAATGTGCGGGGTCAGTGTAGCGAAGCGCACCGGGTTAAGCTAGTTTTTATATAAAAATAGATTGGTTTTTTTTGTTGTATATAAATATATATTTTTTTTTAAGTTTAATTTTCAGTAAAAATATATATTATAAAAAGTACCAAAATGTTCAATAAAGTCCTATTGTTCTTGATGGTCAGTACCATCTCAATTTTAAAAATTACCATCACTGTCATACATAAATAACTTGTTTTTGCAATTTTTTTAAATTTGTATGATTCAGTCTACAAAAAGATACACTCGTCGACGGTCGTTTGCTTTAAAATACAATAAATGAAACATCTCATATTAAAAAATTTAAAACGAAGTCTTTAAAAAGAAATACGACGGTTTTTTATACTAATTAATAGTTTAAGTATATATTTTCAAAATAAACAGAAATTATATCTGCAAAAATGTTATACAGAGAAATCTTCAAGTTTTTCGAATAAGACCTGCCTAAATTTTACATTTGGCATTCTCGCCGAACGCCATTGTTATATCTGTTCGTTTCAAGTTGAAAGATAACAAACATTTATGTGGGTTTTAGTGCCTGTAAGTTTGTGTGTGTTTAAAACAAAAAAATCAAAAAGAATACTAAAACGGATACCAAATTAAAGTGAACAGAAAAAAAAGAAAACATACCTATATGTATATAAATTAAATATGTAAAGTTGTTTGTTTGTGTATCTAAGAAAAGAGTATGGTTGCATTTAAAATATTGGATTTATTTTATATAAAAAAACTACCTGCAACTAATAAAAAAAATAAAATAAAAAATATTCCAATAAATTCCACTGGTTTAATATTGGGAAATATATATATATATGTATGTATATATACTTGAAATTTAAGCTGGAATTAATAAAAAAAATAAAAATGTTAGTTCATTCAAATACGTCCTCTACACCCACTCCTGGTTCTAGTTCTTCAACAAGCAACACTTTGGAACCTGTCATAACTTCTACCAATTCATCGTCGTCACAATTACATCATAATTTACCACAATCTTCGTCTTCTTTATTTTCTCTTCAACAACCTCAGCAAAAACAGGTGATGCCTTGTACATCTACACTGAATTCAAGGCCTCCATCTCGTGCTCCTTCTATATTGGATAGTCCAACATTGGCACGTGTAGAACGTGCCAGACTGCGATTGGAAGCTTCGACTCAACCACAAAATCTAAACGACAGTTGTGGCAGTATTATTAATTCTATTAACTGTGAAGATAGCCTGGAAAGAGTTATTCTAGATTCCAATAAGGTAAACTTTTATTAGATTGAAAAAAATAAACCGTATGCTATTTATCAAGAATAGTAAAATAGCGATAGCTAGGTCAGATGTTTTATCAAACACAATTTAAATTATGATTATACTAACACAAAATGCTTAAATATTGTTTATTCACACCACAATTTTTTGTTTGAATCCGGGTAAGCTGTCTGAAAAAGTGAGTGTTTGAAATAAGTATAACGCCCAATTCAGTGCTTCGTATGTAGAATAAAATTTGTAGGACAAACCTTTTAATTAAAACATTATAATTCATTGCAATATGTGTGAAGATAAATACGAAAAATTTAGTTCTTTTTTTTAAATATCGCATGCGATTAAAATACAGATATATTAAAAATATCGCATGCGAGAAAAACATATTTTCATAAAAATACAATATCATAAAAACTTTAAATTTTAAAGTTTTTATAATATATCAATAATTTTTTCGATTTGTTTAATATTAAAAACAAATTCTCAGGGAATCAAACCTATTAGAAAATTAAGACAATAGGAAAGGCTATCATGATCTATAATTAATTCATGAGAATTCCAGTAAAATTTTTGAAAAATCATAAATTTTAATATTAAAAGACAAATAAAACAAAAAAAATCGAAAATTTTGTGTAAATAATCATATACTTATTCTTTAAAATAGTTTTTTTTTGTTTGCTATATTTTTACATATATTTTTGTATCACATGCGCTTTTAAAAAAAAAAATTATTTAACTTTTCATATTTAGCTGCACACACATATGTTTATAACACATAAAATAACATAATAATCAAACAAAATAAACATTTTGCACACAAATTGTAATTAATTAAAAAAAAAACTTAACTAAAATATATATTCTATCAATACATATATATATATTTGAGTTTGGCATCTTCATTAAATCAAAACTGTGTAAAATATTTAATTTAAATTAATTTAAAAAGAAAGAATTACTTTTGAAATTATTATATAATTTCACTAAAAATTTTCAGCACGACATGTCACATATCGGTCGACAAATGTCAAAATCAGTCACTTTTGTTGTGGTGGTCGACAGAGACATTTCGTTGGAATATTTCACGTCATTATTTCTTTACACACCAACACTTAACATTTTATAATAAAATTTTTTAAAACAACACTACACGTAAAATTATATAGTAATATAAAATATTTTCTTCTCTTTTTTTGTTTACTGCTTTGTTTGTTAATATTTGGTAACCATGTTGGTTATTTGTCAAACTTGTTGTGCTGTCTAGTGCCAAATGTAAACATTTCAGCGAAAACATTGCGGAGTGAAAACGTTAAAGAAGAAGCATTAAAATCATTTTCAGTCATAAATAATAATTTAAGCAGTATTGTTTGCCACAAAACAACTCGTTGTTTAAACCATTTTAAACACTATCGTTGTATGCATTCATTAAAAAAAGGAAAAATTTATTGGCGGACACAAAACGGAAACAAAGTTTGCCACACCATTTGTGTGGTTTATTTTGCCCGTTAGAGAACGATTGGCCAGGCTGTTAAAATCCAACCACAAAAAAATATTTTCCTGTATTTTTACCTATATAGGATTATATATATAGTGTGAAATACTTTTTTTGTCATTTATTGCTGTGCCACTCAATGATGCATTTCTACAACGTCGTATTTTTATGTTTCTTTAACTACATAATAATAAAAATCTTGTTCTGTATTTTACTTTTAAAAATATGTTCACCGTTACTTTAAGTGGTGTGGCTTCCGAAAATTTTTACTGTTCTTTTGCTACAAAAGAAGTATATTAATTATTAAAAATGAAATTTTATTTTTTATGCTCTGAATATTTGAAAAAAATGCCGCAATATCTTAGAGAAAACAAATACAAGATGAAAACGTAAAACAAACAAAAAAGTCTTCACTTTTTCCACAAATTTCTTTTTTACAATTTCTTTAAAACAAATTGTTAAGAGGAATATAATTTTTTTTTATGCTTCTATTTTTCGACAAACATGTACACACACCCGTTCATTATTGCGGTAGAAATAAGTAACGAAGCTGAACAATTTAATCAAAGAAGAGTAAATAGGTTAAGCACAGTTTTACAACAAATGGAAACTTTGTATTAGCCCAATTCATAATCTTGTGTAAATTGTGTTGCATTGTAGCATCTGTCTTGAATTGTAGTTTATATCTACTCGACTTATGTAACACTTGATTGCAAACCGACAGCTAACACTCAGCGAACCAAGCCGATCGGCTTGCAATCGGTGGCGTAACGGCGTCACTTAGCTCTCACTCATACTAGGGCTTCCAATCGGGAAATCCCGATTTCTGATTTTTAATCCCGGGATTTTCGGGATCCCGATTTTTCTTATATTTTTATGATTTTTACATTTGACAGAAAGTGTTTTGTGTACAAAAAATATCCATTGAATAGTTTTAAACGATTTTTATATAATTAAAACATGAATTTTGTGGAACACAAATCAAAAAAATTCGACAAAAGTTTCTTCAGATACAACATTGGATGCTTTAATGTTCTTAAGAAGCATCTTGACATCATGAGATGTATTCTTCTCAACTTAAGATGCCCGTACACGTAATGCATTTTACATCTGACTTGTCAAATTTCCCACTGCAAAATACATCATGTCGTGTGTTTCCTTTAAAACATTGCATCTGCAAAAGTCAGACGCAAAGTCGTCTGACAAAATTTCAATTACAGCGTGCTTTATTTTCTTCTGGCAAACCATCTGACATCAGCTGTGTCAGAAATCTATGCCGGGAAGAAACCGGCAGCGGCGGTGCACTATGGAAGGAATCATTAGCTGGCTGAAATTAATATTTTACAAAACCGATATATGTATGTATGTATGATCATTTCACCACTGAATAGAAATTATATTCATATATATATATTATATTATATGAATATACATATATATATAACGTTTCATTAAAATATCCTAAATTGTTTTCTTCGAATTTAAAGAAAAAATGTTAAGATGGCTGAACTCTTTTACGACGAAAATAAACATTTTTGTGACGAATTTAAAACCGAGAACTACTTTGGTTTCTTCAATAACTATGCGAAAAAACAGAGACAATGTCAGAAGCAAATTACATGTATGTTTGTGACAAAATATTATAAACCTTACACAGGGTCTCCACCTAAGATAATATCTGATATAATATCTGAGAGAAAGTCGACAGAATGAGAGAACACATTTCTTTATGTTAATCTTATTATAAAACAAGAGGAACACGTATCTTATAAGATTTCATAATCGACTGATTCTTGTACAATAAACTTGTATCGTTTTTATTCTTTTTTTTTGGTTTTTTTAATTTTTTAATTTAAAATATTTTTTTAAAGATTTTTGACAAAATTGGCACTATTTGCATTAATAAATTACACATTTTAATAATGGTGGCTTATTATTGTTTTATATGTGTATATGTATGTGTATTTTTGACAGCTCATCTTATAAGATAGTTGTAATAAGATTTCTTATAACAACTGTCTAATAACATTTATTATAATATTAATACTAACGCTATTTGAGAGTCCACACGTAAGATTATTCTCTCTGCGATTGAATTTGAAGTTTGCTTATATAAAAATCTTATATCTTATCTCAGGTGGAGGCCCTGTGTTATGGAAAACAGCAATTTTTACAGACATACACAATTACATGTGACTTAAAAAGTTGCAAGTTAGATGTAAAAACATGTCGTGTATATGTACCTTTAGTATTAAATACACGCCTTTTAAAAGTTCGAACTACATAATTTCCAATTGTACTTTAAAATTTTCCAAATGTATTATTTTTGTGTTTATTTTATTGAACTGGTAATGGTATTTAACCCAATTTTTTTAATATTTTAATCAGGCTAAAGTTCATTAAATTTAATTTTCCTTAAATTTTCCTTATGTATTTCCAAATTCTCCAAATGTATTTAAAAAATTATACAAGTGTATTTTAAAAATTTCGAAATGTAGCATACAATTTTCCATATGTATTTTAAAATTTTCCAAATGTATTTCAAAGATTTTAAAATTTACTTAAAAATTGCCAATATGTATTTTAAAATTATTCAAATGCATTTTAAAATTTGTATAATTGTATTTTAAAATGTTCCAAGTTTTTTTGATGACATTGTCCAAAGGTTTTCTTGTACACAATTTTTTATATTCTGTCACCAATTTTAATTTTTGGAACAGGTTGTTCCACATTTGGGTTCATAACTCTTTTTCTACTAAGACGTTTATGCTAGATTTCATTTCTAACTTGCTTAGGGGAACTTGACATCAATATTGTTCCTTTCTGTTGAGCCTTTCGAAAGTAAACGTGTTATAAACAGACGGACATGCTAAATCGTCATAGGTCTTAGATTAACAATAAAAAAAGTTCACACGTAATGATGATGTGGAAGAGTGTATAAAAATCACATCATTTTTTAAAATTAAAAATAAAAATAATGCAAAAATTTAACTCTAGTAAATAAAAAAAATATCGCAGCTTTAAAAAATTTATATTGATTATATTTAAAATTTAACCTGGTTAAAACAATTAAATGTCAATAGGTTCACAATTTATTTTAATAAAATTAGAAATAACAATATAATTGTATATCTAAAAAACAGTGTTAATATTTATGTACATGTTTGCACATCTAGTAAAAAGATTTAAAATACACTGAACTCTAGCCAAATAATTATAGGAATAGTACCGTTACTTTTGGTTTTATTTTCGCACTGAAAGTTTAAAATCAGTCCATAATTCAATCCTCCTACGTTAATAATCAAATTTAAAAATTAGGTTCCTAAACAAATTTTATATAATAAATTGGCATAGAAATACGGTTAAATATTTATGTTTTAAGCCAAACATGATTTTTGTGCATAAGGTCTCAAATACAAGTTATATTTTATAACCATAAGTTTTAATGCTTTATATCTGTTAGATCTTTAATGCTTGCTTATATGTATTTCCGTATTTTGTCAGTTGTTACAATCTGATGTTTTTTTTAAAATTTTCATTATTAGCTATTCGCTTTAGATATTCGCATAGCGAATGCAAATAGCAAAAATAAGCGAATTAGAATGTATACAAGTATATATAAATTTAGTTAAAAACTTTAATTATTTTTAAAAGAGATTAAAGTACGATTGATGTAGGAAATTAGTGTTGTTATACTATAGCAACAAGATTTATTAGAATGTATTAAATTATTTGTCTGAATTAAAGTCGGTACAGTATTTACATAAATGCGATTTCTTTGCTTTGTTTTTACCATGGAGCATTTCAGTACTTTTGCAATGCTAATAGTACTGAAAAAACTACAATTGTACTGACTTTTTCATCCCTATTCTAGCATAATGTTTATTTTGTTCAAGGCGAATTCAACTACAGGTGGTGTCGATACTTTCAAAATCAGATGTTTTTTCGTGGAATTGTTCTTGTAGCAATTGTTTTTGACCTCTTTATAATTTTTTACACAAACAAATGCATTTGTTTTTGACAACTTTAACGTGTTTTACACAAACAAGATGTGTGTTGTTTTTTCTATTGTTGCATTGTTGTAGTTTTGCGTAGACCTACTTATTGGACCATGATTAGGGATGAAACGATACCATATGGGTAGCGATTCTTGTACTCGATACTGTATCGGCAGTAAAGTATCGATACCTTCTCGGTATTGAACAAAAAGTATCGATACTTCATATGATTAGAGCCCGTGAAAATCAGAGTAAATTCAAAGGTACGTGGTTGTAAGTACATGTTGTATATTGTATACTTATGGCCCATTTTACCAATTCTGTTTATATACCAATTTATGTTTAAAATTTGGGTTTGCTTAAAATAACATTATATTCAGCGTTACCGTTGGTGCTACTGCTTGGATACTATTTTGCTACTTTAACAACAAAATGTGATACTTTTTGTACCTATTGCCACTTTTTGATACTTTTTTTAAAACTGAAGAGATACTTTTTTGTACATTTTGTTGTATTAAAACTCTGAGCTTAACTGCCAGGCCCACAATGTCGACAAGAACATTTCTTTCGTATATTTCTATTGAAAACAATAATATAGAACTAAAATTAGTTTTTCTAATTTCAAACGAAATTTTATTCCTAATCACCTGTAATTGTATTGGCATAATCGCCTTATTTCGGGCGAAATATTGTTTTTGTCCATTAAAAACTAGACGTGATAGAATCAATCAGTAAAGCGATTTGCATTCAGCACGCTAAAGTCGACTATTTTTTGTTTTTGCCGACCAGTGTTATTATATAATGTTTCCTGGGAGTTTTTAACATATATTTTATATTACTACAAATTTAAAATAAATTGAACAAAATGCGTGGAAAAAACATAATTTGGTATACTTATTCTGATTTTAAAAGAGGTGCCCCTTTTTCCTTAATCCCCTTTTTGGTACCACTTTTTTTGTAAATATGCCTTTTTGGTACTTTTTGAAAATATCTAACGCTAACGCTATATTTAAATATGAAAAAAACTATATTTAAATATGAACTGATAATTACCTGCCTATTTTAGTTAAATAAATTGGTGAAATTGGCCACTATCCTCGTCCATATGAAAGTTTTTAAAGTTATGATAAAATGTATTGGCATAATCGCCTTATTTTGGGCGAAATATTGTTTTTGTCCATTGAAAATTAGACGTGATAGAATCAATCAGTAAAGCGATTTGCATTCAGCACGCTAAAGTCGACTATTTTTTGTTTTTGCCGACCAGTGTTATTATATAATGTTTCCTGGGATTTTTTAACATTTATTTTATATTACTACAAATTTCAAATAAATTGAACAAAATACGTGGGAAAAACATAATTTGGTATACCTATTCTGATTTTAAAAGAGGTGCCCCTTTTTTCCTTAATCCCCTTTTTGGTACCACTTTTTTTTTAAATATGCCTTTTTGGTACTTTTTGAAAATATCTAACGCTAACGCTATATTTAAATATGAAAAAAAAACTATATTTAAATATGAACTGATAATTACCTGCCTATTTTAGTTAAATAAATTGGTGAAATTGGCCACTATCCTCGTCCATATGAAAGTTTTTAAACAGGGGCCGAAAGTAACAGAAGTAAATGTTGGAAACTTAGTTCAAGTATACCATATTGATCCTATGATAAAATATTGTTTTTAAAAATTTTGATTTTTTTTTCGAACAAGAATAAAAGTTATTTTTTGATTTTTATTTTTTGAACTAAAATAAAAGTTATTGTTTGATTTTAATTTGTTTTTTTTTTTTTTAAAAATAAGTTATTTTTTTATAATTAGTATTGTGGTTATTTTATTGAACTGTTAATGGTTTTTAATCCAAATTTAGATGTTTTTAATTAGGCTTAAGTTCATTGAATTTAATTTTCATTAAATTATTTTTATGAAGACAGGAATTTTACAACATGAAATTAATTAAAATTTTTTTTTTTTTTTTTTTTATTGATAATTTTTCATTCTTGACTGCGCTGAGATTGGTACCGATACCTGCTTGGTACTCGGTACCAAAGTATAGATGCCAAAAGTACTCGGTAAGTATCGAGTTAGTACTGTAGTTAGTTGTAGTTACTCGTATCGTTTCATCCCTAACCATGATTTGGTTTTAGTCAAGGGACATTTAACAAGGCACGACAGAAGCCTATTATGTCTGTCCCTTTCTTTTGTATGTAGTTTTATATGTCATCTATATGTCAATTCCATGACTTCAATATGTCAAATCCATGACTTCAATATGTCAAATCCATAAACCTACATAAAAAAGAGACGATTGGATTCCTAATGCTGCTAACTTGTGTAAATGTACTTTCAAGGCGAATTCATTTTTCAGGTGGTTTTGAAAGGACAGCTGTGCTACTTGTTTTTGGTGTTGTACTTATTGTAGTATCGATACCACCGTTTACATGAATTCGCCTTGTTACTTTGGTGTTAGTATTCGTTTTGCTTTCGTGCGATATAAATATTATTTAAATTTTATAATGCCGCTTCAAAAAACATTTTGTTGCATAAAGTGTATTCCACAAACGAAATTATATGCAATTAAAATAATTGCGAAAATAAAATATTAAGTTTCCACAGCGTAAATTTAGAAAGACATCTAAAAGTGATGCATCCAGATGAATATAAAAACTATACCAAAATAAATAAAAGCACTAAACAATTAAAAGCTTATGGAAAAATAGCATCAATAATAATCAATAAAAAATGGAACAGTTTACTATAAATTTGTTGTTTAATTTAAAGTATAATTATATTATTTTATCTATTTGTCCTACGATACTTTAAAAAGTCCTGAATTTTTTTAATGCTCTTGAAATTTTTCTTGCCTTAAAAAAATAAATCTGGCAACCCTTACTTGTATGTACTTGTAATTAAGAGAAAAAAATACTAAAGAACGTAACAATTTAATGTTAAACGATTGTTCTGTTTTGTAACGAAGAACAGAACACTATATTATGTTCCTATTAAGGGTTGTGTACTTATACACAAACATTAAAAAAATAGATATTGTTTCTGGGTGTCTGAGCCGTACGCTTAATAAAGTTCTGCTTATTTTCGAACACTGATATTAACACCAGCCCTATCAGGTAGTTGGCATGTTTCAGAACAACAATAACTTTCCCGTTTTAACCAATTTTTAATATGTGGTAAAGCATTTACCAGATTTAAAGACATTCAGTTTCGAATTTTGCCCTCAAACAATTAAACGCAATATAAACTCATGCCTTGTAAGGATTTATACAGCATCTTTAAAAACATACATACATATTTAAACAAAGTCCAAAAATCTAATGTAGAGTCAATATTTTACCATTGCATAAAAGTCATCCTCTCCATGCATTTCAATACTATGTAGATAAAATTTCCGCATCGGACTCAAATTGTGTAGCTAATGCCATAGTATCTTCAAGTTATTCTCCTGTAAATCGGTAGCAGTTTTTTAAACTACTCTCTGTATTTTGCCGTCAATGTTCTTTAGCTCACAAGCTTCTTCAAATCTATAACCCAAACAACAAACATTTTATTTATAACAACTACACAAGTATACACGGTTTTGGATCTAAGCAATCAAAGGCTGTTTCTAAGGTTATTTGGGGCTCTGAATCCGAATCTGCACTCCGTTTTTTTAAATTGGTTCTAGTTTTCGAGATATTAAATAAACACATTTTTTAAAATTTTTGACAATTAATCTCCATTTTATTCATTTAAAAGTGTTAATAATAGCTATTATAAATCAAACTCACAGTCAGGTTTAGCTATTTTTTAAATTAAAATTTTATATTTAAGTATTATGCATATACACCTGCATATATACTTAAAACACACAAAATACCTGATGTTGCAACATGGAGTCGACATTTGCCCTCATAGCACAATTCTGTTCTGGCGACCATGATTGGCCATGGATCCCAAATAGGATACAATCTCGAAAAGTTGTTTTTAAATACTTACTTGTTTTTAATATATATATTTACATAACCTATATTTATTTGTGTCTAATATTTTTAAGATATCTTCATCGGCGCTACGAAATATGGCATTCAAAAAAAAAAAAAAATTACCTCAAATTTGGGGCTGTTTTTCATAACGCAATACTACCCTATTTTTTAAAAATTACCTCCAAAAAATGAAAAAAATCACTAAAAAAAATAAATTATGACCCTAAATTTGGGGTAATTCTTTATTATAAAAAATTACCTCAAAGTTTGTAATAAATTTTTAACGCAAACAAGTTAAGGTTTTATTAAAAACATGTGTTGGTTTCATATGCCCAAAACTTTAAATCAAAAATTTAAAATCCCGAATTATAAAATCCTAAGTTTAAAGATCCAGAATCCTAAATTTTAATATCCCGAATAATTATACAGACTTCGAGCCAACACTCACTTGTGATGGTATTATGAAAAAAGGTTATGAGGAGAAGGTAAGAGGGAGTAGTGGTTGTGGACATTTAATTTGAATTTTTCTAAATTGCAGCTGGTAAGACTTCTGCCGGAAGTCTATTCCACATACGACTAGTTCGATCGAAAACCGAACTTTCCCTGTGATGCGTTGTGGGATACACTGGACTGTCAACAACGAACGGGTGTAATCTGCTGAAAAGGCGAGTACTACGGGCATGCACCCGCGTCTCAGGGATGAGTTCGCCCATCTCAACTGAACACTTACCGTGTTAATATTGATAGAACAATGTCGCAAAAATCACATTCCGACGATGATTTCTTTATACTACTTTTATTTATACATGTAATTTTTTTTAAGATTTTTTGAAAATTTCCAGACCACAAATATTAAAATATTTTCAATAATAACATTAGTAATCAATTAATTTATATTAAATCTAACATTATTTGGCTTAATTTGTTTGTATTTACATCTTCAAAGATGTAAATACTTTTCTTTTACTTTGTCACCAACAAAATAGCTTTCAAACAATTTCCTAACGAATTTTGCATAACTGACCCTTGGTTTCGTAATACAGAATTGGAGTTTCGAAAGGGATTTTTATTATTCGCAATAGAGAGTTGCCATTTGAAAGGGACTTTTTGTTTTCGATAAGGAATAAGCAACTCCTGCTTATATGAAACAAATAGTACGAAAATCGTAATGCACAGTACAAATTTTTCTAACTCGTAAATTATTTCTTTCGAATCGAAATATGGCTACCGTATACCCCCTGATCGAATACAGTAAATGTAACTTACTTCAGTGCATATTGGTTTGTTATAAATACACGAGATCTGTTTTAGAAAATTTTTTGCAATATCAAGAAAATCGATATTTAAATTTTAAAATAATTAAAATACCGAAATTCCGAATTAAATCAAAAAGGTTTAAGTAGGGATGGGCAATAAATATCGATACGTCAAAATATCGATATTTAAAAAAATTATAATCGATATATATCGCCGATATTAAAAATACCCATATATCGATATATCGATATTTATCTACGACCATCGAATTCGGTATTTTTAAGAAATCTTTATAATAGAATTCATAATTTTAACCGTTGCTCAACTGCTTACAATAATGTTGTTTTTTAAAAATTGCATCATAAATTTTTTAACTAATATTAAAAAAATAACGGCGCTTTTCCATTGTACATTTTCAAAGATTACACAGTTCAGGTTTGTCTCGGTTTTTTAAGAGATGACAACAAAAAAAAGCGCGGAAAAAATATTCTGGAAAGGGTTTCTAGAATTATGCAAAGAACCCCTTAATTATGGTGTATTAGCAGCAATAGACTCATGAAAGTTGGAATGTTAATAATAAAAAAAATATTTTTTTCACAAGTTTTGTTTACCGGCAGTATATAATTCGGCATTATATAATTCCAATTAATTTTTTTTTTAGATTTCATTTGGCAAATAAAAAAAGAATTTTGAATTCTTTACTTTTTTTTTAAATTTTTTTATTGTAGAATTAACTGCCGGTCCTTCGATTTCAAACGAAGACTTCGTTTGCATAACTTACCTTAAAAACTAAATTTTAAAATTAGTTTTTGTTTTAAATAAAAGTTAAGTCAATGAAAGTCTTTTTCGAAATCGAGAGACAGGCAGTAAATTTGAAATTAAAAGAAACAATAAAAAGTTAGAATGGAATTACATGTAATATATTTGTGCCTATGTAAATATGTATTGAAATTTGGTAATAATTTCAGCTTAATACGTTCGATAAACCGATATATCGATATTTTTTATCAATATCGATATTTTTTCATTATTTATTATTATTTTTTTTTAGGCTTTTAGATAAATTCATATAAATATTTAGGTTTGTATATAAATTAAAAATAAAAAGAAAAGAAAAAAAAATATTTTGTGCATATAGCAAAATAATATATCTTAATAAAAACAAATTCAAAGTGTATAATGTAAATGGAGATCATTAAATGCAGTTCAACAAATCATGTAGATCAGGCTCTCTATCTATGTAACACATGTATATAGCATTAAGTCAGAATCTCATCCAATTTTTCTAGTAAACATTTTTTTTAACTTACTTTAAACAATGAAATTCTATTTATTGATTTTAACGATTCCGGCAAGTTATTATATTCTCGACTACCCATGTATTCTTCGCGTTGCTTTGTAGACTCCAACCTGCAACGAGTTACAGCCAAATTGGTGTTATTCCTCATGTTATAAGCATGCTGATTATTCGAAAACTTAAGTGTATGATGGCCCATACTGTGCAACGATTTGAAAACATAGATCAAAAGTTGAAGCTTGTAAATGCCATATTTTGGCAGCACTGTTTTAGCAACATTTTTGTATAAAGATATAGTTGAGTACATCAGAGGAAGATTAAATACTACTTTTAGAGCTTTGTTTTGCATACGTTGAAGAGATTTTAATTCATTAGTTCTTTTGTAGCCATATAAAATTGCCAAGTAGCTAAGGTGACTATGAATCAATGCATTGTAGATCAAAAGCTTTGTGTTTTCATCAAATTTATTCTTAAACTTAAACAGTATACCAATAGCTGAACATATTTTTGACTTCTAGTATTGTATGTGCAGGTTCCAAGCAAGATTACTTTGCAAATAAATTCCTAGATATTTTAAAGAAGTTACTTCCTTAATTTCAGTACCATCCACAAATATACTGAAGCTATTATTTGATTGATTATATGGCTTGAATCTCATTAACTTGGTTTTGTTAGCATTAAGAGCAAGTTTGTTTATTCTCGAAAATTCAACAATTAATGCAGCATCTTTTTCGATATAGGCTTTAGCTACTGTCTCATATTTAAAAGGTTAAAAAATGTAAATATCATCAGCGTAGACAAAAAGTTTACTATTTAGACTAAGATGAATAATATCATTCAGATACAAGGTAAACAGTAAGGGACCCAAAACACTGCCCTGGGGGACACCACACTCCACTTTCGATTTGTTAGGTAACTTCTCAAAAGTTTTAATTTTCTACTACAAATTTCATAAAAACTAAGCTTTTTCAGCATATTTTTTCAATTTGCCCATCCCTAGGTTTTAGTAAAAATAACAAAAAATTGTATATGTATCTCAACAGGAAACATTTTAGGTATTTGATTATAACTTTTAAGTATATGATAATTGTTTATCGTAAGCAATAAATGTGTAAAATAACAAATCCGTTACTTTTGACAAAAAGCTCGAATTTCGATGGTATTGCTATTCTCAATTTCGGTATTGCAAACCCTAGTACATTCTCTTTCGTACAAAAATTCTTTGAAAATGGTATTACAATCAACAACTAAAATGCAAACAATTTTTATAGTTGTACGTACTTAATTTTTCTTTTTGCAAAAAGGGCATTGAGCCATAAAATATGAAAAAAAATAAAATTATAGTACGAAAAAGTATAAAACTTTTATAAAAGCTTGTAATATCGTCGCTATTTTAACTAACCGACCTAACTAACATATAATAAATTTTACAGGGGAGCACTTTTATTGTTTTTGTCTTAAATGTAGTCATTTCCCAGCCAAAATACGAATAAAATTGGGTTTATGCATTATTTGCTATGTAGTATAGCATCTTTTGTTATGTGTTAAATAAAGAAAAAGACAAATATTTTTATTTTTTGTACTTAACTCAATTTTCAAAAAATTTCAGTTAGGTCAATTAGTAAAAACAGCTATGATATGTACGACGTATGTATATTAGAGCGATAACCAACTTTGACACTTGCGATGGCGAATGTTGTTATTTTCGAAAAATGCGGGTAATTCGTTTGTGGGTAATCACCCACAAAAACGATTTTTAAAATCTTCCAAAAAAAAGTTCATTCATTGAAAAAAATTTTTTTTTTAAATATTTTATTAATAAAGTAAAAAAAGTAAAGGGAAAATATTGTTTTATTGCATTGTGCTAAAAACATATTACATACAGATATGTAAAAAGCAGCTTTCGAAGAAAGAGACAAAACCCATTTTTTGGTAGTGAAGTGGCAATGTGTAAAAACAGGCCGATGGAATTAACACAAATTGCGTGACCAAAACAAAAATAACAAAACACAAACCAGTTAAAACAAGAGCATTAGTTCAACAAACGGGTTATTTTGTGCGAAAAAAAAGTATTTAGTGATATTGTTTACTTTTATAATGTTAATTACTTACTTAAAAATTATATACTAGTGTTGCGGTAAACTTAAAAGGTAATTTTTACAACAGTTTTACAAATAAATTTGTGTTCATTGTATTTGGGCATAAAAGATGGTGCAAAGAGAAATGAAAAAAGCGCAGCTTTCTAAGAAAGAGACAAAAAAGCAAAATCTTCCATCTCGTGACATATTTGTGCAGTAATTTGTGGTGCTGGAATCGGAATCTATTTTGGTAACAAGCGAAACTCCCGGCTGGTTAACTTAATTCGAGTACGCTGAATCAGTGGTAATTACCGTTTCTTTAATGTTAGCTCTTTTTTAAAAATAATTAAGATCGAAAATATGCAAAGTTCAGAGACAAATTTTGGTTCAATTACGCGTCTTTTAGTGGCTAATTGGCCTTGATCGGATAAAAAAAATGCTTGAGTTATAGTGGATCAAAGGTAAGACCTTACAGCGTCTTGTGGGTAAACTTTTTTGATAATTGCGTTTCATTAATTTAAAACAGACGTATCTAACATATCCAATTTTTTAAAATTTCATATATGAAACTTAATCAAAAACAATATATGAAAATATGAAATGTATAGTTTAAGTACTTTAAGATATAAATCAAAAGTCCTACATTTCTTATAGTTCTAAAAATATCTTTTTTATAGAGTTTAGTGTCTCAAACTTAAAAAAATTTGTGTGTTAGATACCCCTTTTTTAAAATAAAGTAACGATATATAGTTTTAATATTTAAATGATTATATATATGTAAATTTATTAAAGATTAAACTCTGTTTATATTGTTCATATTCAGTTTAATATACGGAAAATAAACTTGACTTTAAATAAATTTGAATTTATGAGTTTTCGCAAGCGAACATTTTTGCATTTTACAATTTCAATGTTTAAACCACCTAACGAATTTGTTTTTATTTAAACAATAACTTGATACTTTTTTAGTGATTTTTAACGTTAAATTTTGTATTACGAATAGTTTCAATTATCTATTTTGAAATCTCAAGAGTATTGCTGTTCGAAAAACATTACCTATAATTTTAAACAATTTACTTATTTATATTGATTTTATTATGCATGGAGAACGATATATGATATACACATAAACCAAAAATATATAAAAGGAAATGGGAATAAATTATCTCAACCCTACATTTTTTATATTTTTTATATGTGTTAATTGCTCAATGGAAATTATTAAGAGGAAATAAAAAACAATATCACATTTGACCTCTTTTGGAAGACCGTTTATTAGCAATAGTCGACAAAAAATAAAATGTAAGTGAATAAAAAATACATACATACACTTCCTGCATGTTTTATAAGGGAATTAACCCTATAATTGTACTAATAGACAGCAGAACAAAATTCTGGTGATATTTGTTATTATCGTCGTAGAAATTTTTTTTCTATTTTTGTACAAATTTGCCTATAATTTTAGCCGGTGGCTTTGGTGAAGTTCGGGCTCCTGGCCGATATCCCTCTGTGCTGTTGCTATTTAACAGAAACTGCTTTGCAATTTAAGTTAAGTTGTTGCAGATCCTAAGCAAGAAGTATGTATTTACATACTACAGGTAGCTAGGAACTAAAATGGTTACCTGAGTGTTGGTTTTTCTCACATGGGGACATTGAAAGGCGTATTTTTTTAACCTGCTGTTAAGATCAGTGCTGCCACGAATAATAAAATGCCTTTTGTTAATTGAGAAAAACATTAAAATTTATTTTAAGTTGCATTGTAAGACAAATGTTATTTGCACTTAATTGGAAAATATTAATTATAAGTTAAGAAAACAAAACAAAAAATTAAATGTTTGTTCATATATAAAAAAAATAACAAGAAACTTAAATTAAAAGTTTTCATTTATTTAAGACCTTTTTCATAAAAAAATATTTTTATCTTATAAGAGTTAGACCTGTCAAATATTAATACAAACGGGTATAACTTTTTTCTCTCCTTTGTAAGTTGCATTTTAAATTTATAATTGTTATTATTACTGTTTCAAAATTATTCTATTTGAATTATTTTGTGAATCATTGTATGGTGAACACAAAAAAATTCATACTTCAGAACATACATTCAATAACCAAAAAGTATATCAAGGTGTTTTTTATAAATTAAAAATATTGCCAAATCATTATCTAAAGAACATTTTATATATATGTATACATATCGACAGGTTATAAAAAGTAAAATGTAAAACTTCTTAAATTTACGCCGTTTTCTAACAGTAAATTTCATAAATTCTAAAATTATGGAATTAAATTGATGCATAAATTTATTTTTCAAAATTCTTTAAAATTCCTATATGCATTTCAATATATTAAAATATACTACTGGAAATAATGTAAATTTAGAACATTTTACTTATATTTAAGATTTAAGACACACTAAAACTACTTTTGTGTACTTTTTCAGTCATATTCCGACATTAATTTCACGTAATATTATGCAATTTCTACTTTAAGTACCACTTATCTTTACTACTATTAAAATCAGGAAAAACTACGCTCATTAACAAAAAATTAATTGAAAATCTCCATCAATCGTAAAATCTACCGCATGAAACAAGTGAATTATGACAAAAACAGTGCAATATGAAACAAAAAATGGTTTTTCTCACATAAGTGTTTCTGTATCTTTACTTTGGGAGAATTATCTATCATTTTAATAATTTCCCAGCAATTATTGGAAGGATTCGGGAAAAAGTGTTTCTGTATCAATATTTTGCTAAAAGTTTCTCACATATAAGTCACATTTGAAATTGAAACATTTGAAAAATAAAATTTCAAAAAATGGAGCACAAATTATGTATGTATGTAAATGATGAAACAGAACTGGGGCTGAACGTTGTTTTCCATACAGTTTGACATAAAATTATGCCAGAGAATGCGGTCGAGAAATAAAATCAATTTTATTTTGAAGACGTTTTTTTTCATGCTCTCACATAGAGACAATTATACTCCCAACAATGCTACCATACTTTCGTTCAATTTCATACATTTTGTAAACAAAGAAAAAAAAGAACAAAAGAAAACGAAAGAAATGAGAGAAAATTGCAGTTACGGTCGACGTTTTAATTATGGGCTTAAAAATTTTTGCCTGAAGTTGCAGACTCTATTCTGTTTCATCATTAAACAAGAATAAGTATGTATTATATTTTTTTTATTTAAAGAGAAAGAATTTAAATGATGAAAATAAATAAAACACAATTGTTATATTCTGTTATTTTAATTGTTTTAAGCCTTGTTTTTTTATGCAGGGCTGCCAGATAAATTTGTGAAAAAAATAAAAAAAATAGTTAAAGTTCATGGGTAAAATACATATTTTATACATACTTAAGCTTGAGGTCTATTTAAATAAAATTATTTATTTTATTTTTCCTTTCATCCGATAATAATTTAAAATTTCAAATTGTTTTTTTTTCCTGAAAAAATCACACAAAGGCGTGACAAAATATCATATTGAACTAAAAGTAACACTGTTGGCAAAAAAAAGGCAAAAAATTCCTATAGTGCATTGACTGAAAAATGGGGTAATAGTTTAATGTTTTGATCACATAAACAAATGTATTAAATAATCTAAGGAAATACAAATTAAACAGTTTTCCATCGAAATTTTGATTTTGCCGATAAATTTTTTAAGCTGCCTTGTTTTTAAAGATATCGTTTTTCTGTGGTGCCCTTATATACAAACATATTAAACTATTTAAAATTATTTTATTTCGAAGACTGAATAATATCGTCACTATAAAAAATCAGCAAATCGGCACTTTGCTAATTTTGGAACAAAAAACCGTCAAAATGACGATAAATCGTCAAAGCTGGCAGCCCTATTTTTATTAGATCTATTTCTTTCGTTGACGTTTCGCTTGCATTTGACACTTAATTACTGGAAGTATTACAGTTAAAACAGAATCTGTGTTGTATGTTCTCGCATTCAAATACAGAAACACTCTTTTCTCACAAATCGAAAAACGATGAAATTTTTTGTTTCACACTTAAGGCCATGTCAGATAAAACTTTTGCTTCGCGTTGCGTTACCGATTCGCTTTGACATCTAAGATAAAATATACATACTTATACGAAATATGTCACATAAAGTACTTTCAAAGCGAAGCGAAGCAAAAAGTTAGCCAACTCTCATCTTTTAGCGCGCTTTGGCAATTGGCTAGTATAATTTTTTTTTTTTTTTTTAATTTTTTTGCCAAATTCAATTCTAAAAAACCGTCCAATTGAATTTTTAACTTTTATTTTTATAACAAATAATTAAATGTACAAATTACCAACCGCTTTTATAAGTAAATAAACAATGCGTGAGTGTTGTCAAAGTTTTCATTGTGTCATATATGTACCTTTTGCTTTGCGTTTTTCTGCCAAAGGTAGAAACGTCACGCAAAGCGACAAAGTTGTATCTGACACGGCCTTTAATGTGAGAAATTTTGCGATGCGAGAAATACAGAAACGAGCCACAGGGTTGCAAAATCAGAACATCACAATTGTACCAAAAACATCATAAAATTTTACTTCTTCGACCCCAATTGTACCAAAAAAATAATTTTGTTTATATTTTAAATAAAAGCAACAAAAAACATTAACATAACCTGAAATTGTATATAAAAATTAATTTTTGTAATAGTAAAATTACCAATTGTATTTGAAAATTCATTTATAAATACTTTAAAAGTATTTATATGTATCTCTAAAAAACAACACTACGATAGGTACATATGAACACGTAAAATAAGGTACATAAAAAGTCCATCGATATATTCATGAGATCAAATTGTTTTTGATAACAAATCATTTGTTATTTTAAAACTCAAACAACAAAAATTTGATGACCTTAACAAATCTTTTGTCTGCATAGGAACGGAAACTGTAGGCACATAAAGCCTTTTGCGTTCTTTCGTTTTAATAAAATTTTGGAAAAAAAAATCTTATAATATCCCAACTACAATTCTTGAAAGTTCCGGAAACATTAATTCGTTCAATTCATTTTAATTTCAGAAGCTTTATTCCAAAAGTTGCATATAATTTTAATATGTCTATATCTGCCGGGATTTAAAGTGTGAATTAATTGAGTCAAAATTTCGTTATCATAATCTACTTTTACTCTCATCACCTCGCAAAATTTAGAAACTACTTTTGGCAGTTTCCTTGACATTATTCACTATATCACGTTCAACATTACGAGTATTTGTTGAATTTCTACTTCTGTCCCACAGTATATTTCTTCAAAGGGAGGATAATTTTCCTTAAGGTTTATATTTGATATTTCATATTTGTCTAGGATTTTTTTTTTAAAGTATGGCCCATTTGACGAATTACAAATTTAATTCGTTTCAGTAAAATATGCATACGTGCGCCTTCTGCTTGCATTTATGATTTTTAATACATATTGAAGAAAGAGAAATAAAATGGTTTAATGTGGATTCGAAAAACCTGATACAGATTAATCGTAATTTCGAATTTTTAAATTCAGCCTCAAAATCACTTAAAGTTAAATAATAATCTAGAGGTTCACGCTGTTACAAGATCCTGTTTATAACTTCCTTTCATAATTACTACCTTGTATTGCAATATTTTAAGATAACATGGCCGTCAGTACCAAAATATTCTTGAAAATGTAATTTATAGAAATGTTATTGTTTTAGAGCCTAGTTTTTGAAGACACTGCAGTCAGAGCCTTGCTCATCAAGTAAAATTAGTGTTGACATATTTATTTTTAAAAAATCTAAATTGTGTCTCAAAAAACTGGCAAAAAAATATAAATCTTGCGATATGACAACACTGAGTAAAATAGAAAAGTAGTTTTTCTTACAAAACCCAGTTATGTTATTTATATAAAGGGGCCCAGTCAAATTTGATACAATTATTTGTGGCTTTTGCCTATTTAATTTGAATTTAAGAGTCAGCCACCCCTTCTTTAATAACGTTATTTAGACGATCTAAAACCTGAAAAAATAGGTGAATGCAAAAACTGAATCACAAAGAAATGAAAGCAAAGATGAGTTGCCACTGTAAATCAAGCAAAACGATGAACTAGGAAAGTTAAAAAAATATATAAACTGAGAAAGTTTGTAAATTGTACCAAATTAGTAATTGGTGTTCCATTGTACTTTTGAGGTTTGAATTGTACCAAAAAAAACCAACTTTTTCAACCCTGACATACACACAAATAAAAACGACATCAATTGTTTCAACCAAATTTATTGAAACAATTCAGTAACAGTTATAGGATATAACTAAAAGCAAACGAAAATAGTTCACAAGGAATAAAAAAAAGTTACAATAGTTAAAAATTTAAAAAAACTATTTCATATTTTAAGGCTGAGCAGTCGGGCAAGTCAAAGTTTAATTTTGTTATTAAAATATGAAAAAGAGACTTTTTTGAGAGCTAAGAACCTAACTTTGTCAAGACTGCAGCAAGTGCACTAAATCCCCGTTCTACAGAGACTTTTTCTGCAGGTACAGCAACTACCACTTTGGCAAGCTGAGTTAATTTTAAACTGTGTTGAGAAAATGTTTTCCAATACTCCAATAAGTTAGTTTCTTACTGTTGCATTTGTTTCTCACAAATAGCAAGTTCAGTTTTTATGTGATAATTTTGATTTGTTGCTGTTAAATTAGATGTATGTATTTACGAGTAGGTTGATATGTTGTTCTAGTTTAGAGTATGCGGCATTTGACGTATTTGGAGTCATCTCTAATGAATTTAAATATTCCGAGAATGAAATATGTTAATTTTCGTCTTGCGAAGATTTGAAATGCGATATATGATAAATAATATCATATGTCTTTAATAAGTGATCCTAAAAAAAAATTATTAATAATTTGTTGGAGATTAAAAATTTAAATTTCAACCTACCATTGCAATTTGTTTTTGGTCGTTGGGAAGCAGTGGAGTTCCTTAAAATTAAAGCGAGGATCTAAATACAATGCTGTGATGAAGGCGTCGTGTTCAAGAAGCTTAGGTTTTCTTAATGTCATTGCTTTTTGTAAAGCCTCCACATACAAGTTTGTTTGGATCATATCTTGTAAATCTAACTCACATTCCAACCAGTCGCGATAAAAATCACCAAGAATATATTGCTCTTTTTCGTAAGTATAATTCCATCTAGTCGCATTATCTAGACACGATAGGCTTATATCCTGATTTTCCGTCCTTAAGTGGTACGAATCTTTTTTGCAATATGTCGCACATCCTTGATTTCCGTTTCCATAGTTATTATAACATCTTATGCCGTTAGGTGTATCGTGTGCGCTGCACAATGAACCACTGAAAAGAGTTCCACCGTACGTCACTTGGCATCTGAGGCATAAGTCCTTGCTTTTCTTTTAACCATCCATGCGGTTGATGATGATTCCTAAAATATTTCTTCACGGCTGTTATTTGTGTCGTTATTTTACCGGGAATAATGTATTTTTATAAAAGATTCAGTCCTCCATGCCGGTCTTCCACTTTATTTTTCATTTTATTCTCGTTATCTGTACAGAAGAAAAAATATATTATTTTATATGTGTTTTTATTTAATTAATGGATTTTTCTGCAACATTTGCGCATTCTTCCGAAGTTTTCTTTTCGGATCCAGCATCATCTGCATTTATTAAATAACTGCAAGATCTCGTATGGACAGAACATGCGATAATTGGATAATTTGAAGTATTTGACCAACCGTCTTGTATTAGTGTCAAGCTGGTTTCGCCTAGCTTAGTAACCAGTTAATCGTTAATGTTTTCCCTTATTTGAAAGAGTAGTATGTCAGCCATCTGTTTTCTACTAGGTGCAACATATCCAGGTCAACCACATCTTTAAAATGCTTGTCATCCCGGCGAATTCACCCGTGTACGTGTGCTGGACGTAATATTCGCCGTCGTATCTAAATTCTTGGTTTTCCATCCAGCATCGCCGGTGTCACACAAACAACCACATTTTTGCTAATACTACCATAGCGCTTGATGAGAAATGCTTGACCGTGTACAGACCCCTTAAAAGCTCTATTATTAGAAAAAAAAATGTTGCACCTATTTTGTCCAATTGATCTTTTTGGCATGCGGTATTTCTTATGGAAAATTCATTCATGGATGCTTGTACTCGTATACAAGTTATATTTTTCTTCCGGCATGGGCCGGAACTATCAGTCTCATATACCATGTCTTCCTTCTCTAGACATTGTGTTTAGGTACATATGTATTAGGGCGGGCCAATTTGTATGGAGCCGAAAAATTCGATTAGAGCCCCCTAGGATGATTCTATGGACAATTCTAAGCAACTTTGGTGAAGGAACCATAGGTCTATCTCGATTTTCGAGTCTCCCACTTTTCAAAAAATGATCTTTTGCCTATAACATCATTTTGATTCAAAATTCGATTTTTTATTACGATAAACAAATTTTGCAACAAAAAAAAAAAAAAAAATAATAGTGAAAAGCAATTCGGGTTTAAGTTTAAACATTCCAAGGTAAACGCTATACAAAAACTTACCTCCGATATAAATTGGAATTGGCATAGAAATGATGGTACAAGAGCGTGTCTCATTGATATGGAGAAGGCTTTCGATAGAATATGGATTGCTGGTCTTATATACAAATTAATTCAATACAAGCTTCCAACTTACCAAATTATATTAATATATAATATGATAAGTAATTTTTAGTAATTGCAATTAAAAATGTAAATATAACATATTACTCTTATTCGTAAAAATTATGTAATTCACATTTGTAAAAACCAAATTATAATTATAACAGTAATACTAGAGCGCTCGATTGGAGACATTGTATATAGATAAAATGTTTTTGTTAACTAGTGTTTATTTTAGTATAAATATCTATTTTAGCTGGCAAATAAACAAATAAAAAAAAATCGTTTTTTTTATTCATTGTTATATTATCTTTTTTATGTGGATATGGGGGGTTTTTGGGGTCGAGAAATTCATTTTTGATCTCAATTTTTACCTATGACCACCACCAGAGGGCGTTTCATGCATATTTTTCGTCTATTTTCCGAGTAATATTTTCGGTAAAATTGATCTTTATTTTATTTTTTCAACAGAAATTCAACCTAAAAAATAAGAACATGTGTAAAAAAAATGAATTTAGTGGAAGAAAAGCGAAATAAGTTATTTTTGAAAGTCTTTCTTGCTTTCAAGTCTGGGGTATTTTGCACGGCTTTCTGATGTAACTGCCATAACACTGTGTCGACTTTTTTCTAAAACACGTTTAGAAACGCTAGCCAGCAATTGAACATGTCTTTCCGTTGCTTGTATGAGTACCGGAATTCTTGGATCAGGTAATGGTGGATAATCGTATTCTAAATATTGTTCGAAATGACCATACGGAATGGTATGCGTAAACGGTGGTTCGAATAAGACATCATCTTTATTTAAATCAATCATATTCGTATAATCTGTACAATTGAAGTTTATCAAAGGTTTTTGATAAACTCTAAGATGTGCCGGGTCGTATAGATTTCTTCGGTAGTGTAAAATTTTCTTGATTGCGATGTTTCGTGTCTCTTTTTTATCATCAAATAACATCACTAACAAAATATTTTCGGAATGTCCGTAATATGAATTGTCTTTAACTCTTATTACAACTCCGCGTAGATTTGTATCCAAATATTGTGTCCAACGAATGAATTTGTAAAATAATACAGTACCGAAGACCACCGAATTATAGTACTTGATGTTGAAGTGCATTGGCACATACACTTTCATTATGTATATTGCCAGAATTTTTAAATTCCTTGATGGATTTTCAGTTGACACATACCAAATCTATTCGCCTTGGTGAGCCAACGTGAATGTGCTATTGGTCCTGGTTTAATGTTAGACAAATCCGCAGGAACAACACCATTCGAAATTGCATTGGCCATTTTGTATAGGTACTTTGAATCGGTGGATAATTCAAATGGATCCAAATCAGGTGGCATGTTCTCTAGCACGATTATCACGAATTCATCTACAAGCTGAAAAAAAAGAAATTAGGTGAATTAAATGGAATTTTACCATTTAATAATGGAAAAAATCGATGAAAAAATGACAAAAGATACATACCGGATGATTTTCACAAGTTTCAATTTGTTTGCCCAACGATCCGGTTGCTGTTCGTGGTCCAGTGGTCGATGATCTGTCCAAAGTGTTAAACAAATGACGAAATGGCAGCTCGTTGAAGTGCAGAAGGCACACAAACCATCTATTCAAATGCAATTCAAATCGACGCAAAATCCCATTTCTTACGCCAGTATTTGTTGGCCCACCATCACAGCATATGCCGATTAATGCATCGAGAGTAATTCCTTTTTCGACGAAGAATGCATTCAATGTCATCAATTTGTGTTCAGCATCTTCATTTCCGACTTTTGCAATTCAAATCGACGCAAAATCCCATTTCTTACGCCAGTATTTGTTGGCTCACCATCACAGCATATGCCGATTAATGCATCGAGAGTAATTCCTTTTTCGACGAAGAATGCATTCAATGTCATCAATTTGTGTTCAGCATCTTCATTTCCGACTTTTGTGTAGCCTATCAATTGAGAATTTGGTTCCTTCAAAACAAATAGATGTGATGTAGTTCTTTCACCATCCTTGAATGCAACTTCTCATCGATTTGTTCCATTGTTAAAGTATCATTTTTTCGGCCGTCGAATGAAAATGCTATCAAATTGGATGCATCATACTGTAGCCCGTTTCTGTATTTCTCGCATCGTAAGATTTCCCGCATGAAACAAGTAAATTATTACAGAAACAGTGAAATATGAAACAAAAAATGGTTTTTCTCACATAAGAGTTTCTGTATCTTTACTTTGCGAGAATTATCTGTCATTTAAATAATTTTCCAGCAATTATTGGAAAGATGTGAGAAAAAGTGTTTCTGTATCAATATTTTGCTAAAAGTTTCTCACAAGAATTGTCAAAATTAGTCACATTTGAAATTGATGCGAGAAAAATAAAATTTTAAAAAACGGAGCCCAAATTATCTGAAAAAAATAATTATGTATATATGTATATACATGTATGTACATAAGAATGTGTATTATTTGTTTTTAATTTGAAAATAAAGAATTAAAATGTTGAAAATAAATAAAACACAATTGTTATATTTTGTTATCTTAATTGCAGAGCTGCCAGATAAATTTGTGAAAAAATCGTTAATGTCCTAAGAAAAAATAAAAAAAAATTCGTCAATTTTGCTTTAAAAAATCGGAAAGTTAAAATTAATTTTGACAAATTTAGTTCGATTATATTTAAAATTTAGTCAAAAAACATAGTTAAAGTTCATTAGTATTTTATACATATTTTATGCACACATAGTTAAGCTTGAGGTCTATTTTTATAAAATTAATTTTTTTACTCTTTCTTTAATCCGATAGCAATTTAAAATTTCAGATGGTTATTTTGCCTGAAGAATTCACACAAAGGCGTGCCAAAATATCATATTGAACTAAAAATAATATTTTTGGCTAAAAAAAAAGGCAATAATTTCATTAGTGCATTGACTGAAAAATGGGGTAATAGTTTGATGTTTTGATCATAAAAACAAATGTATTAAATAGTCCAAAGAAATAAAAATTAAAAAGTTTTCCTTCGACATTTTGCTTTTCCCGATAATTTTTTTAGGGAACAGACAAACAATGTTGAGGACAATTTTCACAAAAGGGATTAATATAAAAATTCAAGCTGCCTTGTTTCTAAAGATATTTTTTTCTGTGGTGCCTAATACACAAATACATATATAAAAATATTTAAAATTGTCTTATTTCGAAAACTGAATAATATCGTCACTAGAAAAAATCAGCAAATCTGCGCTTTGCCAATTTCGGAACAAAAAATCGTCAAAATTACGATAAATCGTCAAATCTGGCAGCCCTATTTTTATTATATGTATTTCTTTCGTTAACGTTTCGCCTGCATTTGACACTTAATTACTGGAAGTATTCCAGTTAAAACAGAATCTGTGTTGTCTGTTCTCGCATTCAAATACAGAAACACTTTTTTCTCACAAATCGAGAAATGATGGAATTTTTTGTTTCACACTTCATTTGAGCAATTTTGCGATGCGAGAAATACAGAAACGAGCTACTGCTTACGAAGCAATACTTCTCTGCATTTGGCTTTTTATCGACGCACTTTACTTTTATCCATGATGATAGGATTGCCATGTGCATATTTTACGTCAATGTCTTGCATAAGAGATGTTGCGAGTGCTGCTGCTATTCTATCAGACACACCAAATCGATCACACATCGCAGCGAAGTTTGAAGCATTGTATCTGGGAGTATACGGTCCTCGTATCATTGGCGGAACATCTTGTGGATTTGAACTTAGCTCATCTGTATCAGTACTTGGTTCATATGCTAAATGACTATCTTCAACGCTTGTTGGTATTATTGTTCACGTTGGTGTTGGCTCTTCAACTTCTGGCACGAATTCCGGTATCGTCAATCTTCTTACATTATTTTGATCTTGCTCTTTCAAATGATCTGGAATCAATCCACATGAGCATAATGCTGCTTTCAAGTCACATTGACATTTGCCGATGTTAAATAATTCTTTCGTAGTTTGCACGAATGTTCTGAATGTGGAGATTTTTGGATGTTTAGTTTCGATTTGATACTTGTCAATCAATGTACCCAATTTTCTAACAACACTTTTTTTTGTTAGAATTTCAACATTAAGTTGACTCCAAATTTCAATCAATTTGTCTGTTACGTGCGGTACGAATGTTTTATACGAAAACATTTTGTTTTGGAGTTTAGCACGTTTGGACAAGAAAAAAAAACATCTTAAAATATCCTTTTTTGTTGGCAGATTGAGTCCACTCAAATCACAAGATGCACCAAAAACAGCAACATCTTGCGAAGACAAATGCTTCAAATGACTTTCGGTACTCGTTGATGTTGTTGCGGTGTAGACGGCAATGCATTTGGATGCATTGTATACTTTTACTAAAAGAATTAAAAAATAACTGAAATTAGTATATTTTAAAACATTTGGTTTGAGTATATTTCTTCCACCTACAAATGGAGAATTTTATTTATATTCAAATATAAAATTTTGAAACTATGTTCTCCCCATATACAATTAACATTTTTTGATATACGTTGATGTATAATTAAAAGATTTTGTTTGTTGTGCTTAATTCCCTTTTTAAATAATTGATAAAAAATACTGAAATTTATTGTTGGAGGATAAGCTGTTCCTATGCGCATTTCACTGGTTGCTTAGGCCAGATCATCAGGAAACGTTCTCCTAAATAATTTTAGAAAAGCCAAAGCTATCAGCAAACAAGACTACAGAGGGAATGAGAATTACCTACAAACACTCAAAAAGTCTTTTTTGCAACGATATCAAAGCTTAAACAAAACACCAAACAATAAATCAATGATGAGTTTTTATCTTTTCTTACATTTCCCGCTACAATTAGTTGGAATTCTCCCAACATTAATTGTAGTTGTAAGTGGGTAAAGAAAAAACATATTAAAAACAAAAACAAGTATTTTTTATCAATTATTTAAAAAGGTAATTAAGCACAACAAACAAAATCTTTTAATAAATAATAGTATTCCCAAAAACAACTTTGATAATAAAATTTTAGCACGTGCATAAAAAACTGAACTGGCAAATTGTTTTTATTTTGATTTCTTGCGAAAACAATAAAAGCACTTTTCCCAAAAACAACTTTGATAATAAAATTTTAGCAAGTTGATGTAGGTATAATTTTTGAAAATATTTTAAGTGAATGACACAAATTAATCTAAAATCCTTACCTCTTTTTGCATTATTGTTTTTTGGCAGTGCTATAAATGTAGATTTAAGCCATTTGTCTGGAAAGCTGCCTGTATTATATACATGATTAAAAACTTTCTCAAGTATTTTAATGCCTTTTTCATCAAGGAGTTTTAGTATATCTGTTGGTAATTCGTCACATCCTACTGATTTATTACACTATGCTAGTTGAAAAAACAGACAAGCCGGGCACATGGCGTTTTAACATAATTCGGGTACGCTGAATTCAGTGGTGCCCGCGATTTTTTAAGATTGGCTCTGGTTTTCGAGATATACCGTTATTTCGAAAATGGAGGAGGTTGCACAACATATATTCGCGTAACTCAGAAACGACTTAGTTTATTGAAATTACTAAAAAAAACCGAAATTCCGCAATAAAATTTCATTAAAGAAATATAACACTTTTTTCTAATATGAGTAGCACCACTGGATTCAGCGTACCCGAATTATGTTAAAACGCCAGGCGCCCAGCTTGTCACGAAAAAAAAGTGCCAATTTCTTGCACAGTGTTATTTTTGGATTGATTTATAGCTTTAACTATTTCTGTCTTTTTGTAATTACTGGAACTTCTAATGCCGAAATTTGCAATGGGTTGGTGTTAACAGATCTAGAATCATCTGAAAAAAGGTCTTTAACATATTGTATCCATATTTCTTTTTTATCAGAGGGTTCTGAAACTATTTCATTAAGCTCGTTTACCAGGATATTTGCATGAATATTTTTTCTAATATTACATACGTCTTTGATCTTTTTATGCAGAATAAATTCGTCGTGGAAAGTTTTCAAATTTTCAATTTCTAAACATTGTTGTTCCATCCAGTTATTTTTAGCTTCACGTATTTTTCTTCTGATTAGATTTTGCAAACGATTATATTCGGAGTCATTAGAATTTTTGAATTTTCTTCTTTCATCCATCAATAACAGAATTTAATCTGTAATCCATTTCTGGTTCCGTTTTTTACGTTTAGAACCAATATCTGTGTTTACTATGTTATTTAACATAGTCTGTGTCTTCCCATAAATCTTTTGGATCTACCTCTGTATTTGTATTTTCAATTTCTTGGTTTATCTTATGAATAATTGTATTTTTAAATTGTACGTTTTTCAACTTTTCAAGATCGAGCTGAGATTGTTGTTTTGAATTTTTTGTGGTAGAAAGCTTTATTCTCTAAAGTAGCTAATACTTTTTTCTCCTTGCATCCAAGGAGATTATATACCTGGACATCACCATTACACAGCAACGAAAATATTGTACGTAACCAAATAGATTACATACTAATAAATGGACGGTTTGCTTCATCAATGTTCAAAGCATATCATACATAACATATCCTGGAGCAGATGTACCGTCAGACCACAACTTGTTGTTTGTCAAACTTCTTAGCACCCTCGTGTTGCCGGAGACTGAGGGCCGTTGATTATTTGTGTCTTGCATGTTGTTTTCTAGGGAAGTGTTGCTTCAGTGGTTTCCCGTTGCCTTCTGAAGGATCAATATCAGCCGCCCTTGACATAGAGACAGACGCTATTTGTAGCCGCCCACTATGGACAGACGCTACTAGTTAGCATAGTGCTTAATTAGATGGCGCCAATTACTCGCCATGTCGTCAGAGTTTCGTAGGCAATCAGAACTTAATGAAAGCTTGGTGCTACCCTCACTTTCTCTGAGACCCTCCACTCTAACCGCTGAGCTGTCCGCGACTGCTTATTTAATTCGCGGCTAACCCACATATCTATGAGTCGTATCATTATCCGCAACCTATGACGCGACCCGTAGCACTTAGCTATGCTTCCCGAGGGAATGAATTTTCTTTTACCACAGATGGTAAAACAAAATTTATTCCAGGGAGGGAATATTTGTTACCTTTCTTTGTCCCTTGAAATTTGAAAACTATATGCATAGAAAAAAATAATTATCATATTTGAATACGAAAATCGCATATTTAATTAAAAAAATTTTTTAATTTTCTGCGGTGACGGTTTTTGCGCTATTGATAAAAAAGTTTGTAGGTGTAGTTATTGAATTTTTAGTTGCATGGAATTTTTTATAATATTATTGTTAATGAATTTTTTAGTAATTGAAAATTTGCCCAAAATAATTTTTTTTTTAACAAAAGGTTAAGGGTATTTGTTAAAATAAATTGTTGGAAATGTTGGATAAATAAAACAATATGTTAATCGAATCTTTATTTTTTTATTCAAAAATTATGATGTGTTAAATTCCCAATTTTTATTCTTTGATAAATACACTAATATTTATTGTTGGGGGATAATCTAGTTCCTATGCGCAGTTCGCTGGTTGCTTAGGCCAGATCATCAGAAAACCTTTTTCCAAATACTTTGGAAAAACTAAGATATTATACAAATTAAAGTGTAAAGCGAATGAGAATTCAAAACACTGAAGTCTATTTTGCAAGGTGCAATTTTGATAAGTTTTTTCGTCGAATCAAATAAAAAGTTTGTTGACCTAAAATTTTATTTTTAACAAACTGTGTTGCTAAAAATTTTTTGATATAATTTTTCTATGTGTTTTAGGAAGATCGATTATTCGACTTTTTTCAAAAACCGATTTTCGAATATTACGAATAGTTGCTATTTTTTTTTATTCCTATGCTCATTCCGCGAGGCTTTACGCTTGTCTGCAGGAGACCAGAGTCTCTGGCAGGAATCGAACCCGCAACCCCGGCACTAATAGGCTAGCTCACTACCAGCTAGCCTACCTTAATCCGAATGCATAAAAATACAAAAATCAAATAAGTTTTTGTAATAAAACGTTAATTTGAATAAAAACAAAACAATTCACAATGGTAAGGAACCAACAAAATACATATGTATGACTTAAGGTATGTTCAGACCTAACAAATATTTGACGATAACATCCAAGAAAAGTGCCCAGCAAATTAATCAAACTTTAGGTTTATTTTTCACCTTTTCTATTTAATAACTATACTTTATTTGTAAGAAGATAATTGTATAATGTAATTTAGAAACTGTTAACTGATGTTTGATCTAGACAAACGTTTTGTAAAAACAAATAACAAATTATAGGAAATTACAGCCTGATTTTTAAAATAAAATAAAAATTTTCGCTTGGGAAAATATATTGAAACAACAATAATAAAACTCAACTTTGTTTTTGTTTTCAATATAAATTTCTAAAGGAACATTTTTTTTTATTTTGAAAACAAAATGTATTATTTTAGATATTTTCCCAAATTTATTTTAAATGAGTTTTAATTTGTTGGTGGTTAAGCATGTCTATATGAACCAGTAGACTTCAACCATATATTTGAGAAGTTGCAAGCAAAACCTCTTTGCAATGATTATACACATATTTCAAATTATAGAAAAAATATGATTGGAGTTTTTTATATGCAATGAAATATGTATTTTATTATTAAAATCCTTCGAAGGAAGTTTTCTTGTGATCATACTTGCCCATTTTTAAGAAGAAAATCAAATTCGGCGTAAAAATATCATTTTTTGGAACGGAAACTAAAAGCTTTTTGAAATCTTACACAACTTAATTTAAAATTTTTAAAAACTTAAAGTTCATGTTTATCGATATTTCACGCGCGGAGAAAGATTGTTAAAGTGGGCCTAAAATATTTCTCGTCTACATTTTCATTTCATAAAGACTTGCGTCTTGTTGTTGATTGGGATTAGACATGCATGACCATTTTTAAAATAATTTTTAAAAAATCTTTTTTTACAAAATTTTTACCATTTATGTCTCACCAATTTAAAAAATTCTAAACATATGCTTTTAATGATAGTGAAAATAAACCAACTTTTATAATGTTGAGTGTGTTGATTGCTTATTTTAGTATTTAGTATACTTAGTATGTTTAGTACACCGAATAGTAAAATTGTCTTTGTAACCATTATGATCCATAATATTACTGCTACTATATATATACGTATGCATTAATTTCTATAACTATCTGCGCTTATCGAACCATGGTGAAAGGTATAGCACTCTTTCTTGTTTTCATTTAATTAAAGAAAGCTTAATACACTGCACGTCATCAGGTTAGCACCTCCCCTATGAGCTCATTATATTGCTCTTGTTGTTGTTGTTATTAATATATTAATACTTTTTGGTGTTCTATTCTACTCGTCCCTGTATGCACTGAATCTGGTAACGAAAGTATGTAACGAAAATTTATCGTTACATTGTTTTTTCTATTTTTATTTTATTTTATTTTCGATGAAAAAGCTAACAGCTTAGGGCCTGCAATTTTTTTTTTAGTTTTTCTTAAAAAAGTGGTATAGTTTTATCAATATGGCTAAAGGAAAATCACTTTCTGTGAAAGAGAAAGCGAAAATTGAAGCTTACGAGAATTTAAAGCTGTCATAAAGCAAAATATTAAAAAAAAAATTGGTAAAAGTCGTAAAGTTACAACGGCATTCTTGCACAATAAGTCGCAAAACGGACAAAACAATAAAAATGTAATAACAGGGTTCTTTCGAATAGTAGTAAAAATGCAAAGATCCACCGGAGGTAAAACAAAACAACAACTTAACTTCGGTACATGGAATGTACGAAGCCTTTATGAAGCTAGAAAACTAGCCCATACCATAAACGAGATAAACAGACTTATAGTTGATATACTTGTTATATGTAAAACGTGGTGGCCAGATATCGGTTAATTTGTTTCTCAAAATGAGAAAATGTATTATTCAGGAAACCTGAACAATAATCAAATCAATGGCGTCGAAATTATTTACAAAATGCGTAATCAGATTTATATAAAAATCAGACAGATCCATACTTATAAAGCTAGAAGCTAAACCAAAAAAATAAATATCCAAATATATCCACCCACTTCTGACAAAAGCAGTGAAGAAATTTAAGTTTTCTATGATGAAATTAAAGATCTACTAAAAATGACGAAACTTACGAGATAACCATCATTCAGGGTGATTTTAACGCGAAAGTAGCAGAGGAAAATATACCTGTTATAACAAGACAACTCGGACTAGGACATAGAAATGAAAGAGGCGACAGACTCATGAAGATAACTAATGAAGATAACTAACACAGCGTTTTTCCTTCCTGCAAGAAGACTCTTTACCCCTGGATACAAGAGGTAACA
Organism: Pollenia amentaria; assembly: GCA_943735925.1. NCBI lineage: Eukaryota > Metazoa > Arthropoda > Insecta > Diptera > Polleniidae > Pollenia > Pollenia amentaria. Next base: position 82,484 of record OX031007.1, read on the forward strand.
TTCTCAGAAATCGAATTGATGTTATACTGATAAAAAGGAGCTATTGCTCTTTTGTAACAAAAACTTCGACCTACCCACGGGCGGACGTACCGTCTAACCATAATCTTCTAATAGCGAACTTATGCACAAAACAAAAAGAAAAGTACGTAGAAAACTAGATATTAGAAAACTCAAATAGCCAGCCATTCGAACAAATGTAAAGGAATATATAATAGTGAAGATGTCGAAAATATATGAAACTCTGTTAAAACAACTTTGAAATCATCAGCAGACAATACCCTGGGAAACAACAGAAGAGCTCAAAGAGAAGAATGGACGACAAAGAAAAAACCAGAACTAATGGAAGAACGTTGCAAACATAAAAATTCATATTATGAGTTATATTATGAATTAAATACAAAGATTCTAACAGCAATACGCATCGCAAAGAACGCACACCTAAAACCACAATGCCAGGAGATAGAACGATTACAAGACATACATACATTAAGACTAATCGCCATAAAAAACTAAAAAAAGCTGCCAGCATTCACCGCAATTCAACTACAAAAGCACTATGCAACAACAACGAAGCTATTTTCTATCTTCAGGGAAAGAAGATTATTTGGAATGAATATATTAGACAAGTGTTCACTGATAACAACCGATCAAATAATAAAACCCTAAGACAACAACCACTTACAGGAACTCCGATCACTAAACCAGAGGTGATTTGTGCAATAACATCTCTAAGGGATAAGAAAGCCTGTGGCCCTGATGAGATACCATCTGAAATACTAAAATTTACAGATGACAATAACCCTCAACTTCTTACAGAGCTTTTCAATTTTATTTATAAAACGGGCGAATTCCCACAAGTTTGACTAAAATCAACTTTTATAGCCATTCCCAATAAGAGTTTGCAAAACATTGCAGTGACTATAGACTTATCGGTCAAATGAGCCACGCACTTAAAATATTCCTAAGAATAATTCACTGCAGCATTTATGAAAAATGCGAGAAAGTAATGGGGCGTCTCAGTTTGGTTTAAAGTAGGCATATGGCTGTGAATAGAAAAAATAACTATAGAGTACATAGCTTTAAATAGCTCGGGGTTACAATCAATGACCTATGGGATTATTCGAAAGGAATCAGATGCCGTATTGAAATGGCAAGAAATTAAATTTTTTAATACAAAAAAGTTTTTACCAGCCATGACACTAATCTTCAAACTAAATTCCGATTTATCAACCTTGTTTACGGTCATTTCTTATATATTCAATGGAGCTATTGACCATAAAAGCAATAGATATAAAGGGGCTAGAGGCCTTTGAAGTATGGATATATCGCAGAATACTAAAAATACCATGGACTTAATTTATATCCAACAGCGAAGTACTAAAAAAATTCACCACGGTAGAGAGTTCCTAGTCACTATCAAGAAACGGAAGACAACTTATTTGGGCTATATTATGAGAAACACAAAATATAAACTACTACAAATTATTTCACGAGCAAACATTGAAGGAAGCCCTACAACAGGAAGAAGGGAAATGCATGGCTTAATAACATCGTGGTGTGGACTGGTAGCCGAGATGTAGGAATTCTTTTGAGTGAGGCGAGAAATAAAGACGCTTTTTTAGGTATATTGGGAAATCTATGAAATTGTTCGAAATATAGTCTCATCAAATGTTATTATAATTATATTGGTCGCTACCATTCGGAAAAAGAATGGCCAAATAAAGAAGAGATTATTTTTATCAATAGTAGATAAGCTTGCTTCAACGCCACCATTTGCCCTGATTTTTACGACTGAGTCATTAGATTTCGATGCTTCTCCTAGAATTATGATTTTACTAGAGTGCGAAAGAACCCTATTATTTTTATTGTTTTTGCCGTTTTCCGACTTATGTGCTGTTTTCACAACACAAGTTATTGAATATGTAGTAAAATTTATATGAAAAGCACTCAGTTTTTTGAGTGGTTTTCAAATAATTTTTACTACACGTTCAATCACTTTTGATATGAAACCAGCACATTATTGTGCAATAATGCAGTTGTAGCTTTACACTTGTTTCCATAATTCGCTTATTGACAGCTTTAAAAGCTCGTGAGATTAAATTAAGAAAAAATATACCACTCTATCAGCAAAAAAATTTGGTGTTTTCAGCAGCCTTAATTCAACTTTAGCTTTTTGTTTAAAAAATAAGAAAATCACTTGCAACTTCGTTGATTTCAAAATACAGAGTAAAAGTTTAATTCATGTTTGTTCTTAATATTCACAAACATCAACTTAAGATGATTATATATTATTATAAAGTATTGCCATTTCAGAATTTCTATTACAGTGTGAATACGCTTGCTAATCTTTAAGAAAAACTAAAAAGAAATTTAAGGCGCAAGCCTAATGACGCAAAAACCATGTTAGATTTTTCATTGAAATTGAAATAAAATAGATAAAACAATGTAACGGTAAATATCCGGCACATGCTTATTTTTACCAGATTCAGTGCATCAATGACGAGTAGAACGGAGCACCAAAAAGTATTAATATAGGTTGAGTTTTTAAATGTATTCTGCAATACAACAGTGTAGAGTGTTACAAGGTTATCTGATATAAAATGCACCAAAAAAGTTTGCGAAGCGTACACAATAAGCAAACTGCGCATCGTTAAACTCTTTTATACATTTTTGACTTTGACTGCAAAGCAGTATGATTCTTTACAAAATTAGCTCATTGGGGAGGCGCTGACCCGATGACGCGCATTGTATCAAAAATATTGAAATATTATCGAACTTTGATAAGGATTGTTACGTATGTAGTTAAGAATAATTCCTGGAATTTGTGGCTAATTGTTTTTTTTTTTTTTTTTGACTGATTAATTTTTATTAATTTTATTTATATTTGTATGTATTTTCTTATATTGGAACAGAAAGATGTGCCATGGCATCAGGTTTGGACACACATGAAACGATTATCACATGCCTCCAAAATAAATTCAACCACAACGTTGTTTGAACAAAAAACTGATAGTGTAGCGACTGGGAAGTCGATATTTTTTCCAGACAAAACTGCTTCGTTAAAACACACTTTGTGCTTTCGTCAAGTGTTTACAAGGCCAGATATGGTAGGATTTTTTAAAATAAATTTTTACGTTTTTCTTATTTTTGGATTGGTTTAACAAAAAAAAAATTAACGATAATTTGGTTAATGGGTTTCAATATATTAATTACTGGTTGTGGTTAGCATTTAAAGAAAATAATAAGGGTCTTCATGATATTTCTTATAAGTCTCACAAGCTGTGCAAGCTGTGCGTTTTTACGCCCTCGCATATGAACTGTAAAACATTTGTTTAAAAATCCATTTACACAACCTTCACAGATTTACCAAATTTATGAATTTTGTGACTACGAAATGAGCAAAAATGTGAAAAATTAGCTAAAAACATGAAAATTGAGCAGAAAAATTTTTCTAAAAACTCGAAAAATCGGTTCAGATTAAAAAAGTTATGACCAAAATATAATTTTTTTTAATATACTCATTTTCCATTTAAGCAAGTTAGATTGCTATTTTCTGCTGTGCGAATCTTTGATTCCCTCTATCGACAGTTCGAATATTTCAGGAGTGGGCTCTATATGATACGAGTATCTATATATTTAGTCAATTCACAAGGTATCCTAACATGTCATATTGTCAAAATGTCCTAATATTTCACAATGGTTTAAAAATATTGTTGTACGGCTCAGCCGCTCAGCGCTGGACTTTTCTGATTAATTACGACAGCACAATAAACACAGCAAGCAACGTTCTATTTATTTAAGACACTTTTTGTTAACAAACCAACAACAATATTTTTAAACCATTGTGAAATATTAGGACATTTTGACAATATGACATGTTAGGATACCTTGTGAATTGACTAATTATAATTTAATCGTTACAAAAACGGACGTCAGCAATAAAACTGGTTGTGGTTTGGAAGGCATCAAACTTTTTGACCGCCAATCAAAAAGTTTTAGCCTATGGTAAATTATAGACCGATCATCATGAAATTTATAAGTGTGATTTCTAGGTCTATAAAACCGTGTCGTACAAAATGTTGTTAAAATAGCAACATTTGTTACGTTTTTAGGCGTTATAAACTGTTTTCCGAGAGTAGGGTTAAAACCGTGACATACTAAATTTTATAACAATAGCACCATTTGTTATCGTTTTATGCCTACAAAACTATTTTCCGAAAGTAGGCTTTATATGGGCCCTACAGCAAATTATAATAAATTATTATAAATTATGGACCGACCTTTACGAAATTTCACAACATGATTTCAATATGAAATTTGTGCAAAATCTTATATCAATCCGAGCATTATAACACCATATATGTTAGTTTTTGTAACAAAATTATCAATTTTTTAGGGTGGTGGTTTTACATTTTGATTTATAGATCTGATCCTACTGAACCGATTTTACTGGACTTCAATCACAAACTGCTTATGATAACTACAAGCAATTTGACACCAAATTTGTTCGACTTAGAATTACTGCAGGAGCTAGAATATGTATACTTTATGGGGCCTTAGATGTATAATAAAAAAAGTTTCACACGGAATGAGAGACTTAGTATACCCTCATTCACCACTAGTGGATGATAGCTAAGGTAAATATTATTAAGAAATTTTTCTTTTTGTTTCCAATGTTACAAATATTAGAAGTCCAAATATTAGAAAACCAAAATTCTTTATTCCGGAGTCAAAAAATAAACCAATTTGGCAAATTTCTTAAATATAAGAAATTTTAACCGAATTTGGCCCTCTAAGCTTATATGGTATGAACGCTATTGTGCCGAAACCAACATTTAGGAGGCTGTAACTACATCATTTATTAACCGATGTTGCTGATATTCAGTACTAGTATTCCACAAAACTTTTTTAAGGTAAAACTGAAAAGTTATAGGGATACTTAAAATGTTCAGTTTTATGGGGAAAATTTGCAGGCAGTCGTGGGTTATTGCTCATATCTCCGGCTATATGTAAATATTTAACAACCTTGTCCCCGTCATATCTAAGGTATTCGGAAACCCCATCATATCTAAGGTATTCGGTAACCCTCCAACACACGAACAGATGGTCATCGTTAAATCAACTCCGCTTTTTATAAGGATTTAGAACTTTATAGGGTTTTAAATCAATATTGTAGAAATAATAAAAGTGAGTGTCAAACTTATGTATATATGTATCTCTTCCACCTATAGTGAAGGGTATACAAATTATAAAAATATAGCAAAACTTCAACTGTATTTAGACATTTTGTATCTAAATATTAAAAAAATCCAAATTAAAATATTTTTTATTAAATGTTACTCTTGCTGTATTTGTATCTATATATAGCTATTCATTCATTCATTCATATCTATTAATTCAAATAATATTTACAATAACATCTTAAAGTACTATGGAAAAAGCTTACGTTTTTGTAGTGTTTCTTCTCAAAAATGTATAGTTATATACAAAATTATATACTTATCTTTATAGTTATAATGTAGGGAAAAATGTAAAAAACCTAATTAAATACTTTCTAAATTTTAATAAAAACACCTACAAAATACTTACTAACAACTTATGGTAATGCTAACTCATTAATATAGAGGTTTTCAGATCCAGAACATCTTTCTTAAAATTTGTAGTGAGTTTATTTATTCTTGATATAACTAGATCAGTTTCAGAAATTGAATTTGTGAAATTTGATATAATCATCATCATCATATATATTAATAGGCAAGTGGATTTCTTGGGGTCCCTTTTACGCCTTAACTATATATTGTATTTTAACAATATATTATATATCATTCGAAAGATATTTTTTGGGAGATTATGTTAATTTAAATTTTGTTAAAATCGGTTCAGTATTTCACGAGTTATACGCGTTAGAAAGTGGTACTAATCCATTGAAACAATTCACATACGTGTGAGAAAAACAATGTAAACACATAACAGAAGCAGTATGCTTTGTTTTTGTGTTTACATAGTAAAAAGAACAACAACATGCAGAGTTTTCTGCTACGCATTAAATTGGAGAACAGAAGACATTAAGAAATAAAAAAGAGAAAGACAATTTAAATATTTTGTTTTCTTTTTGGAAGAGTTGTTGTTTTTAAATGTTACCGTTGATTTCTTAAATTTTGCACTTATGAACAATTTTAATGTTATTGTTACATTATTAATATGGTTACATTGTAAAGAATGTGTTTATTGCATTTTTTTTTTTTTTAATAAAGTGCGATCTTTTGATGGCCTGCGATTTTATATAACAGACACTACCGATCATGGTCATTTGTTATATGAAATTCATGTATTTACAAAAAATTTATATATAGAGAGGTTATAACAACATAATTCATCAACGAAATAAATAAAAATGGAAAATATATAAAAGGCTTTGTTATATAGCATTTTCAGTTTAAATAAAACCTTTTTCAAATTAAACGCAACCTTTTTCAAATTAAACGAAACCTTTTTCAAATTAAACGAAACCTTTTTCAAAATAAATGAAACTTTATTCAAAAACAGTTAACAATTTTTAAAAACTTCGAAAGCACTAATTTCTACAACCCGAAGAAACACTTAAATGCTTTAGGTATTAGTAAATGCAAAATAAGAGAAAACGGCGAACGTAATGAATGCAACAAGTAAGAAAATATAATCGGTCATGGTTGGCCATATGATACTTTACACCACAGTATTCACTGAAAATTCTTCTTGCTTGTATATATCGACCACATCTTAGCATAGACATAACAGACTAAATGGCTAAAATAGAATCCTTATCATTATTATACAATGATGTTATTATTGCTGGCGATCTAAACAGCAATTTACTTAATGACAGTTCGTTATCTGATGATATGCAAGCACTTGGCCTTCTGCCAGTGAACAGTGTTTTTCCCACCCATTATCCTAATGGTGCAAATAGCTTGCTTGACGTTTTCTTCGTTAATAACAGAAAGAAAATATTAGCGTATGACCAAGTATCTGCTGCAGTCTTTTAAAGGCATGACCTTATTTTCATTATATATGATGCCCTTACCCAAACTGAAGATGTTAGTTATAGTTACCGAGATTTTAAGAACATTAATTATTATATGTTATACCAGCGTATTGACTGTATCAGATGGCATCTTATCTATAATATCGAAGACGTAAATGATCAAACCGTTTTCTTTCAAAATAACGTTATTGATTTATATAATAATTTTGTTCCGGTAAAAACTAAAACTGTAAATTCTAAACAGCCACCGTGGTTTAGTTCAACCATAAAACGCTTAATTAGTTCTCGGGACTTAGCTTACAGTCTGTGGAAAAAATTTAGAAACCCAGAGTTACATGCGATCTGTAAGTCTGCAAGGAAAGATGTCATTAAATGCACAACTACTGCGAAGTCTACGTACTATAGATTGAAATTCTCATCGGCTTTAGATAGCAAAGAAAAGTGGAAAAATATTCGTGAAATAGGTATTGGAAAGAGAAGAAACTTTATTACTAGTTCTAATGTAGACGTAAACGAACTAAACAACAAATTGGAAATGGCTTAGATGAAAGACAAACAGAAAATAAGTATGCCCTTCCAGTCTCTTCAAATTTATTTATAATCTTGAAAATTCCTTGCACAGTAGGTCGATTATGACGACCTACTGCTCGAAACTATTTTTACGGGTTCTTCGGTTGTTAAACAATTCATAGCCATAAATGGAAAACCTTTCACTAATTAAATGACTCTTCAGATGACAGAAATTTAACAGTGTCTGACCAAAGGCCCTTTTTAGGCCGATGCCGAAGCCGATATTCGGCCAAATCTGCTTAATTTCTCCGAACCGTCGCCGAATTTTACTTATCCAAATTGACAACGAAAAAAACTTTGAGATCAATTAATTTATTAAACTATATTTTTGCTATATATTTATTAGCAGTTTTTAATGCTTTTTGCATGAGATATATACATTTTCATATATTTCAGGTTTTTCCTAAAAATATATGCTTTGCATAAATTTGTATGTTAGGCCATTTGAAATGAATTAAATTTTTTTTTTATATATAATTCTTGAATTCGAGAATAACCACATTCCCATCATCAGAATTCTATGCGTTCTACCGTTTGCGCCACTGCAGCGCCTGCCAGTCTATTGTTAAACATCAATCCTTAACCAATGGTATTGGTAGATAGAAATTTGTTGTAATTGATTATCAATTTTCAATTTTTTTTATTTACATGTTTTTTCCTTACTTCTTGTTTTTTCGTACTTTTTGTCAAGACTTAGTCTTGAAAACATAAGTAAATATGTTTTTTATCTTTTTGTCTTTTTCTAGTTGACCTTTCTTCGTACAACTTGAAGGCAAATGTAAACATATACACCTTGTGCCACATCAAAAACATCAATTAAAAACCAACAGTTCAGTGAAAAATCACAATTGCTATAAAGTTTAAAAATTTATTTAAAATTCAGTTAATTTAAATGAAATGTAGACATGAGTCGACGGCATCGGAACAGTAATTGTATTTTCTGAGTCGTTATTGACAATTATCGATTACTATTGACAGTCACTTGATATTGACTAAGGCGCTTTTAAGTCGGCGTCGAATAGAATTGCCTCTGTTTTAGTCGACAGGAAATTTTGCGACGACTCAAATGAAAGTTAAAGAAATTTTAAGTAGAATGTTAACATATTTATTAAATACGTTAAAATAAAAACTGCAAACTTGAAAGAAGTTTTGGACACAAATTTTATTAAAAGCGAAAAAATAGTGAATCTTCGCGGACATTTTTAATTTAAGACGACTGCCTCAAAGAGCAACAAAACTATGAGAAATTGCAAAAGGTTGCAAAAATAGCGAAAATTCGCGAAAATTTTCATTATTTCAAAAAAGCCATAAAATTGATTAAAAGTTTCTAAAACTAAAAGGAATGGCAAAAATTCGGCGACATGATACATGGCAAAGTCAAATATTTATTAAAAATCGTTAAAGCTATAAAGAATCCGGAAACTATCGCTTCTATCGCAAACATGGCTAAAAATCGCGAAAGATTGTAAACTTGGAAACAAACCCTAAAATTTTTTTAAATCGCTAATCGGCTAGAAAACATGTCGGAAAATAGCAAAAAAAAAATTTGCAAAAATAGCAGAAATTCTCGAAAATGTATAATATTTCAAACAAACCATAAAATTGATTAAAAGTTCCTAAAACTATAAGAAATGGCAAAAATTTGGTAAAAAATTGCAACGTTAGCGGAAATTCGCAAAAATTTGCTAGCAGCGGCATGATAGCAAAGTCTGATTACTAATTATTACGGTGTTAACGATTAACGGCCTAAGTTATAAAAAATGACAGTAAAAAATAGCTCTTATCGCGAACATGGCAAAAATTCGAAAAAAAATTCAATATCAGAAACAAACTCTAAAATTAATTTGAAATCGCTAAATCGGTTAAAAGAATAGCTTCAATGCAGATGGGATTTTTTTGTCAGATTTTCGATAACTAGTCGACGTCGATGCAACTTTCTTATAAAATACTAAATTAACGTCGAAGTGATGTAGTCGTCGACTTGATGTGACAACAAATAAAAATTAATGTCGACGTCGACAAAGACTTACATAATAGGGGTGAATAAATTTTTAGTTGTTTAAAATGAATTTTTCTTTGAATTCACCTACATAATATTTTATAATAAATCGGTTAAAAGAATAGCTTCAATGATGAAGAACAAAAATAATAGAAAAATAAGTGCAGATGTGATTTTTTTGTCAGATTTTCGATAACTAGTCGACGTCGATACAACTTTCTTATAAAATACTAAATTAACGTCGAAGTGATGTAGTCGTCGACTTGATGTGACAACAAATAAAAATTAATGTCGACGTCGACAAAGACTTACATAATAGGGGTGAATAAATTTTTAGTTGTTTAAAATGAATTTTCCTTTGAATTCGGCTACATAATATTTTGAGTGTACAAAATAAAAGTATATCGGTCCTTTTTTTAACAGAAACTAAAAAAATTACATCGGCTTGAATTTTTCAAATATCAACGGTTACTAAAAAATTTTAGATATTTTGTTGTTGAAAGTGATTTTGTTTTAAAAAATGCCAAAAGAGACTTAAAAAGACTTAAATGTTCGTATGGTGAGAAGTAATCCAGGAATTTTAAAAGTTGATTGTTCCGTTTTGTTTAGGGTGCTTTACTTGAATGTTTATCCGTCATAGAAGAGGTAAAAGCAAAATGTCAGTCGTTTCGACTTTTTCTCTAAATTGAAAATAAAAAACAAAACAAATATAAATGTTTTTTGTTTTTACTAACAATAAGGTATAGTGTTTTACTATTCCAGTAACTTTAATGGATAAGGAGCACTACCCGTTTCACAGAGTTCATATTTCGGCCATCTTATTCAAGCAATCTTATTCACTCAGTATCTCCTTTAAAACTAATATTATTTAAGTATGCGCCAGTAACATCCACCGATGTTGAACGTATATTTTTGATAAATTCTGCGGGTTTTTATTACAACCCACGATCATTTCAATTTTAAATCTTAAAAAAACACATGATAATACTTTGTAATAAATATATGTTCAAATTAAACTAATTGAAAATTATTAGTTGGTGTTTTTCCGCGAGCATTTTTTTTAGGCATAGTTTTTTCAGTATATTTGCATTATAATCGTTGTTGTGCATATTTGAACTTGCCCTGATTATTATTATTAAATCTTCATAAGTGTTATGTTGTTATTACAGGACAATAATATTTCTGCATTGATACTATTAAGGTTATTTCTGCAATAGCAGTAAAACTGCCCAGTTGCACTAAACAGTTGCTAGCTGGCAACACTAGTTGGTGGTGCTGACAGATATTTAATTGCTACTGCCTTTGAGTAGTTAAATGTACTTGTATTTCATTATTTAAATATATTTATGCTCATATATTAGAGCTAATTTACATAAATACGTATTTCCTCTTCGAGAATATGTTAAATTACTTTCATCCACTTCAATATGAGAAATTTAGTCATGCATTTCCCAAATAGAATCTTCCATTTATATTTTTTCCGATATTGCTATCTTGTTTGCCTATTTTAGAAACATAAATACTGATAAAAACATAATACTAATAATAATAAAATAGTTTGTAGTTGATGATTACACTGTGCTAACTGAAAAAACAGACAAGCAGGGGACCTGGCGTTTTAACCTAATTTGGGCACGCTGAGTCCAGTGGTGCTAACCGTTTTTTAATCTCCTGTTTTCGAGATTGAAGGAGGTTGCACAGCATATATTCGCGTAACTCAAAAACGTTTTAGTATCAATACCGAACATTTATAAAGAAGTTATATCAATTTTCGGAAGTGATACTCGTAGCGGAGCTATGATCAAATATAATTAAACGGTTTCAGGCCCAAAAGCATGGGTACTACGTATATTTTAAAACGATTTTCCATTTTTCTGTTGACAATGAAATCTTATATGACTTAATTGACCACAATGTTCTTCGACAGATAGCAAGCCAGCCGGAGTTATAAAAAGGTGGTTTTATATTGTAAACTTTAAACCAATATTTCTACTAATAGGAGTGTGAGTTAAACTATTAATTGTAGAGAAATACAATAGAATTGAAAATACTTTTACTTTCGATTGTTGTTTTTAAGATGTTGGCAAACTTGTCTAGTGCAAATTCATATACGCGTAGAAACTACATTTTTGTTAGAAGTATTTATCTTTTCGCAACAGAAAAAAAAACTAAATTTAATTACAATACAAACCAGATATTTTGTAGATTTTCTACAATTTATCAAAGAAATTTTTTAACGAGTTTATAAAATGTGATTATAATGAATAAAAAATTAAATGTATAGTAGAAAAACTCAAACAAAAGTATACGTATGAGTTATTAAGGTATTTCCTTAAGGTCAGGTTTTTGAGATGTGGTTTAAGTTTAAGCTTAGTTTAACGTAGCCTGAAGCTTGGGGGTTTTGAAATAAATCTGTTTTCAGATTACCTATGCCTAGTTTAACTGAGATCTGAAAAACCCAGCCTAAGTAAATTTAATATTAAGGATTTAAACTTGGTAGGTATGTTTATTATAGTCATAGGCAGGTAAAGAAAATTTTAAAGACAATAGATCGAAAAACGTCTTATTGATTTACTAAACTTTGAAGACACGGTCACCCCACAAAAGTTCTGATTAGTCTACAAGAACTGAACTTTGTGCAAATCTTAAAAGAAAATTTGGAGTAGGATGATCATCTGGAGATCCTTCGCTATGGCTCAGTTAAAGAAAAAGTCTAGACATACCCTAGATTTTTTTAATTTTTCTGAAACGCAGATCCACTTGTTTACTGGCGCAATTAAATGCTATACTCAAAATTTAAGACCATGGCGCAGAAATACTTAAGTTGTCAAATGAGTTCAGTCACATCTGAGAGACGATTTTTTACTGCAGGTCTGTTTCAAACAGAGTTGCGAAATTATCTTCGCAAAAGTTGAGAATACTTTTTTTTAAACACAAATCTTATTAATATTAATTTGGAATACATAAAATGTCTCACACTTTTTTTTTGTTTACCGTTAATTTAAAATTAATTTCGTTGTTTTTAAAATCTTATTTAAATCATTTTAAATAATAATAATCTCTTATACTGTAATTTTGTATAATATACGAGATTACTCTTCTTGAGTTTTGTTAATTTACCTTGAATTTAAATTTTATATTAGTATCGGTATCGACGATATTTCTTCTGTAGTATCGGTATCGTTTCGGCAAAAAGGCGTATCGTTACATCCCTAGTTACAACCCGTTATATGAGTGGGTGAAAATGATGCTTCGCTCATTCCTTTTTATACCCTCCACCACCACTAGTGGTTAATAAGGATATTCGTGTGAAAATTTTTTATTATACATCTAAGACCCATGAAGTATATATATTCTGGCTCATTGAGTGATTATAAGCCGATTTAGCTATGTCCGTCTGACCGTCTGTCCGTCTGTTGAAAACACGCTCACTTTCAAAAATCTCAAAAGAAAAGAACAAACTTAGTGTCAAATGGCCTGCAGTTATCCCAAGCAGTTTGCGATTGTAATCCAGCAACATCGCTTCAGTAGGATTAAAGCTATGAATCAAAATGTGGAACCACCACCCTTAAAAATAGATCATTTAAAATCATGCTGTTAAATTGGGTGCCCCGGTATGCTAGCTGGTAGTGAGCTGGTCTATCAGTACCGGTGTTGCGGGTTCAATTCCAGCCCGAGACTCTGGTCTACTGCAGACAAGCAAAAAGCTTCGCGGGATTTAGTGTAGGAATAATAAAAAAAAAAAAAAAAAAAAAAAAAAAAAAAAAAACATATAAAGTCTACTCCCGGTAAATAGTTTAGTACGCCTAAAAACGTAAGAAATAATGCTTTCATAATAATATTTGGTACGAGTCGTACTCAAAAATTCAATAACGAATAACACTAAAACGTACTCACAACAGTCCTAAATGGGATAACTTTCGAAAATCATTCCTGGAATTTCTTAAAGTAAGTATAAAATTCTTAAACCAAGTACAAACAAGATTGAACTTTTCGTTGGTACTGCCACTCTGAGAGTAAAATTACAAATTGAGCGTTTTAATCTCATATAAGTTATTCAAATTTGTTGTAGCCAGTACAACAACACCACACAAGTAGCTAAAAAGCGATTGGCTTGTTGTGCGTAGAAACAACAAAAACAACAGAACAAGAAAAAAACACATTTAGTCAATTCACAAGGTATCCTAACATGTCATATTGTCAAAATGTCCTAATATTTCACAATGGTTTAAAAATATTGTTGTTGGTTTGTTAACAAAAAGTGTCTTAAATAAATAGAACGTTGCTTGGTGTGTTTATTGTGCTGTTGTAATTAATCAGAAAAGTCCAGCGCTGAGCGGCTGAGCCGTACAACAATATTTTTAAACCATTGTGAAATATTAGGACATTTTGACAATATGACATGTTAGGATACCTTGTGAATTGACTAATTATTTTCATAGTTAAGTGGGGAACAGAATAGTCGTTGTAGTTACTACACTGTAGTACAACGTTACGAATAGCGCTGCAAGCTGTGAAAAGTTTAAAAGGGCAGTTTGAAAGTAGTGTCAACAGAATTCGTAGTTGTAGTAGTCGTTGCAGTTGAAGTTGAAGCGTAAAGTTCGAAACTTTGTTGCGCTACAGAGCATTCGTTAGCTTCAGCTACTACTACAACTACTTTATTCTGTTCCAGGCCTTAAATCTTAAGGCCGCGTTAGCCGATCGTAAATGTAGAAATGTAAATGTAATGTAAACAGCTGATCGCTTCTGTTATATGAAAAGCAATACAAATGCTTAACTGACTGTAATGTCACTTAACCGTAACGTGCCAATCTGTAGAAAATAGAATTTCATTACGAGGTTACGTGACAGTTGTATATAGTGATGGACTAATTGTATATTAAATGGAATGCGGGTAAATTCACTCTTTTTCTATGGTAATTTTTAATAGTAATAATATCTGTGGGCTTTTGACAAAATAACTTACAATACATACCTACATATTATCATTTATACAAATATATGTGTAGATGTATAAAACAAAAAAATTCATACATATACACAAACAATAAAAACTGTGGTTTTTAATGGTATCAGAACCTAGTTTTGTGTAAGCACATTTTCAAAATAATATAAGTAAACGTTAATAATACATATTTGTTTATTGTAAATCTATAATATAAATAACAAATTCTAAATTATTTATATTTTTATACGTACAAGAAATACATTTTTAATACCATTTAAATCACTTGGTACTTTACCTGCAAATCTGTCACCATTTTAACATTTTAAATGCCCATCACTGTGTGTGTTGTTTTCAGAGTACGGAGAGTGCTCGAATTAAACTTGCTCGCGAGCGAGTCCAATTCGAGCGAGTTTTATTTTCTACATTGAAAAGAATTATTCTTTACTGCTCGCGAGTTTAAAAAATAAAACTCGCTGTTTATTTGTTTGTATGTGTGGATAAATGTGTGTATGTATGAATATTTCCTCGAAACACAGAACAGCATTAGCAAATGGATCAGAAATAAGGTGGGAAAAGCTATTTATTGATACAGCAAATATTACGTTGTGACAAGTATAACTAACCATGAAGAAGATATAGCAAAGGAAAGGATTCGTTTAAAAGAATGCAATCATGTTATACATTTCGATAATATAAAAATACTATGGAACTAATGAACGCATACATTTTATTACACATCATTCAAAATTTAACATTTATACGTATTGCACATATATTTTAAAACACACTTATCTATCTGTTTATGAGCAGTATTCACTTGTGTGCATTTTTTTGAGTATAGACACTACTTTTACAACCCTTTCCCACACGTCTTGCCAGTCATTTTAACATAAACATTAATATAATAAGTTTTTCAGACCCATTGCACTGACATTTAAACACTCACTAGGGATCAAATAAACATATCAATGAGCACATTTTCTATAAATAGTCGTGATTGTTTACTACCTGCTGATGTTTTCTATAAGAATCAACTAATTTGGTTGCCACAAGACAATTATGTGATGGCTTTTGCTACCCTAAAAAACTCTTAATTCATTTATAACACTGGTCTTCAAAAACAAATGTAAGTCTTTAAATAAAAACATATAAAATATAAAGATTTTGAAGCGGTTAATTTAAATCCGTTTGCAGTTTCAAATTTTTTTATGGGCTTGACCAATATTCCGCCCGAAATAAGGGCCGATTTTTATAAAAACACCAACAAATGATTATTAATAATATTTTCTTTAAGTCAAACGAATAACATTTTTTTTATTTTCCACTGTTTCGGACATTTTCAGAAATTAGTGGCGATAAACCTTTTTTTTCAAGCAAAATTAGTACTAATTTTTGTTTTCAAAAATTTGTTAACAAATTTAGAACAATTTTTTTTATTATTTATCAGAAAGCCAGATATATTGAGCAAATAAATTATAGGAACTTTATAAAGTTATTATTGAATATTCGCTCAAATTTATTTTGAATGAACGAATTGAAATATTTGTCAATTCGTCGACTACAATTTAAAACAATGGTTTTCAGCCGGTGGGTCGCGACCCCCTGTGCTTATATTAATGCGAACGCTCGGCTTGCTTATTTTTTAGTTAAATGCGAAAAACGTGGTTGTAATTGTGACACGCAAACAATCAAATCATTTTCTAAATTTAATTTATTCCTTTTTTTGTTTTAATGTTCACCATTTCTTCTTGCAGCTCTTTTGGAATTTAGCGGTATAGTTCCTTTTTAAATTTTGCAGCGCTTCTATCATGGTAGGAATAAAAAATTTGTACATAACAGCCTGGAACAATGGCAAGGTATTTCAAAACTCTTTAAACTTAAAACGAGTACTAAGAAGAAGAAATGTTTCTTTTTCAATAAAAGTACCTGAATTAAAACAAATAAAAAAATTGTATTATATACAAAAAAATATATACTTATGAGTGTAGTTTTACTTGGATAGTTTCAAAACCGAAAACCGAACCGAAACCAACCGGTTTTATCATTTTAAAACCGAAACCGCGGTTCCACATTTTTACGGGTCTTAGCAAACTCTAATGTTTTTGTTTTATTTTCATTGAATAATATTTTAAAACTTTGAGAGCAAAAACGTTAAGGGTTCGCCAAATTTTTTGAAAATCATTTTGTGGCCGTGGCTTCAAAAAGGTTGAAAACCACTGACTTAAAACATTCCATGACATTGTTTGATTTTTTCAATTTTGTTTTTTAGTTCTTGGTATTTTAATAAATAAAACTGGAAGAAAATTTTTCCATATCGTTGATTTCGCCAAAATGTTGTAGTTTTCAGGATGAAGAGATGCTAGAACTACTTAAGAGTTTTAGCGCCTTAACGGGCATTTCGTCCTCGGCAACACAACGGGCTAACATTTCCAATAATCAATTTCAAATAGACAATATATTGAAAAAAAAATAGAATTTTATATAAAAAAGTAA
Source organism: Pollenia amentaria (assembly GCA_943735925.1). Classification (NCBI taxonomy): domain Eukaryota; kingdom Metazoa; phylum Arthropoda; class Insecta; order Diptera; family Polleniidae; genus Pollenia; species Pollenia amentaria. The sequence goes on from OX031007.1 coordinate 99,518, forward strand.
TTTGCAATATCTAAAAAGTGCAAAATAGGTTGAAATTTAAACATTTGCATTTGATTAATGTTTTGTTGTTTGACATTATATGGATAAATTATGACAACTCTCCCTAATGAACCTACCTGTTACTTATTATACTATGGTACATATGTACATATTTCAAATAATTTTTTTATTGCCATGTTTTTAATTTTTTCTCTGATAAAAGCAGAACCATTATGTCTTTTGATTATGTGAACCAACTTTATTTTGAACCAAACAAAAGTAATCGTGTTCTCACAAAGAAAAGACAAAATCATTCGCATAAATTTTTTTTTTTTTTTTAATTGATAAATTTCTTGGCTGACACGAAAGTTTAAATTTTTTTTTTTTTAATATAACGATACGAATTAACAAAAATTCAAAATATTTGAAAATCCTGATTTTGACATTTTGACGAATTGTATCGTTGCCTTAAACGCAAAAGGCCCTATCTAACATTTTAAAAGTATTACAGGGCAAGCAAAACTATATTTAAAATGATAAATTGCCTTAAACAATTTTTAATTTATTATTTTCCTATCTTCTTGTAAAACGTACCAGAAAATGAAGAGTGGCACCAAATGTTACATGAGGCACAACAACGCGCAATTTTGGGGCAATTTTTTTTTGTATGTTGGGGCACTTTTTCATTTTTCCTTTGGGGTTTTTGCATTTTAAGGGAAATTAAAAATTACCCCAATATCAATTCTTAGTAATAGTATCAAAATACCCATTTATTATACCAAAGTGGAGAAAATTTATACCGGTTATGCAAAGATGCTTTAGTTAGCGAAGTCGGTGTTTATTATACCATATAGGGGAAACCCCTTTTGCCCGGCCGAAGGCCCTCTATTTGGGAAAGCTTTAGTTAGCGAAGCCAGTGTTAGTTATACCACAGACGATAAAATACATGCGCACGGTCGAAGAGCGGCTATGTAGAGAAGCTTTGGTTAGCGGAGCCAGTGTTTGTTATACCGTAGAGAAGAAAATCCTCGACCGAAAACCCAGCCATGCTATCTATCGTGCGATTTTTAAAACCAAAACAGTATAATTATTCAGGTTGATTAAAATCAGGTTTCTGAAATTCTGGATTTTTAAACTTGGGATTTGAAAATTGGGAGTTTAAGTTTCGGGCATATTTACCCAATCAAAATTTGTAATATAACTTTCTTTGTGTTTTTTAATGTAAACTCTTTTTGGGGGGCTAAAATTCATTAAAAACTTTGAGGTGATTTTTCATAATAAAGAATCAACCCAAATTTGGGGTCATATTTAATTTTCTTTTTAGGGCTATTTTTAATTTTTTTGGGGGTAATTTCGTATTAAAAAATGGTGTCATTTTGCTTTAAAAAAAGCCCCAAATTTGGGGTCAATTTTAATTTTTGTTTTGTGGCCATAAAATCACAATAAAATCCCTAAATTATATCGATAGCTTCCAAAAATAACGATATATAAATCAAATAAACATTTGCCAAATTTTTATAAACATGTATGCTTAATAAAAAGGAATTTTATGGGTCGAATACGGATGACAACACAACTTCAGTTGCGTTGCTTTTTGACATTTGAATTGTTTAGTTGCCAAAAATTTATCGATAATGCTATATTGACAAATTGTTGGTGCCGCTCGTTAGTATTTTAAAGGTCGGTATCTTGTTCCAAAACATAAGCTAACTTTGCCCCAATGGTTCACAAAGCTCCATCCGTAAAAAATCGGCTGCAGCCTGTTTAAACGGGCCCAAACTTATTTCCTCTGACGGACATCCGCCTATAGTGTATACATATCTTTTATTGGACGATATCTTTTTCTTTAATTTTGGCTTTAAATAAAGCCACACTCGTAAACAACACTGTTCAATTACTCTGCGATACGCTTCCAAGTAGCTTCTATGCTGGCTTTTGTTTCTCCAAAAGACCAAACACCACGTGCAGGTCAATTTAAAAAGTGTGAGTGTGTTATAAAAAATTAAAGAGTTTTGCAATTTGAAAGGAATTGAATGGCAAAACTTGATCGTGTGGCCTCCAAGTAATATATATTTCATAAAAAATTTTATTTATTAAAAAAAATATCGATGCCTTACTTTCTCAACCTCGTATCTTAAAAAAATACGGTTTTGACTTTTTCATATAAAACGATGGATATTTTTGTGTTCTATTAATGAAACAACTTATTATTTCAATAATTTATTAGTATTTACAGAATTGAGACAAAGTATTGAAATAATAAGTTGTTGCAGTAATAGAACACAAAAATATCAATCGTTTTATATGAAAAAGTCAAAGCCGTATTTTTTTAAGATACGAGGTTGAGAAAGTAAGGCATCGATATGCTAAAAATTCTACTTTTCTAAAAAGTAAAAATATGCTTAAAAAATCTGCTTTTGGACAGAGAAATATGGTAAAAAGCAATTAGCATATTTTTAAAAAAATAAAATGTAATTCCCCAACCCAATCTGCTTAATCTATCAGAAAAAAGGCGAAGGTGGTAACACTGAAATTATTGCTGTAAATGAAAACGCATGTTTCACATTTTCTACATCTTCCATGCGTTTCACCTAAATGTTGGTTAGTATCAAAAGCCTTTTATTCATCATATAATATTTGTTATTGTTTTGCTTTAGATTTAATTTTACACTTAAAATAAAAATTTTTTTCTGGCCACAACTATTATCTATTGATTTTAATTCTAGCGGATTACCTCATTACTCGCTCTTAATTTATAAACCCGCAACCTGCTTTATGTAGAGTTATACATTAAATCAGCGAAATATACTTGCATTTTTTCTTTTAAATTTTGTCGCCATTTGGCTTTTAAACGGCAAGAGATTTTTAAGGTAAAATGCCAACTTTAGTGTCCGACCGAAGTCACATTTTTAGGCCGATGCCGAAGTTCGGCAAAATTGGCAAGATTCAGCTGAACATTACTTATCCAAATTCACATCAAGAAAAAAGTTTGAAATTTTTGGGATCAATTAATTTATTAAATAGAAAAAACATTTGTTTATACAAAATTTTGTAATAAAAAATTCTTTATTTAAAAATTGTTACATATGTATTTATATCAATGTACATGTACAATGTACGCTCCTTAATTGCAACGAAGTCATATCTCAAAAAATCAAAATTTTTAATTGCATGGTTTTGTAACATAATGGCATACAAAAGTTTGGCCTTCGGCAAAAATCGGCCAAATTAATGCCGAACACCGATTATTGGTCGAATAGCAAATTTTTGACGATACCGATTAATCGGTTGGACACTAGCCAACTTGTATTAGAACCGAGCAAAATAAGTGTTTTTCTTTGACTTAAATTTTAAAGATATAACACAAAAGCCATATTTTAAATAATTGGTTTTATATGTAGTTATGCATACTATGTACATATGTTGATTAAGCCAATTATGGTAGGGAAAATCAATACATACGTTGACATACATATCGCACTTAATCAACGAATATATAAACTAAAAAATTAAACATTTTCAGTAGAAGCAAAACAATTTATATAATTGAAGGTAGGGATGGAACGATACGCCTTTTTCCCGATACGATACCGATACTCAAAAAGAATTATCGGCGAATCCAATACGAATATTAAATTTAAATTCAAGGTAAAATTAACAAAACTCAAGCAGAGTCATTTATTTATTATAAAAAATTACAGTGTAAGAGATTATTAATTTTTAAAACTGATTTTATTAATACTTTAAAAACCATGAATCATGGTAAAATAACCAAAAATAATTAATTTTTTAAACAAAAAAACTGTTTAAAGGATTGTTAATAAATAGAATCTGGGAATTATTTCTTTTCATAAGCTACTTTATTATATTCAATATTTTTTTTATTTTTGTTATTTTTCGAATCTATTCTATGAGCTTTATTTCAGTTATGTATTTTATAAAGCTTTTTATAAACTACATAACTGAAATTTAGCTCATAGAATAAATTCGAAAAATAAAAAAAAATATTAGGATTATTAATATTTAAAATTAATATTAATAAGATTTTTGTTTAAAAAAACAAATTATTCTCAACTTTTGCGGAGATAGACGATTTCGTAAGTCCGCTTGAACCAGACCTACAGATTTTAAAATAACATAAAGCTAAATAATGTTTGAAATAGAGCTAAAAAGGCTAAAGACTGAAATTTAAAGCCAAAAAATAACGCTATTTTTATAGATTTCTAATAGTAAATTTTAATTATTTCGATATTTTTTATAGACTAAATAGTGTTAATGTAGGTATATATACATATACTTATGTATATAAAAAATGGTAACATTACGGACTTACTGACTAAATTATTAATTATCGCACAGCCTAAACGACTGAAGCTAAAAAGTTTAAATTTGGACCGAAGGTTGTTCTCTCGCCAAATCGATCTACTAAGGCAGGACAGGGTTGTCAGATTCTTTTCCACCTTCATCGCCAAATAGTATATCGAAAATCGCCAAAACGTTATTTGTTTTAGATTTTTGGTAAAAAATCTTTGTCTAAAAAGTACACAAGAGTAATTTGACTTTTATTGAAATGTTCTGTATGTACCCTTTCCTTAGAAGTGTGCTTATATTGTAGTATTTTTAACGTCGTCATATTTAGTCTTAATTTTTTCCAGTTTCCAAAATTGGTAGAATCTTATCCAAAAAAAAATAAGTATTTATAAGAATTTTTTGTTCGATTTTCATCGAAACATTATAAAAATTCGGTAAAAAATTAAATAAACGATAAATGACAAAAAATTTGTATGAAAATTGGATATTAGACTTTCCAGAAAATACCAATATTTCAAGTCAACACAGTTTTCTAAACAATTTCATTGCCTGTACCCACGTTCTGTAATTTTGGTGAGAACTTCTCGCATGGAAAAGATGTGAAACAAAATATTTTGTCGTCACTAGGCTATTCATTTAATCGGGCTTTTGCTTTAATCGGTTAATCGCTCGATTAATTAACCGAGGTTTTGGTTTAATCGGTTAATTTTGATATTGATCAGTTAACAGATTAATAAAGTTTTTTTTTATAAATTAAGTGATTTCAATATATAAAAATGCATAAACTATTTGTTATTCGGAGCTTATTAGTAAAAAAAAAAACCAAAAACATAACAAACAACAATTCTTGAACTAACACGAGCAAAGAAAAGCATAATTAATAAATATGTAATACATATTTTTTAATTAATACATATTATGTATTAAATATTATGTATTAATTAAACAATAAACTGTGAGATCATGTTATTAGTTATTTTAATAGTTTAAGAAAATCTTATAACATAATCTTTTATACAAATAATTTGGCTTAAATGTTTAGGATTTCAGCGTTTATTTTTTTTAGTTTTGCTTAAACAATACTTTAAAAGAATTCTTTGATTTATCGTAGATGTTAAATCAAAAGCAACCTATAATACAGAATATCTTATTTCTCTGTCCTCTTCCTGAATTTCCCTGTTTTAATTTTGTAAAATTTTTGACACTTCGCATTATTTCGGTTAATGCTGTTAAAAGATTGATATGAGAAGGTATAAGAAGAAACTAATAACTAAACGCACTTGCAACACGTTCTAACGTAACTACTAATAAAACTATTGCGACAGGCCTTAACTTAGAATAGAAAAATTTGAATTGGTAAAATATTTAATAAAAATCTTTTTAAAAGACCTTTTCAAAGAAGGCAATAAGTAAAAGTTTACTTAAAATTCAATTGTAAACCTTTTTAAAGGCCTAACAAGTGAATCGCTTGCAATTTTGCACGCTGGGCAGCACGATTAGCCTGTGCGTAGTTTTTTTTTTTTTGTAAAATTATTTTTGACTGGTGAAACAAAATGTATGTGTGGTTTTATTTTGTAGGCAAATATTATTGAAATAAAAAAAAACTAAGAGAACTGCACATATCGTCATCTTAAATGCAGAATATTGCAACATCAAATTTCATGAGTTTATATGAGAAGCAAAAAACGTTGTAAAATGGAAATTATATGATGGCATTTTCAAAAGGGAATTGAAAAGAAGTTGAGCATCAAAAGATGAAACGTGTAAATTAGACTTAGAAAACAATTCAATATACGTAGTTTGCTAGTTGTGCTGCCAGTATGTATAATTGTTTACATCTGTAAACCATATGGTAGCTTTACTTTCCGGGCAAATTTTCCGAAATAGGTGAACCGTTCTGAAGAACACTCTCATTAAAAAAATTATTCTTCGGACAAAAATATTGTTCGGAAAGCATGGATGAATCTACGGTTATTTAGGAGTTATGAGGTTAGCGAATTTACTCGTTTGTACGCTATTTATCCCCTAAACATTCGAATTTCCAATAACTCCATCTTACCTAGCATTAACACATGAAAGTATTTTTTTCGAGTGCACTAAATGCACTTAATTTGTTCACTAACACACACAAAATTTTCGTACTATTCGGCAATTTCTTCGATTTTTTGTGGATCGATTTAGCGAGAGACCAGCATTAATATAAACCGAATCCATATATATACATATATATATATATATATATATATATATATATATATGTATATATATATATATGTATATATATATATATATATATATATATATATGTATTGCAAAACCTATATAAATTATGACTATCAGCTTCTTCAACATTGGACTGTTAGATATTTCACAGCTTAACCCATTGCACTCCCATACGCTTAGAATTTCCAAGAATAAATAGTACCATCTGCAGGTCCTTAGTTTTTTTTCTTCCAGCAGACTGCCATTGTTTTTATGATATGATTTTTCCATCATTTGTTTCGTTTCCAACCTCATGAGTCAATATATGTACATACATATACATATACTTTTTAATAAATTTTAATACAGTCGAATTTCCCTATAATGAATCTGTTACTATTGGACCAGAATATTTCTTCATTATTAATATAGAATATTTATAATACAATAGAAATATTTTTTTACGTTAATTAAAAATAATTAGGTATTTTTGTTAGGATTGCATTTTTCTAAGTCGTCATTCATCAATATCCTCAAAAAGACTGTTTATAAGGCCTTTTGTGTTAAATAATAAATTATGTACTTGTATTCTACATCTTAAGAATAATAGCATTTTTATAAAGTGCTAGAATATAAATAGTTTAGCTATATTTTGTGTTAATCCTTTTACTAATAGTATTTTTTTAGGATAATAGCTTCTTTGTACAACATTTTCATTCACTGAATACGGGGGCTGCTATCAATACTACTCTTCATTGAAATACTCTTTCATTAAAATTTACTTCTTGCTCCGTGTATAGCGTTGTAATATGGGCTACAGAAGTTTTTTTGAAATAATTCCTTATATGGAAACAAAGGTGCATATATGTATGTATATGAGTAAAATTTTTGTTTAAAAAACTTGTTTATTGTAAAGAAAAATTCAATTGAGAAAATTCATTATAAGGAGATCAAAAACACGTTATTTATAATGGAAAAGTTGGCTTTTTAAAATCAATTTATAGTTAAATTTAATGAAGTAAATTTTTTAGCTTAATCCATTTCTTATTAGAAATTAAAATCAATAAAAAAAACTATAAATAATATGTCATAATATCTCTAATAATATAACATATCTACGTTCACAAATGCAGTACTGCCTGCGCTGAATCAGAAAATCAAACTTGTTTCTCCATGTCAACGCAAACCTAATTATGCTACATATTAATTGTGTGATTTTCATTTTTATATGCGCATTTAACTATATTTAAATTTACTGTTTAAACGCAGTATTGCATTTATAACCAAGTGCATTATCTTTATATTCTATTATACCTGTAATTTAACAAAAACATTTCATTATTTAATATTTTAAATGTTTGTTTAACTTAATACTTTCATACTGTCGTTGATGATTCGTCGTTTTGTTTCAGAGAATTACAAATTAAAATAACGTAACACACATAACTAAATATATAACAATAAAATAATATATTTCCATCAAAAAATCGGTTATCTCATTTTTATCCTAAATATTTAAAATTGCTTTTATATCTCAAATAATTTCCATTTTACAACGTTTTTTTCCTTCTCATGAAAACTGTGATGTTATATTATTCTGCATTTAAGATGACGATATGTGCAGTTCTTTTAGTTTTTTTTTTAAATAATATTTGCCTACAAAAAATTCAACCCACACTTTGGCTCGTTGCCTTTAACAAAAACAAAATACACACAAAGGCATTTCGTGCTGTGGTCATCCAAACTGTCCTGCAACAACAACATTACTGGTGAGGAGCGTTACGAAAATTTTTTGTTTCCTCATTCTTCATGACTGAAGAAAGACAAAAATTTTCTTTTTCTTCACGCTCATGAATGGATTGGCGAAAAATTCACAATTCATTCATGGTTGTGAAAAAAATACACGTTTTAAATTCCTCTTTCATGAAAAAATTCATTCACTCTGCTAAGTATACTCTCATTCACCTCGAGTGGTGGATGGTATAAAAACTCTCACACTACTAAAGCCATTATTACAACTTGGCGTTAGCTAAAGTTAGGATAAAGTTGACAGATAGTTATGTGCTATCTGTCAAAAAGCGTCAGTTATCTGTCCGATCACAGCTAAATTATAATACAGTGCGAACTCGATTACTGCAACTCTCGTTATGCGCAACAACTCGATTAACGCAACACCTGAATCAAATGCATTGTAGACTCAGTCAACGCAACTTTTTTAAAAAATGTACCTCTATAAACGCAACTATTTTTTTTAACTCTGTTTTTTTGTTCCTGGATAGTTTTTGATTTATTTTACCGTAATTTCTTGGAATAGTTTTCATAAAAAAACAGACAAACCGCACGCGTCTGTTGTTTTTTTATCAGTTTGGTGAAAAGATTTTCGCGATCAGAACCATTATTAAAAACAACGCATAAAAATGGTGAAGGTGACAAAGTGCAGTAAATTAACAATTAAACAAAAGAGTGAAATTTTGAATAAACTTGATAAAAACTTATCGGTCAAAGCATTATGCCAGGAATACAATGTGCATAAATCAACAATAACTAGAATTAAGCAAAATAAATCAAAATTAATTAAATTTGTTACAAATGCTGAATCCGGCCCAGGAAAGCGTAAAGTAATTAGAGCCTGTGAGTATCCAGTAATGGAAAAAGCTCTGTATAAATGGTTTTTAAAACAAAGAGAATTAAATTTGCCTGTTTCGGCTGAAATCTTAAAGTCAAAGGCTATTCAGCTACATAACAAAATTAATGAAAGTCGTGCTGATTTTCATGCAAGCAATGGATGGTGTTCAAATTTTAAAAAACGTCATGGTATTCGAATGCTTAAAATTTGTGGCGAAAAACTTTCAAATAAACCAACACTTATTGATCCATTTTTGGAAAAATTTCATGACAAAGTATTAGAGCTTAAATTAACACCGGAACAAATCTATAACGCCGATGAGTCTGGATTATTTCATAAAATTATGCCGAACAGAACACTGGTTAACTTTAATGAAACATCTGCTCCTGGTCGAAAAGTAAGCAAGGAGCGCATTACATTTTTAGCCTGCACCAACGCAAAAATGCATGGATGACGTTGGCATTCTTTGAGCAATGGTTCCATGATACGTTTGTTCCTGAGGTAAGAAAACATTAAAAAATATGTAAGTGGCAAAATAGAAAGAGTGTTTTTTTAGGTAAGGTCATATCTTCAATCTAAAGGACTTCCAAAGATGGCGTTATTGCTGCTGGACAATGCACCCTGCCATCCTAAGGATGGCGAGTTAAAAAGTGATGACGGGTTAATAACAGTCATGTGTTTTCCACCAAATTGTACAGCTCTTATTCAGCCAATGGATCAAAATGTCATTAACATAACAAAGTTGTACTATAAGAAAAGCCTCTTAGCGCATTTAATTGGAAGTAAAGGCTCAAATATTGAAGAAAAAATTAAGGCTTTTACTTTACGTAATGCAGTTTGTCTCCTTTCAAATGCATGGGATCAATTGCCTTCCGATATGATTAAGAAGTGCTGGAAGAAGATTATGTATCCTAAAAACCACTGGACAGATGAAGATAATTTACCACTGAGTGTAATAAGAGCAGAAGTCGAAAGAGAAAATTCATTATTGTTATCTGTATCCGACTATTTTCAAGAAATTATGCCAGAGGAAACAATTTCTAATGACGAAATCAATGAATGGATATTTGAAAACGTTGATAACGGTTCGAACTATTGTTGTGAAAATCTAGATGAAGTGGAAGAAATCGATAATTCTGATGAAAATGTCGTTGAAATTCCAAAACTTTCCAGAATTACACATCAGACTGCTATTGATTCATATAACAATTGCATTCAATGGGCTGAAGAAAATGAAATGGATCTTAAAGAAATTCTTGTGCTTCAAAATCATCGCGAATCTGCTGTGCAGAAAAATATATCAGCCAAAAAAACACAGTCAAAAATTTCTGATTTTTTTAAAAAGTAAATACATATGTTTTAGATGTTTTAAAAAACCATATGTATCTATATGTTTTGGTTTTAAGTTAGTATAGATTACATTGGATCTCTCAATATGTATAATAAGTATCAATATTAACAAATATGAATTTTTTAAGTTTTTTTTTACTACTAAATAAAAAGTATAAGCGAATAAATATACTAAATAAATAGTTTTTTTTAATAAATATTTGAACACATATTGGAAATACGTGAAAAATAGGAGGAAAAAGCATTAAAATTTTGTGACTCGGTTCACGCAACTACCCGAATTTCTATTAGTTGCAGTAATCGAGTTTGTACTGTAATATTACTTAATGTATTTTACATTATTATGACATTTTGATGACTGAATTTGAATACACCAACTTGGCAACTGGAATGACACTATTAAACATTTTGAATTTTTTATACTTACATTTACATAATATGTAATCATATAATCACCGCGACCCAAAAGGATCATTTGTGTATATCAATTGTTCACTGAAGTAGATTAAGACTACAAATAAAGCCAAGTATTCTACCCGCGAGAGATTTTATGCTTCACATCAAGTCATTTAGAAAACTCCAAGGAACTTTATTCTGCTTGAATACTTATACTTACATACTTTAACATTTCGTTTCTCTTAATCATTTTGCGTTTTAACTTAGTAATTCAGTGTTGATTGCCAGAAAATATTTTCGCAGCCACCTATGACGGTGGGTGGTTTGTCACACATTTAATGTAAATTTTTTTTCCTTTATTTTTCTTAACTATATTTTGCTTAAATTTGTGTTTACAGTATTTAATAATTGATATGAAACTGTGGGCCCTCAATTATTGTATAATAAGCAGAACGAAAAGATTTCTCTGTCTCGTGCATTTCAGTTATATTTTCCAAGTTATTGCCGATAGATGATATACAATTTGCGAAAGACAAATGTTTTTTTTAATAAAATGATCATATTAAACATTTTTTTGTTTAATTTGATGTATTTTATACACTTGTATTTTTTTAACGTATTCGCAAATACGAATAAGAATATCATGAAATAGGCGAATGTTCGGTGATACAAATATTCGTAACATTACTAGTACGTTCATCTTTAGTGTAAATGTGTGCTGCATAGATCTAAATTTTTATTAAATAGATTTGCACAATAACTACTAGTGGTCACTGACATGAAAAAATTATACTTTTAGTATATGTAGTAATAAACACCAATTAAAAATATGAATTATTTATAAGTTTTATTATTTCATTTATTTCGTTTCAAAAAAAGAAATATTTTTGAAATTAATAGACAGTAAAAATAATTTAAGTTATAATATGTTAACTTAATAATTTAATGATTTAACGGGTTATCTTTTTTCGGTTGCAAAAGTTAAGTTAAATAAACACACATAAAACTATGATATCGTTTAAAGTCTTATTTCATTATGCTTGGACCTTTACATTACGTATAGGCTTGCCAGATCCAGATTATCAAAAAACTGGACATGTGAATTAAAAAAGCTGGATATTAAAAAAAACTGGACATTTTGAAATAAAATTTTCACGATAAGTTACTTGTTTGTTGTACAAACAATTTTATTAAAAAATACCCATATGTACGAGTATGACATTAATATTATTACATTGTTTGTTTTATAATACTTTACTACAATACTAACATAACAAAATATAACTAAACTTAAATTTTTTCAGTTCATTCATATGTACTATATATCTACATACCTCTCATTTGCTGGAACAACGTCATAACTCAAAAAATTAGTTTCTTATTTCAATGTAGAATTAATTATCGCTCCTATATTTATCTTAAGTAAAAAATTGATGTAAAAATCTTGCATATTCAGCTCTTGAGAGAAATATAATTTACCATTGACTTACTTCTTTGCAAATTGAAAACTTCAATTATGACTTTTTCCAGCAAATGAGCGATATGTATTTAAGAATTAAAATTAAATAACGAAAACAAAAAATATACCAAAAAGACGCAAACAAAACAAAAAAGCTACCATATTTTTGTACTTTGAAGTAAAAAAGTTATAGCAAATTAATAAAAAAATTTATTTTTTTAGCTGGACAAATTTCTTTTTAGCTTGAAACTGGACAGGCCATTAAAAAGCTGGACAATCCAGCCAAAACAAGCCCGACTGGCAACCCTAATTACGTACGAAATATAATGTCATTTGACTGACCGCCGCTAGATTGGTTGTAGCAGTCGATCCTCTTGAAGTAGTTTTCGACTACTTCTCACATTTCGAGCGCTATCTCGGCGATAATTTGTCGAATGTTGGTTTTAAAATGCTCCAAAGTTAAAGGATTATCTGCTTAGATATGGTCTTTAAAGTAGTATAACGGCGTTAAACCGTATACTCTTGGGGGCCAAAACGTGAAATTACGCGTTTTGGAAACATCATGCAATAAATCCAAAATTGGTGTGGTTCTTGGCACCGTCTTATTTAAACCACATATCGTCCAGCTCATAATTTTCAAATAAAGCCTTCAATTGTTATCATACAGCAGAAGCAATAATCGAAAACTCCAGATTTTCCGCTACACTTTCACTAACAGAAGCGATATTTTCGGCAATGCGCACATTGCGATGATGCACAAGTCTGACTACATCTGTAACGCTTCCAGTCATTTCAACGACCATACTCATCCTGTAATTTTCGAAAAGTGGGCCCGTTTATACCACCAGTAAGTTTTGTAGTCAGTTTTAAATATTTTTTGGTTGTTAAACGATCGATATTCATCAATGGCAAACATTTCACTAAATAATTAATACTTTAGATCAGGGATTTCCAAAAATTTTTTGGTTGTGTATTAGTGAGTACCAGAGAGTAAACAAATTGAGAGAATGCATTCATTTACAGTCGAAATAAAATGTTAGTAATATATTTTATAAGTTGTATAACACAAAGGTACAAAATTAAAAATTTTTTGTGTTGATAAAAAATGTTTAGCAATTCTTTACCAATTCAATGTCGCTGATTTTAAAACTGCACTTTTTAGTCATTCGGAAGCTTTTTGACTCTAAATCAGTTTTAAATATCTTATCAAACAATTGTAAAAAAATTAAAGATTTTTATGTTTTAAAAATTCATAAAAAATAAATATTGCACGCAAATCACACGTTTAATAACATATTCCGTTCCTTCCTTAAATGTTGCATACCATATAAGGCATTGGATGTTACCAAAAGCGTTTTTGACCGCACAATATTTTTTAAGTGCCATCATAAAGTTTTTTCTGTTAACCTGAAACAAAAATATGTATTGAGGTACGTTCAGACTAATGAAATATTTGACGAAAATAGTTGTTCTGATATTTGCTTCAAACTGTGTAAAACAAAAATGTATTTTGTTTAATGTTCAAACTAAGCTCAAACATTTGACAATTTTTGTTTGATGAAACAGTTGGCAAAAAGTGTTAAATAAAATAAATTAATTCATGTTTGCCATGCGTTCAGACTAAAAGAAATATTTGCATCAAATAATTATTTAATGAAAGTGTTCAAAAATAATAATATATTTCACAAATAGTAAAAATGAGCGCAAAACTAATTTATTTTTTTTATTCTGTGGAGCAGCATCTTTTATAGTGTTAGAACAGGAGAATGTAAAATATAAAAAAAACTGGAAGACAATGGGTAACGGGAACATGGCTAAAATTTGCGAAAAATTGCAAACTTGGATATAAACCCTTAAATATATTTGAAGTCTCTAAATCAGTTAAAAAACAAAATGTCGGGAAAAATTTTTTTTGCAAAAATAGCGAAAATCCGCGAAAAATTTAGATATTTCAAACAAGCCATAAAATTTATTAAAAGTGCCTAAAACTAAAAGGAATGGCAAAAATTCGATAAAAATTGCTAAATTAGCGGAAATTCGCAAAAATTTGATAAAAGCGGCACGATACAAAGTCTAATGATTATAACAAATCTTTAAAATTGTAAAGAATCCGAAAACTTACAGGAAAAATTGCTTCTATCCGGAACATGGCTAAAATTATTTGTCGTTGTTTGCTCTTACAATTTTTTTGTAATATCAAATAAATGTTTGCTCAAAAATTACTAAAATATTTGATTTTTTGTGTTCACACTATGTTCACATTGGACAAATATTTGTTTGCCGGCAAATACTTTTATTTGCTCAAAATCAGCTGTTATTTTATTTGATACTCAAAAATATTTTGTGTTCAGACTACGTTAATGAAATATTTGATGTTTGCTTTCAAATATTTCACCAGTCTGAACGTACCTTTAGTAGTGGTATACACAATTGTGCATAGAAATGGATTTCCCTGGTCTATTTTTTCAAAAATAAAATAAATTACATGAGAATTATAACGTGAAAAAGTTATTTTAGTAAAAAGTTAGGGGGTTCATAGTGGTAAGTAAAATAGAAAGGGTATTCACGTTGTTGGGTTACTCATACTTGAAACATCTGTGCATACATTTTAATTCTAGCTAATAGTATATCATAACTTTTTACAAAATACCAAATGCGCACCTGAGTTTGCATGCAAAAATGTATAGTCATTGTAACAGGTCAAAGTTACGTTAAATAAATACCATAAATTAGTAAGGTTAACTCTTTGGACTCGGTCATATAATTGTAGCATAAAAAAGTAAGCAATAAAAATAGTGCTAAACAATAAAGTTTCATTAATACATCAATAAAACACATCTTCTTACCCAAAAATTTTACCTGCTGTCACATTTGCTTTTATATGTATAGGTTTACACATAAATTGTAGGAAAACAAGGCTTTTTTAACATGTTTTTTAAATATTTTTACTTAAGAAAAGTGTTTTCAAAGAAAAAAACCTACCGACGCGATTGGTACAGAAACAAAAATATTTTTACAAGCACAAAATACCAACAAATTCTTGTGGCTATTTTTTTCTTAATAATTTCTGCATTTAGGTACGTCTTTTTTACGAAAGAAAAATGGACCCTTTTACAGGCATCAAAGATTTTTTTCACAAACAAAACACATATCGTTAGCTTAAATGCAAAACAATGTAGATATTATTTGAAAATTTTAAAGTTTTGTTGATTTGGATTCACGTTACATATGTATTTTTATATAATTTTAAGTTATTTACAAAATTATAAATGACGTATCATCAAATAAATATATAATTTTTTTAACAGCATAATGTATAATCACACTCAATAAAAAATTAGCAGAGTTTTTAATTCTTTTTATAAGAACACATTAATATTTTTAAACACCAAAACTGGGTAATCTGTTTTATAACTATTACCACGGTGTTAGTGGATTGCATAAGAAAAAATAAAAAAGTGTTGTAAAATTATAAGAACCGAATCCATAAACGTATGTATGTAAAATAAAACCTATAATAAATGTGACTATCAGCTTCTTCCACATAGGACTGTTAGACATTTTGAAATTTTTTATCTGAAATATTAAAAATTGCTTTTAAATCTCAAATAATTACCATTTTACAAAGTTCTTTGTTTTGCATTTAAACTTATGAAATGTTACATTATTCTACATTTAAGTCTTAAAATTTAAACTCTAAATAAAAATTGCACGCAAGGCATTGGATGTTACCAAAAGCATTTTTGACCGCACAATATTTTTTGAGTGTAAGCTGAAACAAAATAATATAGCATCCGCTAGACATGCACACTTGTCGAAGTCACATCGACGACTGAATTCAAGAGTATAAAAATATGTGTTAGTAGTGGTGCGCACAATTGTGCAAAGAAATGGAAACCCCTGCTTTAGATGACAAATATTTTACAGCTGACAGCCTTGCCAGACCGGCGGTATTGAAACCACTAAAACAATATTCAAATGCAAACTGTTTAAACTATAGACGTTTCTTCGAACTCTTTTTATCTGCTACATATTTAATATTACTAAATAAACTGGCATGTTTCAAAAGTCTTTTTGTATTTGGAAATGTTGTACATAATATTTTATTTAATTGTATGCACATAGTATTTACCTGTATAAAATTTAACTAATTGAAGCAATTGAATGCTGCCTGTTAAAATCGTTTTTTTTTTTTGCTCTCCTGAAAAAGAATTATTTTGTTACGTAAAACGTTATTCGCGGCTGTACTTCATTTGCTTTTATAATTTTTTTTTCATACAATTAAAATAACAAATTTCATTCAATATATTTTTAGCAATCACTGTTACCAGGACGCGTACCCGTATCTTCAATGACAGGTCCAATTAAACGTGGCCTTCTGTGGCAGCAACGTGATCGCCTGTTTTCGCGTTGGAAGGAACGGTATGAACAAAATACATCATATAACGAATCGCTTTGCTGATCTATAATATAAGTTTATATAGACGTAAGAAGACTAAACATATCCATGTTTGTCTAATATTTTTTCCAGATATTTTGTATTGACACGGGACTACCTTCATTGCTTCAAAAGAGCATCGGGATCAGCAAATGAACGAGCCTCTGATATGGGACAATTTATATTTAAGGTAAGCTATCCAAATATATTACTCTGTTTTCGATAAAACCAGGGACGCTAACAGTTATAAGATAAACGACAAAAAAATCATATTTAACCATTAATATTTATTTTTTTTTTTCGCCATTTTCCACTATTTATTTACAAAAATTGTTAAGCTGGAAGTTCACACGAGACAACAACAAAAGTATAATTTTAAGTACTCTTAAAATATTAGTGAGAAAACATGTATGGACATGCATGGGTAAAGATCAAAACCATACATATACATACCATTACCAGTCAGCATTTTTTGAAATTATTGATTCGAGTCTTTGTTGGCTCCTCTAAGCGATCAAAATAATTATTTATGCGCTCGTTTTTGAGTCGAAAATTACTGTTCATTCGAGGGAAAATGGTACTCCACATGAGTTATGTTTGTTGATAACTTGTTTATTAGAAAACCCAATTTGTCTTTTTCACTACTGAATAACAACTGAATTTTTATTGATTTTTATTTAAAATTAAAGTTGTTTACTAAATACAAAAGTCCTTAATATGTTATTTTATAAAATGAAACTAAATAACTTAGGCCCTTATCATGTCAAACGCAACGCAACGCCAAAGAATAATATTGAAAGCACAAACAATGTCATAAATATGTTGTTGTTGCTTCCTACAGAAATTCACATTGCGTTTTAAAATTTCAAACGCTCCATTGCTTATGGAGTTGAAAATTTTAAAACGGTACTTGAATTTATGTAGAAAGAAACAACAAAATTACAAAATATTTATGACATTGTTTGTGCTTTCAATGTTATTCTTTGGCGTTGCGTTGCGTTTTACATGATAAGGGCCTTAATTCTTATTAATTTTATGTTTTGTAAATTTTAAATTTGGTTTTCCAAATAATTATATTTGCTACAGTTTATTGACTTAAATATTGGTCTAAAAGTTACAAGTGCATTATTGCAATACTATTGTTGTTGAATTCTTACGAAATCTGACTGGATGGTTTTGGTGGTGGTTGCGTTGTGGATGATTCCATAACTCCTCCCCCCTTACAGTAAAGTGATGGTTGCAAGGAACGTCGAATGGAGAATTCGTTATGGATCGGATTTTAGTCTTCTCCTTTGCGATGATACCAAGGGCGACTGTAAATATGAGGGGCTTGAAGCACAAGGGGCTTAGGTGCTTTTTTTAAAATTGAGATTACATTTGGAATTAGTAGGTGAAATTCTTAACACAAGAGATGAATGTTGAATTCTCATCCGGTAGCGAGACATGCCGACCAAAACCCCTTGTGCTTTAAGCTCCTCATATAATGTTAAATAAACAGATAATTAATTATATTTACTATAATATTGTTTTCCTTTGATGTTTTGTGACTTTCTATCTGATAGCTTCTAAGTTTATCTGGGCTTAATCTGTTTATTATTGATTTGTCGTTTACTTCGGAATACGTTATAAGTGGTAAAAGAAATTCATCTCTGTAGAACATGGGGTTGTATTTGTAGATTTCGCGGTTGATATTGATTGAGCAGTTGTTGTAGTAAAGGAGCCTTGCACCGTAAACTTCATAAGTGTCATTGCTGCAGCTAGTTGTTACTGGAGTTTTGTTTGCATTGATGAAAAGTATATAATTTGGCTCAGGTTGCATAATAAGGTTTACGTTGCCAACATCTTCCAAGTCGCACAGGGCATATTTATTGTCGATTATTTTTGCAAAACAGGTGGAGCTAGTTGTATATTCAGTGTATGGTGAGTTTTGGCAGTAGTTGGAATTCTCGATTTTTATGCAAGGTTCATAAAAAATTGGATGTGGTTTTTATTGTATGCTATATATGGTTTTATTTTTATCTTTTTGTGTTATTTAAAGGAAGTGGGAATATGTGAAAAAGTTCATAATTTTCTTTAGATCAATTTGGTATCTGTACATTAAGTATAATGTTTGAATTATTGCAGTATGCTTGGAGTCCAAGTAATTCATATATTTGTTCAAGGGAATTAATTTTTATTTACTGACCTTCCATATCCCAATAAAAAATTGAGCTTCCAACGAAGCAGGTTTGAAAGGGCGAAACGTAAAAGTTTCGCTTACCACATCGCTTACGGAAGACATGAATTTTATATAAGTGTCCACTGCTTACCCAATAACCACTCTGAAATGCATACATGCCACCCCAATCGTAGTGGGGTAAATGCCATACATAAAATATCAAATAACGGCATTTATCCAGTGACTCAATATGTTTGAATCAGTCAATACGAATAGGGTAATAGTAAAGCAGATCAATCAGAATGTGAGGGACATAATTTTGGAGTGTCAAATGTAAATGAGTGCTTTACTTACTCATACATTCTGGTTGGCTGGGACATTATGCAGAAGGAAACCCTAGATAATTCCATGGTACTGACAGGGAGAACTAGAATTTAATAACTATTACAATAAGTTAGAGTATGTAAATAATATTGTTAGATTTAGTATAAAAAGTGCTGTAGCCCAAGAATAAAACAGACTTTTGATTTGAAAACATAAAGTGGCACTTGTTGCCTGGTTGATTATTTCTAGTCTCTAATTTGACTAAGAACTTCATACAAGTGTTTTCCTTAATTTTTATTTCGCAAAAGGAGCATTTTGATGCTCGGTTAATTCGGCAGAAGTGCTTAGAAATACTTACCTTTTTTTATTGTTATTTTCCTGACACTTTTTACTATCCAACCACTACAGTTCCCACTTTGAAGCAATACATTTTTGACACAGAAAGCGCCTTATTCAGCGCATAAAAAAAGTGTTTATATCGTATTTTCTACTTCTTTTAGTTTTAACATAGTTACTTTTGTAAAGCTTGTAGTTCTGTGGGTGCTCTCGAAGCTGGAGATAGAGTTTTGCACTTTGTTAACATATTTTGCGTATTTGTCAAGGTTAACTATGTATTGGCTTAGGTTATTGTAATTAGTAATTATACTTGCGGGTCCTAATCGGAATTTAACTACTTTTTGTTGTTTGTTTATTTCTCGTATGTCTATAGTTTGAGAGAGTGCTAGTGGTATTCTATGGATGGGAAAATATTTAAGTTAGGTGTTATTGGCGTTTTGCGTATCTATTTTATTTTTGACTTGTGAAATTTTCTATCGTTCTTTTTACATTGTGTTTTGTAAATGCAGGTGTTGTTTTATTATGTTTTGCCTCTTGTCGGATTGGTTTTCTAAGTTCTCAGGGTCTGAACGGCTTTCAATTAGTTTGTTTATCCTATTATTAGTAGCGTTTTCTATTTTTTCTCATTTGTGGGCATAAGATGTTTTGGAATTCATTGAGTTTTGTAATGTACAGTATACCTCGGATAATTACCTCGCCAAAAATGACAAACTAATTAAGCGAAGACGTTTAAATAATTTAATGAGGTAATTAAAGGTATTTCTTTACAAGATACCTTAACTTTGGCATAGTTTTTCTAGTGACTATTTTGCATGTTTAAGCCATTGATGCATTTTTGTTGTACACTTTTTTTGTTACAAGAGCATTTTCAAAGTGTGTAGCGCATATATCCCGTTTTTGAAGCATATTTTAATACATGTTCAGCGAATAAAAAAAATTCTTGAAATTCTGGATAACAGATGAATTTTATGTTGCTTTAAATTCGGCATCTTCATTTCATTTTCACTCTACGATTGTAAGCCAACGCAAGTTTTGATGAATAAATGTTATTTCCAACTGTAAAATTTTATATATGTATATGTAAAAATTAAGGAAAAAGCGATTATATAAATTTGTGTGTAACACAAACGACTCGGAAACAATTTTTAAAGTGATCTTTTCATGTCCGTCCGTCCATCTGGCTTGTTGTTTGTCCATGTAAAAATTGTGCGCAAAGTACAAGTTGAAATTTGTAGATAAAAAAAAATCAATGCCAATTATGAGAATCAATCCATAATATCACATTGTACCCATGCAAACTTCTTTTATCGTGTTCATATTAAGATTAAATTTGGGCCAAAAGCATATTTTGATACATGTTAAATTTTTTTTAGATGCTTACAAGAGCTTTTCGCAGAAACTGTTAGCAGGTTGTCGTTAAAGATAAATGTTATTTTCAACTTTAAAATTTTATATTTATATAAGCAAAAATTAAGGAAAAAACCAATTTGTATATGTTTTTGGCGATGTAATACATACAAATCTGAACCTACCGACTCAGAACCACTGTTTAAAATGATCTAACGATGTCTATCCGTACATCTGGCTGGTTGTCTGTCCATTATAACTTAGTGCGCAAATTACAATATCTACAATATTGCAGATAATTTTATTAAATGTGGTAAATACTTTAATTTGTACTAAGAACGAAGTCTATGTAAACGCTGTGAATCGGTCTATAATTTCACATATTAACCATAAAAACTTCTTTCCAAATTGTACTTTTTGTGTCCGTAAACCATTTAATTATGTTGGTATTAAGACTAAATTCGCCACAAAAATATTTTACTGCAAATTAAGTTCTTTTCGAATCGTCTGGCATTTGCTCAACGCTTCCATCTATAAAATGTTGACATTAATAAACAATTTAGCGACCATCCCTTAAAGCCCTTTATGATAAACCATCTCATATGGATGTTAATATCTTGATAATTTTAACCACAAATAACTCCAAATAGAACTTTGTTTTTGTAAGCCAATGAGGGCCTATCATTTTCAAATACTGTAAAATCTCCAAAATTCGTCTGGTGTTTGGGCTTTACCGATTATAATCTTAGGATTTTTTTTAAATGCAAATGTTTTTTTAAAAAAACTGCACATAAAAATAGCCAAAATAAAAATATATAATTTTCAAATAAAACAAAAACAAATACATTTTACATTGTATATTATTAACGAATATTGTTACTTTGTCGGCTAGATGAAAGAGAGTGGAATTAAGAGGGGTACACAAGGACATGTAGTCTAGCGATTTGTTTTGTTTCCTCATTTAATACAAATTTTATTTTAGTTCGGGGTTAGATGTCAAGTGAACATACACGAAAAATGGCTGCAAGTAAACTTTTACAATGTAAACTCAATTGTAACTTCAAAAAAAAAAACATCAAAAACCACAAAATGCAAACAAGGACATATTTAAACTTTCAAAAGTAAAAGCCAAATAAATTACTCGGCTTGGTAAACATGTCAAAATTGTACATTTGTACAATCCTCTTGCGTTGTTCATAGGGAAATTTGAAAAACGATTAAATCACGTTTGTAGAAAAAGAGAAATGTTGTAAATTTAATCAATTAAGTGAGTCAAGAAGGAATTGACGAAACATAAAGATTTAAGAGAATGCAAGTATTTTATTTGAATTTATTGAAGAATTATTAATAATGCTTGGGTGGTTTATTTGATAACGGAACCCGTTTGTGTTTTTTGATTTGCTCTTAAAGCTTGCCTCTGTTATACGAGTAAGTGTTAAACAAATTAGGTAGAATTATGGCTTAAGAAATAAAAAATAATATAACAAAATTGAAATTAAAAAATTTTAATGCAAAAACTGCAAAATCTGCACAATTTACAAAAAAACTTGTTTTTTTTAACAAAAAAACTTCAAAACTGCTCAATGCTTAGGAAAACTGCAAAATGCACATAAATCTGCACATTTGGCAACGCTGGGTGTACCTGAATATTATTAACAAACTTGGTTGTACTACTTGCTGTGTTGTTGTCAAATAACAATTAGGCAATTAAGTGACATTTTGTTTAAAAAATTAAAAAAAAAACGGGGATTTGAAACTCAAGGTAAATAAGTCTAAAAGGCATTTAGGCGTGGGGTAATTAATTTATACTGTATTCATATTCGTTATTGAATGTGACTGTGTTATTAAATTTTAATGTTCAAGATGGAGCAATATTTCATTAATTCCGCGGTGATTTTTATTTTCATGGTAATTTTTTATAAGTTTTTCCTGTTTGCCACTGTCTGTTATGTCTTTTAATATTTCCGTACATCCTACTAAACGGAATAAACTGATTGAATAATGCGAAAAATGGTTCGTTGCCAAAAAATGTTAGGTCGAAAATGATTGAAAAACGCATTTAAACAAGTAAAAGCTAAACATTAATGAATATGTTAATATAGTAAGCCCTTAAAAGAGCACTTTAGAGAGTGCTTTTGTATGTTTTATTAGGTTAAAAGAAGCGCTTATTGTCGGCAGAAAATAATCCTCCAAACCGGGAACACCCCATTCAAAAATCAAGCATCCCATCAGCTGGCTTGAAGCGATTTTAGGTATGAATTAATACATAAAACCTGCTCCTTTTGGAGCAAATTTTTTTACTGGGCCCGTATTGATATGCACTCAATACTTCTTGTTTGTAACCTAAAGTCCAATACAATTGTTACTTATTTTAATGTCCTTGTTTAAACAAAAAAAAAAAAATTTACTTTAATTGGTTACGATAACCAAAATAAAATATACATATGTATCGATTATGGATAAAATTCCCAAACGCAAATAACGCGATTGTTTTCGTTATTTTAAAAAAAATGTTTTCAGTCTCTGGATAAAACAATTTAAAAAAGTTTTCGATTAAAAAGGCACTGCACTGTCCGATCAATCATATTTAAAGCATGCCACGAGAAAGCTTAACAAAATTTATAATTACATTTTCAAGGCTCAAAATAATAAAGGTCGAATAAAATATATACCCCCATATTCATAAAAAATATTTTAGCATTATAGCAGGTTGATGGAACGAATTTTTTATGAAAATTAATATGGGGGTTATTATATACATAAAATTTATAATTTTTTAATTAAACGTCGATGAATAATACATTTATAAAGCGAAAGAATTTTATTAAAGTAAACAGTTAAAAACTCAAATCAGTACCTTATAATTTAACTATTTATTTATATGCCTCATAAGTATATTGCACCTTTGTGCAACTCCCATGTTGCGATTCACATATTGACTCATTTTGACTTTTATTTTGGATTGTTTTCGCTTCATTTTTTATTACTTAATTTACCAAAGCTCGACTTAGAGAACATATATTAATTTTTTTATGAATAAAAAGCAACACAGTATTATACTTAGATTGGTCGTAATACAAATGAACAAAAATGTTGCCTAAACAAAATTTTTTGTGGTTTGCTGATGAGATTCGTGTAATATTTATGAAGCTATTGTTTACAAATAAATTTTTGCGTGTTACAGAAGCTAAAGATAATGTTCACTATATTTTGTAGAATTTTTTTGAATAAAATATACTGAGAAAAATAACAACAACATTATGTAGTTTTAATTAACGTGATGCTGTTATGGTAAATTTTAAATAATTTTTTTTAAATCTAATACATATATGGATGTATGTATATCTGTTTAAACTTTGCTTATACATGAATTTACCTGCAGTTGATAAGAGATACAATGCAGTTAATATGCAGCTAATATTTTTAAGATTAACAAACATTCATGTGTTTTCCACTAATTACTGAGTATTTATTAAAAACACAAGATAGATAAGCAATCTATAGTACAGGAAAAATATAATATCAATAAACACACAAACAGAAAAACCAACATCATTACTGCAGATGTTGGTTTTTGTAATTTCGTAGTAGGTAATTAGTGTTTCAGTTTTGAATGTGTGTATTTATAATGATAAATAAAACATACGCATCTGCGTTGACTCATTCATATAAACCACCCTTATTCCTATATTAGTTTTAAGATTTGTTAAGTTAGCTCTTAAGGTTTTTAATTTGTAAATAAATTTCAGTGTCTTACAAACATTTAAGTTGAACCTTTGTTTTATAAAAATTAGGTTGAACAATATCGAAGAAAATGGCTGAACATCTTTAGGCACCTAGCCTTGTTGTTTGAATCCCTTTCGAAATACCTCCAGAGAGATCATTTGTATAAAAATATATTTTATTTAAAATACTCTCACACAAATTATTATTTACCTTTTCGACTCAACACTTGTTTGTAGTACTTTCAACTGCCTGTAGTTTTTTTTTCTTTTTTGAGCAGGAATACACGTTTTTTAAGCATTTACACAGTTTATCGTGTTTTTTAACTTTTTAATATTTTGTTTCGACATTCTTGAGTGTGCCCACTATTACAATTAGAAAAAAACTTAAATTACGGGTATATTTAAAAAATAGTAAGGATAACGTACATATATAATTACACACATTTAAAATAACTGATTTATAATACCAAAATAACTGGTTTAATCTTTTATATCCTTTAAAAAAACACTCTCTTTTATTTTAAAAAACAATATTTTTTACAAAATTTACAGTTTTGTTGTAAATAAAAACCAAACACAATTTATTTTTGACAAAACCCTTAATATTTCAAAACAAGAAATTTCGAATTAAAGCATTATAATTTAATGCCACAGATATATTATATATAATATTTATAGATATTGGGAATTATTTCTTTTTAATAAGCAACTTTATTATATTCAACATTTTTTATTTTTTCGAATTTATTCTATGAGTTAAATTTCAGTTATGTATTTTATAAAGCTTTTTGTAATAGCTCTATTCCTTAAATTAAAATTAAAAAAAAAAAAAAAAAAAAAAAAAAAAAAAATTTAAGGAATAGAGCTATTACAAAAAGCTTTATAAAAAACATAACTGAAATTTAACTCATAGAATAAATTCGAAAAAATAAAAAATATAATATTTATATAAATATAATATTTATAAATAAAAGAACATTTTTTTGAGCTCGAGGTCTTTTTTAATAATTTTTATTTTATAATAATTTATTAAATATTGCCGAAATTGCAATTTTTCTTGTTTAAACTCAGTTCACAATTAGACGATGTTAACACAACATAATAATAGTTAATTTTTTATTTCTGTTTAATAATTTTTACAATACTATAGCCCAGAAGATGTTTTTCAATGAAAAACTAAATATCGGCAAAATTTAATAAATTATTATAAAATAAAATAAAATGCATTATAAAATTTATATAATATTTATATAAATATAATATTTATATAAATATAATATTTATATAAATATCATTTTGTTCTTATCGCACCATGGTAAAGAGTATATAAGATTCGGCATAGCCAAATATAGCACTCTTACTGGTTTAAATTAAAGTTGTAAAATTTAAAACAAATTCAAATAAAATAATAAATAAAGTAAAAATAAAGTAGACAACATTTTTATGGCAGTCATAAATTACCCCTTTTTTCTTGCTATATTCTTTTAAATTTTATAATAAAAATATTAATTGAATTATATTTTGAACAAAAGATTAACACCTTTATGCAAACAAAAGTTAAAGTACACATAAGTTAACCAAATCATTAAACCCAACAAAATTGAATGGGATTAATATGTTGGTAAGCTAATGGTTAACTTCTTTTGCATAAGGGAGTAAGAGTATAATTCAAAAATGGATTTTAAAATCTCTCGAAATTCATCAGACGTTTTAAAAACGATCTTTTTGAAATCAATTTATTTCACAAGGGAACAAGGCTTTTGTTTATTAAGAACTAAATGTTGTTTTTAAGGTAACTTGGGACGCTGAATCCAACTTTCTTTACATTTATTGAAATAACGGTTTACCAAATTAGTATACAAAATGCAAAATTCGTCAAATAAACATAATAATTCGCCAGTGATGGGCTTTTTTTACGATGACCAGATCAGGGCTTTTATGGTACTTTTTATGGCATTGTCTATTGTGTTCATCCTGTAAACGTCCTTTTTATTTTAGTTAGTAGTGGTGTTTGTTTAGTGATGAAGGTATAACACTGATCACTAAACAGTTTTTTAAACAGCTTTCAACATAACGGATATTTGAACTGTGACCAACGTGTGATTTGAACTTTTTTGTGTTATGATGAGAGGTCGGTTTCGAATCGACTTCTGCAATAAACGTGGGCTGAGGACGAATTTTTTCTCTGTATATGCCATTGTTTGTCTTCATCGGCCGGATGTTTTCGCCTTATGTGAAACTCAGGTATCTGAAAATTCTGATCCACTTGATTTTCAGATTCCTGTGTATCACCTCCTATCCCTCTTTAATCTTCATCAGGGTCTTGCTATGTACATACGCAATGAAGCTGTGTATCAATGCCAGCAATCAATGGGCATGTTTGATGCGGAATTTAACTGTCTTTGGGTTAAATTCAAAATCGAGGCACACTATTTGCAGTTCGGGTTTCTTTACAGAAGTCCAAATGCGAGAAGGGATATTACGTTATTGGGCTTCGACTCCCTTTCCGATTCTATATCGAATTTTCTTGAAAATTGCCCGGGCAGTGAAATTGTTGTTGCTGGTGATTTTAATGTCCACAATTCTTCTTGGCTTCGCCACTCGGACCGTACAACTTATGAAAGCCAATATATTGAGCAATTTGCTGCGCACAACCACCTCGTGCAACATGTGAATGAACCAACACATATTCCATATGTTGATGGGCACCAGCATAATACCCTTGATCTTTTCCTCTCTTCGCACCATCAAAAGTACGAAGTTGAAGTTCTAGCACCTCTCTGTAACTCGGATCATTGCACCATTTCCGCCGCTTTTCCGTTCTCTAACATTACAAACGTTTCACGATGGGCTACGAAACGCTCAATATTTGCTTACGGAAAAGCTCGTTGGGCTGAGCTCAATGATTTGTTGAGGCATTTTAACTGGAAACTTTGTTTACTGGACAATGACGTTAATGCTATGGCGAAAATAGTGGAAAATGTTATAATGCTAGGAATGAAAATTTTCATTCCAGTTTAAAATGTTGCAAATAAACTTAGATCAAAACCATGCTTTAATCAGACGTGCAAATTAACAGTCAGAACCAGAAATTGGCGTAGCAATAAAAACGCTGATACTGAATTGCTACGCAAAATGGCAAGGTCTTCGTGTGCCAAAGTACTTAAACGGGAAAAAGCTCTTCACGAGCAGCTTCTTCGTACTGAAGTTCTTACTGCTTCTCGGGGTAGAAAAACTTTTGGTTATTCGTTAAAAAAGTAAGGGATAATGCTAGTTCCTTAATACCAACTCTTTTAAAGGATAGCCAAACATTCACGGACCCGGTTGGTAAGGCTAATTGTTTTGCCGAATTAATTGCTAATAGTTCTTATTTACCGGCTAGCAATCAACCACTACCCGAGCTCGAAAAAGTATCGGTTACTATGCCAAAGATATTATTTCGAGCTCGAGCTGTTAAAAGGGTTCTTACGGATCTCAACATAAACAAGTCTCCTGGGCCGGATGGAATACCTGAACTGGTTTTGAAGCAGTGCTCTTCGACTCTAGCTCGTCCCTTAACAAATCTTTTCAGCACTTTATACCATGCCGGAGAATTTCCCATCTGCTGGAAAGTTGCTAATGTAACGCCAATTCATAAAAAAGGAGTGGCTAATAACCCTGAAAATTACCGCCCAATTGCAATTTGTTCGGCACTTTCCAAAGTTATGGAGAGTATGGTAAACCACCATCTTGTCAAATGTTTAGAGTCAAATTACCTACTAAGCGACCGCTAGTATGGCTTTCGTAGAGGTCGCTCTACTGGAGACTTACTGGCCCTGTTATCAGAAAAATGGTGCCGCTCCATTCACCATTTTGGTGAAAGTAAGGTAATTGCTTTAGATATTTCCAAGGCGTTTGACAGAGTTTGGCATGGTGCACTCTTGTCAAAACTTGTTGCATTTGGTGTCGGTGATAACTTCTCTCGATTTATATCGAGCTTTCTCAGAGATCGCACTATACGAGTTGTTATAGATGGGGTTTCGTCAAACGAGTTCAAGATTTATTCAGGGGTGCCGCAAGGCTCCGTTCTTTCTCCTACTCTATTTCTTATTTTTCTAAATGACCTTCTAAGTCAAACTTCCAACCCTATCTATTCTTTTGCAGATGACAGAATCTCTTGATGTTCTGGGCATGAGGATACGATGTGATGTCCGATGGACAGAACATATAATTAAGGTGTCGAAAGAAGCATTCAAGTGCCTCGGTTTTTTGAAACGGTGTAAGACATACTTCACTCCTTCTGATCTCCTTACTATTTATACCACCTATATCCGACCGCGAATGTAATACAACTCTCATGTATGGGCCAGTGCTTCAAAATCAATTTTGGACTATACCCTCACCACCACTAGTGGTGAATGAGGGCGAACCACTAATGGAGGTCGTCAAACGTTGGACCCCCTGGGATGAATCCTATGCAGTTATGGGACTTTTTCTTTAATGTATGCACATACATGTTTTTACGTTCTTCTCATGAACATATCGCGCTGGTTCATCTGAAGGGGGTTAACTCAAAATTTATAAATTTGCAGTAGAGACAAGACACTGTTTTCTTTTTATATGTACTCTTAAATCACAAAGGAAGATACAAGAGGAATTTTTTTTTTTTTTTTTTTGGCAAAATACTAGAGAAAATGATGTACGATTTTTACAGTGGGTAGATATGACCACTGTACATTGATATCTTGCATAAAGTGAAAATTGAAAAATGTTTAGCTTACTCTATTAAGAGGAACCAGTGCGATATCGTATTGGCAATGAAATTTTACAGTCAAGTACACAAAAATTTCCAAGTTTCTTGCTCGTTGAGACTTCATGAAATATTTCTTTAAACGTTTATGTTTGAAGTAAATGTTCGTAAAGCAAAAATTTTACTGTCAAAAATTAATGAAAAATTTAATTCAAAGTAATATTACACACAGATTACACATTAGCTACACTTGCAAGTAGAAATTACACACAGTATGTGATTTATACACAGATTGGAAACTGAAATGAAATCACAATTCTATTATGTTATTGTTTATACAAGTATATTTAAATGGCTGCGAAATAATGTGAAAGTACGCAACAACTTTAACGCTAATACAATAATGACAGACTTAAAAAAATATATTTATGTTATTATATACATATATATAAATATAGTTATATACATACGTACATTAGGGGATTACCTTGTGACTGTTAACTTTTTAACTATCTGTCTTCACCGTATAGAAATGCAACACTTTATGGATTACAAAACTATTTTGAAACTATTAAGTGAAATTAATTAATTAGAAATCATCTGCCAAAAAAATTAAACTTATTAGGTTTTTATTTAATGCAATTATTCTTATTAATAGTAAGTAATATTACTTAAATTTTGTTACCCTTCTAATGTGTTCAATAATAAGAAAAATTAACAAAATTTCACATTTTTTATCACGTACATTCATATGTATGTACCTACATTTAAACTTGTTTATTGATATATGGACACACACATACTATACATACATATGTAAGTAAATGTACCATATGTTAGTCATTGTATATATTAGTCGCTGATCGAGTTTTACCATTTGGGAGGGAAGGAATACTTTTTAGAGATTTATTAAAAACAAACCAATGTAATTTTGCTATTATCAGTTTATTAAAATATGCAATAAACTATAAAAATCCCAACCATAAAATTCCAAATTAATTAAATGTGGAGGTAATTTTTGCACAAAATTTATATTTGGAGAATGGTAGGAGAAAAATTGCTTGAATTTGGTACACATAGATGGGTTATCAATACACAAATTTCATCAAAAAGTGGGTATTATTGGAGAAGTGGGTGGGTACCTCCAATACAAAGTCAATATAGATTTCTATATATCTGGAGAACGGCAAGCTCTCAAGTTTTCAAATTCGGTACAAGCATCTTGAATGTCAATACACAACGTCCGACAAAATGTGGACGGGGCAAAAAATAGATTTATTTATATCTAAAGAACTGTAAGAGAAAACTCTCCAAATTTGGTACACATAGTGTGATTGGATAATTGGGCGTGGCACCTCCCATACAAAACAATATAGAGTTTTGTATATCCGGACAAGGGCAGGAGCCAAAGTTTCTATTTCATCCATAAGCATCTTTGCTTTCCATACACAACATTCTACAAGATTTGTGCGAGTTGAAAAGTGGGCGTGGCAGAAAATAGACTTATTTATATTGTAAAAATGGTAAGACTAAAAATTGTCTAAATTTGGTACACATAGCTGGGTTATCAACCCACAACTTCTCAAAAAAAAAATAGACAAGATTAGAAAATTGGGCGTGGCACACCCCTTTCAAATACATTATAGATATCTGCATATCTGGTGTGGATAAGTGAGCGTGGCACAAACTAGAATTTTGTATATCTTGAGACTGGCAACAAATACAGTTTACATATTTTGTATAAATAGCGTGGTTATAAATGCACAACATCTGTCATAAAGTGGGCTGTATTGCAGACGTAGGCGGGGCGCCATCAATACAAAGACAATATACATTTCTGTTTGCAAACTTGATACAAATAACTTCGTAGCCAATGCACAAGATCTGTATTAAAAATAATTTACTTATTTTATTTTAATAAGGGAAGCGAAGCTAGTACTAAATTTAAGGAAACAATAGGTGTGTTCATTTACTTAACTAGCAGAAACCTGCAACGAGAGAGTAAATATAAAACTTACAAGGCTTTTCTCCCAATTACTCAAAAAAATATAACAGTAAATGAACGCTTTACCAGCAAAAACTAGCAAATTAGACAGTATCCAGCTGTAAGGTACGAAATTCTGTCTAACTTAATAATAAAACTTTTACATGCAGAAATTTGTTCACCACAGGAGAAATTGTCATTCCGTTTGCAATTTATTCATTATTGATTTTAGACCCTCTAAAGTATATCATATATATATTGGGTGCTAATGAGTAGCGAAGTGAATTTAACGATGCCCGTCTGTCCATGTCTTTGTTGAACTGAGTTTTCCAAAGACCGTAGAAATTATGGGAAGCAGATTATATACATATATACATATGTTATATATGTATGTTACATAAACCCCGTTAAATTTTGCTACTGAAAAAAAGCCATGTCTGCTTTTAATTTTACCCATGAATCCATTGTTGTTTTTTTTTTTGTATATCGTGTGAACGGCAAGAGCCAAATTTGGTAGAAGCAACTTGGTTATCAATACACAACATCCGACACAATTTGGGTGAGAATGGAGAAGTGGGCGTGGCAACAAATAGATTTACTTATATATAAAGACTGGTGTTTATATAACTTTATGCTCTTATCGCCCCATGGTGATTGGTATAAAAGATTCGGCATAGCCGAATATGGAACTCTTATTTGTTTAACGCTCTCGTTGCTAGTTTTTCGAGAACATGAACACATTCTAGTAATACAAATTTAAAATAAGCAATCATTTTCTGTAATTGAACAAACCTGATGTATATAGAAATATTTTTAACGATATTTTAAAAAGGACCTTTTTTAAAATGTGTGCAATTTTAATTTCACTCGAATTCGATTTCCAGAACATGGCCTATTTGTAAAACAACGGAAAGGCAGTTTTACGACACACTGTTTAGAGCTCAGACCCTGCCCTTCATACAGTTATTTCAACCCTTAATTGCAATTTATTTCAATTTAAGAAATAAATCATTGGTTTTAGTTTTTTGACAATTCTTATTCCGCCGAGTGTATGCTTTAATACAAAGACAAAGAACTTTGGGTAAGGCTAGTAACTAGACTGTTCTCGAAAAATAAAAATTTTGAATACAAGAAGTAACATATAAGAAGAAATAATTCTCACATTCTATTTGAAAGAATCGACACGGAATATCCATCCACTCTAAGAATATCGTACAATTTTGTCTACTTTTCGATAATGAGTTTTAAAATTTGGTACAACTAGCTTGGTGATCAATACGCAACATCAGTCGAAACGTGGGAGCGATTAGATAAGTGGGCGTGGCACAAAATAGAATCCCGCATATATAAAAAAAACGTTATGTCTAAAATTGTCCAAATTTGGAACAATTAGAATGATTATCAATATAAAGGCAGCATCTGTAAAAAAATATGAGGGATTAGAGAAGTGGGTGTGGATCAAACTAGGTTTCTGTATATCTAGAGAACGACAACAACTACTATTTACAAATTTAAAACAAATAACTTCTGTAATCTGTAAAAGGCTACTGCACTGTTTAAGACATAGGCGGGACAACTTCAATATAAATATCGTATAGATTTCTGTGCAACTGTTGAATGGTAACAGTAAGAGTATTTTCTGCAATATTTTGTTGTGTTACACACATCAGCACAAACGCAGAATACCCTTTCCACTATCGCAGTGTTGGTATACAAAATTATGAACCAAAAATTTCACTATTTCACCTTTTTTTGTCAAAGGCAGACAAAAGTGTGGACGCTTCCTTGACAGTGTTGTCAAAAAAATCCACAAAAGTGGCGATTTGGAGACACTTGGTACCAGGCTGCCTACAGGCATACGAGTACAAATACTGATGAATGTATGTATGAACTCAATATTAAAGTATAACAGCAAGACCATAAATTAACAAAAAACAATTTTTGGTAGTTCTGGTCATGTCTGAAAAGAAGTGAGCTAATCCACTTAAAAGAAATGATAAACACCATGGGTATATGTTTTTTTTTAATTGTACCAAAAACGTATGAATTGTACCAGTGCACCTACAAAGTTTCGATTGTACCAAATTTGGTACAATTGTACCACAAATCCCATCAGTGTTTTTGACTTTCGTATCACCATCGATCTTTTAAAATGCAGCTTCTTTCACTCATCGTTTAGTAGCTTTCTTCGGTACTATTTGCGTTACGATGCAGCAATTATACTACTTCTTGTAACGTATTATATGTATAAGTCATTATAATAATAATGAAATAATCACTTACATGTAATGATTTACAAAAGAGATTCCAAAAAAAAAAAATACAAATGTTTTTAATGGAAATGGATTTTTGGCAAGTTTGCAAATTTTTTAATTTTTTGTGGTGCAACAATTCTTCAGTCCATGGGTGCGAGAGGTGAGTAGAAAGGAGGGGTACTCAGTTTCATGTAATCTGCAATTCTGTTTTGTATTGTATTTCTCACAATTTTCAACTTGAAGTTGGCTGTAGATGTATTTGTATTTATATATAAATTATAAAAAGGTGGAGAGGAAAGACTAGATAAAAATCAAAAACTGGAAAACTATCATTTCATAATATGGACACTAATGCAATCTCAAAGCAGAATTTTAAAAAATTGCAAGTCTGGACGATGATAAAAAAATGAATACAACTAAAAGTAACTCAATTTTATATTTAAGACTTGCTTGGGAATCTACGTATTCTATGGTATAAAGTCGTATTTGTTAAAAGTCTCTTACTGATTTTGTTATAAATGTTTTATATTTTGTATGAAATATTTTAAGTTTTAAAAACTATCGAAAATTGTATGCGATAGTTTTTTAAAAACCATCGATTACTATCGATAGTGTCGACTTTCGATAATTTCTGACCACTAGCTGTCATCTGTCTAATGCTATGTTCATACGACGATCTAAACCACTTGTTTCGCTCTCTGAAACCAGATTGCCAAAAATGCTGTTCATACGATTCATTCTTGTTTCATTTTGACATTTTTTTGTGTTATTTGTATGATTTTATTTAAAACAGTTTAAAATGTTAGTAAAAATTTAAAATATATTATTTATTACTGTTATAAATATTATTTAATATTTATCACTTTATTTTATTTAACATGAATTTTTATTTTGTTTTGATTTTTTTGAGAGTTTACTTAGTTCAGATAAGCTAACGATAATTGTTATCAAAATTGGAGATGATATTACATTTTTCCTGTTTTGCAGCATGTTTCAAAATGAAACGACCTGTTTCGCTCTCAAAATTTTGTATGGCAAAACATGTTGTTTCAATCATGTTTGGGGCGCGAAACAGGAATGGGAGAGCGAAACACGAATATTGCTGTCCGTGCGAACATGGTATAAAAAATATGCTTGGAGTAAACAAATTTTCTCGGTCCATTTTCTCAAAACTTTTATAATGATGAGAATTAATAGATGGCGGATGATAAGGATTTCGGCGTTGATAAAAGCAGTTCCAAAATAATTCTTATAAGGTATCAGCTGATATTGTTTTAGACGCCAAGTTAAAATCGTTTTTTTTTTATCAAGTATGCCTCCAAAGTCTTAAAAGTCGATCTCGAATTTTTTAATAGGTATTTCTCGTAGCAAACGTTTTAATTGTCGTATTAATATATTTTATCATATACATGTGAAAGTTGTTGTTTAGTATCTAATACTTTCTTGATGATACTAAGTTTGTTAAAAATTAATTATTCTTGTTGTTTTTTAAATTGCAGGTCAAATTGGTTGACGTTGAAAAAGTGGAGTGGCTAAATCGTCGTTCATATAGTGCCATCGGCTTGCTGCTAGGACGAGAAGGTAGAGTTTTACTACGCTGCGATGATGGCCTTGAAGATTGGTTTGAATTGTTAGAGGTATGTTTTTTTTATGAAATACAGCTTACTATTGAAGAAAAGTATGAATTCATATTTGTTTCTACTTACTTTATAATTCGTACTTAATTCGTCTGTTTCTCTTGAAAATTTAAGTTTTTTGAAAACATTTTATTACCTAGCAAAACTTGAATTTACCAAATTAGAAGTTATAGTTAAGAAATGTTAAAATCAATAGAAAGGGTAACATTTACTCAAATTGGCAATGCTGAATTTGTAAAGAAGTCTTTTTACTATCCGTATATTGTGTTTTTTGGATCGTTTAAATTTAAAAGCTTATTAATTCTATCACGG
Source organism: Pollenia amentaria (assembly GCA_943735925.1). Taxonomy (NCBI): domain Eukaryota; kingdom Metazoa; phylum Arthropoda; class Insecta; order Diptera; family Polleniidae; genus Pollenia; species Pollenia amentaria. The sequence continues at coordinate 135,086 of OX031007.1, forward strand.
ATGGCGACTGCACTGAAGTTTTGTTGCCAGTAGGGAAATCAGGCAACGCCGCATATACAATAGTTTTATTTTGCCATCAGCGGCGTTGCCTGTTTGGATGTTGGCAACACAACTTCATTTCAGTTAACATCCGTAATCGGATAATGCCTAATTTCGCTGTTGGCAACACAACTTCAGTTCAGTTACCATCCGTAATCGACCCATAAATTTTAAAGTTTAAATACAAAATCACAATTGATTATAGAACCATTAGAGAAGGTAAAAACATGCCTTTTTTCAAAGTCATTTCAAACTTAAAAATAAATTATTATTTAATTGAATTACACAGTACAACATTTTTCAGTTAATTGATTGCCAACTCAATTCTGTGAACTGTATGTGAAATTAGACCCAAAAAGAAGAATTTCTGCATCATTCGTTTTGTCTTCTTACCTGCGATTTGAAGTTAGTATCGATTTGAAGTTAGTACTATCGTATAGGGGAATTTATCACGTTTTAGGCCCTGTTATTTGACATAGCTCGACAACCACTAGCCCAATTTAGATGAAATAAATTTTAAAAAATTAAGAATTACAATTCTCTTAATCTGTTCATATATTGTTTTCCTATACAAGTAACACTTTCGAAGTTAAAAATGAATGTATGAAGGGAAAAAATTATTTTTTGCCTAAAAATTTAAATTTTTTTTTTTAAAAATACATAAAAAATGCAAAAAAGTTTCAAGTCTAGTTATTTTTTCGCAAAGTCACATAACCTATGAGCAAAATGAGACAAAGATCATAAAAATCGATGCACGCGTTTCGCTTTTATTCGCAATTGAGTAAATGTATGAATTTCAAAAATTTGCTCGAGATATGCACAACATTATTTGGAGAAAACATTGACACCTTTTTCATGATTCTGAGAATTAAAAAAAAAGGAATAAACAAAAGGTTATTTGTTTTTATGATTGCGGTAATAAATGTACGTGGACAATTAAACGGAAAGTGGACCTTTTTATTATTTGGGTTTTTCCGGTGGCTACCTATATGATTTTTTTACAGAAATTGCACCCACATTTAAGGGTGGTCATTATTTGGAAAGTTTTGCACAGTTTGAAACGTACAAGTGCTGAATCAGGTATATAGCCAGCCGCCCTTAAAATATGCGCCCATTTATAAGTACCTGGCAGTAAAATATTCAAAAATACGTAGTATTTATAGGTGTGCATTGATCGATTTTTGGCATTCAGCCAGTGCCGACGAACGCGAACAGTAAAAGTGATTTTTCTCCAGTTTTTTAAAAGTGAATAACAACAAAACATAAAATATATCAATATGGAAAACAACAAGTGCCCATATTTGGATGAATATTGTTACGTTTGTGGTCATATCGTCCGAAAAATACAGAAAAAAGATCGAAAAAATTTGTTTACTGAGCAATTCAAAACCGCGTATTGTAATTATTTCGATGAAGCAGATTTAAGTGGTGCAAATTTTACGCCGAACACAGTGTGCAACAGTTGGTATACTACCCTTCTAAAATGGATTCACGGAAAAAGTAGAAATTTATCTTTTATGAAGCCAGTAATTTGGGTGGATGACACAACTGGACATGATGAATCCAGGTGCTATGCATGCATAAATTTTCGTCCTGGATTAAACAGACAACAATTGAAAACAAAAGTATACACTGCTGCATTTACTGCCACACTTCCAGTGCAACGCCCTGCTGATACCGATGCACCTAAACCTCCGAGTGCGGATACTGTGTCCCTGCTAGCCGAAACCGTTTTCACCAATCCGACCGATTTGGATGATGCTGATTGGATACCCGATATTGAAAATAGTGCACCACAACCGCTACCACAAATCGAAATGGATTACATTGTGGCCAAGCTGGGACTATCACAACACGACTCCGAATGGCTGACATCATTTTTGAAGAGAAGAAAACTCACACAGCAAAATGTCAGCGCAACATCATACCGACAACGCCAAGCTGATTTTCAGAAATTTTATTCCGTTGACGAAGCAAATACGTTCACGTACTGCCATGATATCCCAGGTTTAGTGAAAAAATTGGGAATGGATTATATCGCTGGCGACTGGCGTTTATTCATCGATGGTTCAGTTACTAGTTTGAAGGCTGTGCTGCTGCACAAAAAAAATAAAAAACCATGCATTCCATTGGGATTCAGCACAACTATGAAGGAAACGTATGAAGCATTGGGCGAAATTTTGAAGAAAATCAAATACGATGAACACAAATGGAACATTTGTTGCGATCTGAAGGTGGTCAACATACTACAAGGGATTATAGAAAAGGGCGGATATCCAAAATACTTCTGCTTCCTTTGTAATTGGGATTCACGATACAAAGGAAATCAATATCAATGTAAAGATTGGAAAGGAAGAACTCCCGAGCTCAACAAACAATTAAAATTACGCAATGAACCTATGATAAAGGACCTGGATGATATTTTGTTGCCACCGCTCCTCATGAAACTGGGAATAGCTGGGAAATTCGTTGAAGTGGTGGTCAAAAAAGTTAACGGCGCCTTTGACTGTTTGAAATCCATCTTTCCGAAACTCAGTGATGAGAAAATTAAAAACGGTACGTATCGTACTCTGTATTTCAATATTGTCATATCTAAATTTGTTAATTTCTATACATTCGCATTACCAATAATTTTTTCGTTTTTCTTATGTATTTAAAACAGGTATTCTCAATGGACCTGATATTCGGAAATTGATCAAAAGTGATTCTTTCACACATTTGCTTTCAGAGCATCACGACCACCAACATGCATGGAACGCATTGAAAGAAGTAATAGAAGGCGTTCTAGGAAAGAACCGTGTCCAGCGAGAAGAGATACAGCAACGAGTGGACAGGTTGCTGTTTTATTTCGAAAAAATCGGTGCATCCATGACGCTGAAATTGCATTTCTTGCACCACCACCTCGATACTTTTTTGGCACAATCACCTCAGGAATCAGACGAACAAGGAGAGAGGTTCCACCAGGTGACCATGCCATTTGAAAAGCGGTTCAAAAGCAAAAAATTGGATGCATTGCTTGCGGAGGTTTGTTGGTGGAGTTCCACAATTATGCAGTTTGAAGAAAGCACCGAAGATGAAGACATTGAAATTGGTGGACACAGTGAAAGAAACACGCCCTTGAATAGTATGTGTATCTCGGATGACGATACAGACTCAGACCATGAATATGAACAACCTACGAAGAAAACAAGATCATCAGAACCACAAGCGTCAACTTCTACAAGGATGGATATTGCCAATAATTGAAAAAATGTTCTAAATTTTGTTTTTATGCATATTATAATTGCGTATTAATTGCATATTATTTTATTTTCATTTAGTTTTTATAAATAAAGTTTTTTTTTGCATGATAATTTTTTAATTTATATTTTTATTTTAAGGGTGGTGGCTATAACTGATTTTTGAAATTCATACCTTTACTCAATTGCGAATAAAAGCGAAACGCGTGCATCGATTTTTATGATCTTTGTCTCATTTTGCTCATAGGTTATGTGACTTTGCGAAAAAATAACTAGACTTGAAACTTTTTTCCATTTTGGATTTTTTATGTATTTTTAAAAAAAAAACTTTTAAATTTTTAGGCAAAAAATAATTGTTTCCCTTCATACATTCATTTTTAACTTCGAAAGTGTTACTTGTATAGGAAAACAATATATGAACAGATTAAGGGAATTGTAATTCTTAATTTTTTAAAATTTATTTCAACTAAATTGGGCTAGTGGTTGTCGAGCTATGTCAAATAACAGGGCCTAAAACGTGATAAATTCCCCTATACGATAGTACTAACTTCAAATCGATACTAACTTCAAATCGCAGGTAAGAAGACAAAACGAATGATGCAGAAATTCTTCTTTTTGGGTCTAATTTCACATACAGTTCACAGAATTGAGTTGGCAAATCATGTGTTGTACTGTGTTATGGAACAACAATTACGAGATCTAATTATTAAGAGGTTACAAGAAATGGAAAACTTGAATAGAAAATTATTTATTATATAAAATTTTAACGTTACTGACTGACTCACTAATTGACTGAGTGATTCATCATCGCACGAGAGATACGAAAAATTAAATGTTTAGAAAAATAAGCGGACAGCTGTCTGGTACTTTTTTGAAATTCGGCCCTTTAAGGGGTAAACTGGTAAAATCTGTATTTTGGTAGTGACCCGATCTTTTTTTTTTTTTAACCAATGAACATAGAAATAAAGGTCATATCACATTCGAAGCTTACCTTAACGATACAAATTTGGTACCTTTTTGAAGTTCGAACGTTTAAGGGATGAAAATCGTAACTATTTTTGGTACTGTTTTTACAAAACATTTTTCTCCATTCATTGACATATATGTATTAAATTATGGGCACGCACTAAAATATGGAAATTTTTGATACTTCAATGGGGAATTAGTACCACATAGGGGAAATATGGGAAATTTACTGATACTTTTTTAACTATCGTTAATATTTTACCTAGAAACATAAAATTCAACATGTCCTGAGTGGAAAAGAATATATGAGGGACCTTTTTGGTACTTTTTTGCTCTTTAACTGGTACTTTTTGAATTCCCGTTAGTATTGGAACTAGAAACATAAAATTCAACATGCAATGTCCTGAGCGGATAAGAATCTATAAGAGGGAACCTTTTGGTACTTTTTGTTCTTTAAATGGTACTTCTTGAATTTCCGTTAGTATTAGATGTAGACAAATGAAATTAAGCATGCAATGTCCCCTGAGTAAAGGAAAATCTGTTAGAGGGAACTTTTTTTCAAAAGATTTTTTTCTCCATCTATTTATATTTCATCGCTCAGCCTAAACGCCTGAAGCTAAAGGGTTAACACTTAAGCCGGAGACTGATCTCTCGCCAAATCGATCGATTCTTTCAAAAGATTTTTCTCCATCTATTTATATTCCATCGCTCAGCCTAAACGCCTGAAGCTAAAGGGTTAACACTTAAGCCGGAGACTGATCTCTCGCCAAATCGATCGCGCTAACCTCATATCTCCTAAACTAAAAGAAATAAAAAATTTAATACTTATTATTGTCCATTAAAAAATGAGCGACAAGTGTCTGGTACTATTTTGCAGTACAGCCCTTTTGGAGAGTAAGCAGTTAAAACCTGTATTTCGAAACTTTTTTGTCACGCCATCTAAACCAATGAACATAGAAGTAAAGGTTATAAGACATTCGAAACGTATCTAAACAATACAAATTCTGTACTTTTTCGAAATTCGAAAGTTAAAGGGGTAAAATTGGACCTAATTTTGTTACTTTTCAAAACATTTTTCTTCATCTATCTATATAATATAAAATTTTAACTTTACTGACTGATTAATAATCGACATCATTGACTGCCAGCCGTTGTCAAAGGCGGTGAGTGTTAAACGGCGGAGATTTTTGACGAGATAGTGTGGTCAAGTCGACCTGTCTGTGAACGTGGGCTCGATCCCCCGGTCAGTCAAGAATGAACAATTATCAATAAAATTAATTTCATTTTGTAAAATTCCTTTCTTCATAAAAAATAATAAAAACAAAAATTTGGATTAAAAACCATAAGCAGTTCCAAAAAATAACCACAATTCTAATTATTATTATGAATAAATTAATTATTTTCAGATAAATTAAAATACTTTATTATATTCAACATTTTTTTTATTTTTCGAATTTAATTTATGAGCTAAATTTCAGATATGTATTTTATAAAGCTTTTTTTGTAATAGTTCTATTTCTTAAATTTTTAGAAATGATGAGTTGACATCACTGCATCGAACCAAAACTGTACGACTGCATAGACAATAACCGACTTTTCAGCAGTTTATATTTATTTTTATAGCTGTAGCAAAAGCAAGAGTTTACTTTTTAAACATAAAACTGTTACTTCAAAGCAACAGCATTCAAATTCAAACTCTTGCTTTTCTGCTCCCAGTTTTCTTAACACTGCTCTTCGTCTAAATTCCCTATTATTTACTTAATTTTTCTTTTTGTTGATTGCCGAATAGGCATGGGCAAATTGAAAAAATAACTCGATATATATCGTATCGATATTTTTTAAGAGTATCGATATATATCAATTAAAAATATCGAGTTATGTATTTTATAAAGCTTTTTGTAATAGCTCTTATATTTATGTATAGAAAAATTTACAATTATTATACACCAGCAGAATGTAATGCAATTTCTGGCCCGCTACGGCCTTCGTCAGCATTCTTTGTGTCACACTGGATAGTGATACTTTATAAATTGAATGTATTTAACTCAACTATTTTAACAAATAGATATTGGGAATTATTTCTTTTTCATAAGCAACTTTATTATATTCAACATTTTTCATTTTTCGAATTTATTCTATGAGTTAAATTTCAGTTATGTATTTTATAAAGCTTTTGTAATAGCTCTATTCCTTAAATTTTTTTTTTAAAAATGACTTTATACACTACCAGACTATTATATTGTATTTTCTTGTTACATTTTACCTTAGCTTTCCGTTGGATAGCAATGAAGTATATTTATGTACAGAAAAATTTACAATTATTAGACACCAGCAGAATGTAATGCAATTTCTGGCCCGCTACGGCCTTCGTCAGCATTCTTTGTGTCACACTGGATAGTGATACTTTATAAATTGAATGTATTTAACTCAACTATTTTAACAAATAGATATTGGGAATTATTTCTTTTTCATAAGCAACTTTATTATATTCAACATTTTTCATTTTTCGAATTTATTCTATGAGTTAAATTTCAGTTATGTATTTTATAAAGCTTTTTGTAATAGCTCTATTCCTTAAATTTTTTTTTTTTAGAAATGACTTTATACACTACCAGACTATTATATTGTATTTTCTTGTTACATTTTACCTTAGCTTTCCGTTGGATAGCAATGAAGTATATTTATGTACAAAGTCTTTTCTAAAAAAAAAAATTTAAGGAATAGAGCTATTACAAAAAGCTTTATAAAATACATAACTGAAATTTAACTCATAGAATAAATTCGAAAAATGAAAAATGTTGAATATAATAAAGTTGCTTATGAAAAAGAAATAATTCCCAATATCTATTTGTTAAAATAGTTGAGTTAAATACATTCAATTTATAAAGTATCACTATCCAGTGTGACACAAAGAATGCTGACGAAGGCCGTAGCGGGCCAGAAATTGCATTACATTCTGCTGGTGTCTAATAATTGTAAATTTTTCTGTACATAAATATACTTCATTGTTATCCAACGGAAAGCTAAGGTAAAATGTAACAAGAAAATACAATATAATAGTCTGGTAGTGTATTAAGTCATTTATAAAAAAAAAAAATTTAAGGAATAGAGCTATTACAAAAAGCTTTATAAAATACATAACTGAAATTTAACTCATAGAATAAATTCGAAAAATGAAAAATGTTGAATATAATAAAGTTGCTTATGAAAAAGAAATAATTCCCAATACCTATTTTTTTTTATTATTAACATTCCAACTTTCATGAGTCGATTCTTTGCATAATTCTAGGAACCCTTTCCAGAATATTTTTTCCGCGCTTATTTTGTTGTTGTCATCTCTTAAAAAACCAAGACAAAACTGACCTGTGTAATCTATGAAAATTTACAATGGAAAAACGCCTTTATTTTCTTAATATTAGTTAAAAAAAAAACCTATGATGCAATTCTTAAAAAACAACAGTATTGTAAGAAGTTGAGCAACGGTTAAAATGTTAAATTTTATTATAAAGTGATCTTAAAAATATCGAATTCGATAGTCGTAGATAAATATCGATGTATCGATATTTTTAATATCGGCGATATATATCGATTATAAATGTTTTAAATATCGATATTTTGATATATCGATATTTATTGCCCATCCCTATTGCCGAATATATATTTACCCCCTTTTAAGGGAAAAAATAAAACAGGTTTATAAAAGGTTTTTATTAAACACATTTTTATGCAAAGTCCTTTTCATAAACATTTTATTAACCTGTTTGATTTTTATAAATATGGCCGTTAAAATAGAAATATACAATACAAGTTGTTATTACATTGTCGTTATTCTAATAATAAAACTATTAAAAATATTTTTCTGGGTTTTAGTACAATTATGGTCAAAAAGTACAATTTTTGCTGATTTAGGTACAATGTTAAAAATGTCATTTATCATCCGGGTCACAAAAAAAAACAATGCACAAATTTCGCAACCGTGCAGTGAATACGGTTACAATGCAATAAGCAACTCAAGGCAATATTTACAGAAAACTTGTCTAGTCTCTGAATTCTTTGCCTTTAAGTATTGCAATGCAATACTCAGCCACTGTCCCGTTTTTGTTGTTAAAATAACGTTTTTAAGTTTTGAATGATATTTTAATATTTATTGGGTAACTTTAAGTTTATTTGTGGTATTTCTCGGAGATCAATCGTGATTTTCATATACTACATCTGAATTTGTAGGACATTAGGTGATATACTTAATTATGACACGGCCGGAAATCGAGATGAAGATTCCAGTAAAATGATGGAAAAGTTTTTAATTTTCCAAGAATCCTATGTTCTTGTACAAAATTGAACTTTGATAATTTTCCAAAAATATAAAATAACTTTGTTATCATTGGTAAATTTTCGACGTTTTTAAATAATTTTGACAACATTTATAGAAACTTTTACTGCCATGCTTCCCTTGCGATTAGATAATTTAATACCATATTTTTAGGTAATTTCACCCATACATGGGCATACAGCAGTAAAAAAAATTAATTAACAATTTTTAATTATATGTTTACTGAAAATTGTTTCAGTAACCAGTGAATGTTTACTGTTAACTGAAAAAAATCAGTAAAATGTTACTGGGTAATGAATTTTTTTCAGTTAGTCATCGTCCAGAATTGCAATTTTCGTTGCAGCATTTTCGAGTTTATTGGTGAAAGGAATGAGGTGAGGGGGGGTACTTTGTTTCATGTACTCTGCAATTACGTTTTGTTTTGGTATTCTCATACTTTTTAACTTGAAGTTGGCTGTAGGTGTATTTGTATTTATATAAAAAATATAAAAGGGAGAAGATAAAATACAAATATTGCAGAACTATAATTTCATAATCTCGGCACTAACGCAATTTCGAAGCATAATTTTCAAAAATTCCAGCAACAAAAATTGCAAGTCTGGACGATGACTCAGCAGTAAAAACTAACTGGATACTGATCCTTTTTTCAGTAAGCAGTAAAACTTTACTGGTAACTGCTATACATAATGCAGTCAAAATATAATGCAGTACACCCATGTATGATTTTACCTATGGATTTTTGTGCATGTAAGTTTGGAACAAAATTGTCTTTAAGATATGGGCTAAACAATTTAAAATTTTTTTTTTTCTTTATATCTAAAGGCGTATTACCCAGTGAATTTTTAATTGATTAATTTAGCATAGATATGGGATTAAAAGAGGAAAAATATATAGTGTACAATTTGCGTATTTAAAAAAAAGTTCTGAAGATTTTTGGAAATTGCTTTAAAAACTGCAAAAACAGGGGTTTCGCGAACATCTCGAAAACGCTTTTAAAGAAAAGATATTTTTTGTTTTCATTTTACATCTGTTCTCCCGAAATTTGGGTTTTGATTCGATAAAGTCGATGCAAAACAAACATATAGTTACTTTAATTAAGAAAAGACGTATCTTACATATGAATTCTAAAAATATCCATAATATTTTTAAAAATTCTTTTTTATTAAGTGTCATGTCTCAAACGTAAAAGAATTGTATATGTTTGATACGTCTCTTCTAAATTAAAGTAACGATATATAAATTTTGTTTGGTGGTGCAATTCTACCAAATCACGCAATTATTTCACCGAGCCTATAGTCTATATGTACAAATAGTATCTTCCGGATTATTTTACATTTTCCCCATACGAATATCCTCCCAAAATATCGTTTATTATAAAAATTGACTTTCAGGAGCTCCTTCTTATTATTGTTAGGATTTGATGTTTGATTGCACTCGACATTATTTTCGAAACAATTATCTTTATTTTTTCAATACAATTTTTAATAGTAATACGCAACATTTGTCACAAAGAACAAAAATTAACCAATGAATTTTTAAATTTGTATCATATTTTTTTTAAATATCTAAAATGCAACTAAATAATATTTGTACCAACATTTTTTCAGGAATGTACACTTACATCTAAAGAACGACGAAAAGCACTAAAGATTGCTCAAGGACCCAGATCTCGCGCATCTCTAGCTGCTCCTGTATCACATGCCTCATTGCAAAGCAATCATTATGGCTTAGGCGGCACTTATTCAAGTGCCTTAGATGACTGGCTAATGACTACTGGAAGTGCTATGGGAGGAGTTAGAGGTCAAAAGTTGGTCACAAATAGTATGTGTGGCTATGGCGGTACAAATCCATTCTTATTCTCTGACTCAGTACCCGATTTAAGCGTATTGAATAATGAAAACCATAACCATATCAGTGGTTTATCAACAAATCATTCAACGCCTCAAAAGATACCATATTCAGCTAGCAGTAACAATAGCCGTTATTCAAATGGTTATACATCACAAAATAGTTCGATTTCTAACTCAAATGGCTTATATGGTTCTCCTCGGCGTATTTTAGTTAATAGTAGTTTCGGCTCAACTCATATCGTTGATGAAGAGACCGAAGATGGTGAAGTAGAATTAAGACGTCCTCGCATTTTTCGAAATTTGAGTACGGAAAATGGTAACGAATTGGATCGTGATTGGTTGTATCGCAAGCCAAAAGCACCAACAGATATGCGACATTCAGGTAATATTAGTATTTACATGAACTCTGTATTTTGAACTCAATATTGAAAAAAAAATATTTTTAGTACAACCCATGCTGCCTACTCACAAAAATACTTCTTTAAATAAACTAATTTCTAACTTGGATTATTCTGGGCATGATAGTGGACTGGATACACCACCTTCAACACACCGTCCATCCAGTTATCGTGAACAACCACAACATAAAAATCATGCACAGGCATCCCCCAGAGACTCCACAGAAACCTCCGTATCATCATCCCGTGGAACAATGTTAAATTCTCCTGGCAGTAGCTTTCGAACTAAGCAGGGCTTCAAACAAGGACAAAAAGTGCTTAAGTTAAATCAAGTCAATGCTTTTCAGGAATCTCGTTATAGTGTTCAGGAACGCGTTTTAAAGATACGAAACGAAGAAGAACACTGTATTTCTAACAAATCTATAAATACGATAAATCATAATGAAGTGTATGATCCAAATCAAAATCGTCACTATAAAAGTGACAATCAACATGCCAAATCAATGCAACCTCAACATACTCCAACAAAAATGCAACATTTTAATCTAAAACATCATCAATATCAATCCGCAAATGGCAATGGAAATGGCAATATCGTTAATAATAACAACAACAACAATACTAATAACGGAAACGTACAAAATGGTTCTGCTATTTTTCGTGATCGCTATCAACATCCTGCTTTGGCGGCTATTATCAATGATGCTCAAGGTATTAAGTTTAGAGGTACGTTAAAACAAAAATCGTCTAGATTATGGTGAACGTTGCTTGTGATTTAATTAATTTCTTTAAGACTGACAAATTTATATCAAAACAAACTTAAAAATTTACCAAACATGGCAAAAGAAACGTAAATAAAACTCGGTTATTGACATAAAAATAAAATACAAGAAGTCTATAAAAAGACAAATATCTTAAAATAAATTAATCACAGAACATGGGCAAATATAATTTTGACAGTAAAAAAATATGGAGGTGTGAGATCCGACTACAAAAACCGAATTATTTCCTGTTGTTCTAACAACCGAAACTGAGTAATATTTTCGCTTTTAAATTAATAACAGAACTTCTTTTATTGATGGTACTCAGTGTTTGGTGCATTATTAACTTGCGAAAGAGCGAATCGTAGCTTTTTTTTTATTTATAGAAAATCGTTATATGTATATAATTTTTTTAATGAAACTAATAAATATTTTATCTTTATTTAAATTAACCGCATGCCTTCAAATCTTTTACGAAACGACCACACATAAAAACAAAAATTCGTCAATTCACACCTGCAAAAATCAATAATTATTGAACTTTAAAAAAACTTAAACGCAACAAAATCAACAGCCGAAGCATGATTTAAGAATTAAAAAAAAATATGAAATTAAACGAAAAAAACATTACTTTAGTGGTGAATACATATGTATGTTATTTTTAACCATCAGATCGTTCATATTCCGACTGCCAACATATGCCACCAAGACGCACTGTTAACAATAACCTATCACCGATAACCAGCAGGAGAAATCATGTTAATTCCATATTTAACACGCCAACAAGTTTAGCCTGAAGAGAAATTGTGCAACTACAAAATGGTTGACTTCATCGAAATATAAAATGTGTTGAACTATATATATTAAAATAATTTTTATTAAAAAAGGAATAAAACAGGTTTTAGAAAATATTTTGAATTATAATTAAATAGTACTATCACAATTATTGATAAAAACTAATAAGTATAAATAAATAAATACAAATGTTCATATACATACATATATACATATACAATTCAATTGGAGAACAAATAACTTTATACTCATATTACATTAATAAGTATGTATTAAAAAATAAATAATCGATTACTTAGATGAAGTGAAGTTTGATAAGCTATACATAAAAGTAATAACCGTATGACGACACGTATAAATTAATATATACATATCGTCACCGTAACTGAAACGAACGTAACTACACTTAAATTTTTTTTACAGGAGAAGCAAAAAACGTTACATTAAATTAAAAAAAATAATAATAAAGTAATTCACACCACTAGTTGCACGCTTGCGAAAAGGCAAAAGCGCAAAAACATAACAACAACCATATAGAAAATTATTTGTGTACAAGGCCAGAATTTTGACAAAAGTAACCATACTATGGTCAGAATTAACAACAACATAGTCAGTGTTAACCATATTATGGTTGTTTATTTCAGCGATTCTTTTTTTCAATTTGCTTATTAAGTATCAACTTATCATGGCATTAGACATGGCCAAAAAAATGCTACAGGGACATGTCGCCGCGACACTGTACGCGTTCTCTTTTGATGTCCTTTCTTAAATCTGCTTGCGTTTACATGAAGGGATTTTGTTGCAGCAACAAAGCGACTTTTTGACGTTCAATTGACTAATTACACTATGCAACAAATGGGAAGTTTTTTTTTCCTTGCATAACCACTATATTTTTTTGATCCGCTATAGTCATCTAACTATAAAAATCATCATTATTTCACATTCTATGGTAAGGTTTATTTTTTAAATTGAGATATTTGAAAAGGCTGCTCCTTAGATCTTATCGTATATTTAGAACGACGTACCCGATTTTGTTATGTAATCCGTCAAAACATTTTAAATTACGCTAGATTTAAGTTTCTACAGTATCATTTTTTAATTTAGCCATTATTTTTGGAGTTATTGAGGCCGAAGTGGCAAAAAATTAAAATCAACAAATACTTACCAGTTTTAGTACTTAAGCTCAAAGCTGCATGTATTAGAAGTAAAATAAATTTTATTTCAGGAAAATCCATGGATAAAATTTTGTTTTTATACATATAACTATGTATGTATAAAAACAAAATTTTATAAATTTTAAGAAACATAATGGCTGATCTTTCTAAAGAAGAAGTTATTGAAGAGATTGTTGACTTAACTAAAATGGCTGTTGAAGCGTTAGATCAAGATGATGATGAAAATATTTTTTTTTTTTTTTTTTCATTATTTATTTATTGAAAATTCATATACTAAATATGAACTAACAATAATTAATCAAATCTTATACTAATACTTTATTTTTGTCCTGCCAATGCTAGACGAAAATTTTTCTCCTCACGGTTTCAGTTCACATATGAAGATGTTTAGCGGTCTTCCCTTCGGATGAGTCCTGCGGTATCTCTTCTCCTTAATCTAGAGTGTCCACTGTCATTTAAAATATTTCAAGCAAGTGGATTTGGGTGCGACTCAAGCCTTTTTAAATATTTTGCTGCCTACTTCGTAATAATAGTTTTTACTAATGACACATTGAGATCCTTGTGAATATTAGAGTTTTTAACATACCAGGGAGCGGCTGTGATTATTCGAAGAAGTTTATTTTGGTGCCTTTGAATTTTTTCGATATTTGAGGCCGAGGCAGTGCCCCATAGCTGAATACCGTAGCACCAGATTGGCTTCAATATAGAGTTATAAAGTAGAAGTTTGCAGTCGAGGCTAAGAACAGAATTTCTTCCAATAAGCCAATATATTTGAATTGCTTTTAGTTTCATTTGTGTTAGTTTTGCTTCTATATGGCATTTCCATGTCAAACGCCGATCTAGATGAATACCGAGATATTTTACATGCGATTGCTGGGGCACTAATTGATTATTGATTTTAATAGGGGGACATGACTCCCGACGCAAGGTGAATGTTATATGTACGCATTTTTGCTCATTGACCTTTATCCTCCATTGTTTTAACCACTTTTCCAGTTCAAATATATGATCCTGCAAGTAACGGGATGCTTCATGACAGTTTTCGTGTACGCTTAAAAAAGCTGTATCATCAGCAAATGTTGAAGTAAGGGTGTGGTTGTTTGTTGGCATGTCTGAGGTATATATTAAGTATAACAGTGGGTCCATGATGCTTCCCTGAGGGACTCCAGCGTCAATTGGCTGAGGAGAACTTATAAAATCACATTCTTTAATAAACTTTCGGCCGACTAAGTAGCTTTCTAACAGCTTGTGTGTGTTAACTGGTAAGTTTAACTTCAATTTATGTAATAACCCTTCATGCCAGACTTTATCAAAAGCTTGAGAAACATCGATGAAGAGGGCGGAACAATATTTTTTTTCTTCAAAGGCTTTTCTTATGGCGTTTACTATACGATGGGTTTGTTCGATTGTGCTATGTTCTCTTCTAAAGCCGAATTGAATGATGAAAATATAGAAATAATTTTTTAATTTGCTAGACTGCTATGAAAATGCAAATAATTTACCGAATTAAAAAGACGAAACAAGTGAGTAAAACCATGGAGGATAGAGCGAGAGTTACGGGGTTCATTTTTATTTCTAATAAATGAGCCTTCACTTCATTTTTTTTTTTTATATTAGAATGAATGAAGAAACCTTTAAATTCATTCTTAGAAAAATAAAAATGGACATAAAAAAAGACACAATATGTAGGAATTCGATATCGCCAGCAGAAAAGTTAGCTGTCACACTTCGTTATCTTGCTACTGGGGAATTCTATAGATCTATTAATTACCAATCATGATTGTCAAGTTCGCTTCTTTGTGCTGCCATTCCTGCAGTATATGAGGCTATATGAAAAATTTTGAAAGACGAATATTTGAAGGTTTGTTATTTTGAGCTTACATAATATTTATAGATACAAATACAGTGAAACCCGGTTATAAAAAAATCTTTTTGTAAGATATTTTTTATTTTTTCGAGTCATTCTAATTTAAATCAGGGACCGTAACGATTTCGAGCAATATAATAAAAATAAGGATGTAAGTGTAATTCTTCGGGTTTTATTTACTTATTATATAAAATCAAATTTTAGTCAAAACATTGTTATCAAAATTTGATTTGATCAGGGACCGTGGCAATTATGACATTTATTATAAAAATAAATAAAATAATTGTTATTTTCTAATTCTGATTTTTTTTTTTGTCAAAAATATATGTTAATTTTTGAGTTTTATTATTTAATTTACAGTTATTTAATTCATGCAGTGTTGCCATTTATTATTTCCCAATTTCCAAATTCCATAAATAATTGATCTGGCAGCACCAGTCATACATAATATGACAAGAATACAAGAGAACGAAAGATTTAAATGAGAAATGTCAAAATTTTCGCTTCAATTCGAATAACGTGCGGCACTTATTACCCCGTACTCCCCACCACAGCCATCACCAAACAACTCGTGTCGCAAGGCATATGTCCCTTCATGTAAACAGGTTCTAAGTATGTAGCAGAGGTAGTTGAGATTATATTTTAAATTTAGGAGACCCGCAAACATCTAATACATGCAAAATGTTAACGATTTATTTCTTTTATATAAAACATTTTTTAGATAATTTATTTTTTTTTATAGTTTAAGAAAAGTTGAAGCTTTAGAAATTTTTAAAATATTTACACTATTGAAGTTTTATCTAAATACAAAGTGAAATTTCCTTGATATCGTAATATCAAAGGGCAAAGAATATTTACAATCAACATGATAAGGGCATTTCTAATATTCCTTGAATATTCTCTTTTTTTCAACAAGACAGGTAAGATGTTTTAAACGAAATTTCATTTTGGGTACAACTTTTTTAAGACAAAATTTACATATCGCACTTAATCAATAAGAGGGCATTAACTCGAAATTAAAACCTTTTCAGTGGAAGCAAAACAATTTTTAATTTAACATTATAGGCATATGAAAAGTAATTTTAAAACCAATCTTTCATTACCAAAAAGTAATGAATATAAAGTGTCGATTTTATCGAAAAAGTGAAAAAAAAATTTTTGAGTTAATACCCTCCTGTTCATTAAGTGCGACATTATAATTTTTAAAAAATTTAAATAAAATCAATAAAACTATTCGTCCAAATTTAATTTTTAAATTTATAATGCTAAAAAAGCTTAAAACAATTTTCAAAAATGCTAAATCAAATGCCAAGTGCTAAATGAAAATTTTGCAGCTAAATACAAATTTGTAATGCTAAATTTAGCTTCAAAAATGGCCACACTGCTGTTACGTGTTATGTTCCACTTCTATAAGCAATCTCCTTTAATTTTCTAGCCTGTGACGATCTTCATAAGCATTCTTTCTCAACTACTAAATTTATATATTTTAATCAAAAATTAAATTGAAATGATTGAGAATTTTCAGCAAACCAAGCGAGGATGTAATTGAAAAGCATTCATCGATTGTAGGGAGCAAAAAAACCATAAATTTGTTGATTTAAACATATATTATAAATATAAATAAAGTTGATTTTAAAGTATTTTATCGTCCACCGATTTTAATGAAAGATATGTACAATATAAATTTCTTTTCTAAATTTTTAGAACTACATGGTAAAAATTAAAAACTCGATGAGTTTTCTTTAAAAAAATTTTTTATTTCGGAGTTGCCTCCATAGTCAAAAAAAATTTAGAACTAACTTAAAATTAACAAATTCATTCCTTATATTCTAATTGCACTTTTCACTTCGCATGATTTCTTTCCTGGAATTTTGTGGTAACTAGATCATTTTGTTTTGCAACCAGCGGATGTTCCCACAGTGTGCTGAAATTTAGCAGACATGGTGTCAGCATTTATTGCATTACTGCTGTTGACAAGTGCAGCATTAACTTACACACTACACACATGTATTAACGTTGCTTTTTGTTGTTCTTTTAAAATGTTTTCGTTTTTTTGTGCATTTTGTTGTTTTCTTAAAATGTAAACGTTGTGGAGGCAACCATAATATAGTTATGACCTCAGGTTGGATGAACTTAACCATAATATGGTGGCCGCTGACAATAATATCATTAAAGTATCCATAATATCTTTAAGTGTATGGTTGTAGATTTATTTTGTTAAAACATATTGTTAAATTCAACCATATTTTAAGTTTCAAGGGAAGTAAACACTTTATTATCAAAAGTTATTTTCGGGAATACAAAATTTATTATTAATTTATTTATTAATGACGTGCTAAATTTCCGATTTTTATTTTTGATAAAAACACTGAAATTTATTGTTGTGGGAAAGCTAGTGTCAATGCGCATTTCACTGGTATCTTAGGCCCGCTCGTCAGGAATCTTTTTTCAAAAACTTAAGAAAAGCCAAACGTATTATACAAATAAGACTATAAAGTGAATAAGAATTTTAAACTTTCAGGTCTTACTTGTAACAATTTGAACGCTTCAACAAAGCCACAACAATAAACAGTGAATTTATCTTTTCTTACATTCCCCTACAGTTGGCTGGTTTTTTCCTTTATTGTTAAGTAGAAATAAAATATTATTAATCGTGAAAAAAGTAAAGTTAAAAACAAAAATAGTTTGTTGGTTGCCATTATGGTCCCCGCACATGTGTTGTTTTAACCATATTTCATCCATGTTTTTTCTCTGCATGTATGTGTATTTATAAAAAGGGATATATATATACATATATGTTTAAAATTGCATTAAAATCGGTTAGAAATTGCCCCTTCCCCCCATGCTATTTTCTAAAAATGTATAGCTTATTTGTGTCGATATAAATAGTCATATACATATTTATGTTTTAAATATCATTAAAATTGATGATTGTTTTGGAGCGGCAGAAATTGTTTTTTTTAGCTGCATGAGAATTTGAAATAAAAATACAATATAGAAATATTGTTGGAATAAATTTTTTCTACAATAATTTTTGGCATTTATTTATTAAATAAAATTGCCGACATATGTCCGCCGCGGCTATGAGTTACATGGTCTATTCGGTCAGCCCAATTGTTGACTAATTTTTTCAAATTAATCTGGCCGTTTAACGTCGCACAGTGGCGCCATTTGAGTTTTTTCGTTGCAAAAATCATATCTTTTATAGATAATTGAACAGTTTCAACAGTATATGATAGATAACTGTTCAATCTATGAAATGAGCGTTTGGAAAGGGTGCTAGGCTTTGTAGGGGCCTACTTATGGGTTGTCAAAGTTAAAATTAGTAGAAAAATCAATTTTATGGTAACTAAAAAAAATTATTTTTACATTTTTAGATTGTTTTTATTTTTTTTCTTTAGGGTTTTATGTTTTGAATTATTACCCAACAAATTAAAAAAAAAAATAATTTTTTTTTTAAAATTTATTTTTTCAATTTTCTGTAAAATATTCATCACAATTCGTAAGAGAAGGTATATCTAAAAGACTAACCATTTCTAAACTATAATTATTTTTTTTACTCTATTCGTGACTTCACATGCCGCAGGGAAGAAATAAGGGGATCGGAAGATGCTGCCAACATGTTGAAGAGGTCCTCATTTTGCATTACCCTTGATGCTTTGAATGTGTTCTGCAATCTATATTTTTTATAAAATTTGTTAAGAGACTCCTGTGCTTCTTTAGAAAGCTCTCCCATTGGCAAAGACTGGTACTCAATTATATCTTTGCCATGCGCCTATATTTTATGGATGGTCGGGGTCAACTTCTTCTGCGGATACATTTCTGCTAAAAGAGATGACTGTTCCCTGCATACATATGGATTTAGGCTGAATAATGCAATTTTGATATTATGCACGTGTCCAAATAAGATTTGTGCCTATCTGTAGGGACCATAAGTCAATATTGTTCTTGACCATTTGTACGACAAAGTATTGTTTAAGTGAGGTACGTACCTGCTAATTTCAATGAGTAGTTTTTTTTCTAACTATTAGATCAAACTACTGTCAGTCAAAACATATAAGGGATGGACCATACAATTTCCGCAACCATGTCTTTTTAACCTTTTTTACCTCTAGAAGCCAAACGGGCACGTACGGGCAGATAAAACCTTTTGAATTATGTAAAGAAATAATCAAAGAACAGGTTTTGCAAATATGGCAAATATAGAAAAATAGTGAAAAAACGGATAGTTTGTAAATAGTGATTTACCAGGAGAAACACAAAGCAACCAGTTAATTTTTTTTTTTATCATTCTACATTTAATAAATACATCAATCAATACAAACAAAAAATAAGGCGATTCGTTACCTATTTTTCGTGATATTACACCTGAAATCGCAACAAATTGACTAAAAATTGTGCGTTTTTTTGAAAACCAAAGGTCGACTTTGAACGGTTATATCTTCTAAACTCAAAATGTGATATTATTAAGAGTGCCATATTTGAAATCGTTGAAAAGTTTCCTATAACATGGGTTTATTCGAAACTTCGTCGGCTCTCATGAAAATTTTGATTTTAGCAATCTCGTTTGCTCTACGGGCGACACTGTGCGTCGGCGTCAATAGTGGGTTGAATATAGGCTTCCAATGCTTCAAGAGTTGCTTGCCAGCATTAACCAATGGCTTAACATAGCTCTATAAAAAGTAATCCAAAGGCGTTAAACTGCACGAACTAAGGGGCAAGTGAACAGGATCCTTTCTGGAAATAAAGTTGTCGCCAAATGCATTTCGTAATTAATCGATTGTTGGAGTCAAATGTCGTTCATGTATAGCTGATCAATTATGGGAAACAAAAACTCAGTCAGCTTGGCTAGATATCGCTCACCGTAACGGCAGTTTATTGCTATTTTCGTAAGAGCGTGCAAACCGCACTAAACAGTCAATTTTAATGGATGTAATAATAGCTGCGTTCGAGAACACAAAAGTTTTTACTATTTTTTACTGAACTTTACTGCATTTTACTAAATTGCGTTCGCGTACACAAAATACAGTAAATGAGAACACAAATTGAGAGCGTAAAGTGACAGTTCTTGACTGAGTACTTACAAATTTTTACTGCAGTAAAATTTAGTAAAACAAAAAAACATATGTTTCAAAAGGTAAACAAACAAAAGTAGCAAACAAAAGGCATACAAATTATAAAAAAAAATTTTAAAAAAAGAAAAGTTGAAATAAAACTAAAATAAAAGCAAAAAATGAATTAATATTAATTAATTAAACTTGTTTGTGAAGAATTTATATGGCTAAATACCAACTTTTGAAACTTTGTTTTGTTATGTTAATTTTTTGGAGTTGTAAAAGTGTCAAGTACTCGGGTACTTAGAACAGACTTTGTTTTTAAAGTAATCAATAGTAAAAAAAAGTATTCGTGTACTATTGATCAAAATTTAGCCGGACACAAATTAGCAAATTCAAATAAAATAAAAAACAAACAAATATGAAAAATTACATAAGATAATTTGTGTGTATTTTCAAAAAATATTCGTGTTATAAAAAGTATTTAATCGAGTACCGATAAGAAAACGAGTTAAGTAGTCAAAAGTGTAAACATTTTTCAACACTTTAATTATTTGCGATCAGCTGTTGCCTTTATTTTACGAATTTTTACAAATTTTGCGTTCGCGTACTTTTTTGACAACAGCTTTTTGTGAGAGAAAATTTTTAAGTTTACTCATTTACAGCATTTTACTGTAAAAGTACTCAAACGCACCTAATGGTGTTTCGTTAACGGCTTAAGGATTGTCTTCGCTTGAATACGGCAATTTTGTTTATTGACGTTGCAATTGAACCAGAAATCAGCTTCGTAAAATGGACGAAGTGGTCTATAAATAAGAGTATTTATTGTTGCTAGGAACACACGTTTCTTTTACAAACTATTTATAGCGTTTTTCTACCAACAAAATACATGTTGTGTTTGCCTTGCGGTAGAACTTAGGTTGCCTTACTAATTGCACCGTCCATGTTGTTTTTAACGATATTGATAAATATTATTTATAATAATTTTTGTATTCCCGAAAATAACTTTTGATATAAGAATCTGCTGGCATTAATTGTTTTAAGTCTTGAAGATGTTGCCACTATTGCTTCGATAATTTAGTTCTCTGAGTATGTAGTTGACTGAAAAAAGAACAATCGTGTGATTGTGATGCGGCAATTATTGTACACATTTCGCTTTGTACCAACTAGCGGCAATTAAATTTGTATAAAACAGGGCATTCGTGTGATTTCAGAATATTTTATTGGGGCAATTTCATTATTGTGCGTCAATGAAGCACAATCAAAATTGTGTCATATTGGTGAATTTGCGGCAACCGTGTGATCCCAGCTTAAGTCGATGGATATACGAAAAGGTGGTGTAGGACCAATATTGTTACAAACATCAGCACAAACGTATAATTCCTTCTTCACTAATGTGGTATGGGTACAAAAACTGAAGTAGATGGTGGTATTGTGTTTTTCATAGGAGAGTCTGCTTTTTGCATTAAGAAATAGATGCACTTGCACATCGGATTCGAATTTTTATGTAGTTACGTCCGTTTACATTTAATGTGACGGTATATAAAATTCAGTTGAAAAATAAATTGCTTTTACTCATCTTACATATGAAAATAATTATGTATTTAAAAATATTTAATTGATTACTTAGATGAAGTGAAGTTTGAAAAACTATACATAAATAATATGAAAGAAAGAAAACAAGATAGCGCATTGCGCAGGTCCATTAACTTTTCCCTCTCATTTTGACGTAATTTTTATGTCGCTGTAGTAAAGAGATTTAAATAAAAATAAACATTCAGCATACCACATACACGTGTTTGTGTGATCATGTTTGTGCTCATTCACTACTATGGCGTACATGCGCAGAAATATAATGTTTTTTAAAATTTAAATGCACTATCTTTTTATCTTGTTTCATGCATAAATATAAGTACTTATCGATGGCTTAATATTAAAAAAGGCGTAAAGAACAATTTTAATGAGTTTCAAGCAATTTGTAATAAAAAGATGCAACAAATTTTATACTACCAACTTTTATATCGTGAAACTTTAAAGCGTTGCTCATTTGGCATTTTTCTACCAAAATAAACAAAAACACTATTTTGAAAAAATGTTGTTATGCTTGTACAATCTGCATAATTCATTTTAACGCAACTAGGCAGATTCTCACCTGTGACAATATCAAATAATTTTAAATTTGTTTATCGAAATAAGAGTTAAGACATTTACACATACGAATAAAAATGAAATCGATTAAAAATATCGACTACTCAATACGAAGAAACAATGAAATAAAATACAATTATTTAATAAACATTTCTATACTAATGTGTTAAAGATTAGTAAGCAACATTAACTTAAGATACCAAAATTATTAAAAACGTTATTACTCATAAATTCTCATTTCTATAAACATATGTAATTTAAATACATTAACACCATACCAAGCACCAAATATTAAAACTAGTAAAAAAAAACAATCAGTTTTTTAAATTTTCTTAAAAAAATTAAGGAAAACTTTTTGTTTCGGTGACGATGTGTAGGTTTTATTATTACCAAATATTAAATAAAATAACATGTCTATTGTTCTTACACATATAAAGATTTACGTTTGAGTATTTTAGTGTTAAGCAAAATGTAAGGTATTTTCAGACGACAACAATTTGAGTCAAAAACATTTATAAACGTTATGGAATTTGGTTGTGATTTTTAAACTTAAAATTTTTAATTCTTTACTTTAGCAATTCTTATACTTTTTTATACCCTACACCACTAGTGGTGAATGAGGGTATACAAAGTTCGTTATCCCGTGTGAAACTTTTTTAATATTCATCGAAACCCCCATAAAGTACACATCGCACATTAAATCATAAACAGTCTCACCTCAAAATTTATCAGAATCGGTTATTTTTTCATAACCCAGTCCACAAATCAAATCTATAACGACTACGAAAATGTCGTATGCGTCGGTGTCTTCTCTAGCTTTTCTTCTTAAACATTAGTGGAACAAAATTAAAACCAAGTTTTTAAGACAGTCTTTTGCCTGTCCAGAATATTTTTGAATATTGAGCTGTGACTTTTTATGATTTAATATGCGATATATATTCTGTGTCCTTCAGTAATTCCATATCGATTAAGCCATGTCCGTCTGTTGAAAGCACGCGGACTTTCAAACAACTCAAAAGACAACATCAATATTGGTATCAAATTCCTTCTTGTTCTGCTAAACAATTTGGGAAATCCAGCACAATCGTGTCAGTAGAAAAATAGTTATGAACCCAAACGTGGAACAACATCCCTTAAAAAAATTAAAATTTTTGTTTCAAATACTACTATAAATACTAAAATAAAACTATTGATTCTTATACAATATTGTTTTAAATGACTAGAAATCATAACACACAATTTCATAAAGATCGGTTCATAATTTACCATAGCCGGCATATAAAGCCCACTTTCGGAAAACACTTCAGTACGGCCAAAATCGTAACAAATAATGCTATTATAGTCAACTTTAGTCTGTCATAGTTTTATAAAATACGAAATTACTCTGCCAAATTTCGTGATGATCGTCTAAAATTTGCCATATGTCTCATATAAAGCCCGCTCTCGGAACAAACTTAAATACTCCTCAAACCTTAACAAATACTGCTATTCTAGTAAAATTTGGCCATAGTTTCAGAAGATTGGCAATTACAATGCCAAATTTTGGGAAGATCGTTTATTAGTTTACCAAATGCCTAACGTACGCCTAAAACCGTAATGTATAATGTTATTTTAGATAAATTTAGTTTGTCATAGTTTCATAATATTAGCAAATTAAATAAAGATTAGTCCATAATATACCATAAGCCCCAAATAAAGTATGCTTTTGAAATAGGCTTTAATACGCCTGAAGCCGCAATGAATGACAGTACTGTAAGGTCAACTTTTATAAATATTCTTTTATAATTTTTATATATAAAACCCAATCCTGAAACATTCTTATTTTGGATGGAGGATATTAAAGATTTGGCATGAACGAATATATCACTTATCCAGTTATTTGTCAGTTCTCCGGCGTCAAAGAAAAGTTAATCAGAAACAGTTGTGTTAATAGTTTTATGAAACCAAAAAAAGTACCTAAAAAACCAAAATGTTTTTCATACAAATATTTTAACTTTTCTTTCGTAATCGAGAACCTTTATTCATATTATTTTTAATACGTAACTATCGTGTGTTTGAAATGCCAATATTTGAAACATTATATAATGAGATTGTATTTTTAAATAAATTTAATTAGTTTTTACGTCTGGAAATACTTTTACTATTATTTTTGTTAATAAATAAAAAAAAATGTTAAATACATAAGTATGTATTGACTAATCAATAAAAAAATTTACTCAATAACTAGAAAAACAGAAAAAAATATTGCAAATAAATATAAGGCCGAGTCATTTATAACTACTACTAGTATGCAATTTTTAAAATATATCATTCAATTAACCTTGTAGTTACAGCATTAAGGTATAATATTTAATTTGTACACCAAAAACTGAAAGTATAACATATAAATTGATTACACATTAAACTAAAAATATTTTCTACAAATATGCAATAAGTTGTTTTATTTAAAAACAGTTGTGAAACACACGATTTTTCATATTAAACTGGTAAGACTACTTTAATACAACACAGAAAAAAATCTCTACAATTTTTTTTTTTTTTTTTTTTGTCAATGAAACCATTAATCAAAAATAAAATCAGTTTTAGTTAAAAATTTAATTAATGAATTAAATGAATTAACGGGAAGTATCGATATATCGGCGATACTTCACGTTTGCCGATACTTTTTTATAGTTTTTTTGAACAAACAATTTAATCTTCAATGCTTATTTTTTGTTAAACAACTAATAGCAAAATATCAAACAGAATAATAAATTGTTTCTTTGGATTCTTAAGCAGGAGGTCAGTCCACGCCACGCGTTTTTCCCTTTTTTCGAGACGCATGCTTAAATAGAAAGTAATCCTACTTCATGCCTTCGATATGTATATGTATTTTCCACCTTTGCTGTGTAACTTGTCAATACTATTTTACACTTTGACTTTTTCGGCATAAACGCATTGAATGCTTGCCATGGACCAGCGGCATCAGCCGTTTTGTTTTTCACCATAATAAAACGTTAAAACGTTCTCCCATTGATAAATCATGTATTTTTTTGTACGTTTTAAGAATTTGCTGCTAATTTTTAATGAGTTTTGTAAAAAAAAATCGTTTCGCAACAAATTTTGTGTTACCTAAAAGATACCACAAAATCCATAAGCAAATCCACTGCAACATTTTCTGATGCTATCTATTTCTCTAGTTAACAGTCTTCGAACATTATTAGAAAATTCTATAAATGAATAATCTGAGATGCAGAATAGTTCAGAGTCCCATAAATTAACGACTTATATAGCATTAGCTCTGAATGAAAGATTTGAGGGCTTAGAGAGTAATGAAATCTTTTGTTTATCTAAAAATTCTTTACCATCGATACAAAGCTAGAACATTTTAAAGACCATAGATCGATAAAACATCTTATTGGGCTCCTTAACATGACTCTGCAGTGTTAAAGACACGGTCACCCCTACATCTAGTAAAAGTTCTAATAAGTCTACAAGAACTGACTTTTGGCGCGTTTGTGAAAATCTTAAAAGAAAATTTGGAGAAAAATGATCCTCTGTTCATCCTACGCAGTGGCTTAGCTAACAAATAAGTCTAGATATACCTTAGATCTTCTAATTTTTCTAGAGACGCAGATCCGTTTGCCTACTGGCGGAATTAAATATTATACTGACAATTTAAGACCATGGCGCAGAAATACTTAAGTTGTCAAATGGGTTCATTCACTTCTGAGAGACCATTTTTTATTTCAGGTCTGCTTCAAGTTGTGAAATTATCTCCTCAAAAGTTGAGAATACATAATTTGTTTTTTAAACAAAAATCTTATAAATATTAATTTGGAAAATTAATAATCGCATACACTAAAGGATTTCATGATATCGCTTAAAATTGCCATTTGGGTAAACTTGCGAGACTCGATTTATGAAGACCCTTTTTAATTTTTTTGTAATTTCAAACAATTAATGCAAAAAAAATAAAGAATAAAAATATATATTAGTATTGTGGTTATTTTATTGAACTGTTAATGGTTTTTAATCCAAATTTAGATATTTTTAATTAGGCTTAAGTTCATTGAATTTAATTTTCATTAAAATATTTTTACGAACACAGGAATTTTAACAACATGAATTTAATTAAAATTGTTATTGATAATTTTTCATTGTTGACTGCGCTGAGATTTGAACCCAGGCTTTCACGGACAGGTTGCCCATACTAGTTTCGATTGTAACCACACAATCTCGTCAGTGGGGTTTGCCGTTTTACTCACTCGCCTATTGAAGCCAGATGACGTCAATAGTCAAACATCAATCCTTAAACCAAATGGTATTTCACTTTAGTAGAACGAAATTTGCTTATGAATGAATGATTATCTATAAAAATATAAAAATAAATGTTAAAATTTGTGATTAAAATGTGAAATTTGTTTTTAATAATGCATAAGGAAAGCTAAAAGACTAATTTGTTCAAACTATTGGAAGAATTTATTGTTTGTGATTTATAAAAACTTGAATTCTTCATTGAAAACGACAGTAAGCATTACAAAAATCTGTTTATATAAATGCACAATTGAACAGCGCAAGTTTGCGAGTCAAAATTTTTGGGCAAATTTACGAAATTTGTGTTCAGTATGTGAGGGCGTAAAACTGCACAGATTGCGAGCCTTTTAAGCGATATTATGAAAACCCTTACTGTTTTTTTGTTTAAAAAATAAACTTATTAAGTATGAATTCAAATTAATTTCGTTGTTTTTAAAATCTTATTAAAATCAATTTTAAATATTAATAATCTATTACACTGTAATTTTGTATTATAAAGAAATTACTCTCCTTGAGTTTTGTAAATTTTACCTTGATAATAAATTTAATATTCGTATCGGTATCGGTATCGGTGATATTTCTTCTTGAGTATCGGTATCGTATCGGCAAAAAGGCGTATCGTTACTTCCCTAGTAAATAGTATTGCCTGTTTGAAATATGCCGTTTTCCGGGATTGGGAATTGGGGGTATTTCTTAATCAAAAATGGGAATGTTTTTCTGTTCACTGTTTAATCTATATAACTGCCAGATTTCATTATGATACCTTTATTCATGTTAGATTTATAGAATGTCAAACATTAAAATTATTATTTAAATAGTGTAAACGAATGAAAGGGCTTCAATAAAATGAATAAATGAATAAAAAAATTATAATTTTAAGGTTTGACATTCTATAAATCTGACATTAATAAAGGTATCATAATGAAATCTGGCAGTTATATAGATTAAAACAGTGGACAGAAAATCGTCCCCATTTTTGATTAAGAAATACCCCAATTCCCAATCCCGGAAAACGGCATAAATTTTTTTTTTTTTAAGGCAATACTATTAACTAGTTCAGCCCCCCAATAAAGAATTGTCTTAACTTGTAAAGCAATAATGGTACATTTTAAAAAGTAAGCGCACATTTATACGCTACACAATAAGGCATACAGAGTTCCAGTAAAGTATGTGAACTCATTTCTAACCAATTTTATAAAAAAAAATAACATTCAAAGGACCATGGGCATTCCCTTACTACGAACCAGGTTTGTATGGGAGAATATTACAAAATTTAAAAACAAATACATTTATTTTTTTTTTGTTAAAAGTAAACGCAAAAAGGATAATTTGTTTATAATTTCGGATAACAGAGGCAATGCCGAATAATAGAGGTAATCGTTGCTAAAAAATTTAAATCATTGTCAACAAATTCTTTTTATTTGCCGGTTAATTAATGCTGCCGGTTAGTCGAATTACGGATAATCAAGGCCCTACAGTAAATAAAAAAAGACATGCAACCATGAAAATTGGGAGTATGACACATACATACATATATGTTTATGTATATATTTTTTTGAATCTTTTCAATTATTTATTATTAAACGAAAAAGCTCCGTTTAGTTTTGTTACCTATCTAAATAAAACTCAACTTTCTTCTAACATCCAGTAAAATATGTATGTACATAAAAAAGGTCAAAGGGAAAGCACAAACTCCGTAATTCAGAAGTTTAAACGTTGTTTGCAAAGCTTTTATATATTTTTATATTCTCTACAATGTTCACGCATCATCCCCCATAATCTGATTTACAGGAAAATCTAAAAAGGATATACATACACACATATGTATACAAAGAAATCAAGTGATGGTATGTATTTTTTATAAGGAAACAAAACATAAAAAACTATTTTATAAAATGCAAAATCAAACAAAAACATAAAAATGTCCGAAAAGAAACCAAAAGCTTCCAAGTTTTTATAAATGTTTAACTTTGGGTATAAGCAGATTGGAAAACAGCACAGGATGCTAAAGAAGTCACATGCATACATACGCACAATTTATATAGACTGAAGAGGAAGAAGTGAAAAAAACAATAACATTTTTATTAAATTATTTGTGGATTTGCACAAGCTGTGAGACTAGGTAAAGAATTTTAATGTGTTGGCTGAAAAGTAATCAATGTCAAAAATAAAAGAAATATTTTTTGTTTAATACAACAAAAAGGATGCCTTTATATTTGTTTGCAATGTCGCAATATTACAACATTTACTTCTTTTTCTATAAGTAAAAATAATGTTACATGAACGGGTATAAACAGTTTGGATTTTAATAAGTAAAAAAATTTTGGTACAATCCTTTATTAAATATTACAGTTTATAAATTTTTTTTGGTAAAATACAATAAATAGAAAATCATTTATTTTGTTTGTAATAGAGAGTCTTTTGGTATATGTTGGTGGAAATAAGAATAAATTCGCATTTCAAAGAGGAAGTAGTATTAACTGCGACTTTTAAACGTAAATTGCATAATTGTTTACCGCATAATAAGAAAAATTTTTTATTAAATTTAGCACAAAAAATAATTTTTTAATTATTCAGACTGATAAAATGCGCAGTCGTACGGAAATGGTTACAACTACTTTTGTGGACTCCGAAGAAGATTATAGTGATGACGATGATTCAGAAGAAGATTGGAGACCGTCTGCTTCCAGTAAAAATGGTAAAAAACAAAAACAACAAAAATGTGGTGGCGGCCCATCCGCAAAGAGGGGCCGAAAGCGTAAAAATTCTTTAGCTAGTGGCAACAAAAATATAAAACGTAAAGCTACCAACGAAGAAAGCGAAGAAGATGAATTAGAGGAGCCGAGCGATGATGAATGTGATTACGATGACTTTGAAACAATATCAGGCTCCTCAAAAAAGAAGACTGCAAGCTTGCCTCTAAAAAAAATATTTACTGATAAGAATTCCTCTACTTCGGGTATTGACGACACTGGCGATACTCTTAATTTACTTGTGTACATAAAGGACTTAGCAGGCGCAGATCTTAACAAAAATCATCGTTTGTGCTTATGGCGTAAAGATAAAAATAATTTACTCCAAAAATATATACGAGTTAAGACGACACCAGATCAATTCATCTTCACATCAAGTTCCGTGGTATGTTATTGAAATTCCAATATTGTTTGTTAATCACTAATGTGTTACCAATTTGATTTTTTTTATTGACTTTTTCATCCAGTATTCCAGCTTTGATAATAATCGTATTTCAGACTTCTATGACATTAAAGTCAAGTCCATCGATTCTAGTAACCGGCGTGTTAAAATCATAAATCCTTCCGAATTGCAAAAAATTTCACTTGAGGCTCCTAATAATAAGAGCAACAGTGATGACGACATTTTAAGTGATGAAAATTCTGACGTAGAGGAAAACAAAGATATGTTTTTAAGATCTACAAAACATCCTAAAAAATTAAGTAAGCCTGTGCCAAAATGTCATGGAGAGGACGAAGATGATGAGGAGGAGGAAGTGGAAGAAGAAAATGATGAGGAAGAAGACGATTGTAACCTAGAAGGTGATGACGATGATGATATAGAAGAATATGATGAAGGTGATGATTAAGACCAACAAGGCTTATTAACGAAAAAATGAGAGAGAGTAAAACACTAGAAATACAATCGATTTAAAGCAACGAATAACTCTTTCAAATTATAGAAATATATAATTACATGAAACTAAGACCCAAGAAATACACGCTCAAATTAAAAAATCCTCAAAAACTTTCATTATAAACTCTGCACATATGCATGTACAATAGGGCGACGTGATTTTGTCGGCCAAAGCGTAAAATATATTCAAATTCTACATGAAAACCGAATATAAAATGGCAAACTAACCATAATCGGGTAATGATGTTTCCGCTTTGGTCAACATTTAGACGCGGTACAAGTCACTCCACTCTAATGTAAACTAATTTTTTTAATTTAAAATTATAAATATGTTTAACAAAATGTGTACTTCTATTATTTACATATGAGTTCAAACACCGCTAAGTTAGGAGAAAAAAAATAAAAATTCTTTAAAAGCCGCCATTTTATTTGTTTTTTAAAATGCCTCCCTAAGCCATTATCCATCTCCTGCAAACTCTCTACATTCCTTGGCAGTTTACTTTCAAAAAAAAAACTGTTTTAATTCGATTTTCTCAGATCTTTTTTAACTTAGCGGTGTTAGCAAGTGCTTAGGAAAAAGGCATTAATATATACA
The DNA here is from genome assembly GCA_943735925.1 of Pollenia amentaria. Classification (NCBI taxonomy): domain Eukaryota; kingdom Metazoa; phylum Arthropoda; class Insecta; order Diptera; family Polleniidae; genus Pollenia; species Pollenia amentaria. The sequence continues at coordinate 166,247 of OX031007.1, forward strand.
AATTAAAATCAGAGCATATCGAAATTATATGTATTTATTAATGTTTGACAAACTTTAAAGAACGCTCTTTCTTTGCAATAACATTTTTATTGATTTATTTTATAATTAATAAAAAGAAAATTACACTGCACTAGAATTTGACACTTTTTATTGAGACAAGCCGGGCACCTGGAGTTTTAACCTATTTTCGAAAATGGAGGAGGTTGTACAACATATATTCGCGTAACTCACAAACGGCTTCGTTAATTGAACATATTTTTTTTGCAAAAAAAATTATTTTTTAGCAAAATATTTAATCATAAAAAGTTGGCTTGTTTTGTTTGCAACTTCTTTGCTGAATCCAGCCTTCCCGAATTAGGTTAAAACGCTAGGTGCCCGGCTTGTCTGTTTTCAACTACCACAGTGTTATTAAAGGAATTTGTTGGCATCAAAATTTAAAAAAGGCAGAAAGTGAATTTTACTTTTTGCTAAGCACGGCATTAAACATATATATATTACCTAGTATATATTTTTTACATATGTATTTATTTTTACATGTTTTTTTTTTTTTTTTTTTTTTTTTTTTTTTTTTTTTGTGTAACCTCCAATAATTTGTATGAATTTTTATTTAATTCGTAATATTTAAAGTTTATTATAAGCAAAGGAATGTGCCAAAAAGTTGATAAAAAGATAATAATCACTAAAAACTTCGACTTTAATTCTTACTGACTTTAATTATATTAATCCTCAAAGAATTCATCAATGAATTCGTTTTCGAACTTTAGTAATAATTAAAAAATATTATAATTTTTAATAATCTTAATAAAATAGCACTAATAAAAAAATTAAATAAAACTTATAAATTTACGATGTTAATGTTTCGATATCAAGAATCAATTTTTATGAAGTTTTACTTTATGCATAAATCTATCTTATCTTGTTTTGAAATTTAATTGAAGATGCTTTGGAATTACACAGGGTCTCCAACTGAGATTAGATATAAGAGTTGTATATCAGCAAACGTTAAATTCAATCGCAGAGAGTATTATCTTAAATGTGGACTCTCAAATAGTGTTAGTATTAATATTTAGTAAATTCACAAGGTATCCTAACATGTCATATTGTCAAAATGTCCTAATATTTCACAATGGTTTAAAAATATTGTTGTTGGTTTGTTAACAAAAAGTGTCTTAAATAAATAGAACGTTGCTTGCTGTGTTTATTGTGCTGTCGTAATTAATCAGAAAAGTCCAGCGCTGAGCGGCTGCGCCGTACAACAATATTTTTAAACCATTGTGAAATATAAGGACATTTTGACAATATGACATGTTAGGATACCTTGTGAATTGACTAATTATAATTAATGTTATAAGACAGTTGTTATGAGAAATCTTATGTTTAGAGAATAACCACATTCTTATCATCAGAATTCCGTTTTCTCCACTTCGGCGCCTGCCAGTTTATAGTCAAACATCCATCTTTAACCAATTGTATTGGTAGATCGAAATTTGCTGTAATTGATTATCAATTTTTATTTACATGTTTTTTCCTTTCTTCTTGTTTTTTCGTACTTTTTGTCAAGACTTTGTCTTGAAAAGTGAAATTTAATGAATTTGAGGAACTTAAGACTAATTAAAATATCAAAAACTTCAATGTTTAATTTTATTAGTGTAAATAGTTAAACACTAAAAACAAAGAAAAAAATAAAAAAAAGACACAAGTTTACTGTATTCAATTTTAAAAGCAGCAGTATTTTTGACAAGCATTCATCACAATTAAGACTTTAACTTTAGTAATAATTAAAAAATATTATAATTTTTAATAATCTTAATAAAATAGCACTAATAAAAAAATTAAATAAAACTTATAAATTTACAAGTTTACTGTATTCAATTTTAAAAGCAGCAGTATTTTTGACAAGCATTCATCACAATTAAGACTAAAATAAGCTTTAAAATATTTATTCACTTATTGACTACAAAAATTAATTTTCATATACATATGGGCATTTCCATGTCATCGTACGTGACATTTGTACGCCTTCGGAGCGATGGAGTTTTTGCGCAAATAGTAGTAACTGGAAAACTTATTAATCATTATGTAGTATTATCTTAAATGTGGACTCTCAAATAGTGTTAGTATTAATATTTAGTAAATTCACAAGGTATATGAGTATTATCTTAAATGTGGACTCTCAAATAGTGTTAGTATTAATATTTAGTAAATTCACAAGGTATCCTAACATGTCATATTGTCAAAATGTCCTAATATTTCACAATGGTTTAAAAATATTGTTGTTGGTTTGTTAACAAAAAGTGTCTTAAATAAATAGAACGTTGCTTGCTGTGTTTATTGTGCTGTCGTAATTAATCAGAAAAGTCCAGCGCTGAGCGGCTGCGCCGTACAACAATATTTTTAAACCATTGTGAAATATAAGGACATTTTGACAATATGACATGTTAGGATACCTTGTGAATTGACTAATTATAATTAATGTTATAAGACAGTTGTTATGAGAAATCTTATGTTTAGAGAATAACCACATTCTTATCATCAGAATTCCGTTTTCTCCACTTCGGCGCCTGCCAGTTTATAGTCAAACATCCATCTTTAACCAATTGTATTGGTAGATCGAAATTTGCTGTAATTGATTATCAATTTTTATTTACATGTTTTTTCGTTTCTTCTTGTTTTTTCGTACTTTTTGTCAAGACTTTGTCTTGAAAAGTGAAATTTAATGAATTTGAGGAACTTAAGACTAATTAAAATATCAAAAACTTCAATGTTTAATTTTATTAGTGTAAATAGTTAAACACTAAAAACAAAGAAAAAAATAAAAAAAGACACAAGTTTACTGTATTCAATTTTAAAAGCAGCAGTATTTTTGACAAGCATTCATCACAATTAAGACTTTAACTTTAGTAATAATTAAAAAATATTATAATTTTTAATAATCTTAATAAAATAGCACTAATAAAAAAATTAAATAAAACTTATAAATTTACAAGTTTACTGTATTCAATTTTAAAAGCAGCAGTATTTTTGACAAGCATTCATCACAATTAAGACTAAAATAAGCTTTAAAATATTTATTCACTTATTGACTACAAAAATTAATTTTCATATACATATGGGCATTTCCATGTCATCGTACGTGACATTTGTACGCCTTCGGAGCGATGGAGTTTTTGCGCAAATAGTAGTAACTGGAAAACTTATTAATCATTATGTTTCTTTTAGAGGGTACTATATATGAAAAAAAAAATTATTACATTCGAAACCTTGTTGTCCAAAATACCTAGCAAAATAGGTGTATATCGTACGTGACATAAAACGGAAGTGATTTTGGGGTGAATGTAAAAAAATCCGAAAATCTGCGAATTGTGGGATGTATTTTTCCTTTTTTAAATTTTTTGCATTAAACCATATATTTTTCCGTTATAATCCGTAATTGGAAAGAAAAACATTTTTCTGGATCGTTTTATAATGAACCAAATGTAATATCGTAGGTGACATACCGTACGTGATAGATTTTTCTCTTATAGTATTTACAAGATATGAAATATATTTTTGGGAAATATATGCATACAAAAAGTTAAAACAAACAAGTCAGAAAGTATAGGCGGCCAAGCCCGACCATATGATACCCTACACCATAATATTTTAAAAACAAATTTTTGAGAGTGTACCCTATTTTTGACCCATCGCCAATCATGGTCGCCAGAACAGAATTATGCTATAACGTAAAGAGTTGTATAAAGGTTATTTGTGCCGAATATTATTTAGATATCTTCATCTTTATGAGATTTGCTTGCCTTTCAGCGATTTAAGGAAGGGGGTTTATATGGGACCTATAGTGAATTTTGGACCTACCAGCACAACATTTTATCACGACATAGTACTTGTCGTAAAAGTTATTGTCGCCAATTTTTATGTCAATACCAGCATTTATTAGAAAGTTACAACATTAAAAGCTATTTTCTGGAGTAGTATTTGAATGAGCGCTATGGTCAAATATGGACCGATACCAATTATATTTGTTTAGATCATTAAGACTGCAAAAAAATAATTTTTGATCAAATTTCAACCTAATACCAACATAATAAGATGATACATTTAGTTGAATTTATATTAATACAATATCGTACGTGACGACGTTTAACAGCTTATAAAATTTTTATTATACCTATTTAAAAAAAAAATCCGGTCAATATTTTTTTGCAACATATATCTTGCTTTGAACTTTTATTTTGAAACACGTACGACTGATCAAATACCAATGACATAGACAAATTATGTTTTCGCACCACGTACGTGACATTTGAATAGCACCAAAAGCAAACCAAAAAATATACCGCTAATCAAACTATATATTTGGTCTCTCATCGTGAATTTTGTTCATTGTTGTTGTAACATTAATTTTAAGGTATAATACCAATGTTACCAGTATCTGTATTTAATCGGCAGAAAAGTGAAAATTGTTGATTGCAGTTACTAAAAATGAATCAAAGCGATAGTCAGTTTTAACTTTTATTTTTTGCTCTTTAAAAGTTGTAAAAAGCTGTAAACCCCTTTGCATAGTTAAGTTTGTGTGTTTTTTTACTTTCTACCATATTCGAAAAATAGTTTCAAGGCTATTTATTTTTTGAGTCGTGGTTGACATTCTCATGGAAATGCCCATATGTATGTATGTGCATATTTCAGTAGAGTTAAAAAAACTGTTACTTATCACAAAGAGGGCATAAAAATATTTTCTTATTAAATTTTTTTGCGAAAGAGTAGAGAAACTCATGTCGGTGGAGGGTATCGAAGATTCGGTACAGCCGAATATAGCACCCTAACTTGTTTTTTTTTTAAACAAATGCACTTTACATTGACTTAAATATATTGTTATATTCTGGTATATGATGAAAATAGATCGATTTCAAAATGATCGTTTTTAAAAAGTGTGATGAATTTTAAGCGATTTTAAAATACATTTCTGAATTATTGTCTTACGATCTTATGCAAAAAAGTTAAAGTTTACATTAGTTAACCAAAACATTCACTTTTGCTGGGTTGGTTAACTAATATGAACTTTAAATTCTTTTTACAGAAGGGGATTAATCTTTTATTTCAAATACAGTACAGAACACATTTTTATACCCTCCACCACCACTGTGGTGAATGAGGGTATACTAAGTTTGTCATTCCGTGTGAAGCTTTTTGAAAATACATCTAAGACCCCATAAAGTATATATATTCTGTCTCCTTGAGTAATTCTGAGTCGATTAAGCCATGTCCGTCTGTCTGTCCGTCTGTTGAAAACCCGCTCACTTTTGAAAAACGCAAAAGAAAAGAACAAACTTGGTCCCAAATTGCTTGTAGTTATCCTAAGCAGTTTGGGATTGAAATCCAGCAACATCGGTTTAGTAGGATCAGAACTATGAATCAAAATGTGGAACCACTACCTAAAAAAATTGATAATTTTGATACAAAAACTAACATAACTGGTGAAATAATGCACGGAATGACAAAAAATGCACGAATTCGCTTTATTCGACTGCAAATCATACTGTTAAATTTCGTGAAGATCGGTCCATAATTGACCATAGGCCCCATATAAACCCTTCTCGCGGAAAACAGTTTAGTACGCCTAAAATCGCAATAAATAACGCTAGCATGCTTAAATTTGGTACGTCATAGTTTTATAATATCGCAAATCACACTGTAAAATTTTTTGAAGATCGGTCCATAATTTACACTAAGTCCCACATAAACCCTACTCCCGGAAAACAGTTAAGTACGCCTAAAGCCGTAATATATAACGCTATCAAATTAAAACTTGGTACGTCACAGTTTTATAGGACCAGAAATCACACTGTAGAATTTTTTGAAGATCGGTCCATAACTTACACTATGCCCCATATAAACCCTACTCCCGGAAAACAGTTTAGTACGCCTAAAACCGCAATAAATAATGCTATCAAATTGAATTTCGGTACGTCACAGTTTTATAGGACGAGAAATCAAACTGCCAAATTTCGTGAAGAGTGGTCCATAATTTAACCTAGGCCCCATATAAACCCTACTCCCGGAAAACCGTTTATTGCGCCTAAAACCAAATAAATCCCACTTTGGGAAAATAATTAAATTCACCTAAAACCATCACAGATATAGATATTGCGGTGAAATTTTTTACTTAAATTCATATGGCCAAAAAAAATATGCAAATTTGTGAAATTTACTGTTAACGCTAAAACTAATTACACTGCTGTATTGAAATTTATTCAAATTTATTTTTTGTAATACCAGAAATCAGTCTTCAGAATTTTGGGATTAATCCATAATTTACATTGGTCCAATTCAAATTACACTCCTAAAAATTATTTTAGTTCGGCTAAAACTTTTACGAATCATGATATTTTACTCAAGCCATTTCAAAGTTCTAACAAGAAACGCATAAAATTTTCTTATTGTCGGTCAATAATTTAATTCAGGTCTAAACCGCAACCGATTTTAATGCTGACGTTCGTTTTTGTGAAGCTTAGTTAATAATATATACATATGTATTTATCATATAGAGCCCACTCCTGTCGGTTGAGGGTATCAAAGATTCGGCACAGCCGAATATAGCACTCTAACTTGTTAATATAAAATTTATAAGAATATAATAAATTATTATTAAAAGAATATAGAAAGAAAAAGAGGCAAATGTACTAGAAATCCACTTTTAAAGATACTGAAAGCGACATTATTGATTTCAAATCGTTTTCCATCGCATACCTGATTATTAATTTGAATAAAATAAATTAAAAACTATTATTGTAAATTACACTTCACATTTACATACTTTATTTATTTATTATTTTATTTTAATTGTTTGTGTAATTTTTATTTTAAAAACAAACGGAATTATAAAAATTGTGGGAAACGTACGCTTCATTAAAAGCTGCTTCCAAGTTGTGTTACTGTCGAGCATTTTTAAACGATAAAAGTTTATCATAAAACAATAATTTTAGAAAAACAAAAACTACCGATAGTACTGAAAACTATCGAAGGTGATACGATAGTCAAAAACCATCGATAGTATCGATAGTTTCAGACCACCAGGGCTATGTTCATACGATGACATAAATCACTTGTTTCGCTCTCATGCTGTTCATACGATTTATTCTTGTTTCATTTTGACATTTTTTGTGTTGTTAGTGTACGTAAAAATTAACACTTTTAATTAACACTTAATAATATTATTATTTAATAATTATCACTTTGTTTTATTTAACATGAATTTTTGTTTTATTTTTTTCTGTTTTATTTTTTTTTTTTTTTTGAGAGCTAGATCAGATAAACTAACGATAATTGTTATCAAAATTGGAGATGATAGTACATGTTTCCTGTTTCGCAGCATGTTTCAAAATTAAACAACCTGCAGATTTATCTGCATTTTGCAGTTTTTCTATGCCTTGAGCAGTGTTGAAGTTTTTTGTTAAAAAAATAAGTTTTTTTAGTAAATTGTGCAGATTTTGCATTAAAATTTTTTAATTTAAATTTTGTTATATAATTTTTATTTCTTAAGCCATAATCCTACCTAATTTACTTAACACATACTCGTATAACAGATGCAAGCTTTAAGAGGCGATCAAAAAACAGAAACGGGTTAGGAAACACGCACTTTCCTTTACCAAATAAACCACCCAAACCTAATTAATTATTTTTCAATAAATTCTAAAAAAATACTTTTATTCTTTTAACTTTTTATGTTTCGTCGTTTCCTTCTTGACTCTGCAAAATTTTTCCTTAAACGATTATGATTTGGCTTTTACTTTTGGAAGTTTAATTATGTCCCTGTTAACATTTTGTAATTTTCGATGTTTCTGGTTTAAAGTTGCATTTGAGATTACATTGTAAAAGTTTTATTTCAGCAATTTTTTATGTATGTTCACTTGACAAATTGCAAATCTGAGCCCGAACTAAATAAGATGTTTATACGCACGACTTATGCGCAAATAAATATATTCTAGTAGAGAAAATTGCCGCATAAACAGTGAATTAAATTTTTATTTGCGAATAGCTAACTCAGGAAAACAATTTCTGATTAACGACACTATTTAAAAATAAGATTTTAAGCATTGCCACACTTTTATCCGTTTTAAGTTTTTATTTCAATGTGGCACATCCATATGACAACAAATATAATATTAACTCAAAATTGTACCAATAAAATATAACAATACACAATCATTTTTGATTTTTTTAATTTTTAATTTAAAAAATAAAAAGAATATAATAATTATTATTGTGGTTATTTTATTGAACTGTTAATGGTTTTCGACTAGTGGTTCTCGAGTTATGACAACGAAAAGAGCCTTAAACGTGACAAATTCCCCTATACGATACTAACTAACTTTAAATTAATTTTTAAATTATTATTTTATGTACCTTGACCAATCTAATGATGCAGAAGTTCTTATTTTTGGGTCTACTTTCATAAACAATTATCAGAATTGAGTCCCGGATCAATCACCTGAAAAATGTTGTACTGTGTAATATACAATGTAATTTTGTATTTGTTTATGTATTACACGTGCATATTTTAAAAAAAATTAAGTAAATTATATATTTTTATTTTGTAATATTCAACATTTTTTATTTTTCGATTCTATGAGTTTCTATGAGTTAAATTTTTAGTTATGTATTTGATAAAGCTTTTTTGTAATAGTACTTAAATCCTTAAATTTTTAGGAATGACTTTATACACTACCAGACTTTTATCTTGTATTTTTATTTTGGATATTTTTATGTGCAGTTTTTTTTAGTTAAATTCAGTTTTTATTTTCTTAAGATGCAATTATTTTCAAAAAAAATAATGGCAACGCTGATGGCAAAACATGTTGTTTCAATCATGTTTGGGGCGCGAAACAGTAGTGGGAGAGCGAAACACGAATATTGCTGTCCTTGAGAACATGGTATTACTGTTTCATCCCAAACAAAGCAATACGTTTTATTTGTTGAACAGTTCCTTATTGTGAAGTTAAATGTCCACAGAGATCCCTTGTAGAAAGCTATAGAAGAATTTAAGTATGGAGTTGGGAAGCATTTTTGCAACTCCATACAAAATACTATTTTTCTTGCATCTGACTTGTCAAATTTTTTGTTGGCGTATGCCACTTTCGCTGTCTCTTGATGTTTATCTCGTTCTTGAATAAACTGATTTTTACTCTCATCCGATTTTGCATATTTTATTGAAACTGAGAGTTGGTCACATTTGAAGCATGTATCCAAACTCGGGGTTTTAAACTTCAGTTTTTGAGCTTTGAAGATTCGTCTATATGTGGCGACAGAAGCAAATTTTTTGTCGTTTCACTATACAGTTCATACATGTTTGACAAGTTTAAGGTTTGCGCTTGAAATTTATGATTAGTGTGAGCTCTTGAATAATGAGATTCATAAGCAGGAAAGGACTTAATATGTGAAACTATATCATTTTTTATAGATTGAGATATTTGGTTTATGTAATGTGAGGATTTGCATCTTTGATCCTCAAAACTTTTATTGCGCAAAATAGATTCGGTCTCTCCATACACATCTGGAAAGCATGTTCTACAAACATATACTTCAAAATCTCTGAAAATTATATTATATTGAAAAACGTTTTTACGAAGATCTTGGTTAGAATTTAAATTATTCTTTGACTGTTTTAAAGAGTGCTCAATGCATCTAGATATGTAGCTAACACGAGAAGAATAGTTACCCAAGTCCCAATATTCCTTAAATAGAAACAAACGGTCTTCATTGCCTATTTTTTCTCCGCATTGCAATCTACAAAACGATAGTGCCTCGATCTGGCGCTCATCCGGACAGCGCGGTAATCCGGTAACTTAATTTTTTACCATAATAGACTCTATAATCCGGACACCATAATTTTTTCTACCTCAATAATTCGGACATTATTAGTTTTGTTTCTGAAGAATTTTTACCGTTAGTTTTTCATTGTTTTCGTGATTTAAATCAAGAAATGCCTTCAGTTTTTATTATTTGTGAAAAGAAACGGAGTGTTTACTTTTGCGCAAACATCATTAAAGATTTTTTTGTTAGTGTTTCTACCACGTTCAATCAAGTTCAACATGCCAACAATTAATAAGAAGAAACATAATTTTTTAACTTTTGATCACAAAAAAGAAATTTTGACCAAATTAGCACAAGGAAAGTCCTTGCGCCAACTAGCAATAGAGTCGGACATAAAATTAAATGGATTCAAAATCGATAGGTAAGTTAAAACGGGGAGTTTGATAGCTATTTTTCAAAATCGGAGGGTGGGCTAGGAAAACGTAAAACCATGCGAAGTGCTGAGTATGAGGTGATGGAAGAACGTTTGTACAATTTGTTTATTAACAAAAGGCATCATAATGCACCAGTTACGTCTGAAATCTTTCAAGAAAAAGCTAAGCTTTTATGTGCAGACATTTATGGACCAAATGTGGAATTTAAAGCAAGCAATGGCTGGCTTAACAATTGTCGATCTCGATATGGAATAAAATTTTAAAAAATTTCCGGGAAAAAGTTTCAAAAACCCCTTCCGCCGTCCAACCCTCTATTGAAGCACTCCACGCAAAGATGGCTGAGATGAAAATAACGTACTCTCAGGCTTACAATGCTGATGAGACTGCACTCTTTTGGAGAAAGATACCGGATAAAATACTTGCGCAACGCACAGAAAAGTCTGCACCTGGACGTAAAATAAGCAAAGAAAGGGTAACAATTCTAGTATGCTACAATGCTACTGGGGAGCACAAGCTCAAGTTATTGAAGATTAGAAAAGTTAGAAGCCCGAGAGCTTTTAAAAATGAAAATTTACCTATAGAATATGCAAGTAGAAAAAATGCGTGGATTACCGAAAACATTTTTAAAAATTGGTTCGAAAAATCATTTGTTTAGCAAGTAAAAAGGTATCTCAAAGAGAATAATTTATCTAATAGAGCACCAAAGTCACTAGCAGATTTGAACATCGAAATTTGCGTTATGTTTTTTCCACCTAACTGCACAGCACTGATGCAGCCAATGGATCAAAATGCTATTCGAATTTTAAAAATAAATTTATATGAGTATATCAACTTGAATATATAGTATGTATGTAAATATTTCATTTTAAAGTGAATTTCTTTTAATAAATAAAGGTTTTCTTATGTTTTAAAAAGGTTTCTTAAATTATTTCTCTTGTCTCGGTAATTCGGACACTCCGATATTTCGGACACCACATGGTTTTCAATTGGGCGTATTATCGAGATTATACTGTATTAAAAAAAATAATGTATGAACATACATAAATACATTAATTTGTGTATAATAAGCTTTCTTACTTTTTTATTTTGTAATTCAGACACTTGAATTTTAATACTACCGTCCTCATTTTCATTTTGGAATTGTACAGAACTTTCACTTTTTTTGAAATCTATATAAGATTCGGGAAATGAATTTTTATATTACAATGTTACATTGTATGTACATATGTACATACATTTCAATACACTTTTACATACTATTAATATGTTAATTTATTTTATTTTATTTCTGAGATTTTTTAAACTGTTCACTAATTTTCGAATCAGCCATTATATTTTAATTAAAAAGGTTTTACGCAAAACTATAGATTTATTATTAAATTATATTTATTTTTTACTATAATGACATTAACTACAATGCAGACCAGTGGTGTCAATTATGATTGTGTTGGTGCGATTACTCTTGTCTCTTACATTCCCAGCGGGAGAAATCTGCGGTTGCGAGGCATATTACGAGGCGTAATTAACATACATATTTTGCTATCAAAACTTTAGAGCAATTAATTAATAATTATACAATTATCGAAAAATTTGAGTTATGGACAGACACAATCACTTATTATTTAAATAAATTTAATTTGGAACCTTCATTTCGCAGAAACTTTGCTTATTTTTTGGAAAAATTGAGCACTTGACAGTATTTGAAGTCTTTTTACAACCTTATACAATTCTTTCCAATATTTTTAATTTTTGTCTTCTTGTGATACCCAATATTTCAAACTATCTAAATAAAACTTTTTTTTAATCATATATAGATTTTCCCTTTCTTTGACTTAATATTGTTGAATATCATTATGGAAATGATCGAAATGCCTTTTCAAACAAGTTAAACTCTTAACTTCAAATGTTTTAAAACATAAGAGACATTGAAAATCATTAAATGCATTTTTTATCATAAAATATTTTTTATATCATTTATCTTTTTTTTAATAAACTCATCCGCTCGCATGCTCGTTATCGCTGTCTACAAGACTACTTAATAAAATTCAAATTTGAAGTTTACTTTTGTAGAAACTGTGATAAAATCCATATGGTTCATATTTTTGTATACAGGACTGTACGTTATACTTGCAATAGTAGCATCTCCTTCACTATATCGCTTCACTCGATCGTTTATTCCTAAAGTATTTATAAAAATACCTTACAAACACGTACGTCTTCATGGTTTTTTTTTTTTTATTTAAATTAAAAGCGTTATTAAGTTTTCTTGATGGTCGAGTTCCACCAACACGAAGGTATTGATATTTTGAGCAGCCAAAATTTAATGAGAAATAAACTTCCTCTGCTTTTGTATACTCCCAATACGAAGAAAATATTTGCTTTCGTTCCTCCTCTGAGGAACTCCAAAACGAGTACGATGTTCTTCGCCACTATTTCTTGCTTTTTTCATTCTTGCCCGGTTCAAGTTGTCAACATTTCTTTTACGTTTTAGTGTTCGCTTGGGGTTTTCTCAAATTCCCACCGGAAGATTATAATTTGCCCCATTATTTTGCGGGAAAGGTGGATTTGTTTTAGGAATTTTACTGCCTGCGTAAATTGCCACTTCTAAATTTCTTTCAGGAAGCAAATTTTCTATTTCAACATCCATCAATTCAGAATGGTATGCTACCTCCAATCTTTAAATAATACTCAAAAAATGTGTTTATAAAATTTAATGAAATTAAATTTTTAATTTTCATAATTTTAATTTTTTATTAAAACGTTTTATATTTTAATAAATTTCACACAAAAGTTTACTTAGTCCCAATTTACATTATACGATTTTTGTCGTTGCGATTCTTACCTTATTGGCGAGAGAGGAGAGAGGAATTAAAAGGGGTACACAAGCGAGTGTACTCTACGATTCATTTTGTTCTTCCATTCGTAGTGTCAAATTATATGTGTACACAAGAAGTTGTAACGACAAAAATCGTACAATGTAAATATAAGACCGACTTCAAAGAAGAAACGACAATAATCGCAACGACAAAAATCGTATAATGTAAATTGGGACTTAGTCTACATCGGCATATTATTAATACAAACGCACTTGTTGTTTTTATTGGGTTTCTTTTGCAAAAACAACATCGAAACAGTGCACTTTAAAGTAGATAATAGGTGTGTTCATTTACTTTACTGGCAGAAACTTGCAAAGAGAGAGTAAGTAGGTATTTAAAGAAATTGATCTCAAAAATACTAAAAAGTAAATGAAGAATTTGTCAGCCAAAATTTGCAAGTTAAAGTAGTGACGAATATACAGGAATATTTGAGTACATAATACATTACGGTAAGAATAATGTAATTTTATAAATTTATATTTGTTTATGTTGAATAAAATAAATCTTGAGTTGGATTTTTTTTATTTAGGAGGGGAAAGAAGTATTCGGGTTTTCATCATCAATAATAAAATAAAAAAAACCCTTAACCAATAAAAGTATTTATAAGGCAAAACAAAATATTTAATTTAACAATCTATGTATGTATAACCTATGTATATCTATCTTCTATCTATATATATAAAAATGGATTATGTATGTTTGTTTGTTTGTTTGTCGCTTTATAGACTCCGAAACTACTGAACCGATTTTCCTGAAATTTTTACAGTAACATCACGTGAGCCCTAAAAATAAAATAGGCTACTTATTTTTTCGATAGGGGCAGGGGAATTGGTACCCCCCATAGGATGCCAATATTAATTATCGCACGATTTTCCTGAAATTTTTACAGTAACATCACGTGAGCCCTAAAAATAAAATAGGCTACTTATTTTTTTGATAGGGGCAGGGGAATTGGTACCCCCCATAGGATGCCAATATTAATTATCGCACGATTTTCCTGAAATTTTTACAGTAACATCACGTGAGCCCTAAAAATAAAATAGGCTACTTATTTTTTCGATAGGGGCAGGGGAATTGGTACCCCCCATAGGATGCCAATATTAATTATCGCACGATTGTCCTGAAATTTTTACAGTAACATCACGTGAGCCCTAAAAATAAAATAGGCTACTTATTTTTTCGATAGGGGCAGGGGAATTGGTACCCCCCATAGGATGCCAATATTAATTATCGCACGATTTTCCTGAAATTTTTACAGTAACATCACGTGAGCCCTAAAAATAAAATAGGCTACTTATTTTTTCGATAGGGGCATTGGAATTGGTACCCCCCATAGGATGCCAATATTAATTATCGCATATCTTAAGAGCCGCTGCACGCATTTTGCTGAACTTTTTGTAGTAGGATCTTCTGAGCCCCGGAATTGAAATAAAATAGCAGCGGGGGTATAGGAATACCCCATAGGACGCCAATGTTTAACATCGCATATCTTAAGAACTGTAATAGTGAGAATGTTCAAACTTTCTAAAAGTCACTCTTATGGTATACTACACTTTTGAAAATAAAAATAAAGCGGGTAGGCGCAGGGGGGGAAATACCTCCCATAGGATGCATACATTAAATATCGCTCAACTGAAGAACTATTAAAGGGAGAGTCTTCAAACGTGGTTAAAGCTACTATTATAGTAAACTATAAATTTCAATATAAAAATGTGCGGGGTCAGTGTAGCGAAGCGCACCGGGTTAAGCTAGTAAGTATATAAAATTTCAACCTTACGGACTGACTGACAGATTCATCTTCGAACAGCCTTAACGCCGTGAGTATGCTGGTCTCTCTAAATCGATCCACTAAAAATCGAAGAAATTGCCTAATAGTACGAAAATTATGGCCCTAATCATGTACAACGCAGCGCAACGCCACAGAACTAACGCAACGACAAAGAATAACATTGAAAGCACAAACAATGTCGTAAATATTTTGTAATTTTGTTGTTGCTTTCTACAGAAATTCACATTGCGTTTTAAAATTTCAAACGCTCCATTGCTTGTGTCGTTGAAAATTTTAAAACGGTACATGAATTTCTGTTGAAAGCAACAACAAAATTACAAAATATTTATGACATTGTTTGTGCTTTCAATGTTATTGTTTCGCGTTGCGCTGCGTTGTACATGATTAGGGCCTATGTGTGTGTTAGTGAACAAATTTAGTGCATTGCGACTCACAAGAAACTACTTTCATGTGTAAATACTAGGTAAGATGGAACTTTTGGAAATTCGAATGTTTATGGTGTAAATAGCGTAAAAACGAGTAAATTCGCTAACCTCATAACTCCTAAACTAACCGTGAATTTATCCATGCGTTCCGAACAATATTTTTGTCCGAAGAATTGTTTTACTGAGAGTGTTCTTCAGAACGATTCACCTATATCAGAAAATTAGCCCGGAAAAACAAAGCTACCATATAGTTTACAGATGTAAACAATTATACAAACTGGATTCAGAACTAACAAACTACTTATTTAAATTGTTTAATAAAAGTGTGTTAAGAAAATGGACGAATAAAAGAAAGTGGTTTTATTATTTTTAATTATATTTCGATATCTTAATCAGGCTTAAGTTCCTTGACTTTAATTTTCATTAATTTTAATGATTAAAATATCGAAATTTGAATTAAAAACCATTAACAGTTTAATAAAATAACCACAATACTAATTATGTTTAATAATATTTATTTTTTTATTTAATTATTCAGCAAAAAAAAAAAAAAAAAAATTGTTGCACTATAGCACTATATTATGTGGCAGCTCAATTCAACTTTTATGTACAAATAAAAAAAAGTGGCATCGCAGTTCATACTTTTCTGAACAAGAATTAAAATTAAACCATTAATATTTCAATTAAAACCAATAAACATAAAAATAAAAACTGTTTTACATTCGTAACTTATCCAAAAAATACAAATTTGTTTCTTTTTCGATATTCAAACATTTAAGGGGTGAAAATTGTACCTATTTTTGGTACTTTCTTAGCAAAACATTATTCTTCATTCTTTGCAAAATACGTTCTCAATAATGGGCTTCCACTACAATAATGAATTTTTTTTATATTTCAATGGGGAGAAAAAATATATAAAATGGTGAAATGCGAGAAATTAAATGTCTTTGTTTTACTTTTTCTTTCTTCAAGTGGTACCTTTTTAATTTGCTAAAATAGATATTAGAAACATAAAATTATAGGTGCAGGGTCCTGAGCGAATGAGCAGAACCTATTTCTTTGATAATTTTTTTTTTAACTTAGAAACATAAACTTTGGCATTTAAATATGACCACAAAAGAAAAGTAACGAGGTAGCGGGTTAAATTATTGTCAATTATAAAATAATTTAAGATATTCTCATTATCTACTTTATTTGGTCCAAATGCATTTCTTTGGTGTTTGTTTCATAAAAAACAAGAGGGTCATAAAGTAAACAATGCGAATATCTCAAATTATTTTATAATTAATAACAATCTTTAATTTTGTAAATAATTTAATTTGCAAACAAATTACGATAATAGTGTAAAGTATCGGGTATCTAGGTAACCATTATACTCACAGTACTAATAACAACAACTGAACGGTTAAAAGCGAAACAAAATACATAGGGGATTTTTTTAACAAGTTCGTTATTTTATTTAGCAATAAAAATATCGAAATATCTGTCCTAAGTTAAACAAAAGTATGATTTCTTAACACATAGATATTTTTAATAATTTTAAAAATCAACATTAGCTTATACATTTTGCAAAATACCCCTATTTAAAACTTCTTTTGGAAAAGTTTGTTTTGTAAACTAAAACATGAAACAGCTGTTTAAAAAATTCTTGCAAATAAAAATTTTACCAGTAAGAATTTGCAAGAATTTTTCGTCTCTCAATCTTTTTCTCTCTTTTGACGCTCTCAACTTGCAATTTTTTTGGGTTAATGAACACTTTCCAGAAACAATTGAAACAAATTCGTAACAATTTTTAGTAAATGAGCACAGCTAATATTTTTATAATAAACATAATGACATACCATAAGTTATTTCTTTATGACAGGTAATTAATGTGTTAATCTATGAAAGGCCATATCGACACCATTTGCTATAACTTCAGTTTAATTTGAGATATAATACTAATTTTTTAACATATACAGAAAGTACAAAGAAACACTTTTGCTTAACTAACTTCAAATTTATGATTTTTTGAGATATGAATATGTTGCAATAAAGGAGCGATATGTAAACATGATGTATATAAGATAGGACAGCCGACATTTTTCTTACCATAAAGTTTTTATCTGCAAGTTTAACACATTTATTTATTAAGAAAATCAAAAATGCAACTATAAAAATGATTACATACATGCTACAAAAATAGGAAATACATGGGAGTTGAACTTTAATTAAAATAACTTAAATTGTATATCTCAGAATGCCTGTTTGCTACCGCCTGCGCTCCCCTTTTACAGTTTTGCGTTTCTCTTTTTTCTCTTCTCGCATTTGTCTTTGCTTTTCTCGATCTTCTTTATCTTTTTGCTTTTTGGCAGCTGATTCTAAACGAGCTTGTTCCCGTTTTTCCTTTTGTAGTGCAACCACGTCAGAAAAGTTTGTATTTCGTTCTATACCGGAGGCTTTAATATTGCCACTGCCATGTTTATCACACTCCTCATCAGATTGAGCAGCTTCAAATTCGTCTTCAGAAACTTCAGTCTGTAATAATAAGAGCAAGTTCATTTTAAAATATTGTAAGTTCAGAAGCAATTTTTGTGTTTAGGAAAAGGAAAATATATTTACTAAATTCATATTTTTTCATTATTAACATGAAAAAGAAATTTCGATATTTGTTATTGCTGCATATAAACATACTCTCACTAATCTTTAAAAAATAAGTGGTCACATAATATAGACGAGCATTTGCAAAAAAATTTTCAAGTAACGAAATAGTTTTTTTAAATTGTATAAAAAACAGGTTTTTGGCAGTTTTAAAATATTTAATATGCTTCGTTTATTAAAGCTTTATTTAACTATGTGTGTTTAAATAAGATCTACATATCGCACTTTGTCATGAAGAGGGTATTACTAAAAAATATTTTTTTTTTTTAATTTTTTTGGTAAATATCGACACATAATATTTATATCTACCCGCTGTCAAAATACCGTGCTATTTTGTATACTTTTTATTAATGAAACGGTTGATTTAAAATTCCTTTTTCATATGCCTTTAATTAAAAATTAATAATTATTTTTATTCTACTGTAATTAATGATCAAGTGCGATATAATTAAGTTTTTGAAAATTATTTTACGGCGTAAAAAATTTGTATTAAAAAATAAAAAATACTTAATGGAAAATTACTACATTTTGCTTTTTAAAAGAAAGGACAGAAAGTGTATTAAAAAATAAAAATATAAAACTAAAGCCAATTGTATCACACACATCATAAGTAAATGTTGTAACTAAAATAATTTCAAAACATTTCCAACAAGCTGTTTGAAAATATTTCAATTCTAGAGATAGCCAAATAAATAGTAAGCAACAGAATTGGAGGAGCGAATATCATTTTATTCTACAGTTATTTTAATATTCGGCCATGTGCTAAAAATCACAAGATTGTAACATTATTATTTGAGCATGTTGTAGAGTCTGGTCGAATAATTACAACATACTTATGTTTTAGCTATCAAATATAAAAACAAAGAATAAATATTTGCAAGGAAAATGCCGGATTACGAAGTCCAGCACAAATAAAATTAATTATTTTACAAAATACGATATTAACTCATTATTTTGGCCGTATAAGTTCTGTTTTAAGTTAAAGTTAAAACTCATAATTTTTTTTTGAAGTTAAATCGAAACATTTGTTCACAAGCAAAACGTCAATGTTTTTTTTTTTTGTTTTTAAATTTTATATTAAGTTTTTGAAATCAATGGAAAGCAAGGCGAATTCATTACAGGTGATCCTAAAAGCCCTGCTGGTAACTTTTTTTCTTTAGCTTTATAATTGTTGGATGTCAAAATTTTGTTTATTATCTATGTTTCTGTTTTGATTTATTTCGGTTTTTGACATTGTACAATGATTTTACAAAAACAAATTGCTTGTGGTTTTTGTACGAGTTGTACTTGTTGTAGTACCGAGATTACCTGGAATGAATTCGCCTTGATGGAAAGGAAAGACATTAAATAAACTTTGTTCGTGCTATTTTTTAATGTTGAAAACAAGGGGAAAATTATATGTTTACCGGGTAGTTCATTGCAGCTACAAAAACAACGTCTGCATACTACATCTGGTGTCCACGAACAATAGAATAAGTCCAACTGGTCAGAACATTTTAAAAGGTACACATTTCTAAATTCAGCTTCCAACACTTTGCCATATCAAATTTTTCTTCTACAATGTATGCCGTAATATTAAAATTCCACAAATTTATTTAATACGAACGTGCAATCAACACAATGCAAACTTTTTGAAATTTTAACTATGCCATTATTTTGCATTAAACAATCATTCAAACGGACGGTATTTACATGGTACTCACAGTAAACATCAGGGACCGAAAATAACAGTTATTTTGAAATTTTAAAACAAAAAAAGCATATAGAATTAAACACTGGCAAACTGATTAAAGTATACCATATTGATCCTTATGAACTTTTCTATGATAAAATATTATGATTTTTATTTTTCCGATCAAAAATTGCAGTTATTTTTTTATTTATATTTTTTTGGACAAAAGTAACAGTTATTTTTTGATTTTTATTTTTTCCATCAAAAATAACAGTTATTTTATGATTTTTATTTTATTGAACAAAAATAACAAGTATTTTTTGATTTTTATTTTTTCGAGCAAAAATAAAAGTTATTCTTTACAGAAATGTACGTGTTATAATTATTGAGTTGTCTTTAAATATTTATTTAAATGTGTGATCATCATTGGGATATCTTATAAATACTGATTAAATAACTGTTATTTTTGACCGAAAAAATAAAAATAAAAAAATAACTGTAATTATTGTTCAAAAGAATAAAAATCATAAAATAACTGTTATTTTTGATCGAAAAAATAAAAATCAAAAAATAACTGTTATTTTTGTTCAAAAAAATAAAAATCAAAAAAAAACTGTTATTTTTGTTCAAAAAAATAAAATTCAAAAAATAACTGTTGTCATCTGAATTTTATGAAAAAATGAATAACTGTTACGGTCCCTGGTAAAAATAATTCTTATCGCAAACATGGCAAAAATTCGCGAAAAAAATTCAAAATTGGAAGCAAACTAAACTTTATTTGAAATCGCTGAATCGGTTAAAAAAATGTCTGAAAACGAACAAATAGCGTTAAAAAGTGACCTATAATGATGAACAAAAATAATTGGAGATGGGAGTTTTTTTTGTAATTTTTTCGATAACTAGTCGACGTTGACACAACATTCTTATAAAATACCAAATTAACGTCGAAATGATGTAGTCATCGAGTTGATGCGATAATTTAAAATTAATGTCGGCGTCCACGACGACTTACATAATAGGGGTGAATATTTCTTTTAATACTTTAAGACCATTTTTAAAATTTTTTTAGTTTTATAGCGGTACATAAACATTTCTTCTTAAATTTCAGCAAGTGAATTTGATCAGATTTTAATAAATAAATATTACACATAGAAACCCATTTTTTAAAAAATATTATAACAGCATGGTCTAGAATATCGAACGCAATGTTCATATGTATTATTTCGCCATGGTTATTTGTAGTACATACAAAACCTCTGCACAAATGCATTTAAAAGCCGTTTCAAGACATTCGTTTGTTTTTTAAATACTGATTGTCGCTCACTCTTTGCTAACGAACTAAATGCTATGTTGTGCAAAACACATATAACAAAAAATAAATAAAAACACACAATTGCAAATTAATTGTAATTAGTGTGTTATAAACGACCAAAGTGTAAAGAGTACGAAGTGTAAAGAGTACGGAATTTACTCCAAACATCAACAAAGCAAAAAAAATCACACCAACTAAACCAAATCACACGAATCACACGAAAGAACTGTAGCAAAATAGGTGATAAGTATGAATTATCTTGTTTTTTTTTCAATTATTAGGTATGACTAGCTAGATTTGTATGAAGCAAAAAAAACTAAAGATCAAAAATATTTTTATAGAATATTTAAGTTTTTATTTTAAATTATTTTTTTATTACAAAAACATATTATCAAATATTTAATTAAAAGTAAAAAAAAAAATTAAAAGGTAATTCTATTATTTGCAAAATTAATATAAAAATAATACATACAAGAATCAAAATCTGAGAAACAATCGGCAATAAAAATCAAGATCACACATTGTGAATTGAAAAGTTTACCTTACATAACTGTATTACAGACACACAATTGTTTTTTTTTTTTTTTTTTTTTTTTTTTTTTTTTTATTATTCCTACACTAAATCCCGCGAAGCTTTTCGCTTGTCTGCAGGAGACCAGAGTCTCTGGCGGGAATCGAACCCGCAACCCCGGTACTGATAGACTAGCTCACTACCAGCTAGCCTACCGTTCAAATCAAATTATGGATTGAGTTGGTTTATTTAATTAAATCCAACTACTGCTTTAAACTGATTTGTTTGAAACGAACTACTGTTTTAACATTGATTTGGTTTTTCATAAGGGATCATTCGAGCTGATTTAAAAAAAAATTACAATAGTTGACACAACAATAATTTGGTGTTTACAACTGTGTACAAGAAACAAATGCATTAGTGCAGGGGTTTAGTACATACGTACTTATTTAGTCGCTGTTTCCAAAGTTAACGTTTGCATAGAAATTAAGATGAAAAATATTTTAAGAACTAAGTGTTATTCAAGACATTTCTTATATAAACGTTAACGTTCGAATTTGGAAACGGGCAGTTTAAGCGCTTAGGATTTTTTGTAGAAAATTCATATTCTTACATTATCGTTATTTTAGGACCGATACAGAGTAGGTATATTCAAGTTCTATTTACCTGTGAATATTGGGCAAGAATTTGTTCTCGTATTTTTTTTTCTTCTTCCGTATATTGACGTTCCTTTACAACAGATTGCACTTTAGTTGATTCCAGTAATTTTACCAATTGATCCTCTACCTTCAAATCTAAACTTTGTTTTGTAGTTTCCTCTATTTTTTCATTGAACTCTGACCATTTTTTCAAAATACTCTGTACAACACCTTCGATGTTGTCAGACTTTTAACATTATAATAAATTAGTGTATTGAATTTGACAAAATATTCACTTCATTCTTACCAAAATCTCGCTTAAAATTGCCTCCAAAGCTTCATGTTTCTCTTCATACGTCTCATCGGATTCTAAGATACCCATTATATATGAACCAAATACAAATTCGTCTGTATTAAGCTCTTGGAGTTTTAAGTTCAGCCATGAGGCAAAATCGCTTGAGACAGCCATTTGATATTATTCTAACTTATGGAGCTTTTTCTAATTAAACACGAAAATATTTTTTTAATTTATTGCCTAATTATATTTGCAAATATCTAGTTCACAATAATTTTTAATGAAGATGGTGAGAAAATTTTTTATTTAAGGTATTTTACCGTTCCTTATTTTGACATTTCTCGCGTTCTCTTATTTTTAATTATTGTTCTTAATTATATAGCAGTGATGGAAACGGTACCACCGCGTCACTTTTAGTACTCTTTTTCTTGTTCTTCTTGTTTCGAAATGTAAATGTACCTACTGACGATGTAACATTTGTCGAAACATGTCTTACTCCTTATGTTTCAGCTTTTACCACAGACGATGACACTAAAAACGAAACATTAGTATTGCGTGTATTGTGAATATGCTACTACAAAACAAAAAAAAAGTTTTTATTTATTTTGTTTTTATACCTATCATATATTATGTCCCATAAATTTGGAAAAATTTAATATTCAATTATATTTCTTTTCCAATTCTCACAATTTGCAATAGATGCCATTTTCCGATTTCTTTCTTCATATTTTTTTCTTCGAGAGTTGCAAAAGCACCTCAATCAACAACTGCTCTCAACAAAATGAGAAAGAAAAAACAGTCAACATCGCCACACACGATGAAACATTGTGTTTGGAAACATAAAATATCAAAAATTTTTGATATATGAGAAACCAAAAAGGTAACAAGAATTTTAACCAGAAACAACCCCACACACATAGCAACATTTAGTAAAACATGCCCATGTTTCGACAAATGTTGCCTCATCTGTGGGTAACTTTATTGCTGTTAAAGTCATCGTCGAAACGTGCAATTTTTGTTGCTGCAATTTTTTCAATTCTGCTTTGAAGTTGAAACATTTGCTGCAAAACTTTTGAGTTCGATGATGATTGTGGAAAGACGAAACGTGTACTTTGTTCAGTGTACGAGCAGTTTTTGTGAGTTTATTATTGAAACAAAGAGAGAAGGAATACAAAATGCTTAAATGCTACAAAGAAAAAGTTTTATTGTATTGACACGAATGCAGTTTCAAACGAGAATTGAAGAAAGTTTCTGCAGCAAATGTTTCTTAATATGGACGAGGACTTAGCGTTCAGATTATGATATTATAGTGTTGCAATTGTTTTATTTTTATCTGGTATTTCCTCTTTTCCTTTTGATATTTCTTTTCTATATATATAAAATAGGATGTGTGTATGTATGTATGTATGTAACGTATGGACTCCAAAACGGCTGGGCCGATTTTGATGAAATTTTCAGGGAATCTTCAGAATCTTCAGGCGGGTGACACTGTGAAGTCTGATTTTTGATTTTTGGTCTGGGGGCGGAGGGGCGTGGCAAAATCCATAACTTGAGAACGGCTTGACCGATTTAGACGATTTTTTCTTTGAAATTATCGCCATGGTCCAACTTAGGTTTTTACGGAAAGAAAATTTTGCCCCGCCCACTTTTACGCCCACTTTTTTCGATTTACCTAAGATCAGAAAACGGCTCCATCGAGTTGACTAATTTTTCTTTCAAATGTTCGTATTAATCAACTTTAAGTTTTCATCGAAAGAAAAATTTACCACGCCTACTTTTACGCCCACTTTTTCTATTAAGCGCATAACTGGAAAACGACTTCACCGATTTGGACGATTTTTTCTTTAAAATGATCGCCATGGTCCAACTTAGGTTTTTACGGAAAGAAAAGTTTGCCCCGCCCACTTTTACGCCCACTTTTTTTGAATTACCTAAAATCAGAAAACGGCTCCATCGATTTGACTAATTTTTTCTTCAAATGTTTGTATTAATCCATTTTAAGTTTTCATCGAAAGAAAAATTTATCACGCCCACTTTTTCTATTAAGCGCATAACTGGAGAACGACTTGACCGATTTGGACGATTTTTTCTTTAAAATTATCGCCATGGTCCAACTTAGGTTTTTACGGAAAGAAAATTTTGCCCCGCCCACTTTTTCCGAATTACCTAAAATCAGAAAACGGCTCCATCGATTTGACTAATTTTTTCTTCAAATGTTTGTATTAATCAACTTTAAGTTTTCATCGAAAGAAAAATTTACCACGCCTACTTTTACGCCCACTTTTTCTATTAAGCGCATAACTGGAGAACGACTTGACCGATTTGGACGATTTTTTCTTTAAAATGATCGCCATGGTCCAACTTAGGTTTTTACGGAAAGAAAATTTTGCCCCGCCCACTTTTACGCCCACTTTTTTCGAATTACCTAAAATCAGAAAACGGCTCCATCGAGTTGACTAATTTTTCTTACAAATGTTCGAATTAATCAACTTTAAGTTTTCATCGAAAGAAAAATTTACCATGCCTACTTTTACGCCCACTTTTTCTATTAAGCGCATAACTGGAGAACGGCTTGACCGATTTGGACGATTTTTTCTTTAAAATGATCGCCATGGTCCAACTTAGGGTTTTACGGAAAGAAAATTTTGCCGCGCCCACTTTTACGCCCACTGTTTTCGTAAGAAAAACTTTATGATAGGTATTTCATGGATTTTTATTTAAAGGCCGTAAATTTCGTTTAAAGATCAATTTACATATATCGTCTGGTAATACAACACTAATGTTTGCTTAGGGCCAGCAACGCGGACCGGGTCAGCTAGTTATATATAAATATAAATACACCCCACTCAATGTCAAGTAAAAAAGTTTGTAACAAAACAAAATATAATTCCAGATTACGTGAAACTGCGTACCCCTCCCTAATCTTCACACCCCTCTCATCAATAAACCCAAGAATTGCTCCAGCAAAAATTGTAATTGACTAAGACCGATAGAATAGTGCCATTATTATTAAATTTATTTCTAAATGAGCAAAATAAATTTAAACGATCCTATTTCGTGCGTTAGCGGATCTCCTGGAAATAACACATTTAGGAGAAAGAAAATATTTAAATTTTTTGGAAAAAGCAAAAGCAACTCTTTTAAATTTAATAAAAACCAAAGATATATTAAGACAAATCATAAGCGAATACACTTACTGTCTGCTCCTGTTTCCGATCGAATACTTCGTTCGCTTAACTAACATTTAAAACAAAAACAAATTATAAAATATTGTTTTTGTTTTACATGTAAGTTAAGCGAACAAAGTCTTCGTATGAAATCGACGAACAGGTCTTTAATTCTGTATTTACACGATAGATACTACTGACAATTATATTATAAAAAGAATGAAACAGGACAATTTTTGTTGCGCAGCCTTTTCTTAGTTTTCATGTTAACTTGCTTACTTGTTTTCAAATAAAATTTTATTTTAGCAATTAAAATTTTTAGACTTTGCTTTTGTTTTCAATGTAGTTACGCGAACGAAAGAATTCTTTCGCACATTGGAAATAGGCTATAAATGTAAATACCACGTTATTAATTACCCTACAAGAAGACTACCGGTCATTGTACTAGTTAGATGACCAGTAGTGCTAGCCGATATGTTGGTTATAGTTTATACGAGCTTATTAAGACCAAAATGAAAAAAGTGACCAAGCCCTAGTGTACATGTGATTTATCTCTCTCTCTAACTCATTATGTCTATCTAACTTATTAATTCAATGTTAGATTGTTGCAAGTGTATTGGTAAAAAAATGTTTTTTTTTCGTCTTGGTTATTCATTTCTTGTAGGGTAACATTTGTAACACGTAAACACTAGGGTATTCAATTAATCGATGTTTTTTAATAATCGATTAATATCGCGAATAATTATTCGAGTTAAAAATTTAATCGAATAATAGTCGAACAAATTGAAATTTTAAATTTTGTCTAGTTTAGAAGTTTAAAAATAAGACCAAAAATTATATTTTTTTATCAACAATATAACAAAAGTTACTTCATTTAATAAAAGAATAAGCCTTGTTTAATAAAAAATAGCATCAAAATTTAGGCTAATCTTCTAAAATAATCTTTAAAAAAAGAGAATACAGTTTAAATTTGTAAATATGTTTAAAACGATATCTTTCTTTTGTTTGGATGCAACTTGACTTAGAAAAGATTCTTTTACTTAGTGTTGACGTTGGAGAAATTGAAAATAAAGCGTATAAAGCACATTCGAGTTCTTTGTTATTTTTCTTGTCTTTTCTAAATTTATATAATTCCATTATACCACTTTTAAATTCTTAACAATTTCAGTACTTTTAATAGCCTGGTGGAGGGTTGTTTTCATTCTTCACAAAAATAATCTTCTTCATTAGAGAGTTGAGAAACCGTAAAAGAGCATTTAAAACGTACCGGCTTGTTTTCTTACATAAAAGAAAAAACTATTACATATGCGCTGTGAAAAAATCGATTATCCGCCGTAACTTATTTGAATTGTTGGATTGGAACAACGGTTAATCGTTTGAATACCCTAGTAAATACCTTTTCGCCAATGTTGCCACTTTGCGGGCAATTACCCGAATTTGGTGCAGGTTTTACTCTCGTGGGTGGAGCTTGGGTAATTTCTTTGAGGTGTAGATCAGGTGTAATTTGAAAATCTTTAAGTTTAAAGCAAATAATAAAAGAATTTTATATTAGAGATAGAAATTATACCATTGTTAATCTAAAAATTTGGTAGATGTTCAATGAAACTCTCTGTTTTTTTTAACAAAAAAAGATTTTCATATAAACCAAAAGATTGACAGTGATTGGCACCTAATGGATAATAAGATTTCGATAAATATTAGCTTCATAGATCATTTAGAGCCCGAAGTTTATTGGACGAAAGTATGTATTTTTACTAAAAAAAATATCCCCTGGAGAAAGATATGTTTCCAATATTACAAAAAGTAATAAGTTTTGTGTTTGCTTTACCATTTACAATGCTTTAGTTTAGATATATTTAGCGACTTTAATATTTGTAAAACTGATTTGAGAAGCCATCACAAGAATTTCATTTACTTAATAAAGTACTAGATAAATGGAAGTATAACTTATTATTTTATGTTTTTATTTAACTTGTTAATTTATTTGATGTTTTTAATATTATTTTTGTTGAATTATTTTGAATTACTGTATGAATCTTAATAGTATGACACATATTGATCTTGTTTAAGTGAACTTAATATTATGAGTTTATACTGATGTGTGAAACACATATAAATATTTTGTTGTAGTATACAAATCAGTATCTGAGTCGTCTGTCCCACTGGCTTGTTGTCTATCCATGTAAACCTTCTGTACAAAGTACAGGTCGCAATTGTTAAGATAATTTAATGAAATTTGGTTCATAAGTTTATTTTTTTTTTGAAAATTTTGTGAATCGGCCCATAATTTCAATAGACCCCATAAGAAATTTTTCCTGTGCCCATTAAGCATCTTATTATATTGGTATTTGGACAAAACTTTGCCTAAATATTTTTTATTTCAACCATATTGCATCATAGCTTGCAATGCCATAACTGCCTTATAAATATTGGTATGTGTTGATAAAAATATAGCTAATATGCCATGGCAAAATGTTGTCCTGTTAGGTTTAGGAACGTAGGTCATATATAAATCCCCTCCCTTAAATCGCTTTAAGATAAAAAATCTCAAATAGAGGTAGTTACCTAGATAATTAAGAATTCTTATATTAATAGTCTTAACCGCATAACATAATTTTGTTTAATAGGGACCTAACTATGGACCACTTAAAAATTTGTCTGTGAATACTTTCTTATTTGTTCTTTTTTTAATTATTTTTTTAATAATTACACGTTAGTTTCATGTCAGGTGTAGTTTCATTTAAATTGTGTAATTTTGCTTCATCTCAAGTGTAGTTTTAAATTTTGCTGGTGGTAACGAATAAGCAGACGACAGACGAACTTAAGCTGGAGGTATACTCTACGCTTTTTTGACTCCACGTATTACATGATTTTTATGCCTTACTTGCGTTCAACGTTTCAAGTTACATGCAACGCTTTTTATGCGGCATTACTATAAGTAAAAATAAGATTTAATATGTCAACATCAGCTGATTTGTTCAAATGCTGCTTGTGACGCTTGCAAAAGTAACAAGTTACCCTACTTTTTGTATTCAACGCCTCAATGCATCCTACGCTTTTGTGCATGTAACTTGTTACATATAATTACACAGATTCTACTATTTTGACAGCTGCGAGAAGGCGCGAGAAGCTTTATAAAGCCCTACAACAAAATACATGTAATTTTTGTATTTTGTCGCCACTGTTTTTTTTTATACCCTTCACCGAAGGTAAAAGGGTATATATAACTTTGTCATTCCGTTTGTAATTTCTACAATATTGATCTAAGACCATATAAAGTATATATATTCTGGCTTCTTATGAGAAGGGAAGTTCAAATCCGGTTGTCTGTCTGTCCGTCCGTTGAAATGGGTTTTCCGAAGACCCCAGATATGATGGAGCCTAGGTTTTTATACATTTATGTCACATATAGTCCGGAATTGTTTGCTATTGAAATTCATGAAGATTGGTCCATAAATGGCTGAGATATGAGCAAAAAACCACGACTACCTCTAATTTTTCCCATAAATCCCATGTTGTTGTTGTTTTTTAAATTCTTTTTTTCTGCATATCTCGAGAGCGGTAAGAGCTACAGCTTTCAAATTTAGTACAAACATGTTGCTTGCCAGTACACAAACTCTCTAAGAAAATGGGTGGGATTGGAGAAGTGGGTGTGGCACCTCCCATACAAAGACGTTATACATTTCTGTATATCTGGAGAACGAAACGAGCTAAAGTTTCCAAATTATGTACAAACATATCGGTTATCAATACAGAGGATCCCACAAAATATGGGCGCGATTGGAAAAGTGGGCGTGGTACCTCCCGTACAAAGACATTATTTAAAATACTCAAAATTTTAAATTTTAGGGCTCTAGTATGACATATGAACACGTTTTATATACCAAAATGTCAGAAATTTTTAGCAGCATATATTTCCCGAAAACCCTGAAACCTTTCCCCAAAAATGGAAGAGTAATGCCCAAAATAACAAACATACCCATTTTTGGGAACAATAGATCTTCCCGAGTCCAAGTTTTATAATCTAAGTAAATGGTTTTTTCTTAAGCCATTATTATTTAATGCCACAGATATATTATATATCGTCATATAATTTCAAAAAAGCCCTAAGTTACATTGGAAAAATTTAAAAGGAGAAGCAAAAAAACTCTTTAAATTAAAAACTTACAAAAATTAAAAGATATGTTTCTTTTTTTTCTAAAATTAAAAGATATGTTTCTTTTTTTTTCTAAAAAAAAACATATCTTTTAATTTTTGTAAGTTTTTAATTTAAAGAGTTTTTTTGCTTCTCCTTTAAAATTTTTCCAATGTAACTTAGGGCTTTTTTGAAATTATATGACGATATGTAGATTATTCTTATCGCACCATGGTGAAGGGTATATAAGATTCGGCATAGCCGAATATAGCACTCTTACTTGTTAGTATTCATAACGAAATGATAACTTTAACAAACTTTGGCAGAGACGGAAAGTTTAATATTTTTTTTCTGTACATGTTGCGTACAGATTCAAAAGATACGAAAAATGTCAGGATTATACATGGTACCTAAATTCATCAATAGATAAG
Source organism: Pollenia amentaria (assembly GCA_943735925.1). Lineage (NCBI taxonomy): Eukaryota > Metazoa > Arthropoda > Insecta > Diptera > Polleniidae > Pollenia > Pollenia amentaria. The sequence goes on from OX031007.1 coordinate 196,379, forward strand.
AAATATGTATCTTTCGTATCCTAATGGCATCACTGATAATAACTCCATCTAGAAACATATGATATTTAATTTTTATTAATATATGAATCGTGCTGTTGAGAATTACATATGTATGTCCATCTTGCGGCATTTCTACAAACAAATATGTCAAATTATCTTTAATAAGAAAACAAAAAATTCTCAAGCACAGAAAATATATTTTTTGTTAAAGACGTACCAGTAAAAAGTGCAATAAAAAAACTATTAAAATAAAAGTTATTAAACCATAAAACAAGTGCAAAGAATATCGTTTAATAGTTTTATATAACAAAAGCAAATAACTTTGTTTTTGAGAAGAATTAATTCAAATAAATGAAAGGCACACACATATAGTACCTGCCACCAACACAAAGCCATCAACAAAAGAAAATAGATTAAGTGAAAAATTGAAAAGGTAAGAGTTAAAAATTTAGGCTTTGTAAAAAGGTATGCTTTGTTTAAAACTAAAATTTCTTATATTATAAACAATTTTATACATTAACTAATAAAATCTGAAAATGCCCCACTACCAATGCATAACATTGCAATGTTATGGGTTTCTTTAGGTTAAAGAAAATCTCACGCTATACATATATAAGTATGTAAGTGCCCCACAAAAAATAAATATTTTACAAATTAAAGGCTTTTTCAGTAATTATTCTGTATAAATTACTTTTTTTTGTTAATATGGCCCCATCTTAGCCCTTAACAGCTGTTGCATACAATGTTGTATTTTTTACAGTGTTAACGCCGGCAAAATTCAAAACTACACTTGAAATGACGGGAAATTGTCCAATTTAAATGAAATTACTTCTGTTAACAAATTTACGTTTAATTTTAAAAAAACTTGTACAAAAAAGAACAAATTATAAAGCATATAGTCGGTCCATTCCTAACATTTTATACCCTAATAATGTGATGTATTTACAGACAAAATTTTAAGAGTGCTTCCTTGTTAGGTGCAATTATGGACATATTAAAATAAAATTATGTTATGAGTTCAAGGCTAATAACATAAGAATCCTTAATGTCAAATATTATCTAGGTAACTACATCTATTTGAGATTTTTCGTCTTAAATTGATTGATTGACATATGTACCTACCAAGTTATTGCATCAGTGAGTGGTATTTGTATGTGAGCCATGGTCAAATATGGACGGATTCCAAAATTAATTTCGTAAGATAATTTAAGTTAAAAAAAATATATTTGGGCCAAGTTTTGTCATGTTAAAGCAAGCACAAAATTCATTACTTTTTCTAATATTGGAAACATATCATTCTCCTGTGGTTTTTTTTTTGTATAAATACCTTATTTTTCCACTAAACTTCGGGCTCTAAATCACTATGAAGCTCATATTTATCGAAATCTAATTGTCCATATGACGCCAATCACTACCAATATTTTGCTTCATAAACTATGGAGACCTTTTTTTTTGTACAAACAGTGACTTTGGTTACATATACTGTACATTTTTAGATTAACAATATCTTAAATGGTATACATTTTATCACAAAAATCAAATCTTTATATTATTTGTTTTTAAAAAAGAAGGAATTTCAAATTACACCAGATCTATACCTCAAAGAACTTACCCAATCTTTGCCTACGAGTGTGAAAATTGCACCAACTTCGAGTAATTACCCACAAAGGGGCAACACTGAGTTTTTACCAAGGGTTGAATGTACGTTCGCCAAAATATGTCATCGAACCGACTTCCAATTTTTGTTGTTGCAATTTTTAAAAATTCTGCTTTGATATTGCATAAGTGTCAAGATTAGGAAACTATAGTTTTGCAGTTTTTGTATTTTTATCTTGCTTTTACTCTTCTCCTTTTTATATTTTATATATAAATATGTACTAGGTTGATCGATTATTCGACTTTTTGCAAAAAACGCTTTTCGAATATTCTGAATAGTTGCTATTAAAAAAAAAACGGGTCGTGGTTAAGCATTTTAAAACAAACCTGTTTACCGGTTTTAATTCGAATACATAAAAACACAAAAATGAAATTGGTTTTTGTAATAAAAAGTTGATTTGAATAAAAACAAAACATTTCACAAAGGTAACGAACCAACAAAATATATATCTACATAGATATGACTTGAGGTATGACGATAAAATACAAAAAAGCGTGACCAGTAAATTGATCAAACTTAAGCCGGCGATACACTATCCTATTCAGTCGTACTGCTTCATATTGTTGCATGTAAAGCAATAGCTTTACATACACTTCTTCTTCTTTACTCTACTTTGGGAGCCTTCGGGATCCTAATTTGCACGAAAAGCGTTCCCTTACTTTAAATTAGTGTAAACGAGAGCGGGTTTGAGAGAATAAAATTCTTATTCTTCTTGCACGAAACAGCCCAAACTTTTTTTCGTGCAGATTGTGTAAATTGTCAAACAGCTGTAAAGCTTAGACAAAACAAAAAAGGTAAAAAAAAAAAAAATAAACAAAATATTGGAAAGTGTTGTAGAATAAAATAGTGTACTAAAATAAGAAAGTTTTGTACAAGGCGAATTCATTCCAGGTAGTCTCGGTGGTACAACACGTACAAAAACCACAAGCAATTTGTTTTTGTAAAATCATTGTACCATGTCAAAAACCGAAACAAATCAAAACAGAAACATAGATAATAAACAAAATTTTGACATCCAACAATTATAAAGCTAAAGAAAAAAAGTTATCAGCAGGAATTTTAGGATCACCTGTAATGAATTCGCCTTGATTTTGTATTGGAATATTAAAAAAGGTAATAAACGTGTTTGTTTTGTCTTATTTTTGGCAAAAGTAGTTTATTTCTACAGATAATCTACAATTTTTCAAATGTGTCGCAAACTTTTATTATTTTGTCAAGACTGTCAAAACTCTTTGACTTTTTATTTTGTGCTTAAAATTGTGTTTTTCTGTTCCCGTACTTTTGTGTAATTTTGTTTCTTTATGGGAGACATTTATGCTAGCATTCATTTTCACTTAACCAAAAAAGTAAAGAGACAGAGCTAATGAGAACGATTATAGTTAGCAGTAGGGATGATTATCCCGAAATGCCGATCCCGAATAATTTTAATTTTTTAATCCCGGGATTTTCGGGATTAAGTCGATCCCGAAATCTTTAACTTAATTTTTTTGTTTTACCTCTTTTTAGAAAAAGAAATTCATCATGAAATTCTCCCTTGTGATCTTTTATATTTATTTGATTAGCTCTGTACTGTCATTGAAAACGAAAGAAAAAAGTTAAACTTTGTAAGTCTTTTTAAGCGTGTTAAACAATAGCTGCGTTCGAGAACACAAAAGTTTTTACTATTTTTTACTGAACTTTACTGCATTTTACTAAATTGCGTTCGCGTACACAAAATACAGTAAATGAGAACACAAATTGACAGCGTAAAGTGACAGTTCTTGACTGAGTACTTACCAAGAATGATATAAAAAGAGATTACGCCATGCGCATGTTTTCCCGTTAGATGACGTAGCTTAACCCAAGCTAGGGTTACCTATTCGTGTATGTTTCGTGACGTCATTTAACCCACCTGCGCAGAAAATTCAATTTTTGATTCGTGTTGTCGTAATCTTTCTTCTATCATTCTTGGTACTTACAAATTTTTACTGCAGAAATTTTTGCAGTAAAATTTAGTAAAACAAAAAAACATATGTTTCAAAAGGTAAACAAACAAAAGTAGCAAACAAAAGGCATACAAAATGTGAAAAAATGGTTTAAAAAAAGAAAAGTTGAAACAAAACTAAAATAAAAACAAAATATGAATAAATATTAATTAATTAAACTTGTTTGTGAAGAATTTATATGGCTAAATACCAACTTTTGAAACTTTGTTTTGTTATGTTAATTTTTTGGAGTTGTAAAAGTGTCAAGTACTCGGGTACTTAGAACAGCCCTGGTTTTTAAAGTTATCAATAGTAAAAAAGTATTCGTGTACTATTGATCAAATTTAGCCGGACACAAATTAGCAAATTCAAATAAAATAAGAAACAAACAAATATACTAAAAAATTACATAAAATAATTTGTTTGTATTTTCCAAAAATATTCGTGTTATAAAAAGTATTTAATCGAGTACCGATAAGAAAACGAGTTAAGTAGTCAAAAGTGTAAACATTTTTCAACACTTCAATTATTTGCCATCAGCTGTTGCCTTTATTTTACGAATTTTTACAAATTTTGCGTTCGCGTACTTTTTTGGACAACAGCTTTTTGTGAGACCAAATTTTTAAGTTTACTCATTTACTGCATTTTACTGTAAAAGTACTCAAACGCACCTAATTATAAAGAAATTTTAATGTGAAAAGTGCGGAAAATACTTAAAGAAGAAAATTAATTAAAAAAAGGAAAGTTTTCCAAAATTGATGTCATTTAATCTTTAGGTGGTTTTCTACCATAATCCGTTGAGTTTATGCCCTGACACTTCCTAGTTTGGCTGGCATAAATCAGCAACGATTTTTACTGACCATTTTGGATGAACCCACTTTTCTCTGGAACGGCTCGGGAAAGTTTTCCAAAATTGATGTCATTTAATCTTTAGGTGGTTTTCTACCATAATCCGTTGAGTTTATGCCCTGACACTTCCTAGTTTGGCTGGCATAAATCAGCAACGATTTTTACTGACCATTTTGGATGAACCCACTTTTCTCTGGAACGGCTCGGGAAAGTTTTCCAAAATTGATGTCATTTAATCTTTAGGTGGTATTCTACCATAATCCGTTGAGTTTATGCCCTGACACTTCCTAGTTTGGCTGGCATAAATCAGCAACGATTTTTACTGACCATTTTGGATGAACCCACTGTTCTCTGGAACGGCTCGGGAAAGTTTTCCAAAATTGATGTCATTTAATCTTTAGGTGGTATTCTACCATAATCCGTTGAGTTTATGCCCTGACACTTCCTAGTTTGGCTGGCATAAATCAGCAACGATTTTTACTGACCATTTTGGATGAACCCACTTTTCTCTGGAACGGCTCGGGAAAGTTTTCCAAAATTGATGTCATTTAATCTTTAGGTGGTATTCTACCATAATCCGTTGAGTTTATGCCCTGACACTTCCTAGTTTGGCTGGCATAAATCAGCAACGATTTTTACTGACCATTTTGGATGAACCCACTTTTCTCTGGAACGGCTCGGGAAAGTTTTCCAAAATTGATGTCATTTAATCTTTAGGTGGTTTTCTACCATAATCCGTTGAGTTTATGCCCTGACACTTCCTAGTTTGGCTGGCATAAATCAGCAACGATTTTTACTGACCATTTTGGATGAACCCACTTTTCTCTGGAACGGCTCGGGAAAGTTTTCCAAAATTGATGTCATTTAATCTTTAGGTGGTTTTCTACCATAATCCGTTGAGTTTATGCCCTGACACTTCCTAGTTTGGCTGGCATAAATCAGCAACGATTTTTACTGACCATTTTGGATGAACCCACTTTTCTCTGGAACGGCTCGGGAAAGTTTTCCAAAATTGATGTCATTTAATCTTTAGGTGGTATTCTACCATAATCCGTTGAGTTTATGCCCTGACACTTCCTAGTTTGGCTGGCATAAATCAGCAACTATTTTTACTGACCATTTTGGATGAACCCACTTTTCTCTGGAACGGCTCGGGAAAGTTTTCCAAAATTGATGTCATTTAATCTTTAGGTGGTTTTCTACCATAATCCGTTGAGTTTATGCCCTGACACTTCCTAGTTTGGCTGGCATAAATCAGCAACGATTTTTACTGACCATTTTGGATGAACCCACTTTTCTCTGGAACGGCTCGGGAAAGTTTTCCAAAATTGATGTCATTTAATCTTTAGGTGGTATTCTACCATAATCCGTTGAGTTTATGCCCTGACACTTCCTAGTTTGGCTGGCATAAATCAGCAACGATTTTTACTGACCATTTTGGATGAACCCACTTTTCTCTGGAACGGCTCGGGAAAGTTTTCCAAAATTGATGTCATTTAATCTTTAGGTGGTATTCTACCATAATCCGTTGAGTTTATGCCCTGACACTTCCTAGTTTGGCTGGCATAAATCAGCAACGATTTTTACTGACCATTTTGGATGAACCCACTTTTCTCTGGAACGGCTCGGGAAAGTTTTCCAAAATTGATGTCATTTAATCTTTAGGTGGTTTTCTACCATAATCCGTTGAGTTTATGCCCTGACACTTCCTAGTTTGGCTGGCATAAATCAGCAACGATTTTTACTGACCATTTTGGATGAACCCACTTTTCTCTGGAACGGCTCGGGAAAGTTTTCCAAAATTGATGTCATTTAATCTTTAGGTGGTTTTCTACCATAATCCGTTGAGTTTATGCCCTGACACTTCCTAGTTTGGCTGGCATAAATCAGCAACGATTTTTACTGACCATTTTGGATGAACCCACTTTTCTCTGGAACGGCTCGGGAAAGTTTTCCAAAATTGATGTCATTTAATCTTTAGGTGGTATTCTACCATAATCCGTTGAGTTTATGCCCTGACACTTCCTAGTTTGGCTGGCATAAATCAGCAACGATTTTTACTGACCATTTTGGATGAACCCACTTTTCTCTGGAACGGCTCGGGAAAGTTTTCCAAAATTGATGTCATTTAATCTTTAGGTGGTTTTCTACCATAATCCGTTGAGTTTATGCCCTGACACTTCCTAGTTTGGCTGGCATAAATCAGAAACGATTTTTACTGACCATTTTGGATGAACCCACTTTTCTCTGGAACGGCTCGGGAAAGTTTTCCAAAATTGATGTCATTTAATCTTTAGGTGGTTTTCTACCATAATCCGTTGAGTTTATGCCCTGACACTTCCTAGTTTGGCTGGCATAAATCAGCAACGATTTTTACTGACCATTTTGGATGAACCCACTTTTCTCTGGAACGGCTCGGGAAAGTTTTCCAAAATTGATGTCATTTAATCTTTAGGTGGTATTCTACCATAATCCGTTGAGTTTATGCCCTGACACTTCCTAGTTTGGCTGGCATAAATCAGCAACGATTTTTACTGACCATTTTGGATGAACCCACTTTTCTCTGGAACGGCTCGGGAAAGTTTTCCAAAATTGATGTCATTTAATCTTTAGGTGGTATTCTACCATAATCCGTTGAGTTTATGCCCTGACACTTCCTAGTTTGGCTGGCATAAATCAGCAACGATTTTTACTGACCATTTTGGATGAACCCACTTTTCTCTGGAACGGCTCGGGAAAGTTTTCCAAAATTGATGTCATTTAATCTTTAGGTGGTTTTCTACCATAATCCGTTGAGTTTATGCCCTGACACTTCCTAGTTTGGCTGGCATAAATCAGCAACGATTTTTACTGACCATTTTGGATGAATCCACTTTTCTCTGGAACGGCTCGGGAAAGTTTTCCAAAATTGATGTCATTTAATCTTTAGGTGGTATTCTACCATAATCCGTTGAGTTTATGCCCTGACACTTCCTAGTTTGGCTGGCATAAATCAGCAACGATTTTTACTGACCATTTTGGATGAACCCACTTTTCTCTGGAACGGCTCGGGAAAGTTTTCCAAAATTGATGTCATTTAATCTTTAGGTGGTTTTCTACCATAATCCGTTGAGTTTATGCCCTGACACTTCCTAGTTTGGCTGGCATAAATCAGCAACGATTTTTACTGACCATTTTGGATGAACCCACTTTTCTCTGGAACGGCTCGGGAAAGTTTTCCAAAATTGATGTCATTTAATCTTTAGGTGGTATTCTACCATAATCCGTTGAGTTTATGCCCTGACACTTCCTAGTTTGGCTGGCATAAATCAGCAACGATTTTTACTGACCATTTTGGATGAACCCACTTTTCTCTGGAACGGCTCGGGAAAGTTTTCCAAAATTGATGTCATTTAATCTTTAGGTGGTTTTCTACCATAATCCGTTGAGTTTATGCCCTGACACTTCCTAGTTTGGCTGGCATAAATCAGCAACGATTTTTACTGACCATTTTGGATGAACCCACTTTTCTCTGGAACGGCTCGGGAAAGTTTTCCAAAATTGATGTCATTTAATCTTTAGGTGGTTTTCTACCATAATCCGTTGAGTTTATGCCCTGACACTTCCTAGTTTGGCTGGCATAAATCAGCAACGATTTTTACTGACCATTTTGGATGAACCCACTTTTCTCTGGAACGGCTCGGGAAAGTTTTCCAAAATTGATGTCATTTAATCTTTAGGTGGTATTCTACCATAATCCGTTGAGTTTATGCCCTGACACTTCCTAGTTTGGCTGGCATAAATCAGCAACGATTTTTACTGACCATTTTGGATGAACCCACTTTTCTCTGGAACGGCTCGGGAAAGTTTTCCAAAATTGATGTCATTTAATCTTTAGGTGGTTTTCTACCATAATCCGTTGAGTTTATGCCCTGACACTTCCTAGTTTGGCTGGCATAAATCAGAAACGATTTTTACTGACCATTTTGGATGAACCCACTTTTCTCTGGAACGGCTCGGGAAAGTTTTCCAAAATTGATGTCATTTAATCTTTAGGTGGTTTTCTACCATAATCCGTTGAGTTTATGCCCTGACACTTCCTAGTTTGGCTGGCATAAATCAGCAACGATTTTTACTGACCATTTTGGATGAACCCACTTTTCTCTGGAACGGCTCGGGAAAGTTTTCCAAAATTGATGTCATTTAATCTTTAGGTGGTATTCTACCATAATCCGTTGAGTTTATGCCCTGACACTTCCTAGTTTGGCTGGCATAAATCAGCAACGATTTTTACTGACCATTTTGGATGAACCCACTTTTCTCTGGAACGGCTCGGGAAAGTTTTCCAAAATTGATGTCATTTAATCTTTAGGTGGTATTCTACCATAATCCGTTGAGTTTATGCCCTGACACTTCCTAGTTTGGCTGGCATAAATCAGCAACGATTTTTACTGACCATTTTGGATGAACCCACTTTTCTCTGGAACGGCTCGGGAAAGTTTTCCAAAATTGATGTCATTTAATCTTTAGGTGGTTTTCTACCATAATCCGTTGAGTTTATGCCCTGACACTTCCTAGTTTGGCTGGCATAAATCAGCAACGATTTTTACTGACCATTTTGGATGAATCCACTTTTCTCTGGAACGGCTCGGGAAAGTTTTCCAAAATTGATGTCATTTAATCTTTAGGTGGTATTCTACCATAATCCGTTGAGTTTATGCCCTGACACTTCCTAGTTTGGCTGGCATAAATCAGCAACGATTTTTACTGACCATTTTGGATGAACCCACTTTTCTCTGGAACGGCTCGGGAAAGTTTTCCAAAATTGATGTCATTTAATCTTTAGGTGGTTTTCTACCATAATCCGTTGAGTTTATGCCCTGACACTTCCTAGTTTGGCTGGCATAAATCAGCAACGATTTTTACTGACCATTTTGGATGAACCCACTTTTCTCTGGAACGGCTCGGGAAAGTTTTCCAAAATTGATGTCATTTAATCTTTAGGTGGTATTCTACCATAATCCGTTGAGTTTATGCCCTGACACTTCCTAGTTTGGCTGGCATAAATCAGCAACGATTTTTACTGACCATTTTGGATGAACCCACTTTTCTCTGGAACGGCTCGGGAAAGTTTTCCAAAATTGATGTCATTTAATCTTTAGGTGGTATTCTACCATAATCCGTTGAGTTTATGCCCTGACACTTCCTAGTTTGGCTGGCATAAATCAGCAACGATTTTACTGACCATTTTGGATGAACCCACTTTTCTATGGAACGGAAGGTTGGAAAGTTGATGTTTTTTAATCCTTTTCCACTAAATTTCTAAAACATTAAATCCAGAAAATACATTCATTTTCAATTCCGATGTTGCCACTAAGTCCCCAGATTGTTTATTTCCGCCGTTGCTAACTTTCGTTGCTATCTTGGCGGACGTTAAAATTTAGTAAAACAAAAAAAAACATATGTTTCAAAAGGTAAACAAACAAAAGTAGCAAACAAAAGGCATACAAATTGTGAAAAAATTGTTTAAAAAAAGAAAATTTGAAATAAAAACAAAAAATTAATTAATATTAATTAATTGAACTTGTTTGTGAAGAATTTATATGGCTAAATACCAACTTTTGAAACTTTGTTTTGTTATGTTAATTTTTTGGAGTTGTAAAAGTGTCAAGTACTCGGGTACTTAGAACAGCCCTGGTTTTTAAAGTTATCAATAGTAAAAAAGTATTCGTGTACTATTGATCAAATTTAGCCGGACACAAATTAGCAAATTCAAATAAAATAAGAAACAAACAAATATACTAAAAAATTACATAAAATAATTTGTTTGTATTTTCCAAAAATATTCGTGTTATAAAAAGTATTTAATCGAGTACCGATAAGAAAACGAGTTAAGTAGTCAAAAGTGTAAACATTTTTCAACACTTCAATTATTTGCCATCAGCTGTTGCCTTTATTTTACGAATTTTTACAAATTTTGCGTTCGCGTACTTTTTTGGACAACAGCTTTTTGTGAGACCAAATTTTTAAGTTTACTCATTTACTGCATTTTACTGTAAAAGTACTCAAACGCACCTAATTATAAAGAAATTTTAATGTGAAAAGTGCGGAAAATACTTAAAGAAGAAAATTAATTAAATAAAGAAATGTCTTTTGAAATCTCCGATCTACGGTAATTTATGGAGCGATTTGACGAAATTAAGTAGTGTAATTAGTATGTAGTACACTACGTAATTCCTACCACTAGTGGTGGTGGGTCTAACATGGCGTGTTTTATGTTAAAATTAGATTTTTATGGTTAACTAAAAAAATTGATTTTATTGACTAATTTCAATTATTCATCTTACTTTATTCAATAGAAATTTTAATATAATCATACAAATAAATAAGTTACTAGTTTGCTCTATTTAGTTACTATATTCTTCCTTATCGTGGTAAGCGAATTTAAAATACGCCTGCTGTTGTTTGGTAATACATAAAAGAAAACGTGAACTTATTTGTTTTAATCTATTACCAAACAGTTACAGGAGTATTTTACATTCGCCAACCACGATAAGGGTGGTTAATTATTTTTTTTATTTAGTTTGAATCAACTGAGGTAATTAAATAAAATATAGATTTTATGCTAATTATTTTTTAATTGAATCAATTAGCACATTGTTGGAAATCGTACGTTGTTTCTTTTTATCATATTTTAATTAAATTAATCATTAATTAAGAAAAAAGCACTATTTTAAATTTTTTACAAATTTAAGTCATCAATATAATTATATTATATTTAATTTTATATGAGTTTACAATTTTATGACTACCTTGTGAATCCCCCAATTATATCTAACTTTGTAATATCAAATGAATTATAAAACTTTTCTTTGTAAACCTCTTTTAAATACGTTTTTTTTAATAAATATCTATAAAAAGCATTTATCTTTTGACTTTCAAGAACCCCGAGTCCAGAAAAATGCAGATAATCTGAAAAATTCCTGGATCCCGTAAAATCCCGGGATCCCTAGTTAGCAGTAACATGTAGATTAAGTTAGGTTAAGTTAAGAAGGGTAATGCGCCCAAGGGCACAATTCCACATGGAAACCAAAGCGGTCCATTGTGAATCCCTTCAGTAAAGCGGTACAGAAAAGAGAGAAGAGAAGAAGAAAATGAAAATAGCAGATCGATAGAGTAAAAAGATATTAGCAGGTACTACGTAGGACAATTACTCCCTCTACAGCAACGATCATCACGCTATGCCCCCAGGGGCCGAGCACTTTTCGGGATTTTCACACACACAACACGAATGTTACCGAAACTCACTTCAAAGATTGTAAAAAACTATAATTTCATTCAGTTGTATGCTAGCTTTCAAACAAGCAGGTCGCCGCCGCTTTTGTTGTTTGAAAACAAAAACAAAACACATAGTTAATATCTTAACTGAGTACTTTTATTTTTCTCTCTTTTTCAGAATTTCAAATATTTTAAGTACACTTTGAATATTATTCTCCTTTGTATGTGCTTATTTAAATGTGGAAAATAGAGTGGAGAAAAAGTTTTCATTTTCATCTAAAATTTTGAATAAAGCAGAATGACTTGTATACAATCAGAAATTAAAAAAAATAAGTGCATTTATATAACAAAAAATTTGTTTAATACAAAAAACAATTTTTTTTTCATATGTATCCAGAAATTTCTTTCAGTGCACCCAAAATACACACACCACTACACACACATTTTTAACTGACTCTCTTTGTGATTACCTCTGCTCTACAGTCCCTTCAACAGAAACAGCCTTCATATTTTCCTGACAAACCCCAGTAAATCGACTGGATTACATCCAGCGATGCACCCCAGTTCGTCGTGAAATCTATCTCCCAGCCTTTTCTGTCTGATACCCTTCACCCTAGGACAGTGGCACAGTACATGCTCAATCGTCTCTAGCTCCAAAGAAGCATCGCATAATCTGCAGAAGTCCGGTATGGTATTGTCCCATTTACTCGTAAAAGACCTTACAGAACAATGACCCGTCAAGGACCCTAAAAGTGTCCTGAGACCACTCCTATCCAATCCGAGCAGAATCCTGATTGCCCCTGCGTCCAATCCAGGCTATAGTGTCCTAAACACCCTGCATTCCGTTCTGTCCCTCCAGGACCGGTTAACGTCATCACGGAATCTTTCCCGTATCACCTTATATTAGTGACAGGGGTGCTTTACCCACCGTCCCTTATTAATAAGTCCAGACCCGAACCCTCTCTCGCGAGTTTGTCCGCCACCTCATTGCCATCCACCTTGAGGTGTCCGGGTATCCAACACAGCCTTAATGTGAATACCTCCATGAGCTCCCTCAGAGCATCCCTACACCGAGCGACCAGGCACGATCGCACCGTATTTGTCAGTGCCTTAAGCGCTGCCTGACTATCGACGTAAATTGTCACCTCAGTATCACTTCCGTCGCCCTCCAGATCGCTAGGATCTCAGCCTGAAAAACACTGCACTTATCCGGGAGTCTGAATGAACTTTTTACGTCGGTGTCCGCCATAAAAACCCCGGCACCCGTGCCGCTTTCTATCTTAGATCCATCCGTTAATACTGCCCACCCCTCAAACAGTCCAATGAATCCACGCCAAACTTCCTTATCCGGGAACTCCACCGGGGGTGTTACACCAAAGTCTAGGGTCATAATCCCAGGATCCGAAATTCCCTCGAGAATACTACCCTATCAAGCAGACCCACTTCGTTCAAAATTCTCGTGTGATCATCCCGCCTAGGTCTAACCAATGAAGCCTCGTAGAGTCTAAGGCCCTAATCATGTACAACGCAGTGCAACGCCACAGAACTAGCGCAACGCCAAAGAATAACATTGAAAGCACAAACAATGTGATAAATATTTTGTAATTTTGTTGTTGTTTTCTACAGAAATTCACATTGCGTCTTAAAATTTCAAACGCTCCATTGCATGTGTCGTTGAAAATTTTAAAACGGTACATGAATTTCTGTTGAAAGCAACAACAAAATTACAAAATATTTACGACATTGTTTGTGCTTTCAATGTTATTGTTTGGCGTTGCGCTGCGTTGTACATGATTAGGGCCTAAATAAGTTCCTAGCAGCCACACTCTTCACATAATGTTCAATAGGGGACAGATATAGTAGGATATCCAACGCTGCCTGTGGAGTGCTTCTCCTTGCACCTGTGATGCTAAGAGATTCACTCCTTTGAGAATTGCTTTTTTTTTTGCAATCGTTTACTTAACAAAACTATATATTCTTAAATTCTCTAGTAAACTAGTTATTACATTACATGTATTTTTACCTAAATTTCAAATATTTATACAATATTTACATTTGTATATACATATCTTTTATTTATTGTAAAGAAAAAAATAAGAAAAAACCTTACTTAACTATTCCAAAAAAAATAAAAAATAAAGGTTATTAAGGGTAAAAAGAAGAGGAAGTGAAACTTAGTTTGTAAGCCACCAAAATTTTTTAATATTTATGTTTAGAAACATATTTTTATCTTTTGCGTAAACGCTACTGTCAAATCTTTTATTAGCATCTGTAAGTTGGTTGCTTTGAATTGCTTTAATATTGGCTCGTCCATACAAATGATAAAGTATAGGAACGCCGAACTCATTTTGGATGTAATTTTTGCTATCGAGGTATACAAAAGCCTCAGGTGGTATATATCCATTTTGGAGTGTTTTTTTTTAATAAATTCGTCGCTAGCATAGTATGGAGCCATAATTAAATTATTTTCTGAACACTCAGAGCTTTCAACGATGTTCCTTATTGGATGAATAATAAAGTTATCAATCCTGCCTATTTTTGCCTTATTATATAACTTTTTATTTGAAACATATTTTAAATAGTTACTATTAGGAGATCTGAAAAGTAAAGTACATGCTCTCAAGCACTTTCTCTCAAAAACTCTTAGTTTTTCCATATACGAAGGTGATATATTGAACCATTTTTGGCATCCGTATGTTAATATAGGACGTATTAATGATTGATATAAAATAATTTTCACGTTTGAGTGAATATATTTAGAGAAAAATAAATTTTTATGCAAGTAAAATGCGTTTCTAGCTTTAATTATTTGTAAATTAATGTGTGTGTTAAAATAGAGAAACTTATCTAGGTGAATACCTAAGTATTTAACCATGTCTTTATTGGCGATTATTGCATTGTTGTTGGATTTTATTTTAAAGGATTTCCAATTCCTTTTAACATTGTTGTTACACTGGCCTACTGGGGGTCGAAAAAGAATAGTCTCGCATTTATGACTGTTGATTTTCATATGCCAATCGATAGCATAATTTTCTACAATATTAAATTTGTTTTGGAGTTCTTGATTTATTTTTTCAATTTTATTCTCAGAATAAAAAATGATTATGTCGTCAGCAAATCCAATGCTATTATCTATTTCATTGAGAAGATCATGTATATACAAGTTAATGAGAATTGGCGAGTTAACCGTGCCTTGTTGTAGACCATTAACTATTACAAATTTTTTTGTACTAATTTTGTTATTACTAGAGACAATAAAAGATTTGTTGTTTAACATATTATATATAAGAATTATAAAATGTAAGGGAAATTTGTATTTAACAAGTTTATAAATTAAAGTTGCTATCCAAATACTATCGAAAGCTTTTTCGAAATCTATAAGACAAGCTCCTGTACAAGAGGACTTATTCCAGTTCCAATAAATATTTGAAGTCAGTAAGTGTATTGCGTGGATAGTTGAGTGTTTGTGCTTGAACCCGAATTGATTATCATTTACTAGTAATAGTTTTTTGCATAACAGTGTTATATTGATGTTTATGCAAACTTCGAAAATTTTGCTTATGTTTGGGAGCAAGCTTATAGCACGTAGGTTTTTTGGGTCACTACTATCTTTATTTTTTTTTGGGCAAGACTATTACTTTGGCTGTTTTCCAAGCGAGAGGGAAATAAGCATTATTCAACATGTTAACAAGTGTGCAATATTCAAATATCAGAGGATCTGGAATATTTTTCAATACAATATTGGGGATATTGTCCACTCCCGATGATAGTTTGCTCTTCAAATTTCTGAAAATATATGTGACAGTGTCATTTGTCATGAAAAAGATTTCAGCTAGGGAGCCGCTTAACTGGTTCGCCTTTCTGTGTACATTAATTGTCGTAAGAAGGGCTTTGTGTTTCGAAGTCAGACCTCTTTTCCAGAAAATTATTGAAGCAATTCGTTACGTCACTTTGCACTCTATTATTAAAATCAGTTTCCTTGAAAGCGTGAACTTTTCCAATGAAAGTACCAATAACATTAAGTATTTGGTATTCGTCTCTTAGCACAAAGTTGTTATTGTCTTTATCCAACAAGTCAGGGTTAACTTCTGCATTTCTTATTACGATTTCATCATCTCTGGAGATCTTCAAAAGTTCGATATTGAACTTTTTTGATGTTCTGAATTGTTTTTTAGCCTCTCTGAACATATCAGAGGAATTTGTTGGAGTCAAGTTTTCAAGTTTTTCTTGAAAATGTTGGTTTACATTTATAACAAAGTTATCATTAATTAACTTTTTAATAAGTTTTAGTTTGGCTTTTAGCAGATTTAATTCTGGTAATGGAAGGATGGTTACGAGTCTATTAGACTTTTTTATAGAAGTTAAAATTTTACTTTTTTCATGTTGAAGTTTTTTGATGATATTATTACAAAATATTTCAGTTGAGTTTGATTTTTTATGCTCGGGAACACATTCCTCGATGGCCTTGACAATAATGTCATTAAGTTTCAAAAGATAAAAGTCAATTTCAGAATTTGTTAAATTTCTGCAATTGGGAATATAGTCACTTTCATTTAGTCTGTTTACTATAGTATTTTTGAACCTTTTCGAATTAGTTTTTTTATAATTATACTTTGGAATGGGCTTGTCTTTAAAAAATTCTAATGGATGTTCGTTTTCGGCACCTAAAATTTGGATTTGTAATGCATTGTGGTCGCTATCGTAATCAAGAGTTGTTTAGGAATTTAGTGTATCATTATTTCTATGTATGTATAGACGAGAGTCAGCTAAACATAGGTCTAAATAGGAACCACAACGAGGATAAGACGGTGTTAGTTAAGAATACAAACTAGTTCTGAATCTAATTTCATAATTAGATAACCAATCTTTAAACATATTTCCTTTAGTATTACTTGTAGTATTACCCCAATCCGTATGTTTGCAATTAAGATCGCCTGCTAAAATGTAAAAATTATTTGGATTTTCTAAGTCAAGGTTTTGAAAAAATTGAAGAAACTCTGTTTTAAAGTGGTTACTATTATTACCGGATACATAATAAGCTGAAATAACAAATAAGAACTTATTTGATGGCAAAGAAATTTTGATAATAGTGGTTTTCAAACATTTAAATGAATTAATTATTTGGTTAGAATAATTAATATATTTTAGACCATTTTTTATTATAATTGCAGTTCCACATCTTCTCTTAGCATCAGTTCTATCTTTTCGAATCATGTCATCAAGTCTTCTACTAAGTTTAATTATAGAGTTATCTTTGAGAATTGCTGATCATCTTCTTATAGCTATTCACGTTCAACGCATCCCACCAAACAGTACATCCATTACTTACAAAAGGCCTAACAACCGATGTGTTAATCCGATTTTCCTGCCCATGGAATCAAAGGACCTGAGAATCCCGTTCACCTCCCCTTGTGATGTCCCCCTCCTTATCCTTTGATCCACCAGGCAGGAGTTGATAATCCTGCTACTAAGCATACAGACTATCCACTCCACCAGAAAGTCTTTAACTCTCGGCTCCACCAACGAATCCTTAATCGCCTCAATCCCAATGTTATTAAAGGCTCCTATGTCCTGAAACGCGGCGAGAGTATATTCCTTATGCCTCAGGCCCACTACCTCATGTAGCGCACTCCCAACAGATTTACCCTTAAGGTAGGCATGTTGAGCGCTGCTAATGAGGTGGGCTGAGATAGAGATCTATCAGTCTCTCAAGTGTCTTCAATAAGAATGAAGACAGACTAATAGGCCTGAAATCTCCCGACTTCGAGTGGCCTGACCTGCCAGCCTTGGGTATAAAAGTTACCCTGACCTCTCTTTACCCCCTAGGCAGATACCTCCTACTGAGGCATTTCCTAAATATATTCACCAGCAGAAATAATGCGTCATCCGCGATATTGCAGAGCATGGTAGGAAAATACCCTCCGGACCCGGTGATTTATATGGGTCGAAAGTATTGACCGCCCAAGCACTCAAGCTTCTCCCTTGTGACTATTTCCTCGATGTAGGCGGACGTATGACTTGATATCACGGACATTTCGTCCCATTGACCATCGCTCATACCTCCGGTTTCCATACACCCAGGAAAGTGCTCTTCCATGAGTAAGGTTAGGGTCTTAGAGCTAGACTCAGCCCATAAGCCGTCATTCCTTTGGATAAACCCCAGGGTCCTAGGATCATTAGATAAAATCCGTCCCAATGTGTTTGTGGTTTAGCAAACAAACCTTCCTTTTGTTGTGAATTCCTTGGCATAACCAATTGGCCCTTCTTGAATCCTTCAGATCATATTTGGACAAGAAAGATACCTCATTATCTCCCTGTACATTAAGTGCACCAGAGTTGCACTGCTGGAGCGGCGCACAACTTATTTGTTGTCCACCTGGCTGCAACACACTTTCTGCAGTTTGCTATCCAGTCCGTCACTAAGATTATCTCCACTAGTACCGTGATGGATTTCCTGCACCACTTCACATACTTCAGTAGACGGCACAATCATAAGGCACTGCCTTGCCATCGGCTCCCTCCCATGTTCGGTATAGGCAACCATTTGCCATTCAAAGACTTTTCCACTGTACCCAATATGATTTTATCAGTGGACCATATGAAGCAATTTCTTTAGAAGTTGGGGTTCTACCTGCCATTTTGTCCCTCATAATCTTAGCCAATATGGGATAATTTCTTTGCGCCTTTATCCAGTCTTTACTGGGCTCTACCTGCAATGTGCAACCTTCACTGATGCATTCCCTTCTATCGGACTTCGTACAGTGTCCGGACTCTAATGCACTAAGCTGTCCTCCATGTCAACTGCTTTTTCCCACGAACCTCGCTTCCATACCCAACATCAAGGGGTATTTCAACATCACCCAAATACATGATGTGTTTTCCCATATCCAGACTTATGTTTTAACGAATCATTAAATATGTGCCAATCAGTACTTCGTCTACAATGTCAGCCACAAGAAACTCATGAAAAGTGACTATATCTGCAACTCTTAACACTACACGTGTTTTGTCATAGAGAGTCGCAGGCTCAACTGTAGCTGTTCGCAATCTCACTCCGCTTAGTGGTACGACAGCTCCTCTCACCAAGTCAGGCCTTATAATTGAAAATCCTGCACCAGTGTCGATAGTCATAATGCGCTCATTGCCATCGATGTAACCACATCTTGTTACACTTCTATTGCTCTTTTGCACTACCAAAAATTGTCGAGTCCTCAGATGTGAAGGGTAGCACTCCCTCCATACTTAACGACGACTCCTGTATGGGCTGCTGATTAGGTCTTTTGTTGTTTCTTTGCGCCGAAACGGATCTTAAACTTATTCTCGGTGCTTTGCAGTTACGTTGTATATGCCGAATATTACCGCCGTTTTAGCATTTCACTTTGTTTCTGCCCAGCTTCTCACCAAAAGCCTTAAAAAGTGCATCTTTTATGTCCCTCATTTCCTTTATTAACTCGCTTTTATCCTCGCAAGTCATATCGAGTTTTCGCACCTTGTGCGTCTGTGGCTTGGAAATTATTCTTGCGGTTTCCTGGGCCAGGGCAAATGAAACAGTTTCTGCAAATGATGACTTTTGTGATGTACAAACCGCAAGTTTCACATCAGCATCTCGAATACCATTTACAAATGCTTCCGCTTTAAAATGATCCAAAAATGGATGATTCCAGCTGCACCAAACGCTCTATCTCAAGTGCGAAAACCTGTAAAGCTTTTGTACTCTGCCACGCAACTCCATTTTGTATATCTCTTTTCTATGTTCAACACCATCCTTACGTTGCAGTGCTACCATAATGTCATCATAATAGTTTCTGCAACTTACTGGTACACTTTCTAGAATTTCAGCCGCAGTCCCCTTTAGTGCAAAAATTAGCTATATGGCCTTTTCAACACTCTTCAATGCATTTCTGTTAGCAACTGTACCAAACTGGAACTTAAAAACGTTAAATGGAACCCTACCGTCAAAACAAGACATCTGGGAAAACCCGCACCGCTGCCTCCTGGCATTGAATGTTTTTAACTTTTGCTTCCAGATGGTGTAGCTTTTCATCAAAAACCGTGACTTGGGCTTTTACATTCGTCACTTGTGTTTTCACATCCGAGAATTGTTATTTTACATCAGCCAGCTTATGGTTAGATTCTATTTCTATTTCCATTTCATTTACATTTTCATTTATTTCACTGGAAATCTCTTGATATTTCTCAATTGTAATTCTAGAATACTCTTGAATTTCTGCTAGTATTGTGCTGTCTTCTCTTCCATTTTTCTAGAAGCTTCAGCAAGAATATCGTTCGAATTTTCTTTTATCATCTTCACCATGCTTCTGAAATTATCGTCCATTCTTCTAGAAGTTATATCAATTTTTCTAGAAGTTTTAGCTAGCATAGCTCTTGAATTTTCATCTATTATTGCCATCATAGCAGCAAATATCGTCTTGAAATCCATACTGCTGGCAACTGGAGGTGTACATACCTCTGTTTTTTCTTTATCATCGAATTCGTAGATACCAATGTCGATATTGCGTCGCTCGAATTCATCTATTAACCTCTTCTGCAGCTCTGCTTTATTTCCTGCAGTTGGTAGTAGATCTTACTTGCTCAACTCTTTCTTGAGCTGTTCCACTTTAAGTTCTTCAAATTTTATTGCTGCCTATTTTTTTATTTTTTTTTATATTAAATTTTTTTTTTTAATTTATTTTACTTTTGCAATTTCCCTTCAGACACCAATTGTTACGTTACTGCCTTTTCAATAACGTTTTTGGTTTATTTCCTTTATTATAAACTTCTTGAGTTTTTTTATTGCAACTTTAATAAAATAAATAAAACATTTTAAACACTTTATAGCTGATACTATAAACTATTCACACAACTTTATTTAGAACTAAGACACTTATACAACTTATGATTGCGATCTACACACTTAAATGTTTGTACTAATACTGATTGACGATGCCCATTTTCACGCGTATTTATATTCTGTTCGAGCGCTGACATCTAGATGGCTCTAGAACATTCGACGTTTTCGAAATGTCTATAACATTTTCGAACTTTCTGGACCATTCGAGCTTTTATTATCTTAACAGCTATTATATATCAATAAACTAAAGCATACTTATAGCATTAACAATCATTGTAACATTATTATCGAATATTCGAGAATTACAGTGGGGTTGAAGTACAATTATGTATAACAATTTTAACATTACATTTGTACTAGAAAATTCTGTACAGTGATTTTTACATTAGAAATATGGATAACTACTTAATTGCTATTGTAATTCAAACTAATAAAATTACTAACAAATACAAAATAACTAATAAATACAAGATAACTTATAAATTAAACTAATTCCTTACTAAAGTTACTTTCAACTATTTTAGCAAATATAATCTGGGAATTATTTCTTTTCTTAAGCTACTTTATTATATTCAAAATTTTTTTATTTTTTTCGAATATATTCTATGAGCTAAATTTCAGTTATGTATTTTATAAAGCTTTTTGTAATAGTTCTATTCCTTAAATTTTTTTAGGAATGACTATACACTACCAGACTATTATCTTGTATTTTCCTGTTACATTTTACCTTAGCAATCCGTTGGATATCAATGAAGATTAGACACCAGCAGAATGTAATGCACAGTTCTACTGTTCCATTTATTTAAAACATGTTTAACCCATTAATTATGTTATGCTAAATGTTTATACCCTGCGGGAAAGTTGTGTCAATTGCTCTAAAAGCACTTATCCCGTGACCAGTGAACAAAATATTATAAAAAAGGAACTAATTGTGATAGGTGAAAACAAGACATATCACTTAATGTGTTCAGAGTGTAGTTAGTCCAGAGGAAAGGTAATTGGCACAAAACTCTTCATGTGACTGGATTTTGTGCGGGTAGTGGCTGATTCTCTCTAGTTCTATTACTTTATATGACATGGCTCATTTGGGACAATATCTGCGACAGGCATTATTTTAACCGAAATTGGAACGTTATTTCAGTGACCTGTTACAAAGTGTCAAAAAGGTGTCCCCCTCGTAGGACATCGCCATGTTAAAGTGACTTGTCACGTGACAAGTTTAGTGTTAGTTCCCTTTCCCGTAGGGTAATGATAACTCTTGCCCTCAATATCATGGATATGACGCCTTATTTAATCCCTGTCAAAAAAAAAAAACTGTCATGAAGACTTCTTCAATGAAATTCTTTGCTTATCTCTTTATCAAATGAATGATGTATACAACGACTTTGGTAAACTGCTTGATTTGGTGTTTGTAAATAATGTTGATTATTGCATTATTACGCATTCAGAACCTATAACATTGCCTGAAGATCGATATCATCCCACTATTGAAGTATTTCGATTCCATCTGAAGTCAAATTAAAGCCCTTTATGGTTGACAAAGTTTTTATTTTCAAATGGACTAATTATTACTTTTTAAATCAATTAATAAGAAATACTTGCTGGAGAAGCGTCTTATCTGCTTCTATATGCAGCTCAAATATTGATGTAACGATTTCTACATTTAATAATAAAATGTGTTCCTAAACAATATGTTTATACTCCAGTTGGACGACCATGGAACTCTAAACAGATGTCTACGCTAAAAATCCAAAAAATAAAAATTATAAAAAATTTAAAAAATCTGGATCATTAATTGATTACGGAAAATACTCCGTCAGTCGTTCGGAATGTAATCTGCTAAATCATGCGTTGTATAATCAATACATAAATAAGGTGAAAAACAATTTCTTTCGCGATCCAAAATCGTTTTTGCATTTGTCAGTTCTAAAAGAAAATCTAATGGATACCCATCCGTTATGAAGTTTCATTGCCAAGAATCTGGAGATGCT
This sequence comes from Pollenia amentaria, assembly GCA_943735925.1. Lineage (NCBI taxonomy): Eukaryota > Metazoa > Arthropoda > Insecta > Diptera > Polleniidae > Pollenia > Pollenia amentaria. Next base: position 218,948 of record OX031007.1, read on the forward strand.
ATTGTCGTATGTGATATGCTTGCCGATTTTTTTTGCCACAACTTATTCTGATGCTGCATACGATGATAGTAATGATTATCCCTATGTGCTCTCATCAAACAAGGCAATCTCTTTCCCTACTTTTGATAGCAATAATATTTTGGTTAACTTGAAAAGATCTTTTAGTTACGGTCCTGATCTTGTTCCAACTTGTATTTTAAATCAATGTGCAGAATCATTAGATACGCTATTAACTTTTGTGTTCAATACTTTGATTATACGTGGTTATTTTCCCGTATTATCGAAAGATTCGTATATAAACCCCTTATTTAAATCTCGTAATTAATCGGATATAACAAACTATAGAGGGATTGCCACTTTAAATGCTATTTCAAAACTGTTTAAAAAACTAGTTGCTGATTTCCTCTGCCATCACACATCGTCGTTGCTGGCATCAGGCCAATATATTGATGTATGCTGACGATGCAAAAAAATCTCCATTCTTTTAATTGCATTGTTGATCATTTTAATCTTCAGTTGGATCTTAATAACTTTTTTATTATGGTATCATCATAATATGATGGAGTTGAATCTAATGAAATGCAAATGCATGCGTTTTCATAGAAATAACTGTATTGCTGTTAATTATGCTTTGGGTGGTCATCAATTGGAGTTGGTTGATTCGTTTCTTGATCTTAGAGTCCTACTGGGCCGTAAATTTAACTTTGTTTCTCATATTACGTTAACTGTAAATAAAGCTGAGGTGTTCTTGGCTCTTTAAAGCGCTAGGCTAAGGAGTTCACTCATCCATAAATAACGAAGCACGTGCCACTAGTTAGACCTATCTTAGAATATGTGTCAATCATTTGGGATCCTTATTAAAACATTCATAATTCTCGTATTGAATCTGTCCAAAACAATTTTTGTTATTCTGTTTACGTGGTCTTCAATGGATTTACTCGACAAGCTTTCCTTCCTATTCTAGTAGACTGACTTTAATAAAACTACCATCGCTCAAAAGTCGTCGTACAATGTTAAATTTATCTTTTATGGTTAATCTTATTAATGGTAATATTTGTTATAAATCTCGTTTAAATTTAATATACCTTGTCGCAATACTCGTCATTATAATCAGCTTTTTGTTATATTTGCTAGTAATTTTTTATGTACATTTTTGAATACATTATGTTATTCATGCATCTTAAGTTAATCTTGTCATTAATCAGTAAGGATAATGTCCATTGATTAATGTGCAGTTTTCACAATACAAGTGATTACACGTGTAGTAAAGTTTATATGAAAATACTCTAAAAACTGAGTGCTTTTCATATAAATTTTACTACACGTTCAATTACTTGTATTGTGGAAACAGAACATAAATAAATAAATACAAAAATTGGTAATTTAGCACGTCATATAGAAATTATTAATAATAAAAAAAATTTTTTTACTTAAATAAAATTTTTTGTTTGAAAAAATTAAATGTTTTTTTTTTTTGGATAGGGCATGTGTGAGAAACAAATGCCAAATTGACTAAAAATTGCTTCTACAAGCATACTCATAACGTTTTCTATCGAGACATTTTTATATATTTCAGGAAAAAATATTATTTTAATCAGCGAAAGAACATTTCCTTCTTTTGGTGAGATAGTAAAAATGAGTATTCATATTGCTCCTTTATTGAAACATATTCATATCTCAAAAATCAAAAATTTTACCAGAAGTGCTGCGTCATACCTTTTTTTTATGTAAATAAATTCATTGTTATATCTCAAACTGAACCGAAGTTATAGCAGAATATATTTTATTAAATCAGTATATACAGGTGCAATTTGAAAGCTTTAATAGCATTTTGCCAAGTTTGATTTTTTTTGAGATATTACTTTGTTGCAATAAAGGAGCGATATACATTCGCCTCGAATATATCACTACACTTATAGAAAAATGCATAAGAATTTATTAAAACAACATACCATTATAAAAAATGTTTAACCCACTATTGATAACAGTTTGATATTAAATATAATCCACCCGATTAAAAAACTCGAAAAACCCAACCCAAAAATTCGTTTAATCCGATTATCTCTAAAGCATATTTTTGCAATCCATATATTTTTGGCGTATTTTTAAAAGGACCCGTGCTCTTTAAAATCAACTCAAAAGCTGCCCGGGTATGAGAGTTTCTAAAATTTCATCAGTTGCAGAAATAGTTTTCAAAACAAAACGTTCTTAAGCCATTGTGTTATGTTGCAGTAAAATCGACCTGCTGTAAAAATATCGTGCTTTTTGTCTGCTTTTTGGTAATGAAACGATTGGTTTAAAAATTCTTTTTCATATGTCTTTAATAAAAAGTTCGAAATTGCTTTGATTTTACCCAACATTTTGAAATTTTTTAGTTAATACCCTCTTTATGATCCATTGCGATATGTATGTATGAGCATATGTATGTACGAGTATATTTTTAAGGTTAACCATTTTATGTTCCTTTATTTGTATTCTTTTTTTTTATTATAATCTTGCAATAGTTTGCTAATGGTAACTTAATCGTTGCTTTTTGAAACAAATTCCTAGAATTTTGTGATGGCTAAATTTGAAAAAGTCTTCGGTTGTATTAAAAATACATATGAATAAGTATTTGTAAAACAAACGAAGAGTATGTATTAAATGTATGTACATTAGGACGATAACCGAAATTTTCGCAAAGTACCACGAGGTAGCCAATATAATGTTATTAACAAAAAACATCTCAAGTTATTTTGGAACAAAAAACTTCACGCACCAAATTTATTTTCTAAATTAATTTAAAAAAACTGTAACAAGTAATTTAATTTAAATATAATTATAAAATTAAGAAAGCACAACAAAAATATAGTTTTCTTTAATTACACTGTTCTAGTTAAAATAATTGACAAGCGGGGCATCCGGCGGGTAAACCTAATTCGGGTCCAGTGGGGCTAACCGCTTTTTATTTCGAGATATAGTATCTTTATTTCGAAAATGGAGGATGTTGCACAACATATATTCGTGTCACTCAAAAACAGTTTAGTTTATTGAATAAACTAAAAAAACTGAAATTCCGCAATTAAATTAACTTTAAGATTAAGCTTTTTTAATCTGCGCAATCGTCTAGAAATATGAAAAAAATAATTTTTCAGCAAAATTAGGAAATGTTTGTTTTTTAAAACGGCATAAAAAATTGCAAAATGCAGCTATGCCGTTTTTCCACAAGATTAAATGGCATGAAAGTAAAAGAAGTTATGAACTACTTTATTCAATTAAATTTATATTTCATATTATAATGTTTTTATTTTAAAGGAATTCTTAATTGACCGGATATTAGTCGTCTAATAAAGGAACAACAATTTGAAGTTGCATTGAATGATATCGAGCTACTAGCCTGGAATTGTGTGAAATCAATAATAGAAAATGTTTTAGGAAATCATCCGTCTGAAAATTGGGGAATTTTAATTGAAAATATGCTAAACGATTCTAAAAACCTAAACGCCAGAATGTCATGGAAAATAAAGTTTTTGCATTTTCATACAGAAAAATTTAATATTACTCCTTTGCAGATTTTTGATTAATGAATCAGCTCGTATCCAATGTTTAAGAAATCATTTCTCGGCGTTTTTGAATATGGCTAATGAGTGTTTCAAAAATTTAAAGTTATATTCGTAAAATCGGTTATCTGAGAACCGTACATCTTATCTATATATATATATCGCAAATAAACTTATAATTTGGGTACAAATCAGACAGATATTTTGACATTCGTATGAATGCTAAAAGTGTAAATTTCTTTTATATGATAAACAAAAACCAATTTCTTACAATTATGCAGTTTTGTTTTGGTTTTCCATGTAACTTTTACATTTCGACGCGAATTCGTATGTATGTACTATGTTTTTTATTGAATAAGTTGCAACGCCATCTCATTGCATACAAATTAAAAACATTATCGTTGTTAGTGCGTATAATTTTTTTGACGCCAGCGAAAAACTAAAAACGCATTGCTTCATAGTTTTTATTTGACATCGACTATATTATACCAAATTTGATATTTGCAAATGATTTTGAAAAGTTATCTCCCTAATGTACATACTTTTTTTATTATGTTTTGTTGATAAATAAAAACTTTTTGATATTATTTTTTTTTGTAATAGGATATTATATTAAAGGTAATTTGTATTTATCAGCAAAAATTAAGCATGCGTTCACATAGAGAGGTATAACTAATATTAGAAACTTTAAAAAATATATATAATGTGACATTCATTCATTAAGCATATGTTGCTTTTGTTGAGACCATCTAACCTTGTTGATAGGTTAATTAAATTTTTTACTTTTTATTCTTTCCTGTAGTGCAATTCTCTAATTTTTAACGATTAACGTAAGAGTTCATTCTACCGGCTTGTGGTAACAATACAGCAATTCAGTAACAAAATTTTAACCACATAGCTAAAAATTTCAATTAGGTGGCATCTTTGTTAAACAATTTTTCAAAATAACGACAAGAACAAAACGGAATATAGAAAAACAAAGTATTTATTATGATTTTTGCAAAATGTCAGTAAATAATGTCAATTTTTAGAATGTTAATGTGAGCAATGAGTTTAACATATATTTATTTATTGAATGGCTTTTATTTGCAAAAATTTTTGTTTGTTTGTGCTTTAGATTTTATGAAAAACTTTGTATCTATTACTTTTTACAAAATAACTACGAATTTGAAAATAAACAATTAAAAATATTTTGCCCTTAAGTTAGCTTAAATAGCTGACGTTATAATAGAACATATTAATAATCGTTATTATTAAAAAAGTTACTGAATAAAATTAACGTTAATTTTGCTGTTAAATATTTTTAACAACTCAACTGGCGTTAAAACTGAATAGAGAATCGCACTACTGGCAGAACAAAATTTTTTTAACTTTCAAAAATCCTGATTTAAATAAATACAACTCTTACTAAGTAGCCTAACTTAAATTTGGTTTAATTAATTAAAAAGTTTATAAAAAATTATAAATTTTGGTTACTCTTTTTAAAGATTACTTAAAGGTAGTAATGAAAATTTGGGTGTTTATCGATAGAAATAAAACAGGTTCCCAATACAAACTAAATATTTATTTCTTATATTTAAAGTGAAGATTTGTACGTAGGACTTGTGGGTTGTCACAGGGCTCCCCTAGTAGAGTGGTCATAGGTAGCGAGTTGGAAAGCGTACATGTCTTCCGGACCGAACTGTTTTTGTGATATCTTCTTGACCACTCAACTCTGATGTATTGACCTTATAGATTGCTTGGTAACGGCACCGGTTGGTATTCTACAGTTGAGTAGTCTGTTGAGTCAGGTGGCTTTCACCATATTTGTGATTGTCAGGTGGAACGTAGGCTGCTTTTAGTTTGTTGATAGAAATGTTGTCTTTGCGTTGTTGTAGTTGCACCTTAAAATATTTATCACTTTTCGCAATCACCTCAAATTGGACCGTGTATGGTGATACTAACGGTTCCCGAACGTGGTCGCTTGGACAAAAACGCAGCCACAGTCATTGAGACTTTGCTTCAAGAAAAATTTGCCAACGTGATGACGGAAAGCGCAATTAGGTTTTAATGACTGAATTTTTGACGAGTTCTGTGGTCACCTATTTTCGACTCGTAAAAAAAATCACCAGGAATACGTAAGGGGCTTTCAAAACCCATTTTTGCTGGGCTGGTTTTGCTGTCTTGTTTAGCTGTTGCCCGAAGTCCTAGAAAAACTATGGGCAATACAAAACACCAGTCTTCTGTTGCATGACATTTTATTGCGGGTTTTACAGAGCGATGCCACCTTTCAACCATACCATTTGCTTGCGGATGGTAGGCTATCGTCTTCAGGTGGTATACGCCCAGAATCTGCATTAGCACCGGACGAAATTCAAGACATCTTTCGACATCGATGGTCATACCAAACGGTCAGATACAAGATACTTGGTTGCTGTTATTTCATGGTGCGATACACTGTGTAGTTTCTTAAGTATATGGTGTCTTAGTGATAGGTCTGACCATGTTTCTGCTTTTATCGCAATATACTGATCTAGAACGGGCAGTTTTCTTAACAACAGCGAATCGGGGTTCAAAAATGATTTTAGCTTTGAATTGTGTATCTGCTCCTCTGCCAACGCTTCAAAATAATTCACCCCTATCGTGAATAACAAGTGGAATTTTTGTTCCCTGAAATTTGTTTCCCCTCGAAGGGAAAACTGCTATCGTGACACTCCCGTAAACAATTGTGCTATTTAACTCTTATATAAAATAATTTCTAAAATTCTGCCACCACGTCTTTAGAAAGCTTCAAAAATCACCAGGCAAGCATCCTGTTGGTTTGCATTTTGTTGAGCAATACATATATTAGAATGTACCTTTTAAAATCAGATCTTGACCTTAAAATTTACTTTGTAAACTTCAATATTCAAATTATGAGAAGCACTATTTACATAAATGTTCTATTCTCCAGCAAAAATAAAGTTTTTATAGTGGGAGTTTTTCCTGATCGTAAATACGTGAAAAGCGAATAGATTACAAAGCAAAAATTATTTACCATAGACAGCGTTACCGTTGCGAGTCTTTAGTTGACGCTTTTTGAAGATCTGAGACTTTTTGTGCGACTTTTTTAAAACCTCTTTTTATCATAGACATACACTGCATAATACACATTTTTTCCCTTTAAAATATCAATTTTGTTTATATCATTGCCTATTGATCAGATGATTGATTATATTGTATCAAGGCGAATTTAGCTACTGAACTAAATTGAATTTGCCTTGCTTTGTATCGTGTTCGTTGAATTTCCATGCTAGTCTCGGATGATTGGAATTTATTTTTTAAGCTTTCTAAAATCAACTTTTTTACCTCTAACGAAGACAACCCAATTTTCACGGGGGCTTTTACGACGTTGCACTGTGGCTGCAAATTAAATTTCATCGGCCAAAAGTCCAATTTTTTATCATCGCCAATTTCTAAAATACCTGGAAACTGGATCAAAATATTGGTAATTGTGGGTGTGGTATGATGCTGGAAACAAATATTTTATTTTGTTTTAGAAAAAATTTAATTTTTGTAAATCTAATCAGAACTAAATTATGATTTCTCGCAAACTGTTATCAATAATCGGTCGAAATAATTTTTGTTATATTAATGGGATAGGAGTATTTTGCAACTGTTTGGAACTGTCTGTTGAACACTTTTTTCATTTGAATGAAATTACTCGTAGCATTTTTTTTTATCTTTTTATTCTACTGAAATATAACGCAATGGTTTACGAGCGTTTTGTTTTATAAAATAATTCTGCAACTGATGCAAGTCTTGATACTGTCATAGTCGGGCAGCTTTTGAGTTAAATTGAATGAAGACGGACCCAAAGAGGGTCGGGAGAATGACTTGTGGACCTCTTAAATCGGTAAGATATAAAAATTTGCGAAAAATATATGTATTTATAGATTGCAAAAAAATTTGACTTAACTTGACCTACAAAAAATATACTTAAATAATTACGTTGTCCCCTTTGGCTTTAGATATATTTGGATAAAACTTATTTTTTGGGTTGATTTTTTTTTTTTACCGATTTTTCGATTTTTTTATTCGGGTGGATTATGTTTAATATCAAACTGCTATCAATAGTGGGCTAACCATTTTTGATGTTAGTAGGAAAGCAGACTTTAAGCAATGGTATGTTGTATTTTTAAATGCTTATGCATTTTTCTATAAGTATAGTGGGATATTCGAGGCGACTGCGTATAAAGGTAATACATATCTTTCGCTGATAAAAAATATTTTGTCCAGAAATATATATGTACAAATTTTTATATATTTCGAAAAAAAAACTTTATGAGAAGCAATTTTTAGTCAATTTTACATTTGTTTCTCCCACATGCCCTATCCAAAAAAAAAAAAAAAAAAAAAAAAAAAAAAAATCAAATTTTTCAAACAAAAAGAAAAAAAAAAAAAAATTTCATTTAAGTAAAAATTCTAATAATTCAACACACCGATTTTTATAAAATTAGAACAGTAATGATTTCTAATATATCCATAATTTTCTGAAAAATTCTGATCAATGTCGATGGTAAATAGTGACACAATTGCTAATTTTGTAAAAAAAAAATAATACTTTTTAAAGCGTTTTTCGGGATTAGGAATTTGGGGTATTTCTTAATCAAAAATTTAGATGTTTTATAGTCCACTGTTTTAAGCTCTTTTCGGTCTACATAAACTTAAAATTTCATTGTGATATTTCTATGCATGTCAAATTCATGGAATGTTAAACATTAAAATTATTATTTCTATAATGTCAATCAATGAAAGGGCTTTCAATTTGAGTAAAAACTAGTAATTTTGAGGTTTGAAATTCTATAAATCTCACATTCATTAAAGTTCAACTTTGACCTTAAATTTCTAAGCCGGTTTTAATAAAATAAAACTGTAGGAAAGTTCAAGAAGGGTTATCTCCAGAATAAAAAAATTGCAAAATTATCTCTATCGGTTCAAAAGTTACAGATTTTTGGCCGCTGAAAAATGATTTTCAGCCACTGTGTGTCGTTTTTTCTTCATTCCCTTTTGAAGCAACTTCCAAAAATCCGTTGCATGTCGTTTTTTTTATTTACTGTAGGGCCTTGATTACCCGCAATTCGATTAACCGGGAAATAAAAAGAATTTATTGGCATTGATTTACATTTTTTTGCAAGAGTTGCCTCTATTAAAATTACTTTTCTCCACATACTATTATTTAAATATTTACATTATATATTTACACAACATAGCATTTACACATGAAAGAATGCAGTTTCTTGAAAGTCGCAATACACTCACACTTTTTCACTAACACATTTACATTTTTCTACTTTCAGTCCAACGTTCAGCTAGCTTTCAATGAAAATTTCAAGAAAGCGATTTCATGAAGGTAAGTGACAATAACTAAGCGGTGTTGCCAATTGAAATTTTTTTTCGTATATATAAAGAATTTTAATATATTTTTTCAACAAAATATTAAGAACACAATGATTCTAATTAAAATTTATAAATATCACGAAAACTAATAAAAATAAATATTATTTTAAACGAATGCCTGAAGTTCGGCATGAAAAATTGGCTCGGCAACTCTGAAACTTGAAATAAGCAAAACAATAAAAGAACAAGAAGAGAAAGGTTTGATATAAGTTTGCCCTTTGACGACATTTTGAAAATGAAATTTCACTTTCATGTAAATTTTCAAGATATTTTATTATTTTTTTTGTGTAAATGCAGCGTAAAACAAAAACACATTAAAAATTGATAATCCAGAATGTTGCCGGTCCCGCCTGTAAGCTGTTGGCGATTTCTTTTCTGAGAAATATGTTGCATAAATGCTACATGCTCTATCTCTTTTGTGTAGAGCATGTACCATTTATGCAACATTTTTCTCAGAAAAGAAATCGCCATGTGTATTGAAAAATCCCACAAAAAGCTGTAGTTTACACGTGTGTTCAATTTACCAGAATAAAACCGTTGACGAAACTCTATATTTTTTTTTCGCTTACTCAGCAAGTTCATTAATTTACAATACATACAAAAAATTCACTCATGCTTTGTAGTATACAATCGTGTCTAATAAAACAGGGTTGTACACTTAATACAAAGGGTAAAACCGCTATAAAAACCTAGGTTCCAAAAAGTTTCACTGTTCATCACTTGGCAGCTGCAACCCTGCTTTAACTTGTTGTATTTAAATTGTCTTGACTCAAAATTTTCTCAGCGTTGACACTCTCTATTTGATCACACAAGTAAATGTATTAAATAATCAAGCGAATAAAAAGTAAACAGTTTTCCTCAGGGACCGAAAATAACAGTTATTTTGAAATTTTAAAACAAAAAAAGCATATAGAAGTAAATGCTGGCAAACTGATTCAAGTACAACATATTGATCCTTATGAACTTTTCTTTAATAAAATATTATGATTTTTAAAGTTTTGTTTTTTTTAGTTTTTCAATCAAAAATTACAGTTATTTTTTGATTTTTATTTTTTTTGGACAAAAGTAACAGTTATTTTTTGATTTTTATTTATTTGAACAAAAATAACAGTTATTTTTTGATTTTTATTTTTTCGATCAAAAATAACAGTAATTTTATGATTTTTATTTTTTTCAACAAAAATAACAATTATTTTTTGATTTTTATTTTTTCGAGCTAAAATTAAAATTATTCTTTAAAGAAATGTACGTGTTATTATTATTGAGTTGTCTTTAAATATTTATTTAAATGTGTGATCATTATTGGGATATCTTATGCGCATTAAAATAAATATTTAAAGTCAACTAACTAATTATAAAACGTATATTTCTTTAAAGAATATAGCAAAATAATATAGCAAAATAATATAGATTATAGCAAAAATAAAAATCAGAAAACAACTTTTATTTTTGATCGAAAAAATAAAAATCAAAAAATAACTGTTATTATTGTTCAAAAAAATAAAAATCATAAAATAACTGTTATTTTTGATCGAAAAAATAAAAATCAAAAAATAACTGTTAGTTTTGTTCAAAAAAATAAAAATCAAAAAATAACTGTTATTTTTGTTCAAAATAATAAAAATCAAAAAATAACTGTTATCATCAGAATTTTATGAAAAAAGGAATAACTGTTACGGTCCCTGGTTTCCCTGCTTTTGCCCGTAAATTATTTAGAGGAAATGCAATCAATTTCAAGGAAAATTTTCACTATACGGATAAATATAAAAATTTAAGCTGCCTTGTTTTCAATTTTTTTTTCTTTGTGACTAATATACAAACGTATAAAATATTTAAAATTGTCTTATTTTGAAGACTGAATAAAATCGTCGCTATTTAGAAAAAAGTCAGCAAATCCGCACTTTGCTAATTTTATATCTGGCAGCCGTGATACATACATACATAATATGTGTAAGTATGTATTTTCTTTTAAGTTTTTTTTGAGACAAATGAACTTATAAATAAATACTCAACGCAAAATAAAAATATTAAATCGTGAAGAGCTTTAAGAAAACAAATGAAGAATTCGATTACTTAAGGTAAAAATTATTTTAATAGAGTTGTTTTTTATTGATTTATATGCAGTCTAAATTCTTTCGTAAAAGATAAATAAATAACTGCACATAAGTCAATATCAGAGCTATAAAAACTGTAATCAACTGGGATTGCAATCACAAAGATTCCAACCAAACTGATTTCGTTCTTAGATCTCAAAATGATTTCAACCAAACTGATTTCATTCTTTGAGTTCAGATTTGAAATGCAAGCATTTTAAAATCATTCTTTTTATAAGTTATTGAATGCAATTACTGAAATTAAATCAGTTCAATTGCAATCAAATTTAAATTAAAATCATGCGATTTCAATTAATTTCCTTTGCAATCATAATTTTAGTGAAAGTTCAACCGTAAAATATACACTTGGCAACCGTTATGTAAACAAAAATTGATATTGTTGGAAATTCAAAATTATCGGAGTCAGCTTTATTTCTCGAGGAAAGAGTTTAATTTGAAGTAGTGAGCCCGGGAGCCCGCACATTATTCGGGAAATAAATACCAGGAAATTTGTGCGGGAATTCCCGGAATTTTTTTTATTAAAGTATCGCAACTTTACTGGTGATATAATTGTAAATAAGTTATGTCAATATATGTAAATTTAAACCAAGGCTGTGGAGCCGTCAAAAAATAGTTCTAACTCCGACTCCGACTCCAACAGCTGAATTTTTTTAAGTTCGACCCCAACTACGACTCCCACTCTAAACTTGATGCTAAATTTATAAAAGAATCGTCCTTCTTTGACTTTAAACACTTTTTTATTGCAGTACATTTTAAATGGTTAAATATAGGATGAAAATGATTCCGTAAAATTTTCAAATGGATATTTTAGTTTAACACGTGCCGCATTCAGCTTTAATATAGTTATTAACATATGTAAAGTAGAAAAATTTTGGAGTCGGAATCGCGAGTTTTTGTTAGAAGTTCGACTTCGACCCCGGTACAAAAACCTCAACTCCGACTACACACCCCTGGAGAAAGCTGAAAGTGTCCAGAGATTATATAATGTTTTTATGATTATAAAGCAGTATTGGCAGGTAATTTTTTTCTTCCCCCCAAAAAAACTTAAAAACTCCAAATTTAACGTATTTTGAAAAAAATCCCCCTAAATGAAAAAAGTAAGATTATAATTTAATTTCAATTAATTTAACTTGAACCAGTTTTAATTTATATCATCACCCGAATAAAGCAAAATTTGGTCAAATTTTGTACATTTTTCTTGAATATTTTTATTTAAGAAATTTTTAAAACACAATTTAAACCCGTTTAATTTAGTACAAATCTGCTTTTTTAAATATTGGAATCAAGTATCTTCAAAAATATGGAGTGTTGCAAAACCATTTTCATTATCGTTGTATATATTATTACTTTGAGCATTTCAGGTGTTGTATTTAAGTTGTGACATGTATTATTTAATGAATACTTCACACTAAAAACGCTTTTTTTATTTTCTTCTTAAAAAGCTTTGCTAATATTCAATGATGGTAATTTAGCCATTTTCCCGTGAAATCTAGCGGCTTGAAGATACATACAGCGGAAGTCTAGCGATTTACTTAGTTAGTTTTATGTACAGACAAGCAAATAGTGAAACCCCCAAAAGATCCCCTAAATATAAATGTTTGCCCCCCCCCCGCAAATTTTACCCCTAATTGCTCGCTATCCCGGGCAATGAAAACGTCCGGTAAAAGAAAAACTCTTAATTTGAAGAGAAAAACACAGAAAGAAAAACTCTCGGGATAAATTAAGAACTTAAGGGGTCTGTTTACGGCAGAGATGTTAAAGTTGGAACAATTGTACTTTTTTGGTACATTTTGACCTTCTTAAGTACCGTGGTACTACCGTGACTCATTTGGTACAATTTAAAAATTTGTCATAGTTCCCCCTTTTTGAATTTTTAGTATAGCAAATAAATTATTGAGTCTTTTTTCGAACTTCATCTGTCTGCCTTTCACTTGCCACATTGTAAAAGGGGACTTATGGTACCCACAGACGAGGCAACATTAGTCAAAACTTGTGTAACTACTTTTGTTTCCTTTTAACCACAGTCGATTTATAGTGTCAGCAAAACAACAGTATTGGTCTTTTTTTGCATATAGAAGTACTACTTAACTTAACCAATATATGCTAAAGAAATTTTTCATATCCTGCTTTTTTTGTTTTATTTTTATAACTTTCACTTTTAACGTCCCACAATTCTGTAAAATTTTTAATTATTTGTAAAATTTCTCCATTTTTCATTGTTTTCAATGTTCGTCATTTTTCCCTTTTTGTGTACAATTGAATTTTTATGTTTTTTTGTCGTTTTAATAAATTAAAAAAAAAAAAAAAAAAATGGTACCGTGAAGGTCCAAAAAGTAATTTTTTTTTTGGAAGTTGGTACAAAATTTAAAACTTGTGTAATTTCTTTGAGGTATAGATCAGGTGTAATTGGATATTTTTTAATTTTTAAACAAATAATTAAGAATTTGATTTTAGAGATAAAAATGATACCATTTAAGATATTGTTGATTTAAAAAATTTGATGTATATTTAACAAACGTCACTGCTTATTTTAAAAAAAAAAAAAAAGATTTGGATATCGACCAAAATATTGATAGTGATTGGCGCCTGATGGACAATTAGTTTCATAGATCATTTTGAATCCGAAGTTTATTGGAAAACGAAAGTATGTATTTTTACTAAAAAAATATCCCTTGGAGAAAGATATGTTTCCAATATTACAAAAAGTAACAAGATTTGTGTTTGCTTTAACATTTACAATGCTTTAGTTGAGAAATATTTAGCGTCCTTAATATTTGTTAAGCTAATTTGATAAACCATTACAGGAATTTTATTTACTAAAAAGGTACTAGATAAATGGAAGTATAACTTTTTACTTTAAGTTTTTATTTAATTTGTTTATTTATTTGAAGCTTTTAATATTATTTTTGTTAAATTATTTTGAATTACAGTTGAAACTTAATAGTATGACACATTTTGATCTTATTTAATTGAAAAGGGTATTATGAAATTATACTGATGTGTGAAACACATATAAATATTTGTTGTAGTATACCTATCGGCTTAGATTTAGTATCTGAGTCGTCTGTTCCGCTGGCTAGTTGTGTGTCCACGTAAAACTTCTGTACAAAGTACAGGTCGCAATTGTTAAGATAATTTAATAAAATTTGGTTCATAAGTTGTTTTTTATGAAAATTTTGTGAATCGGTCCATACCCCATAGAATTTTTCCTGTGCCCATTAAGCATCTTATTATTTTGGTATTTGGTCAAAATTTTGCCTAAATATTTTTTATTTCAACCTAAATTATCTTACAAAATTAATTATGAAATCAGTCCATATTTGAACATGGCTCCCATACAAATACCCTTCACGAAAAAAGCTTGTTATGCCATAACTGCCTTATAAATATTGGTATGTGCTGATAAAAGTATAGCTACTATGTCATAGCAAAATGTTGTACTGTTTAGGAACGTAGGTCATATATAAATCCCCCCCTTAAATCTTTAAGAAGAAAAAAAATCTCAGATAGAGGTAGTTACCTTACCTCATAACATAATTTTGTTTAATAGGGACCTAACTAGGGAACACTCTTAAAAATTTGTCTGTAAATACTTTCTTATTTGTATTTTAATAATTAAACGTTAGTTTGATATCAGGTGTAATTTTGCTTCATCTCATGTGTAGTTTTGATGGTAACGCTGCAAAGGAGCCTTTTAATCTTATATACTTTATTAGTCTCTTCTCTCAGCATTGCATTCTATATACGTGCATACCAGGCATTTTGCCTATTTTTTTGTCTCTAAATTATCAAAGTACCGATTTCCCGATTTTTGCTCCAAAAATGCCAATTTTTCGATAAACTTTCAAAACCGTTTTTTTGTTTGCTTTATTATAATTTATTAGGTTTAGGCGACACTGAAATACTTATTACAGTGGAAAGAACCAACTGTCACCAACTCTTAAGTCAGCACTTCTACTAAAGAAAAATGGGCACGGGTTTTTTATTATGTGTTGGGTTAATACATTTTTATTTGAAAAAATTTTCACTATGAAGAATTAAGGACCAAAGCTAAAAGAAGAAATAATTTTTAAACCTAAAACAATTCAATTAAAATGTATTTATCTATAAGGAAAATATTAAATACTTTACATTTGTGTTTGAAAATGGATGGGAACTTAGAGTTAAGCTAAGCTAAATTTGTTTTCACTAACAATGAAAATAATTTAAGTAAAAAAATAATTCCTTTAAGATTATAACGCAATTGAGGAAGATGTATGTACTTCATATAGCTAATCTAATGTCAGGAATATAAGTTAATTTGCAGAATTTTTGGCAAACAATTTCAGTTTTCAAAGTGAGGATTTTATGGCTGCATTTCCAACAATTTTTGGTCTTTTCACATTCTTCTGCATATACCCGCGCGTGGTCTACCAGACCGAAATTTTGACCCGCTCTTTCATTGATTTTGAAGACAAAACCTTAACAAATGATTTCCTTTTTAACTTAAAGAAATAATAATACAACTAAACTATGCATTTAATTATTTTTCTTTAATTTTATTGATTTACAATTTTTTACAAAATAGCCGTCAAAATCGATGGCTATTTTTGGATACTACAAAAACAAAACCTTTTTTTCCTCAAAAAAAAAAAAAAAAAAAAAAAAAATAAAACCAAAATTAGCTTTTGCAATCCTAAAAACACTTGATGTTCAATATATAAATCAAATGTTGAATTATCAGTCAGCCGTAAAATAAAAGTCAGGACATACATCAACCGACCCGCGTCGTCCTCATAGACCGAATGTTACTGAATACACCAGCACGGACGCCTCATACAAACACGTGGAGTGCACTTCGGCAGTTAACTGCAAATTCAACTTTCTTGTGTTTTTTGAAAAATAAATATGCATATAAATGCATTTCGTCGGTCTCTCAGACCAACGCGGGGGTACCGGAAGGTTAAAGATTATTTGAAATTTAAAATTTTTAAATGTTTTGATGCTGATATTAAAAAGGATTTTATGAAAATGTCAACCTCATATATGTATCTATAGAATATGCTTTAATATAAAAAACTTGTTTTAATTAACTACAATTTTTTGTCAAAATTTAATTTTGATTAATTTGTATGTTATTTTATAGGTTATAAACATTAGTTAATGCTGAATTATTCTGTTGTTAGTTTTTGTTAATAGGAATAGGTGTTATTGTATTTAAATTAGGTATTTTTAATTTGCCGATTTATTAAAATGCAACTGCCGATAATGAAGATTTTTTTTTGAAAATATGCCGATATTCTATCAAAATTATCTGGCACCCCTGGTCCATATGCTGTGTTTCTTTGAAAAGTAAAATAAAAAGCAAGAGTTTCCATGTAGTTAATATTTAGTTA
Source organism: Pollenia amentaria (assembly GCA_943735925.1). Lineage (NCBI taxonomy): Eukaryota > Metazoa > Arthropoda > Insecta > Diptera > Polleniidae > Pollenia > Pollenia amentaria. The sequence goes on from OX031007.1 coordinate 235,394, forward strand.
AGTATTAAGTTAAATAGGCATAACATTTTTGAAGTAGAAACTATGCTGTTGTTGTTTTTGTAACAGCGAGGCCGGAAGAACAGATGTTGCTAGCCGTTCCGCTGCGTAGAACCGATTGTCGTGGCATGATGCTGGTGTTTTATGATTGAACTTCTGTAAGGTGTAAAACGGGTAAGTTAAGCAATCAAAACGATATTCTCCTTCTATCTCTGGTTCTCTGCGGTAAGTGTTTTAGGTTAGAATCAATCATATCTCTCTTTCGGATTATTTTAAGTATGAATTCCGAAATGAATAATTTTTATAATACTGGAATGAAGCTCATTTTAAGATTGATTCAATCATATTATTACATTAATCAATCTCATTTTCGGATAATTTCAAGTACACATTAGGGATTAAATATGCATAAGTTAAGTTTTTCGCACTTGAATAATCCGTACTTGAATCAATCTCTGTACTTGATTCAAGAAAATCCGTACTTACCGTCCTATTGATACCGATTCAGATTGATTTAAGTACGAATGAATTGATTTTTATATTGAGTCAAGAATTTTGATTGTTATTCAATACTGTAATTCAGTATTGAATTACAATTATTGGATTTGATTGTAATTAGAGTATTACAATAAGAATTGATAGCAATCAATTATTATATTATTTCATTTCAAAAAATTTATTGCACTTTCAATTGGAAATTTGATTGTAAATAAGCAATCATTACCGAGAATTCATGTGATTGCAATTAAATTGATTGCAATCTTTTACAGCTCTGGTAAATATGGAGATATATATGACAACTTTTCGTAATAATCTTTTTTTTACTTTTGTTGTTTGGTTGGACTCCAACAACAAAGCAGAATTTCTATATCAGAATCAATACATATTTTTTCCTTAATTTTTTTTTGTCACCGTATAATTATATTTTGAATAAATACTAACCAATGACACAATAACATGCGAATTTTTATACATTTGATGTGAAAAAGCTTTTTGAATCTCCACGGGATTGTTAATGTGCTTGCATTTTCGCCAGAAAACTGACTGCCATTGCGAAAATAAATAAGAAACAGTGAAATCAAAATCAAATAGGTTTCTTTCACTCTACAGTTATTGTTGTATGTATATGTTTTTCATAGAAAGCTGCTAAAAACAGTATCTTGGATATCCATCAACACCCTGTGGCGTTTGAGCAAGTAATTTCAATCATATGTAACAACTTAGATTATACATCGCACACACATACATGAATTCAGACCTAAAAATGTCCTCTATCATAACATATAGGGTTTGCAGTTTAGGATTTACTAATTTTGTTTTAAAGAGTGCATTTAATTGTTATTGATTACACTGTGATTGTAGAAAAAACAGACAAGCCGGGCAAGCCGGGTGTTTTAACTTAATTCGGGTACGCATAATCCAGTGGTGCTAACCGTTAATATACGGTTATTTCCAAAAAGGAGGAGGTTGCACAACATATATTCGCGTTAATGAATAACGGTTAAATTTATTGAATAAACTAAAAAATTTTGGCCTCTGCAGCGCCTAGGATGCCCCTAGATGGTTCAAATGTATGCCCATACCCACTTTATTTTTCATCTCCATCATTTTTTTTCAACATAAATTTCCGCTATATTCATTCCTTAAGGGGGCTCCCATACACAATTTTCAATACAGACTAGAAATAAGGGAGGTAACGAATACCGATACCGATAAATCGGCGATACTTCACGTTTGCCAATGTTTTGGTATCGGCGATATTTTACTGTCGATACGGCGATAAATTTTTTAAAGTTTTTTGGAACAAACAATTTAATTTTCAATGCTTATTTTTTGCATAACAACTAATAGCAAAAATTCAAACAGCATAATAAATTGTTTCTTTTAATTTGTAAGCTGGAGGTCAGTCCACACCACGCGTTTTTCGTTTTTTCGGGACGCATGCTCAAGTAAAAAGTAATCTACGCGTTTGCTGTGTAACTTGTCAATACAATTTCACACTACAACTTTTTGGAGTGTGGACCTGCAGTATCAGCCACTTTGCTTTGCATCATTTTGGTAAAACGTTCTCCCATTGTTAAATATTGTATGTAATAGTACGTTTTAAGAATTTTCTGCTAATTTTTAATGATTTTTGTGAAATAAAAATAATTTCGCTAACAATTTTGGGTTACTTCAAAGAGACCAAAAAAATCCATAGCCAAAGCCACTTCTACATTTTCTGATGCTAATCTAGTTAACAGTCTTCGAACAATATTAGAAAATACGATAAATGCATTAACTAAGATTCAGAATAATTCAGATTCCCAAAATTTACGATTTACGTAGCATTAGCTCTGAATGAAACATTTGAGTGTTTAGAGAACAATGAAATCTACTGTTCCCTACCTTCGATACAAAATTAGAAAATTTCAAAGACAATAGATCGAAAAAAAAGTCTTATTGATCTACTCAACATGACTCTATAGCGTTAAAGACACGGCCACCCCTACACCTAGTAAAAGTTCTGATAAGTCTACAAGAACTGACCTTTGGAGCGTTTGTGAAAATCTTAAAAGAAAATTTGGAGAAGAACGATCGTCTGTACATCCTACGCTGTGGTGCAGATAAATAAGAAGTCTAGATATACATTAGATCTTTTAATTTTTCTATTGACGCAGATCCGTTTGTTTGCTGGCACTATTAAATATTATACTCAAAATTTAAAACCATGGCAGAAATACTTGAGTTGTCCAATGAGTTCGGTCACATCTGAGAGACGATTTTTTACTGCAGGTCTGCTTCAAACGGAGTTGCGAAATTATCTCCGCAAAACTTGAGAATACTTTGTTTTTTAAATAAAAATCTTATTAATATTAATTTTGAATAATAATTATCTCTTACACTGTTTTTTGTTTAAAAAATAAATATTTTTACCATGAAGTTGACTTCTTTCGTTGTTTTTCTTATTAAAATCAATTTTAAATATTAATAATCTCGTACACTGTAATTTTGTATAACGAAGAAATTACTCTACTTGAGTTTTATTAATTTTCCATTGAATTAAAATTTAATATTCGTATCGGTATTGGCGATATTTCTTTTTGAGTTACATCCCTACTAAAAATATATTGAAGAAAAAGCCCCATAACTGCCAAGAAGTAGCCCCTAGGGGGATTAAATGTATAATATTCCTCCATTAGTTTTTTGTCTTCAACATTCATCCAAAACATACTTGCCCTTTATCTCCGCTTCTTAGGGGGGCTCCCATACATTATGTTCAAACGTTCTGGGATGGCAAAATTGGTACTTTTTTGGTACAATTTTTGGTGTAATGGCTAATCTAGTGCACGTTCATGTTTTGTTTACATATACAAAAATTAAAAGCATACCGTAGGCTGCACTCAGTGTTTAACACATTTTGTTTTAAGATATCATCAAAAGAAGAATTTATAAGGACCATCGAAAAATGTTCGTATTAAAATTGCAATCATCTGTAAATTGGGAGAAACACACAATTTTAAAGAGATTTTAAAAGCATGTTTGCATCAAATTTTAAAAGTCTTAAAACAATTTTAAGCAAAATTTGATCGAGCTTAATTATTTCATATGGCAACTCATCCTTTAGTCACATAACTGCAAATGCATGCATTCTTATATATATGGGTAAATTGAGGTATGTATATATGTATATACCAGGTACTGAACCCCAAAAAAAGGGTTCAGGTTCGGGTTAATAAAAATTAAAATTTTAGGTTCGGGTTTGGTTCAGGGTGCGGGCTTAAAATAAAAAAAGTACAAATATTGTATAGTAGGAAACTTATTTATTTTTCAAAAAAATTATCGTTTAATATTATAATTAATATATTTGTCAAGTTTTCGTCTTTTAATTTTTTTCTTTGTGGGGAAAAATGAATTTCAAGGCCCTCTCGATGCCTACTTTCCTCGCAAGTACTGCGAATATTATCTGAGCCGCTGGATAAAATATTGGCATTTCCGCTGCAGTTGCTCCAATAATAGTAAAATTTTGGATATTTTTCATATATTTCAATTAAAGTTTTTACTAAGTTATCAATCGAAGTGGTGACATTTAAAATTGTTTTTTCATTTTTAAAACTTGTTCGAGCATATCTTTATCATCTTCAGAAGAGCTATCTTTTTCTATTTATAAAAAGTGGATTATTTATAAAGTGGCTTTCTGCTTTTATAATACACCATTACCCCGGTTTGCGTGGCTAATTGGAACCGGAAAAACGCGACGAAAACTGAAACGATGCAAACCTAAGCGCGATTTTCCATACATTTGTGTTGATAATCATTTAATTGGTTCCGAGATTCATGATTTTTGCTAAAAAAAATTAATCTTGACTTGATAACAGATAATTATCTTCTAGATCTTCAAAAACGTTCAAGCTCTCTTTTGAATGAAAGGCAGAAATCGCCCCCTAAATCCCCTCGTGGTCATATTATTGAAAAACTGCATAGCTTATGTGTCCATATGAATATGAATCTCTCTATGATTTATATTTCATTAAAATTGGTTTGATAGTTTCGGCGAGGCAGAAATCGCCCCCTATCGGCTTCGTCCTTGTGCCAATGAGAACCTATGTACCAAATTTGATTAAATTATCTCCGAAATGGCGACCTGTACTTTGCGCACAAGGTTACAAGGACAGCCATCCAGCCTGCAGTCAGCCGGACGGACATCCCTTTCTGAGTCGATCGGTATACTGATGTTTAGGTAAGGTGGGTCTAGGAACCATATTTTAAGGTGTTATACACATCAGCACAAATGGATAATACCCTCTCCGCTATTGTGGTGTGGGTATAAATACTAACGACCTTCAACTTGCAACCAGCAGACAAACTTCGCATCCGTATTTGCATTAGACTTAAACGAGAAATCTTCTCCTTTCTTTTCAGCTTTGTACAAACATTTTTATATAAATGACGCAAATCGAGGTACTAACGACGCAACTTCAAAGCCACGCGACGCAAAGTAAAACAAAAACGACGCAACTTCGAAATTACAGAAATTTTATAAATATGCAATTTTGAAACGATGCAACCCAAGCGGCGCAAACAGGGATTGGTGTATTTAAATAGATTTCTTTTAAAAATATTTGGTTTTTAAATTTTTTTGTAAGCTCTAATTTAAAGCTAAGCCAGGTTAGGGATGCCAGATGTTGAAGAGGTGAAACGAGCATATTTGGTTTATAAAAAGACACAAACTAAAAAAGAGCACATTTTTTCAATGCACATTTAATGTGCCTAGCACTTTTTCAAAATTACGAAGAATATTCTATTTTAATAGAATATCATAAAAAAAAAATATAAATAATCAAAAAACCATAACAAATTTTGTGAGATAATAAGAATTTATTTTGAAAGCGATCTATGACAACTGTTCATAACCAAGGAAACCGGAAATATGCTCTAAAACCCCGTTTTATGCGCATTTCATATGAAGTAAAAATTGTACAAAATATGCTCCAAAAATGGCTAATTTGAAAACAATATATTCAACAATTTAATTTTAGGCCCTAATCATGTACAACGCAGCGCAACGCCACAGAACTAACGCAACGCCAAAGAATAACATTGAAAGCACAAATAATGTCAAAAATATTTTGTAATTTTGTTGTTGCTTCCTACAGAAATTCACATTGCGTCTTAAAATTTCAAACCCTCCATTTCTTGTATCGTTGAAAATTTTAAAACGGTACATGAATTTCTGTTGAAAGCAACAACATTGTTTGTGCTTTCAATGTTATTGTTTGGCGTTGTGCTGCGTTGTACATGATTAGGGCCTTAATTTGTATTAAAAAAAAAAAACAATTAAAAATCATAATCCGTAAAGCAAATACACAATATTATTTACAGACGAATTTTCAAAATTGTACCCATGTGGAATCAATCGGCTAAAATTCAAATAAGTTATTTGTGCCGAATATTATCGACATGAGATTTTATTGTCTTAAAGGGGATTAACGATATTTACGGATGGAAGTAATGGCCAAATGTGAACCGATTGCAAAAAAAATTTAATTTGCAGTAAAATATTTTTGATGTAAATTGAAAATGAATACACTCAAAAGAATAATCAATCCATTCGTACTCAAATCAATCCGAAGCGGTATCAATAGTACGGTGAGTACGGATTTTATTGAATCAAGTCCAGAAAGATTAATCCAAGTACGGATTATTCAATCGCGAAATACTCAACTTATCCATATTCAATCGCGAATTCGTACTTAAAACAATCCGAAAATAAGATTGATTTTAGTAAAACCGAGATTGAATCAATCTCAAAATTCGCTTGATTCAAGAATTATAAAGTTGATTTAATAATATAGAACAAGATGGGTAATGGGCACAAAAACTCTATTCCTGAAATGAGCTTGCATGTGGTCTATGTGATAATAAACACATATGTGCCAAATTTGATCAAATTATTTTCAAAATTGCGACTTGTACTTTACGCACAAGGTTAACTTGGACAGACAACGAGCCAGCCGGATGGAAGGACGAACCTCGTTAGATCGATTCTAAAACTGATTCTGAGTCAATCGGTATAACTACTAGGGAGATCGATTTTTCGACTTTTTTCAATAACCGGTTTTCGAATATTACGAATAGTTGCTATTTTAAAAAACCCGGTTTTCGGCTAAGCAATTTTTAAATAACCGGCTAACCGGTTTTAGTTCGAATACTTAAAAACACAGAAATCAAATATGTTTTTAAAATAAAACGTTAATTTGAATAAAAACAAAACAATTTGCAAAGGCAAGGAACCAACAAAATACATAGATATGACTTAGATCAGACCTAACAATATTTTACGATAAAATCCAAGAAAAGTGGGACCAGTATATGGATCAAACTTTAGATAAATTTTCACCCATTTTTTATTGATTTACTAAACTTTATTTGTAAGAAGATATTTGTTTAATGTAACTTAGAAACTGTTGAATGAAATTTGATCTAGACAAACGTTTTGCAAAAGCAAATAAATTATAGGATTTTTATAAAGTTATTATTTGAAATATTCTCTCAAATTAATTTAGAATGAGTTTTAATTTGTTAGTGGTTAAGCATGTCTATATAAATCAACCATATTTTTCAAAAGTTGCAAATAAATCCTCTTAGCCAGGATTGTCTATTTCAAATTATTTTGTTTCAGCATAATAGAAACGAAAAGTGAACTGAACATTCTTTTTGTGTAAAATATTTGTCAATTCGTCGACTAAAATTTAAAACATTCCATGACATTGCTTGATTTCTTCATTTTTGTTTTTTAGTTCTTGGTATTTTAATAAAAAAAACTGGTAGAATTTTTTCCCATATCGTTGATTCTGCCGTAATGTTGTAGTTTTCAGCATGAAGAGATGCTATAACTACTTGAGAGTTTTTATTGCCTTAACGGGCATTTCGTCCTCGGGAACACAACGGGCTAATATTTCACCCAATGATTCATTTTTTGCAGATTATTTTAGTAAATTATTATTTGTCATCTCCTTAGAACTACTTCGAGTTAAGTTTCATTTGGATCACATTAATGTCAAGCATGTATACTAATTAAACGTGATTAATAAATTGTGACATGGAAGAACCTTTGTAACTTATCATTTTGGGGTACTTCAGGCCACTATATATAAAAAAATATTTAATATTTAGAATGCTCTTGCACAAATTACCATTTACTTTTTAACTGCACACGTTTTTGTAGTATTTTGAATAGTTTTTAGTTTTTTTTCTACAAGAACACATCTTTTATAAGCGATTTGTTTTTACAGTGTTCATAATCTTTTTTGACCTTTGTTACATTTTGTTTTGACATTCTTCATAAAAAGTTTAAGTTGGGCCAATATGCAATTAGAAAATACTTAAATTACGGGTACATCTACAACAAGAGTAAGAAAAATTTATATAAATTACACATTATTAAAATAACCGGTTTATTATACCAAAATAACCGGTTTATTCGATATTCGAAAAATGGGCATTTTAAAATAACCAACTTGGGCAAAGATAAAATAACCGGTTAAAACCGGTCGAATAATAACCGTTCGATCTTCCTAATAACTACTAAAATCGGTATAAGTACTATAAGTATTTAATTGTCTTACATATATTTGCATAAACACACAATATCCTGTAGTGTGGCTATAAAAAGTAAAAGCAAAATGATGTGCTAGAGTGGCGCGGGCACCTCGAACTTTTTCCCTATGTATAAAAAGATTTGAGACTTACATATTTGTTAGGAAATATAATCAATATTTATTCGATTTCATTCGTTTTATTAAAAAAAAATTACAAGCAAATATGTTTTATATTTTTTTATTAATCAACATTTTTTTTTTTCGAATTTATTCTATGAGTTAAATTTCAGCTATGTATTTTATAAAGCTTTTTGTAATAGCTCTATTCCTTAAATTTTTTTAGGAATGACTTTATACAATACCAGACTATTATATTGTATTTTCTTGTTACAATTTACCTTAGCTTTCCGTTGGATAGCAATGAAGTATATTTATGTACAGAAAAATTTACAATTATTAGACATATTAAATTGAATTGCTTTTTCCTTAATTTTTGCTTATGTATAGAATTTTACAGTTTGGAATAACATGTACATATCTTAAATGGCAACCTGCTTTGTTTTATACTAATAGAGTAAAAATTTAATTTAGAAGGCGAAATTGTATCAACGCGTTGAGTATACAGATATATATTTAAAAAAGATAAACCAAAATTTCGAACAATTTTTTTCTGATTCGCTGTAATAACACTTGTAGGCATTCAAAAAAAATAGAACAAAAAATTTTACGCTATAAAATTAAAAAATGCTGCAAAAATTCTATTTAGGCTTAAAAGGGTAAAATATGTAAAAATATGCACTTACAAATCGATGCCAAAATTCATTAAATGCTCTAAAACGGGTGAATATATTGTTCCTGCCTTCATTTGTTAAATTGGAAAAATAATGAATATATAAAGAGTACAAAAAGGGCACTACTGTAAAAAGAGCACATTTTGTAAAATGAGCACAAGTACTTTTTAAAAGAGAACGTCTGGCATCCCTAAGCAGCGTTACCATTAGTGCTACTAAAGTAGCAATTTGCAACTTTCTCCACTGCTTGGATACTTTTTTGCTACTTTTACAAGATGCACCCAAATGCAATTCTTGCCAATTTTTTGATACTTTTTACTAAATGAAGAAATACTTTTTTGTACATTGTGTTTTATTAAAACTTTCAGCTTTAATGAAAGTTCTAATGTTTTAATATGTATATATGTAAGCAAGCTTATATGAAATTTTTCTTGTCATGCGTGGTAAGCTTATGTATATCTCCCGAAAAATGTATGTATACATGTGTACGTTTAAATTTTTGGAAGCAAGTGCACTTGGTAAGTCTCACTTGCTTCTATGCGTATACCTTACGAAATACCATGGCGAATACTTATGTCTGCATAAATCAGGGTTGTCCGATTTTTTTCAACTTCGTCGCTAATTATGCACTAAAAATCGCCCAAATTCGCCAAATATTATTTTCTTAGGATTTTTGTTATGAAAAAATTCACCAAAAGTCGCAAATTTGATTTTTATGTTAACACCACATTGACGCATAAAAGTACTTTCATGAAATTTCTGAATACGTATTATAAATAAAAATTATAATGAATTCGAAATAAAATCAACATTTTAAGGTTTATGGCATATTTTATTCTCAGCTTTCTGATAAATTACAAAAGTGGAAAATGTTTGCTTTTATAATTTTATTTATGAACGGTTGACCACAAAACTTTTCTGAATATTTCTGAAACTGTTGAAAATTACAAAAAATATTGTTCAGGTGGCTTAAAGGATGATAATTCTTTCCAAATCGGACAAATCGTTCTCAAGTCATGATACACATAAGTCGAATATTACCATATTCATATTACCATACCGCCTCCCAAGGGTCCTATGTTACCTGGCTGCTAATATTCTCACTCAGCCACACAGTCGATTCAATAAAGGAGTGGATCCTGCTTAAATCAATATTAGAGAGCCACGTTTTATCTCCAAGGGTTCTTAGACCAAACAGTTTAAGTCTCAGATCTCCTAAAGCCCTATAATGACACAGAAGATACTTCTACATAGGTCATTGTAAGGGAGCCCTAGCCTTTGGGCGTGCCTCCCAATGGGCCAGTGGCCCGTTCCTGAGGTCATGTCTGGACAGCTGTAATGCCCGCCTAGTCCTTTTTGCATCTATGATGGACCAACTTTTTCTGGTTTCCCCACAGGTGGATTCATCAAGCCATCTCTGACTGGCAATGAGATGAAACTTGTGTGAAATAAGTGGCTTACTCCTTGGAGTCGAACGAAGACTTCGTTCGCTTAACTTACATGTAAAACAAAAACAATCAGCCATATTACGGTTGTCGTTGTCCTTAACGACTAAGTCGTTTTTTGTAGTAGATTAAAGAACACAAGTTGTGTGTTTCATTAATCTATTACAAAACGACAGAGTCCCTTACGACAACGACATCCGTAATAAGGCTGAATATATTTTAATTTGTTTTTGTTTTAAATGTTAGTCTAGCGAACGTAGTCTTCGTTCGGAAATAGATAAATAGTCATTCTCGTTTTTGTGTCGTCAAATCGCATGTATTTTTTTAAAAAAAAATGTGGTAGATAAGTTTAATTAGAATCAAATAAACTACCTTTGAATAATGTTTACTGTTGAACTGATGTAGAACTATACATATATATGGAAACCAATGCAATTGAAAATAACGTACTGATTCAGTTTCAAACAATTGCACAAAACTTTTATTTGAAGAGTTAAGAACAAACTTCGACTTTGAAAATTAATATTTAAAATGGTTTAGTAAATTTAGTCCAGAAAATGTTATCAATGGAAAAACTAATTTTTTTTATTTATTTATTAAAAATTCTAGATTACAAAAAAAAAAAAAAAAAACTTATGATAATCCCGCGAAGCTTTAAATTTACAAAATGATGCAAATGAATATTTGTTTTCTGTACCCTCGAAAATTGTGAGAGGAATATTATTAGTTCCACATTCATCTGCAAATGTGAAAAGAATCCTTTCTTACCAAAATATTATTAAAACTAAAGAGAGAAACACACTAAAATCAGCAATTCCTTGCGGCTTAATAAAAACAAAGGACGTATTGAATTCATGAAATTACAAATGGTATGATATAAATATACCAAATAATTTTTTATCAATTTTGTAATTCTGATTTCGAAATCTAAATGAAAAGCAGTATCTTAATACTTTGTATACCAAACTGAATTGTTTTTTGTTATATTATAGTATTAAGAACGAATAGAATTTACAATAATTTTTTGTGTTGTTTATTATAAATAAAAATAATTTGAGTTACAAATTAGTACAGTTAAGGTCAAAAAGTACAACTTTTAAAGATTGTTGGTACAATTTTAAAATTCTCAATGCCATCCCTCAAAACGCTAGGTGGCCCGCTTGTCTCAAGAAAAAAGTGTCAAATTCCAGCACTGTGTTATTATTGATTTGTTAGCGTATTATTAGCCGCGTGTTTTTGATTCACAATATTTCCTACTACAAAACATTGAACAGTGCGAGCTCGATTTTCGCAACCTTCGATTATCGCAGCACCCGATTACAGCAACAGGCAATATTTTTATTTTACAGCTTATGACTGCAACTATTTTTTAAAAGTTATATCAATAAGTGCAACATAATTTTTTTTATTCATTTACAATGGTTCTTTCTTCTTGTATTTCTTGTTCCGAAACTTAGTTTTATCAACGTTATCATAAGAATCCATTTCAACAACATTTCTCAACCGTTCACTATCCTACTTAGTCGTACGATTTGTCAAAAAGTCTTGTTTGCTTATAAAGTATGATAGTCTGACTAAAAGTTTAATGGAAAACATTTTTAAGTTATCCGACTTGCTAATTTTTTTGAAAATACTCATAAAATTATAGATTCCGTGCGATCAGAGTTGCATTTTTATGTAATTGGGCTGATTCCTATGATTTTGCATCTCTTTTGTGTGATATTATGGCATTGACAACAAATTTTGCGAAAAAACAATTTATGTCGCAAAGAATACTTTCAGAATTTCGTGTAAATGAGTACAATTGTGTAGAAGTATTAAATAAATAAAAAACAGCTGACAGCAAAGGCTCTTTTAACGAGCGTTGTGTATTCTACCATTTTCCATGCGCTTACGATACTCGTCGACGACGACCCCGTGTTTTTCTCTTCTACCTTTAGTGGTACTGCAAAAAAGTTGACTGCTACTTAGATGCAAAAAAAATCGTTTGCACCTTCTGTGGGTTCTTTATTCAGAATCCAACATAGGTAAAAATAATTGGATAGTTTCATAATTTTTTTAGAAAGTTACATGATACGCCAATTTTTTTATTCTACTTTGCAATATTTTAAATAAGATTTATATCAATTATATCTGGTCAATTTGTTTTATCATCAAGTATTATAAACAATGGTGGGTCATTGCAATTTTTTCGATAATTGGCCAGGTTTCTTCGAGTTGCGACAATCAAGCTCGCGTGCATGTACATAATTTGATTTGAAATACTTCTAGCTAAGAAATCCAATATTAAACTAAACATGTAAGAGTGCTGTGCCGAATCTAATTCGGCTATATTCGGCTGTGCTGAAATACTTCTAGCTAAGAAATCCAATACAAAACTAAACCAGTAAGAGTGCTGTGCCGAATCTTTGATACCCTCCACCGACAGTTAGAATAATTAATAGAATAATTTAGTCATTAGAAAATCGGACGTCAGTATTAAAAGTGGTTGCGGCGTAGACTTTTATATCGGCCGCTCATTTTTGGTTTGATGCATATGCCAAAAAGTCTACATGGAGAAGAACGACAATGAAAGTTTACATGAAGTTTTCTGAAAATATATCCGATATAATTTTTTGTATTTTCACCACAGCTTCCGGAATATGTTTTAAATTAAATTAATTTAAATTTTTGTGAAAGCTCATGAACGAACTTGAAGTTAAAAGCATTTTATTGAAAGCGAAAATTGTTGTTTTGTGCCGTATACGCCATTATTCTAAATTTTTCAAAAAAGTAAGTTTTTGTGCTACATACGTATTTAAGGGCTGCATGAATAACTTAATTCATAAACATACTGAAATGTTTATCCAATGAAGTTCGTATTCAAATAAAATTCAGATTACTGAACAAACTGTTGTTTTATTCATGTATACTAGCAAACACATTTTATTTCATATGGCAAACACAAAGACTTTGTTCAATGAAACGACTTTTATTTTACAGTTTTCACTAGAATGCCAACTGGAGAGAGCGTTCTCAATTTTTTTGTTTACCCCTAACACATATACGTTCTGTGTAAATTCAACACACATAAAAACAAAAATTAAACAAAATTTGAAATTTTTCTATTTAAAATTTTTTACAATATATAAATTTTTGTTTAATTTTATTACACAAACACATAATCAATAATTTTTTTCAACACAATTCGCTTGTTTGCTTTTGCAAAATGTTGTTATTTTAACACAAACTAAAAATTTTGTAATAAATTTTTTTCTGTTGTTAATATTTAAGCCAGCAGAGTTGTATTTTGTGGTATGAAAAAAATATTTGAAATCTTAAATTATATAAATATTTTCCGATGTTGCAGAATTAAAATTAAACAAACATTGTTTTTTACGTTTATAAATGCATACAGTATTAAATTAATGGAAAAACTTTTCGAATTAAGAAAATTTTATTTTATAAAATTTTTATTGCCACATTTAATACGATTTTATGCAACTATGTTTAGGGGTGAAAATCAGTGTTGCCATTGAAATTTCGAGAAAGATACATTTTAGTTTCCAAAAAGATACACTTTTTCCCAAAAAGATACATTTAGAAAAAAATTTTAAAATCCATTTTTAACATTATATTAACATAACATTTTTATTTCATATTTAATGAATATTGTAAAGAAAATTACATCATATTAATTAATTTATATATATATATATATATATATATATATATATATATATATATATATATATATATATATATATATAAGCCATAAATATTAGGTAAAATACAGTAAGCAAACTTAAAAGTTAATTAGGTATCGTATATGTAACTATCTTTGGAAGTTATCAAAACAAAAACATATTTGTAAAAATTATTATACGAGTTGAGGCGTTTATACTTAGGCGATTATATCAAAAAGTTCATATAAATGTTTCTTCTAAAATTTCATCTTAACACACATGCACAGGAATAAGCAGACGACAGAAGAACTTAGAAAACCTAACAACAAAATACATGCTATTTTTGTATTTAGTTGTCACTGTTTTTTTAGTATTCATAACGAAATGATAACTTTAAAAACTTTGTTAAAGACGTAAAGTTTAATATTTAATGTATATACATTTTGCGTAAAAATGTCAGGATTATACATGGTACATGAAGTCATCAAAAGATACGAAACATGTATCTTTCGTATCTTAATGGCATCACTGGTGAAAATAGTTTTAAGCACCAATGCATTTAAAAAAAGTCTTACTAATACAAACATATGTATACTAGGTACTTTACATTTGAGTTAGGTACCTGTCAAAGAGTCGGCGTCAGTGTTGCCAGTGAAATTTCGAGAAAGATACATTTAAGTTTCCAAAGAGATACGCTTTTTTCCAAAATGTATCATTTGAAAATCCATTTTTAACGTTTAACATTTATTAACATAACATTTTTATTACATAGTTAATGAATATTATAAAGAAAATGATATCATATAAAATAATTTTTATATTTATTTAAGTCATAAATATTTATATTAGGTATGTAAATTTAAAAATACAGTAAGCAAACTTTAAAATTCATTATATGTAACTATCTTTGGATGTTATCAAAACAAATTCATTTTTGTAAAAATTAATATACGAGTTAAGGCGTTTATACTAAGGCGATTATATCAAAAAGTTCTATAAATTTTTTTTCTAAAATTTCATCTTAACACACATACACAAGAATAAGCAAGCTACAGAAGAACTTAGAAAACCTAACAACAAAATACGTTATTTTTGTATTTAGTTGTCACTGTTTTTTTTTTAGTATTCATAACGAAATGATAACTTAAATAAACTTTGTCAGAGTTTCTGTACATTTTGCGCACAGATTCAAAAGATACGAAAAATATCAGGATTATACATGGTACCTGAAGTCTATAAAAGAAGTGATGAGTTTTTATATTTTTGGCTTCTTATAAAAAATAATGAACATTTTCGGTTCAAAAAATATAAAATTTAATTAAATATTTTGGTTCCTAATGCTGTAAAGAAATATCTTGTGATTCATGGTGAGGTTTGATTTATAATAAACAATAGAACACATAAATTTGAAAGAGAACTTAACATTTTTATTAGCGATTAAAAGAACAATTTATGGCATTTATTGTTTGAAAATTATATACAGCCCAATTATGAATAAAAATTCCACGGGAGTTTTTTCCCTTTTCCCATTTTTACAATTGAATTTAAATAAGAAAAATTGGAGAAGGGAAAAAACTCCCGGGGAATTTTTGTTCATAATTGGAATGATAATGTAAATGTTGGCCATGACTACGTCTGAGGTGGTCCATTCGGAAGGTCCAATTTTGGCCGATTGTCATCTTGCGAATAACACGAGCTATGTTTGCATCCATAGCGTCAATCGTAGCTGACTTATTCCTGAAGACCTCAGACTACATATCCCCAAAGAAAATAGTCCAAAGGAAACCGTAGCAAAACGTGAAATTAAGTGCTCACCAAAATGGTTTCTAAACAAGGTCATTGTTTCACGCGCTGTTTGGCTTCAATTATTGCAAAAAGGGGGTTTACTATTTGCTTGTCTGTACATAACAATAACTGAGTAATACTAGATATATTTTAGAGCTTGTTTCTGGCTGGGCAAAAAATCGTTTATGAAAAAAAAGAAAGCGTTTTAAGGGTGAAGTAATCATGGAAATATACGTGTCACAACTTTAATCTAACACCTGAAATGCTCAAACTTTTTAATTCCGATAATATATACAATATATACAATATAAGATACTTGATTCCAATATTTAAAAATAGCAGATTTCTACTAACTCTATTTTGATTTATATGTGTATGAACATATGTTACAGTCTTTTTTAAACTGTTAATAAATTGTTGTTCGAGATATTTTATTAAAAAAAATATTCAAGAAACTTAAAAAAATATTTTTGGGGGAATTTCAGTAAAACATTTTGCTATTTTTGCTTTATTTAGGTATTTATATTAGAACGCAAATTAAAACGGAGTCAAGTTAAACTAATCGAAATGAAATGATTATCTAAACTTTTACATTTAGGGGGATTTTTTCAAAATACGTTAAATATGGGGTTTTTATAAATTTTTTTGGGGAGAAGAAAAATAATTACCTGGCAACACTGATTTGATCTAACCGGTTGAGTATCATCCACTAATGTAAACTGGGACCAGTGATGCCAGTAGATATTTTGAAAAATCCCTACGTGTCTAAAAAAAATTCCTTACACTTTTCCCTACGTTAAAAATGTATTGCTTTTAGTACCAGACAAACAAATACATATATTGTTAACATTTGAATTAAAGCATTTATTAACAAGAAAATAAACCGAAATAAATATGTACATTAGGGTGGGTCAAAAAATTGTTTTTCTCTTAACGACTTCTAATAGCGTAAATATGTTGTATATTTGTCTGCATTAGACCCCTGTAAAATATTATTATTTTATTTTTAGTGTAAGAGCCCGCGCTTTGATCTTCATTTTGTTAAATTTGTTATGTAACATCAATATCATTGTATTGCAAAAAAGCATATTACTGTGTCCTAACGATTCTTAAGTTCTCGAGGATTCAAACACAAGCAATTCATTCATTGAAAAGTATGTATTCTTCCAGGAAATATTTTTGATAGAATACATATAAAATAATGCACAATAAAAAGATCAGTTTGGGTTTACTACGCGGACAGCGAAGTTGTGTGTTTATTTTTTATTTGAACTGTTTTAACTTCTAACCGTTATTATGGAAACTAGAGGCCAAGATATGTTACGAAATACTATGATTGGAATAGAGAGCAACTAAAAATAACAAGGAATTCTACTAAAGAACCATCGTTTTTAGATATTGCAAAACTTGTAGCTCAAAGGATAGAATGCGTTTGGAGAAAATCGTCTTTTCCTACAGTGTCAAATACAATAGTCATACACGCAGAGAAAAAATATGTTTAGATATGGTCACCTCCAACAAAACTATTTTTAAACAAAATTTTAAACATATTGTTTTTAAATTTAACCATATTATTGTCACCGACAAACATATAATTGTTAAATTATTCCTCCATCAAGAAGGCACAACCATTTTATGGTTGCCTCTTAACATGTTATGGTTAAATATGACAATAATTTGTTTTTAAATTAACAATAGTATTTTACTCTTTTCTAAGAGCAACATGCTTTGGTTGAAAATCAACCATGCTATAATAAATGTTAAACATATTTTAGTTATTACTAACCAAAAGATGTTCGGAGGCAACCATAATATGATTGTGCCTTCTTGATGTAGGACTAATTTAACAATAATATGTTTATCGGTGACAACAATATGATTAAATTTAAACATAATATGTTTGCAATTCTCTTTAAAAATAGTTTTGTTGGAGGAGACCAAATTTAAACATATTTTTTCTCTGGGTGTACAAGTCAAATTAACGGTTATCATATAAATTACAAAAATCTCATAAAGTCGTTGAAAAGAATGTCCGTTTGTTAGAAAGAAAATTTTCTCCGACGTAGCAGAGTTTTGTTTCATATTTGTTCCTGTAGATGTAAACAAATTGAGCTTTTTCTGATGTCCAAGGCAATATAAGGTACGCAAAGAAGAACAGGAGTTTTTGAGTGAGATGCGAGGGGCGAGAAAGATGCGTATTGGAGGAGTAGTTTGAGATCTTCCAACCTAATTGCAAAAAAGAGCAGCCCAAGCACCAAATACGAAAAAAACGTAAGAAAAAAAAGTACGTAATGAATGTATTCAAGACCAGAAGCAGCTAGACCTAATAGCTTTATACTTTGACGGCCGAAAAGATAAGACGCTTAATATTATTTAATAGGGAGCTAGGAAATATAGACAAATACTGATTGAGAAACATGTATCTGCTTAGGAGCCAGATTCAGTTTATGTTTGCTATGCAACACCAGATCGAAGTACTTCTAAAAATATTGAAATGCCAATTATTGCCCTTCCTTCGTCTCAAAAAAATGAATAATTTGATGGCAATTGATTGTGATAGTACAGTCACTAACACTGGGAAATTTAAACATCTATTTAACAAGCTATATGGTGTTACCAAGGAACCTTATTCGCATGCTCGTCCTATTGGCAACTTATTAGAAAACTGCGAAAGACTTGCTTCTGTCGATGTTGTTGCGTGAAACAATGAGAAAACTGGCAGCCAGACGTATTCATGAAGCACGAAGCATGAAGCACCGAAAGCAACAACGCGTCTTTAAGGCCCCTTCTAACAATTTTGACGCAAGTAACTACTTTGAAGTTATAAATTGGAATCAAAAGTTTATCGATCCACCAATTCTTCGGAGCATCACTACTTAAGAAATAAATGCGGAAGTTGAGTGTCAAGAAGTGACGATCTAATTTTTTGAAATGCCCAGATTTGACAGTATACAAGCTTTTGTGACCAAAAAATAACTAATAAAAAAGTTTTATTTTTTTTATGTGTAATTAAAAATGTGTTCAGTTTTAATTTATAATAAATAATTTATAGTAAATAAAATATTAAAATTTAAAAAAATCGCTTTTTTTTTAAATACTTAATTCTTAGGAGCTACGGCGCGGGCTCAAGATGTGACTTTTTTAAACTTTTTTTTAGCATCTTTTATTTGTTTTAACGTAAGACAACAAAATATTGCTATTAGAATATGATTCGAGAAGTTTTATTTTTTCTCATACATCAGTGACCCACCCTAATGTACATTACTGTGTTCCAAAAAATTCTTTTTTAATTTTCATGGGTGCTCAAGCATAATTTAAAAGCTTATAGGGTTAAGTATTTTTAAGATTTTTCAGACTTTTCGGAAGACATAGCTTGAAAGATCAATTAATTCTAAATGATTTAGAAACAAATATTTTTGAATTTTCTTTTACCGTTCCTGAGTTATACCGGTTTACATCTTTGTACCCAGTTTATGATATTATTAGTCAGACCCAACAAAGAACCAAAAATCAAACGTTTTGCTTGGTTCAAAAATCATTTATTGGAGTTCTTACGATGTAGTTCTATACCCTGCAATAATAAGTTTCAGAAGTTGTGACATTGATGTAAGTGTTATCCATTACCAATTCGTGGAGATTTGAGCAATTTAATTAATAGACTTAATTAATTTTATTAATATTAAACTGCATTGTTAGTTTTATTCATTTTCGTAAACATTTTAAAAGTTATAGTGCGTTATTTACAAAATTTATGGAAAAATTACAAAAATTGTAATGTAGGGTAGATAAATGAGCAAATTCATTGCAAACACCTAATTTTGGCACACAAAAATTAAGCTTGGACATTTTTCTTTTAAATTATTTCCTTATAAGTGAAGAAAATCGTATGTTTTGAAAGTTATGTAGAAAACTCAAAAAAAAAGACCGGCAAACCTGTCTTGAGCGACCTCTAAACACGCTAATGTACATGCTATACACAAAGTCAATTTTAAAAATCACACTGTGTGACAAATTTAAATTTTTATTTTTGTAGAAACGACACTATATATTCTTTAATCAAGAGACAAAACATAGTCAAACTTCGTGCTTAATTTTTGATTTCCTCATCTTTTTTCGTTTTTAAAGGACTTAAAATTTTTAAGAATACTTATTTTAAATAATTTATTTTTTTAATTCAATATATATTTTTTTTGCAAACTCGGTAGTACCAAATAAAAAGGAAGACTCTGTAGAATTTTAAAAAAATATTCATTCATTTCCTGAAGAAATATATAAAAAAATTTCTTTTAAAAATATATCCCTGTATTTTTTCATTCAAAATTCTTTAACAACTTTTTGACTTATTTCTCTTAGTTTAGAAGGTGTGATTATTTTTTTTTCTCCAAATAAAATTAATTTCTATGAAGAAGTTTCATTCATTAGATATTCGCTTTTTAATATTCGCATACATTTAAGCGAATGGGAGTGCGAATGCAAATAGCTAAAATAAGCGAATAGTTCGCAAATGCGAACCCGAATATTCGGTGACCCCAATATATACGTACACGGTTTTAACACTTGTTGAAGATTGCCAGGCTGATAGGACTTATAGTATAGGTGTTCTTTTAAAAAAATACTACATTTGTACTTAATGCTATTGTATATGAAAAATATTAATTTTTTAATGCAAATAAAACGAAGATTTACGTATTTAACAAAATATATTGAAAATGAGATAATATTTAGAAAATTCCCTTCATTTGCCTTAAAATAAAAAAATCTGTCCGTTTTCCCTACACTTGAAATTTTTCTGAAAAAATCCGTACAAAAAGGAAAAATTCCCTACTATTGGTATCACTATGCGAACGGTGTTGGCAATAGTGGTTTCAGTAGGTCGATTATGCGCAATGTAAGTTCCTCGACTCGCAAGACGCTGTTGTGGTGTGAGTCTTTCCATGATGAGTTGCCAAACGATACTGAACGAATACAGCTTAATATGATCTGGACGAAAACCGCTTCATATGATCTGAACAAAACAGCTTAATATGATTTGTAAAAAAAGCATATTGAAAATTAAACCTCATGATGAATCACCCTTTACATAACGAAATAAAACCATGCATAATTTTATGTAGCTTGTTTTTGCTCTCTTTAAAAATTTTAAAACAAAAAAACATCCGATCCATTCCTACTATGTTGAAAGCTAACAAGATTCTGAATGGTTGCCCTTAAGCACTGTTGCCAATTTAACGGCTTCACCGCGATTCTAGCGGTTTCTATACGCCCATTGCGGTAAAATTTCCCTTTTGACGGTTAGCGATAAATCTATCGGTTTTTTAATATCAATAGAATATGAAATTTTTGTTCTAGGCATAAAAATTTTAAACTTTTTACAAAATACGAGATTTCAATTTTTTTTTTTAATTGAAGTTCCAAAAAAAAAACAAAAAATTTTTTTGGTCGAAAATTAATTCATTTCCGCTATAAAAACATTTCACAATAAATTTTATAAATTTTTTGATTGGGATTAATTGGTATTCTATCAAATAATGTCCAGTTAACAAAAATAATTTGTAGTTTTGTAGCTGACCATGGCTATTACAAAACTACTTAAGATTGCCTTAAAGGCAATTTTATTACAAGTCATCTGCTAGTAATTTAATCCAAATTTGACAAATATGCCTTTTTTCGGGCGGTATATTAGTAATTTTCATAATATATTTCTTATTTTATTCGTAATGTACCTGGTTTTTTGATAAATGTAAAACTTTTGTCCTTATAATTGGTAATAAAATTGTTTATACGGCAACATTACAAATTTTTGCTGCAAATCAGTGTTGTAAACTTTATAAAAAATAGTCCATAGTAAAAGCTAAGTAAAAAGTGTGTTATCTAGAGTAAATCAGTGTTTATATAAAAACATTTAGGCGACCGAAATTTTCCGGGATAAAACTTACAGACAGTTGTCATACCTTACGCCAAACAATGTACAAACTTTAATTCGTAAAAGTCAAGAAATACAGCTTGGTATGTTTTATTGAACAACAAAATAGCGCAATTTAACGCCTTTGGCTGTGGTTATATACTTTTGTTGTTTCGTATAAACAAGCTTGAAAAGTTTGTCTAGATTTGCCCAAATTCTTATATATTTTTATTTGAATTCGTATCTTAAAAAAATTTAAAAAAAATTTGATAAATCTATTTGGTGTGAAACAAACATCATATATTCTTTTGTAAGGATTGCAAATATTTTGTCATGATGTTTGAAATAATGGCCAGCGAAAACGTCGAAAAGATATAAATGTTTTAAAATAGTAGTGGCCATCATATATTAACCATATATATATTTAAACTTTTTGAATTAATGTTTCTCAGAAAGTTTAAAGCATATATTATCTGTTAGGCAAAATGGTCTTAAGCCACAAAAACGCATTTTGATTTTTGATTGGCTTTAATTAAATTTTTTTTCTCTATTTCGTTTGCTATCAATGGTTTTTATCGTAGTCATCAGCACTTTAGGAAAAAAGTCGATGAAACACCAAATTTCCTAACACCAAAGAATATATGAAACAAAAAATAGTATAGGATTTAAAATAGACTGTCTCACATTTATTTACTTCTTTTCTATCAAGAGTTTTTCTTTAATCGTGGCCAACGGTCTAAATTTTAAGCATAATTGCCAAATCAAGATGAATGTGCACTTATTTGTTCTAGATGTAGCAATGATGCTAAACATTTTATACCAAAAAGTGAGACATTTATATTGATTTATCTTCTGAATAGATTCTAAGCAATACAAATCCCTTAATTTCATCTATTTAACACATTGTGTTGCTTAAGACAGCAAATAATTGCCAAAATTAGTGTAAATCTAGCTAAGTTTTACGCACTTTTATAAAAGAAAGTTTTTGTACCTCTCCAGGACTAAAAAGTCAGGGAAATTTAAAACCTTAAGGCCTCAATAGTTTTTACTTTCGTTTGACGTTCTGTGCCGTTCTTTTCTGTAGCAAATATTTTGTAATAACTTTTTCTGTGAATGAAATCAGCTGCTTTAAAAAAATCATTGAAATTGTCAAAAAAATTTTACATTATTTTTTTCTTTTATTGTTTGTAGCCCCAAGTAGTATTCTCTTTAAAATTAAATAAAAATCATCTTCGTATGTAAAGTAGTTCTCGAGATATTGAAAAAATAAACTCAACACATTTGGTTAATTCGACGAAATTATGACATTTGATATATGACATGACTTAAAAAAAAAAAAAAGAAAAATGAATTCCTTTTGGTCGGGGTCGGGTCCAACTCTTGGTCGATTTGAAATGGAATTACCCATATTAAATTCTTTTTTTTTTTTGTAAAAAAAATTAAATCCAAATAAATAATATTGCTCGAATTTGACACTTTTTTTAAAAAAGCTGGGCACCCTATCGGCATAGCTAATTTGAGTACGCTGAATTCTATGAAAGTAGTAATTTTTTGAAGATAGCGCTCGTATTCGCGATATTAGCAATTGAAAATTTCAATACTTATATACTATACAACGAATGTTTTTTATACTTTTGTGATTATTCGTCAAAAAAAAAAAATTATTGTTTTTCTCAACTTTATTGAATACACATTGAATGCAAGCTGGGCACCCTACATAATTGCAGTTATTTCAATTCAAAGTAAGCGCTAATATGCGCGATAAAAAATAAAAAAAAATTATAATTTTTTTATGCAAATTTTTTTTTCGGAAATATTTGGCTTTGCAGTTAATTTGCTTTGGCTTTGCAATTTATTCAATATCAATAAAAAATTTCGCAAAACTATTTTTTTTGCAAATTTTATTTAATAGTGTTTATAAAACTCTTCGATAAAGTTAAAAGAAAAAATTATTTAAAAAATCACGAAAAAAAAATTCTTTCCGCGAAAAATTTAATTTTAAAAGAGTTGATTTTACTTAACTTAGGGATGCGGCTTTCGCCAAACCAATATAATAAATTGCGAATGCGAATATGCTCAAAATGCATTTGCAAATAAATTTTTATTTATGTTAAATTGTAATACAAATTCAAATCCGTTCAGAACTGCTTGAGTTTGAGGTAAATTACTAAAGCAAGATTTTTAAATTTTTGGGAAAAAGGCATTTTGCCTAAAAATATGAAAACACGATTTGAGAGACCACTTCCCGTTCATCAATATTTAAGTATCATACACCAAAATTTTTTGTTTATATAGTAGATTAAGAAAATCGATGTTCATGAAGGAATTTCGAAAAAAGTATAAAAACTGAGAGTCTAATATGTATGTTAATTTTAAGGATATATAAAATATATATGTACATATTTTACATATACATACATACATATAGTTTTAAAATGCAAAAGAATGTTTAAAATTGAAACAGAAATAGCTCAAAAAATAAATTTAATCTCGTATATATATTGTGATTTAAGGAATACAAGGCAAAATATCAACAAAAAAAAAAAATCCATGTATAATAACTCAACTGTGTTGTGTTTTCTTCTAAAACCGAATTGATTGTTTGGAATTAGGGAGATCGATTATTCGACTTTTTTCAATAACCGGTTTTCGAATATTACGAATAGTTGCTAATTTAAAAAACCCGGTTTTTGGTTAAACATTTTTAAACTAACCGGTTAACCGGTTTTAATTCAATTACATAAAAACACTTACAAAATACATAGATATGACTTAAGGTATGGTCAGACCTAACAAATATTTGACGATAAAATACAAAAAAACGAGACCAGTAAAATGATCAAACTTTAACCGCATTTTTAACAATTTCTATTTATTTACTAATCTGTTTTTGTAAGACGATAATTGTATAATGTAATTTAAAAACTATTAAATGATGTTTGATCTAGTCAAACGTTTTGCAAGAGCAAATAAAATATTATAGGAATTTCATAAATTTATTATTTGAGATATTCTCCTAAATTTATTTTAAATGAGTTTTAATTTGTTGGTGATTAAGCCATCTCTATATGAATCAGTAGACTTCAACCATATTTTTAAAAAGTTGCAAACAAAACCTCTTAGCCTGGATTGTATATATTAAACGATTTAGTTTCACCATTATATAAACGATTAGTAAGATGAAAATGCTATTTGTATGAAATATTTATCAATTCGTCGACCACAATTTGAAACCTTCCATGACATTGTTTGATTTCTCAATTTTGTTTTTTAGTTCTTGGTGTTTTAATAAATAAAACTTAAAAATTATTTCCATATCGTTGATTCTGCCGGAATGTTGTAGTTTTAAGCATAAAGAAATGCTGAAACTATTTAAGAGTTTTAAGTACCTGAAGTGGCATTCCGTCCTCGGCAACACAACGGGTTTATATTTTAACTAATGATTCATTTTTGGCAGCGTATTTTAGTAAAGTATTATTTGTCGACTCTTTAGACCTACTTAATCAATCGTGCCGTGGAAACCCCTTCGCCACTTATCACTTTAGGACACTTCAAGAGCCTAACTTTGTCTGTTTAATCCCGTTCGAAATATCTCTAGAGATAAAATCTATATAAAAATATTTTTAATATTTAGAAAACGGTCGCACAAATTAAATACTATTTACTTTTTAACTGCACACGTTTTTGTAGTATTTTGAATAGTTTTTGGCTTTTTACAAGAACACACGCATTCATAAGTGGTTTTTATTTACAGTGTTCAAATGTTTTTTTACTTTAGATACATTTTGTTTTGACATTGTTCATAAAAAGTTTAACTTTGCCTAATATAGAATTAGAAAAATACTTAAATTACGGGTACATCTACAACAAGAGTAAGGAAAATGTATATAAATTACACATTATTAAAATAACCGGTTTATTATATCAAAATAACCGGTTTATTCGATATTCGAAAAATGGACATTTTGAAATAACCGCCTTGAGCAAAGCTAAAATAACCGGTTAAAACCGGTCGAATAATAACCGTTCGATCTCCCTATCGGGATTCATTTTTACACTCATAGGTTCTGAAATAGCTTTGTTATACATATTAGATAATAAGCTAATAGGCATATATAACTCAACCACGGCTGCCAGATTTGACGATTTATCTTAATTTTGACGATTTTGGGTACAAAAATGGTCTATTGACGATTGGACGATTTATACCCTAAATTTAACGATTTTTCATATGCCAAATTTTGTACAAATTGACAAATATTTTTAATATAAATTCGCATTTTTTTAGCTTCTTAAGGTACGGTCACATATGGCAAATATTAGCCCCAAATATGTTTGCCTTTATTTGGCAAATTTTTTTTCAAAACAATGTAGGTTTCATTTTGTGGTCACACTGCGCACATTTATTTGCTCATATTTGTTTGCTCGAACAGATGTCAAATAGCGGCAAACACACATATTAGCAAACATGTTTTCCATATGGTCACACTTAAAAAAATATTTGCCGAAGCAAAATATTTGACCAAACTGTCAAAATATATAAATTTATTTGCCAAAACACTATTATGCAAATTGTGATGGAAAATATAGAGGAATTTCTTTCAATTAGAGCGTGTTCTATTTTGATCTGGCAAACCATCTGACATCAGCTGTTTTGCAAGTCGTCTGTTTGTGGAGGCAAATATATATTAAAATCTATTTACTTACACATATTCTTAAAAAAAAACAAAATTTTTAATTAACTAAAATACAATAAAAAGTGAATATAAATATAAATCAGTAAATAGTTTGCTAATATGAATGTTTTTATGTTATGTCAGGTGAAACCAAAAAGGAACGTGTTAAAGCAAAAATGATTAACCTTCTGTAATTGTCAATTTTGACAGACATGTGAAATTACATATGGACTTTACATCTGACAAACCCACCGCAAAATAAATATCGTGTAAAATTGCTTAAACATTTTTGAAAGGTTGAGTTTAAAATCGATTATACATATATGATTTCAGTGTTCTTTTTATATTTCGTAATCCATTTTTGAAATCTTAAAATGGTAATTACTCAAAAAATGGTTTTATACAATAACTAGCATTTAACCCGCTACTTCGTTAGCATCTCCTTTTCTTTCGTGGACATATTACGCCAAAGTTTATGTTTCTAGGTTTTAACCAGCTACTTTGTAATAGGTACGATTTTCACCTCTTAAAAGTTCGAATTTCGAAAATGTACCAAATTTTTATTTGTATTTTTTAGATACGTTATGAATGTGATATAGTTTTTATTTTAATGTTTATTGGTTTAAAAGATAGACGGCATAGCAAAAAAGTTAAAAAATACAAGTTTTACCCGTTTACTCCCCAAAAAGGCCGAATTTCAAAAAAGTACCAAGCACCTGTCCGCTTATTTTTTTTTTATTGAACAACAATAAGTACTAAATTTTTGACTAAAAAAAAATGTTTTGTTAAAAAGTACCAAAAATAGTTACGGTTTTTACCCCTTAAATGTCCGAATTTCGAATAAGTACCAAATTCGTATTTGGATTTTTTAGATAAGTTTCAAATGTGATATAAACCTTATTTCTATGTTTATAGGTTTAAAAGATAAATGGGGTGACAAAAAAGTCCAAAATACAGATTTTACCCGTTTACTCCCTATTTCCCCTTTTTTGTACTTTTTTCTCCCCATCGAAGCATAAAAAAATTTAAATATTGTAGTGGGAGCCCATAATTTAATACGTCTATGTCAATAAATAAAAACAATGTTTTGTAAAAAAGTAACAAAAATAGTTACGCTTTTTACCCCTTAAACGTCCGAATTTCGAAAAAGTACGAAATTTGTATTTGGATTTTTTAGATAAGTTTCAAATGTGATATAACCCATATTTCTCTTATTATGGGTTTAAAAGATAGGTGGGGTGACAAAAAAGTACCAAAATACAGGTTTTACCCGTTTACTCCGTTAAAGGGCTGAATTTCCAAAAAGTACCAGACACCTGTCCGCTTATTTTTCTAAAGAACAACGATAAGTATGAAATTTTAGTTTTAGAGATATAAGGTTACCGAATTTACCCGTTTTTACCCCCTAAACATTCGAATTCCAAAAATCCCGTCTTTGTGATCGATTTGGGGAGAGCTAGCCCTGGTCCAAATTTCAGTCCTTCAGTCGTTTAGGCTGTGCGATGATGAATCAGTGAGTGAATCAGTAACGTTACAGTTTTATATATATAGATTAGAAAACTTTTTTATCTTTGATCCAAGGCAGTAACCGCACGACGATTTGGCTACAACAACAAAAAATACTGAAAATCAAAAACGAATTTAATGTAATTCCAAAATCATGTGTTTTTTTTAATAAATAAATTAGATAAATGTTAAATTTTACAAAAATATTATTACAATACTTTGTGTTTTTTTATTTGATTTTAGTGGTATTTTTTTTAAGTTGTTCCCAACAGCAGTTATTTGCTACTGTTTGCTCTTACAAAATAATTGTAAGAACAAATATTTGTTTGCTTAAAATACAGGCAAATATTTGTTTTTGAGTGGTCACATTAAAAGCATTTTTGTTTGACACCAAACAAATTTATTAGCCCAAAATCAGCTGTTTTCCTGTTTGTCGCAAATAAATATTTTGTGGTCACATTACGGCAAACAAATATTTGACGTTTTTCGGCAAATGTTTGCCATATCTGACCGTACCTTTAGATACTTTAATTTATTTCATTGGCGGTAAATATCATATCTTAGCTGTTCATAATACAAAATACGATTTATTTTAGCACGATGCATATTTTTAAGAGTTCAATTTGATCAGTTAGTAGTGTTTTATTAGATCCATTTTACAATCACTCTCTTTAAGTGTTCGATATGTCTTGGTTTTAGTTATTTTCTTATGAATGCCAATACTTTTGAATATTTTTTGGTTGTGCCACTTCAATTATAAGTTTCTAAACGAAAATTTTTATTTATATTTCAAAAACATTTTTGTAAATTTAATTTATTAGCAACGGAAACTAAAAATAACAACATTTTTTCAAAACTTATTAAAAGTTAGTGGCTTTTACAATGAAGATTTTTGTGACGATTTATCTTAGTCAATTTGACGATTTTTTCCTCAAAATTTGCCGATTTTCGACCAATTTTATCTGGCAGCTATGGACTCAACATGTGTATAATTTCCTAGGTTTGATATCATGGTAATTAAGGAAACCTTTCAGTCTTAACTGTATTATTCAAGGCGTAAAAAATAGATATAAAAATGTAAGGAAAATTTTTTTCTTTGCTATGCGAGGTAGCTCCAAAAGTATTTTGTTACTGATCTTAACAAAGTCAGGGAAATGTCTTTCTTATGACCTTTGAAGAAAGAAAATATTTCTCTGCACTCTTTATAAATGTGTCGCAATCGTTTGAAAAAGTCTGGCATGAAGGCTTATTATAAATTGAAGCTACACTTTCCAGTTGAAGGAGATTTTTGAGGTTCTCACCCAATTGATGCTGGAATCCGACAAGGAAGCATCCGGGACCCTCTATTGAAGTTAATATAAACTTTGGACAAGCCAACCAACAATTACACCCAAACTTTAACTTTTGCCGATGATACATCTTTTCTAAGCGTTCACGAAAACCGTCATGAAGCATATCGTTACTTACCAGATCATATATTTCAGATATGAATGTAGTTAATACAGTGGAGGACAAAGATCAATGTGTAAAATTGTGTACACATAACATTCACTTTGCGTCGGGAATCATGGCCCCGGTAGGCTAGCTGATAGTGAGCTAGTCTATCAGTACCGGGGTTGCGGGTTCGATTCCCGCCAGAGACTCTGGTCTCCTGCAGACAAGCAAAAAGCTTCGCGGTATTTAGTGTAGGAATAATAAAAAAAAAAAAAAATATCTCAGTTTAACTCGCATGTAAAATATCTCGGTTTTACTTATTGGAAGGTATTCTGTCCTTAGTGTCGATTACAAACTTCCACTTTAATACTCTATCTTAAAGCCAATCTGATGCTACGGTATTCAGTTATGGGGCACAACCGCGGCCTCTAATATCGAACAAATTCAAAGGCGCCAAAATAAACTTCTTCGAATAATCACAGCCGCACCCTGGCATGTAAAACCCCCATACTCGATTAAGAAGAAAATAGATGCTGCTGGACTCATCCGATTAGAACAGTGCTAAACATATGTGAGCCAAATCCGTGATGGAAAAAATTTGTAATTTGGAAGACATAAAATGAAGTAAGAGAATTACATTTGATTAATAATTGTTAGTTCATGCTTAATATTAAAAGATTCAATAAATATTGAGAAAAAAATTTAATATAAAAAATTATGTTCTATAAAAGTTTTTATAGAAGAAATTCGGGTCTATTTATTAGGGTATTCATTTAATCGGGCTTTTCCTTTAATCGGTTAATCGCTCGATTAATTAACCGAGGTTTTGGTTTAATCGGTTAATAATCGGTTAATTTAGTAATTGATCGGTTAACCGATTAATAAAGTTTTTTTTATAAATTAAGTAATTTCAATACATAAAAATGCATAAACTATTTATTATTTGGAGTTTATTTAAAAAAAAGAAATAACATAACAACACTTGAACTAACACGAGCAAACAAAAAAATTTTTCATTAATTTCTAATACATATTTTTTAATTAATACATAAATATTATGTAGTAATTAAAAAATAAGTTGTTTGATAATTTTATAAGTTATTTCAATAGTTGAAGGATACTTTAAAAATAAATTTTAGAAAAATGATTAGGATTTAAGCGATTCTTTTCTTTAGTTTTGATAAATCTTGACTTGGAAAAAATTTTTCACTTATCGTTGATGTTGGAGAAATCGATCGCAATCCATAATACAGAATACTTAATTTCTAAGTCCTTTTCCTGGATTTCTCTAAACGTATAAAATCTTCCATTATGTCATTATAGTCCTGTTTTAATTTTTTTAAATTTTCAACTCCTCTAATTGTTTCCGTTAATTCTGTTAAAAGATTAATATGAGAAGAAACAAATAACTAAGCAAGGAAATTCCAGCGATAAGTCTCCTTTTTGTAACGTAACGCCAGAAGTAATTTAAATCGTTTATCAAAAATTGTATATGTATAATTTACTTTTTTGTATGTTGCGTAATGCGCAACTAGCTCTACATTAAATGACAAAAGGAATTACTTTTGAACAACATGGTCCTAAAATACAAGATTACTTGATTTCTGGCGTTACATTACAAAAACTAGACTTTTCGCTGGAAATTCCCATATGTTCCTAAAACGAGCAAAGATTTTTAAATTTGATAACTTGGAAAATAAATATTTATAAGTCCGAACTTATTTAAAAATGGTTTTATACAAAAAGTCCTGCTTAATTCGCAGACTTATGCAGTTTTGTAATGCAAGTCAAAATCCACTTCTGTTTTTTGTCACGCCGGCGCATATTTTTGCTTATATCTTCAAATCCTTGGGGTTGATTGTTGTAAATTGTTTTCTGAATATAGTGCTGCTTTATTACTATGTTAATATAAAAAAAAAACTTTTTACAAATTGGACTTCTTCATTTAATTTTTTTTACATTTGGTCGTACAAATATCACGCCACGTCACAATGGAAATTCCCATATAAAAAGAACCTGAAACAAAACGCTGTTGACAGTAAAGACCTATTTAAAATGAAGATCCCTTCTTTGTTTGTATGAAAAAATATTTTCTAAACGCATACCTTTTGCATATGAGACGAATCAAATAATTAAATCCAGAAATAAATATGTTATAATACTACAAAAAATTAAAACTTTTGTTGCGTCGGTTAATAAGTTAATCGACTGAAATTAATCGGTTTAATCCTTAATCGAAAAAAGCCAATTTTAAATTAACCGATCAGTTAATCGGGTAGTAAATAATCGGTTAACCGATTAACGGTTAACGACCCATAATACTTTCAAGTGCAATTGAGACAAGTTATATTTTATTAACATAAATGTTGATGATTTATTACTATTAAGAGTCTTGCGTTAAGAATAATCAATTATATTAGCTTAAATTAAGTTCTTAATGCTGGCTTATATTTATTTTCGTATTTTTTGACTTGTGTTAAAATTTATGTTATAAAAACGTTTTCAGATGTTATGGATATTTCCATCACTAGATATTCGCCTTTAATATTCGCATTCATCTAAGCGATTGCGGGTTCAAATGCAAAAAGCGAAAATAATCGAATAGTTCGTAAATACGAACCGGACTATTCGACACACCCCTTTCACCATATAAAGCCCTGCAAAAAGTGCGTAACACAGGGATGTTAAAGTTGGTACAACTGTACTTGTTTGGTACAATTTGACCTTCTAAAGTACCGTGGTACTACCGTGACTCATTTGGTACAATTTAAAATTTGTCATAGTTCCCCCTTTTTGAATTTTTAGTATAGCTAACAAATTATTGAGTTTTTTTCATTGCCATTATGTTGTACAACAAATCGTTAATGTAATGGGCGATTTAATATGCAACTAGAATTGTGGTGTATAGAGCGCTTAGTCCCCTTTTACAATGTGGCAAGTGAAAGGCAGACAGACGAAGTTTGTTGGTAAGGGGGCGACGCTGTATGCGTGACACACTTTACTTTTTTTCCTCTCTCACCTACAAACTTTTTTTGTTTTTTTTTTTTTGGAATATAGAAAGCAGTACCACTTAACTTAACAAATATATGCGAAAGAAATTTTTCATATCCTCCTTTTTTTTTTTTGGTTTTTTATAGAACTTTCACATTTAAGGTCCCATAATTCTGTAAAATTTTTAAATCCATTTAAAAAATTTCTAAATGAATAATTTTGTAGTTTTCAATGTCCGTCATTTTTTCCTTTTTTGTTTTTTTTTTGTGTACAATTGAATTTTTATGTACTTTTTTTGTTGTTGTTTTAATTAAAAAACAAAAAAATGGTACCAGCAAGGTCCAAAAAGTACATTTTTTTTAGGAAGTTGGTACAAAATTGTAAACCCCATTTAACATCCATGGCGTAACACAATGTAACAAAATATACTCAAATTATTACACATTTCGAAATTTTAATTATTCAAATTTTTAAATTATTAATTATTCATGATTTCGATCAATATAAAAATAAATATTGTTCGATTAATCAAATTTTGGATATATGACAATTTTGATGTCAATATTTTTGATTAAACGTATTTTGATTAAACACCAAAATTATAAAATATTTTTGAAATTTTTTTTGCTTTCAATGAAATTTTCGGCGCTGCTTTGCGTTTTACACAATTAGGCCCTTAATGTTTTATACTTGTCCGATAAATTTTACTAATTTCTAATTCTAAAACGGTAGCACTGGTTCTGTGTTATTGAGAGCAATGCCCAATAAATGTAAAAATTCCCAATTTGGAGACAAATGCACTCATCTGGCAAGGCTGAATGAGAGCGACACAATTTGTCTATTTCTCAATATTAATCCATAGAGCAAGAGAGTGCAAATTACTTTTTTTTTAAAGTATCTATGTGTAATTGAGTGTGTATCTGAATTTTTTCGTATACAATATTTTATTGAAGTATTTAGTTTGAGAGTGTATTTCGTTTGGTACGGATGGAAAAATGTTGACGTGTCGCGCGTACGCGGCTCTTATAATTAAATATTCAATACAATTAAAAAAAAATTTGTGAAAAAAATAATATAAATTTTCTGAAATATTCATTTACATTTTTTGTATCGCGTCTCTTTATTTATAAATGTTCATTTGATAAGGATACCTATATAATTTACTAAAAATAAAGTGTATTTAGCTATTTTTCCTAAAACGCAAAAAAACTTTGATATTTTTCGGTTTAAGAAACTTTTCTGTCTTTGTGATTTCTTTTTTGCTTTTCTTACTTACGGAATTTTTGAATGTTTCATGCCACTTCGTTTCGCTACGCCTTTAACTTAAAGGTTATCTTCGCGTATTAAATGTAGCCTCCTCCCACTCTCTGAAAGATTGTGAGAGATTGTTACTTAAGAATTTTTAAGCAAAACTACACAAAGGAAAATTTGTCTTAATAAATTTATCAATTAAAAAAATTAAAATCTTTAAAAAAATTAGGTAAAAGAGTTAATAATAGTCCTGGTTCCGTAAAAATTACCTAAAAATGTCGTGTTTTTCTTTCGTTTGCGTTTATTAACTCTTGTGAAAAAAAGAGAGCTTTTGTATTTACTCCCTTTCTCAATTATGTTAATTGTTGTTTTTTTTATTGTGTTCATCATTGTATATTTTCTTGACGTATTTTATAAAAATTTCTCTGTTCCAGAAAAAGAAACGTATAACGATAAAGTTTATTTCGCAGATTTTGATGACTCGTTAAAATATTTTCTTTTGTTAAAAAATACTAAAGTGGTGAAAATCAATGCAAAAATAGGTATAAATAAAAAAATCTTTAAGAAATTATATAAAAATGAAAGTAAAAAAAATTAAAAATAAATCCATATGTACATATATACTTATATTATGTATAAGTATATATGTATATATAAGTATATATGTATATATAAGTATATATATATATATATATAAATATATATGTATAGATACATATAGATATATATATATATACATATATATATGTTTGTGTGTGTATACATACGTACATAATATAAAGTGTAAAAATAGTTAAATAAAAAATTTTTCATACCTAATCAATATTTAAAAAAAAAACCATTTTAAAAATAAAAATTATGTAAAAAGTTTATTAAAAAGGTGTCGAAAATACAAATAAATATATGTACCTAAACATATAAATTATAACTACAACGGTTTCATATTTTACAAAATCGCCTAATTATTAAAGGTATTAAATTAAAAAAAAAATTGTTCACATATATTACAAATTGTTATCCAAGAATAAAAGTGTATTTATATTTACAAATAAATAAAAGAATATAAATAAATAAACTTTATTTAAAATACTCTTCTCAAATACTTATACACCTCTTCGAAAAACAGAAAATGGAAAATTTCTAATTAAAATTGGATTTATTTACGTCATTCCCCAAGCAGGCAGTAAAGGTAACAACTAATTGCTGGAAACTTTTTTCTGCAACATTTTTGTGGAATATAAAACAAGGTAAAAATACACTCATGCATACAAAATTTGTACCGTGTATAGACATTAGGGTATAACTTTTTGAATTTTTTTGCTAATATCAGTTCACCCAAGGTAAAATCGTTAAAAAAGTACACGCGCCAAACGGCATGAAGTTTTTAATTTATAATTTATTTTTACTGAAATTATATAATATTTACTTGAAAATACTTTGCTTTTCACGCAGTGGGCTGAAAGTGCAACTAAATTAGTGAAAAGATATATGAGAAGTCGCAGAACTAAACTTGCCTCTTTGTATTTTTCGAAACGGTTTTTTCATGTCCGCATTAATTTGCTTAAGTTCTATTGAAAAAATCTTATTTGCATAATTTCATAGAAAAGTTTCATCTTAAAAAAAAATTCATGTAGAACGAAATGTGCTTTTTGGGTCTAGGACCAATATTTTAAGAAGCTTCAAACATCAGCACAAACGCAAAATACCCTCTCCACTATTGTGGGGTAGGTATAATGTAAAAAAGAACATTTTGGTATGCATACCAAAAGTTAAATTTTATACTTCCTTAACATTTATTGTTGCAGCTTTTTTGTGGTCTGGTGCATTTTATAATAAGGAAGAACTTGTTATATTTTGTGAGCTCATGCTATAAATCAATTGGGCGAAAAAAATAATCTTGGATATACCAACATTTTGAAATAATCAAAAAAGGCAAGTTTTGTTCTGCGACTCCTCATATATGCATTTTGTAAAACATCGCGTACACTGTACTTGAAGTTTATTTCTTGTAATACCCAGTTATAATCATATAATGTTATCATTTTAGTATACAGTTATTTAAAAAAAAAAAAAAAAATATATATTAAATACATTTTAGAAATCGCTTTTGTCGCGTGTAGTTCTTTTTACCAAATAAAAGTAAAAATATGTTTTTTTATTAACAAAACAGTATTGACGCCCAAAAAAAAAAGTAATTACCCTAATAGACATACTTATGCACATACAAATGTATGTATGTATGTAAGTAAATAAATGTTCAATGAATATGTTGAAATTGTGTAAAATTTTTCTACAAAATTACTGTAGGTAAATTAAATATTTCGATAGTATTTGATTAAAAATAACAAATATCGGGTTTTTATTAATCTTACAATTCTAAAATTCATTTAAAACAATTTCGCTGACCAAATTGCACTTGTTAATTATGTTTGATACCCTCCACCACTAGTGGTGAAACTTTTAAATCGTTAAACTTTTTAATATTTATCTAAGACCCGATAAAGTATATAAATTTTGGGTCCTTGAGTAATTCTAAGTTGATTAAGCCATGTCCGTCTGTTCAAAAAACGCTCACTTTCGAACAACTCAAAAAAAAAGAACAATATTAGTGTCAAATTGCTGCTAGTTATCCAATTATCTAGCATTTTGGGATTGAAATCCAGGAAAATCGGTTCAGTAGGATCATAGTTATGAATCAAAATGTCGAAAACAGAAATAAAAAAAAAACACAAATGGCATAACTAGTGTTTTCAATTTCGGTTAACCGATTAACCGAAAAACCGGGTTTTATCTATATTTCCGGTTTTTAGGAAACCGGTGTCACCTCCCCGGTTAACCGGTTTTTTATATCTGTAAAAATCGTAAATTTTCCTTATTTTATTGTGTGTACCTAACTGTTGTCAGATGTTATTAGTTCGCAGTGAATTATTGTTTTTGTGTAAAATAAATGAAATTTGTAATAAATTTGGAGAACACAAGAAAAAAAAACTAAAATTTATTAGTTGTTTAACAAAAGTATGTATAGCATTGAAAGTTAAATTGCGTTTCAAAAATAATGTGCTGCTTTTTATTTTACAGAAATGAGTTCTAAAGTGTGGAAATACTACAAAAAGAAAAATGAAAAGGCACAATGTACCAAGTGCCCACAAATCCTTGCTTGTAAAGGCTCTTCTACTTCGTCGCTTAAAAGTCACTTACTTAGAATACACAAAATTAACACTGATGATGATGATGAAAAAGAAAAAATTTCAATTGAAGCATCTTTATCTCAGACTAGCTTAAAAGGTTATTTTACAACAAAAAGTACAACCTCATCTCTTATAGAGGTTCTATCTCGTTCGGTTGCTGAGGACGGGTTTTCCGTATGTGCGGTACAAAAATCGAAGGTAATAAAGTCTTATCTAAAGAAAATAAATAAGGAAATGCCATGCCAGGCTACAATATGGAAATATATTTATTCATTTTATGAAGAAAAAAAAGCCGAATACATTAAAATTTTTAAAGCAATAAAGGAGACTAAAGGAAAGTTCTCCATTACTGTCGATGAGTGGGTTGATATCTCCAGCCTGAAATATATAAACGTAAGTGTCCGTTGCTTTAACCCTAGTACCTCCCAATTGGAAATATTCAATTTGGGACTAAAACAACTCACTGTTAGGGGAAATGCAGAAAATATAAAGCAGTATGTTAAAGATAAGCTCTTCGAGTTTGAAATCGATATCAACAATGACGTAGTAGCATCCACTCACGACGGTGCTGCTGTGATGAGGAAATATGGGGAATCTATATCTCCTTTAAGCCAATTATGCTACAATCATGGTATTCATTTATGCGTAGTAGATAGTTTTTACCACAAATCAAGTAACGATAAATTGGATGACAGCGAATGGTCCGATATTAATGATGAAAGTGACTATGATTCTGATGGCTCGTTTTGTCCAGTCGACAACCATACTATTATTTTGCCATCGATTCACCCAACCATATCCAAAGTTAGAAGCGTGGTTAAAATGTTTAATAAAAGTCAAGATAAACAGCAAAAACTACAAAAGTATATAATAGAACGTGAAGGACACCAGATTCTTCTAAAATTGGATGTCAAACATCGCTGGAACTCTTTAGCAACAATGATTTCTACATTTTTAAAACTAAAATCGTATGTCAACCATACACTTCTTGATTTAAATTTAGATACGTTTTCCGAGTCGGAGTTCAAAATTCTGGCTAATGTATTGAACGTTTTACAACCGAATATTGCAGTTAATAAGTTTTCAAGTGATACTGTGACATTATTGGAATCTGAAGCAATTTTAAAATTTGTGTTCAACACAATTGGAAAATCAAATAGCAGCTTCGCACAGACTCTAATATTATGTCTACGTGAGAGGATTTCCCAAAGAAGAAATATCACCCTAAATACACTTTTTTTATATTTACATAATGGTTATTTTCCGAAATCTTGCGAATATATAAAATATTCGTCAAAGTCTACTACTAAAGACTTTGCTATGCAGCTCTACAAGAGACTATTTTTTATTGTAGAAAATGAAACAATTGAAAGTGAATTAGACTCTGAAGATTTTGAAATTTTATCAAATTCCGAAAGTTTAGAGGAACAACTAAACTTGACGTTAAAATCTATTCAAGACTTAAGTAATAAATGCAAACGTGTTAATCTCAATAACCTTACAGATGATTTCGAATATTTGGAAAAATTCAACAAGAGAACGGAAAAATTAAATATGCTATATCATGCTCTTCTTACTATTAATCCGACATCAACTGTCAGTGAAAGAGTCTTCTCAGTATCATCTTTAATAAAAACTAAATTGAAAAACAGAATGTCTCCTAAACATTTGGATTGCGTTTTGTTTTTGAAATATTACTTTAAAAAAACTTCATAAAATTCCCATATGGTCTTTATAAATTTCTTTTAGTCACTATTTTTGTTTTTCTTACCACAAAGTACAAGTGTTGTGTAACAAATGCTATTTTTTTAAGTTATTTTGTTGTTTTTTAAATTAAAATGAATTGTTTTTTACGTTTAATTTATTTTGTTATTTATTTGGGGGTTAACCGATTAACCGGTTTTTTCGAGTTCGGGTAACCGAAAACCCGGTTTTCAAAAAAGTCGGTTTTTTGAAAACACTAGGCATAACTCACGGTGTGATATAAAATTTTGCACAAATTCGTTCTATATGACCATAAACCATACTACTAAATTTTAAGTAGTTCGGATAGGCTCCATATATAGCCCATTGTGATTAAATTTGGTATGTCACAGTGTTATAGGACTAGAAATCCCACAGTCGAATTTCGTTAAGATCGGTCCATAATTAACCATAGGCCCGGCATAAAGCCTACTCTCGGAAAACAAGTATGTCTTATACTGTAACGAAATTTGGTCTGCTCCAGTTTTATAAGACTTTAAATTACGCTGTCCAATGTCGAAAAGATCGGTCCATAATATACCGTAAGCCTTAAAAAGCCCACACATTTTATACGACTAGGTCTAAACCGCAACCAATTTTAATACTGACGGGCGCTAATTAAGCGCTCTTTTGAAAAGTAAAAATATGAGTCTTTTTGGGATTTAAAAAGCGCTAAATCTAGCGTCTAAAGCGCTGAATTGACAACTTTGCTCAAAAATCTTTAAAGCAGAAAAAGAGAGAGAGAGAGAGAGAGAGCGGGCTCATCTCTTTCGCACTCAGAATAAAAAAGAATGACAGTGTTGCCAATCCGTATGTAATTTCTACTTGCATGTGTAGCCCATGTGTAATTGGTTTCATGTGTAATCTGTGTGTAATTTTACTTTGTGTGATATTTTATCATTAAGTTTTGACAGCAAAGTTTTTCTTTTCGAACATTTTTTGCAGAAATACTGTCTTATGCAAAAAAAAGTTAAAGCTCACATTAGTTAACCAATACATTAAGACCATTCACTTTTGCTGGGCTTAACGTATTGGTTAACTAATGTTTACTTTTACTTTTTTTGCATAAGGGGGCTAATGTTTAACATAAACTGTGAAAATCTGTGGCAAAAAATCTTTGTAGGAAAATTTTCTTTTTTTTTTGGCCAAAACTATTTTTTTTTAGCCAAACGACTGGGCCAAATTAAAGGATGTTTTTGATTCGATATTTAAAAGTCTCAATCCCTCATAAGGCCCATAAATTTTTTCTCACGGACTGTCACGGGCTAAAAGTTAATCACGCGAGCTCACGCGCTCTGACGACAAAATTTTATTTTATCTCAAACGCTTGCACATTCTTACAAAAAAAATTTTTTTTACACGCTCTCACGTGCGAAATTTTTAAAACAATTCTATTAAAACCATTACTTTAAGTCCCACATAACATAAACTTTTGTTTCAAACAAAGTCGTACTGCAAAATTTGGTTTCCTAGTTCTAAATTATTAATTAAATTTAAAAAAAACATAAATTCTAATTCTCAATTTCTTCAACTTCGCTCTCAGTTTTTGACGACTCTTACGCCATCAATAAATTAGCTTTAAACAAAATACTCGCTACAGCTCTTTTAAATATTGTTTAAAATGTTCGGAATACCTGCTTTTAACAATATATGATTTAAAATGGTCATAAACAGCTGCCCGCTTGTCAGCTTCGTTACGTTTAACTCGCCATAAGTCACACCTATAAAAATACGCTTTTTAAGGAGATTTGCAAGTATTTCAAGCTCAAGTTAGATATTTATGGAAGATATTTTTCATTTTTGTCCCAAAAAGACAAAAATTTCATATAGTGCCATGGACAAAATTTCAATATTTTTTTGTATGATTTTTAGGAAGTTATAGCAAAATTACTTTTTGCTTATTGTTTGCAATGTAGAATAACATTTAGAATAAAGGCTGTAGTTAACTTCCGATCTGTGACGTGAGAAGTATTCAGGAATAATAACCTAAAAAAAACTATGTATAGCCGAAGAGAAGTGGTGATATGATATATTTTTAAAAATAACCTTTAAAATTTAAAATTTATTTTCTGAAAAACTAAAAACATAAATGTAGGTACTAATTGTGTAAAACGCAACGCAACACCAAAAATTTCATTGAAATCAAAAGCAAATAGAAATTTTTTTTTTTATTTTGTTGTTTCTTCCTACAGAAATTCATAGTGTTTTTTTAAATTTTCAACGCCACAAAATATGAAGTGTTTGAAATTTAAAAATTCAATATACAGGAATTTGTAGAAAGCAACAACAAAATTATAAAATATTTTTACATTTGTTTTTGCTTTCAATGAAATTTTTGGCGTTGCGTTACGTTTTACACA
Source organism: Pollenia amentaria (assembly GCA_943735925.1). NCBI lineage: Eukaryota > Metazoa > Arthropoda > Insecta > Diptera > Polleniidae > Pollenia > Pollenia amentaria. The sequence goes on from OX031007.1 coordinate 276,209, forward strand.
ATAAGGCTCTTAAGCACATTTTCGTTATTGCCGCAGAAATATTTGTGCAATTAATTTGAAGACTATCGAGTGGGCAATACAGAATACCTATAAGTCATTAAATTTGTTTCCATTAAATATAACAATTAACAGCAAATTTTAAAAAATTATGTTTTTTGAGCTGAACATAAACATTTTTTTACTGTTCTTCTGCCTACGTTATCGCTTGTGTGTTTGCGACGTGTCGTTAAAAATGTGCATACATTTCTTTATTACTTCATGAATGGGTTATCTTTGCCGTTATTGTAAAACATAACCATTTAGTTGCATACAAGGATTAACAAAAATGTGATGCAGTACGAATTTTTATCATTGCAATTGTTTTGTGTAATTTGAAATACAGTAATGTGTAATTTCCGAATTCTTCATTGACATCACTGGAGAATGACCATAACAATCAGTGATGTTAACTTTTATTTTTTCATTACCGTACGGCCCTTTAAACATTACCGTTTTCAGAAGAAATTGCCGTACGCAAAGCCCTTTAATTAAAACCGTATTCTTAAAATTTTAAAATCTTAAATGTGTTTTAAGAAAAATTTGAATGAAAATGCTTGTTTTAAGATACATTTTTAACCAAAGTTATTTTTTTATAAATATGGCAGTAAAATCATCATATATATAAAGTTGAAACGTTACTGACTGACTGACTGATTCATCATCGCACACCCTAAACGACTGAAGCAAAATTTGGACCGGAGGTTGGTCTCTAATCAAATCTAATTTTTGGGAAAAATCGACACGTAATATTCATAACTACCCGCTACAAAAATATAATGTTTTTGCTTCTACAACTCTTTGTTTTATTTATATTTTTCCTTGTACTATAAATATTTTAAACTTCTTCATGATCAGGTACAATATGTATATTATGAGCATTAAAAAAATTAAATAATATTTTGTGTAATTAATTTCTACGGCCAGTTTCACCTAGTTCAGTTAAAACTTGCTTTAACTTCCAGGTTACAATATGTTTTTGACAGTTATATCTGATAATTAATTATAACTAAACTTGGTGAAATTGACTGTTAATTATTTACATTAAAAATAAGTATAAATACATATGTATGAAGTGCCAGACATACACATAAAAAGTGTAAAATAATTTTTGTATTGTTACTTTCAAAAGAAAAAACAAAATCCATCCGAACCATAATCAAGCCAAAGAGTTGTCAATAGTACGGCAAGAACGCGTTTTTTAAATCATGTACAGAATGCTTGATTTAAGTATGGATTATTCAAGTGCCAAATACTTAACTTTAGCCATATTTAATCCCTGATCCGTATTTGAAATAATCCGAAAACTAAAGTTAAATTCATAACATAACGGCTATATTATATGTTTAAAAAATTGTTGTTCTTTAAACAATCAAAAAGTTTTAAATACAATTAATAATATACAATGAGTAATTTTATTTTTTATATTGTGCACTTATAAGTGTAACCAAAACATTTGCAGAAACACAACATTCTTAATTTTTTGGCAAATATTTTTCTATTTTTAAACCTCTTACAAGTTAAAATCACAAAACCTACATATCGTCACCTAAAATGCAAAAGTGCGTAACAACAAAAAATTAAAAATAAAGTTTTTGATTGATTTTTGTTCGTTTGTTCATGTTTACGAAAAATTTTAGATCCCTACGATCAAAAATGGCAACTTTAAAGAAATGTTATTATTGATTTTGTAAAGTTTTTTGCTTCTCCTGTAAAAAATAGTGTTGTTACGCCTTTTTGCATTTTAGATGACGATATGAAATTATATTTTTGTATACCAAAAAACCCAATTTTCTTCAAACTACCGTATTTAAAATGAAATCACCTTACTACCTTTTGGGGCGCAAAATTACCGTAAAAAGGGTAATTACTCAACGGTCAGCATCACTGATTACAATTATATGTACATCAGTGATGCAACTTAGAAGAAATTATTATAACTATTTTGTTTTGTTTGTGAAAATATATCCAAAGTTTTGACAAAAAGATCTAACTGTTAAATAAAACTTGCAAATCAAATGTAATTTTAATTTTAAAACAATATATTCGAATATAAATTTATTTTTAAAAAGTAAATTTTTCTCAATTGTTCCTATTATATTATATTTGTGCAAGAAGTTTAATTATTAGTGAAATTTCTTTTATTTTCCTATACATATATGGTTTTTAATTATCAATGATTTTTTTTATTTTACTCTTACTAAAAAATAGAAAAAACAATTTTTTTTTGCGGCATGAGTTTTGCACCAAAAGTAACAGAAATCGCATTATAAAAATTATGGAGTTTATCCAAACAAATTGATTAAAAAAAATATTTCTGTTATTTAAGTGTCAAAAACTAAAATCTTACACACGGCAACACTATTCTTCTGTGTTCAAATCAATTTGTACACTCGCAGATACTCTCACTCGTAAGTACTTGTGTGCATGAATGTATGTATGTTCATATATGTGCATGTACATTAGGGAGATAACTTTTCTTAATTTCTTCACCGCATCACTCTATGGGCAATGTACTGATAATAAAAAACTCCCCCAAGAATATTTATTTTTTTGAACTCCATTTTATTTGTTTATTATACGTATGTGCGTATGGAACATTTATGATATGTTTTTTTTTTGTATTAACCGTCTTATGAAAAAAAGTTAAAGTTCACATTAGTTAACCGATAAACTAAAGCCTGTTTTTACAACTTACCGGAAGATAAAGGCAGGACTTTATCGGCCGTATAAAATGTGTTCCATTATTAAAACTAATAACTGATCTTTCGACCTTTACCTTCAGGTTCTTACAAAAAAAAAAAAAAAAAAAAAAAACGAATCGAATCCAAAAATTTGAAACAATAAGAAACAACTAGCTTCTGCTTTTTTACTACAGTTTAGCTGATAGGTCACAGTAAGCCTTACTATGGAAGTTTATGAGGAATGACAAGTGCTTGTGGTATACTATATGTACAGTAACCACATTTTTAAAAGCAAATACAGAACAGGAGTTCCAATATTTGTAAAAGGCACCTAAAAATATGATGAAATCTAACATTTTGAAATTATGCTTATTGGAAATTTTCTATACGAGCCTCAACGTTCGGAATTGTTGAAAAAGCAGTATTTTTTTTATTTCGTTATGGTCAATTAGGAATACAATAAGGATCCTTTATACATTTAAAAGGTATTTCTGAAAATTTTAGAAAAAATTTTACAAATTTAATAAGTTTCCAGTAAAGAGACAAGTTATGTATGATTAGTTATTCTTAACTTTTGTTTCGCTATAAAATCATATAAATTAATAAAAAATTAAAAAAAAAAAAAAAAAATTAATACAACCAGGGTCTAAAGTGCAGCAATACAATATATTTCGAGAGTACCAGTGCGTTTATACAGGTGTGTATATGTGTATTTGCAATTCAAACCAAAACGTACAAATTTTAAGAGAAGAACAGAATGCACTATTTTCACCCATGTGAGTGCGTGTGCGTTTGCAAGTACAAACAAAAAAAAACATTTTAAAAGAACAACAAAAAGCATTGGTATTTCAACCACCGTTAATGCATGTGTATTTGTGTGTCTGCAGTATTATTAAATCCCCTTTTTAAGCACTTTAATCCTTAAAATTAAGAAATACCTTTAAAACGTTATATGTTTCATTAAAATCGGTGTACGATAAGGTACTCAAACTCCAAACACAAAAAAGATCCCGTATTTATACATAAGATGTTACAGAGGGTTAATGAAATTAAAAGAAAATACTAAATACTTTACAATTAAATGGTTTTTTTGATACTTTGGGTGTGTGTGAAACGGTAGCAAAGTTCTATGGTGAAATAAAATTTGTCTGTGGTAGACAAATTTCATGTTTGCGCTGTGTGAAGTGATAACATTTTTGACAACGTAAAATTTTGTCATAAAGAAAAGAACAATTGTTTGCTAACATTTCTTAACAGAAGTCTAAGTCAGTAAATTTTTTCGTGGCGGCGGTTCAGCAAAAAGGAGCAGGTAGTAGATCACCTGACAAAAGAATTGGTTATTTAAATTGAAAAAATATCTATTAAAATTTGTTATTACTTTAAATATATGTACTTGTTATTATTATAAATATATTTTAACCGACTTCAAAAAGAAGGAGGTTTTCAATTCGGTTGTATATTGCTTTTTTAATGTTTTTTACCGCATAATACCCTCATTTGCCTTTTAATAAGGCATGTCAACAGATTGTACTTACAAAAAATTTTGGAAATCAGATGTATAATTTGTCTGTCCGGAAATTTTATTGTGGAGCTTTTTTATTTGCATACATAATTTATAAACCAATTTTCGGAATTCGGGCTTGCTTTTAATAGGATTTGCTAAAAGGTTGCAACTGTGAAAAACTTTGAGAAATTTTTGGAGGTTGCATATTTAGCTTTATCAAAATTTTTGCATTTTCATTAATTTTTGACGTTTTCTGCGATTTTTTATTCTCTGGTTGGTTGAAACCAATAAACAGATATGTTATGCTTTTTTAAAATTTTAGGAAATTTCTCATTTTTATTAATTTTTTTTTTAATCTTCGTAAATTGCGCGTTTTTAGGAAGCCCAAATCCTCATAAGATGATTATGAGAATAATGATCTAACAAACATTATTTATCCTGTTTTTTTATTAAGTATGAGGTAATCTAATCTTGAATATATTTCCATGTTATTGTGATTGGTTTCTCCCAATTACACTTACATAAGCTTCTTTTTGCTTTGGAAATATAACAAAATGTTAGTAATATAAACGTAATTAGCATTCTGTAGCCTGTTACGGAATCAAAAAATTTTTTTAAAGTATTTTTCTTTTATTAGACACTAATGTCAACATGCACAAATTATAATAACAAAAAACGTTATTAATAAAAAAATATATATATAACTATTTTTGATCTTATAATAGTTGATATAAATATGCAACACGGCTAAAAAGAAAAGTTTGACAAAAAAATTAGTGTTAATATGCTGTTTGAACCGGCGGCGTCTTTAACTCAAAATTTAAATTCGGCGGCGGCTTGGAAGCGACTTTTGGAGTGTGTCTATAATAATTGTGTGGTTGTCAAAAATTTCTACGCTAATGTCAAAATTTATACTAGCCCCCTGGTCTAGGGAAATTTTATTCCCCTCAACAGTGTCAAAATTTTACTTTCATGAGTACTGTGCTACTGTGTCACACACACCCTTAAAAGAAAAACTCAAAACTTCATATAAAATTTTTCAATATTTTTTTCATGTTCTATACGGCAATGCGATTATGTATTTAATATTTACAAGAAATGCAAAAAGTTACCACCCTAATTCTATATATGTACATACATACAAATATACTTACAAATTTATTTAAAAAAGAAAATAAAAATAAACAAGCAATTCAACTGTTGGCTGAAATCTCTTCGTTGACTATTTGCTTCGTTGTTTAGAGAGTCATTTGTTGCTTGTAAAATATCCAACCAGAGGTTTAAGTTAACTGGAAGTATCGATATGGTTAATGTATGTTCTAACAAATTATGAGATGCAAGTTCGAAATTTTTAAAATAATTTTTTTTTACAAATCATGAAAACATTCAAACTACATTTAATATGCACAAAAATTCAATTTAAATATACCCATTTGTTTGTTATTAGGTATAAAATCCTTTTGTATTCTTATAGACTTGGAAACCTGAAATATGCACAAAAATGTTTTGGAATATGCATTCAAATTTGAAAAACAAAAACGGCTTATTTAAAAAAAACAATAACAATTAAATAATGTTTGCATATAAAAAACAAATAAATAAGCACGGTCATATGTTACCTACACGCAGCATTTACATAGTGTGCACATTTTTTAGTGTTCCCTATTTGTGGCAAATGGACAGTCATGGACCTACTAGAGTGGATATATGTTATGAGAAAAAGATTCCTTTAAAAGTAATTTGTGATAAATATTATCTAGATGTCAACATCTATAGGAGATTTTTTCCTTTTAAAGTGATTTTAGGGACGGTGTTTTATTCTGGACCTATCATTACTAAATGTTGGCATGACATAGTATGTAGTTAGTATGCATGTACCTAATAAAACAAATTTACTATTCAAAAGAAAATTGTTTTACACAATAGGAAGAAGTCAATTTTTAAGCATCATTACAGTAAAAGGGTAGTAAAATCAATAAAATAAAAAAATTTAATAGTTGAAACATTGACTTAAGCTAAAAATAATTTTTTTAAAAAAACTTGAAAAAAAGGCAAATTTGACGATCTGACAACACTGTACGCAGTTGTACGACAATGTATAATTCTACATTTGTTTGAATGTATGATTTGGCTTTGTTATCAACGTTTTTTAATTGAAATTCTGCTTAGCTTTTGAAATTTTCTTTTAACGAATTATGTATTGCGTAACATTGTTTAAGAGTTTTATTTAAATGTTTGGTTAAAAAAAACTAGGAATCTGTACAACCGAAGTATGAATGATTTTTAAATTAAATTATTTCAATATATTCTTTTTTAATGAGCACAGTTTTTCTTGATTTTAAGAGTAGGGGTGGTAAAGGTAAGTGGTACCCACAGTATGAAGTATACAAAAGGACTAATTTGAATAAGCTTTCAAAACAGTATTGTTTTCATAATTACTTAATTCGATTTTAATATCATTTGGAATCGATTTTCAGAACATGACTGAAAAAGTAGACAAAAGTAATTTTAGATTTTCCAAAAACTAAAATATTAGTAAAATTTTTTTAAATTTACACTATTTCCGGTAGCATATTTAATTTTGTATTTAGAATTTTCAAAAATTTTCAAAAAAAACACCCTTATTTATAAAGAATAAATCAGGTTTATAACTAAGGCCGATAATCAAAATTTCAAAAATTATATGAATTTTCTGTAAGGCTTTGGCTTTGAATTTAAGAAAATTTAAATCATATTTTTTATATTTTAGTAAGGTTACTTAGTGACTGATTCATCACCGCACAGTCAAAATCTGGAGGTTGGATATGTGGCTGGTGCTTTTTTCAAATTCGGCACTTTGGGGATAAAACCTGTATTTTGGGACTTTTTTGTCCCCATCTATCTTTTAAACCAATAAACATAAAAATAAAAACTATCACATTCGTTCGTAACTTATCTAAAAAAATACAAATAAAAATTTGGTACTTTTTCAAAGTTAGAACGTTTAAGGAGTGATTGACCCTATTATTGGTAGTTTCTTTAGTTGGATTATAAATTTTAGAAATTGTTTTTCATATGCCTTTAATAAAAAATTAAAAATTTTTTCGATTCTACTGAAAATTTTCTAAATTTTGAGTTAATACCATCTTTATGAGCAATTGCGATGTGGTACTTTTTGAATATTCTGTTAAATACTTTTTGAATTTTCTATAATATTGAACTTAGAACCATTAATATTGTACTTAAACAAATACAATTATAGGTGCAGGATACTGAGTGATTGAGAACCTATAGTATGAAAAATGTTGGTACGTAAATTTAAAACCTAGAAACATAAACTTTATCATATAAATATGTTTACGAAAGAGGGAATACGCTAACGAAGTAGCAGGTTAAAAGCTTTTTTTATACAATGGTTCATAAAATGTTGCAAATAGAACAATTTTTAAACAAGAGAAAAAGAATTTTAGCCGTTTTTATAAAAATTTTAGATATTTGTACATAAGGGTGCGCCATATTTTTCCCTAGAAATTTTCTACCCATCAAATAATTATGTTCCGCAAAAAATTAGGCACATATCGAGAACGCGTGGCGCATCCCCTCTGAAGGAACATTTACAAGGTGAAAAAATAAAATTATTTCAGTTTTTGTAAAAATGTTACTTTTGCAATTAAATGTAAAATAATCGAAATGTGTACGAAATTAGCGTTCTAATGATATATAAAAGAAAAAATTTGTGTCTCAGGCCACTTGAACAAGAAATGTAGGAATAAAATTAACATATTTTGAGAAATATTTGAATAAGAGCTAATTTTAACTTAAAATATACCCGTATTTACTTGTTTTTGCTTTCGTAGGATACCGTTAACTCATTAGTAGGTATGACTATGAAACTGGAGGAGAATACACCCTAAAGTCACACAAAGACAAAACAGTGCAAAAGTTGAGATTTTTTTTGACAAAAACTGAAAAAATTCATTTTGTCCTCTTCAAACTTGAGAGGCGATGTGCCACGCCTTCCCGATATGTGATCAGATTAATTTTTTGAAAAACATAGTTTTCTAGGGGAGTTTCGGTACAATTTCGCATATATGAAAAATAAGCCGCACCCATATATAAAATAAGGCGTACTTGCTCGTATATCGTCCTATAATTTCAAAAAAGCCCTATTTTAAATTAAAAAAATTCAAAAAACACTACGTTGAAAAAAACCTTCATTTGAAACAAAAATTTTTTTAATAAAAAAAAAAAAAAAAAAAAACAAAACGGATGATATCTTAAGGGTACTTTAGACTATCACACTTACGTATTTTGAAGAAATACAACCGTATCATAATAAGTTGTTAATGTATTTTGCAAATTTACAAACAATAATTAGAACAGAGATGAATTTTCTTCAAAATACATAAGACTTGTGTGATAGTGTAAGGTACCCTGTATTAAAATGCAACAAAGGTAAACTGACTGCTGATAAGCAAAAATAAAAAAAAATACAAAACTTTCTTCTTTTGTGATTATTATTTATCGAAAGGCACTAAGGCCTTTTAGAATTTTGTTTATAAGAACGTTATTTTGAATTGTAGGAACAAAATTTGTCAAGAAACATGTATTTAGATACTGTGCATTTTGTAACTTAGGTCTTTTTTGAAATATCATGAAAAAATTGCCATGTGGCCAAACGTAAACTTCCATTTAAATAACGGTTTTAAAATCGACAAATCTGACAGCCCTGGGCAAAATGCGTGTTTATTATTGAACGTACTTTAAAATATATATTTTGTTATCTATCCGAATAAAATCTTTTTGTTTTTGCTGAAAAATGTCATTGATTTCTTTGTGTAATTTTTACATTTTCTTATCGTTAATTCATTTATCTCGGGCGATTCATCGCGATGTTTGATTTATAATGTAAAATATAACACATTAATTTTGAAGTGAACTTAAAATTTTTTATTATCGGTAAAAAACAATATGGCATTTACTGTTTGAAAATGATATCATGTAAATGTTGACCATGACTACGTCTGAGGTAGTCCATTCGGTAAGTCCAATTTTGAGCGTCTCGTTCGAGCATAGCTACTGGCATCTCGCAAATAACACGATTGTTGGCTTCCAAAGCGTCAATCGTAGTTGGCTTATTCCTGAAGACCTCAGACTTTACATCCAAAGGTGTGATATCGCACGATCTAGGTGGCCAATTTACCGCAGCAAAACGTGAAGTTAAATGCTCACCAAAATTATTTCTCAATAAGGTCATTGTTTCATGCGCTTTAGGGCTCGTAGCGCCGTTTTGTTGAAATCCGTACCCATGTTCTGTAGAAACGTCATAATATTCCACTCAAAGCTGTTGTGAAATGGCAGGCGTTGATAACATCAATCACACATTTCTTGGACGGCGACCAAAATTTACTATAATTGAAAGATTTTCAACGACGGCGGCGACAATACAATCGTCGGCAATACCAAATAATATAAAGTGCGACTTAAATGCTTGTTGTTAACAAAATAGCTTTGAAAACATTCGTATATTGTTCAACAATTTTAAAAGCAAAATAGTCAAACAATGAATAAACAGTCGGAAAAACAGATGTTTGTTTCAATTTATAGAATTTTGGTTTCATTTCTCACATTTCAATCGAAAAGTTTCTCGACGCGGAGATACAGAACAAGGGCACAGAGATCACCGAGACCATGCGCTTCAATTTCATGAAGCACATAGTTCGTTAACATGGTGCGATAACGGTAAGCATTGACGGTAATATTCTGATTTTCCTCAATTTTTAAGATATATGGACAAATGATACATACCACCAGCCAACAAACCACACCATACATTTGTTTTTAATGGAGCTGTTGGTAGTCTTTGGGTTGCTTATCAGCCCAAATACGGCAAAATTGTTATTTAACGTATCCATTGAGCCAAAATTGTGCTTCATCACTGAACAAAATTTCACTATAAAACACAGGATTTTCATTGAGATTTTCCAGAGCCCATTCACTGAAAATGAGACTAAAATTTATGTCGCCTGGTTCAATTTTTGCACAAGTTGAATTTGGTACGCTTTAAGGTCAAGATTTTTACGTAAACTTTTAAAGTTGTCATATACGACAAGACATGCTGCTGAAAACGACGACGAAACGAATCGCCACGGTTTTCGTAAAACAACTGAACAATTTGGAGACGCTGTTGATGTGTGAGTCTTTCCATGATGACTTGCCAAGCGATACTGAAAATAAATGACAAAGTAGTTTGATATGAGTCATACGTGATCTTAAACAAAACTTATTGAAAATCAAACCTCACGTAAATCACCCTTTAAATTAAAACTTAAAACGTTTGTTTTTTTAGGTTTTATTTCAAATATAATTGTTTTTATAAACTGTAAAAACAGTTTGTTTTACTTAAACAAAAATTTAAATATTTTTTTTTTTGATTTAAAAAAAGAAAATCTTAACACTAATGCATTTTCGATAAAAATTTTCATTTTAATGTAATGCCAAATATGTTGCCGAAAAAGGGCAAATTCGTTATTGCGAGTATATTTTAAAATTGTGATTATTATCGAAAAATTTATGTATATACAATTAAAATGTAATTAGATGCTTTTAATATTCTTACTAATTTATACATATGCAAAAAATTTTACATTTTGCACATGCTTGGGTATTTTATTGCGATTGCATGGTTAAGAATATCAAAAAACAAATATTTTTTTAAACTAAACAAACCTATTTTACGGAAAACAAAAATACGATTTTTTTGGAAAATATTTATGGGCGGTTTCCACAATATAAGTGATTGAACGTGAAGAAGAATGTATACGAAAAGCACTCAAAAAACTTGTATTGTGGAAACGGCATATTAATAAGTTTTATTAAATTTTTAATATAAAATTAAAAATCAACAAGAAAAAAATAACTATCAGGGCCCTTTCTCTCAAAACTACAAGTTAGAATTCTACAAGTAAAATACGTTAAAAAAGCAACAGTTTTACAATTTTTGTTTATGTTTCAAATGTATTTTACTAGATTTGTAAATTGTAGTTTTAAGAAACAGGGCCCAGTAATGTGCTGTTTTTACAAAACAAGTGACTGAACGTGTAGTAAAATTTTAATAAAAAGCACTCAGTTTGTTGAGAGTGTTTCATATAAATTTTCCTACACGTTCAATCACTTGTGTTGTGATTAAACAAAATAACATCAAAATAATAAGTTCTTTTATCGGCACAAGTTGTCGAATAACTAATGATATTCTTGGGTAATAACCTTTTTTCTTGTAGAGTTTAACTACGATGTAAACAATTAGGTAGAGTATTTCTTGTCAAAATTATTTTTAATCTTAAGTTGCCATTTGGCAGAACAGTAGGACGGGCCATACAATTTTTTTATTCTTTTTTTTTTAAACGATTAGCGATAGAAAGGTGATAAATACTATGGTTAATCTATCTGTAGGTATTGAAAGCCCTACTTTTTACCTTTAATATTATGAAAAAATTATGGAAGAGCTTTTTTTTTGTGAAAATACAAGTTTTTTTTTTAAAACTTTTTTACATGTAGCTTATATTGAAAAACTGAAAGTCATTGAACGTCGCACAGTGGCTCGTTTTGGCTTTTTTAGTTGCAAGAATCATAACTTTTGGTGTAATGATGATATCTTAAAAATTTAAAAAGATATTCGGCCTCATTGTGTAAGGCGTTATCGTCAACGCGTGAGTCGTTTTTTGTAAAAGGCTATAGAAAACAGGTTGGGGTTACTTCAAGCTATTACAAAAAACGACTCACGCGTTAAAGACAATGCCTTACATAATAAGGCTTATTCAAAGAAGATATTCTTGTCTTAAAAACTATTTAACACAAGTGCTACCACGGTTACAGGGTGGTCGAAAAATAGAAGTCAAATTTGGAAAATATTTTCGGTGCAAATTTCAATTGTTTAACTTATATAAGATTTTGTATTTTTATTGCAGATGAATGTGCTTTAAATATTTTTTAACTAAAAACTTTATTATAAATATATTTTTTACTTATGTTCTTAAACTATATTTTTATACCCACACCAAAATGCGTTTATGCTAATGAGTGTTACACTAAAAAATATTTGTCGTAGATCCACGTTAGAGTATGCCGACCGACTCAGAATTACTCTATGACTCGGTCTAATGATGTCCGTCCGTTCGCCTGGTTGTCTAGTTGTATGTCCATGTAATGTTGAATGTGTCTTAATTTCCATAAGGACGAATCCTAATGAAAATGGTGAAAATCGGTCCAAAATTTCGCATGGCACCCATAAAAATTTTCTTTCGGAATAGTCTTTGTGCCCATTAACTATCTTATAATGTTGGTATTAAAATTTTATTTGGCTCAATAATATATTTTTGCAACATAAAAAAATCGTCTTACTAAAATTCTTTTAAACCCGGTCTATACATGACCATAGATTTGGCTAAAAGAATCACAGAAATCAATATAAGTATAAACATTGTTAAATTCAGGCCTCATTCTACGGTTAGGATCTAAATTTGCATAATTAGACTGAAAATATTGAAGTCTTAAGGGAATATAATTTCTGAAAGGAATAATATGATCTGAAAACTCAACATTACGCCGTAGGAATGCAGAAACAATTTCAATTAAATTAACCATATTTAATAACATATTTTTACAGTTGTATACCCTTAATCAGCAGTGGTGTATGAATTTGACGAAAAAAATCCAAAAAAAAAAAAGCGTGACTAGTAAATTGATTGAACTTCAGATTTATTTTTTAAAATTTTTATTAGAAATTGTTAAATTATATTTTACATAGCAAACGTTTTGCGAAAGCAAACAAGTTTTTAACAAAACTAGTAGTTACGTGTAGGAAATCAAATATTTGATAGGTGTGAACAAAGCTTAAATTTGTAAATCGTTTTAATATTCATTGAAGATCCCATCAAGTATAAATATTCTGGTTCCATGAATAATTCTAAGTCGACTTAGCTATTTGGGTGTAAAATTGCTTCTAGTTCTCGTAAAGGTCGGTCCATAATTTACCTAAGGCCCCATATTAAGACCATGTTAGTTTAGCTAAAACTGTAACGAATAATGCTTTTACAGTTTGCTAAGATACGAAATAAAATTTCGTGAAGAAGGGTCTATAATTTACCATAGGCCTTTATATATTCCCAAAAATCTGCTTAATAAGCCTTAAACTTTGAACAAAGTATAGGTTTGTGTGTGTAATTTTACCTTGTATAATATGATGATGAATGATGAATGTTTGGTTGGGTGTAGTCTTATGATGAGAGTAGGTGATTTGTTGGAGTAGTTATGCAGGTATAGTTGCTTGTAAGTATGTATCATGTGAAGATATTTCCAGATGATCAAACTTGAAGAGGAACGATGAGTTGGTGGCTAATACAGACTTGGGAGAGAAAATACATCTGTTTGTAAGTACGTATGTATGCAAATCGCTTTTAGGGGTGGTTTGCAGTTGATAGAGCTGAAGAGGAACTGATCTTTTGGTAGGTTCCGAAAGACAATAATGACGTTCTGGTTGGTAAGTTCCAACGGCCACTAATTATATGGTTACTGTGGATGTTTCCTAAGATTTAATAGATTCTCATGAAGGAGAATTATTAAATCATATAATCGTGGGTAGAAATAAAAAGATATGGTTGATGTAAGTAATTTGTACAATCAATTTAATCTTTATTTAGCCAAATGTTAATTAATTGCAAGAGATGCTCACCTTATGAAAGTTAGAATAATAAGAAAGATTTGAATATTAATTTCTTGCCATGAAGGCTAGGGGTTTTACAATATAGCTAACTTTACATGGCAGTAATACGATACAAAAATGGCAAATTAAAATGTTATTTCTATCCGACAGATAACATTATGATTAGGTTACTACAATGGTTTTCAAACTGTAGTATTAAGGAATATAAATTGACTGTTACGGAAATTCAAAAGTTAAAGGCTTTAATACAATAATTCAATATAAGAAATTCAAGTAGAACAAATATAAAAAGTACTATATGCTAATTTATACAAACTTCATAAAATTTTAATATTGTGGTGAAATTTATTTTCATAAAAAAACCTTAGACACTATTCCCACATATATTTACTAAAGTTTTAAAATAAAGTATTTCTTCAAAATTTTTAGGGAATCCCGCAATTAATTCCCGGCAAAGCGGGAATTGAAAACAATTGAAAATCTCGTGAATTCTAAGGACGGGGAATCCCGGGAACAAACTCTAGATTCAAGTTTTTTTTATGTTTTTTATTTTTTGTTTATTTAGTTTTTAGTTCAAAAAAGAACTAATTTAATAGTTCTTTTGTAGGTATAACAACTTTAAATAAAATGTGTAAACATTTACACCAAAATTTAGTTTAGGTAGAAAGGCTGTTGAGAAGTAAACTTTAGACCCTCACCCAGATACCAATATGGTCCAATGTAACGTCTAAGTTAGTTATATAATTCTAGTAAGAAAAGAATAGGAGAAATAAAGAATGAAAGCACAGGAATAGAGAAAGAAGTGGAAGATAAAAAATCTGACAACGCAAGCAAGAACGACCCTACTAAACTGAAAACTGCCCTACATGTACCCAGTGCCCAGTTTCCTACCGCGCATTCTGGTCATTCCCATTACGAATACCGTGAGATTCTCAAACCCGCAATCCGAAACATCTCCCAATTCGCGCAGGAATCTACTACCTAGCAATCTCAGCCTGCAGGAAGTCTATATGACCTTCTGATATCCAGATCCAAAATGTAGTCCCGCGCACCCGTGCCTTTCATCTTCGAGTCATTAGTGAAAATATCAAATCCCTTATACAATCTGCTCTGATATGACCAGCTCTCTCTAGACGGCAGTATTACTTTTGCCAAACGCCCAAAATCAACCCTAGTGCTCACATAATCCGTGGAAAAGAGCGAGGTATTAACCACCAGCGCTAACTTTAGCCAAGATCCGTGAGTGACCCTCCGTGAAATTTCCTAAAAGTCCAAACTCCCTCAGTCTTAGATGTAGAATAACATTCAGCGCCGCCTGAGGGGTACTTCTCAAAGCCCCTGTCATGCCAATCGAAGCACACCGCTGAGCCTTAGACAGAAGGTCCCTTCGATTAGCCAGCCTCAATGCCTCCCACCAGACATAACATCCATACGTAAGAATGGGTCTAACCACCGAAGTTTACCGCCATCCTACCACTGACGGCCGGAGTCTTCAGTTCCTACCTATCGACGTTCTGCAAGCAAAGTATGCATTGAGATCCCTCCTTAGTCTCTCGTGAGTATTCCTCCTCCAGGACAGCTACTGTCCAGAAAAACTCCTAAAATTCTCTACCTTGTACCTCCTAGTAAAAAGAACTAACTGTCCTCTCCGGATTGAGTTCCAGACCCTTATCAGTTGCCCTTGTTGACAGTACGCCCAGCGCCCCTCGCATGACCTCGCTAATTGTCGTCAGATACTTGCCCGGTACCAATATAACTACTCGTACATCATCCGCGTAGGCGACGACCTTCTGACCTAACCTGTCAGAAAGTCTTAGAACAACATTGACAGCCAATAGTCACAATAAGGGAGAGCGAACTCTTCCCTTGTAGGGTCACCCTAGTCACAAGCTTCCTTAAGCGCTCGTTTCCCCATTCCGAGTGAATAACTCTGATGCTTAGCAGCTTAAATGCTAACTAAGCAGACAAAGAATAACTGAAAACCTATATCACTCAGTGCCTGCCAGATAGCCTCTATCCTCAAATTTTTAAAGGATTATATATGCAGAAATGCCGCCAAATGAATACAACTTTTTTGAAATCCCTGAATAGTTCAACCAGCTCCTTACCGACCGGAGTCGACCTCCAATCCTGTGTAACTCTAAGGTTACTATTCACTAATCCCGAAAAAAATACCAATTCGTCCTCCTTAGATTCCTATTTGGACACCTTTTGACTTTACAAAGATTAGACTAAAGGACAGACGACTATGTTCAGAGAAGAAAAATCGCAAAGCCACGCTCCAATCATCTACTAAGTCCCTGTGATTCCTCAACGTTGTATCAATTCCCGCCTCCCCATCCTTAGTTCTGAAAGTTGGCGTATTCCCCCTATTACAGATCCTTTCCCAAGGGGTATGGTGTGCTTTGGCGTCACAACCCAATACCAGCCTTGACCCCTTTGGCTTGGGTGCTAAACCAACTCACGCACTTTAACTCTAGGTGGATCGACAACCTCTTATGGTAAGTAAACCGATGCTAGTGCCAGGACGTTTTGTCCCTTCACCTGTCACAACCGTGAGGTTTCCATTACTAAAAGAAAGAGAAATCATAAATTTGTGCTCATTTCTTGTCATTATACACGTTCGTACCTTCTCATCTGTGTGGGGTACAAACAATGTATACCCCGTGACCTTTAATTCAGCTACACGGTTGTTGTTGATCCAGAGCTCTTGGATTAAGGCCACGTGCACATTGTTGTCGATGAGGTGGGTTACTAATTCGGTTAAGGCTGCTTCACAGTGATGCAAATTAATCTACACCACTTTTAGCTTGTTAGGGTCAATCATGTTTAGGAAACCTAAATTTAATAGACCCCTACACAAATATAGCAACCCCTCTCATCGTCCCTTGGTTCTCTTTACAACCCAGTGAAGCTATTAGCTTTAACTGGCTCGTACCGACTCCCCCATTTTGGTTGGCTAGTATGACCGGAGGTATCCGTGACTACCGGCCTCAGTGGCAACTTAGATGCAAGTAACACGTCCAATCTGGCTTCAGCAAAAGCGCTACCACACCTTACACCAGAGGTTTTATTACATTGATATATTATCATTTCAAAGTTGAAATGATTTTTGAAATAATATGGATTCTTTCTATAACATCACTGAATCTGTGTGTAATTTTACTTTAAGTTCTATTTTTTCATTAATTTTTGACAGTCGAGATTTGCTTTTCGAACATTAAGTTTTGACATTTTTATCAGTTTGTATCACATCCAAACTTGCTTTTATAACCGTGACTTTTTATCACTTTTCATAGCATGTTCCTTTTCCCCATTAGTAATAAAATTAAACTTTCTGCTAGGAAGCTTTCATAGTGCGAGTCCAGACTTACACCATATGTCCATGTGTAGACCGCAAAATCATACATACATGTATCGCGAATAGTTGTTAAAAATACTTTTTGAATAAATAATGCTTAACATACACTGTCCAAATTGGGCCATATAATTTTTTATATTGCGCAACTTATTGAGTTGTGTGGAGCAAAACGACAATAAAAATAGCAATAAAGTACTCAATAATATTGTGTAGTAGATGGGTACCTTAAGTCAATGTTTGCATCAAACAGAACCACTCATAGCGAATTTTAAAAATTTATGTTGCTTTGGCTTGTACCAAAACATTTTTGTGCTGTTTTTCAGCCGACTTTACCGCTTACTTTCGGAAATGCGAGTAAGTACTTCGCGTGCATACGTACCGTAATACATGTTCATCCCGTACCTTCTTACTAGAGCAATTGGTAAGCTTTGCTTTTTATGTAATCCTAACCATAATATGATTGCCGCTGACAATAATATGGTTAAATTAACTATAATATGTTAAAAAATTTCTTTAAAGATAGTTTTGTTGGAGGTGACTATATTTAAACATGTCTTTTCTCTGCGTGAATGTGTAATTTGGTATACAGACATGTGTAATTTCCGAATTCTTCATTGGCAACACTGATATGGATGTTTATTATTAGGTTTACATTTGTTTCTTTCTTTTCTGTTCTTTTATTTCTTGCTTTTTATTTATTATTTTCTCATTTTGTCATTTTACGAATTTAGTATTCGTAATGACGCGTGTGACCAGTAAAATTTTTACTGTATTCATGTAGATATTGTCTATATAAGTTATGTATAAAAAGAGATTACATTTTTAAAAAATCTCGTGATGTGGTAACAAAAAAATACACTTTTTTTAATTGATTTATCTCGTAGAAGAACGTGATTATGTTTCAGTAAGCAAAATTTTCATATTTATGGTCTTAGTCACAATTTTACTGCAAAATAACCATTAGACCGTTTCAAAAAATTCACTTTTCCTTGATTTTTGCAAGTCTTGAAGCGGAATAAGTATTAATCCTTACCTTCCAAAAAGAAGTTTGAGAACTTATTTAGAATATTTAAATGATGTTACAGAGTCGCGAAAATCGATTTTATAAAAAAATAAAGAAAAATTAAGAGATTAAAATTCGTAACTTATTTCTCCACTTTGTAGACATATATGTTGTAGACATATATAAAATACGTTAAGATATGTTTAATTTGAGAAATATTGAAAGAAAAGAAAAAATAAAACAACAAGACGTGCCTTTTAAATTGAGCAACCATTAATGTTCTTTTGGACTATTTAAATTGATTTGCTTGAATTTCATATCGCAAGAAATCAATGTAAAATATAATTAATAACCTGGCTTACGCTGTTCGATCTAGCAAACGCTTAGTAAAATAAAACAAATGCTAAATAAAAATATCGGTTACTTGTGTGCGTCAAATGCATACAAGTACGTATTTGCATAGTGTGTATATAACATAAGATTGCTTGTCTACTTGTTAAAATATCATTAAGGCTTGCAAAAACAAAAACAATTTTCATAAAAATGTTACTACTTATTTATATTTGTTTATGATTTTGTAGTTATTTTCTTTTGAAACAACTTGGTATTAAATTTATAATTGATGAATTGAAGAGGCAGATAATATACTTGTTGATATACCAAAATCAGGTCTTAAAACACTAATTATGGCAATACGGCCAGAAATTTCTTTCATAGCCTTATCTTGCTGCATTAATACCAGGAGTTGACGAAAATTTTCTGCGAAATTTTTAAACTATTCTAAGAGCCAGTTCATACAGAAGCATTCAGAAAACTTACTAGTGAAACAACTCAGCTATATTTAAATTTATATCCAGCCTTCAAAAAATCTTAATTCATGGTGCTGAAATAATAAAATCTGTTTCTTATTCCATTGTCTTGTTTTCAGGGGAAGCAATGTAGAAATCGAGACTTCCTAAATTATAGGGAGTTTCACAACAAAAAAACGACTCGCAAACTAACCATGAGGGAACCCCGTTATATTATCGAAATCGTCAAAGAAATCGTATAAACACACATTGATCGTCTTCATCAAGCCGTACAAAATTTATTGTTAAAATTTAGTACCCAGGGAGATTCAGAATCCGAAATTGACTAAACGAGTCACGCTGTAAAAAAACTAAATTTTTATTACATAAAACTTGTTCTAATAAATTTAATTTTCAATTTAAAGTGCTAATTTGTGTTTCATTTAAAACTAATACTGGAATAATAATGCATGTCGGGTACTTTTTCAAGCGCTCACATATTTTTCGGTAGCAATAAAATGATAATTGAAGAAATTAAACTAAATGCTGATACAGTTGTCGATTAAAAGATTTTATCGTGCTATGTGTTGTTTTCTAGCAACATATAGCACCCACTGTTTTAAAAATATCTGCCTTAGTTTTAACGAGCTTATAGCGTATACTTTGTCCATACATATTTTGTCGATCAGACTGTTAGTTTGAAAGATATGAGTCTTTTGCCGAATAAAGAAATTTGTCGGCAGAATCGGTCTTATATAATAGCTTATAACAACGCCCGCTGTATTAAAAATAGCTGCGGTGAGCTGGTTGTCTGTCCATGTAAAGTAAGTTTGATGAAATTTTGTACATACGTTTCAATTGGCCTATTGGACGAAGCCTATTGAAAATGATGAGAATCGGTTCATATGTTCACATATCCCCCATATTAACTTCTTTCCGGAATAATATTTGTGCCATCATACTATCTTAATATGTTGGTATTAAGATTAAATTTGTTCCAAACTTATCTTAGGGCAACATAAATAATCTTATAAAATTTTTTTTAAATTGGTCCATATTTGACCATAGCTCCCATACAAATGCCACTTTCAAAAATGATTTTTAAGTGCAATAATTTCTTTATAAATGTTGGAAATTTGCCAACGATAATTTTTATAATAGCTACTATATAATGACAAAATTGTGGACTGGTGCGTCCAAAAGTGATCATAGGTCCCATATAACGCAAAATGTCCGCTCCACTATTTTTTATTATTATTATTATTATTCCTACACTAAATCCCTCGAAGCTTTTTGCTGGTATGCAGGAGACCAGAGTCTCTGGCGGCAATCGAACCCGCAACCCCGGTACTGATAGACTAGCTCGCTACCAGCTAGCCTACCGGGCACCCGGTTAATTGTGGTGTCTGTATAAAAATGGAGATAAAACGGCTAGATTGTCCTATTTATGATGAAATGACTCATCACAGAACAAAGAACCAAAGTTGTTGTTTTTTTTACTTCAATGATCACGTGAATAAAAAAAAATTGAATATGAAGTACCCAAAATGCAAGAATAATTGTTGAACATAAAATGCACCCACTAAGATGCTCATATAGTTTTTTAACCATATTTTTTCGAAAACAACGAACATTGCTCGGTATTGAATACCATTCAATGCTTGAAAATCTTTTAAAACTTGAGATAGAGAACAATCTAGAATTGTGATTCCAACAAGATGAAGCTGCAGCTCACACAGCTTGTCCAACTATGACTCTCCTGCGCAAAATTTTTGGCTAACAAATAATATCGCGTTTTTTTTTTTATTTTAACAGGCCATTGCGTTGGCCCGATTTAACGGCTCCCGATTTGTTTCTTTGGGATTATCTAAAGGGTAATGTGTATATCAATAATCTCAGAACCACCCAACCGCTTAAGGCGGATTTCCGAGAAGAAGTGGGAGAGATGGGACCTGAAACTCTATGAAAAGAATCAAAATATCAGCACGGGCACCATTTGAAAGTTATTATCTTCAAAACATAATGTGAATATATTTCCAAACTGTTAAATGTAAAATGTTAAAATGCCAACTTTTAATAAAATCAGAAAGAAAAAAAGAAATTTATGAAATAACGTTGCATCGATGTGATTGAAATAACAAAGTTTTATGAATATTTTATATCTTCAACATTTTGCTGCTATATTTCAAATATTAATAAAAAATTGTAAAATCACGTACCCCAATGTTCAACAAAATTTTTAATTATGATATTTTGTATGGTATTTTCATTTTAAATTTAAACGACTTTGTTGTTAACTATTTTCACGAGTACAATGATTTTTATTTTTCATAATTTGGATCGGTAGCTCGTTAAGAATTCTGAATTATTGGAGTTCAAATTTTGGAAATCTTAAAAAATTTCGTCCTACAGGGTATACATAGAACCAAGTAAATTGTTGGTTACAAATATATTCTCTGTTTTTTAAGCCTTTTTAAATGCTTCCATTAATTATTAAGGTTTTATTTTATTTTCACTCAATTAATCTGCTACTGAAGAAAGAAAAGTGGTATAAAAAACACATCAAATCTAGATTTTTATATTAAAAAAAAAAATTATTTGAAGCTGTACTCGTATTGTTGATTTTCAACTTAAAGTAATGGAAAGCATTTCAGTCAAATTTAAATATATGAACTATATACATTTTTAACTGCTTTTAATGATACTCGTACGGCAACCAGCGGCAGCAGAAAATGAGGAATATGTATTTCACTTTTTTTGGCGATGACCTTGAAAAAGCTTTATCTAAAAATTGAGTGCAATCAACTTTTTTCCGCGCTTTATTATATTATTAAAAACACACAAACGAAAAACAAGCAAACAAGACGAAAAAATACTTTATTATAAAAGCGTTGCCACATAATTGTCATCCTTTAAATATTGTGTTAACGAAACTCTAAAATTAGATTTAACATAAATATAACGCGGTTAAATATGAATATTTCGTGTCGATTTTTTCCAAAAAGTGAAAACATAAAAATTTTTAGTTAATACACTATTGTTGAACAAGTGCGATATGTACATAATTTAGTTAATTGTAAATAAAAAAATTTTTGTATTTTTCGTAAATCATAGAAACATTTTTTTGCGTATGGCAACATTATTACCAATCTATCTGAAGAGAGGGCAGGCAGTAAAACAAAATCTAACAATAAAAAAAATAAGAATACAAAAAGCTAAATTCTAAAACAACATTTATTTTAGATTCCTCTTTTTAATTGAACAAATACATATGTACATATTTACATACATACATGTGTACATATGTACATCAATATTTTATTTAGATGTTGTTTTGTACAAATTCGTATATTTTTTATTCTATGACAGATTTTTTGGTTTTGTGTTTATCGACGCTATTTTAAAAGTATTTTTTTGGTTGGTTATTGTCGATTTTTGCCGGTGAATTCTCACCAGTTGTTTGGTTTTATTTTGTTTTTTTTTTCTTTTTATTTAGTTCAAGAATCATTATTCTCTTGTTTGCCTTGCTTGTGCAGATTGTGTTTTTAAGAAGATACAAAATCCAAAAACTTATACTGATATAAGTCCTTTTCAAAGAGGACTAGTAAAAATGAAATTTAAACAAATATACAAATAACAATTTTATATTATGTACATTCGCAACTGCGAGATTAAATTTTGTTATAGATAACAGTTCAAAATAGTTATGTATGTATGTATGCATGTATGTATTTACAAAAAATATTCCCTATAATAAAATTCTTAATTCCTCGGAACATTATAATACTTGAAAATGCCCTTTATCTCTTTATAATACTGGAAAATGCCCAGCTGGATTTTCATCGATAATTCGGTAAAAATTTGAAAAATCTTGCAAAAGGTAAAATGTTAATCATTATTTTTCATAAATTTTTTGTAAAAAAAAACATTACAATGTTCTGAATTTGACTCTTCTAAATTATCCACAGGTTGGCAGCTAAGCCAAAAATGGCCGAAAACCATATAAAAAATTAAAATTGATGACATTTTAGCAATTTTTAAGCCGAAGACACGAAAATAAAATTTCAATTGGTTTTCGTAAAAAATTGCAGTTAACCAAAATCTTCATGAAGCTATAAAATCCGAACAGTAGCTAAACTAGCAAAACCCAAATAGGGGTTTGTTAGTTGCGATACTTCGAGAAATTCCACACGAGAAATAGTTTGCAATTTATGTGTTGCACAGTGTAATGTGAATAATCTATATATATATATATAAAATTGTAACGTTACTGACTGACTCACTGAGTGATTCATCATCGCACAGCCAAAAGGCCTGAAGCTAAAACCTTGAAATTTGGACCAGAGGTTGGTCTCTCCCCAAATCGATCCACTAAGACGGGATTTTTCGAATTTTAATGCTTAGGGGGTAAAAAGGGTAAAATCGGGTAAATTCGGTAACCTTATATCTGCAAAAGTAAAAGAGAAGTGTCTGGTACTTTTTTGAAATTCGGCCCTTTTAGGGAGCAAACGGGTAAAACCTGTATTTTGCAACTTTTTTGTCACTCCATATATTTTTGAAACCCATAAACAGAGAAATAAAGGTTATATCATATTTGAAAGTAATCTAAAAAATACAAATACCAATTGGTACATTTTCAAAATTCGGACGTTTAAGGGGTGAAAACTACTTTGGTACATTTTTTACAAATCATTTTTCTCCATACGTATTAAATTGTGTGCTCCCACTATAATATGGAAAGTTTTGATGCTTCAATAGGGAGAAAAAAGTACCAAAAAGGGGAAATACAGGAAATTTAATTTCTTTCGTTAGCTTTTTGATTCTACAACTGGTACTTTATTTAATCGTTAGTATTCGCCCTAGAAACATAAAATTAAACATCCAAGATCATGAATAAACGAGAATCTGTTAGAAGGAACCTTTTGGTACTTTTTCGTTTTTTAAATGGTACTTTTTCAATTTTCGTTAATATTGGACTAGGGATGGGCAAATTGAAAAAATATATCGATATATATCGTATCGATATTTTTTAAGAGTATCGATATTTATTAATTAAAAATATCGATATATCGATGTATCGAACGTATTAAGGTAAAATTATTACCAAATTTAAAACCTTAATATACCTATGTCAATATGTAGAAAGAAACAACAAAATTACAAAATATTTAAGACATTGTTTGTGCTTTCAATGTAATTCTTTATCGTTGCGTTCCCTTTTACATGATAAGCCCCTTAATATTAGTTAAAAAATCATATGATGCAATTCTTAAAAAACAACAGTATTGTAAACAGTTGAGTAACGTTTAAAATGTGGAATTTTATTATAAAGAGATCTTAAAAATATCGAATTCTATAGTCGTAGATAAATATCGATGTATCGATATATGGGTATTTTTAATATCGGCGATATATATCGATTATAATATTTTTAAATATCGATATTTTGATATATCGATATTTATTGCCCATCCCTACATTGGACCTACAAACATAAAATTAAGCGTGCAATGCCCTGAGTGAATAAGAATCTGTAAGAGGGACTTTTTGGTACTTTTTTGTTCTTTACCTGGTACTTTTTGAATTTTCGTTAATATTGGACCTAGAAAAATAAAATTAAACATGCAAGTTCCCAAGGGAATGAGAATCTATAAGGGAAATTTTTGATATTAATTCGTTTATTAACTGGTACTTTTTTTATTAAAGTGGCACTTTTTTAATTTAATACTTATTGTTGTTCATTAAATAACAATAAGCGACCTAGTGTCTGATAATATTTTGAAATTCGGTCATTTTAGGGAGTAAAAGAGTAAAACCATCATTTTGGATCTTTTTTTGACCCCCATCTATCTTTTAAATCAATACACATAAAAATAAAAATAATATAACATTCGTTACTTATTTAAAAAAAGCAAATGCAAATTTGAAAATCGTACCTAATATTGTTACTTTTTTTAAAATACTTTTCTTCATCTATCTATATATTATTAAATTGTTACGTTACTGACTGATTCATCATCGCAAGTCCTTAACTCCTGAAGTTAACATGTTCAAATTTGCACCGGAGTTTGGCCTCTCGCTAAGTCGATCCCATAGGATTGGAGTTTTGAAATTTTTATGTTTAGAGGGTAAAAAAGGTAAAAACGGGTAAATTCCCTTACAACGTGTTCATTAGAAAAATAAGAGGATATGTGTCTGGTACTTTTTTTAAATTCGGCCCTTTTGGGGGCGTAAACGAGTAAAAGCTGTATTTTAAAACTTTTTTGCCACGTCATCTATTTTTTAAAACAATAAACATTGAAATTAAAAATATATCACTTTCGTTACGTATCTTTACGTGGTAAAAATCGTACCTATTACAAAGTAGCGGGTTAAATGTTAGCATTTAAGCAAGTTAAAACCTAGAAACATAAACTTTTGCGTAAAAATATGTCCAAAAAAGAAAAGGAGATGCTCACGAAGAAGCGGGTTAAATGCTAGCGTAATAAAATAGTTTCGTATTGGAAAGTAAGAACGAAACCATTTCACAACAATTTTAATATTTTTAGCACTACGGAAATAAAATTAGTACACATTTTGGTTTTTTAGAAAATGGGAATTAATTTAAATTTCATTCGTTTGCTGTTTTGTATTGGTGATTTTTAAGTGGGTTAAATAAATCAGACAATGTCCTCTCTAAACCTTGGATGAGAAGAAAATTACAATAACAAAATATGTATTGTAAATTATTTCTTCCATTTAAAACAATTCTCGCTTGATTTTTCCCACCACTGGCAAAGGTTATTGCTTTATTTCCAAATATATATGAATGTGTATTTGCATTTAAAATTTGTTTAATAACATTATCCCACAAAAAAGATGAACCTCAAAAATGAGATGTTTTTTAAGCTAAATTGGAGCTGCTAAACAGGAATATGACATTCATTTACTTTTCTCAAGAAGCGTTTTCGAGATAATCGCGAAAATCGTGTTTTTCTGCGGTTGTTCCAAATGCACTAGGCGTAAAATTGTTATCATCGGATAAAAAATTAAAAAGCAACGACGTATTTAGTTAAACATCCGAATTTTAATTTTCAGAAACAATGTTTAATCAACGATACTACCGTATTAGGGTACTTTATTGCGGTTTAAGATATTATGATTTCACCTACCGGCATATTTCAAAATACTGGCTGACTTCATAAATGCAGTGTTGAAAACTAAAACTAAAAGCAAATGCGCTGACAACTCCTTACAAATAAAAACGATGCGAAAATTTCGCAACCGTTGTGCAGTAAATACGGTTGCCATGCAATAATGAACTGATATGAACGATATTGCTAAACGTTCTGTAAAATTAACTCAATTAGGTAAGGGCATAGAGGAGTGCTTGTTATTCAGTAAACCAGTTAATATTGTCTGGCTAATTGCTGTTTCGGCATTACGAAAGTAAAGTTATAAAAATGGATCCATTTACTTTTCTGTACCAAAAACAAAAACCTCTAGTCATTTGATAATAAAGAAGATTTAAATCTGAGTTTTAATCCTGCTGGTGATTCAATTATTAAACTATTGAGTCAACTCGCACTGAATAATTTGTGTCGTGAGCTAAACTTGTCAAAAGAGAACTCGGAATTACTTAAAAGGAATATTTTTTTTACCAAAAACACGCATTTTTTGCTATCGCAATCGCTTTCAATTATATGGAACTATTTTCAGAAAGTAGTAACTGGATTTTTAGGAAACAATAGAAGCCATAACGACAGTCAACTAATTCAAAATATAAGTGAAGACTTTCATGCCATACATATATGGGGGATTTCATGTCAAGTGACCCAACTTTCGAAATCGATGTCTTTCGATTCTGAGTAAGAGGGGGTCAAAATTTGACATTTTGGTCAAACAGGTGCTCTTTCTCATCGATGTAACTTTTTTACCTATTTAAAAAAATTAAAAAAATTTTTTTTTTTAAACTTTAAATATTTTTATTTGTTTTAAGCGGGTACTTTTTTTGCTCAAAAGAAACCATGTCTTTTCCTTTAAGATAGTTTTGGTCGCTAAGTGGGCTGCGAGTGGGATATGTATAAAAAAATAATTTCTTACTCAAGACGACGGTTTTTCAATTTTTAGCATATGAACTATTTTGAATTTTTTTCCTTTTTGTCGGTAGGTGTTTCTAAAACCTAAAAAATAAAACTTATGCTGAGAAACTAGACAAATTAACCTTTCCGACGCACAGTATATAGTTTTTGAGGATCAATTCAGGGAAGCTATGTTAGGATATTTTTCCATTATCTTTCACCTAATACCAATACAATTTGATCAAACAAACCATTTTTAAGTATATTTCAGTGCAGTTTTATTACAAATAAGGGAATTTAAGTTAAAATATAGATAACATATAAGAACCTAAAAATAATTATTTTCGAGATCACCATCTACTTGATCATCATTATCCTCGTGATCATAATCATCATTTTGATCACTCAAATGGGTTTTGTTTGGAACTGGATGTATTACTAAATCCATTGCCTGCTCTGGCAAACTTTGAACCTTCTTTGGGGGGCAACTTTCGCATGCTCGAAATAATTGGGTCAGAGCTTATTAAGAATAAATTAAAAACATGTTTAAGAGATTTTTCACGACTGCACTTTCGTGAATGAAACTCTCTATATTTCTTAAAACCTTTATTCCGAGCTTCTTGCGTTTCTTCCGATAATAGCCCAATGGGTAAGGGAGCATTATTAATTTCGGCACCGTGTGTTAGGTACTTGTGCAAAGTGTGTGGCGTATTATACCATGGATATTTTTCAACATAAAGTCTGGCTGTATTATGTGCAAATATTTTACAGTTTTCACTTTGGATTTCATTGCCGCTGCAGCTGGATACTACTATAAGCAAATGGTGCATTCTTTTTCTTAAGTTCAAATTTATTTTTTTTTATTTCTGCGTTTTGGAAAAAACGTCTTGCCGTATTGCCATCATTGATATTTCTGAACCCAGGCTTAGGTTAGTCAACGATTAAACCCATAGCCCCTCTAAATTGTTTCTCAATATCTAATTTTGTTTCAACAACGATTTTTTTCCAAATCACTTCTAGCCTGCCACTTCTTTGAAGGCATTTTGTATGAAATATGCAAAAGACTTTCAAAGAATCTGATTCAGCCATGAAGAACAGATATACCGAATCTTAAATATTCTGTTTTCACATGCCTTTTAATCATGACATCTATATTATTGATGTTTTTGCTAGTGGCGCCAAATAGGTAACACTTTTGTGTTGACATACGGACATGTTCTGAAAATCACGTGATTTCAAATCACGTGCTTTAAAATCTCGCTGCTGAAGGTGTATTTTCTGATAGTGACACATTTGTGAATCCACGCAGAATCTTCGATTTTTCTATGAACCCTGATGTTCTTAATTAAATCTGTTTAGGATGAGCTAACACTGGCAATGCTGTGGTGTCCCTTAAGAGCTTTGTTCTTTTATGTTTACTCGATTCACTTGCCTCGGTAAAATAAATTTATTTTCTACTACGTTTTCCAGTCTGAGCACGAGAAAAACCTAAATACTACTCCAACCAGTTCCCATTCGCAGCCATAAATCGTGTATCTACTCTATGCACCTTATTCCATCTAGATTTAAAGTCATGAAAGAAAGCATTAACTCGTTCATTCAAATCGCACATACTAGACTCTGAGCGGTTTGTGCGTTTCTTCATTTCTTCTTTTAAAAATTTTAGCTTCTCATCCAAAGTTTGACAACCTAAATTCATCATCATATCGTACAAGCTCCGACGAGCATAAAAAAAAACGTTTGAACTTGTTCCTATACGAAAAAAAAATTATCCGTTTTAACCGATAACTTCAATCTTCACAAAACTATCATTATTTAAAAACATAAAGAATATTATTAAAAAACAACAACAACAAAAAGAATATTATTAAAAACATTAACAACAACAATTAATACACAAAAACAGTAATAATAACAGCAGCAATCGCCAGACAGAGATGTTTTGTTGGTAAATCAGCGCAACGACACTTTTTATAAACAAATGCATAAAACTGCAGTCTAAATTTTTGCAACATATTAGATATATATTTATTACACGCAGAAAAAAAAATATGTTTAAAAATTGTCACCTCCAACAAAACTATTTTTAAAGAAAATTTTTAAACATATTATGTTAAATTTAACCATATTATTGTCACTGACAACCATATTTTTGTTAAATTGGTCATCCATCAAGAATCCACAACCATATTATGGTTGTCTTTAAACATGTTTTGGTTAAATATGACAATAATTTGTTTTTAAATTAACAATAGTATGCTCCTCTTTTCCAAGAGCAACATCCTATGGTTGAAAACCAACAATGCTATTATAAGTGTTAAACATGTTTTAGTTATTATTAACCAAATAGTGTTTGGAGGCAACCATAATATGGTTGCGCCTTCTTGATGGGGGACTCATTTAACCATAATATTGTTGTCGGTGACAATAATATGGTTAAATTAAATATAATATGTTTAAAATTTTTCTTTTAAAATAGTTTTGTTGGAGGTGACCATTTTTAAACACATTTTTTCTTTGGGTGTAGGCAGATCGATTATTCGACTTTTTTCAATAACCGGTTTTCGAATATTACGAATAGTTGCTATTTTAAAAAAACCGGTTTTCGGATAAGCAATTTTTTAATAACCGGTTAACCGGTTTTAATTCGAATACTTAAAAACACAGAAATCAAATATGTTTTTTAAATAAAACGTTGATTTGAATAAAAACAAAACAATTTGCAAAGGCAAGGAACCAACAAAATACATAGATATGACTTAGATCAGACCTAACAATATTTTACGATAAAATCCAAGAAAAGTGGGACCAGTATATGGATCAAACTTTAGCTAAATTTTCAACCATTTTTTATTGATTTACTCAACTTTATTTGTAAGAAGATATTTGTTTAATGTAACTTAGAAACTGTTGAATGATATTTGATCTAGACAAACGTTTTGCAAAAGCAAATAAATTATAGGAATTTTAAAAAGTTATTATTTGAAATATTCTCTCAAATTAATTTAGAAAGAGTTTTAATTTGTTAGTGGTTAAGCATGTCTATATAAATCAACCATATTTTTCAAAAGTTGCAAATAAATCCTCTTAGCCAGGATTGTCTATTTCAAATTATTTTGTTTCAGCATTATAGAAACGAATAGTGAACTGAACATTCTTTTTTTGTAAAATATTTGTCAATTCGTCTACTACAATTTAAAACATTTCATGACATTGTTTGATTTCTTCAATTTTGTTTTTTAAAAATTTTCCCATATCGTTGATTCAAGAACACACGCTTTTATAAGCGATTTGTATTAACAGAACTCAATGTTGTTTTGACATTTTTCATAAAAAGTTCAAGTTTGGCCAATATTCAATTAGAAAATACTTAAATTACGAGAACATCTACAACAAGAGTAAGGAAAATGTATGTAAATTACACATTACTAAAATAACCGGCTTATTATACCAAAATAACCGGTTTATTCGATATTCGAAAAATGGGCATTTTAAAATAACCGACTTGGGCAAAGCTAAAATAACCGGTTAAAACCGGTCGAATAATAACCGTTCGATCTTCCTAATATTTATTTTGTAATATAAACCACAAATTTCGACACGAATAATAACTATATCTCCACTTAAACTATGAAAATTCAATTTGTTTTTGGACTTCTAATATAAATCACAAAAACACTTCCACACCAAATTTGTTACACAAACTTTACCATGATATTCACAGAACTACCTGAACTTGATGGTTCCATAGCTAAATTGGTCACTTTTTTTTAACAACTTTGTAAAAAAAATAAGATTTTTAACAAAGTAAATTTTCAGTTTGTCTGCCTTTTTTGTCAAAAAAAAAATGCAAAAATCTTTGATTTTGATCTCTCACTGATCTCAAACACACCAGAGCACTTTAGATATTTATTTTTTCAGCTAGTGATGTAGAATTTTATATAAGCAACTGCAAACAGTGTTGACGATACTGAGTATTTTGTACCATACCTAACTAGCATTTTATACCTTTGATACTGTTCAAGCGGTCAGATCTGATTCAAGCGGTGTTAAGAATCCTTTTTTTTTAAAGAAAAATCTTATTAATATTAATTTTAAATTATAATCTTTTACATTATTTTTCGTGATACATAAAAACGTTAATAAATTGAACACCTTGTAATATGAATAATCATTCAAAAATTTAAAGATGTGCTTAGTGAAATGAAATTCTTTTTTCGTTCTCTGGTGGGATTATGCAACTTCAACAATAATAACCCCTGATTATTGTTTGCACTAACGATTGTGAGATTCTGTAAATTGCTTATAACAACGTCTTCTAATTTTGTGTTTCACAAAGCTGGCAATGTTTCGCACAGTTCAATGGATGCACTCTATAATGAATGGTCGTTCTGCTAATTTTTTTTTTTTTTATGAAGTTTTTTGGCAAAATAATATATCCATTTTTTTTTGATTATTAAAATCTTTTAAGTTATTATGCACTTGTTATTCAGACACACACACACAGATGAATTTTAATATTAGCTGTTGCCTTCTATTATGATTACATTACAAAATATTCTTGCACAATTTAAATCAAAATGTTTTTGATTTTGTCCAATATATTGTGTCACCTACTAATATAATATACAAACAGGCAATTTTATGGTGCAAAATTAATTATTGAACAATAATATTGCAAATGTGTGGGTACCTTAAATCGTTATTTAATATACCAAACTTTTTGTTATTGTTTTGCTTTTTGTGTAGCAAAACTATTTTTTGATTTTGTCCAATATATTGTGTCACCTACTAATATAATATACAAACAGGCAATTTTATGGTGCAAAATTAATTATTGAACAATAATATTGCAAATGTGTGGGTACCTTAAATCGTTATTTAATATACCAAATTTTTTGTTATTGTTTTGCTTTTTGTGTAGCAAAACTATTTTAAAAACTTGTGAAGTGTTGAATCTATTTTGGCTTTCCGTTAATTGCTCATGCCATATCTAATCTTTTTTAAAACGAGTAAACATATACAGTAGAATGCCGATAATGCGTAACCGCAAGGGCGCAGTCAATTTTTTTTATGAATTACAGGGATTTTCGATTTAACGGAATATCGGTTAAGCGAGGTAAAATAAGTATTAGTAACCCAGCGGCGAACTCTTGGAGGCCTTCATTTGTAAAGACTTTTGTAATACCATCCTACACCATTTTTTAGATCCAGTACTCATGCTCACTTGACTTCTCAGAAAGGCTTACCTACTCCTTTCTCCATAGGTTGTTTATATACATTTTGTGCACGTTCTAATTTTGTTACAAAAAAATCACATTCCAAAGCAGTGATGTTAACCGTCCGGTAATTACCATTTTGTACTTTAATTTTGGGCCCCAAAAGGCAGCAAGGTGATTTCATTTGGTATACATATATTTACATATGTACGTAGGTCTTATAATTTTACCTTTTAAGAGGTGGTTTTAAACGTCAGGTTTAAAAATATATATAAGTGTTATACCAATAATTTAAGAATGTTAAAAATTAGAAATTTTGGTGAATAAATTAACTTTAGTTTTCGGTATTTTTTAAGTACGAATCATGGATTAAATATGGCTAAGGTTAAGTTTTTGGCACGTGAATAATCCTTGCTTGATTCAGGCATTCTGTACTTGATTTAAGAAAATTCGACATGGCCCATTCAATCAGACCAAATTTTGACTACTTTTTTCAATAAAATTTGCTGGTTTGTCGACATACACCAATGGCTTAACATAGACCCATAACCAAAAAAATACTAATAATTCGCACAAAGGAGGGGCTAGTGAACAGGACCACTTCTGGAATTAAATAAAAAAAAAAAAAAAAAAATTATCAGTAGTTTTTATTCAATTAAAAAAATTGTTTCAAAAGTATTTCAATTTAATTAATAAATTATTTTTTAAGTTGAAAAAAAAATTAAAAATTTTAAAATAAATTTTTAATTAAAATATTAATTAAATAACAAAAAATCTTAATTGATTTTTTCGTTTAAAATTAAATAATTTAAACTTGAAGAATTGTTGTTGGGAATTAACACATTTTTTGAAACGGTAAAGTCCATTAATGGAAAAAAATATTCACAATTTTTACAATTTTTAGTAATCAATATAATTTTGATAATAGGTGCAATATCAACAAATTGTTTGCTTGATTCTATGAATTTGGTATGAATTTGGTGGTTGGAGACAATATTTTGTTTGCTCATTCCTTCATCAATGTGAAAAAAAAAACACTACACAACATTAAAATTAAGGTATGTCTACAGAACCACTACAATTGTACTGTTTTAAAACGAAAAACAGAATACATACATAATATTTCTTACTTTGGTGAAAATAGTTATGAACGGTATTAAGGACTTGTTACTAGTACACAAACACTTAAAAATAGATATATTTTTTTGTGGGTGTGTGTACCGTTCGCTAAATAATGCTCGGTTCAGTTTCGAACACTGCTTCCAATTATGACTAAATATATAAACACGCATGCATATATATGTATGTGCATTGTATATTAACTGTTACTTTTTCACGTCGCATTTCGAATTTTAAGAGGTTATCAACAGCCAATTACGATTTATAAGAGTTTAAAAAGATTTTGTATAAAAAAAAATTACGAATTAACGAGGGAAGCGAAATGTTTGGAATTATTGCGATGCAGCGCGATTTTTTCAAGAGAGAAAGAGTTTGTTACGAGTTATTAAGATATTTGATTTAACTGGGTACGCATTTTTGGGATTCTAGTGTATAAATAAATAATTGACCTCATACATACATTCGTGTTAATTTAATTTTTTTGTTATATTTGTTGGTTGTTGTTGTGATTATGGACGTTAAACTTAAACGAAACAAATGATGTTTAAAATTCGTAATAATACACTTTTTTCTTATTTTAAATAACATTATTGTTTTAAATGTAAGTAACTACTAAATACTGATCCATAATATTATTTGAAAAAAAAAAAAAATTTACAATGTCTTAATTTAAACGATTGCCCATTTTGTTAATTTAATCCACACTTATGCATTTTAAAAATTGCATTTGAATATGTATTAATAAATTTGTTTTTGTTGTGAGCACTGTTTTTTGTTCGTTTATGTCTTTAAGCCATTCAACATTAGTAGGTAGTAGAGGTCTGCACAAATATATTTGTATTCGAGAAGTACACGTGTAGTAGCAAGGCATGAATTTACTTACTCGATGTATCAAAATAACGAAAAGAACCAATTTTTGAAAACAACAAATTATAGAATAAAACTAGTTGTGTTATTCCTCTTGTCTTCGCGCATTTTCAGTTTAAATAAAACCTTTTTCAAATAAAACGAAACCTTTTTGAAATTAAACGAAACCTTTTTCAGTATAAATGAAACTTTATTCAAAATGAATGAAACTTTATTCAAAATAAACGAAACCTTTTTTAAAATAAACGAAACTGTATTCAAATTAAACGAAACTTTATTAAAATACAGTTAAACATTTTTCAAATCAAATTAAACCATTTTTAAAAGTTTGTAGGGAATTTGTTTTTTGTATTGCTTTGCATTACTGATTAATGAAGAGCTTGTTCACTCGCCGCTTTAGTTTTCCTGGCGATCTGGCCTTAGCAACCAGTGAAATGCGCATAGAAATTAGCTTTCCCTCAACAATAAATTTCAGTGTATTTATCAAAAATAAGAATTGGGAATTTAGCACGTCATAGACGAATCGTATTAATAATAAATTTTGTATTCCCAAAAATAACTATTGAAAATCATTTTTGTTTAGAAAAATTTCAAAAAACGTTGAAGTCGTATACGATATCCAACTTATTTTTGGAATTCTTGTCATTTTTATAATACACTACATTAACATTCAGTCTAAATATAAAGTATAATATGTAAAATACCCTTAAACGAGGTATTGACCATACTTTAAAAAATTAAGCTAAACAGTTATATAAACATAACTCCTGGCACTAGTTTTATCAGAGCAACAAAACAATATTTCTTATCGTTCAGCTTATGTTAAGGGCACGGGAAAACGATTTATGTTAACTCATAATTTGGAAAATGTCAGGGAAGAAGGCACAGTGTATGAAGTAACATGTGTTACCTCTTCCACTGTACCTTCTCAAAATATTTTACACTAAAACAGTTACTTCAGGTCGTATATTTTTATTTTTCAAAACGAATGAGCTTATGCAAACGACAACAACAGCCAACGAAAACCAAAATAAATAGGTTTTGAGTAAGTGTGAGCCAGGGCTGCCAGAAAACATTGTGAAAAAATCGTCAATTTCCTGAGAAAAAATAAAAAAATCGTCTTTTTCTGTTTAAATAATCGTCAAAAAAATCGGATAATTTAAATTTAGATTTTAAACAAAGTTTGTTCGATTTTTATTTAAAAAAAGCAAACAAAAACATATTATATACACACATATATCCCCGTATGTTAATGAAATTGTTTGTTAAATTATCAAAGTTGTTTTTGGGAATACAATTACTTATTAAAAGATATTGTTGTGCTTAATTCCCTTTTTTAAATAATTGATAAAAATACTGCAATTTATTGTTGGAGGATAAGCTGTTCCTACACAGAAAAAATTATTAAATTTTTCTTATAACCAAATTTGTTCTAAATTCATAATATCAAGCAAACAAGTTGTTGATTTTGCACCTGTTACCAAAATGATGATATTGATTACTAAAAATTTTAAAATTTTGAAAAACTTTTTTCGATAAATGATATTTTTAATTTTAATTAAAAAAGTGATCAAAAAACTTTGCCATTTCAAACAATGTGTTAGTTTATTTAAATAAATATTGACAGTTCCCAACCACAATTCTACATGTTTCAATTAATTTATTTTAAACGAAAAAAGTCAATTAAGATTTTTCGTTATGTAATTAAAATTTTAATTGAAAATTTATTTCAAAACAACTAATATGTTAATTAAATAAAAATTTACTGCCTGGCCCACAATGTCGACAAGAACATTTCTTTCGTATATTTATATTGAAAACAAAAACAAGTATTAGTTTTTTATTATTGTTTTCAATATAAAAATGTGAAAGAAATGTTCTTGTCGACATTGTAGGCCTGGCAGTAAATTTTTAATTTTCATTCAACAAAAAAAAATAAATGATTCAATTATCACATTAATTAAATTTAAATACTTTTTAAACCATTTTTTTAATTGATAAAACACATTTCTGTGTATGCGCATTTCACTGGTTGCTTAGACCAGATCATCAGGAAACGTTCTTTGTTAAATTTAACAAACGTTTCTTGAGGAAAAGTTTGATAAAAAATTTGTTTTGTAAACCTTTAATTACTATATTATATTAATCTAAGGTTGTTTCCAAAGTCTTAAGAATAAAAGATACTTTCAATCGGACCATTTTCTAAAAAATTTCAAATTTGTATACCGTTCACAACAGAGGGTATATATTCTTATATAAGTTTGTCATTCCTTTCGTAATGGCTACAATATTAATATTAGGCCCCAAAAAGTATATATGTATATTCTGAATCCTTATGAATAGCAAAGTTGGTTTAACGATGTCAATCTAACCATGTGTTTGTTGAAATGGGATTTCCGAAGACTCGTATATAAACATTGCTATACATTTATATAAGATATAGTACGGAATAGTTTGCTATTATATTTCAGCCAGATTGGTCTACAAATGCCTAAATGCCTTTTTCACCTGAAATATTCTTTCTTCACGAAATTATAGTTTTGGCATGAAGCTAGGATGATAAAATTTGGCTTAAAAATGTTTCATATATAGAGTATTAAATGTTAAAAATGAGCCAAATCAGTCTATAGCTCAAAAAATCTCAATCAAGGTTTTGGTACGAGTTTTTACTTAAATTGACTTGACTCAAAATTTTGCTTTTGCTTATAAAATTTTTTATGGAAAAGAACAAAAATGTTTTTTTTTTCTGTGCTGCCTAATAACAAACATCAAAAAATTTAAAATTGTCTTATTTTGAAGATTGAATAAAATCGTCACTTTTTAGAAAAAAAATCAGCAAATCGGCACTTTGCTAATTTTGGAACCAAAAATCGTCAAAATGACGATAAATCGTCCATTATGGCAGCCCTGGTGTGAGCTTATGTCAACGACAAACAATCCAACGAAAAACCGTGCACTCTTCTCCGTACGGACTGAGTTCGAAGCCAACAAGAAAACACCAACAGAGTAAAACATTGTTTTTCCAATTTGTTTTTTGCAAGTGCAAAAGAACAACAGCTATACAAAATTTAAGTTAGGCATAAAAAACAACACTTGTTGTCAGTGCAGTCAGTGTTGTCAGTGTACTCAACCAATATGCCATAAACTCGTAAAATGAACTCTTTATTAGCATACACAATTTATGAACGCCAACGGCCGAACAAATATAAGACAAACTCACATTCGTTTCTTCGTATACGACTTTTAAATTTGTGTTTATTGTCATGTACTCTGGCAATTTATTTTTATCTTATTTTTTTAACACAGGGTCTCCACCTGAGATAAGATATAAGATTTTTATATCAGCAAACGTCAAATTCAATCGCAGAGAGTATTATCTTACGTGTGGACTCTCATATAGTGTTAGTATTAATATTATAATAAATGTTATAAGACAGTTGTTATAAGAAATCTTATAACAATTATCTTATAAGATGAGCTGTCAAAAATACACATGCATACTTACATATAAAACAATAATAAGCCACCATTATTAAAATCTGTAATTTATTAATGCAAATAGTGCCAATCTTGTAAAAAGTGCTTAAAAATCAATATTTTAAACTAAAAAATCAAATAACAACATAAAAAGAAGAAAAAACAATAAAAACGATACAAGTTTACTGTACGAGAATCAGTCGATTATGAAATCTTATAAGATACGTGGTTCCCTTGTTTAATATTAAGATTAACATGAAGAAATGTATTCTCTCATTCTGTCGACGCTCTCTCAGATATTCTATCAGATATTATCTCAGGTGGAGACCCTGTGTAAACGTTGTCAGGCACAATTCAGCGAATGTCGAATGTGTGTGTGGTAAAATGAATGTGCTTGTGCAGCCTTCATTCACATTATTCTGTGAACATTCTGTTATGTTGACAGAATAATGGTAACCACTTAACAGAACTTATGTTAACACCTTTATTAGGGAGAAATCCAGATATCTGAAACAAGAGTCAACGTGGGCGAACAAAATTTATTAAGATTTGTGGACAACAAATTTCTCCATCGTTCGCAATCACCAGAATTTTTACCAGAATGATTTGGAGCGACTTATTGACAATTTACCCTTTTGAATTCTCTCAGGGATGAGTCCAGATTTCTGGAAATGGAGTCAACGTCCGCGAAGAAAAATTATTAGGATTTGTGGACAATAAGTTTCCCCATCGTTTGCCATCACCAGAATTTTTTATAGAGTGAGTTGGAGCGACTTATTTACAATTTACACCTTTAAAGTTCCCTGGGGGATTTCTGGAAAAGGAGTCAACGTGGCCGAACAAAAATGATTTTTGTTCATTTTCGTCTAAAAGGGTTTGTTAAAAAGCAAAATAGAGTGAGACCAATCCCCGACAGACTCTGTAGACTACTACATCCAGAAGACTGCACCGTTTAGTTCTTTTTCATAAAAACTTTTTCTTTTAAAAGCCGGAGCTCGCGTTGCTGTTAATTGAAATCATAACTGCACCATGATCCATTATTTATTGTTTAAAATTATGAATGACATTAATTTGGGCGAGATGTGGTTTCAACAGGATGATGCTACGTGGCCTTCGGCGACCGAAACTATAGACTGAGAAATGGTCCAGTTAATTTTCCTCTTAGGTCGTAGGGTTTGACACCTTTCGATTATTTCCTGTAAAGCTACGTGAAGTCACTGGTTTATGTTGATAAACAAGTAACAATTAACGCCTAGGAGGCTAACAATGTTCCTTTCATTCGTTACATAAGACCAGCGATGTTCGCAAAAGTGGTGCAAAATTTGACGTCAAGAATGCGCTTCGATAAGAACAGAGGTTTGCCCATATACCTGAAATAAATTTTGAATGTTAATGCCATATATTGGTCTCTCAAAGAAACATTTTTTTTAAATATTCCCGGAAAATATTGAAGGAATAAGACTATTGAAGTATGAAAGCTTTATAAATTGTAATTTGACTTAGAATACACTAGGGATGCCAATCCCGAAATCAGCGAATCCTGAATCCCGGGATTTAAATTTTTTAATCCTGAGATTGAATAAATCCCGACATTGTTAATTTTTTTTTTTACCTTTTTATATAAAAAGAAATTCATCATAACTTTTATATTAATTTGATTAATAGCCTATTTCCGATGTGCGAAAGAATTCTTTCTTTCACATTGGAAATAGGCTATAACTCTGTTAATACTGTCATTGAAAACGAAGAAAAAAGTTAAACTTTGTTATTATTTTTAAGCGTGCCCAACAATTATAAAGAAATTTTAATGTGAGAAGTGTTGAAAATAATTTAAAAAAAAAAAATGAATTAAAGAAATAAATGTATTTTGCAATGCACAAAACAAAAAGAAAAACCAAAAGTTCCGTAATGTTTTATTTTTTAATTGATTCCACGGGTGCACTAAATGCAAAATTTTAACTCAACATGCTTAAGCTCATTAAAGTGTTTTCCGAGAGTGGGCAATAGGACCAACGGTAATTTATGGAGCGATTCACGAAATTAAGAAGTGCAATTTATACATACACTACATAATTCCTACCACTAGTGGCGGTGGGTATAAAAATGTGTTTTTTATGTTAAAATAAGATTTTTATGGTTAACTGAAAGCATTGAATTTGTTAATTAATTTCGAATTCAAATTTCAATTATTCATCTTAATTCGTATAATAAAAAAGTTAATAGAATCTTACAAATAAATCAATTAATAGTTTACTCTATTCAATTACAATATTAATTATATTTTTGTTTAGATTGAATCAACTGAGGCAATTGAAAAAATATAGATCTTATGTAATTATTTTTTAATTAAAACAATTAACGCATTGTTGGAAATCGTAAGTTGTTTTTTTTTATCATACTTTTAATTAAATTAATCCTTAAGAAAAAAAATCACAATATTCAATTTTTAAGAATTTTAGTAATCAATATAATCATTATACATATTTAACTTTGTAATATTAAATCAATTACGAGTATAAAACTTTTGTTTGCAAACCTGTATAGTTTCAAATAGTATTGGCATTTTATTTTCTCTACATGTTAATATGCAGGATTGCATTTCTCCTATCAGCTGATAGCAGCTGTTTGCGCTAGTTTTAAAGTGTAAATAAGATCTTTAAATTTCTATGCATTAGTTTTAACTTTCTAAATAATTTCCAATGTTATTAAAATAATGATCAATCGGTTATTATAGAAAAAAAAAGAAAATGGTAAAAATCTCCCCTCAGGCTTGCCAGACGTCCTTGATTTAACTTAATTGTAAAGCAATTTTAATGCGTGCTAATGAACATGGGAACATTAGATGACCTAGATTATGCTGACGACATTTGACTTTTCGCTCATAGAAGAACCCATATGTAATCTAAATTACAGGAACTCTGCAATGCTGCAACCGAATGCGGATAAAAGATCAATGGCAACAAACCAAAAACCATGTTCATCAAAACGCCACGTACATAAACGTACGTCTAAACAAGGCTAGAGTTGCCTAAGGGATTCTCTCGGTTTGGCAATCTACATCAATATCCAAAGGCACTAAAATAAAAATCTTCAATGCCAACGCAAAGCCTGTGCTTCTCCACGCATGTGAAACGGTGGAATCCATCCAATCGCGAATTGCAAATAATGAAAGCTTTTGTGTCCAAATAGTGATCTGTGAGTAAGAACTCGTCAGACATCGATTCATGCCGAAATAAAGCGGCGCAAATGGTACTGGTTGGGACACACCCTATGAAAATTTCCAGATGATATTACACGGCAAGTTATAGAATGGATACCTCAAGGAAGCTGAAGAATGGGACGATCATCAAAAAAGCAACGGATTGCAAAAGCTCTATGATCCAAAAAGGAACAACGGGACTATATATATACATATATGTATATTTTTAATTATCAAGAAAAATCAAGCTTCTTCTTTTGAATGTCAAGCTTTTTGCCGATTTAGATCTGGCAAGCATACATCCACTATGGTGTTGTGTATATAAAAATCAAAATATGTAACACGAAAACTAACCGTATAATTTTTAAATTTTTAATAAATTTTTCAGTCAGCGTAACAAACTTGTTTAAAAGATGTATTGCAGGAGGAGGTATTTTTCAAATAAAAATTTGTAAGAAGTGTATTTTTAGTGTTTTAAAACCATTGTAAATGTTTATGATACATATATATGTATATTAACTCGTACGCAGACCTTGTAAGTTTACCAAATATATAAATATTTTTGTTGTTTTTTTTTTTAGTATTTTTTTCGATAACTCCGTTATTTCGCTTTAAAATGTAAAATCGAGTTTTTTCTGTCAAATTAAAATTGAAAACACGTTTATTAAAAAAAAATACCGACAACAAATTTCTTTTAATTGTAGTTATAAAATATTTAAATCTAGTTTTTGTATCTCTGGCGGTAAAATTTATAAGACTTATTCTATTTTGTATATTTGTAAACGCAAAGACAGACATGCCCGACTGCTATTTTACTAAAATTTTAGAGCTTTTGCTTTAGAAATAAAAAAAGTTTATAAAATATATTAATTTGATGTATGTATGTATGCTTGTTGTATGTACCCAGCGGGAAAACTCAGAAGACTCTCTTACTTCAGGCCTTATTGAAGGCTTCAGCAAGACGGCGCCACTTTAAAAAAGATAAGATGCAACGGCAATGTTCTGAAATTGAAATTAAATGAAGTTTTAATCGATGAAGATTTTCAATTAATTTTTTTTTAACTGAGCGTAGTTTTTCCTGATATTAATAGTCGTAAAGATAAGTGGTATATAAAGTAGAAAGTGCATAATATCACGCAGAATCGATTTCAGAACTTGACTGAAAAAGTACACAAAATTAGTTTAAGTGTTTCTAAAATCTTGAATATAAGTTAAGTGTTCTAAATTTACATTATTTCCAGTAGTATATTTTAATATATTGAAAAATACATAGGAATTTCAAGATTTTTGCAAAATAAATTGATATGTAATCTATAATTTTTTAATTTATGGAAGTTAATGTAAGAAAATTTAAGAAGTTGTAAATTTTACTTTTTAAAACCTGTCGGAATGTATATTTATTTAATGTTTTTTAGATAATGATTTGGCAATATTTTTAATTTATAAAAAAAAACCTTTGACTGTCAGTCCTAACTATTTTCCCATTGAATGAATGTACGTTCTGAAATACAAATTTGTTTATATTCGCCATAATATTAAACAATGATTCACAAAATATTTTAAATAGAATTTTGAAACAGTAATAATACAAATTAAAAATTGAAATAATATTTAATATATATGTATGTAAATTAAAAAATATTCACAAAAATGCATTTCGCATACCGCCAACAGTTTCTAATTTCGCCAAATAAATCGCCAAACGTTAATTTCCATCGCCAAAAGCATTAACACACCGCCACATTTAACAGCTATGCCACTGACAACTAAAAAGCGGAAATTAATTTTTCAATTTTTGTTGTTTATAACTCTGAAGTACAAATTTCGTTCATTGTAAAGGACATACACTGAATTTCAATATACTGAATTTTGTGTGGAAATTTTACGTAGTTAAAAATATTTTTTATGAAAAAAGTCTCAAATTAATAAAATCTTTTAATTTAAGTTTCTCGTTATGTACAAAATTAATCTTTTCCTTTTGTTTTCTTAATTTGTTATCAACATTTCCTATTAAGTGCAAATATCCTTTGTCGTACAATAAATATTAATGTTTTTCTCAATTGACAAAAGGCATTTGGTTATATTTTTTCACATTTGATAACTATTTCAAAAATTTGTTGTAAAACTTGTATTAGTCGTGGCAGCACTGATTAGTATACATAAAACAACACAGACAGTGATGGGAATTTAAAATGTTCAAATGGTGACCGCTTTGCAGGAAAAGTGCCAAGTGATTTAAATTGTATTAAAACTGTATTTCTTGTATGTATAAATACATAAAAAATTTAATATTTGTTATTTATATTATATATTTACAATGAACAAATATGTATTATAGCATATACATACACGTTAACTTATATTATTTTAAAAAAGTGCATACACAAAACTTGGTTTGATACCATTAAAAATCACAATTTTTATTATTTGTGTATATGTATGCATTTTTTTTTTATATTTGTATAAATAATAAAATGTTTGTATTGTAAGTTATTTTGTCAAAAGTCCACAGTTTTTTTTACTGAAAAAAGTACCAAAGCAAAAGAGTGAATTTACCCGCATTCCATTTAATATAATAACAAGCAGCCCATCACTACCTACAACTGTCACGTAACATAGTAATGAAATTCTATTTTATACAGGTTGGCACGTTGCGGTTAAGTGACATTAAAGACAGTTAAGCATTTGTATTGCTTTCCATATATCAGAAACGATCAGCTGTTTACATTACATTTACATTTCT
This sequence comes from Pollenia amentaria, assembly GCA_943735925.1. NCBI lineage: Eukaryota > Metazoa > Arthropoda > Insecta > Diptera > Polleniidae > Pollenia > Pollenia amentaria. Next base: position 319,969 of record OX031007.1, read on the forward strand.
TCGTTTACGGCTGGCTAACGCGGCCTTAGATGAACACACCTAATATGTTTTTGAATTTCACAAATAAAAGCACAAAGTATTTTCAAATGCTCAAAATGAACTAGTGATATGTAAACGATCCAAACAAATTAAATGAAACACGTTCTTTGAATACTTTCTTTTATTACCTAGCAATAAAATCATCATCTTAATTACACTTTACCAAGTATTTTTTTGGACTCTTTTTTTTATTTTTTTAATTAATAGAGAAGTTATCATACAATTGTTGAGTTATAAAAACAAAATGGCGCATATTCAGAAATCGTAAAATGTCGGAACTAATAAAACAGAAACTTAAAAATAGTTCATAGAAAGGAATAGATCTTATTTACAATTCATAACTAGCGTACCCTGCATTTCTTTAGCTTAAAATAGAGGCCTGTAAAAATAAACTTATTCAATAGAATTCCGTTTACCAAAAACCATCTCTAGTTGATTTTCTTTTTTTATGGATTTTTTAAATTTTAAGCGTATTTATTGTTTTCTGTATCTTATACTATGTTCAGTATTTAAGAGAAAATTTTACTTTTCATATTAATTATAAAATGATATCAATCAGCGGTTCTTTGAACGCATTTGTTAGTTGGCATTAAGTTACAACCAAATCCATAATTAAGTGCAAACATTTCGTTCTTAAATTTACCAACTGTGAGTAACTTTAATAAGTACTTAAAAAAAGTATACACTTAGTGATCATTTATGAATATGCGCCAATATTTTTCTAAAACACGACGGAAAAAAAGTTGTAGGTACTGTAGTTCTGTATGAATGAATAATCGCTGTTTTGCATCATTCAAGTAACAAATAAAAGAGATAATGTTGTCATCATCCAATTTAAAAAAAATCTTAAAACGTTTATTAGTTAAAATGCTGATTATGAATACTAATTTTTAACCAGGCTTTTTTACGCTTAAAATGTTTTTAACTAATTGGTATTTGAAACTTGAATAGAATTTTTTTTGTGAATACGGCTGCAAACATTTACCTGCTTATCTCACTAAATGCGAAAGAACTCTTTATTTCGCAAAACTACATTTAATTTTTTTGATTTTGTATCAAATGTATTTGTGCGAAGGAAAGCGTTCTTTCGACATCGTAAAATTGGCAGTAAATCAAGAATTTAATTTCGGCCAATTTTAAATAAAGCATTTTTGTTGGGTTTTATGCTCTTAATTGGACTTTATTTTTTATCGCCAAAAATTCGCGGGCTGTTGAAAATACGATTCTATTAAAACTTCACTTAAGATAGTCGCCGCCACCTAGGTTTTATTCTGTTTTTTTCGAACCAGTCAGTCTGTTATCTTTTTTTGTTATCATTATTAGTAGTTTTCAGTTTTGCATACTTTAACGTTTTAAAAGCGATAACATTGATGTACAATGGAAAAATTCTTCCTTGTTGTTGCAATTGTTTAATGCGGGTACTATTTGTTTAAAGCTTTTGGTTACTTCTAATGTTTATCGCGCTTTGAAATTAATATGCCAAAAACGTATACAAATTTCTTTCTTTTTTTAAATTTCAACAACTTCAATGGGGTTATAATCTTGCGTAATAGTTGTCAGGAGAATTTTGTTAATAAATTATTTTCTCTGTTTTGTTTACAGGTAAACAAGTTGCAGTTTATTTTGGATAGTTAACTTTGAAATATATAGAAACTATTTAAGCTATCTAATTTTTTTTAAATAATTTGTTAATAGAAGGTTTACAAGAATTACATATGGTTTCAGTTGTTTTAAAAAATAACTTCATGTTTAATTTAATCTAAAGTAAAATTAAAAAATGTACACGTATAAAACCTTTTTTATTTTTAAATGCCAGACGTGTTTAACTGACCTCAATTTTTTTAACAAGTATTTAAAAATGAAATTTTCAAACACTAGCAAAGCCAAAAGCACTATATGTATACTCATCTTTTTTTTAAATATGTTTGTATGTATGTATATCAACAATAAAAATAAACAAAATTATATAAAATTAAAAAGAGAGATACGAGAATATCAAACGAAAAAGAAAAGAACACAAAAAAAGTCTACTGATGCATTTTCATTTAAACGAGAGTAATCAATATTTCTGCCGGTGTACGATGAATGATAACACACATCAAGTTAAATTACAGTTAAATTTAAATTTTTGAAGGAACAATTCTATTACTTTTTTGGTTTTATCCATCGACAGTGTCATAGTTCTGAAATAAATAAAAAAAAATTATTATTTTAAGAAAAAATTATTTTAACTCTTAACTCAGATAAATAAAACAAATAATTGTAATCAAACAAACAATAAATTTTTTTATTTTAACCTCTCGATAAAATTATTAAAAATTTTTCTGCATACTTTAATAAATAAGTGTCAAAAATAAAATACAAACTATTCCTATTATTCTAATGCAAATACCGATTGAAATTTTTGTTTCGGGTATAGACTGTACCATATTTTTTATGTATTTGAAAATGAAATGTGGAATTTTCAAGCTGCTTTACAGGGTGTGTGTCTTAAGTAAAATAACACGTTTAACAAAAGAGTTAATTTTAATTCACATAATATCATAATTATAACTTCTTCCTAAACAGTATATATTGCGTAAAATCTTAATTAAACATAAAAATTTGTACAGTGGTATCTTGGTTTAACGAATACTGATTTTAACGAATTCGCGATTTAACGAACGCTTTATTCTTTCTCATTGAGTACCTTGTATGAAGAACAAACCAAAATATTGGGACTCGATTTAACGAATCTTTTAGATTTTTTTACCTAATATGTACCAAAACCAATAAAAGAAATATTAAAGAAACAAAATCAAAATACGTTTCAAATACAGTCTTTGATGTATTAAAATATTGTGCTTAAAGAGTAGAGCTGCAAAATTGTTGATTCTCGGTTCATTCGATAGTTCTGATTGTAAGTTAAAATACTATCGATAGTATCATCATTTTTATTGTATAGGTGAATGTATTTCCATTCATTTTAAATTGGAGTTTCAGCTGTGGTTTATAAGTCCCAATTTACACTATGCACATTTCTTGCCGGACAGACGAAGTTTGTTGGAGAGCTAGGAAAAAAGTAAGCATACAGCGTCGCCCCTTTACCAACAAACTTCGATTGTCCGGCAACAAATGTCCATAGTGTAAATTGGGACTAAAGAAATAGAGACAGTAACAAGAAAAGTACACTCAAAAGAAAAATCAATCCATTCGTACTCAAATCAATCCGAAGCGGTATCAATAGTACGGTGAGTTGAATCAAGTACAAAAAGATTGATTCAAGTAGGGATTTTTCAATCGCGAAGTACTCAACTTATCCATACTCAATCCAGAATTCGTACTTGAAATAATTCGAAAATTAGATTGATTTAAGTAAAACTGTGATTGAATCAATCTCAACATGCGCTTGATTCAAGAATTATAATGTTGATTTAATCCCGAATTTGTACTTAAAATAACCCAAAAGTGAAATTAGAAGGATAATATTATTATGATTGATTTACTTACGGGTTTCAAACCCTGCAGAGATCCAATTATAAAATACCAGCATCATGCTCGATATGGTTTTTACTTTAAAAACTTTATGTACATATTTAACTAACTACATAAACTAAATGAGAACTCTTGCTTTTAATTTTACTGTTTAAACATTAAACTAATGTTTTTTCTTTTTGTTGTTTCTACACACAACAAGCATATCATTTTTAAACTACTTGTGTGGTGTTGTTGTAGTGGCCACAAAAATTTTGATAAGTTATATGAGATTAAAACGCTCACTTTGTAATATTACTCTCAGAGTGGAACTACCAACGAAAAGTTCAATCTTTTTGTTCTTGGCTGAAGAGTATTATACTTATTTTAAGAAATTCCGGGATTGATTTTCGAAAGTAATCCCATTTATGATTGTTTTGAGTACGTTTTAGTGTTATTCGTACTTGAATTTTTGAGTACGACTCGTACTTTCTGTGTACGCTGCATGTATAAGTATTATATATAATTCAATAAAAAATACATGTTCTAATGCATGTAAATTTGTTATGACAGTTTTAATCAAGTTAAATATTCATGTTTATAACGAAAAAGTGTGAAATTTTCGATCGCGTTTTTTAATAAAATATTTTTTTGATCTGAAGTTTCTCGAAGAATTTTCAAGACCAACATAAATTGAAGACAAACGTTACAGCTTCCGATATCAAACCATTTTTTAAGGTATTGGACCTTAAACCACATTTTACTTTATGTAAATATAAATCAACAGAGTTGCCACTGTTTAGAATTTGGGTGTTGCGATTCGAGGGTTGCGTTAACCAAAGCTATTTTTTTTTTTTTTTTAGTTTAATTTGCAATCTATTTTACAAGAAATATTAAGCAAAATTATTAACAATTAAATATAACTTGTTATATCGAGTTCGTCTGAACTCAATAAATAGAAAAATAATTCAATTTTGCATTAGTGCTAATACTACTTCCTAAAAGTCAAGTAAAGCGCATGGTGCCTTTTTAGTCTTCGAATCTCATTACTGTCTTTAACTAGGTTGATCGGTTGATATGTTGATGTATTAGAGTAATAACTAAGCCTTTGCAAGTACCTTTCACTAAAACAATTAATTTCTTCTTTTACTATTGGAATTCCAAGATCGTTGTGAATACATCTGTTGCTTAAAAAAAATGGAGCATTTGATATTAATCGCAATGTTAATGACTGGTGCCTTTGTACTATTTCAATGTTCGAATTACTAGTAGTTCCCATAGTTGAACACCGTAAGTCCATAATGACTTTGTTCTCTAAGCTCAATCCCGACTTAGGGCCAAAAAGCCAAAACATTTTCTTTGTTTTAATATCTAAAAGTTTTCTTTTCCCTTTCATATGATATTTCCATGTGAGTCTTCTGTCTAAATTAAGTCCCAAGTACTTCGCACTATTGGATTTCGGTATAACAGTTCCATTTAACTTTACTTCCTGGCAACTATTTTTTCGCAATGTAAAAGTTATATAAACCGATTTTTCTGTATCAACTTTTATATTCCATTTCTGTAACCAATTTCTAATCATATCAAGCTGTCTTTGTACCATAGCTGATGCTTCATAAGCATACGTTGCCGTGGTCAAACCATCGATAGTGGGCATATCTGAAGTGAAAATTGTGTACAAAACTGGACACAAAACACTTCCCTGTTGAACTCCAGATTTAATACTTCCAAAATTTGAATCTACATCATTAACGTTAACATAGAAGGACCTATTTTGAAGATAAGATTTTATGAACAAGTAAAACGGTGTAGGATACAGTTGTTTTAGTTTGTAAAGAAGTCCATCATGCCACACTCATGTCATGTCAAATGCCTGCTGAATATCCAAAAATACAGCTGAACAATATCTTACTTTCCAAGGCTTTTGTAATTTCCTGAACAATACGATGACATTGTTCAGGCGTACCATGTTGATACCTCAATCCGAATTGGTGATCCGGTATTATGTTTTTGTGTTCTAATATAGTATTACTTATAAGTAAAAGCCTTTCAAATATTTTTCAGGCTTATTTGGGTTTTTTTATCATTATAATTTTTGCACATTTCCATTGTGTGAGGAAGTGATTTAATCTGATTAGAGAATTAAATAACGTGGTTAGAAAGATTATTCCTTTTCTTGGCAAAAGCTTAACAATTCTCGAACTAATGCAGTTATAACCAGGAGATTTCATATTATTAAGTTGGCTTGTAACTTTTAAAACTTCGGTTGGTGATATATGTTTAATAGGAAAATACATTTGACAAGGAACGTCGAGAAATTTTAGTATATCTTCTATTTGTAATGGATTGATGAGTCTAAAATGAGTAAAAGTATTTTCTAAATGCACAGAAAAAATTATTAAATTTCTCCAATTACCAAATTTATTCCAAATTCATAATATCAAGCAAACAAGTTGTTGATTTTGCACCTGTTACCAAAATGATTATATTGAATACTAACAATTTTAAAATTTTGAAAAAATATTTTCAATAAACGATATTTTTAATTTTAATTAAAAAAGTGATCAAAAAACTTTGCCATTTCAAACAATGTGTTAAGCCTATAGTACACGGCATGTAAAAAGACACATGCGCATGTGGTTCTGACGTAATTTTGACGTCAATGCAAAGCCACAATAAACATTGCGTGTTGTGTGATGACGTCAAAATTACGTCAGAACCACATGCGCATGTGTCTTTTTACATGCCGTGTACTATAGGCTTTAATTTAATTAAATAAATATTGACAATTCCCAACAACAATTCTACATGTTTAAATTATTTTATTTTAAACGAAAAAAGACAATTAAGATTTTTTGTTTTTTAATTAAAATTTCAATTGAAAATTAATTTCAAAACAACTAAAATGTTAATTAAATCAAAATTAAATTTTTAATTTTCTTTCAACTAAAAAAATAATTGATTCAATTATCACATTAATTAAATTTAAATACTTTTTAAACCATTTTTTTAATTGATAAAATACTTTTTTCTGTGTGGTCTTTAAATGTATTTTCCCTATTAATATTAGATCTGCACCATTCCCCATTAGTATTTTTTATTGGGCCATTTCTTTTTACCGGACGCTTCAAATACTTAGTTGCCTTCCAAAGACTATAACCATCGTTTCTTGTCACATTCAAGTTCCTCAATTAATACGCCACAGAATTATTTTTGAAATCTTTTTTGAACGTCGTTAAGGATAGTTTGATGCTCTGTTCCAATTAGATTTATCGATTTGGCTTATTGTGTTTCGATAAATTCTCCTTAAAACCTGTTTGTTTCTAATGAGTTGTCTTATTTCATAAGAAATTTTAACATTGTTACCTTCACGTTCAGTTTGTTGAGGAGTAGATAAATAAGCCGCATTATGTATTATGTGTGTAAATGTTTCAACAGCATCTTCTAGCTCTTCTTCATTTTGTATTGACATATTTAAATTTGGATTGTTTACGAATTAGTACCTGAAATACTGCGTATCAGTTTTGCTATTAATAATATTGGAATGGTAAGTTGACGTTTTTTAAAGCTGTAGATAAAGAAGCGATTAAGGCGCTATGGTCGCAGCTTAAATCGCATGAGTCCAAAATATTCAAAATGGGCTTAGGTATGCCATTATAGACAACAAAATCCAGTAGATCTGGAATTTTGGTGCGGTCAGTTGGCCATTATGTCGGCCTGCCAGTTGAAAGTGGCAAATATGGGTTTTGGTCATGCATTTGTAGAGCTCTTTTCCTTATGGGTTCGCTAGCCGTGAGCCCCGCTAAGGGTGCTTAGTATTGAAATCTACTCCGACAATAAATCGAGGTCCAAGTTGTTTAAAAAAGTTTTCGTACTGTAGTGTTTCGTACATAAGTTATACTGTGTCTCGGTGCAAAATAAATGGAGAAAATATTAACACTACAATTGTCGCAAGTAACTTTAATGCCTGCAGCTTGAAAATACAGCTTTTGAATGGTATTGAGGACTTCATGTTTGATTTTGATTTGATTTGATCCAGCGTGCGATCTGTTGTCTGGGTGATTGTGTCGTAATCTTTTATTTTAAAATAGGTTCTGTTAGTATAGTGAGATTCGAAGATTAAAAATATATCAATATATTTATTTTTGAGAAAAACTTCAACTTCGTTTTTATGGTTATAAATTTGGTCATTAACATTGTCATCATGTCCATCAGATTTTCCATCAGGGTTTCTCGCTTTTCTAAACGAGAATTAAAATTTGAGTTTTTATTTTTTATTTTGTGTATTACTTAATTGATGATATTCTCTAGAATTCATTACAAAATCTGTTCTTCTTTGGCTGTTTGGCAATATTTGCCTGTTAGGTCTTTTTGAAGCGTGCTCTTGATAAACTCTGCAGTCTTTATAACTAGCAGTGTGATTACTTAAGCAGTGAATACAACGAGGTGGTGTATCATTTGATCCATTCCACACTTAACACATCTAAAAGGTTTTGCAATATGATTTAGTATGGCCAAATAACTGGCAACGATAACATTGTACAAAATCGTTAGTTCTAATGGGCTCTATTTTCACAGGGGCATTTTGTATACATTTTATATCGTAGACCTTTTTGTTGTCCGCATTTGGTTCTATTTTCACAAAAAACATTGCCAGAGGCTCTTTTGTAATACGACTTTTAAGATTAATGACTTGGTGCCCTAAAACTAATAACTAAGTTTTTATATCTCATATTTTAGTTGAATGATGAAGGCCTTTAATAACGAATCTAAATGACTTCTCTTGTTTTAATTGAAAAGTATGGAAACTTATGTTCGAGGCTTCTAAATATTTAATAATCTTCCTAAAGGAATCTACATTCTCACTGTCACTTTCATCACTCAAGTTTACTTCTTGAGTAACCATTCTGGTAGCGAATATTAGTTGTTGTTAAACAACCAACAGAGTTTTTTTTTTGTTGTTTTTTTGTGTAGAACTGCACTAATATTGTTTTTGGGGGATTAACGATTCGAAAAGAATCTACTTATCCCTTTGTTTTTTTTTTTAATATTTTATGTTATTTTTTTATTCCTACGCTTATCCCTCGAAGCTCTTCGCTTGTCTGCAGGAGACCACAGTCGGGTTCTGGCGGGAATCGAACCCGCAACTGATAGCTAGACTACCGGGGCTAGCTGGTAGTGAGCTAGTCTATCAGTATGTTATTCTGTTCAAGCTTTATGAACCACTGTTGGCTTTCACGGTCAAATAAAGACTGAGCAAAGTTATATATACATATATTTATATATATATTTATGTATCTAAACGTTTGTGCCCTGTATGTGCTCCTAAAACTCAAGAACCGTTGGACCGATTGACACCAAATTTGGACAATAAATTATCTTAGTCAGGAACTAGGCTTCTCTTAAGTTTAATCCCGATAGGGAGGCTGTTGTCGCGATTTAAAAATTTTTTATTTAAGGTACGATTTGGCTGAAATTTGCAAAATATATTTGTTAAGCAAAAATAAGTTTTCTGATAAAATGTTTACCCAGTAGATAGCGCTGGGGTCAAATAATTTACAAAACTCTTCAGTATTTATTTCTTATTTTTATTTAGAAAATCCCGAGAAGCGTCGGGACCAATATATATATATATATGATCTTTTCAATTAAACAAATCGGCCTGACATTATTTCGTTCGTTAAAACGAGATCCTAATGTAGTGTGTATAGATAAGACGAACAAGTCTCGTGTACAAGCAAAAAGACAAGCTTCAAAAACGAAAACAGAAATTCTTTAGAAAATTACGCAACTTTTAGTTCACTGTTAAAAGATTACAAAGAAAAAAATTCTCAAAACAAAACTAAAGAAGGAAATAAAATAAAAAACAAAAAACGTGATTAAAAATTAACAATGAAAAGAAACTTCGCTCTTTAATAAAAACTGGTTATGTTTGATACTTCAAACTAGTGTTTTGTAATAGAATTTATAAAAACCAATACAAAAAACTCAATCCAGCAAACTTGACAATAAAAAAAACTTTCGGCATTTAAACCAGAGAAAATATGGATGAGTGTACGTTTACCAGTGTGTGTGCGTATCTCCTAAAAATAAAAAACTTGAAAAAGTGGGATAAATAAATTCACGTTAGGGGAACGGACAATTTTGGATAACTTAAGAGAGATCTGTTTACAATAAAAAAATCACCAAACCAAATTTATAAAATTTTTAACAAGCGTAATATTATTGCGAGCACAATTCTTAATGGTGGGTCCGATTAACTATAAATTGGAATGGGCATAGAAAAATGTGAGAAGTTGTCGTTTAATTTTTAGAATAAGTAGAAAATTTGTTCCATATCTTACCCTTCTTAATATATTTGAGGGTGAGATAATATCCATTTTTACAGCTGCGTTAAGTTATTTTTAAGGCAAGCAAGAATTTTCTTATATATTTTATTTTTTGGTTTGCGAACATTAGCCATAGATATATTGTCAAAGTGTAGTTCACCAAAATTAACCAAAAGAAAGATGGTCTACTAAGTTTGTCATTCTGTTTGAAACGTTCTTAATATGAATTCTTCTAAGACCCCATTAGTTACTACTCTAACAACATTAAGTTCATACGGCAGCATTTCATTGTCATTTTTGAGAATAAGGTGCCTGTCCTTAAAGCAGAGCTGTGGTGTCGTCAAAAGCATTTCTAACTCCGACTCCGACTCCAACCGCTGAAATTTTTTAAGTCCGACTCCGACTCCAACTACGACTCCTACTCTTACATTGATGCTAAATGTAGTATATGAGACTGGTCCTTATTTGACTTTAAACTCTTTTTTTAATGCAGTACCTTTTAAATGGTTAAATATAGCAAGAAAATTATTCTATTAAAATTTCGAATCGATATTTAAAAGTTGCATCGTCAATTTCAAAGAATTTTTATTTTGGAAAATTTTAGAAAATTTTTTTTAAATTTATGCTGAAAAAATTTGGAGTCAGAGTTGCGAGTTTTTGTGAGTACTTCGACTCTGACTCCGGTACAAAAACCTCAACTCCGATTCCACAGCCCTGCTGTAAAGCTTATCAAATTTAAAAAAATCAACTTTGAAAATATATTTTATAAATTTTATTTACAGAACCATAATTTTTATTTCATAGATGTTATTTCTAAATGTCCTAAGAAATGTTTGTAAGTCAAATTGATCAAAATTAATTCGTACGGCTGATTTAAATCAAATTAATACTGTGTAACACCACCTTTTGCGTCAATTGCTGCTTTTATTCTTTTACAGTGAATAGGTGTAATCTAGTCCCAGAATACTTATGTTTTTGCACTAAGGTAGGGAATAGTTCTTTGGGGATTATTTCCGAGGCATAATTTCATAATCGCCCGTACAGACTATCGGATTTATGTCCAGACTGGACAATGTCCATTCCATAACGTTTATTTTATTATCTAAGAACCATTGCTTTGGTAATTTAGTGGTGTGGGCTGGTACCCCATCTTGTTCAAATGAGTATTCACCAAATGAGCTAAGGTTCTTCAAGAATACTTCTGTATCGAGTTGCATTTACGATGTTTTCTATGAACCAGAGGTGTCCAAACGTTTACCGACATGCAACCCCAAATCATAACACTAGCAGCAAACTTTACTGTTTTATTTAAACAGTCTCTATTAAGAAGTAAAAACTTTGGTGATGATGCTTTTGTGGATATTAAAAATACAAAATACGAATCGATATAAAAATATGGAGATTGATTTTCCAATTTGACCCTCGTAGTATATTCCTTACTTTCATAATTTAGTCTAGAGTAGATGAAAATAAAAGCAAGACTAATTATCTACGACGCACTTTTAATTTTCTTGTAATATGTACTCGATTGCTTTTAATGATATGCCCTTTTGAATTTTAATGTAAGGAGTCCATATTATTTATTGTCTCTATTATTTGTCACTCCGTGTATATTGTTTTGTTGAAATACAATTGTGATTATTTATATTCTACTAGATAAAATGAAAAGTATTTGACGTAGCGTGCGTACATGTGTTCATATATTTTTTGACTGCAAATAAGTTATTTTAGAACTCTCTTATATTCATATTTCATAAAGGAATTAGTCTGAAGGAAGCGTTCATAAGGCAGGATTTGTCTATATCTCAAATACTGATTGAAACAAACTTAGTTTGACATTCATGCATAAGAAATGTTTTGATTATGTTAATAGTTTGATACACTTTTAAGTTACTAGTTGCATTTAAACTTTTTCTACAACATCTAGTTACAATTTTTGAAAGGCTTAAAATGCCCAAACTCCATAAATATAAATATTTATAAAAATTAACCATAAAAAACATTCAGTTCAGTTTTCTTCTGACATGCACAGATCCTGTTTGAAGTTTTACCCCTTAAAAAGAGTATTAACATATTTTATTTCAAGTTGAGAACGAATTATCCGATTATTTTAATAACAAATTTTTAGATTTGTATTTTATTTAATTGTAATTTAATCTGCTTGTTTTGAAGTTATAGAGAAAAAATTGGCAAACGTAAACTGTTTTCCGTTCTTTTTGAAGTGAAATTTTGATTTTGATTACTATATTTTTACTTGACCTTGAATTAAGAAAAGGAATGTATATAATTTTGACAAAAATTCAAAATGAATTCAAAATTAATAATAATACAAATTGTTAAATTCGAAGCTCATTCTGCGGATAAGATCAAAATTTAAATTAGTTGTAAACGGTTTTCATACGGAGGTAAATTGATATTTGGATTCCAATGCAGTTTTCGAAGACAGAATAAAATAAATTACTTCTGCACGGATTCCAATTTGAATGTATGTATGTACCTCATAATGGGGGTCCCATACGACCGAGGCATATTCCAGAATAGGTCTCAATAATGAAATATATAATTGATTTATGACAAAGGGATCGTAAAATTCCTTTCCGCAACGTTTGATCAATCCCAGGACACCTTTGGCCTTGTTGATAGTCTTAATATGTTTGCATTAAAACACAATTTATGATCAAATAAAATACCCAGATCAAGGAATGTCTCTACTCTTTCAAGTTGATGCTTAATTAGCTACAGAGTACTGGACTTCTTTTGGAAAATAACATATGGTTACATTTTTTCGAGTTCAGATCTATCAAATGTATATCACACCATAAGCTCAAACTGTTTAGATCATCTTGGAGTAAGACAGACATAGTTGTGTTTTTGTAGCTAAGGAAATGTTTTCATCATCTAAATACATTAATATTTTCGAATATTTAATACACGATGGTACCAAGACCTGACTACCTTGAGGGTTTTTTTTCGAAATTCTTGCAACACTTATGGGAAAATACATTAAAAATTTACATACATTGTATATGAATAATAGAAATAATAAAAAGTTTTATTCTAAATAATAAAGTCAATATAGAATTATTCATTTATTTCTTTTCTTTTCAGTTTGATAAAATTGGTTTAAAAAAGTGTTAAATATTAAAAAAGTTTATAATTGCGTTTGTTTGAACTTAAAACTAAAATCACTTAACAAAAGTTTAACGGGCTTATCTATCGCTTCAGCTAACAGATGAGCCCTAAAACCACATGTCCATTGCTGCAGCCGAGAATGCAGGGTAAGTTTCGATTACTTTTTATATTGTACAATAAATATTTGATACCCTACACCACATGTAAATGCATAAAAATTAGTATGATACATTTTAAGGTTCTTTAATTATTATATGTAATTTTGTGATAATGAAAGTCTACATTGGAGCTTTTTTAAGCCCATATTGTTCATTTGCTGCAACATCGTCATATCTGAAAAATATTAGCTTTACATAAAACGACTTTAACGTTATTAATTAGCACACAACAGAGTTGACTTTACAATATCTTCATAAAAAATATTTACAATATCTTCATAAGATAATTTACATTGCAATAGTGATATTAAGGCTGAATTTTTTAGATCTCAGTTAAACGAGGTTTAGTTGATCTGAAAACAATCTGTGTAATCTGTGCCGCCATTTCCAAGTTTGTATACAAAATTTTGACGGAACAGCATAGTTTTGCTTTAAATATTGTTCTTTAATGAAATAATAAAAAAAATTAAATATTTCGCCGGAAAAATTCGAGTTTCAAACTACGTTAAACTAAGATTAAACTTAAACCCCAACTATAAAACGCGACCTAAGTCGAAATTTGCGATTTTGAATTTATGACGTTGTTGCAGAAAATGAGCGATTGGTACATGCATATATCTGTCATAAAGTTAAATCTGAAAAAATATATAAAAACAATTTAATATGCCGCCTTTAATTTATAAGTAATAAAATATTTATTTGTTGCAACTAAAAAAATGCAACTATTAAAAATGCAACTAGCTTAACACGGTGCGCTTCGCTACCCCCATTTTAATAAAATTATTACAAATTTTTTTAACAGATCTCGTGAATTAATAAGGGAAGGTTCTACCCGTACTTTTTCTGTTCAGCTCGCTTTTTGAAAAATGTTATGTATTGATTAATAAAACAATTTGTTTCAAATTTGGAAACTTTAACTGCAACCGTACTCCTTATATTTATACTGTAATTTGTATTGTCAATTTAGGCAAATCTATAGCCTTTGTTGAGCGCAGCACAAAGGGGTTACTTTTTTAGCTTATGTTGCTTCTTAAAAGTTACTGAGTGCCCCTAAATCGATGAAACTTGACAAGTAAAGTTAAAAAAAATAAATAAAATCGGACCAAGGAGGAAAAGGTTCCTCCTAGCAGAGCTTATCCTATCTCTGAAAAATTAATTTTTACTTTTACTTTTGTTTAAAAAGTTAAAAAACCTAAACTTAGACTCAGGTGATCGTAAAATGTGGTCGATTACATAAAATAATATTTTCAAAAATAATATTAATACTAAAAAAAAAATGGAATTCTTAAGACCAAAAAATTTAAATTTTGAGCTTTTATGGGGTAGGGGGAGATATCCCTCCAATCCCACCTCCCGGAACGACCATGTCAAAAAAAGTTTTTATTTTCTTATTTATAATTGTAGGGCTTAAAATCTAAGGGGTACAAGTGCCAAATATAAAAAATTGCGTTACATGCAAGAGTCAACACTTAATACCAATATCTATCCCTCGACAGACAGACCTGTATGATGATCTCAAAAGAAATGCATGGGAACAAATAACTTTAAAGCTTATTTAATAAGAGTTTTGTTTTTTTCACTTGTACCCCTTTCCTTTTAAGCCCCACCATTATAACTTATTTATAATAGTAACAATAAATTTTATTTAAAATAATAACAACTAATTTCTTCAGTCTATATAACATTGATGTTAATATGTTACAATCTCCTCAACATATGAAATTTCGTATAACTTTCTAACTAAAAATTAGAAATTTTTATTCAACGGGTTTAACATTACATTCCTGTACTATTTGGAATAAATCTAATCTCGTATACACTTTTCCATTTTCCTCCGAAAGCTTTCGAAGGGTTTTGATAACAATTTTGTGCAATATATCACGATAAATACCCAATAAAAAATTGAGCTTCCAACGAAGCAGGTTTGTAAGGGAGAAACGTAAAAGTTTCGCTTACCATATTGCTTACGGAAGACATGAATTTTATATGGCGAGTTCCCACTTTGAAGCAATACATTTTTGACACAGAAAGCGCTTTATTCAGCGCATATAAAAATTGATGAATGTAACGATTAGTTTTGCACACTGAATTTTTTGTTACCGTTATTCTTTTATATGCTCTCTTACAAACCTGCTTCGTTGTAAGGGAATGTCGTGGCTCTTCAAATTTTATGTATATTTTTTTTAATTTATTAAGAATTCGTTCGCTTACCTTACTGCACCTCTGTATGTCTTATTGCGTAGCGCATAAATGTGTGCTTACTTTTTAAAATGTACCATTAGTTCTTCGCAATATAAGAAAAATTTTTATTGGGTAGTAAACACAGATTGGTTTTTTTTTATATTATTTTGGTCTTTTATAATTTTAAAAGTTATTTTAAACAATAATTAGTATTGTGTTTATTTTATTGAACTGTTAACGGCTTTAAATCAAAATTTCGATATTTTAATCAGGCTTAAGTTCATGGAATTAAATTTTCATTAAATTATTTTTATGAAGAAAGGAATTTTACAACATGAAATAAATTAACATGTATTGATAATTTTTCATTCTTGACTGAGCTGGGAATTGAACCCAGGTTTTCACGGACAAGTTTCCCTGACTAGTTTCGATAGTAACCGCACATTCCATTTTTTACAATTTTAAAAAACCAAAACATTTTATGACTGACAAAAGGGTTTCTAACTCATACGTTTTTTTTTTTTTTTTTTTTTTTTTTTTTTTTTTTTAAGCCTAAAAGTAGAGATTTTAAATTTTATCGTGGTGTATAACATTTTTAGGCAGCGATTACTTTTAAATCGTTATTTATAATTTCGAAGGAATCATAAAAATTTTCTAAATTTTCTACTTTAAGTAGCTGTTATTATAGTCTTTACGATGCAGAATTTTGTTGTCTGTCGAGCTGCGCACTAAAATTATTTACATTTCTTAAATTTAATTTTTCGCCTAATGTCCTTGATTGCAAAAAAATGTGCGCCGGGTAATCAGTAAATTACTGTGAAAATTTGAGGAGAATCGGTTCAGTACTTTAGGAGTCTACAGGGAACAAACAAACACACAAACAAAAAACGCGTTTTTATTTCTATATACTATATACATAAATACAAATTATTAAACTATTTTAATACATTTATTTAGAAAACAACATCTGAGCAGCCATTTCACGTCTAATATTTAATATTGTATACATATATCAATTATTTATTTGAAAATGGTAATTTTGAGGCACTTAACTGACTCTGTTATGATACACGAAATATCAGCAAGATAGAGCATTATATGTCTGTAGTTTATTTAATATTTTCTAATTGTAATTATTGAAAGTGAAAGTTTTTGTTATTTCAAATTAAATTAAAAAAGAGAAACATTATATATAATCTTTGTTGTGCCTTGAATAAAAATAAAAAAATAAGCGAGTGTAATTAAATTGTTTACAGTGGCTTAGTTTAAGTTTTTCACGATGTAGTTTTATGTTTTCTAAGCGCATTTTATAATGTAGTATATTGAAGTTTGTATTTTAATTGACAACGTTAACATCCCCATTAGACACAATAACTTCAATTTCAATCGTTTGGAAGGGGACAATGCAACAAGCAATTATGTATTGTACGAGTAAAGCTGTAAAGAAGTCGCGATAACAAACGTTGTTGCAAATAAATTTAAATATGATAAAATTAAAATTAGAAAACAATAACAGAATAACTAACAATTTGCAATAAACTTATTTTATACAACTCGTTTTACTTTATATCTTAACAGTGATAACTGAAAAGTTTCAGTTTTAAAACATAAAAATTGATAAAAAAAAAATCTCTTAACTGCTAGAAGCTATGTTCAAACTTTTATCAAAATTTCTCTGAAATTGCGACCTGTACTTTGGGCACAAGGTTTACATGGTCAGCTGGATGACTTTTTTTAATTAACCCAAGAATACAAGATATTCTAACCCTATGCGCCGGTTAAAAAATAAATTTCGTTTGCTTCTTCTTAATTGACTACAGGTCTTATTTAAATGCCAGCTCAAAAAAAAGTCTTATTTAATCTATTAATTTCTTGTTCTTAATTTGCCATATTATTATGGCGTAGTCTTAAAGTTGGTTATGTCCGGAAAAAAAGAAGAAGAAATTTGCAGCAGTGTCGTATTGTCAAAATACAGCTTCTTTAGTCTATGGCAAATTGAAGTTTTTTTATTTTCATATTTTTAATTCTATCTAATAATTAGACCGTAACTAATAACTACCTTTAGTTTTGTTATTAAATATTAATACAATTGCAATGTTACCTTTGAAACTTGAAAATCGTTTCATTCACAGATACATACGTTTGAGTTTATAAATATTTTAATGTTTGAAAATCTTCATAATTTGCTTAGATTGCAATAAGTTTTTGTCTTTATCTTCAATTACAATCCGAGTTGTATGTTATTGGTTAAAAACATAAATATCTGAAGATTGAATGAAGTTTTAAATTACTACATTAAACCAACCTTAACCATAAAAAAAAACAAAACTAATTTATTACACAAAGAACTTGAACGAAGCATTGAGTCCCAAGGTGACATTGGACTATTTAGTGAATTTGTTAATTCAAGACTTGAATATTCAGCGCTAAATATGTACATATAAATGTATGTATTTAGCAATTTGTATACCCTTCACTACAGGAGGAAAGAGAATATATAGGTTTGCCATTCCGTTTGTAATTTCTCCTATATTGATCTTAGACCCTATAAAGTACATATGTTTTCTGGGTCCTTACGAGTGTGACAAAAAATAAATGGTATGTATTTATATAACTTTCTGTTTTTATCGCACCATGGTGAAGGATATAAAAGACTTACTTGCTTTTAATAAATTGGAATACAATTACATTTTTTTAGGTACTCAAATATGTATTTTCCTAGGACCCCTATCAGACTCGGCAAGCTAGTTGCGCAAGTTACTTGCCGAGTACACCCAAGTCTGTACTACATTATTTTTGCCTTAACCCGACCTTATCGCTACCATCTACAAACCAAGAGTTGCGCAAGAGACTTGCCGAGTCTGAAAGGGGTCTATTACTTAAACTTCAGATTTGTTCTTTGATCTGGAAACAAATGAACAGTGTAAGAATAAGAAATATACTAGTGTTCGTGAAATTTGTATATTTCATTGGGCTTGTATTGGTCGCCAACATTTAAATGACAAATAAAGAAGAAGAATATGAAATTTATTTTTAAATTTTATATTCGATTTGAATGAAATTTCGGGAGAAAGTTCCTGTCATGCTTTTATTTTATTTTTCAATTTCTCGACTACTACACATACGAAGTTGATTTGGATGTCATTTTAAAGAGAATACTTGTGGCTACAAACCACATATTAAAAAGTATTTTAATATGTGGTTTAAATATTTTTTTTAATGGACTAAGTCAAAAACCTAACTGTTTTTTAAAAATCCTGAAACTTTGATGGAGGTTTTTTTTCTTTTTAAAGATATGATTTTTTTTCTTTCGCAACCTTTAAAAAATTATCCTAAAACAAAATTTTCATATTGTAATTTTGAACAATAAATATTTATTAAATCTGATTTGGTCGATTTAAGGTGTTTGAAAAAAGTAACGACATTGAGAATTTTTCTTTTGTTTATTTGTTGCATATTTTGTTGGGGCTCAATGTGGGCACTTTCACGTTACGTCTCGAAGAAATTATATATTTCTAATGAAACGACTTAATTCGAAAGAAAGATAGAACAGATATTGGTATTTAAATAATATGAAATACCTAGCGCAGCTTGGCTTGGTACACTTATATTTCAGTCATATGAACAGGTAAAATAAAAAGAGCAAAAAGAAATGTTGCGTTTAATTTTACTCAAATTAAAAAAGTGTTCTATAGGCTGGTCCAAACAAGTACAAAAGTGTAGGTGGGCTTAAAGTGGATACTTTTACCTTCCTGCAGCTGGTAAAATCTCTCTAAATCCTTTTGACTCTCATAAATTTTCTTCTGAATTTCAGTTTGACTAAAATATAGAATCTGAACAAATATTTAATAACACAGCAGGTATAAACGGTACAGTAATACAACATAACATTGTTTGAAGACTGCTTTACTACCAATATAAAAATGTCAAACCCATTATTGATAACAGTCTGACATTAAACTTATTCCACCCGATTAAAAACATTAGAAAAATTGTTAACAAATCAAGCCAAAAAATCCGTTTAATCTGAATATCTCCAAAGGCCAAGGAGATAACCTAAACATTTAAACATATTTTTTGTAACTCAGCTTAAGTTTAATTTTTTGCAATCCATAAATGTATTTTTGGCGAATTTTTTAAAAGTTTGAATATCTGAGGTTACGAATTTCAGAGGTCCGCAAGTCACTCTCTCGTCCCTTCATAGATCCGTGTTATTTTAAATCAACTCAAAAGCTCCGGCATTGACAGTTTAAAATTTCATTCAAATATTTTCAGCCGTTCATAAGTAGCAAAATTAATTTCAAAAGAAAACGTTCGCATGTTATATTTCAGTCATATGAGAAACTTAAATAAGAAGAGCAAAAAGAAAATGTTGCGAGTAATTTCATTAAAATGAAAAAAGTGTTCAACAGACAGTTTCAAACAGTTGCACTAAATCAATGTCACTAAAATCTTTTAAACCCCTTTTGAAACTAACAAGTTCTACTCCTCTGAAATTCGGATTTAACTAAAATATAGAACCTGGGGATACATTTAATAACACATCAGGTATAAATGATACAGTGATGTAATGAACCATTTCTTAAAGACTACTATCCCACTAATATAACAAAAAATCCCATTTTTGATAACAGTTTGCGAGAAATCCTAATTAAGTTCTGATCAAATTTACAAAAATTAAATTTTTTCTAACACAACATTAACTCTTTGTTTCCAGCAGCATGCCACAGTGGCAATTAAAAATATTTTAGTCCAGTTTTTTGGATAGAATAGCATTAAAATTTTTGAAATCGGCGATGATAAAAAATTGGACTTTTGGCCGATGAAATTCAATTTTCAGCCACAGCGCGACGGACTATGCGCATCCTGAAATTCAAACGCATGTTCTCGGTGAGCTCTGGTTTCAACAAGTCGCTGCGTGCCATACATCGGGTGAAACAATGAACTTGTTGAGAAAGTTAATGCCATAAATTGTTCTTTTTAAGTTCACTTTCAAATTTACGTGTTTTATTTTATATTACAAGTCATACCTCACGATGAATCACCCGATGTATATATGTATGCATGTATGCTAGTTTTGAATTAAAAATTGTCTGGCTTGGAATTTTTTGTAATATTTTTTAATACTTTCGTTTTTAATTTTTGTTACTTTTCATTCAATACAGTACAGAAAGAAAACACAAAAGCAAAACACAAAACTTTGTGATTAAATAGAAAATGAAAGTGAAAGTAGGCCATATAAAACTACCATCATCGTAGGTAACACAAGAGCGAAATATTTACGTGATGAGTAACGAAATAAGAGCAAAAGCAAAACGAAATAACAGCAAAACCGAAATCAAAAAAATCTAAATTAAACTTGACATATGTAAATAAAATTGTAATGTTTAATAAACATATTATAATTTCTAACACCCTGCAACAATTTCCTAAAAAATCACACATGGACAAATCGGAATAAACTTTAAACTAGACAACGTTGGTAGTCAAACAACGCTCTCGGTTTTTAGTGACTACATCGAAAATATTTTAAGAATATCTCAATGGTTACAAACAAATTAGGGTTACCTTGGCCCAAATAAGATCTATCAATGTTATTGCACTCTTTGCTTGTGGTCCTGCGGTAGCAGAGGCTGCACAATTGTAGTTTTGTTTGGTTGTGTCTTAGGATCCAACTTTAAAACTTTCTGCAATGTTTTTCTGGAAACGATTAATTGCTTGGAAGGAGTACGAATTTACTTGGCAGCCACACGATCAAGTTTTGCTTTTAAATTCCTTTTAATTTGCAATACACTCTACTCTCACTTTTTTTTACTAAGGCACTCACAGTTTTTAAATTGTCCACGAGGTTGCTTTCAAATTACCTGTGGCAATTTTACGTTCAATTTAACAGAAGATTACAAGTGTAGTCAACAAATTTTTAGTTTTTCTTGATGACATCTTCAAAGTTAGTTGCTTAAAAATTGCGTGCAGTCTACGTAGAAGCTTTCAATTGATGTAAATTTTGACAAACAGTATTTTAAAACAGTAAATGTAAAATACCCAAACCCTTGACAGTCTCATTCACGATAGCAAACAATTACAGCTGGGGCTCGATGTCAAGAGCAAGAAATTTGTCGTTCTGATCTAATTGAATTTCTTCTAAGCGCGCCTCAACACAGATAAAAAATTTTTTTTTAAAAGATCAAACGATTTCCTACAAGAATCACTTATCTTAATTTTTTGTTTTATTTGTTTCTTGTTCAAGACAATAATTAAAAAAAATACTATTTTTCAAAAGCGGCAACACTTTAGCACCGGCATCATAATACCAGTGTTGCCACTTTGTGGTAATTACCCGAATTTGGGTAATTTCTTTGAGGTGTAGATCATGTGTAATTTGAAATTCTTTCATTTTAAAACAAATAATATAAGGATTTGATTTAAGTGATACAATTTATACCATTTAAGATATTGTTGATCTAAAAAATTTACAGTATATTCAAAAAAATTAGCGTTCTGTAGTCTATTACTGAATTTAAAATTTATTTAAAAAAAGTATTTTACTTTTATTAGACACTGATGTCAACATGCACAAATTATAATTAAAAAAGCGTTATTAATAAAAAAAATTAAATATGTAACTATTTTTGATCTTATAATAGCTTATATAAATATGCAACACGGCTAAAAAGAAAAGTCTGACTAAAAAATGAGTGTAAATATGCTTTTCGAACCGGAGGCGACTTTAAGCTTCACGACCTGGGAGTGTTATTATGATAATTGTGTGGTTGTCAAAAATTTCTATGCTAATGTCAACATTTATACTATTCACCTCAACAGTGTAAAAATTTTACTTTCATGTGTACTTTGCTACCGTTTCACACACGCCCTTAGTAAAAATTCTTATTATACGTGACGACGTTTATTGTAGGAACAACAGCAACACTACAAAAGCAGATGAAAACTATTAACTTACAATAAATAACAACACTACAAGAAGAAGAACATACATTTTTTTTTGTTATAAATCAAAAATTTCTAAAAAAAAAAAAAAATTCACGATAAAACACCGGATTTTCATTGAGTTCCGAATGGACCACCGCAGACGTAGTCATGACCAATAAGATTTAAAATTTAACATATAAGGTTTTTTATGTGAGGACTTGTTGTATTTTTAAAATTGTGACTTTCATATATTTATCATTGTAAAAAAGTTTCCATTTATGGGGTTTAAGTTCATTTTTGTTTTCAGGGTTATTTCACATTTTTTTAGGATTTTTTTTAACGTTTGCTTATATGTTTGTATATTTATTCAGAAAAATAATTTGTTTATCACAAAGAAAGCGTCCATTGGACATTTTTGAGGCGAGTTGGCAAAAAGTTAAATACAAGTTATGATGCACATACAAGTTATAAACAAAAAAAGGAAGAAAAAAGAATTAAGAGTTCTTAAATTCAATTCAATTAAATATTACAAAAGATGCAGTCCCAAATTATCAAGTAAATATTCTTTTAGCTTTTTCCTAAAAAGAGATATTCTTTTAATACTCTTTAAGTATTCAGGCAACCCATTGAATAAGGTATCTGAGTTTTAAGAAATTTGACTAACATGGTTGAAATGTACAAATCTGATTAGCATTTTTTTTGTCTTGTATTGTTTGCATAGTTTTTGAAGCAAACTTACTAATTTATAAAACTTAAAAAAATTCTTTATCTAAAAGCCATCTTATTAGCAAAACATCATGTACAAGAGAAAAGAACACGCACCAATAAAGCGTTACCAATCAATAATTCAACAAACCAATTATTAACCATTCACATTCATAGGGTGCCCCAAAACCCCTTTTTCAAATCAACTGCATGTGTCTATAAAGCTTTAAATACTTTTCAATAATTGAAAATTTTCTTGAATTTCTTTTGTGAAATTTCTATTAAAATTTTTCAATGGGACAATTTGTTGGGTGTATTGTCAACCGAACACCCAATTAAAGCAAATATTAAAACACCAATCATCACCATTTTAAACGTCAACAAATACACAAGTTCCAACTGATCTCTATTATTTATTTTATGTCCATAAACCTTTCAAACAATGTGTCGAGTTTTCCACGTCTGACACTGTTCGGCATTTCTCAAAATCTGGTTTTTGAAAAGTTTAAAAAAACCGAACTTTTTTAGAAAAGGTTTTTCGGTTTTTTGTTAAATAACCGGTTCAAACAACTGGTTATTTCTTCATTAATAAAAATAAATGTATATGTAGAACTTGTTTTTTTTCACCTTCTTATTTAAACCAAAAGACAAATTAACTTTTAGACACACTTTAGTCTCAACGTTAAACTACACCATTATTAAAAAGTACATAAGTGGCATACTTATTGCACTTGTTCATAAAGGGGGTATTTACTGAAAATTTAAAAATGTTTTGTAGAAAAAACAGAAAGTTATATAAATACCGTTATTGAGATATTATAATAATATTTATTTTGTGCCACGCCAACTTTTCAAATCCCGCCCTCATTTTGTCGGATGTTGTGTATTGATAACCAAAATCTCTATACATACAGATATATGTATACACACTTTTAAACTGTGGTGAAGGGTATAATAATAATTGAATAAAAATTTATAATCCTCCCCTGCTATTATCTGCGAAATTGGTAGTTGGGGCTTGACAACTGATTTGTGATGTAAATTCAACACATATCGTGAATAAAAAGTAAACAGTTGTAGGGTAGAAATTTAAAAAAAAAGTACTAACCTTATCATTACTAAAAAATTTCCCCAAAATGCATATAAACAGCAAAACCAAGTTTTTTTTTTATTTAGTTTTCCAAAGTTGATGTTTCGGCATTTACCTTTTTGTAAGGGCCATTAATACAACTTACAAATAGTTATTTTTAGGATGCCATCTGATGGATAAGTGGTTTTTGGTTATTACGAGTTAACATTAACCTAAAAAATTACTGATAAGCTAACAACAGTTTCATCCTCATGGTAACTTTGCAAGCGAACTTTAAGAATTTGAAGCTACCATATTTTCTGCTTCAGATATGGTAACTTCAATGACAGTTTTATGTCCAATTAAATTTTTTAAACTTTTTCAAAAAGAACACAATTTAGTAGACAAAACAAAACAATCTACCATTAAAAACAAAACGTGCTTTATTTAGGCACAATAATGAAATTGCCCCCAATCAAATATTTTGAAATCACACGATTGCCGGATTTGATTGCTTTATACAAATTGAATTGCCGCTAGTTGGTACACGCAGAGAAAAAACATGTTTAAATATTGTCACCTCCAACAAAACTATTTTTAGACAAAATTTTAATCATATTATGTTTAAATTTACACATTTTATTGTCACCGACAACCATATTATTGTTTAATTAGTCCTCCATCAATAACCCACAACCATATTATGGTTGCCTCTAAACATGTTATGGTTTAATATGACAATAATTTGTTTTTTTATTAACAATAGTATTTTTCTCTTCTCTAAGAGCAACATGCTATGATTGAAAACCAACCATGCTATTTATTATAAGTGTTTTAGTTATTATTGACCAAAACATGTTCGGAGGCAACCATAATATGGTTGTGCCTTCTTGATGGAGGACACATTTAACCATAATATGGTTGTCGGGTGATAATAATATGGTTAAATTAACCAAATTAGGTTAAAAATTTTCTTTAAAAATAGTTTTGTTGGACGTGACCATACTTAAACATAGTTTTTCTCTGGGTGTACAAAGCGAAATGGGTGCAATAATTGCCGCAGCACAGTAACACGATTGTTCTTACTTGTGTCAACTGCGAAAACAGCTGTTGTATAAGCTTTTTTATTTGTTTGGAAGTTATAGTTGGTTTGTTCATTAGAAAAAGAAAATTGTATTATATGTTCAATCAAATTTTTGTTCAATAGTTTTATTTTAAACTTTTTAAGAAAAATATGTATATGAAATTCCAAAAATTAAACAAAATAAAATTATTTTTTAAAATATATTAGGAAGAAGAGAATATTTCTATTCAAATTGCAAAAATGCATATTAAAAATATTGGTATCGCTTTAGTTGATTGAAATTTAGGTTTTATATAATATTATTTAAATACCAGTACCTCAAATCTGTAACTTTTTGAATTTTTTTACCAATATCGTTAAGTAGCGAGAAATCTCGGTTACTTTAACAAATTTGTTATTCTCGTTTTAAGTTAACGAATATTTTCTTTAAGAATTATAAACGACAAATATCGGTAAAAATGTGAAAACGTCAAAGTTTAAATATTTTTTTTTTTAAAAAGAAATAATTATCACATTCCGTTTCCTGTATGTATTCTTTTAAGTCGTTTAGTTTATATATTATTTAAACCATGTTTGGAACAAAAAATTAAGACTATATAATATATGTTATTCAGAAATTTAAAAATGCTCGAAAGTAATAAATTTTTATCGTTTTGAAAACGATCGATTTTCATCACATACCTAAATATTTTAATTTTATTAAATATCTTGAATAAAAATATTCATAATGAACATCACTAATTTAAAAAAAAATTAAATAATTATAATGAATAATAAATAATAATGTATATATTTATTCCTACTAAAAGAAACACACAAAAGTAAATTTATTAAATTGCCGCGTATTGTGTTGTTTAATTTGTTATTTTTATTGACGCTCGGTTGCATATCAAGTAGTCACACGATTTCCGCACCAGGGTTGCATTTTATTGGTAAAAGTAAGCACAATATTTTCCTCGATTGGAACATGAGCCATTTGATTGTACAGTCACACGATTGGCGTATTAAAAAGTGTGAAAATTGGTACATTGCGGCAATCGTGTGATCCCTGCCAAAAGTAGTCGGTACCTACTGCAATGTTGCTACAGTATATAAATTACATTTTTAATTTTATCAGACTGTTGTAGTAATGGAGAAAACTTAATGGTCACTTTATCGTTCACGATAGGCATTAGGTTAACTATCAATAACTGTATCATTAGGTTGTAATAATGGCCCTAAAAGGACTTATTTCAATTGGTGCATTGGTGCATTGGTACATTTTCCCAAATTAACTAAATAGTATTAAAGTCTGAACTTGATGGATTGATACAATCATATGTGGAATGTTATACAAAAGCCACATTTTCACATAGTGGTCTGTATGATTAGGATCGTTAGCTTGCTGAAAGTAGTAGCTGCATGTTAGGGATGGGCAAATTGAAAAAATATATCGATATATATAGTATTACGAAAGCGTTCGTTCGCATTTAGTGAAATAGGCAGTTAATATTTTTAGGAATATCGATAGATCAAACGTACTAAGCTGAAATGTTTACCAAGTTTTAAAACTTAATATATGTAGTTATATACATACACATTTATGTATTACAAACATACTACAGATATTTCCATTCTTACTTTTTATTGTTTCTTTTTATTTAAAATTTAAAAGAAAAAATTAAAAAAAAAAAAACAAAAAAGGGAAGAATACAAAAAAACCAGTTCGTTAATTCACAAAGCCCACATTTTAATTATTCGCCATATTAAATCTCAAAAAAGTAAATAGGGAACATGTAAATGGGATTAAATAAGTCACGGAAGTACCAACTCACCTTAATATTTGAATTCCAACACAAATACTACCAACTTTAACAATTATTAATTATTGTTTTAGTCATACCAGTACTCAAAAGATATGGGCATAAGGAGAACTCTTTTTTTTTTTTGTGTTATCCTGTCAATCTTCTTTTATCCGGCACTGTTCAATCTACAGCCAAAGCAACCTTTTCGGACGATACCGAGGAAGCCTGGCCGATCAAATATTTTGATGCAATTTTCGAAAGAAATGTAACCAATTCGGTCAAAACTTTACAGGTTCTGATTTTCTTTCGAAATATTTTGTAGGGATGTCTTTCTTAATAAATTGCATTGTTTCGCAAAATGGTTTTTTTTTTTAAACTTCCACAAGGAAGACATAATTCTTAACGAAAATAAACTACTGTATTACCAAAACAACATTCAGAAAATTTTCGCCTTCACTGTGTAACTATGAAAATCTAGAATGGAAAACCCCCGTTTTTTTTCTTAATATTACTTTAAGAAAAACATGATGAAATTATTAAAAAAATATATATGTAGCATTGTTAGCACTTGAACAACGGTTAAATATTGAATTTTCTTATAAAGAGTTCTTAAAAATATCGAATAAATAGTCGTAAATAAATATCCATATATCGTTATATGGGAATTTTGAATATATGTATATATGTTTATTGATTTGTTTTTAAACATCGATATTTTGATATATTGTTATTTATTTCCCATCCCAAATTTCTCCATATTTTTATTTTGTGGTTTATACAAACGATTACAATTTTTCTTTCCTCCAGGGAAAGCTGCTTGCGGGACATTTTTTATTTATTTGTTTTTGCAAATAAAAATTACGTAAGCCCTTAGTTTTGCGTTGCCATATTATGAGGTAACGTTGCGATTTATACACAATATTTGAAAAATATTTTTAATATTTGTTTATAAAATTTGTATTAATCCTTTTAATTATGATTGAGGTCTCTTTTCTTTTTTTATTGAAAATACTAAATCTATTAAAGCAAAAATCTCTGAAGAAGGATTTTTGCTTTAATAGAATGCCGAAATATTGGATTCAATAAATTTAATATTTTTTTAAAAAAAAGAAGAGAGATCTCAAGCTTAATTCAAAAGATTAATACAAATTTGTAAAGTAAGAGTGAATTTATTTATATTTGTTAAAAAAAAAAAATAAATAAATGTGGATATGGTGCAACACAGAAAAAATCATCAATAGTTTTTTATCAATTAAATAAATTGTTTAAAAAGTATTTAAATTTAATTAATGTGATTCACAATGGACCTCATTGGTCTCCGAGTGGATGTGCGCCCTTGGGCGCATAACCCTTCTTCTTAACCTTACCTACTTAATGTGATAATTGAATCAATTATTTTTTTAATTGAAAGTAGACTAAAAATATAATTTTCATTTAATTAACATTTTAGTTGTTTTGAAATAAATTTTTAATTAAATTAAAAAAATTTTAATTGATTTTTCCGTTTAAAATAAAACAATTTAAACTTGTAGAATTGTTGCTGGGAATTGTCAAAACCTGAGCTATATTTAATGAAATCAGTTAACACATTGTTTAAAACGGCAAAGTTTTTTGATCATTTTTTTAATTAAAATTTAAAAAATCATTTATTGAAAAAAAAAACAATCAAAATTTTCCATTTTTACAATTTTTAGTAATCAATATAATCATTTTGGTAATAAGTGCAAAGTCAACAAATTGTTTGCTTGATTCTTAGAATTTGGGGATTAGGGAAATTTTTTTATTTATTCTGTGTAATTAGATATTTGTTGACACTCGTCCCCGCGTATACTTCTATACAGTAAAGGAATGAGGGCATCAATAAACTATTCACAACCTTCTGCTTAACATGTAATGGCAGATACAAATTATTATTATACAGCCTCCTTAAAGAAAAATTTACTGTAGATACCAGGTGTGAAATATGCGATTAAAAACTTAATTTATCATCAACTATTATTCCCAAAATTTCTAGCCGATCAACGAATTCAACCATTACTTTATTAATGGAAAGGGTTATACCATGTACAAAGTTTTGAGTGGGAGAAAATAACTTGGCTTTAGTTTTGATCTCATTCATGGCAAATTTATTGTCATTCATCCATTTAGATAAACACTTTATCCCATAATCTACAACAATTTTTTTATATAATTTTTTTTTGTTTTCTCTCTTTAGCAAAGAGTCGCGTGGTGAGTAGGTTTCAATATGTAACTAAATAAATTTTTCTTAAGTAATTAGCAATTGTTTTTATTAATAACAATAGACAAACCTTTGTTACGAGACAAATTTTCCAGAGTGTTATATATTTGGCACCCAAAGGCAATCATTCACCCGCCAAAACAAAATTATGTTACGCCGAAAATACTGGTATTTACATCTATGATATTATTACGACTTAAAGTGATTTTTAGGGTGAGGGTTTGTATGGGTTAGATGGTCAATTCTGGACTTATAAAGACAAAATTTCGACATGACCTAGAACCTAGTATTGAAGTTATCGTTAAGGCGAACATTTATTAGAGGATGCAATAAAATATTTTGGTCAAAATTTAATTTTACTAGCAACATAATAGGATTGTGTATGGGCACAAATACTTTATTTCAGAAAGAAATTTGTATAGTGGCTATGCGAAATTATGGACCGATTCTCACCATTTCATATGACAATGAAAACGTATACATCAAATTTAATCAAATTATCTAAAAAATCCAACCTGTACTTTGCGCATACGGTAATTCTACCATCATCGGTGTGCTCAAAGGTGGATCTAGGACCTTCGGAAAGCCCTTCACATTAGATTTAATTAGGCAAAAGAAAATTTTCTTTTGTGTTGTTTATTTTTTGTTAACCTCTCACTACTAGTAGTAAAAGATGGTACACTAAGTTTGTCAGCCCTTTTGATATTCATCTAAGACCTTATAAAGTATATATATTCTAGTTGCTTAAGGTATTCTAAGTCGATTTAGCCAGTTTCCAGTTCTCGTAAGCAGCACAATCGGTTCCGTAGGAATAAAGTTATGGACCCAAAAGTGAAACAACCTCCTGAAAAAATTGCTATTTCTGTTACAAACGCTTACATAAATTGGTGAGGGAATGCACCGGTTGTTATTACATTTCGCAAAAACTCTATTTAAATGTCTAGAAATAATCCTTAAAATTTCGTGAAGATTGGTTAAAAATTTTAATTATAAGTTCATTGCCATAAAGCACATTATTACTAGGGAGATCAATTATTCGACTTTTTTAAATAACCGGATTTCGAATATTACGAATAGTTGCTATTTAAAAAAAAACCGGTTTTCGGTTAAACATTTTTAAAATAACCGGTTAACCGGTTTTAATTCGAATACATAAAAACGCAAAAATCAAATAAGTTGTTGAAGTAAAACGTTAATTTGAAAAAAAAAAACAAAACAATTCAAAAAGGCGTGGAACCAACAAAATACATAGATATGAGTTAAGGTATGTTCAGACCTAAAAAATATTTGACGATATTTGAAGTTGCAAACAAAACTTCTTAGACTGGATTATATATATCAAACGATTTTGTTGCAGCAATTTATAAAGGATTAGTAATGTGAACATGCTTTTTGTATGAAATATTTCTCAATTCGTCGATTACAATTTGAAACCTTCCATGACATTTTTTGATTTCTTCAATTTTGTTTTTTAGTTCTTGGTGTTTTAATAAATAAAACTGATTCCGCTGGAATGTTGTAGTTTTAATCATAAGGAAATGCTGGAACTATTTAAGAGTTTTAAGTACCTTAAGGGGCATTCCATCCTCGGCAACACAACGCATTAATATTTCACCCAATGATTCATTGTTGGCAGCGTATTTTAGTAAAGTACTATTTTTCGACTATTTAGAACTACTTCGAACGGGGTTAAGTTTTATTTGGAGAACATTAATGTCAAGCTTATGGACTAATTAAAGGTGGTTAATAAATCGTGACGTGGAAAACCCTTCGCCACTTATCATTTTAGGGCACTTGAAGCACCTTTTATTGTCTTTTTAAACCCTTTCGAAATATCTCCAGAAGTAACATCTATTAAAAAATAATTTTAATATTTAGAATACTCTCGTACAAATAAATATTTACTTTTTAACTGCACACGTTTTTTTTTAGTAAATTGAATAGTTTTTCTTTTTTTTCATTGTTCATAACGTTTTTTGACTTAGTTACATTTTGTTTTGACATTCTTCATAATCAGCGCAATTATGAATAAAAATTCCCCGGGAGTTTTTTCCCTTCTCCCATTTTCCCTATGTAAATTCAATTGTAAAAATGGGAAAAGGGAAAAAACTCCCGGGGAATTTTTGTTCATAATAGGGCCGAATAAGTTTGTTGTTGTTAAGGTTTGTCCAATATTAAGTTAGAAAGGTACTTTAATTACGGGTATATTTGCAACAAGAGTAAGGAAGACGTATATAAATTACACATTATTAAAATAACCGGTTTATTATACCAAAATAGCCGGTTTATTCGGTATTCGAAAAATGGACATTTTAAAATAACCGACTTGGGCAAAGTTAAAATAACCGGTTAAAACCGGTCGAATAATAATCGTTCGATCTCCCTAATTATTACCCCTAAAACCGCTACGAATAATGTTTTAGTTGCGAAATTTGGTCTAATTTAGTTTCATAAGACAAGAAAATACTCTACCAAATTTCGTGATGATAGATCGATAATTTTTCGTAGGTCGAATATAAAATCCAGTCGTTAAAAATCCCTTTAATTCGCTTAAACCCGAAGCAAACAATGTTATTTTGTTTAAATTAGATCCATTTAAGATTTATATGACTAGAATTTAAATAACTAAACTTTGTGGTACTCGGCCCATAATTTGGGGTCAATTATATATCATATTTTCCATATTAGGCCTCCTAGAATATTTTAATACTAGGCCGAGTCGAATATAGCACCCTTACATGTTAATACCAGTAAAAAATATGTATATTAAAAACTGATGGTACATACTTTTTAAAAAAAAGTTCTACATACATAAATACATATGTATATTAAAATCTTTTTTCTATATTAAGCCAAAATTCTCCACAACTCCTTAGAAATGTTTCCTTCCTTATTTCTCTATTTATTGATTTTTACTTTTAAAATTGCTGCTGTCCCTCTCCTGTAGCATAAAATTAGAAAAGTTTCGTTATTTTGCATCAAAATGTTGATTTTTAGTTTTTAAAAAAATTAATTTTATTTATTTAATATTTTTTTTTGTGTCAATTTGTTCAAATATTTATTTTTAGGCAAATATTTTTATATGTGAACACAGGGAACACATGTTTTCCAATATTTTAATTGAAGCCATTTAATATCTGTTTGAACAAAAAAAATGAGCGAATAAATGTGCTCATTTTTTAGGAAAACACTGTCATACAAAAATTGCGAAAATATTTGACATATGTGACCGAACCTTAAGACCCCATACGGAATATACAGGGTGGACCAAAATGACCGAAGGGAAGGAGTTTGAGTATATTATAACTTTTTATTTAAGACATCATTATAAATTTTTTTTTTTAAATAAAGTATATGAATGAAGAATATATTTAATTTAATTATGAAAAATTATATCTCGCAAGAGGTGGTAATTTTCTGCTTCGCACACACGTGCCCTTTTGAACATATTTTCAATAACTTTTCGCAAAATTTCGAGTGTAATTATTTTTGTGCGATTGTAAGTTATTTCTACTAATTCCCAAAGTCTTTTTCACAAAATTCCGAAAAAAAAACAAAAAGAAATTATCAGCCATGTCACAGAGTACAATTCGGAATAATTCCGTTCGGAACCGAAGAAAACATGTTTGTTTATTGATAGAAAGTATATTTTGATAGTTTTTTTGGCCTTTAAGATACAGACAACTCCCATTCCGTTCACGAAAACAAAAATGGTTTCATTCCGCAAAGTTTTTTCGTAATTTTCTGAAGTTCCAAAATACGGAATGAATTCCGTTTCCGAACGGAATTGTACTCTGTGACATGGCTGTATAATTAAAAAAGTAATTGTCAGTTTTTTCAACTAGCACACTCTTATTACTCCTTTTGAAGTGGTTTGTTAATTAATATATACATATGTAGATAAATCGCTTTGAAAAAGAAAATTAACTAAGCAATAAAAAATAACTAGTCTTTTTATGATTAAAGTCACAATTTTGCTTTACAGACTACGAAAAAATATATGAAGCTTTAAAGGATCCAAAACCTTTGGAAGGTTAAATCTCAAAAATGTAATCTTCCAAAAATTAAAACTTAACAATGAAAAAAAACAAACTTGGTCTCAAATTGCTTGTAGTTATCCTAAGCTGTTTGGGATTAAAATCCAGCAACATCGGTTCAGTAGGATCAGAACTATGAATCAAAATGTGGAACCACCACCCTAAAAAAATGTTGATTCAAAAACTAACATAAAAGGCGAAATAATGCACGAATTTGCTTTATATAACTGCAAAGCACACTGGTAAATTTCGTGAAGATTGTTCTATAATTGTCCATAGGCCCCACTTAAACCCTACTCGCGGAAATGATCTTAGTACACCTAGGACCAGAAATCACACTGTAAATTTTTTTGAAGATCAGTCCTTAAATAAGCCTAGACCCCATATAAACCCTACTCCCGGAAAACAGTTTAGTACGCCTAAAACCGTAATAAATAACGCTATCATATTAAAATTTGATATATCACAGTTTTATAGGAGCTGAAATCACACTGTAAAATTTTTTGAACATCGGCCCATAATTTACACTAGGCCCCATATAAAACCTACTCCCGGAAAACAGTTCAGTACGCCTAAAACCGTAATAAATAATGCTATCATATTTAAATTCAGTACGTCACAGTTTTATAGCACGAGAAATCACACTACCAAATTTCGTGAAGATCGGTTCACAATTTTCACTAGGCCCCCATATAAACCCTACTCTTGGAAAACAGTTTTTGGCCCCTAAAACAAAATAAAGCCCACTTTGGAAAAATAATTATATTCGCCTAAAACCATAACAGATATAGATATTGCGGTAAAATTTCTTCCAACTAAGATTCATATGGCCAGAAAAAATATCATGCAATTTTGTGAAATTCACTGTTAACGCTAAAACTAAATACACTGCTGTATTGAAATTTATTCTAATATATTTTTTGTAATACCAGAAATCAGTCTTCAGAATTTTGGGTTGGTTGGTCCATAATTTAACGTAGATCCAATACAAACTACCCTCCTAAAAATTATTTTAGTTCGACAAAAACTGTTACGATTCATGATATTTAACTCAAGCCAGTTCAAAGCTCTAATAAGAAACGCATAAAACTTTCTTATTGCCGGTCAATAACTTAATATAGGTCTAAACCGCAACCAATTTTTATGCTGACGTTCGTTTTTGTGAAGCTTAGTTAATAATATAGTATATGTATTTATCATATAGAGCCCACTTCTGTCGGTGGAGGGTATCAAAGATTCGGCACAGCCGAATATAGCACTCTAACTTGTTTTGAAATTACTTAAGCTCATAAAATGCTTGTATTTCGTATGTATGTATTTTTTTTAATGTAAGTAGTAAATTGTTTAAGTTTTAAAATATATGCAATT
The DNA here is from genome assembly GCA_943735925.1 of Pollenia amentaria. Taxonomy (NCBI): domain Eukaryota; kingdom Metazoa; phylum Arthropoda; class Insecta; order Diptera; family Polleniidae; genus Pollenia; species Pollenia amentaria. The sequence continues at coordinate 354,474 of OX031007.1, forward strand.
TTAAAAATTTTTTAAATATGATATCTCTCTTTACTGTCATGGCAGTGTTTTTAATGCAGTTGTTTTGAATATTTTATAAATATGTACTTACATGTATGTTTATAAGAATGTGTGCTCTGTTTCATTTCCATTGAATTTCTACTCTATGTTTATTGTGTATAATAAATAACACGTAGAAACATCAATAAGAGAAAAGACAACAAATTTAAAACGTAAGCAAGAAAAAAATTTTATGTACAATATACATACATACATATGTATATAAGTAAATAAATATCTACATATCGTGCATGAGCCTACACAAGAAGGAGCATATACCTCTCTCGATATTTTATTTATTTTTTTTTTAGGAAGAGAAATACCATAGAGTATAGTTTTTGTATAACAGTCTCGGAAGTACGACCAAAATAAGCCAATTTAATGACTCCTAAACTGATAAATAGCTATATCTACCTATTGAACTATAGTAAACAAGTAGAAACCAAGGCAATCATACCAACAGCATTATACCTACATATGTAGGTACATATTTACTCGTACTTGGTACTATGGGTGCTACAGTGACAAAATATGTACATACATGCATACTTACATATGTATATACCTATATAAATCTGGTGTAGTAGGTATATGTACTAAGTTTGCAGATTTATATTTCATATATATCTTAGAGGTTTGCCTACGGCTAACAGTTTGTTTTTAGAAGATCAATTAATTTTTCAAATTGTACCTACGCTTTAATCGTTATTCGGGGCTCGGTGAAGATTTGGGCATATTCATACATTTAGAATGTATATACATATATGCTACATTTTTTGTTTATGTATATGTACATACATACATACTTATACATATATCATTAGACCCGACCTAAATATATGGTAGTTTTCTTGGATGAGTATATTAAAAAAATCGTTATAATATATCACCAGTCCGTTTTTGATACTAATGAACAGGGCAAGTTTTATATGCACAACAAAATTTTAAAATATGCAAGCAAACGAATTAAAAAAAAAATTGTTCAACTCATTTGATTCATTCTATGTATGCGTAAATTGAAATGATTTGTAGTGGGCTTGTTGCAGGCCTCTAATAGGTACGTATACATACAAAGTTTTCGCCGATGTTGACTCACTTTTATAGCTCATAGTACCAACGTACATAGTTCCTACCTATCTATCTATTATAACTTGCCCTGCTAATGAAGAATATTAGATGAAAAAATTATTTTTAAGCCAGGTCTAATGTATGTATATGTTCACATGTTTTTCCTGTTATTTTATTATTCGTTTTTTTCTTTATGCAACAAAAAAAAAACTTGCGACGCAGTACTTCTACCAGGGTTGGCAATATTAGTACGGTTGTACTTTTTTTGGTACTTTAGCACAGAAGTATATTTTGGCCAAATCCTCAAAAAAATTTATTTTAATTTTTTAAAGCAATATTAGAGTTAAGACTTCAAAACATGTAATTTCAAATTCTTATCACAATATACAGCCTACTTTGATTGAAGGGTGCAGTGTGGCCATTTTGGCATTTTTGCAGCTAAATTTAGCATTAACATTTTTTATTTAGCTGCAAAATTTTAATTTGTCACTTGGCATTTTATTTAAATTTTGACTAAAATGAATAATTCTTATGTTAAGAAACATCTTACCTGTCTTGTTAAAAATAATAGAATATTCAGGGAATACATATTAGAAATGCGCTTGTAATGTTGGTTGTGAATATTATTTGCCCTTTGATATTATCATATAAAAGTACAAGGAAATTTCACTTTGTATTTAGATAATAATTTAATAGCGTAAATGTTTGAAAAAATAGTTTGCTCTAAACGGCTGAAAAAATAATTATTTTTAATCTTCACCTTTTCTTACACTATAAAAAATAAATTGATCTAAAAATGTTGTATATCATAGAAATAAATCGTTCAAATTTTCCATATATCAGCGGTTTGCAGGCCCCCTAAATTAACCGTTTAATCTTAAATACCTGGGCTACATATTTATATGTATCATATACTTTACCAAAATGTAGCCATTCGCTTAAATATAACCATTTATTTCAATTTCGTTAAAAAATAAAGTCAATAAAATCGATTTTACTTCGAATACAATTTTATACACAGAAAAAATTATTAAATTTCTCCAATTACCAAATTTATTCCAAATTCGTAATATCAAGCAAACAAGTTGTTGACTTTGCACCTATTACCAAAATGATTATATTGACTACTAAAAATTTTAAAATATTAAAAAATATTTTCAATAAATGATATTTTTAATTTTAATTAAAAAAGTGATCAAAAAACGTTGCCATTTCAAACAATGTGTTAATTTATTTAAATAAATATTGACAATTCCCAACAACAATTCTACATGTTTAAATTATTTTATTTTAAACGAAAAAAGTCAATTAAGATTTTTTGTTATTAAATTAAAGTTTTAATTGAAAATTTATTTCAAAACAACTTAAATGTTAATTAAATAAAAAAAAATTTAAATTTTCTTTTAACAAAAAAAATATTTGATTCAATTATCACATTAATTAAATTTAAATACTATTCAAACCATTTTTTTAATTGATAAAACACTTTTTTCTGTGCACAGAAAAAATTATTAAATTTCTCCAATCACCAAATTTGTTCTAAATTCATAATATCAAGCAAACAATTTGTTGATTTTGCTCCTATTACCAAAATGATTATATTGATTAATAAAAATTTTAAAATTTTGAAAAAATATTTTCAATAAATGATATTTTTAATTTTAATTAAAAAAGTGACCAAAAAACTTTGCCATTTCAAACAATGTGTTAATTTATTTAAATAAATATTGACAACTCCCAACAACAATTCTACATGTTTAAATTATTTTATTTTAAACGAAAAAAGTCAATTAATGCCCCTATTGCGGTTCTCCACTTTTGTAACAGTTTGGTTGTCTTTGGTAAATTTGCATTGCCATTCTCAACTCGACTGGCAGTTGGCTTTTCAGTTGTGAATCTGTTTTTTTCGTGGTATTGCCGTTTTCAACTTTGTAAAAGTTTGGTCGACAGAAACGTTATAAATACACAACTGTTTATTAGTAGTTGAGTTGTTTTCAGTTTCAGTTAACTTTCATTTTTAAAAGCAAAAAAAAAAAAAAAAAAATTAACAATGGAAAAACCGTAAGTAAAAAGATTGGTTATACTGTATATTAGAATTTCACAGCATTTAATACATTCGTAGATCTTTGAAAATTAAAACTAAAGCACAATTTGAGAGGCTTGTTAATCTAATGGAAAAAACCCAGAGATTGCACGTAGAAAACCAAAATTTGGTATGACCAAAAATCAGTGTAAAGATATATGGGACTTAAACACATTACTTTAATATAGGAGGAATAGCCACTACGCGAACAGGTGGTTTTTAAAAGATCTTTGATTTCATCCAGCAAATAACAAAATGCTTCCTTGTTTAGTCGGAAATAACTTTTAAATCTACAAATTTAAAATTATTATTTAGTTACGTTACTAATTATAAGTTCTTACATTAGGTAGTTCAAGAGGGTTGGAATCATCAGAAATTTTTTTCTTATACGTAGCACATCTGTACAAGAGTTTATTTTCATCATCATAAAATAAATCGACACTAATATCCATTGTAAATACTTTTTATTCAACACACAATTAAAATGCTTTTAGTTTAAAAAATTATTGAATTTTATAAAATTTTCACTTGTCAAACGTTATATTTAAAGTTGGCAAATCGATATTTTAAGTTGGCAACTTTATAGCAAACTCAACTAAAAATCGTTGGGTATCACAATACCTAAAATGAGTTTGGTTGTGCTTAAGTTGGTTTGACTCTCACACGACCAAACTGAGCTGAGTGGATAACCTTAATAGGGGCATAAGATTTTTTGTTATTTAATTAAAATTTTAATTGAAAATTTATTTCAAAACAACTAAAATGTTAATTAAATAAAAATTAAATTTTTAATTTTCTTTCAACAAAAAAAAATAATTGATTCAATTATCACATTAATTAAATTTAAATACTTTTTAAACAATTTTTTTAATTGATAAAACACTTTTTTCTGTGTATTATTAATCTACGTAAACCACAAAAATCAACCAGAAAAGTTGGAGGAATAGTTAAATACTATATTCTATCATTAAACAGATTATTGACCAAAGAAAAGCTAAAAAACGAGTCAAGATCTGGGCGACCACCTCTATAATCTGAAGTCTAAAAACGCTTTAGGAAACCCAAAACTACCGGCTACAAAAATTACCGAAGCCTTTAACAATATTTGTGTTCAACAGTTCGCAATGTGCTTTTTTCATGGCCAAGTTCCCAGATAAAAGCTTTATATAAGCAAAGTCAATTAGAAAAAACGTCTTGACTATGCTAAAGCCCATAATTATAAGTCTATGGAATTCTGGAATCGCATCAGTTTTATGATACGAAGTAAATTTAATTTGTATGGTAATTATGGAAGATGCAAATTATGGAGGAAGCCCAACCAAGAATTAAATGAAGCGAATCTTTGTCCCACATTTAAACATGGGGGGCTCAGGGTTTACAAATTATGGGTGGTATTATGGACCACAAGAAATTTATCGACATTTATAAAACACGTTTGGACTCCAGCGTACAAAAAATGGGTCTGCCGCCATATTATATTTTTATGCAAGACAATGACCCCAAACACACCGCCACCAATACAAAGCTTTGGATCTTGTACAACATCCCAACATGTATGGAAACACCTTCTCAATCTTCAGACATAAATCTAATCGAAAATCTATGGGAACACTTAGATAAAAAAAATTAGGAAAAGGGAAATTCGAAAAAAATTATTTGATTCAGGCTTCACAAGAAAAAAAAGCAAATAGGTATTCCATCAGAGGTGACATTAGAGGACAAACAAAATATTAAATATTAATAATAACTGTGTTCTAAGTGTTTTTTTAATATTAGTCATGAGTAATCACTCACTTTTTATATACTCAACAACTGAACTGAACTGAATCCTTTTTGTTATATTATAGTATATAGGTACGAAAAAAATGTATAATACCTTTTTGTGGAGTTTTTAATAAGTCAAAATAATTTGACCTAAAAATTTTTTTTAGTACATTTAAGGCCAACAAAGTACAATTTTTAAAGGTTGTTGGTACAACTATAAAATTCTCAATGCCATCCCTGAATTGTACTGAAAAATACGATAAGAACCAACATTATTCTCTTCACAAATTCGTTTACAGAAAAAATGAAAACAAAACAAAATAAAACCAAAAGAATACAATAACATCAGCTAAAATTCAACACCGCAATACACAAAAGCACGAAGCAACCAAAAAATTTTGTATCTATGTACATTGATTTGTATGGCACTCGAATGTATGTATGTGTGTGCAGTTGTATCTGTTTTTTTTTTATTTTTATTTTAGCGTGTGTGTGTAAGCGCTTCGTACTTTTTAACATACTCTCAAAAGCTTTTTTCACTCGCTATTTTCTTGTTTTGTTGGTGCTTTTTTGTTTTTGTCGTATTTTTCGATTTTTGCTCACACAAGAGTGAAACGTACAATCGTCGGTGAATAGCGAGGACATTGACATTTTGCAATTTTGTTTCGTTAACATTTTTCGTTTCAGTTCCAAACAATTTCCAAATGCGCCGGAGTTATGGCCGAGTTGTTCAATGTTTTTTTACTTCTCCGATTTGTTCTTCGTTTTGTTGTTGTGTACCTATTTTCTTTGCAAAAAAACTTAAAACAAAACATAAAATAATAAGAAAACTGTGTATATGTATGTATGTAAATATGTATGCATGCATGTTAAATACATACATACATACATACAAAACTATATACGTACATATGTATGTTCATATGCATATAGAACTTGTTCCTAAATGCATATTCTGTATTTGTTGTTACTGTTTTTCATTGATTTCAGCAGTTTTATTTAAATACAGTAGATATCGGATATAAGAAACTTTAAAAGTGTCACAAAATTGTTTCTTATACCTATGCAGGGTTTTCTTTTAAGTTATTATTGCTAATAAGAAAGTTGTTTCTTATAAAAATATCGCACTTGATCATAAAGAGGGTATTGAGTAAAAATTTTCATTAGAAGTAAAACAATTTTTAATTGAATAAAGGGTGGTCCAACCAAAACGATGTTAATTGTTAATAAAACAAAAAGTTTTCAGAAAACTACTCGTACCTTAATATTTTTTATTGTGACAGAAGGATGTATGACAATTATGTATGAAACAAAATATCTGTCAAATGGTTACCACGGCTTCGGGGGCATATATCTATCCAATGGTCGACATTTTCAATGACTCTGAGAAATTATATATGTTTAATGTCGTCAGTGTGCCGAATTATCTCATCCTTTAACTCTTGAATTGTTCTTGGCTTATTGATGAACACTTTTTTCTTTTCATTGATAAAAATAAAAGGAACAAAAAATATTTCAAAAGAATTCTTTTATGTATGTATTTAAAAACATTAAGTATTTATATTAAAGATACATATGTAAATAATATTTCCAAAGTTACATTATTCAGTCTTTTACATATGTATATTGCAAACTTAGAACTTAGTTCTAAAAAAAAGCTTAAAACATTTATGTTTAAAAATAAAGCTTTTAATTCAGTGATATAAGATAAAGCAAATTTACTTTAAGCGATCATACGAAATATGACTATAACAGCAACTATCATTTCATTTTAACAGATCCTTAGTTTTTATCAAATTTGAAATATTTTCTAAGTGCAAACGATATCTCTTCTTTGCTTTTTAATGCATTTTGCATTAAAAATGTGCATTCAACTGATGCTGGGTAATGTGGTATCCAAAAAAAGGTAATACGTGAAATGTCAGGAAACACTAGTTCATCCAATTCGTTCTTTTTTTTTGGCTACATTTTTCCAAAAAATGGAAATACTTTCAGTTTTTAAATGCTTAATTTCTGGAAGATCCACTAGTCCATGGAATTGAAAATTGATATTTTCATAGTTTTCTTTCTCGTTTGGAAATAACATTAAAAATAATGATATTATGCTATTGGGTTTCCCGGAAACAATATATTCTGGAGTGAAGGTACTAATCATTTTTATGGTGTTATTTTTAAAACAAAATTAAGTTCTTAATGGTTCGCAAAATCTCAAATAAAATGATTTTGCATTTTCTTTGAATTTATAAACAATTTCCTTGATAACTTTGCATGTTTCTAAAAATATGTCAAATCGAGTTCCTCAAAAAATTTCATTTAAAGGTTTCATTTAAACTAAAATTTGCCACTGATATATATACCGAATGGATCCCTTTTTATAAAATTTCTCTCCACTTGTAAGAAATATTCCATTCTGGATAGCAAAATATGGCGTCCTCGTTTTTCATTTCGATAATATCGTCGTTAATTTTTTTAATATTTATGACAAAAATAGGAAACACTTTTCTGTTTCAGGTTTTAAAATTTCTGTTTCAATGACACCTTCAAAATTATTTAAACTGAATTTATAGGTCAGTGGCTCCCATTGTTCCATTCAACAACAGCCTCTATAGAGGCCAACTGGTTTGTGGATACTTAAATAATACAAGGTAGTGATATTTCTATTACCAACAACATAAATTTTGCAACAAATATGATTCAAAAGTCTGCTATCGAAATTATCACATCACACAGTTTTAGTTTAGCGCTGAGTTAAGAATGCTGGAAACATATCAAAAAGTGCGAAGGATAAAAAAGTACTAAAAATAACGCGGTTGGACTGCGGTATTTTTGAAATGAAAAAGTACTGATAAAAGTGCTAACGTACTGAATTTTTCAACACTGGTTAACCAATTAACATCGCCGCGACTGTGCGGCAAGTGGCACAATTTCTGGCCACCTCATTTCTGAAGAAGTACGGCCTGATGACGCCGTCAGCCCATAAACCAAAACAATCACACGTAAATTCTCATTTACCCAAATGCGGCAATTCTTCTTGTTCACGAATCCACTGAGGGACCAAAAAAAATCACGAAGTGCACGAAATGCATGTTGATTTGAATGCCCATTTTCGTAAAAGGCTCAAAAATTTGAACGCGCTGCTGAATTGTGTACCTCTCCATCTAGACAGTTGTTATAAGAAATCTTATAACAACTATCTTATAAGATGAACTGTCAAAAATACACATACATACATATAAAACAATAATAAGACACCATTATTAAAATGTGTAATTTATTGATGCAAATAGTATCAATCTTGAAAAAAGTGTTTAAAAAAAAACAATATTTTAAATTAAAAAATCAAAAAACATAAAAAAATAATAAAAAATAATAAAAACGATACAAGTTTACTGTACGAGAATCAGTCGATTATGAAATCTTATAAGATACGTGTTCCCCTTATTTAATATTAAGATTAACATAAAGAAATGTTAATAAATGTGTAATATTAAGATTAACATAAAGAAATGGATCGTTTTTAAAAGGGGTAACACATTACAAGCGATTTAAAACTCCATTTTTAAATTATAGTCTTACTTTTTGTTCAAAATACAATATAGCAATAATTCCACATTTTAAGTTTTTTTTTTTAGTCATTGTTGCAAAACTTGCCAAATGTCAATACATATTTATCTTCTTATTCATTAACAAATATAATGGTTCAGATCAATATTAGACGTTTCCACAACAATGCAATAAAGTACTTCCGAATACTACATAGTGAGAAGTAAGGGGTAACAAAAAAATAAGTATATGTATATAAACATATATAAAACTATTAAATTCAAAACAAAAGGTAAAACTACAATATTTTTTAAATGAAAAAGGCATAATTCTGATCGTACATACTTCATTTTACACTTAACATTTCCATTCGGTTCATATCAAAACGAATTTATTACCTTAAATCGCAACAATTCCAAACTTGTCTTCTAAATACTATTTTTTTAAACTAGCTGGCAAATTATTTTATTAATGGTAGAACACTCTTATTATACAACAAGAAGTGTTTAAAAAATATATACATCCTTTAATTAATTAATACTATTTGTTAATCCAAAAAATTGTTATAGTGGACTTGTTGCGTTTTATTATCAATCTCCTTAACTAATACGACATTAATTTAAAAAAAAAGACAGGAAATTAAAACTTTATTTCTATTATTACCGGATTTTATGAATTTTATTTTTTCTTTCATTTTTTATCACTTCCCCTTTTATTTTTTAGTTAAATTCTTATTAAGTTTTTGTAAATTATTTATTTAATAGTATAAGAATGTCAAAAGTGAATTTCAGAAAGCTTATGGAAAAAATTAATAATGAATGAATTTTTATTTCTGCCAAAAAAAATTTGAAAATAACAAATATTTTTGGAAAAAAAAAATAAAATTCAAAAATATAAATTATTTTTAGTAAGAAAATAACAATTTAAGGGCATTATTCTTAAGCCACTTGAATTAAAATACTGATTTTTTATGGTTTTGTTTTTCAAAAAAAAAAAAATTCTTTCCGTCAACCACATGCATTTTCAAGTCAAACGTTTGCTCTTCGCAGATAGATGGCACATATTTGGAGATATAAAGAAATAATAATAAAGAAAACATATTTTTTATCATTTTGGGGGGAGGGGGAATTTCCTTTCCCCCTGGGTAGGAGCCTAGTACATACTTAGGTATTCGTATGTAGGTAATATATACTTGAATCTTTTATTTTGAAAAGGGCACAGGTACAAAAATACAAAGAAGAGTCTTTTCCTAAAATTGTAAGCCTCTGTTTATGTTATAATAGTAAAAACAAAAAATTTGTTTAAGTAATATTTGAAGGATTATATTGTCATTACAGTTTCCGGAGATGAGCCCTTTTTGAAAATTATTTAAGAATTTTCGTGGTCTTAGTAGCAAAATGGTATCTTGGTATTTTTAACGAAAGTATTTTTAACATAAAGGAACAAAAAGAACATTTCGGTACATTTTTATCTGCTTATTAAGAAGATAAATTAGAAAACATATACAGGGGTATTCTTGAAATCAAAAACGGAAGAATTTTGAAGTTCTTTTTATTACACTCTTAATTAAATTTTTTATAATTTTTTTTAAGAATTCTGTTTAATAGAAAAATATTTGTATTGCACTGTATTTGTATTTCTTTTACTACAAAAATCTTATTTAAAACGGATTTTAAATTCTTGCGTTTTGCGTTTTCGATTTCCAGAACACCCCTGATACATTTTTAAAATAACAAAAACGAAAATATTTCATCAATGTAAACAAATGTATGAATTCGAAATCTTCTTCTTCATCTGGCTGTGAATACATGTCGGTTGGCCATTGTAGAATGTCTACATAAAAATGTTGGAAATTGGCAATCTGGATATCACTATCCTCCGAACAGCTCGATTCACTCATTTTCTAAATAAAGTTAAAAAAATGTGAATTATATACTTAAGCCTATAGTACACGGCATGTAAAAAGACACATGCGCATGTGGTTCTGACGTAATTTTGACGTCAATGCAAAGCCACAATAAACATTGCGTGTTGTGTGATGACGTCAAAATTACGTCAGAACCACATGTGCATGTGTCTTTTTACATGCCATGTACTATAGGCTTTATATATTTTATATTTTTCCTGAAGAATTTCAGTAGAAAGCAACAACAAAATTACAAAATATTTATGACATTGTTTGTGCTTGCAATGTAATTCTTTGGCGTTGCATTGCGTTTTACATGATTATGGCCCAAAAATATTTTACTGAAAACTAAATTGTATTGGAATCGGATTACATTTGACAATAGCTTTCATACAAATATCACTCCCGAAAACAGCCTTAAATGTCATGATTTCCTTTTAAATATTAATATTATTATAAAATTTAGCGACCGTCCTTTAAATTACTTGCCATGCAAAAAATATGGTAACACTAATGGTTGAAAAATTATACAAGGTTGCATCGTTGTGCCTGTTTACTATTGTAGAACACATACGTGTATCAGATCATTAAAAAACACCATAAATATAGTAAGTAAAAAACGTGGCAGCCTCGTCGCAAATTTTACATGCAAATTGTTTTATTGACGTTTTTTACATAAACGGATAATATTTTCTGGTGGGTCCATAACATTCCACGCGTTTAATCCACATCTTGGAAATCCATATGTTATAATTGTGGTGTATGGTCGGGTTTCACCGACAATAAGTTGTGACTTGCTTTTTACGTGCAAATATTAGTTAATTGTGGAATATTATATTTTTAAATAGCCATTTTTGTTATTTTTGGGCAGATTTAAAAAAATATTAGGCATGTTTTTCAAGTTTTTTAGTGCATATTTTCGGTTTCCCTAATCATCACATATGTATCTATATACATATGTTATATGTATTACGAATTTACCTCTTAATAATAGTTGAGATTGAGACTAAATGTATACAAATATGAATTTGTTTTTGGTTAAATAAGAGACAATTTCGGGGTTTCAAACCGAAACCCGCTTTCTGAAAAAGTGCGATTTTTTTAACTTTTCGAATACCGGTTTTCAAAAAATGTCCAATAGTTAACAATGACATCCACGTCGCAGTTTTAAGCTTTATCCTTAAAAATGTAAGTACATTTAAAATAATTTCATCGTTAATAGCTATAATAAATTTTTTGTAAGTATCTACATATTTTGTATTATAATTTTTTTTTTTTTTGGTGAATGAAGTCAGAACACATGGAATGTGTATATTAGTAGTTTTTAATAGATTTTGTTAAATATATTTTTGGTAAACGGAACACTTCGAATTAAATACCTACGCCACATGATAATGTAAGTGGGATGTTATGGAGAAACATTCTACAAAAATAAGAACTTAGAGTTAAACATTAGTGATTAAATACACCAACAACAATGAGGGTTATATCGTGACCCTATCCCAACCGGCATTTTTTAGGTATTCTCTTCACTTTTTTTATTTATCAATTTCTATGTTTTTTGAGTTTATGTGTTCAAAAATAAACAAACAAAAAAAATTATTAAATAAAAGCAAAACGAAATGAAAACACTGAGAACAAATTTAAGCGCATTACAAACGACGCAAATAGGAAAATACACGTAATGCCTTAAACACTAATACCATGACACAATAAGATTTGTATGATGGCGAACAGTTTCTGGACCGCCAAACCCCACAATGACAATGAAATCATTGTTTTAAAAAAGCTTTGGCAAAGTGAGTACTCGTATGAAGATGGTAGAAACGAAAACCAGTGAATTCAAAACTAGAGATTGCCAATTGAATTTTACAAGAGAGCGCATCTACGACAGAAATTAATATTTATCATTTCCAGTGTTGTCATATCGTAAGATTTATCTTTTTTTTTTAGCAAGTTTTTTGAGATGCACAAATTTAAGTTGTTTACATAAATTTAGTTGTAATTTGTAAAAAAAATAATCTAAAAAAAAATAAAAAAGTTCATTTAAAAATATAAACATTTTATACGTGATATAAAACAAGTGGATGAATATTTATAAGTTAATATGTATATGTGTATCTATATTTTTGTATCATGCTTTTTAATCAATAGTATCAAATGTAAGTGATTCTTTTTAACAATTTGTACAAAAACGTTTTTTTAAGCGCAAAAATTTTTTTCCAGAAATAAAATTTTTTTTTTTTTAAATCCATCGCCAAACCGTATGTCAAAAATCGCGAAAAGTGTTTGTCAATAATTTTTCTTTTTTTAAATTAAAAAAATTAAATAGTCGTAAATCGCCTAAATCTGAGAAAAAAAATCAAAAAATCTTTTAAATATCTTTTACAACAATGAATTTTGTTTGTGATAATAAATTTTATAATGGAAAAAGTTCGTTAACTTTTAATGCATATAGTTCATATACATACAGAAAAATACAAGAATAAAATTTTTTTTCGCATTGACTTTAACGACTTTCAAAACCAATTGTTGGCTTGTCAAAAATATCCAACAAAATCTCCAACTATGTTTTAAACCGCCAAATGGAAAGTCTCTTCGCCAAACAAATTTTAAAATCGCCACGTTTGGGGAAATTACCATATCTGACAGCTCTGCTTATAACAAAAATGCCGTTTGGTTACATTTGTTAAATTTTTCGTATCATTTGAAGGCCCGATGTAACAAGTATAATATTGTTATACTTGGCAACATTTTCGTCTATTTTTTGGTACAGAACAAAGTAAAATTTTTTTTAAAATATCCTTTTTTCAAATGAAAAATCTGCAATACACCTACTAGAAATTTCCATACAGTGGAGTTTATAACTAATACGACATGAAACTATAATTTACAAGATAACTTATACATAACTAAAACCATTAATATTTCTTAGATAAATTCGATTCCGTAACAATGAACATACAAAATTGGTCCCAAAAAATATTTTTTTTTTTTTTTTTAAGCCTTTATTCATAATAAATATTAATCACTACAAACAAAAAAAATAGTAATGATAAATAATTATACGAAAGTTCATTTTGTTGAACATAGGGCGTCAACGAATTCTTTCCATCTATTGCGATTTTCGGCAAGTGCTTTGGCTTGGTTCCATGTTATGTTCACTATTTCACATTCACGTTGAGTAGTTCGTTGCCAGGTGTTACGAGGTCGACCGACTCGGCGTTGACCTTGGGGATTCCAGTCTAAGGCAGATCTAGCAATATCATCTCTTTGTCTCCGAAGTATATGGCCTATCCAGGACCATTTACGTTTGCAAATTTCTGCTGCTACTGGTTGACAACCCAAAAAATATTAATTGGGGCTTATTTTACTTACAAAATTTGGGGACTTATTTTATTGTGAAACAATCCCCCATCAAAAAATTAATTAGTCGTTGTTGGTTTTCCCTGAATGAAAACATTGGGAAAATTGGGGTTCGTTTTTGCATAAAGAGTGGTCTGCGCACGCACATTTTAACCACGAAACATTGGGGCTGAGTCCTGATCTAAATGCTCATGAGTATTTGTTTTTACTGTAAGAAACACTCCTAATGAACCACTGCTCAAAATTAAAAAAAAAAAAACAAAGTTTTTAATTTTCATACTTCCATTTTCCAATGTTTGTGTGGAGAGAATATTTAGCCAATCGTAACTTATAAAGACTGAACACCGTTTTAATACGTTTATCTATATTTTTTCTAAGTTGGGTTTTTGTTCAATAAATGAGTTTCTTTTGTCTTGTTTTTATCACTGATATATGGAAAAAAATATGTCTTTTATTTATTTATATATATATATTTAAATGCTATTGCTCGGAAGCAATTTACTAATTTGAAATGAAAAGGAGCCAATGAGTTTGGTTTTTCGAGTTTATCCTAAAGATTTTTCATACTTAGAAAAGTATTAAATATTTAACGTTTCCCCTTAAATTAGCTTATGCTAAGAAAAAATGATAAGTAAATAGAAGGAAATACATTAAAATCTTTAATTTTCCGGGTTTAACCAACATTTTTTTTTTCTTTACAAACCATCTTCTGAAAATTTCGAATCGAAACCTTTTGATTAGTTAAGGGGATATATGGAAAGGAGCTTTTACAATCTTGCCCTATTTCACGCCCTTAAGAATAAAAATTATAGTCTATAGTTCCTTCCAGATGTTACAAAGTTTGCCTGCCAAATTTCAAAAAAATCGATTGACAAGTTATCTTCTTAACTTATCTTAACTTAAGGAGGGAGTTCTTTTACCCCCTTTTGCCCACCTAAGTAATACAAATTTTAGGCTATAGTTCCTTCCAGATGTTACACTATTTGCCTGCCAAATTTCACGAAAATCAGTTGATAAGTATTTATTCAAGCAGTAGAAACAGGTCTGCATACAAAGTTACTAGTATTTATCTAGAAACCTACCAGTTGGTATTTACTGTAAACTGTACTTTTGATCTTTTTCTTAAGTAAATTAAGAAGGAGCCCAACTAGTTAATTTTTATGCTTTTTATTAATATGTTGTTTAAAACGACTTGCTTTATTTATAGTATAAAACTGTAGGTGGGTAGTAAACTACAACAAGTCACATTTTGGTTTTAAAACTGTTGGAATAAGAAGATTTTCCTCGAACGATAGGTGAATTCCAAAAGGTTTATATAAAGTAGTTTTCGAGATAGAAATTAATAAAAAAAAAAAAAAATTTATGCAATAAGTAGAAAGTGCTTAGTGATGAAGAACATCAAGCGTACTAAAGCTGAAGGTCCACAACTTGCGTTTATGCGTATGATACTTTTTGTGCATTTCATGCGATTCTAAATTCAAGTAACATGCAATGCGTTTTATGCGCCAAATGTTTTTTTTATCAACAATTGTGCTAATATGTTTATCAAACATAAACAATTTTGCAAAAATGGAAGGTGTAACTGATATTTTAATAGAATTTATTTATAAGAATTCATAGAGGAGTAAGCTTTTTTCACCAAAAAGTTCGTAATTTTTCAAGGTATCAATAAGTTTCTCTTTCAAGGCATTTGTTAAAAAAAAAAAAAAAAAAACGAAGATGGCACTCAGAATATAAAAGTAATCGATAACTAGAATGAAAATTTTGTTCATGAAAAAATTATTTTAAAAATTAATTTCAATGCAATTTATTCTTGAAAGTTATTGCTATCTTTATTACGAAAGCTTTTTCTTTATTACGAAAGCTTTTTCTTTTATTAAAATCCTTTTTTTATACAAAAAAAGGAACACATTTATCGATAACATTGAAAATAAAATATGATTTGTCATCCATTACCATCAAAAAACAGCTGACATTTTTTCACCACACATTTGACGCATACAAAAGTAGAAAGTAAACCTACTTTCATGCGTTGATACGTATACGCATTCTATGCGTTTTGTTGTGTAACTTGTCACATACAATTACACTGATTTTACTTTGTGAAATATGCATAAAAAGGAACAACGCATAGAATGCATGGCATGGACTTTCATCTTAAGTGTTGTTTACCTCGAAGCAAGTCAGTTAAGTGATAGAATTTTATTAGTTAAAAGTTCTATTGGTCAGTTTGTAATGTAATTTTTTGCAGGCAAATGTGTTACTTTTGTTGCTGCTTTCGTTTTATGTCAGTATTTGTAAAAAAAGTACCTGCATCAAATGATTTGCTTTGCATTTTACACTAAAAAACTTGCCAAAATAAAAACAAGACTTGAATTATTTCTCTGAAATGAAATAATCTAAAATTATTTAAATCAGTTCATAGCACAGCTGGGGTATTTTGTCGGCTATTTTGAGGCGTACATGTACAAATTTGTATATGTTTACATAGAGGCTGCCATGTCAGTTGTTTTTCTAACGTTGTAATTATTGTAGAATTAACGAAACCTGTATAAATATATTTTGAAGAGCAAACTAATGTAAAAAACACAGTACGAACACCATCATGGGAGGTAAAAAACACCAAGTCCATTTAAATAAGGAACGTTAACATTTATATGATTTCTACATAAAACAATAAAATTAGAGTTATGTAAAATATTCGGGCTAAGGCAAATTTTTAATATAGAGATAGATGCATTTGTGATTTTCAGCATGTTTTAGCGGTCATCTTTGAAATTTCCAAAATGTGACTTGGTGTAGTTAACCTCCCACCTCCCACAGAGTAGGTAGTAAAAGCAAAAACAAATTTTGCTATTCCCCTCGAATTTTTTTTTTTACTTTTTTCTTTATAAGCCAAAGCAGAGCAGCATTGAGAAGAAGCCAGACATCAAATGTATATATTTAAGAATACTTTTAAGCACTTAAACCTGAATCCATAGCGAAAATATTATTTATTTTCTTGTTGCGCCATGATAACTAAATAATTTTAACAAATATAAAACGGGAGTTATTGTTCTTGTAGTGCTGTTGTTGCTCCTACAACAATCAAGTAAATCGTTTTTTACCTACTTTTGTAGTGTTGTGCAGTCGAAATTTCATCATCTTTCTCATTTCTGTATAAGTAACAACTAGTAATAAACTGGTCTGGGGCTTTCAAGACAGATTGCTAAACAACGCTATTAAAACAATAACATAAACACTATTCATTTAATTGGGCTTTTGCTTTAATCGGTTTTGGTTTAATCGGTTAATTTTGTAATTGATCGGTTAACCGATTAATGAAGTTTTTTTTATAAATAAAGCAATTTCAATGAATAAAATGCATACATTATTTGATATTTGAATTTTATTAGAAAAAAAATAATAACAAACATAACAATTCTTGAACAAACGAGGAAACAAAAAAAATTCATTAATATGTAATACATATTTTTTGATTAAAACATAAATATTATGTACTAGCTTAACCCGGTGCGCTTCGCTACACTGACCCCGCACATTTTTATATTGAAATTTATAGTTTACTATAATAGTAGCTTTAACCACGTTTGAAGACTCTCCCTTTAATAGTTCTTCAGTTGAGCGATATTTAATGTATGCATCCTATGGGAGGTATTTCCCCCCTGCGCCTACCCGCTTCATTTTTATTTTCAAAAGTGTAGTATACCATAAGAGTGACTTTTAGAAAGTTTGAACATTCTCACTATTACAGTTCTTAAGATATGCGATGTTAAACATTGGCGTCCTATGGGGTATTCCTATACCCCCGCTGCTATTTTATTTCAATTCCGGGGCTCAGAAGATTCTACTACAAAAAGTTCAGCAAAATGCGTGCAGCGGCTCTTAAGATATGCGATAATTAATATTGGCATCCTATGGGGGGTACCAATTCCCCTGCCCCTATCGAAAAAATAAGTAGCCTATTTTATTTTAAGGGCTCACGTGATGTTACTGTAAAAATTTCAGGAAAATCGGTTCAGTATAATATTGGCATCCTATGGGGGGTACCAATTCCCCTGCCCCTATCGAAAAAATAAGTAGCCTATTTTATTTTTAGGACTCACGTGATGTAACTGTAAAAATTTCAGGAAAATCGGTTCAGTATAATATTGGCATCCTATGGGGGGTACCAATTCCCCTGCCCCTATCGAAAAAATAAGTAGCCTATTTTATTTTTAGGGCTCACGTGATGTTACTGTAAAAATTTCAGGAAAATCGGTTCAGTATAATATTGGCATCCTATGGGGGGTACCAATTCCCCTGCCCCTATCGAAAAAATAAGAAGCCTATTTTATTTTTAGGGCTCACGTGATGTTACTGTAAAAATTTCAGGAAAATCGGTTCAGTATAATATTGGCATCCTATGGGGGGTACCAATTCCCCTGCCCCTATCGAAAAAATAAGTAGCCTATTTTATTTTTAGGGCTCACGTGATGTTACTGTAAAAATTTCAGGAAAATCGGTTCAGTAGTTTCGGAGTCTATAAAGCGACAAACATACAAACATACAAACATACAAACATACAAACACACATAATTTCATTTTTATATATATAGATTAAGATAGATTAATTAAAAAATAAAATGTTAGATAATTGTATTTGTTATTTCAATAGTTAAGGGGGATCTTATAAAATTATGTTAGAAAAATAATTTGGTTTAAATGTTAAGGATTGAAGCTATTCTTTTCATTAGTTTTGATAAAGCTTGACTTAAAAAAATTCTATCACTCATCGTGGATGCTGGAGAAATCGAATGCAACCCTTAATACAGAATATCTAATTTCTCAGTCCTTTTCCTGGAAATCTCTAAACGCATAAAATCTTCCATTATGCCATAAGAGTCCTGTTTTAATTTTTAATTCTTCTAATTATTTCGGTTAATCCTGTTAAAAGATTGATATGAGAAGAATAAATACGTGAAACAAAACCCAACAAACCAAATTCAAGCTTCAGCCTTAAGCTTAGAAAACTTTTGTAATTACATTCTTCACGACAAACACTCTGATTAAATTTATATGACATATTTACAAAAAGATTCTTACTTATACAAAACAATTCATTCTTCGCTCAAAGCACAAAGACTGAAGACTTTAAAAAATAATACAAAATTTAGGCATGCGTCAAATAACGGGACATCATTTTCAAAAACACTTACAAAACTATAGCGAGAACAAGTCATTTGCAATCATATTTGTTGTCATGTTTGAGGAAATCTCTTATTATAAGCTTATTCTACAACTCATTAAATTTTGGTCTGTTGGGAAAGCTGTTGCCAGCAATGAAAAATAAATTAAAATGAAGATCATTGAACGAACACCTTCTTTGTTTGTATTAAAAAAATATTTTCTTAACACATACCTTTTGTATATGAGACGAAACAAAAAATTAAAAATACAAGAAAATATGTTATAATACAAAAAATTAAAAATTTTGTTACATCGGTTAATCGACTGAAATTAACCGGTTTAATCATTAATCGAAAATAGCCAATTTTAAATTAACCGATCAGTTAATCGGGTAGTAATTAATCGGTTAACCGATTAAGGGTTAACCGAATGAATACCCTTTTATATATGTAACATTATTTCCTCTTAAAAGTTTTTTACTCTAGACGACAAATTAATCAAAATGAAGATAAAATTATGTCTTGCCCAAAAATAAATAATGCCACAGACCACTAATGTGTCAATTATAACTTGACCGAGAAATTCGAGCACACACCTTAAACATTTTTGAAATTTATTTCTGCAATATAATTTTTTTCAAAGGACTAGAAATTGTGAGATATGAACAATGTTTTTCGATGTCATTAACCTTGATTAGGGTGATATGAAAAACGTACAAAATTTTTGGGGTGTTTTCAAATTTTAAAAATACGTTGTTGAACAAAATCTAAAAAAATTTAATTTTTCACTCTAGAGACTTGTTTAAAATTAAAACATCTTAGAGATTTAACATAAAAAAATTTAAAAATATCCCCCGGTACAATTGGGTAGAGAACGATATCATTTTTCGAATTTTGAAGAAAAGGTATTTTTTTTTGCAGAAAATTTATCAAATGGGTAAAGTTCATCTATTTTTATTAAGTTCCAATTAATGATATTTAGAGTTGTATGACACAAACTACAAATACTTTATTTTGAAAATTTAGTCAAAATCGAAACACGCCAAACGTCAAATCACAAGGTCAAAGGTAAATTTTTTGTAAATTTAAAAAAACGAAAAAATCGGTAATTAATATTTCAAAAGAAAAAAATCTAAACCCTTTAAATCACTTGATGACAAAAATTAGCCAATACTTTTTAACGTTAAAAACGCAGTATCATTCAAATAGCTGCATAATAAAAGTAAAGTTTTCGTCGAACACCGAACTTTGTAAACAAAAACAAATTGTACATATTGTGGCTTCAAGTTTGTCGCATGACACATTTTGGCCAAAATTAGAAATAAAAAGGTTTCTTAAACTTTTTCGCATTCTACGCAGCTGTAAACATTTTTTTTTTGCGATAATGCCGCGTTTAAAGCATTGCATATAACTTCTACGCTTCAACGTAAGTAAATTTTAAAATGCATGCAATGCTTTGATGCAAAAACGCGTTGTGTAGACCTCCAGCTTTAAAATTAAAAAAAGTCAAATGTGCATGCATATAGGAATTCCAAAACATTCTAAAACCGTAAGGCAGTAGCTAAAAAGAACAATTACTTTAAAAAATTATTTTCGGGAATGAAATATTTATTATTAATTAATTCAAACTTTATTTATAATTAAAAACACTGAAATTTATTGTTGTGGGAAAGCTAGTTTCTATGGTTGCTTAGGCCAGCTCGTCAGGAAACTTTTTCCAAATACTTTAGAAAAGCTAAAAATATTATACAAGTAAGACCATAAAGTGAATAAGAATTTTAAAACTCTCAGGTCTTAAATGTAACAATATCAAAGCTTTAACAAAGCCACAACAATATACAGCGAATTTTTCATTCTTACATTCCCTTACTTTTCTGCCATTAAAATATAACAATTTTCAATACTAGTGTATTGAATTATGCCCCATTTATTGTTTACTTTTCCAAGAAAAGTACGAAGCTCTTTTTTTATTTTTAGTAATATGTGCCACATTAAGGAACAAATATGTACTCTTGAATACCATGAGTTTGCTAATTTTGTTATAAAATAAAAAGCTTAAATTTTTGCTATTCATTTGTTTAAGTTTAAGTTGGTTTGAGTTTAAATTCGGGTTTGGTTTTAAAAATATGCCGGCATTCGTGTTCGGCATGAAAGAGTGTTTTCTGTCGGACACCTTCAAATTTTAGCGTTACCAACAACTGTTTCCACGCTTGAAGAACGGCTTTCAACAGGATACACGAACAATTATTAACAATTACAACTTTTTAAAAACTTTAGAAACTGTTAGTTTTTTTCTCTTTTTTATGAATTCTATGTCATTAGTCTTATTTAAACTTATTAAAAAAGGACTAAACGACACAAATTGAATTGATCAACGTTAAAGGTGCGACAGATATCGAAACGACACACAACGCATGAAAGAGTGTTCCCGAAACATAATTTCCGGCAATTACAAAAATGTTTTTTTTTATTTTTTTGAAAATCCCGGCATATTTTTCGAGCGTAGAAAATCTAATATGGACATATCTAGGTATGCATATGTAAGTTGTCATCCAGGTTACAAAACCAACAAAAACATAAATATTTTAACATTCCTGACCTAGTCAGCCCATAATAACAAACAAGAAGTAAACTTTAAGTTACTGCTATTTTTCTAGGCAAGAAGAAACTGAAAATATAGGAACATAAATTTTACACTGAAAGAAACTAGTAAAAAACTAAAGAAAATATGTAGTTATAATTTAAATTGCTTGATAAATGAAATGTTTAAAGACAAATAGTATTGAATTCTATTTATATGTCGCCAAAAAAAAAGCCAAAGTTGGACGAGCTTTGTAAGCTGTGGCTCCATCTTGTTGGAACCGGAATTCTGGGCTGTTCTCTTCTTTGGGTCTTAACTAATTTTCAATCACATTTACCGCAACTTGTTCATCGTTTTCGAAAAAAATTGTCCGGTGATCTTTTTTTTTTTTTTTAGTTATTCCACACCATACTGTGCCTCTAAGTGGGTGCATTTGATGGTCAACATTTATTCTTGGATTTCGGGTGCCCATAATTTTATTGAGGTAACCGACTAATGAGGTAATAATGGGCCGCATTGCACATTATTCAATATTATTTTTTGTGTATGAATAATAGAATGCTGACTTTCTGATTTCTGACTTTCTGACTTGTCAAATTTTCCACTGCAAAATATATACATGTCGTGTGCTACCTTTAAAACATTGCATTTGTAAAAGTCAGACGTAAAGTCATCTGACAAAATTTCAATTAGAGCGTGCTCTATTTTCTTCTGACAAACCATCTGACATCAGCTGTGTCAGAAATCTATGCCGGGAAGAAACCCGCAGCGGCGGTGCATTGTTGACGGAATCATTAGCACAGAAAAAATTATTAAATTTCTCCAATCACCAAATTTATTCCAAATTCATAATATTAAGCAAACAAGTTGTTGACTTTGCACCTATTACCAAAATGATTATATTGATTACTAAAAATTTTAAAATTTTAAAAAAATATTTTCAATAAATGATATTTTTAATTTTAATTAAAAAAGTGATCAAAAAACTTTGCCATTTTAAACAATGTGTTAATTTATTTATATAAATATTGTTGATTACCAACCAACAACAATTCTACATGTTTAAATTATTTTATTTTAAACGAGAAAAGTCAATTAAGTTTTTTTGTTATTTAATTAAAATTTTAATTGAAAATTTATTTCAAAACAACTAAAATGTTAATTAAATCAAAATTAAATTTTTAATTTTCTTTCAACAAAAAAAATAATTGATTTAATTATCACATTAATTAAATTTGAATACTTTTTAAACCATTTTTTTTAATTGATAAAACACTTTTTTCTCTGTAATATTTCACCATTGAATAGAAATTATGTACATATATAAATAAAAACGCATCATTATAATATCCTAAATTGGTATATTCGAATTTCAACTAAAAAAATGTTTAGATGGCTGAACTTTTTTACGGCGCAAATAAAAATTTTTGTGGCGGCAGCACGCTATTTTGAAACCAAGAACTACTTTGGCTTATTCCATAACTACAGAGAAAAAACATAGCCAATATCAGAAGCAAATTACATGTACGTTTGTGACCAAATGTTATTAACCTTCTTTAACACAGCAATTTTGACAGACATTCACAATTACATATGACTTGAAAAGTTGACAAGTCAGATGTAAAAAACATGTCGTCTACGGGCACCTTAAATAAATTTTGGTTTTTTACTCTGTGCTGAATCTTTTTATTATAAATTTCTTAAGTTTTTCCAAATTAATTCTTGTACCTCCAAATGAGGTACAAGCATCTTGGTTATCAATAGACAACATCCGACGAAATGTGGCGGATGTGGAGAATTAGGTGTGGCACAATATATAGATATTTATATCTAAAAAGCGGTAAGAGCAGGGTTTTCAACACACGAGCTCTCTTAAAATAGGCGATGTTGGAGATGCATTAAAGGCTTTTGTATACCTGGAGAACGGCAAGAGCCAAAGAATCCAAATTTGGTAAATGTGGGCAGGACTGAAGAAGTGGGCGTGGCACAAAATAATTAATTTTTATCTAAATAATATTCAATAACTCTGTTCTCATCACACCCTGGTGAAGGGTACAAAAGATTCGGCATAGCCGAATAAAACACTTATTTGTTTTTTTAATATTTTTATTTGTTCAACATTTTTTATTTTTCGAATTTATTCTATGAGTTAAATTTCAGTTATGTTGAATATAATAAAGTTGCTTATAAAAAGAAAAAAATCACCATTTTCTATTTTTATTTGTTACTACAAGAAAATAAAATTAGCGTTTTCATTAAATTTGCGAGATTGTATCCCGATTTGCTTTGCTATTAGTGATAGACGGTTAAACGTGCTTCGTTTCAAGCAAATAGAAGGAAGCTACTGAATTTAATGGCAAAGCAAATCGGAATAGAACTTTATTCAAACCCAAATATTTTATATCGAATTGCATTAAGCGAGTTTGAAAACATAAACAACTTCTTGTAATTCATTGGAAGAATTTTTAAAATCGTTCTTTACTTTGAATTAATTTTTCCGGTGTATATATCTTATTGCGGCAAGTATTGCGACAGCATGCTAACCAAATCAAGTTAAAATGAAAATCCAGAAAAAAACCTAACCAGTTTATTTCTTTACGTGATTGGCCATGCCATCGCCCGTGTATTAGGAAAACAAGTTTTTCTAATTAAACTGAAAATGCCGCAAGTTGCAAGCACACTAACAATGTTTTTGTTTTTATAAAAAAAGGAGTTAGTCAACTAACAAAAAGTACCAAGACAGACTATACATACATGTACACATAAATGTACAAAGTACGCGGCTGACCGACAGACAGACAGACCGGTTGGCACTTGTGCCGGCAAGTCCCCATTTGAAATTCGCAAGAACAGCTGCGCACATACATACTTGTATAAGAACGAGTGTATGTATACCATAAACTTTTGTTTGATTTATTTTTCTTCTCTTGTTTTACTCTTTTTTGATGTTGGCTGTCAATGTCGTGTTTTAATTAAGCTTCCTGCTTATGAAATTTGTAAAGCATGTGCACGAAATTATTTAGTCATAAATAACTTCAACCTTTTTGTATAACCTTCATAACGGGTGAAAAGGGTATGTTTATGCGCATAAATTTGTCATTTCGTTGGTAATTTCTACAGTATTTATGTTAGACCAAATAAAGCATATATATTCTGCGTCCTTATCAGTAGCGAAGTATATTTAACGATTTCCGTCTGTCCGTGTGTATGTTAAAATATGTTTTTCGGAAACCCTAGAAATGATGACTAGGTTGTTATACTTTTGTGTAAAGCCCCAACCATAATATGCATAAGTTAGCTTAAGGTTCTGTCAAAAATCAACGAAAAGTCTGTCAAATGCATAAGCAAATTAAAAAAAAATTTTATTTAGCCATAATGTACTTACCTAAACTTAAGATCCATGTTAGCTATTTGTGCAATATTTTATTTTCTTGAAAGTACCTAAAATTGACCAAAAATTCAACAATGCACAAACAGCTCATTCCGTACGTAAAGTTCGTTCTGTTTGGCACGTTGCTTAAGCAAGTGACATTTGACAAAACTTAAAGAAAAGTTTCATTTAGTGCATTTTAGTTGGCCACATATGTTTTATATGTATTCCCAAAGTTGCTTAAGTTGACTTAAGCGACCTCATGATTGGGCCTTAACAATGACTCCGTTAAAGTTTGCTATTGAAATTCAGCCGAATCGGTGCATAAATGACTGAGATATGAGCAAAAAGCCACGACTGCCTCTAATTTTACTCATAATACCCTTGTTGTTGTTTTTTTTAATGTGTATCTGGTGAACGGCAAGAGCAAAAATTTCCAAATTAGGCACAAGTATCTTGGTCATCAATATTTATTTATAAAGGTGCGTTTAGACTATGCTAATATTTGTCCAAACACAACAAATAATGGTTTGGGCTAATAGTATGGTTTGTGACAAATGTTTGGGCATGGGTTTAGATTGCACTAATATTTGTTTGAATTTTATTTGCGCAAATAACAGACAATTTTGTGTCAGCCAAGTTTGGTACAAATATTTGTATACCTCTTTACACTATGCTAATAATTTTATTTGTCCGGTGTGTATGACAAACATTTGTCAAACAATGAGGTTAAATACTTGGGTTGTTTTTTCAGTTGTTTCGTTATTCGTTCTTTTAACATACACGTACCGTCGTGACTACACGATTCGTTATACACGTATGTATTTTCATTCTTCTTCAGTACCATTTGTTTGTCTACATTATTAAAATTGCTTAAAAACTGATTATTTGTGTTGCATTTCACTCCATTTTATTGATTTTTCTTATTTTTCTGTCTTTCTTTTGTTTTATTCACTTTATAACTTTGTTATTCCTTCCTTTTTTGTAAGCGTCAAAGTTCAACCAGAAAAAGTTTTAAATTTCCGGTTGTGCTTTCGTTACTCTGAACCCCTTATATTTCTATACCCTTCGACCAATCTGTCAAAAGAACGTATAACGAAACAGCTCCAAAAACAACTGGTATAATCATCGTCAATGTTGTTATGTTTATGAAATCCATCTGTCAAACAATATCAAATTGTGTTTGTGGAGCAATGTGAAAAGTTAAAATGTTTAGTGACAGTGATATTGGAGATTTATTATTAATAACTGCTGGAGCTATAGCAGTTTCAGAAACCCAGCAAAAAGGAAAAAAGAAGAAAAAAAGATCCAGAAGAATGTGGGTTCGAGCTTGGGTGCAGCGCCGTAAAATGGAAGGATGTTGCCAAAAACTTCTGAAGGAATTGCGTTCTGAAGAACCTTCCGCCGATCAATTTAAATATATCTTCTTCGCTCCAGTCATGCGTCATCTTCTTCCTTTTGGTTTTTTTGGCAAATGATGGGGGCGATTCAATAACTGCTGCATCGTTGTCGTCCATTTTCTTTCAGAAAAATATGCTTTATAATTAAGAATTACGGAAGGGTGTTTTTTACCTACCAATCTGTCAAACGAATTGACCAGTATTGCCATTTCAATTTATTTAATTTTTTATATGTTAAGCACTGTCAAAAATAACTGTTGGCAACTCACGTTTCTACAAGTATTTGTCGCTGTTTGTTCCGCCAAAAATATTGAAAGAACAAACAAAATATCGAGCCAAATATTTGTTGCGACGTGCTGACAAACTGTTTACACTATCCAAAGCTTTCTTCACAAACAAAGATTTTTGTTAGCCAACAAACAGTCGAAAAATATTTGGTGGCTAACAAATTCGAGTGTTTACACTAGGACAAACAAAATTTTTATGATTTTGCACAAATATTAGCATAGTCTAAACGCACCTTAAGAACGGTATTTATATACATGTTTGTTCTTATTGCAGCATGGTGAAGAGTATATAAGGTTCGGCATAGCTGGAAGATATGTAGTTTCAACAAGACGGTTCCACGAGACACAAAACACGACCGATTTTGACTTAATTGATGGGAAGTTTCCAGACCGAAGAACTTACGTTTTTGCGACGTCAACTGACCACCACGATCATGCAATTTCACGCCGTTAGACTTTTTTGTTGAGCTACGTCAAATACCAGTCTCCGCGGATGATCTTCTTACGTTAGAGCAATTGGAAACCAACCTTCGACAAGTAATCGTCCGAAATGTGCGAAGAAATGGACAAAAGCTAACTCAAAAAAATCGACTGCGGCAATCCATCAAGAAGCTGTCATTTAAATGACATTGAATTTCGTACGTAATAGCTGTGTCCAAGGTATGCTGGCTGGAGTTTGTAATCGCCTTAAATTTGGCGATTTGAAATCTTAAGCTTACAGTAATATGATCTGCAATTGAACTTGTAAAATTCTTTCAAAATTAATTTCCAACATTAAAAAATATCAGGAGCAAAGAATATTTAATGTCTTTTCTTTCCATTTATTTTAAAAACTCATAATCTTTTTAATAAATTTTAATAAAAAATATAAAATTTAAAAACAAAAATGGCTTGATACTAATTGTTTTTAAATTTCTTTTTTAAATTGACGTTTTGCTTGTGACCAGCTTTTTCGATTTAACTTTAAAAAAATTATGATTCTAGACATTTAGAAGTTAAAATGAATTTACGAATTTGACTTAAAGCAGAACTTATGTTCAAAATTAATTCATTATTTCATATCTCCATGTCATATATTGTAAAATAATAATTGTTTTTTTGTGCTGGAATTCGAAGTCCGGCAGATTCCTTGCGAATATTTACCCCCATATTATTTAAAAAATATTTTTGATTAATAAAAGGTTTATTAAAAAAATATTCATAGAAAATTCGTTTCATAAACCGGCTTTAAACCTTAAATATTTTTAAGAATAGGGGGGTTATTCCCTGTGTTTATATTTGATAGCTAAATTATATCTTTAATTTATTCGAATATTACTTCGTAAAAAAAAAAACAAATCGCATGAACTCAATCATGTGATTTTCAGCACATGGCGAAGAACTTTACCTTTGCAACCTTAAAAATGGATAACCCGTTATTTTTGTTTTAAGTTTTTATTATTTTAGTTTAATCATAATACCTTTTAATATTTTGTGCAAAAAGTTATAACGATTTTAAGTTTCACTAGAAAACATATGTTATTTTTAATTTTAATAAAAAAAAAACTATCGTGCAGTTTATATTTAAAATTAGTCCAAACATTAAATATTATATATCTTTTTTCTAGAAAAAACATTTTTGTTCCGTGTGGCAAACCCGTCACCACCCGACAATTTTATTTAAGGTATTCAAGTGTGTCTCCTTTAAATTGGTAGATAATAAGCCTAATATACATAGATTATTTTCTCAAAATTATAAAAAATATTTATTACACTGAATTTTGTGGTAAATTTGAATTCTTATAATTTTTTTATTTAATTAGACCTTAATTACATTTACTTGTAATCTATAATTGGTATATTTCATATAACATCGTAAAAATTACATTACAATACAAATTACAATTAATTGTAGAAAAAAGTTTCAATTACAAATTAATTATACTTAATCGGTAATTATAATTTTTTTTTGGCAATACACAGTTACTTTTGAATCTGTTAGGTTTTTATTTCGTTGTGTTTTTTAAGAAAATATAAATTTTAACTATATTCATATGGGTATTATTAATTTTTATTTCTTTTTCTATAATAACTGCTTGAAAATTTATGTAATTGCAATGTTTTACCAAATTTATTTAATTCTAATAAGAGTTTTTCAATTACAATTATTTGTAATTATAGGTGTAATTAACTACAATATGTAATTGGACCCACTGGTCTGACTTTTTATACGCTTCTGTCCTAAAACTGAATCGTAATAC
Organism: Pollenia amentaria; assembly: GCA_943735925.1. Taxonomy (NCBI): domain Eukaryota; kingdom Metazoa; phylum Arthropoda; class Insecta; order Diptera; family Polleniidae; genus Pollenia; species Pollenia amentaria. The sequence goes on from OX031007.1 coordinate 383,289, forward strand.
TATTTTTTAAGGACAAAATGTATAAAGATGTGTAACTATAATTACTGGAATATTTCATAAGTAAATGTACCTACAGAGAAACAATTGATGCTGACGTCATTAAACGTTTTTTCTACCTCTTCTGCTGCCTCTCTGCACGAGTACAAGTAGGTATTGAATAATTTAGTTTAAAAAAAGATTGTTAATGGGTGTACTGATTACATATTAATCATACATACTTGAAATTTATTATCATTTAACATAGTGCTGGTTCACACTCTTCAAGTCTTAGCGGTCAAGTCTTGAGTTTTTAGGAGAGAGAGAGGAAAAGCAGTGACATTCTCTTTTCCCTTCTCGCCTAAAAGTCTACGACTTGACGGCTAAAATTCGAAGAGTGTGACTCAGCACATAGTACTGCGATTCAAAGTAGGCGTTCATATTTTTTTTTTTTTTTTTTTTTTGTGGATACAGAAATAGTAAAATCGATAAAAAAAAAAAGTAATAAAGGAAACACTTTTAAACAAACAACAAGGCTTATTACTCGTAAATGTGTCTGAAAAAATTATTAGAATTTTCTCAAGTAAAAACAGCATATGTATGTTGTAGGGCTTCCAATCGGGATTGGATTTTCTGAATCCCGGGATTCGGGATTGAAGAAAAGATTTCGGGATCCCGGGAATTTCGGGATATTTTGAATCCAGGGTTTCACGGGACTATTAAAAAAATTTCGGAATTTTTTTAAATAATTTTTTTTTTATTTATTAAAAACAACTTAATTTTCCAGTAAAAATGCATATTTCATGAACATATATTATTTATTTTTAAAATATATAATAAAAATAAATTCAAATTTTTAATCGATCAAAACTCATATAGATCATGTAATAAAAAACGTAACATAAAAATCTTATTTTTATCCATATTTGATTATTGATATAAAAAATTACACCATTTCCAATTGTATATTAAAATTTTTCAAATGTATTTTAAAATTTTCCCAATGAATTTTAAAATTGTTCAAATATACATATTCTTAAGTTTCCTAAATGTAGTTTGAAATTGTCCAAATATTTGAAATTTGTCCAAATATATTTTAAAATTGACCAAATATATTTTGAAATTATTCAAATATAATTTAAAATTTTCAAACACAATTTAAAATTCTCCATATCGAGCCTTTGCTCCAAAGAGTCATAACTCAAAAAACTTGATTTTTGAGCTAATGTGTTTAATTCTTTAATTCCCAGTGGAACATAGGGCCGCTTACTAGCTAATAATGTGCATTTAATCGCCATATAATTTCTTCATATACAGGTATGTGATGGAAATCGTTTTAGAAAACGAAACGATTTAAAATCGATAAAATCGTTTTCAGTATCATAAAAATCTAATTTCTAGTACACTTTCTTCTTATCTCCACTCTATCTTCTTTAAAATTATTCATAACATGTGTTAGTTGAGCTGTATTCTGAACAAAATATTAAGACAATAACACAGAAATGGATTTTAAAATCGATCGAAATTCATCACACCTTTTAAAAACGGTCGTTTTGAAGTCGATCGATTTTCATCACATACCGGATTATGTAAAAATTTCAAACAATTATCTTACATACTCCAGTCTAAAGAGAAGAATTGAATTTTAAGGTCAAGAAAATTATAAGGTAAGAAAATTCAAATTTGAGTTATGACTCTATTGCAGCAAAGGCTTAATATGTATTTCAAAATTATAGAATGTATTTTAAAAATTTTGAAATGTATTTTAAAATAGTCCAAATGTAGTTTACAACTGATAAATTGTATTTACAAATTTTCCAAGTGTATTTTAAAATTATTTGAATATATATTTTTTAATTGTCAAATTGTGGTATAAAATTTTCCAAACGTATTTAAAAAAATTGTGTACAAGAAAACATTTGGACAATTTTCTAATACAATTGGAGAATTTCAAGAAAAAAATTGGAAAATTTTTAAATACAATTATGCAAGTTTTAAAATAAAATTGGAAAATTTTAAAATTCATTTGGAAAGTTTAAAAATACAATTGGAAAATATGTAGTGCAAACTTTTAAAGGTCACGTATTTAATACAAAGTTGAGAAGAATACACCTCATGATTTCAAGATGCTTAATAAGAATATAAAAGCATCCAATGTTGCATATGACGAAACATTGTCTGATTTTTTTGATTTTTTTCATATTTTAATTATATAAAAATCGTTTAAACTTATTAAATGGAAATTATTTGTACACAAAATTCTAAATATTGTAATTACTTTTGTTTTGGTATATTTTGTTTATTTTTTAACAACAGGGTGTATCAAAAACTTTTTTGTTAACAAATTCACGTAAAAAAATATCTCTATACAAATAATTGGAAAAAATTTAAAAATAATAAAAATATAACAAAAAAAAAATCGGGATCCCGAAAATCCTGGGATTTCTCGATTGGAAGCCCTAGTATGTTGCCATGATATACAAATTGATAATATTCATATGAAAAGGGTCTGGATTTTTAAAAACAGATAGCTCTACAGGTGATGTACTTACATACATACATATCTACATGTTTAATAATGATAAAGATGTATGATGTCTTTAATATTGCTTAAGGTGCCCATACACGACATGTTTTTTTAATCTGACATGTCAAATTTCCCACTGCAAAATATATACATGTCATGAGTTACCTTAAAAAATTGCATCTGTAAAAGTCAGTCTCAAAGTCATCTGACAAAATTTCAATTAGAGCGTTCTCTATTTTCTTCTGACAAACGATCTGAAATCAGCTGTGTCAGAAATATATTCCGGGAAGGAACCGGCATCGGCGGTGCACTATTAACGAAATCATTAGCCGGCTGAAGTAAATATTTTATAATACCGATATATGTATATCCTAAATTGGTTTCTTCGGTTTTAAAGAAAAAATGCTAAGATGGCTGAATTTTTTTACGGCGCAAATAAACATTTTTGTGGCGGCAGCACGCTATTTTGAAACCGCGAACTACTTTGGTTTCTGCAATAACTGCGGAAAAAGCAGAGACAATGTCGGAAGCAAATTACGTGTACGTTTGTGACCAAATATTATAAACCTTATGGAAAACAGCAATTTGGATAGACATGCACAATTACATGTGACTTGAAAAGTTGGCAAGTCAGATGTAAAAAACATGTCGTGTACATGCACCAAAAGCAAATTATTTAATTTGTTGTGGTGACAAAAATCCAGACATGAATAAAGAATTTTCCAAATAGGGGTCTACAGACCTGCTTGGGTCCGTAATACTATTCCAATCCTAATTTTTTTAACTTTTTCAATTTAAATTTTCAATTAAAAATGTGAAATATATTGAAGATTAATGTTATTTTGTCTTTAAAAAATTTCAATCTTTTCATTTAGTCTGTTACCCAAACTGTGGGTGTTCGTGAAACAAAGACAAACTGTACAGTAGGGTGGCTCGAAAACATATCTAGTTTAGCTGGTTACTCCCTAAATTGAAAGATAACACTGCGCTAGTTCAAAAATTTAACAAGCGGGGCACCTGGCCGGTATATGTGATTCGAGGACGCTGAATCTAGTGATCCATATTATATGCCAGGGAGAAATTTTAAAAGTTTCACCCGGCTCTTACGTTTTCTCCTATCACGTCTCATTTATCAGATAACGGTCCATTTTTTTCTCTTTTTACTTCTCTTTTAGCCGTCTTCCAGAGTCAAAGTCTGGTTCAATTGAAATGAATTATATCTTGTTTAATAGGCTACTACATATAAAGTATTTTTTGCCTAACGTAGGGATCGCCTTTTTGTTATTTTTGTTATATGTATGTTTGACATTTATAGTCGGATCTTAAAGTCGGATTTTAATATATCAAAGTTTTTGTCCCGAGAGGGCCAATAAAAGACCAAAATTATTACAATAGCGTTATTCGTTACGGTCTTAGGCGCACTAAAGTGTTTTCCGAGAGTATGCTTTATATGGGGCCTACGGTTAATTATGGAACTAACTATACTGTGGCAAACCAATCGTTCGGCAAAAAAAAGTTTTCTTCGAAACCGCCTCACAAAACTATTGGGGTATTCATAAGGTAGTCATAAAGTTGTAAAGTCATATGTCTTAAAATAATTACAAGATATATATATCACTGCTGTGGGCAACCGCTTATAATTTAGAATTCTACTGTACAGTTATGACGAATTAATGAAGACATCATTAAAATTTTTATTTTGTTTGATACATAACAATATTTTTTTTAAACAATTGTAAAATATTATTTAGGACATTATGACGATATGACTTTATAACACACCTTGTGAATCCCCCATATCGATGCCTTACTTTCTCAACCTCGTATCTTAAAAAAATACGGTTTTGACTTTTTCATATAAAACGATTAATATTTTTGTGTTCTAATAATGAAACAACTTACTATTTCAATAATTTATTAGTATTTACAGAATTGAGACAAAGTATTGAAATAATAAGTTGTTGCAGTAATAGAACACAAAAATATCAATCGTTTTATATGAAAAAGTCAAACCCGTATTTTTTTAAGATACGAGGTTGAGAAAGTAAGGCATCGATATGTATTTTAATCTAGAGACAAACTTGTCAAACTGCGTACTTAGCTTTACATTTCCTCATTTTTAGTGCTTTTTATCGGACATAAAATTTTCTAAGAATACTTATTTTAAATACTTGTTTTTAAAATTAGTATCTAATTTTATAATTAAAGTTGTTTTTGGGAATACTATTATTTATTAAAAGATTTTGTTTGTTATGCTTAATTCCATTTTTTAATATTTGATAAAAAATACTGAAATTTATTGTTGGAGGATAAGCTGTTCCTATGCGCATTTCACTGGTTGCTTAGGCTAGATCATCATCCCTTTTCTAAAATTATTTAGGAGAACGTTTCCTGATGATATGGCCTAAGCAACCAGTACAATGCGCATAGGAACAGCTTATCCTCCAAAAATAAATTTCAGTATTTTGTATCAATTATAAAAAAAGTGAATTAAGCACAACAAACATAATCTTTTAAATAGTATCTAATAAATAGAATCTGGGAATTATTTATTTTTCATAAGTAACTTTATTATATTCAACATTTTTTATTTTTCGAATTTATTCTATGAGCTTATTTTCCTTAAACTTATAGGAATGACTTAATACACTAACAGACTATTATCTTGTATTTTCTTGTTACATTTTACCTTAGCTATCCTTTGGATTTCTGGCCCGCTACGGCCGTAAAGAAAATGCTCATACAATAAATTTGAAAAAATAAAAAATGTAGATTAGAATCTATTGTTTAGCAAACTCGGTACCAATTAAAATAAAAGGGTAGGCTCTGTAGAATTTCATAAAAATATTTACTCTAGTTCCACTTAACAAAAATATAACAAAAATGTTCTTTAAAAAATATATCCTTCCATATCCCTAAAAGCTTTCATTAACAAATTTTTAAAATTTTCTTATATAGGGTGTTTTTTTTATAGAGCTATAGAACTTTGAAATGAAATAAAACAAAGATGAATTTGTTAAACTGACATAAAATTTACTTTATTCGAAAGATAATCTTCTGGCATTATAATTAAAAATGCCTTCTGGAATATGACCGCCACGGATGGCTCGGACGTAGTCTAATCTGGAGGTCCAATTTTCGATGACTTTTTCCAACATTTGTGGTCGTATATCAGCAATAACGCGGCGAACGTTTTCTCCAAGTGGCGATTCATATATTCCCAAAGAAAATAGCCTGCGGCGTCGAATCGCACGTTCTTGTAGGCCAATTCACAGGTCGGACACGAAACTATGCGGTTACCAAACCGTCAGTAATTTACTACATTGTTGTTATAGTACTATTCCAAAAGCTGTGATAAACTTTGTACATTTATTTACAAGCTTTTGGTTTTTTTTCTATCTTATGAAAAAATTAATAAATACATGAAAAAAAATAATGAACTGATAAAAAGCAAAATTTGGTCAAAAAAAAAAACAAAATTAATTATAAGAATTTTTAAGCTGTAAACCGTTTTTATTTTATGCAATACAAATTAACAAAAAAATATTTTTGCAGTTATTAGAAAAAAAGAAATTGGATGAAAAAATAGACATCAGATTTTTCAACTTGTTTACTAAGCGGGAATTCCGCTAATTTAATATTTTTTAAGTAAAATTACTACACTGTTTTTACTCCAATTTGTTTGCAATGCACTTTTTTACGAACCTACCCCAATATGCAATATTTAAACATTTTTTGAAAGCAAAAAAAAAAAAAAAAAAAACCCCTTTTAAAAAAATGAACGTGCCGCATACAGTCCTTCTTGTGTGTGTTGCATGAAAAAAGCGGTAGAAAACATGCATAACGCACTTTTTATTGTCCATGTTCACATCGAGAGCACTATGAACCAACCAAAAGGGTTTGTTATTGCTCAATCTGCAATTGAAGGAACACTTAGAAAACGGAACGAAGTAAAAATGGGGAAACAACAATGCACTTACTTAACCTTTTAGCGTTGTATTTGTTTTATTTTTTTTTTGCATTTTGTCATGTGCTAGAACTGCTATATCTCTTAAAAATTAATTTTTTTTTTTTGCATAGTGCAGTTGGTGATAAGTCCTTAAAAACGTACTTAATTATGTATTATGATCAGGGCTACCGCTTTTGGTTATTTCTAACCACAATTGGTAATTTTTTTTCTCAATGTGGAGATTGAATATTTTTTTCATTTTTGTTACTTTTTTTGTAGATATAAAAAAACGTATGAATATGGTTACCTTGATGCAATTGCAATTTAAGTTTTTTAAACTTTTGACGTTTTTATTTACATGGGGGGGGGGGGGAGTTTTCGCATATTTCGACTAGAAGGAAATTATTTACGACTTCAAATAATGTGTATTTTGCACTACGATTTTCTCATTAACTTTTTGTTTCAAATGAACGGAAGTTTTTTATTCTTTATCGAAAACAAAACATCTCTTTCAAAATAATTATCAGATATTTTTTTTAAGATTTTTGTAAAAAAAAATTACCAAATGTGATTTGTATATTAGAAACGGCCATGTTCTGAAATGAATGTCAAATGAACTTTAATCGATGAAGATTTTCAATTTATTTTTTTCAAATGAGCGTTGTTTTTCCTAATTTTAAGAGTAGTATAATATCACACGAATTTGATTTCAGAACATGAGTGAAAAAGGACACAACAGTAGTTTTAGTGTTTCTAAAAACTGGAATAGAAGTAAAATGTTCTAAATTTACATTATTTCCAGTAGTTTATTTTATTAGTTTTGATATGTATTTACATAGGAATTTTAAAGATTTTTCAAAAATAAACTGATATAAAATCTATGATTTTAGAATTTATGGAATTTACTGTAAGAAAATGGCGTGAACTTAAGAAATTTTAAATATAACTTTTTATAACCTGTCGATATGTATATTTATTTAATGTTTTTTTGCAGTATTTTTAATTTATAAAAAAAGACTAGTAAAACTTTAATTTAGTACCTTCCTTTATTAGATTTGTTTTTTTTTTTTTGATCTGGATTAATAGATACCTATTAATTAATTAAATATTTATATATATATATCGCCAAAAGTAAATTTCCATCAACAATGAATTCAAAAATCGCAACATTTGACAGCTCTGCCAATGAAAGTTAAAGAGCGGAAAACAATTAAATTTTTCCTTTTTTGTTATTTTTAACTGTGAAGTACAAATTTTGTTTATTGTACAAAAATTGAATATATTAACTTTTAATAAACTGAATTTTTTTATAGAAATTTGACGGGTTTAACTCTTTTATAACAAAAATATTTTTTATGAAAAAGTTCTCAAATAAATAAAATATTTTATTTTAAGTTTCTCGTTGTTTTTTTAATATGTACCAGAATTACATTTCTTGTGTTGTTTTCTTAATTTGTAATTAATATTTTCCTATTAATTTTCATGTTTTTTTCAATTAACAAGAGACATTTCTAAATTGGGTATATTTTTTCAGATTTGGTAACTTTTTCAAAAATGTTATTAATCGTGGCAGCACTGATTATGATGTACATATGTATGTATGCGCATTGTAAATACCCTGTCGGAAAATGAGTTAGCTCAAAGTTAACTCATGGTTAATCAGAAGTTAGTCAGAGGTGACTCACAAGCTAACTTTACATGGTTAAAGCTATTCAGTTTTTACACGCAATGTCCGCAGTACGAGTCAGTACTCACTCACACTGCATAACTTTAAGATAACCATAAGTTAGCTCATTATGAGTCAGCTTGTGGTTCATAGTTTAAAATTTCATTGTGTTATTTTGTAAATCCCTTTACGTTGCGTTCAATAACTTTTCACAGAGTTTTTTGATTTTTCAAAATTTGTATGCAAATATTTTTTAAGTGAAGTAAAGTGTTTTACAAAATATGGGGGTTAATCTAAAGATGAAAGTTTTATATGTTAGGTCAGTATGATAACGGAAATCTTAGTTAGTTGAGAAATCGTTTAACACTAGAAAGATAATCATATCATCACATACGTTAAAGGTAATCGTGCGTAAAACAGGCGCATTATTTTAACCTGATATATTGTTGTATTTATTGATTTGTTAAGAACAAACTAATGCGGATTATATTTTTAAATATATGTATATTAAATAAAAATACCGAAATTTAAAATATGTGTATATATATTTATTATGAAAAGGGAGTGTAACAAAAAAAATTTTACGTAATTAAAGTAAAAATCGTATTCCTTGGAAAAGTCATTTTGACTCACAAACTCGTTATATTTTAAAATTGGCAATAACTACCACAGCGACGTGAGTGCCTCAGAGAAGGTGAAATATCTGAAGTGCACGTCCACGGATTCATGCTTAAGGAGAAATCGCAGTTTATCTTTCTAGGGTTAAAGAACTTGACCTCTTTTTTTTGCTTATGAAAAATTTAACTTAAGCAACACAGACTTACATATCTAAAAGCCTTCCCGTGCGCAAAAAATGTGTTAGTGAGAGAATAAATTTAAATCTTAACTTAGCCAAAATTAATTTTTAAAATAAATTTTGAGTCTTTTATTATGACATCAAACATTGCATTAATACTAAAAAATAGGAAGACATTTCATAGAAATTTAAATACAGAAGTAAAATAAAGCAGTAAAGTAAATATGTCACTGGTTGTTATTTAAGCTTTTATTTATTTTTTTTGCTTTTGTTCTTTTTACATTTTGTTTTATTTTATTCCTTCATTTATGTACACACCAATTATACATGCATATGTATGCATGTGTATGCACACAAATATGAATAGAATGACTGTGTTAAGTCGTCTGTGTTGTTGCTTTTTAAGTTGCATTTCCAAGTTTTGGTTGTATTTTGCTGCGTTGTGTTGCATTGCGTTAGGTTAGGTTAGGTTTAGGTTTTATTTGTTTTCAAAGTTGCCTCTATAAAGAAATATGACGTCAATATATAATAAAATACATAAATAACAAAAGAACGCAATGAAAATTCTCACACAATAAAAACAAATAATCGTAATACTTACATACAAACATTTGTAAGTGTGCAAATGTACACATTAGAGTGGTTCAAAAAACACTTTGCCCGCTTATTTTAAAGTACAGGTAAATATGAATCACAGTGACGTTAAACTACATATAAATAAACAAAAAATTTTCCGGAGAAAAAAATTAAAAAGAGATAGGTAGTATCAAATTCAGGCACAAGGACTCTCTCCTCTACGGTAGAACAAACATCGGTTTCGGTAACTAAAGAATCCTGCAAAGTCGGTCCTAACGCAAAACCCCTTTATTTCACTGCACCGCTTAAAATATGGGGTAATCTACCTTTATTTTCGATAACTTAACTAGTGTGAACATTAAACATGTTATGTACATCAGAATCAAAAATATTAAACTTTTATAATTTATTTTAAGATTGTATGTAATTGAATTCTGACCTGGATATGAGAAACGATGTATCCTTTCATATATTTAGATACCTAGAAATGTAGCGCACAAAAGTGTCTATGTAAACCGGCCAAATATACGGTTTGCTGTTGTGTACCATTACCAACATGCAATATGCGCTACCAAAATAAAAAAATATATGTACAATGTATAATAATAAAGAAAACAGGATAGGCTGTCATGAAGAAAGAGAAACACATACATCTACATGAGTATATCTTGCATATGTGTTTGTGCTTAAACAAGAAAAAAGCTTTTGTTTAAAGAAAAAAAGGCCTACAACAATAAAAACGAAGAAGCCTTTAAATAAATTTACAAAAGCAGAAATCAAAACAAAGACAAAAAAGGCCGATAACCTTTTGGAGTCATACATGCAGTGATGATTTGATGATGGGACCAATGACGAAATATTGTTAATAGTAATTCAAATTAAGTTGTAAAAGAGAAAACGTATTCTAATAATCAAGTAATACCTGCATCGCACGACAATTATCTTTTGAATATCATGGTTATTTCATAGTTTTTTTAATGGGTTTACCCAGTTAAATAAATAAAGTATGCATTTTTATTCTACCACACACATTAATATAGTTTATTTGGTAATTTGGACTTTCCAGTATTTTCGATATTCATTCCATTAAATATAAATAATCTACCTATATTATTAAACAATTTTATTTATATCTTAACATAAAACATTTTATGTACGTGAAATTCTTTTAGTGCGTGTTATTCGCATTGAACAAGTTAATTCTTTAATTGAGCTGCATCATCGTATATTTTTTGGGGACTTTATCACTGTGCAACATTTTTAAAGTTATCGAGTGCAAACTCCTTCTCCTATGGAATTCCTGAAAGAACTTAACGAAACTAATAAACCCCTATTTAAGATTCCATATAATTCATAATTCTTCAGAACATAAGAATACAGGAAAAGGTGTTTTTTCGCATTTTCAGCTGTTTTTTACATCGAGAAATGTATGAAAAATATAGCAAAGGGCAAAAACACTTTATGTTGATTAATTCAGGTTTTTTTGCCTTTTGCAATATATTTTAGAAAACTAACTAAGAGCACGGGTGTCATGTAAAATCCCAATAAAATTTTTTAATAATATAAAATAATTTGTAAAAAAAGAGCAATTCCCAGATTCTATTTGATAAAAAAACATTTATATAAATCTTTAGTTTTGGGTGTTAAAGGTAAGCAAGTTTGTAATTAAGCATTTTAGGCGGAATGACTTCTAAACACGATTGCAATATTAATAATATTTACAAGGCATGAGACAAATATTATTTGTTCCGAAGAATTAATTACTTTCATAACTCTTTTAATCTTAAAAGAAGTTAGTACAGATTTTTTGGTACACAATAATGACGTAGGTAATACAGAAATTCGTATGCTTTCCTTTTAATTATAACTTTTAGAGAAAATATTTCCAGTCATTCTTATATTACTTAAAAAATATGTTTCAATGGAATGCTATTGGTAATCGTGTGATCAAACTTGGCAACCAAAACAAGTAAATCATTATTTAACAAGCATTTGTTTTGGTAATGTGTGGTAATTTAAGTTAATTTTGGGTGTTAAGTTAAGTAAAGGAAAAAGCAAATAAATATATTTAATCTTTGTATTGGTTCTTGAGCGAATGATGAGTCCTGTAATTATAGAAAACCTTACATATGTAAATAGTATTTCCGATTAACATTTTGTTACATTCATATTCTGTTTATCGCTCATTTCTTACACAAACCGCATGTCATATCGAAATGAAGGGGTTTTAAAATGGAACAAATTTTGAAAACGAGCCTGTAAAGAAAGTTCATAAAAATATTCTTTTTATATACTTAATAATATGAATACCAATTATCTTTGCAAGAACAACTCTTAAGAACATGAAAAACTACAGTAATTTCGTAAATAATTGAAACCAAAATCTCGTTCGATTCCAATTCCACTTCATTTCGATTTTTAGAACGTGCCCGAAAGTCTTTATCGTTGATATACAGCTCTTAAAGTTAGTGCCCTTTTACATTATAGGCGAGAGGGAGAGAAGAATTTAAAGGAGCGTACTCTTCGATTAGGTTTGTTCATTCATTCGTAGTTTTAAACATGAAGTTATCTGCAAGCTAATGTATACACACAAAGTTGTAACGACAAAAATCGAGCAAACATAAACATAAGAGCGACTTTAAAGAAGAAGCGACAATAATCGCAACGGCACTTAAGTGCAGTAAGTTTTTGTGGATGCATTGGGATTATGACTAAACAATTGACTGACCCACTTATGAATAACAAGGCTAATTCTGATTATGTTACTTAATAGTAATAATCAACAGATTTGACAGTCATTAATAAAAAAAAGTATTCGCCTTTGATGTATAAAACATCAAGTGTCGTTGGAAAAAACCTAATCACTGTCAGTTTTTTTAAAGTAAAGTCAATTTTATTATTTAGTCTGCAAAAAGCAGTAATTAGAATTGTATTTATCTGGAATAAAAAATTATATGTATCGGGTGTTTTTTTCAGTGGTATAGAACTTCGAATTGAAATAAAACACAAGAAAATCGTTTTAAAGACCATCAATTTGGCTTTATTGGAAGGATAATTTTATGCCATTAATGTTTAAATATGATTTCATGCATGTGGCCGCCGCGGCTGGCTCGAATAAAGCCAATTCTACAGGTTTCTTCGGTGCGCACTGTTCGACGTCTCTGCGGATGCGTATTATCACATAGAGTAAACGTAGTGCGAAAACGATCCATGGTTAACCGAATTAATTTCTCTGATGGACGATTATGTCGACCATAAAATGGACGGAGCTTGCGGTAAACTTCGCGAACTGAACCGTTATTTTCGAAATAAATTTGCACGATTTGCAAGCGTTGTTCTTTTGTCAACCTGTTCATGATGAAATGGCAAACCAAACTGAACATAAATGACATTAGAGTTGCCAGATTTGACCACAAAATGCCAGTTTTATCTCTATTCGAAAAACAAACCTGTAAAAAAAACACCCGGTATATCTACCCATATTGTTAAATAAAATAAGAAACTCATGAAATATATTATTAAATTTTAGACGAGAAGACCTGTAAAAATCAGTTATAATTTTTATAATATTTAACATTATGAAATTTACTTTTATTTTAAATTAATTTAATTAGTCATATTATCTGTATGGCATATTTTCTTGTTTAGCTTGTTTTCCTTAAAAAAATAAAAAGAATCTTCCAACATTCCCAAATGTGTCACGCCAGTTATTATTATACTACACTGTCTGCCATAACTACAGCCACATTGGTTTTTTTTTTTGTATTTTTAAAAGTGCAATGAATATTTAGATGAAAGTTGTTGTAGTATATTTAGAAATGCATATGTCAAAAATATTGTTTTTTTCAACTTCAAGATATAAATCCCCAACTATATTTATTGTTTTGGGGACATATTGGGCTACTTTTAGTGCCATATATAGTGGCTCTGATTTTCCCAGTATGTAAAGTACAGGGTGTTTTTTTTTCGAACTGTTTTCAACCGAATACTAACCATGCGGTGTAATTTTTTTTAATAGCTAATGATATGCCTTTTTTTATTTTTCATATATAATTTGGCTTGCTATCTTATATTATAAACAAAAAATTGGCCAGTACACTTAGAGAAAACAAATTGAAGACCGATCAAGGTTAGAAGTAAAAATTTGTTATTTAAAATGGCTTAAAAACAGCCAAAAAAAAATTGAGAAAAACTAATAAAATAGAATGAAAACAAAGCCAAATAAGTAAACTAATAAAAATGTTGGACATATTTTGTGCTTATTTAAAATAAATCAGAATTATTATGTAATTATTTTAATACAATTGTAAAATATTGAAATTATTCTGTTAAACAATCATTCCAAATATACGTTTTTGTCTCTATGCCAAGTTGAAGGCACATAGCTTTGTTACAGTTACCGCAGCAAAAACGAGTTTTTCTGAGGTTTGGTTGTGGATTTACAAATAACGCACAACGAACGGTAATATGTTGAACTTGACGGGCGCGGCATCGCTTGCACATGTGCGGACTGCAAGTTAGGATTTTATATGAGCTAAAAGTGCAACCACGTAACATCATACTCCAGACCCCGACGTGATTCTGAAAAGAAACGGGCTTTAGAATGCCGAACAAGTAAACAGATGATCACAACTACTTTAATTATTCTAATTTATAAGAAGATACATAAATTATTATTGTCGGTGACGACGATATTGTGGGTGCAATCGCACAGGCTGCTGCCGACACCGACAGACAACAACATGTTGCCAATAACGAAGCTGGGCAAATCGCAAGTGTAAGTACGTATTGCTACATTCTGGCATGACAAACCCTCTATGGATCGCACAAATAGAATCTCAGTTTGCTGCCGCTGGTATAACTAACGGCAGCACGCAATACCATACAGTTGTAGCAGCCATCATGCTAAATCTACTTGTGGATAACATGTACGACATAATAAAGGCACACCTCTTGGGACATTATGCTGTCTCAGAGCAGAAACGCATGAAAAAAATTTTAGAGGACATGCGTCTAACACAATTTCTGCGCGAGATGCTAAATTTAGCCGGCAACGAAATCAACCACAACATAATCAAATATGTCTGGATGAGCCGACTAGCACCAAATGTGGGTATCGTTATTTAAAAAATTATTGAACCGCTTGAAAAATAAGCTATACTCGCAAACAAAATATTTGAGATAAGCGTTTGACCAAACGTCAATGCAGTTATCAAAAGTTATTTTTGGGAATACAAAATTTTATATTAATTAATTCATTTATTAATGACGTGCTAAATTCCCAATTTTTATTTTTGATAAAAACACTGAAATTTATTGTTGTGGGAAAGCTAGTTTCTATTTCTATTCGCATTTCGCCGGTTGCTTAGGCCAGCTCATCAAATGAAGTATATGCTGGTACCACCGCAAATACGGCAACAAAGGAAACAAGTGTTTGAAAACAACAACAATCCAACAACAACAACCCCGAGCAAAATACACCATAAGGTGCACTTAGCGAACTTTTTCTTGTGGGAGGGTTTTAGTGTCCTAAATATGATCCAAATGATTTCAAATTTGATTTATTCGATTCAGGACAACTTACTTGTAGAATTCATAGCCTTCGTTTCTTAATACTTTTGCTACAAAAAAAGATTGCATATAAAAGTCAAAAATGGCCTGGCCAGATCATGTAGGACATCTTAGGGTTAAGCAAGTTGAACTGGGTCTGGTCAAATTTACAGACAACTTTAAGTATTAAACTCTAAGTTCAAGTATGCACAATTTATAGCACCCGAGTTTTTGGCTTAATTATATGTTTAAATACCTAAAACCAACCAATACTATTTAAAATGAAGCGCATCTGTAGAAATTATATTATGCACACAAAAACTTTTAAAACAATACTTAAATCAATAAAATTGCAAATTAAAAAAGCATGTTTTTGAGCTTCTCATGATAGTGAATATTTGATAATCGTTATATTCATTATCATTCCTTTTCTTCATCTTATTCGCATAATTCTGTATCAGATGCTTTTGGCTACGTAAAAGTACAAAAAGTCCCACTATTAAATGTTAGAAAACAATAAAAATGTACCACTATTTGAAATTTTTCAAGGTTGGTATGTTTACAAAAAGATATATATATAATAAAAATATATGTAACTGTTCTAAACAGAAATGTAGAGAATAGTAAAATCATATTTTTAGGCTTGGGGGGTTTAATTGACAATTTTTATTTTTCAGCAACTGAAAAATAACGGTACATTTTTGGATAACCCAAATATAAAAAAAGACATAGAGGAACTATTGCTTCCGGGAATCCAAAGAACCATTTTCAAGAATAAAAAAGTTAATTTTCGCGAAATTTTTAATCACCTCTTTCTATTAAAACCCCTAAATTTTTTATTCACACATAAAAGGCACTTTTGTTTTAAACAAGTCTTTGTTACAAAATTTTGTTTTGTAGTTCTAAATAATCAATTGAATTATTAAAACATGAATTAATAATATATGATTCTCCATTTGCTCATCTTCGCTCCCATAATATTGTTCTTCTTCCTGTTGGTAGTTTTCAACGACCCTTACGCCATCGTCTTTTACTGAGATTTGAACAAATTTCCTGGAAAATGCGTTATTAAAAAAAATCTGCAGCTACCTGCAACTAAAATATATTAAATTCGGAAGATAATTGATTGTTCAACATAATTATTATGGTATTATGTCTATAATTTTTTTTTTTTTTTTTTTTTGTAGGTCTAAATAAACTTCCAATTCTTCATTTGTTCATTTAAAGGTCACTTAATTTTTTCCAATTCAATCGACACAATAGATGAGCTCACCAACATTTCACTGTATATTATTAAAGTGTTCGCCTTCGAAATTATTTTCCATGTTTTCATTTTCAAAAACTAAAAATTTTTATTACGAAAAATGTTATTTTTTTTTTTATTAAACTAACAAAATTCACTGTACTCAATCGTTGTTTGATAACTTATTTAGAAATCGCAAGCAAAACAATTGATAAAGTAACAGAAAATCTATTTTGTCGACAATTTTTAAAAGCTCTCAATAGTGGAGAGGGTATTATGATGCATTTGTGCTGATCTGTAACACCCACCTTAAAGTATACCGATCGACTGAAAATCAATTTCTAAGTCAATCTAACGATGTCCATCCGTCCGGCTGGCTAGCTATCCATGTAAACCTTGTGCGCAAAGTACAGGTCGCAGTTTTGGAGATAATTTGATGAAATTTTGTACATTAGTTCTAATTGGCTCAAGGACCAAGGTTTGACCGACTATCCTTTTTTACTTGTTTTTTTTTTTTATATAATAGCAAAATTTAGATATTTTTTATTAAGGCTTAAGTTCATTGAATTTAATTTTCATTAAATTATTTTTATGAAGACAGGAATTTTACAACATGAATATTATTTAAAATTTTATTGATAATTTTTCATTCTTGACTGCGCTGAGATTCGAACCCAGGCTTTCACGGACAGGTTACCCATACTAGTTTCGATTGTAACCACACAATCTCGTCAGTGGGGTTTGCCGTTTTACTCACTCGGCTATTGAAGCCGGATGACGTCAATATTCAAACATATCTTTAAACCAAATGGTATTTCACCTTGGTAGATCGAAATTTGCTTTTTTAATGAATGATTATCTATTTGAATTGATTTACATGTTCTTCCTAACTTCTGTTTTTTCGTAGCTTTTGTCAAGAAAAATTATCAATAAAATTTTAATTAATTTTCATGTTGTAAAATTCCTGTCTTCATAAAAATAATTTAATAAAAATTTAATTCAAGCCTAATTAAAAAATATCTAAATTTGGATTAAAAACCATTAACAGTTCAATCAAATAACCACAATACTAATAAAACAAAATAATCAAAATGTTCAATATTTTATAAATTATAAGAGTAACAAACACCGCAACTCTTGCACTGTTAGACTAGCTTACTACAAACTAACCTACTGAGGCCCCGAGTTTTATACTGATAATGTATAAATTTGAGAGATACGATTTTGCTGATCGTTAAAGAGTTTATTATGTTAAATAAAACTTAAACCGTTCAATTCTGAAAAAAAGTTTATTTATTCAGATATTGTTCAAATTCATTAAACATTAAAATATCGGCATATTGCTCGGTATTTACACATTTATCCATTTTTTCGGAAATCCTCTAATTGAAGATTTTATAGTTGCTTCCGTTACCTTTTTGATCATGTCCTGGGATACCTTTCTTGTGTTCTTCAATTCTCTTTTTTCAAGAGCCCAAAATCTTTAAACAGGCCGAAGCTCTAGACAGTTGTGTGGATTTGCCTCAAGTGGCACAAAATATACATTATTGTTTGAATATTAGTCAAATTCCTTTTTTCCATACTGGCATGATGCAAATAGGGCCAGATATATCAAGCCACTCTGTGCTGTTTTAAGAAAGGTAAAAGTCGTTTTTTGTAGACATTCCGTAATATAAATTTCTGTGTGTTTTCTCCATTATTACAACTGTCTGAGAAAATGGCAACGACTTACTTACGACTCTGTTTCTTAAATTAAAAACAGAACTAACTAAAAAATGGTAAATTGCTTTGTTTTTTGTGCTAAGCTGTGTTTCTTTTTAAAGTCTGAATAATTTAATTTGACCTAAAACTGTCATTAAAGTTACCATATCCTAAGCAGAAAATATGGCAGCTTCAAATTCTTAAAGCTCACTTGTAAAGTTACCATGAGGATAAACCTCCTATTAGCTTATCAGTCACTTTTTAGGTTAATGTTAACTTGTAATAACCAACAGCCATTTATTTGTCAGATAGCATCCTAAAAATAACTATTTGGCGACTTACGTAGCATTAGCTCTGCATGAAAGATTTGAGGGCTTAGAGAAAAATGAAATCTTTTATCTAAAATTCTTTACCTTCGATACAAAGCTAGAAAATTTCAAAGACAATAGATCGAATTATATTCAAAATTTAAGACCAAGGCGCAGAAATACTTAAGTTCTCAAATGAGTTAAGTCACATCTGAGAGACAATTTTTTACTATTGGTCTGCTTCAAGTTGTGAAATTATCTCCTCGAAAGTTGAGAATACATACTTTGTTCTCAACTTTTTAAACAAAAGTCTTATTAATATTAATTTGAATATTCACATACACTAAGTGTTTTCATGATGTCGCTTAAAATCGCCATTTGTGCAAATGGGCGAACTTGCGAGACTCGTTTCATGAAGACCCATTTTAATTTTTGTGTAATTTTAAACAATTAATATAAGTTTGTTAGAAACGTCAATGCAAAAAAAAAAAAATAAGAAATTAAAAATATAAAAATAATGTTGAAATTTGTGATTAAAATGTGAAATTTGTTTTGATTAATGCATAAGGAAAGCCAAAAGAGTAATTTTTTTAAATTATTGGAAGAATTTATTGTTTGTGATTTATAAGCACTTGAATTTTTTATTGAAAACGACGGTAAGCATTACAAAAATCTGTTTATACAAATGCACAATTGAGCAGCGCAACCTTGGGAGTCAAAATTGTTGGGCATATTTACGAAGTTTGTGTAAAATTGACAGTTCATTTGCGAGGGCGTAAAAATGCACAGTTTGCACAGATTGCGAGACTTTTAATCGATATCATAAAAACCGTTCTGTTTTTTGTTTTCATTAATTTCGGTGTTTCGAAAATCGTATCGGCAAAAAGGCGTATCGTTGCATCCCTATTTCTTATCTTTATATTGATTTATATTGATATTAATAATTTAGCACTTCATTAATAAATGAATTAACTTTTTATTTCAAAAACCAATTTGACTTTTTTTTATTTATTCTAATTGAAAGCGGTTAACCGGTTATTTTTTAAATGCTTAACCGAAAACCAGGTTTTTTAAAATAGCAACTATTCGACATATTCAAACACCGGTTTTGGAAAAAAGTCGAAGAATCGATCTCCCTACTACGTTCATACATATCGCACAATAAATCATAAACATTCACAACAAAAAATTTATCAAAATTGTTTTTTTTCATAAACCAGTAATGCGATTCACTAACTTTTTTTACGATAATCGTATCTTTAAAATAAATATAAAAAAATTTATCGAATTTACTATTTAGTAACACTTTTACCGATATTCGCTGTCGATTAAAGTCAGCTGTTACTTTTAGCAGTTTTTTTTCGTTATTTTGGCGACAATAATTGACGTTGTGTTTATTTAATCGATAAAGTGTATTTTATGTTTAAAGTGGCTGAGGCTCGACTTCTTACATGCATACTACATACATACATACATATGATTGTATGTATATGTATGAAAAAAAACAAAATTCTAAGTTCAAAATGTACAAAAAAGCAACTTATGAACAAAAACAGAACTCTAAATCTAAAATTCACAAAACAATATAAAAATAGTAAATTAAGCACAACTTCATTTGCTTTTTTTTTCTCTTTTGTGCTTTTAGTTTATTTTAACATTTTGTAGACAGATTTGTTACGAAAACTACAGCTGTTTACAATCGTTAAAAAGAAATTACAGAATCACACTATCGTTACTGAAAGCGAATATATATGTCGACAAAAATTACTATTGTCGGTTCCTTAAAAATTAGTGAATTGCACCACAGTTCAAAAATCAAATCTATAACGATCACGAACATTTCATTTGCGTAACTGTTTTTCTTTTTCTGTTTTACCCAGTATTGCTTAATTTTCAAACATCCCCCCTGTTTATGATTAAGTGAGCGATATATACTGTTTTTGTATTATAAAAAAATGTATACAAAAATTTATTACGATATATAACTGGCTGTTCGCCGATATCGAACGTTAACGTTTGCATAGAAAATTACATTTAAAATAAAAACAATTGTTGAAATTTTGTTTTTGTTTTAAATGTTATTTACTATGCGAACGTTAAAGATTTTAAACATATTTTAAATAAGTATGTATGTATTATTCGCATTCGGTTAACACATATTCGTAACACCTCTTGAACGTGACTATCAGGGCTAAAATCGCCAAAAAATTTTAAACCTATAACTTGAGAGATCAGTTATTTGAATTTTGCAAAAAAATAATTTTATGAAGTATGCAAAATGAGTAGGGTTTGATGTAAAAAAAAGCAGTTTATGTAAGCGTGATTTTCTATGTGAAAATAAGTCAGAATATGATAAAATTTTGTATTCGATTTTCATTGAAACATAATGTTACTTTGACAGGAAATGAAGCAAAGGATAAATGTTTTAAAATTTTCAAGTTTTCAAAAATTTTAAGTGAATATTTTTTTCAATATTGTAAGTAATGCTTAAAAGAAATTTCTGATTTAATTTCGTAAAAATCGTGTCAAAATATACAAAAAAAAGCTATGAATTTTTTCGCTCTCCACACCACATTGTTTTCAACGCTTGATATTATTACATGATTGATTTACTTTTGCTATTAATTCTACTATTTTTCAATGCTACCCAGTATACATTATTATTGTTAAAAATTTTAAAAATGCCATTTAATATGCAATCAAAAGCGATTCAGTTTTTAGAATTTATTTTCCAAAATAAATTAAAAATTGACTTGTTTTTTGGTGGAGATCCGACCCAGTAATAATGTGCTCCAAAAGGAACAAGTTTTACGTATGAATTCACACCTCAAATCGCTTCAAACCTGCTGATGGGATGCCTGATTTTTTTCTATGGGGTGTTCCCGGCTTGGAGGACTATTTTCTGCTGACAACAAGCGCTTCTTTTAACATAATAAAACATGCAAACAAAGCACTCCTAAAGTTCTTTTTTAAGGACTAACTATATTAACATATTCATTAATGTTTTACTTTTACCGGTTTAAATGCTTTTTTTAAGCATTTTCGTAAACCGTAATATATATATATATATATATATATATTTTTTTTTTTTATTATTTGAAAACCTTCTTCGTTCTAAGCACTAAAATAGCAGCTTTTTTGTATATTTTGTTCGTTATTATTTACTGCTGCATAAGAGCTCTCTTATTGAAGCGCTCGATTATGCGCTTTTTCTCTTAAGAGCTTCAAAAAAACAAAAAAATTTTCACTGGGGATGATTGATAACTTTTTGTAAGGCAAATGTCTGAAAATAGAATAAAGCTAAAGATTTATTCCAAGTTTTTAAAGAAACAATTTTTAAATGTGTTCAATGTAATTATCTGGCAATATTATCAATTTTTCATCTAAAACAATCGCATTCATATTGCGATTTTAAAATTTGTTAAAAATTTAAAGAAATAACTATAGCCGTACTCATACATTTTTTTTATAAAATTAAGAAAAAATGCGTTATATAAATCGCCAACTTTTTTAAATTTTGGCAAAAAAAATACCCATGTCACCAAATAAGTTTATAAATCGCCATGTTTGGCGAATTTCGTCACATCGGTCAGCCCTGGTGGCTATAGCTATGTCTAGTGTTGCCACGGCCAAAATAAATTTGTAACCAAAATGTAAAAATAATGTTACCAAATGCAATAAAAAGACACCAAAATATTTATGTATTAAAGACAATATATTTTGCCATTCAGTGATATATATATAAGTATTAATATAGACACATAAACCTCTGAATCGATGTTTATAAAATTTTACAGTATGTTACAGGTGGTCGGGATGGAACAATAGGCTTTATAATTTGTCGATGTTTTTATTGGAATTGGCACCTCCCAAGCTAAAACATTTTTTCGTCTATTTGCAAAACTGTTTTGGTAAGAGCTTTTAAACTTTTGAAAAATCAATAGACTATAAATCTTTGTAAATTACTAGGTTTCATATTGTCTCGGTAGGAGTAAAGAAAAGGATACCGCAGATAGTGGTTATTATTTAAAGAATATGTAGCGTACATGGCTTAATTGGTAATCGGTTACATAAAAAATCGTCATAAGTGAATGAAAAATTTTATAAATATTGAATGATGATGTAGGTTGCGCGCAATTTTAAAGAAATTTATTTTTAAAAGGTCTCTAAGAAAACAACTTATAAAGTCAATCGAAAAAGGTGTTCATTAAAATTGTAATTACCTGTTTTCTTGAATGTTAATTGAAACACTCAACTTGAAAGAGAAATTGGAAGAAAATTCGTTTAAATTTTAAAAAGTATGATTGAATTGGTAAAAAAGTTCGAGGGTATTAACACTAGAAGTGCAAAACTTGATCGTCTTACCCCCCAAGTAAAACAAAAGATTGGTATTTTTCAGTTGAAAAAAGTAACCAAAATGGGAAAAAGTACACAAGTACACATTAAGAAAAAAGTAACCAATTTTGGTTAAATGTAACTAAAACGGCAACGCTGGTTATGACACACATTGTATAACTACATTTGTCTAGTCCAAAAATTACAAAGCAGCAAAATAGTTTAAAATAAAAACAAACAAACAAAAAAAAACACCTCTAGATTTATACAACAAAGTTTGCTAAAACGAATACTTTTATGTCATAGAATCTATGACTACGGATTTGTGTTTTCTAATAACAAATAAAATTATCGCTAACTGCAGTCAAATCGGCCGATCGAACGACAGACGGACCAACAAACTGACAAACAACAACAGCTACTACTATTATTATTTTTATTATTGTTGCCATTGCAGTTGTTGCTTGTGTTGACTGCCTCATTGCAAATCTAGGTCATGGATGAAAGAAAAAGCGTTGTAAAGTGGGTCATGAATTTTGTTTCACTCACGTTCAAGTGTATTTCGAATTTTTGCTTATTTATATATTTGTTTTAATTTTTTGTTTTTGCGTGTTGATATTTTTTATATTTTTATTGTTTTGTGTTTGCAAAATGTTCAGTCTTTATTTGTTTTGATAATTTTTTTTTTTTTTTTTTTTTTTTTTTTTTTTTTTGCTGTATGAATCAAATATCGTAATTATTTGTCATTTCATATACTTATTGTATGTACAACTGTATATACTTGTAGCAGGAGAGTAAACATGAAAAAGAATAAATAAACTTGTTAATTAATTTTTTTCTGTATTTTAGTTAAAAACGTTTCTATTCTTAAAGTAGATGCCATTTGATTAAAAATAAATAAAAATATCTGATTTTATTATTTATTTCAAGTGGGTGTTTTCTTATAAAAAGAGAAAAACGATCTTCTTCTTTTCTTGTAAAACTAAATATTGCTAAGTGTTGCAAAACAGATTGTTTAAACTATAAAGTGAAAGTTTACTGATTTTCTACATAAAGAAGCAATAAAAATTAAATAACAAATGTATTTGCAAATAAAATTGTATCAAACGTTGAAATTAAATTAAAAAAAAAAAAATACTTTTCACAGCCGTAATTATAACGAACAGCGTAAAATATGTACTTATTCATTAAGTACGAGAGAAAACAGAAATTATAAAATTTTTTGTGGCTTATCTTTCAATTATGCCGATATTTTAAATTTTATACTTAATCATCAACAAAATACTACCGTAAAACGAATTAAAAAATCAATGTCAAAATAAAAACGAAACGCAACAATTGCGTTTCCAGGGTCAAAAACGTGCGGTTTTTATTTAACGTCAATATTAATTATTTTTTTTTTTTTTTTTGTTAAGAAATAGTGTACGAATGCTATGAAATCGTACATAATATATAATTACCTATGTACATATATATAAATTTTCCAATAATCGAAACCTGGTAACGACCATTATTTCCAATATATCTTAAATGTTTTTTTTTGGAATCGTTAAATGAATAAAATTACCAAAATACAAAATTAACCAATTGATAAAGTGTTCTAAAGTGCTATGTACTACTTAAGGCCAAATAGTACTGTTGTAAACAGCCTATTGTGTTATCATATGAGGCATTACTTGTGAAGCGGACATACCAAAAAAAAATACTTTGTCGAATTTCCTTTATACTTCTCATAAATACCCTGCCGACAAAGTAACTAATATTTAGCTAGATATATACTAGCTTGTATTTACTTTAAACTAGTTGCATTTTTGATTTCTTTTATGTATCAAACTATCGTATTTAACGTTGGGTTGTATAGGAGCCCAATTAAACTAAATGTATGTCATTGTTCATAAGACTTTAAATCACAGTACAAAATTTCGTGTAGACCGGTCCAAAATTTACCATGTAAATCCCACTCTCGGAAAATACTTTAGTAGGTCTAAAACCGTAGCAAATAAAGAAATTGCGATAAATTTGTCTGATATTTTTTTTTTTTTAAAGCCAGAAATAATACCATGTAATTTTTCATAATACCAGAAATCACTTTTGAATTTTCTAATGATTGATCCATAATTTACCACGGGTCCAATATAAATTCCCCTCCTGAAAATCATTTTAGTGTAGCTAAAACTATTATGAATCATGACATTTTATTAAAATTAGTTAAAATAAAGTTTTGTATGACAAGAAATAAAATCATAAAACTTTCTGATAGTCGGCCAATAATTTAACATATGGCGAAACCGCAACCAATTATGATACTGACGTCAGTTCTTATAAAGATTTGCTTAAAATTTATGGAACACTCATTCTATTCTAACTGTCGGTGGAGGGTACCAATGATTCGGCACAGCCGAATACTACACTTGTACTTATTTTATTTTAAGTACGTTTTAAGTTTTGGTGTGATTTTATCAGATATAAAAAAATAAATAAAAGTGAGAAGCTAACAATATAAAATGTAATATTTCTTCAATATTTAATAATCTTTATTCTTATGCTGCCGGTAAATTTTTCAACAGCTATTTTTGTTTTTTCTTCGTAGTACACAGTGTGTACCGTATTTTATTTAATTTTAAAAGAAAGAACTTGCAATTTTTTATAAATTTATATCTCTGCAATTTTTTTTTATTAGAAAAAAAGGAAAGTGAAAGTTTGTAATAAATGTTTAAATTTTCCATCCCTGATTTTCTTCTTGTGCTTTTGTTAAAATACAACTCTGATAAAATAAAAAATGTAATTGTGAAAAACAATTTAAAAAATGTTATATCCGTAGTACTGTATTTTTGGACATTGCATAACAATTCTTTTCACACGATTTTGAATTTAATTTGATTTTTTGATATGTCCTAATACTCAGTATTATAGGGTCTTTTTGGATTTTTTTTATATATTGAAAATATTCAATACCAAAATAACACTTAAAAAAATAAAAAAGAAAGCTAGAAAAAAGCTTAATTTGAACTTTGTCTAACAAATTTTTTTTATTTAATTTTATGCTGAGTGTCAGCGTAAAATTATTACATTTGACAACAATCATGTTTTGAATCCCATTTTGAATTATATTATTATAAGTAATCGAGTTTTCGACAACAGTGATGCTAAATATATGACTGTGTTAATAATTTGTTAAGCTTTTACAAAACTATACTATAATAAATGCTTTAAAAATATATATGTAAGTATAAAAGTAAACCTAATTAAATTTGTTTGTTTATACAAAAATTGTTTTACTGGAACTGCGCTCTTCCTTATATACATAACTCCTCATATACTTAATAAAAACTCGGTTATAGTGACCCTCTTAATAGCGAACACATTTCCATGTTCTAAAAGATAATTTTTGATTCGAATAACTACATAAATATGTATACATATACTCGTATTTTAAATTCAGACTTAAGGTTTCTTCCGTATTATTTTTAAAATATAATAACGATTGTTTTAAAAATGCATTTATGTTTTGAAATTTGAAATTATTGTTAATTAGCAAACCATAGAATTTGTTTGGATTAGATATTTCCTTATTAAAAACTATACAACTTTTTTATTTAAGGCTTGGCCCATGTGAATTACCAGACCATTGGGCATCACCAATTACTGCAACAAAAACATCAACAAGTACAACACAAACAGGATCAGCAGACATCCTTAATATTACAAATAATTTTGCAACAATTACAACACTCCCGACAGCAGCTACAACAGCAACAACAAATTGTTCATATACGTCGAGCTCGTCGAGCACAACGTCGACAACAGGCACCGGCTCAACAGCAAATAATAACATTTGCAATCTGCCGCGTTCATCGCCCGCAGCAGCCACAGCTGCTGTAACGGTTTCAAATACTGGATCGGCAGTGTTAGGGCTGGCACCGATAGTTCCAACTGCGGCTGGTGTTGTACCCCTCCCGACCACTACAGGTAGTGTTGGCAGCGCGGGGGGCGGTGTAGGGGCTGCTGCAATTGCCAACCATAGAAGCGAAACAGCAACAACGGATTCCATTAACAGTGTTTCACCTTCAGCAGCTGCAAGTGTATTTTTAGCCAGGTTTTCAGCTCTACAGCAACAACATCAACAGCAACATAACATATTTTTAAATAACAACAGCTCATTGCTTATTAATAACAACAATTTGTTGCCCCTGCATTTGCAACATCATCAGCAACAACACCCTGCACTGCATAAAGCAGCTTCCTCGCAACGTTCTGTCAACATGAACGCGGTGGCATCACCGATCTCAGCCAACTCCACGACGTCATCGAATCGGAAACTACGAAGAAAAAATGAATCAAAAGCTAATTTGGTAAGTTCATTTTATGTAATTGAAAATACATAGTATACATATAAATAAGTATATAAATATGTAGATGTGTTACTTTGTTAAAAATGTATATATGTATTACTAAATGACTACTAGGGTATTCATTTAATCGGGCTTTTGCATTAATCGGTTAATCGCTCGATTAATTAGCCGAGGTTTTGGTTCAATCGGTTAATTTTGTTATTGATCGGTTAACCGATTAATAGAGTTTTTTTAAATTAAATAATTTCAATATATAAAAATGCATAAATTACACTATGCAACAAATGGAAAGTTTTTTTTTTCCTTGAATAACCACTATACTTTTTTTGATCCGCTATAGTCACCTAACTGAAAAAATCATCATTATTTCAAATTCAATGGTAAGGTATTTTTTTAAAAAAAATTTCTAAAAATTGAGATATTTTTACATCTTATCGTCACTTTATTTTTGGAGTTATTGAGGCCGAAGTGGCAAAAACAATATTTTTTTTTTGTTTTTTTGCAAAATTTTTGAATTCAAGAAATTCATAAAAAATTTAAATAACAAATACTTACCAGTTTTAGTACTTAAGCTCAAAGCTGCATGTATTAGAAGTAAAATAAATTTTATTTCATGAAAATTCATGGATAATTTCCTGTTTTATTCCCGATAAAGTGAAAGTACCTACTTTGACATTTTTTTATCGCAAATTTGTGTAGAGCTAAAAGTTTTGTGGTTTTTTAACGGGTTTACCCTGTTTATTGCACAGTATTTTGTTTAATCCTTTATTTTTATTATTTTTTCATAAAGCATAAAGCTATATATTAGAAAAAAAATAAATTCTTTTTCATGAAAATCAATGGATAATTTCCTGTTTTATTCCCGATAAAGTGAAAGTACAAACAAAGTTATCAAGTAGTTATTTTACAAAGCAACAAGATTTACAAAGCATAATCTAAAAATAATTTCGACTTTTGTTTTAAAATCTCCTCTCATATTTTCATTTAATAGCCCCTGATAACGTTGCTCCATGGTCTTAAGTTGTTGATGAAATCACCAAGGTTTTCCGGAAAACAGTCCAGATGCGAGTTCAAAAAATGTATTCTTAGTGACATATTTACACCTTAAATAAGAAATTAGGAAAAATAAACATATATGAATAAGAAAACTCATTTAATATTTACCCATTTTTGAATAGTTTTCAAGCAAATCATGGACGATTTCTTTGTAATTTGGACTCCTGATATTTCCTAGAAAGTTAGAAACAATTTGTCGAAATGAATTCCACCCAGATTTCTCATTTGCTGATAATTACTTTTCAAAGTTAGAACTTAGAAGCAATTTTCGAATTTAAGGGCCATCGAAAATCCCTTCGCCAATTTTTGTACATGAAAGGTTTGGAAATATTGTTTTCAAATAAACAAAGGCTCTACTCTCCTTTTCTAGTGCTTTCACAAAATTGTTAATTGTTTATACATATGTAGTGGTGGTTAAATTACATTGTCCTTTTTAATCAACGCTTATGGTGCTTATGGCTCTTATTTTCCAATCCTTTTTTATGTAGTAATTTTTGCGATCTCGGCTATCCCAAAGGCAGAGAAAACAGCAATACTTTGTATAGCCACCTTGTAGGCATGTTAAAATAGCAAGAACTTTTAAGTCGCAACACACTTTCCAATTGTGATTTTCATACTTCAAATTTCTCAATCAAGTGGCCATAGTTTCATAGGTTTCTTTCATTTCATGGCACGTGGAATAGGTATAGATGGCTTCTCGTTGCCAATATATAATAAAACAGACTTAAGGCTCTCTCTGCTACTATCAACAAATAACCGGCAGTCACTTGGAATATAAAAGGTATATCACACGGATCTTCAAGAAGTGACTTTCTATCTTGATGTAAAACGGGAAGTGTAAATCCATCTGCAGAAATTGTGGGGTAGGACCATTGCATATGTTTTCCAAAACCGCTTTTACTACACAATTGAGAAATTGCGCCGTTTAATTTTGGTCATAAATTTGCCGCACACATAACACAATACATCCGGCTCATTTTTACACGACATTTTTCTAAGTTTTTTGCTCATTTTTTATTTAATATTAATACTTGTCTTTTCTACAATCACTTGTTGAGTAGTGCAGATTGTGCAAGGTTTTGCCTTTATATACCTTTTTAAAATAACGAAAATTTTGGCTCTAAACACATTTACGATTAAAAATTTTACAAGTATGTAGGCACTTTTGCTTTATCGATCATAAAATAATTAAAAACCCATCGATTTTCATGTAGCTTTATGAAAAAATAATAAAGGTATAGAATTAAACAAAATACTGTGCAATAAACAGGGTAAACCCGTTAAAAAATCACAACACTTTTAGCTCTACACAAATTTGCGATAAAAAAAATGTCAAAGTAGGTACTTTCACTTTATCGGGAATAAAACAGGAAATTATCCATGGATTTTCATGAAATACAATTTATTTTTTTCTAATAGCTTTGAGCTTAAATGATGAAACAGAACTGCGGCTGAACGCTGTTTTCCATACAGTTTGACATAAAATTATGCCATTGAATGCGGTCGAGAAATAAAATCAATTTTATTTTGAAGACGTTTTTTCTCATGCTCTCACATAGAGACAATTATTCTCCCAACAATGCTACCATACTTTCGTTCAATTTCATACATTTTGTAAACAAAGAAAAAAAAAGAACAAAAGAAAACGAAAGAAATGAGAGAAAACTGCAGTTACGGTCGACATTTAATTATGGGCTTAAAAATTTTTGCCTGAAGTTGAAGACTCAATTCTGTTTCATCATTAGGTTCTAAAACTGGTAAGTATTTGTTGATTTAAATTTTTTATGAATTTTTTGAATTCAAAAATTTTACAAAAAAACAAAAAAAAATATTTTTTTTGCCACTTCGGCCTCAATAACTCCAAAAATATTGGCTTAATTAAAAAATGATATTAGAGAAACTTAAATCTGGCGTAATTTAAAATGTTTTGACGGATTGTATGCCAAAATCAGGTACGTCGTTCTAAAGTTACGATAAGATGTAAGGAGCAACCTTTTCAAAAATCTCAATTTTTAGAAAAAAATTATTTAAAAAAAACCTTGTCATAGAATTTGAAATAATGATGATTTTTGTAGTTAGATGACTATAGCGGATCAAAAAAATATAATGGTTATTCAAAGAATTTCTGCTTGTTGCTTAGTGTTATTTATTATTGGCAGTTAATTAGTAAAAAACCCAATAACATAACAAACATAACAATTCTTGGACTAAAACGAGCAAACAAAAGAATAATTCATAAATATGTAATGCTTTTTTTAATTAAATTATGTATGAACTTAAAAAAAAACTATTGATCATTTGATTAGTTATTTCGATAGATTTCGTTTGTTGTGCTTAGCGGGAAATGTAAGAAAAGATAAAAACTCATCACTGATTTATTGTTTGGTATTTTGTTTAAGCTTTGAAATCGTTGCAAAAAAGACTTTTTGAGTGTTTGTAGGTAATTCACATTCCCTCTGTAGTCTTGTTTGCTGATAGCTTTGGCTTTTCTAAAATTATTTAGGAGAACGTTTCCTGATGATCTGGCCTAAGCAACCAGTGAAATGCGCATAGCAACAGCTTATCCTCCAACAATAAATTTCAGTATTTTTTATCAATTATTTAAAAAGGGAATTAAGCACAACAAACAAAATCTTTTAATAAATAATAGTATTCACAAAAACAACTTTGATAATTATTTCGATAGTTTAAGAATTTCTTATAAAATAATCTTCTAGAAAAATAATTTGGTTTAAATGTTTAGAGTTTATGCGATTCTTTTCTTCAGTTTTGATAAGACTTGACTTTGAAAAAATTCTTTCATTTATCGTAGATGTTCAAGAAATCAAAGGCAGAACATCTTATTTTTCAGTCCTCTTCCTGGATTTTCCTGTTTTAATTTTTTTAAACTATTCACACTTCTCATTATTTCGGTTAATACTGTTAAGAGATTGATATGAGAAGAAACAAATAACTAAACGCATACATACAAACACTAATTTCAAATGAAGATCACTGAACACGTTCTTTTTTTCTATGAAATATATTTTCTAAACACATATGTACCTTTTATACATGAGACGAAACTAATAACTAAAAACACAATAAAATATGTTATAATACTAAATAAAAATAAATAATTAGGATAATAGACTAAAATTTACCGGTTTAATCGTTAATCAAAAATAGCCAATTTTATATTAAACGATCAGTTAATCGGGTAGTTATTATTCGGTTTATGATTAATGGTTAACCTAATGAATACTATTGGTTTTAAGTATTGTATATTTGCAAAAGAGTAGCAAATATCAAAAGCTACGACGCAAGACCATTTGCACATGATTGTGAATTGGGCTATTATGAATGTTCATATAACAACTGCATATAACAAAATACATATAATGTTTTTGTTGCAATACCGAAGCCACCTTCAGTAAATAATCCGTGGAAGAATTGGTAACCACCTGTCCAAGAGCGTATGTATTTGGTTGCATTAAAATCTTAAGTAATTGTTTGACAGATAAACATGAATTAAATCTAAATATTGTTGGTACAATTTTAAAATTCTCAATAGCTTTCTGCTTCACACGCACAGCAATATTCGCGTTTCGCACCCAGTCTGGCCATTTTGGCAAGGAAAATTCACTTTGTTTTAAGATAAAAATTCTATAGTGTAAATGTTTGAAAATATTCATAGAATTGAGCAAATAATTTGATGATTTTGCACCTATTACCAAAATGGTTATATAGATTACTAACTGCCAGGATCACAATGTCGACAAGAACATTTCTTTCGCATTTTTATATTGAAAACAATAATAAAAATTTTAAATTTGTTTTTGTTTTCAATATAAATATAAGAAAGAAATGTTCTTATCGACATTGTGGGCCAGGCAGTAAAAATTGTAAAAATTTAAAATTGTAAATATGTTTTTTCAATAAATGATATTTTAATTTTAATTAAAAAAATTTTCAAAAAATTATTTTATTTTAAACGAAGAAATCAATAAAAAATTTTTTGTTATTTAATTAATATTTTAATTAAAAATTTATTGCAAAACAACTAAAATGTTAATGAACTCAAAATTATATTTTTTTTAATTTTCTTTCAACTAAAAAAATTGGGAATTAACCACGTCATAGAAATATCTTATTAATAATAAATTATGTGTTCCCGAAAATAATTTTTAATAATAAATTTGCATGTGTCCGGCAAAAAAACTGAAATGGCAAGTTGCTTTATTAAGCAATTAGTTTTTTTTTTTAATTTTGTCTTTTCTTTTTACCCTATTACAACTAAAATTTGAGTTGGAAAACCCAGCCAGAAAAGATAAACTCACTGTTTATTGTTGTTGCTTTGTTGAAGCTTTGATATTGTTACAAGTAGGACCTGAGTGTTTAAAATTCTTATTCACTATATAGTCTTTGGAAAAAGTTTCCTGACGACCTGGCCTAAGCAACCAGCGAAATGTGCATTGAAACTAGCTTTCCCTCAACAATAAATTTCAGTGTTTTTGTCAAAAATAAAAATTAAGAATTAAGCTAGTCATAGAGAAATCTTATTAATAATGAAATACTTTTTAAACAATTTTTTTAATTGATAAAAACAATGATAATTTTTTTGGTGTATAGGAAATAAAATGATACAAAATATTTTGTACAGCATAGAATTAAAATGGTATTGATTTTGCAGGTATCAGAGGCTTGCGGGCCGGGCCCCCTAATCTTAACCACCTGTGCTACATATTTTTATGTATCTGATGTTTTACCAAAACCTACCCACTTGTTTAAATATTTATATGTATATGTATTTTAATTTCGTTAAAAAATAAGTCACTAAAATATATTTAGTTTCGAATAAAATTTGATACTGATAATAAATTTTTAAAAAAATCTTTTTTAGCATTTTTGGTCATGTCTAATCCCAGATTTAGCTGTAAAAATTTTTAAGATCTGGTCACACTGCGCCCCAAACAACATGTTTCGCCATACACAATTTTGCGAGCGAAGATGTTGTTTCATTTTGAAACATGCTGATAACATGTTATCGCTATTAAGTTTATCTGAACTAGCTGCAAAATAAAATCAAAACAAAATAAGAATTAATGTTAAATAAAATAAAGTAATAATAATATTAATATGCCTCGTACACAATAGGCAACAACATTTTAACTGGTGTTCAAAATAGAGAAACAATTTTTTTCGTAACCACACACAAATGCAGTCAACAATTTATTATTATTTTGTAAAGCATTTTGTTGAAATTTTCATTCAAAACTTAATAAAGTTATTATAAACTTCATATACATTTTCATACAAATTGATGCTGAAGTAGAAGTTGACTCAACTTTTTAAAAAAAAAATTGTTAAATTTTGGTTCGAAAAATGAAAGGAAAATATATGAAATTCTTTGGGAAAAAATAAGATAGAAGAAAAAACAAAATTGATGCTAGCATTGTTTACGAGGCTTCAACGTATTAAAAATATGTTTTGATTTTTGCTTAGGTTTTTTATTTTATATTTTATGTTTTATATTTTATATAAATAAAAATTAATCAAGCTCGAGGCCAGTGTTTTTTTGTAAATAAATATTCCTTTTTATTTAATTCCGTTATTTCGATCTTCGTTGAAGATCATCATCAGGGATTGTTTCAGTGAATTTTTATTAATACAAAAAACTTAAAAATACATTGTGTACGTATCAACATCTAAAATAACACTATTTTATATTTTATATTTTATATTTTATATTTTATATTTTATATTTTATATTTTATATTTTATATTTTATATTTTATATTTTATATTTTATATTTTATATTTTATATTTTATATTTTATATTTTATATTTTATATTTTATATTTTATATTTTATATTTTATATTTTATATTTTATATTTTATATTTTATATTTTATATTTTATATTTTATATTTTATATTTTATATTTTATATTTTATATTTTATATTTTATATTTTATATTTTATATTTTATATTTTATATTTTATATTTTATATTTTATATTTTATATTTTATATTTTATATTTTATATTTTATATTTTATATTTTATATTTTATATTTTATATTTTATATTTTATATTTTATATTTTATATTTTATATTTTATATTTTATATTTTATATTTTATATTTTATATTTTATATTTTATATTTTATATTTTATATTTTATATTTTATATTTTATATTTTATATTTTATATTTTATATTTTATATTTTATATTTTATATTTTATATTTTATATTTTATATTTTATATTTTATATTTTATATTTTATATTTTATATTTTATATTTTATATTTTATATTTTATATTTTATATTTTATATTTTATATTTTATATTTTATATTTTATATTTTATATTTTATATTTTATATTTTATATTTTATATTTTATATTTTATATTTTATATTTTATATTTTATATTTTATATTTTATATTTTATATTTTATATTTTATATTTTATATTTTATATTTTATATTTTATATTTTATATTTTATATTTTATATTTTATATTTTATATTTTATATTTTATATTTTATATTTTATATTTTATATTTTATATTTTATATTTTATATTTTATATTTTATATTTTATATTTTATATTTTATATTTTATATTTTATATTTTATATTTTATATTTTATATTTTATATTTTATATTTTATATTTTATATTTTATATTTTATATTTTATATTTTATTTTATATTTTATATTTTATATTTTATATTTTATATTTTATATTTTATATTTTATATTTTATATTTTATATTTTATATTTTATATTTTATATTTTATATTTTATATTTTATATTTTATATTTTATATTTTATATTTTATATTTTATATTTTATATTTTATATTTTATATTTTATATTTTATATTTTATATTTTATATTTTATATTTTATATTTTATATTTTATATTTTATATTTTATATTTTATATTTTATATTTTATATTTTATATTTTATATTTTATATTTTATATTTTATATTTTATATTTTATATTTTATATTTTATATTTTATATTTTATATTTTATATTTTATATTTTATATTTTATATTTTATATTTTATATTTTATATTTTATATTTTATATTTTATATTTTATATTTTATATTTTATATTTTATATTTTATATTTTATATTTTATATTTTATATTTTATATTTTATATTTTATATTTTATATTTTATATTTTATATTTTATATTTTATATTTTATATTTTATATTTTATATTTTATATTTTATATTTTATATTTTATATTTTATATTTTATATTTTATATTTTATATTTTATATTTTATATTTTATATTTTATATTTTATATTTTATATTTTATATTTTATATTTTATATTTTATATTTTATATTTTATATTTTATATTTTATATTTTATATTTTATATTTTATATTTTATATTTTATATTTTATATTTTATATTTTATATTTTATATTTTATATTTTATATTTTATATTTTATATTTTATATTTTATATTTTATATTTTATATTTTATATTTTATATTTTATATTTTATATTTTATATTTTATATTTTATATTTTATATTTTATATTTTATATTTTATATTTTATATTTTATATTTTATATTTTATATTTTATATTTTATATTTTATATTTTATATTTTATATTTTATATTTTATATTTTATATTTTATATTTTATATTTTATATTTTATATTTTATATTTTATATTTTATATTTTATATTTTATATTTTATATTTTATATTTTATATTTTATATTTTATATTTTATATTTATATTTTATATTTTATATTTTATATTTTATATTTTATATTTTATATTTTATATTTTATATTTTATATTTTATATTTTATATTTTATATTTTATATAAAACCACATTTACAACGAAAACTGAAATGTATGTACTATTATATCACAACTTTTATGTATGTACTATTATATCAAATTACAATTGAATTTTTTTTTTTTTTTTTTTTTGACAAAATAATAGGGAAAAAAATATGTAAGAATCTAATAGTGGGTAGATATGACAAATGTACATCGATTTCTTGCACAAAGTGAAAATTAAAAAAGAGAGTTGACTCTCTTTAAATGAAATAGTGCGATATGTATATGGGGCGTTCCACGCCAAGCGCATGATTAAAACATCCCCTGTGTTGTGATATTTTTTAGTACACTTCAAAATGCTTTCCTGGTAAATTTTAAGATACTTGTGATTACTTGTTCAAAACACACTTTTTTTAGTTTTTTGTTCATAACTTTCTTCATGATCCAAACTAGAATATTTCTCTTTAGACGTTTTATTGTTTGCAAGGAAGTGTTTTTGATTAAGATTTTAAATCGTTTATCCTTCGATTTTTTTGAAAATGTAATTTTAATTTAATATAATAATGAAGTTAATAAATATACATATGTATACATATATATAAATACAGTGGCACAGAAAACTCAACATACCCCATATTTTTTTAATTTATTTAACAAAAAAAATATGTGTTGGCTGCTTATAATACCCTGAATTATGATAATTGTGTAGACTTTTCTCTGCCACTTTATATACTATTATTTTTCACCGGCACAGTTTAATTTAATGTAGCACTTATCTATTTTATTTAATTTTACATGAGTTCAATTTTTCATTGTTAACGCTTTCAGCCTCAATCCCAAATCAATAAGTGCAACAATGAAAAACGACGTCGTGAGTTGGAAAATAATTATATCGAGCAGCTGTCAGAGTTTTTGCAACTTAATAGGCGAGGGGATACGAGCTCAAGCAAACCGGATAAGGCGGCTATATTAAATCAAGTTGTTAAAACGGTAAGTAATCCTAAAATTTTTTTTTTTTATTAATGAATTAAATATATTTTATAAGCTGGGTAGGTTTTTAAGCCATATCCTTTAAAAATAATATTTTGCATTTTTTTTCCGCATTTTTGCATTTTTTACAACCAATTTCCTAAAAACAATATATTTTTTTCAAAGTGGACGACTGTGTTGGAATTTCGTAGTACTTTTGTCAAATTTCGTGTCGTTGTTAATATTAGCTCTGTTCCAAATGCATAACGAAGTAGTCCGAACTTGCACAATGTTACCCAAAAGCGTTCCACATAACAATTTTTGTGCAGTTAAGAGAGTAATTGAGAGAGTAATTTTTTCATTTCCTGTACAAATTTGCCCGAACTTTTTATTTTGGGTAAGTTCGGACAAGAATAAACAATCAGCTGTTTTTGTTTACATATGAAACTGATAAATTAATCAGAAAATTTACCAACAAAAGTACCAGTTTAGTTTTTATTAAAATGTATATTAAAAAGCAAAGTGTTAGGTTTGAATGAACAATTTAAGTGGTAAATACATAATTGCATACATATTTCCCTTAATTTGTAATATAAAAAAAAAAAAAAAAAAAACAAAATATAAAAAATGACAATGATGCAAATGTTTTGGTTTTATAATTATATGACTTTTAAGCGTCTAAAATCACTTAAATTGATCTTAATTTGAAAAGTAAGCAGCAGTAGTAATTAAAGAAGTGCAAAAATGGTTTTTTGCGTTCCAGCAAATTTGGGTTGTTTTGACAAATTTAGAGAGTAATTTTCATTTTGCTCTCATTAGTCCGAACTTGACCGAGATCTTGTGGAACACACCTATTGCGTAAACAATATCGATATACAGTAAAATCTCACAAATTAGAACCACTTTGTGCACCGGACATTTCGAATTTCTGAAAAGTTCGAATTTTAGGACATTTTTTTTAATAGAAAATTATAATGAAATAGTGATAGATAATGAATAGTTGTGTAAGCTTTATTTTAACTCAAAACAGTTTTTATTTAATAACATTTAATTAATTGAACATATTAAATTCATAGAAAAACTTTTAAAAAGTTTTTTAATTATTAGGTACTTAATTGGCCTTTAACATAAAATCAGTTATACTTGTTTGTTTTTTGATTTATTAAAACTGGATACAACGATATCGTTACGAACGTCCAAAAGGTTAGACATGTGTTTACTGACCCAAATTTGTACAAGCATATCAAATTTCATACGCATATGACCGAATTGTACACACCATCAATAACTCGGTGATTCCCCGTTTTATTTTTACCTTAATGAGCGAAAAAAAAATAATTTGTAGTAAAAATACAAAAAAAAAAAAAAAAAAAAAAAAAATAAATTAAAAAAAAACTTCCTAAAAAGATTTTGTTTGTTGTGCTTAATTCCCTTTTTAAATAATTGATAAAAAATACTGAAATTTATTGTTGGAGGATAAGCTGTTCCTATGCGCATTTCACTGGTTGCTTAGGCCAGATCATCAGGAAACGTTCTCCTAAATAATTTTAGAAAAGCCAAAGCTATCAGCAAACAAAACTACAGAGGGAATGAGAATTACCTACAAACACTCAAAAAGTCTTGTTTGCAACGATATCAAAGCTTAAACAAAATACCAAACAATAAATCAGTGTTGAGTTTTTATCTTTTTTACATTTCCCGCTACAATTAGTTAGAATTCTCCCAACATTAATTGTAGTTGTAAATGGGTAAAGAAAAAACATATTAAAAACAAAAACAAAGTGCTTTTATTGTTTTCGCAAGAAATCAAAATAAAAACAATTTGCCAGTTCAGTTTTTTATGCACGTGCACTTGCTAAAATTTATTATCAAAGTTGTTTGTGGGAATACTATTATTTATTAAAAGATTTTGTTTGTTGTGCTTAATTCCCTTTTATAACGTTTAATTTGGTTTTTCGCCTATTAAGTTCAAAATCATAAAAAAAAAAATTTCTAGTAGAAATAAAAACAAAAAAAAAACACTTCCAGAAATTAGAACCACAGGTTCTAATTTCAGAGCGTCCAATACATTGAAATGGCCGGTTCTAATTTGTGGACGGTTCGAATTTGTGAGATTCTACTCTATTTGAGTCAGCTGTGCGATATTTAACCATTTCAATTTAAAACTAAAAAAAAGTAATTTTCTACATATATTTTCAATTAGCAATTTAATAAAAGGGTAATTCCATGTCAAATCGACCAAGAGTGGGACCCGACCCCCTTCGATTTGAATGAAATTTGGTGTGAAGGTTCCTTTCATCCTATAAGGAACATATATTAACGAAAAAATTTTAAAAATTGTTTTGCAAAAGTTACGTCATATTCAAAATGTCATAATTTCGCCGAATTAGACGAATGTGTTGAGTTCGTTTTTTCAGTATCTCAAAAACTACTGCACATACGAAGATGATTTGTATGTCATTTTAAAGAGAATACTTGGGGCTACAAACAATATATTAAAAAAAAAATGTAATATCTACAAAATATTAAATTTTAAAAATGGACTGTCAAAAACTTAATTTTTTTTTGGCTGATTTTTTTTTATGTAATTCCTCAAACTATTCTTTAAAAATCCTGAAATTTTGAAGAAGGTGTTTTTTTTTCTTTTTTAAGATATGATTTTTTTTCTTCTGCAACCTGTAAAAAATAATACTAAAATAAAATTTTAATATTGTAATATTGAGAAATAAGTATTTTTTAAATCTGATTTGTATGATTTAAGGTGTTAAAAAAAAGAAACGACATTGAAAAAGTTTTTTATGTTTATTTGTTGCATTTGTTGTTGGAGCTCAATGTGGGCACTTTCAAGGAAAAGTACACTTTTTGTCACGTTACGTCACCAAGAATTTTGAAAATGACGTAACTTTTGCAAAAAAAATTTTTAAATTTTTTTTTGTTAATATATGTTCCTTAGAGGATGAAAGGAACCTTCACACCAAATTTCATTCAAATCGAAGGGGATCGGGTCCCACTCTTGGTCGATTTGACATGGAATTACCCTTTTATTAAATTGCTAATCGACCAAAATGTTGTGTTGGCGTATAGATCAGGTTACCTCTGGAATCTTTCCTTGGAGGCCATTGCAGTTAAACTGCAATATGGAAATCACCCCAGGTCTTCGGATGGCAATCAATGTTGTTGTAGGTATATTTACTTCTATTGATGTGATTGTGGTGGGAAGGGTAGAGTGTGGTATAATACGATGACGTCGCCGAAGACGGTGATGAGCTACGTCGCTGGCATCATGGGACAACGTAACTTTCCGACCACTCCCTTTCATGACTTAGACCGCAACAACTCCTGAGGTGACACCAGCCCAATTAAGTTAACATGTGGTGGATGGTCATGGATTTTGTTCAACTCCGGCTCGGACCAGTAAAGGCTAGTTTACACTATTATACTCTGTATTAAAACATGTCAAAAATTCAATTCATATGTAAAAGTGTGATAATGTGAATGCAATGTGTTATGAAAATGACAAGTATTACGAAAAAAAAAATTTGACAGCCCATACGACTTCTTCGTTTTTTGAAATTTTTTTAAACAATAATACTTTTCATTTGATCAAGGTTGCGTTTTAACAAAAGCATGTTCATGTGTGCTAGTATGACCACAAGCTGTTCTGTTACATTAGATGTTTTGACAGTCGCAACAAAACTCATTAGATTTCAATCTTACAAAGTATTATGGAATACGTAACACTTGTGTGATAGTGTAATCTAGCCTTAAGATGCATTGCCTGAAGATGCTGCTCCGCGATTTAAAATTGTATGATTGTTTCTGCTAGGTTGACAGCCCTTTTGTAAATTATGTAAAAAATATCACTATATCTTTGAAACTAGAGCTGTTAAAAAACGAATGATGCCATCGTAATCGACACACGCAAATAAACTACGAAAGGAAGGAACCCGCTAGCGAAATAGCGAGTTAAATGCTAGTAGATAATAGTTTTATAATAATACATTAAATTGTTGTTAAATGTTGGATATGTTTAATTTTTCTGTCATCAATAATGATTTTTTTATATTTTTATTCTTTAGTATCGTGATATTTGTGACAGAGGACAAAGTCGAGATATATCTTCGTCATCGTCAACAGCGGCATCGACAGGAACCACAACATCTCCATCAACTACAATTGCAGCCTCGGGAAGTAGTGCGACCACCAATAATAACAGTAATAACCATAACACCTCAACGCGCTGTAGTCGTTGTGCCACAGATAATTGTTCAATACACCCGGTGCAACAAGGGGAAGTATCATCAACAGAACCACCACTGCCAGAGCCATCACTGCTAAACGGACAAGTGCCTGAAATTTCGGCATATTTTGAAGCATTAGAACATTACATCTCATCTGTGGGTTGGGTTCTGTTGCAGGTTAATTCTGCAGGGATTATTGAATCGTGTACACAAAATATACGAGAACTGATTGGTTATGAAAAACAAGAGTTATATCGTCAACCTTTGTATATGTATCTATATCCAGAAGATCATGCCAAATTAGATCCTATTATAAATAATATGTCTTCGTCATCAATGGGAGCGAGGAATAGTGGCAGTGGAGGTGGTAATGGGGGCATTCATAATGTCAATACAGCGTGGGGTCTTGGTGGCGATACAGAAGATCACAATAGCAATTGTAGTAAGCAAGAACGTAGCAATTCGACAAAAATTCGAATGCTAGTCAAGGATATGCGTTCATCAACACAAACCTCAGGTTCTTCAACAACCACAAATATTGATAATAGTAATTCAATGGACCAAAAACCAAAATATGAAGAAGTTGTTTTAATGGCTGCTCCAGTTAAAGGTATGTAGAGTTAGAATACACCCCTAACTATTTTGAATTTATTTTATAAAAGAGTTTTTCTTCAATGACGTTTTTAGATGATAGTGATTTGTCGTCAGTTTTATGCCTCATAACACGTCCTGAAGATGAATCATCTTTGGAAATGAACATTCAACAACATGTTCAACATCCCACCATCGAACAAGTTACTTTCAAACTAGATATTCACGGCAAAATTATAACTCTAGATGCAACCACCTTAAGGGAACCCTTCAAAATACATTTATCGCAATGGTCGGGGCGATTGCTGCAAGATTTGTGTCATCCTCAGGAT
Source organism: Pollenia amentaria (assembly GCA_943735925.1). Taxonomy (NCBI): domain Eukaryota; kingdom Metazoa; phylum Arthropoda; class Insecta; order Diptera; family Polleniidae; genus Pollenia; species Pollenia amentaria. The sequence continues at coordinate 425,292 of OX031007.1, forward strand.
TTGTCGGCATTAAAGACACATTTACGTGACATACAAGATTCCACCGCTGGTTTTAATGCTATAAATGCCTCACAGTCTCCAGGAAGTGGTGTTGGCATTAATCCCCCTATATCGAATGTTACCTCTAAACCATTTCGTTTACGCTTGGGAACGCCCGATGTCTATGTACACGTAAAAGCAAATTCAAGACTGTTTATCAATAACACACCTGGTGAAAGTGATTTTATAATGTCTGTTCAAACTTTGTTAAATACGGAAAATGATATGAATAATAAAAACTCCAGCATGATGTCTGGAAACAGTGGACTGTTAGCCACCAGTATGACTGCAATATCTCCTGGTTCTTCTCTGGTATCTTCTTTAGTTTCTAATTTATCTATGGATTCGTTTGTTAACAACAACTCCGCTTCGTCACCATTGGTTAATGTCGCAGGCTTAGGGGGATTGGTAGGTGGCGGTGGTATGCCTCCCCATACAACTCAGACAACAAATGTTGGTGGTCCCCTTATGACATCTGCAGTTATTAACGGTACAGGAGGAAGTGGTAGTAGTGGAGGAGGTTCCGTTTCTGTAAATAATGGTTCTGGCATTATTTCCCAAAGAACAGCATACACAAATGCCACCACATCAGGAGTGGCTTCTACATTAGTTAATTCATTCGCGGCTTCTCCTGCTGGCCATGAAGGTCCTTCATTTTATAGTAATGAATTTGATTTAGACTTGCCACATTCCTCATTTGAAATTGATCCATCTGTCGCAGCATGGAATGATTCGAGACCAAATTCCCGAGCGTCTGTGACTACCCCCGTAAGCACACCAAGACCTCCATCAGCAGGTCATGGCTTTAGTCCTGCCGTTTGTCCATCACCATCTACTCCTTATCAGCTATCTTCACATTCAGCGGCTAGTTTGCCTTCTCCTCAGTCTAATACAAGTCAATCAGGGGCTGGAGGTGGTCCTGGACCGTTCGGTTTTGGTTTTACTGCATATGATAATAACAATGATAAAAATGATAAAGATAATTTGAACAACAATAATAGTAGTAATAGCAACAACAACATGTCAAGTGGTAATGCAAACATGACGGGAAATTTATCTAATGGAGTTAACCAATTGATGTTAGCCAGTGGCGGAACACCTACACTACCGACAAATCCACATCAACAAACTCCAGCTCAACAACAACAACATAATGCCTCTCAGAAACCACCAACAGAATCCGAAAGGTTGCGTCATTTACTAACAAACAAAACTCATTGTGCCCCAACTGCATCTTTACATGGAGCCGATGGCGAGGATATGAAAGTACGTATTAAAATATAGTGTACGAAGGTGTAGGAATTATATAAAGATTAATGAAAAAATACATGCATTATAATAAAAATAAATCGGTTCATTAGCTGACAAAAAAGCTAGCTCAAAGATATATGTATTGAGATTTGAATACATTTTATGCAATTATATATATATTATCAGCCGTATTCATAACAAAAAGTTAGCCACAGTTTGTACACTACGCACAACGAGCTGCTAACTAGAATGCCGATTAAGTTTAGCAGCTTGTTATCATAGAGTTTATTAATAACAAAATCCGTCTGCTAACTTTTAAGAAATCAACTCTGAATATTAATGATGCCACATTATAATACTCAAAAATGCAACAGGTTTTGCATTAATCATCGCTGGTTTTGTCATTTCATTTTTTTTTTATTTTCCTTCTTTATATAAAAATTCTAAATGTTTTTAAATTAAAATATATTTAAAAAGGACACTAACCAAAAAAAAAGCAGTGTATTAAAAAAAAAAAAAAAACAAAATTATTCAACATTAAACAGCATCACAAGTTGGCAAACGTTTGGCAACTTGTTGACAAGAGTTTAGCAAATCGTAAGCCAGAGTATTTTAAGTGTATTATGAATAAACTTTGTGCTAACTTAATGCCAAATTTTCGTTATGAATACGGCTGTATATATATATATATATATATATTTAAATTGGCATATACATATGCCCCTATTACGGTTTACAGCTTAACTCAGTTGAGTTAAAGTTAAAACAACTGATAGTGTGAGTTGTCATTTTTTTGTGTTTTTGTTAACCGCAATATAAAAGAGTTGTAAACAATAATACTAAAACTGCCAAATTTCAACTTAACTAGAGTTGAGTTGTAAATCGATATAATCTCATAAACTAGATATGAACTTATATGAAAAAAGAAAATTATATTAAGTAAAAGAATTGAAATACTGTTGATCTCTGTTCTGCTTACACTCCCAAAACATTTTTTAACTATTTTTGAAAGTTATCCAATGATTGCTTACTTTTTAGTGATTAATGTCACCGTCAAAAGTTATAAAATATACCGAAAAACCCCCATTATAAATCTAACAATTATTTCGTATTAAATAGATTGTGTTCGGTGTATTTGAAAACAATTATAAATTATTAATAATTTTCTTGTAATCTATTTTAGTTTTATAAACAAGAGGAGGACAAGGAAAGCTTACAATCAAATATATCAGGAATGTTTAAAATGGGACAAGGCGCTGTTGGTCATGGAGGCATGGGAACTTCTCGTATGTTTAGTATGCAAAAATCAACTAATTCCAGCAATCCCATGTTATTATCGGTAAGATAGAAAAAGATATTTAAAAAATGAATAACCCTCAACTAAACATTTTAATTTGTGTTTCAGCTACTTAAATCGGAAGATGATGAAAAAGGAGGAGGATCGATGGGGCGTTCTGGTGAAATGGTTCGCATTAAAGATGAACCCCATGGATCTCATGGAAGCGCCCATACTAATCCGAACAATTTATCGCCTGAAGATTTAAGACGTATTCTTAAACATCAAGGTGATCCTGCAATGACACGCAAACGATCTTTGAATGATCCTGATGATGGTCTCTCAGCTAAAAGGAGCGATGATCGTCCCTCAAAATTATGTGAAACTAATAAAATGCTAGCACGTCTTTTAAGAAATCCTCCAAAGAATATTACAATGAATATTCAAACAGGTATTAAAATAATTCCTGATAAAGTACCAGCTGCCGCTGGGCGTGTTTCCTCGACCCTTAGTGGCCTAATTAATGCGTCTTCATGCAGTAGTAGTGCCAGCAGTGGGATGACCTCTTTGGCAAACAAAAGCTCAACTATCACCACAATGGCGGGATCCGGTGCTCCAGTGGTTTCTGGTCGAGGAAGAGGACAACATAAGCAAACCCTACAGCAGCTGCAACAGCCTTCCGACGTCTACCTCACTCAACAGCAACAACAGCAGCAACAAGGTTTGGATCCTTTACCAAGTGGAACGAATTTACAGCGTCCACCACAGTCACATCAACAAAATCATGGACAAGTAGAATTTTCTTCATCTTCATCCTCATCCACGGTGGATCATCCGTTTGCTACTCCTCCTTTAAACACAACAGCTCCCTCAACAACAGCTACCTCAACTTCTAGTTCAACAATTGGTACTTCATTAGCTGGCCTAGGTGATGGCGATTCCGAGCTGTCTAAAATACTTGACAGTGTCATGGACTATGTTTCCGATGATCAGCCATTTACACCTACTACTCCAACCGGTTTAACGCCGCAACAAATAAACGAGCGCCTTGCAATAAGCGAAATACAAAAATCGCTCATGGTAGAAACTTCAGCGTTTAGAAATGGACCTAATGTTATGATTGGTAATCAAACTGCCCAACAAATGTTACAACAACAAATGCAGCAGCATCAGCAGCATACCCAGTTGCAGCCACCAGCATATCCCGGTAGTATGATGATAGGAGCTGGTACCAATACTAGCAATTTGACCCCTCAGCAACTGCAGCAGCAACAAATGCAAATGATGCGAATGCAACAAATGTTAGAAACCATGAGAGCCAACCAAAATTTCCAAAGACCTCCGCCAAATTATCCAACACGTGGAAGGGCGCCCCCCATGAATGCAGTAGCCACTCCTGGAGGAGGGGTCATGTCTGCAACACAACGTTACCGCACTTTGGCACAGCAACAAATTGTTCAACAACAAAAAGAACGATTGTTACAGCAACAGCAAAAGCAACACATGTTAGTGCCAGAAAATGCAACAGCTCGCAATGATCAGTTATGTAAGTATTTCAATTGTTTTCAATCGGTTTTTGAAGTCTCATTTAAGTTTTGTAAATTTATGTAGGTTTAAATCCAAACATCGGTACTTTGCTTAATACGGTTGCTCCAAATGTAACATTGTCACGCACAAATATGCCACCTGACTCGCAATTAAGTCCCAACTTTGCCCAAAATATGCTGCAACAACAATCAAGCCCTGGCCAAAGAAATGCACCATTTAGCCCACAATCCAATCCAGGTAAATATAAAATTTATTTGCAATAACAATTGTGATTTAGTTGCAATTCGCAATAAAGATAATCATTATAATATCAAATTCAATTTTAGGATATGTGCCGCAGTATTCGCAAAGTGGACAAAGGTTGTCGCCACAACAGCAACAACAGTTGTCACAACAAACAACAGCTCAGCAACAATTGGCATTTCAAAGCAACAATGCAGCACAACTATCACCAAGGCAACCTCATTTCGGCAACCAGGAATCTAATACTGCCGGAAATACTGGAACACCTTCGCCAATTATAACATCGAATGCTTCATCACAGCAATGGTCCACACAGGCTCCCGTAAATCCCCAACAAAGGGGGCATTCACTTCAACAACATAACCCCATGCTAAGTGCCCAGCTGCAGGTATAATAACATTGCCATATATTAAATATCAGATAATCGAGGTTTAACAAACTTTTTATATATATTTTTTTAGGGTGTCAGTCCTTACAATGCCCGCCAATACCAGCAACAACGGGGACGAAGCTTAAACTCTCCAAGCGGAGCTGTTCCGCCTGGTCCAGGAGTACAATCGGTCGCTCAAGGTCCCGCAGCTGCAGGCCTGCAACGACAAAACTCATTTCAAACGAATGATAGTAGCAATTTTGCTTCCACAACACAAAACTTACCCTCGCCTCAGTCTCCTTATAGCACGGGCAATGTATTCCAACAAAATCAGCAACAACAAATTCAACGTATGCAACGGCAAACAAGTATACCGCAAGCATCCCAGCACCTACCAGGTTAGTAAACAAAATAGGACACCAATAAAAAATATTCCGTCTATTAAAAAAAAAAGTATTACGTTTAAATATGTAACAGAATTAAAAAAAAAATTCCATAACTTCAAGGTTTTTTTACCATTTCTTAAAAAAAATAGATTTTTTTGATGAATCGTAAATAACCGAAGCTTCTTATTCATATCAGAAATATATGTAATTTCATTTCTTTTTGGGTGTTAAAAACAATAATGTCTACTATAGAAAAAAAATAGTAAATGTAATTTTTTAATAAAATATTCATATTAAATTGAAAACAAATATAGGATCTCCACGTTCATTTGGTATGAATCATAACCAGAACCACAGTCACACTCACAATAATAACAATCATCAGCACCATCATCATCAGCATTCACATCACCTTCATCAAAACAATGGCAGTGGCGGTAGTCATGATAATACGACTGTGGGCGCTATAAACGGGGTTGGCGGAACTGGTCCACATACCAATATAAATGGTTTTTCTACGTCATCAAATAGCATGATGCTTACCAATATACATCAATCCACTATTAACTCCACATCGTCAATATCCCCGCAGCAACAATCATCGTTGCAATCATCATCATCAACAACAAATGATTTTTTTGGTCGCATCATGCAGACCGGTAAGCGGAGACTCAAAACAAAAAGTTGCATTTAAAAGAAACCCTACAGAAAAAAATTCTTACATATACAGATATATAAATTACGTAGTGTATGTTTACCATACGTAGTTCCCTTACAAAAACATATCCTTTAAATAATTCAGCTATTTCTTACTAGTTTGCAGATTGCCGTCAATATACATACATATATATTTCTCAATCAAACAAGATTAATATTGATTCGTTTTTCCAAACCATACGACTCACACTTAAATTTGAACGAACATGTACTATAAATTACTATTCTTTTGGCTATTAATCGAAATTTATAATGTTTAAAGATTTGTTTAATAATAACATAACATGCCCTTATAAAACGATTTATTCAATCTGAATATATAGTAAGAAATTGGTGTTGGATTTTTGAAAGATATTAATTTTGCTCCGCTTGTTTGTAGCAATAAAACAATTGATATAAAATACAAGGTGCTATTTCTGATTACATAAAAACACCTTTACCATCCATCCTACACACTCTACTACCAAGTCCAATAAAATTCATTTTAATAAGTACAGTCTAACTTCCCTATAATGAGAAGTCATTTCATTATATGGAAACTTTAGTGTCCATTTGAGCATTGCTTTCTTCGTTAATATCCTCAAAAGGGCGCTTAGTGCTTAATGTCTCATCTTTTAATTTTTTTTGTAATAAATATTTGTTGTAGCTGACATTTTTTAAATATGTATTTAACAAATTGTTTGGAAGAATCCTAAACTGCTTAGATATTAAGACTCGTATATTTGTATGTTACTATTTTATCAACTTTTTTAAAAGTTTATAACTTTGTTTTGTTCTTATATTTATCTTTTGAGATTTCCCTATTTATATTGGTACTATTTATCTTTGTATGCGTAACAGATGTTTACACCCTCCTCCACAACTAGTTGTGACAATTCCCGTGACAATTGGGCTACGTACCGGAACTACTCGGAGCATCATATGCACCGACCAACGATTGTCAACTCAGCAACACCAGCACAAGTTGAGCTGTTGCAACAACAACAAAAACAACTAGTTGTGAAGAGAGTATACTTAATCTGTCATTCCGTGTGAAACTTTCTTAATATTCATCTAAGGCCCCATAAAGTATATATATTATGGGTCCTTGAGTAAATCTTAGTCGATTTAGCCCTGTCCGTATATTGAAATCACGCTCATTCATTTTCGAACGACTCAAAAGAAAATAACAATATTGGTGTCAAATTGTTTCTTGTTCTCCTAAGCAGTTAGGGATTGAAATCCAGCAAATTGGGTTCAGTATGATAAGAGTTATGAATCAAATTGTGAAACAACCATTCTTAAAAATTGATTATTTTGTTACAAAAACTAACATAAATAGTGGCGGACTGTGCATATTGATATGCGATTTTGCACAAACTGGTTCTATATGACTAGAAATCATACCACAAAATTTCGTGAAGATCGGTACATAATTAACCATTGGCCCCATATAAAACCCATTTTAAAAAACACTTTAGTATGCGTAAAACCGTAACGAATAATGATTTTGTAACAAATTTTGGTCTGACGCAGTATTATATGAGGAGGAATCACACTGTTTAATATCGTGAAGATCGGTCCATAATACAGTACAACATTTTTCAACTCATTGATTTGGAACTCAATTCTGACAATTGCACGTGAAAGTAAAAAAAGTAACTCCTGCATCATTAGTTTTGTCAAGTTGGCTGCATTAATAACACTATGCTAGTTGAAAAAACAGACAAGCCGGGCACATGGCGTTTTAACATAATTCGGGTACGCTGAATCCAGTGGTGCCCGCGGTTTTTTAAGATTGGCTCTGGTTTTCGAGATATACCGTTATTTCGAAAATGGAGGAGGTTGCACAACATATGTTCGCGTAACTCAAAAACGGTTTAGTTTATTGAAAAAACTTAAAAAACCGAAATTCCGCAATAAAATTTCATTTAAGAAAAATAAAACTTTCTAATATGAGTAGTCATTATTGAAACATAATTTCTTTTTTGAAAACAAAAATAAATTTTTTTATAAAAATTTCGAAATTTTTGTTTTTTAAAAATTCATAAAAAATTTGAAAATGCAGCTATGCTTCTAATTTTTTGCAGACGTATAAAAAACGTTGCAATATATCTCCACCCCTTAGGGGGGCTCCCATACAAATGTGGCCGTTTAATGAAATTCTTATATTTGGCCCCTGCAGCGCCTAGGATGCCCCTAGATGGGTCAAATGCATGACCAACCCCACTTTATTTTTCATCTCAATCATTTATTTCTAACATACCCACCCGCTATCTCCATTGCTTAAGGGGGCTTCCATACAAAATATTCAATGCAGACTAGAAATATATTGAAGAAAAAGTCCCATAAATGCCCAGGAGTCGCCCCTAGGGGGATAAAATGTATGCCTGACCTCCATTAGTTTTTTGTTCTTAACATTTTATCAAATTATACTTTCCCTTTATCACCATCCCTTAGGGGGGCTCCCATACAAATATTGCGTTTTATAAAATTCTTAAATTAATTAAAATTTGTCGACTTTTGTGAATAAAATCAAAAGTTGCAAACAGATTTTAATCATTTATGGCTTGTTTTGTTTGGAATTTCGTTTTTTATACGTCTGCAAATTAGAAGCATAGCTGCATTTTTTTATGAATTTTTAAAAAACAAAAATTTCGAAATTTTGTTAAAAAAATTATTTATTTTTCCAAAAAAAAAATTATGTTTCTAAAACGACTGCGGATATTAGAAAGAAGATTTACTTTTCTTAAAGGAAATTTTATTGCGGAATTGCGGAACATATGTTGTGCAACCTTCTCCATTATCGAAATAACGGTATATCTCGAAAATCAGAGCCAATCTTAAAAAACCGCGGGCACCACTGGATTCAGCGTACCCGAATTATGTTAAAACGCTAGGTGCCCAGCTTGTCACGAAAAAAAAGTGTCAATTTCTTGCACAGTGTAATTTAATGACCATACGACGTTTTTGCTCAAGGTGGATTTTTATCACTTTTTATCACAGAAAAATAAAACCAAAACGGTAACGCTGATATAAATTTTCATAACAAACCCAACATAGTCAAACCAATTGACTGAAAAAACATCATATTTGTGGATTTGTAATCCAGCTATTAAGCAAAAAAGTTGAAAAATGGGGAAAAATTGGCACTGGATGCACTTTTTCGGGTAGCTATGTTCCGCTTTTTTACCCTTTTCAATATCTACAACTCTGCTTCAGACACAAAAGAGATATTCCGTACGGTATACTGGTATATAACCGTGTTAAAATATAGAAAAAGTGATAAAAATCCACCTTGAGCGAAAAAATTCGTATATCCATTAAACTGTTAATGCAGCCAACTTGACTTGAACTAATGATGCAGAAGTTCTTATTTTTGGCGCTTCCTTTGCGTGCAATTACCAGAATTGAGTCTCAAAATCATATGTTGTACTGTATAACTTACCATAGTCCCCATAAAAGGCCCACTCTCGAAAAACACTTTAGTACGCGTAAAACCGTAACGACTAATGATATTGTTATAAGTTTTGGTCTGTCACAGTTTTATATGACTAGAATTCACACTGTCAAATTTCTGAAGATAGGTCCGATATAAAGCCCACTCCCAAATTAATATAACTGCTGGTGGAGGGTATTAAAGATTTGGCACACCAGAATATAGCACTCTAACTTGTTTTAAATTGTTTATTTCTTGGAGACATAATTGCATTCAAGTCAAATTTATAAATGCATTATTTATAAATTATAAAGAAATCGAAATGCACCAAAAATGGAACGCTGTTTAATATGCAGATCTTCATTGCATAGAAGTTCACTATAGAGAAGTTCGACTGTATATACATAATTCATATGCATATTATTAGATAAATAGATCTAATTATTTGTAAAGAATATCCGAAATTTTTTTATTTTACGTACCAATTGGTATCGCATGAACCCTGCCTAAAAAATCAAAAGTTTGTAATAGCTCATTTCTTTTTTTTTTACTTGTAAGATAAAATTTAGTAAAATCCAATTATAAAAATACTACATGTTTCTGTATCATATACATTTTTCGAATTATAATACGAACATGTAGGAATATAAAAGAATATGTATGAATAGGTGCGTTTGAGTACTTTTACAGTAAAATGCAGTAAATGAGTAAACTTAAAAATTTGGTCTCACAAAAAGCTGTTGTCCAAAAAAGTACGCGAACGCAAAATTTGTAAAAATTCGTAAAATAAAGGCAACAGCTGATGGCAAATAATTGAAGTGTTGAAAAATGTTTACACTTTTGACTACTTAACTCGTTTTCTTATCGGTACTCGATTAAATCTTTTTTATAACACGAACATATTTGGAAAATACAAGAAATTATTTTATGTAATCTTTCATATTTGTTTGTTTTTTATTTTATTTAATTTTGCTAATTTGTATCCGGCTAAATTTTATCAATAGTACATGAATACTTTTTTTACTATTGATTACTTTAAAAACAAGTGCTGTTCTAAGTACCCGAGTACTTGACACTTTTACAACACCAAAAAATTAACTTAACAAAAAAAGTGGTATGTAGCCATATAAATGCTTCACAAACAAGTTTAATTATTTAAAATTAATTTACTTTTTGTTTTTATTTTAGTTTTATTTCCACTTTTCTTTTTTTAAACAATTTTTTCACAATTTTTATGCTTTTTGTTTGTTTACCTTTTGAAACATATGGTATTTTGTTTTACTAAATTTTACTGCAAAAATTTCTGCAGTAAAAATGTGTATGTACTCAGTAAAGAACTGTCACTTTACGCTCTCAATTTGTGTTCTCATTAACTGCATTTTGTGTACTCGAACGCAATTTCTTAAAATGCAGTAAAGTTCAGTAAAAAATAGTAAAAACTTTTGTGTTCTCGAACGCAGCTAATATGTTACTGTTATTGTAATAAAGAAGATACTGTTTTACAATTGAAAATTAATTAACTGATAAATTTGTACATACACGTATATATATATAGTAATCCAACAGGTATATCTACAAACATATGAGCCGCTTTAAATCATTTTTAACTGCAAAAAAAGAAGACATGCATTCAACAAAATTATAAGTGTGGAAAATTTTGTGAATGTTTTTCTAAGGATAATCATTTGTAGTATACTAGACTAATGAAATAGCTTGTAACTAAATATTTTAAATTTTTTGTTAGTGTTTGGCTGAGTTCCAAAACATTATAATACTTTGCATACAAAGTCAAAAATATATAATCAATTGTAACGAAACACAGTTTGCTTATTGTGTATGCATCGATAACATAAAAAAGCGAGTTGCTTTGTAACTAACATTTTGGAACTCAACCTTTGTGATATTTCTTTGTTGCCTTATTTCATTAAAAAATATATTTTTTTATGTAGGATTTAAAATAATATAATGTGCTGTTTTCCCTCTCCTATTTTGCACTGCCGTTCTATTTATAAATATTAAATTTATTACAATCAATCTGGCGGCACTTAACTACAATGCGGTAATTGTAAAATATGTATATATTATTATGTATGTATAGGGTGTTTTTTTAGCTGCATGAGAACTTAAAATGATAATAGAACACAGAAATATTATTGAACTGCAATATTTTTATTATAATCTGGTAGATAATTTCATGGCATTTATTTTTTTAAGTATGATTTATTGCATGTGTCCGTCGCGGCTGTGAGTTACATGGTCCATTCGAGCAGTCCAATTTTTTACTACTTTTTTTAATTAATTTGCCCGTATGGCGTCAATAGTGCCTTGAATATTGGCTTCCAATGTTTCAAGAGTTGTTGGTTTGTCGGAATATACCAATGACTTAACATAGCCCCATAAAAAGTAATCCAGAGGCGTTAAATCGTACGAACGAGGGAGCTAGAGAGCAGGACAATTTCTGTAAATAAAGCTGTAGAGCAAGTTGGGCCGTGTTGTTGGAACAAAATATCGTTGATGTTTAGCTGACTTATTTTTGGAAACAAAAATTCAGTCAAGATAACTCGAAAGCGCTCGCCATTCACCTTAACGGCAACTCCTTGCTCATTTCGAAAGAGCGTGTAAACCGCACCAAACTGTAAATTTTAATGTCTTCGCTCCAAATGAGACAATTTTGCTTATTGACGTAGTCATTTAGCTGCGTAAAATGGACGAAGTGCTCTAAAAACTTCGCGTACCGGTTTTTTTCATATAAACTTCCACAATCTGGAAGCGTCATTTGAACCGAAAAATCAACACAATTTGACATTCTCAGCTGGCAAAGCATTATTGTCGATATCGAAAGATCTCATGCAGCCAAAAAAAATACCCGATATTTATCTTATATTCATACAAAAAACATGTTCATTTTGTGTTGGTGCCCTAACTGTAATATAAATCCTTTATATGTATGTAAATAATACTTTATGACCGAATATATTAATATATTTAAACGCTAAAACTTTTTATGAAAAAAAATAATTATTGATGATCAATAAATATTTTTTTAATATGTTTCTTAATTTAAATATTTTTAGCTGGTAATCCCGCCTCATCTGAATATGTTAAGCAAGAACTTCGAGCTGTTGTAAGTGGCCGAGCAGCAGCAGCAGCTAATTCTGGTGGAAACGGAGTACCAGGTGGAGGAAATGTTCCTGGAGGTGGTGGTATACCGAGCGGTTTACGAGTCTCTACACCTCAAAGTCCACATGGACCTCAAGTATCTCAGGGACCAATGTTAGGTACGACTAGTACAAACTCGATGCCCATGACGCAGCAACAGCAACCACAGACATCAATTAGTAGCGGTAATGTTTCAAATAATGCGGCAGGAGTAGGAAGTACTGGAAATAGTGGTGGAAGTGGCAATATCAACAGTGGATTGCTTAATACTCCACCAGACCCAACAATGAGTTTCGGTTTCGATGCACGTAAGTTAAGATTATTTGCTAACAACAATATGTATAAGCGTGTGTAAACATATGTATGTAAAGTACAATTGAAATTACTTTTCGGTTATTCTTATAAACAGGGCAAGTAAGTTCATGCACCTCGAATAGCAAAATATGCGCATAAAATATGCACTAAAAATTTCAAAATATGCAAAAATTAAATAAAAACTATGCATTTAAAATTGATTTATTGAACCATAATACATTCAATTTAGTCTTAAAAAGTTCCACTAATAGTTTAAAAAGTGAGTAAATTTGAGATAAATATTTATTTATATAAGTAATAAGTTTTTTTTTTTCATTATTAAACGTATAACTTATTCTATTTGGTCTTAAAACAGGTTTAAGCATTGAAAATGCCCGTTCGATATCAACGAATGTAATAGGTGCATATTTAAAAGTGACCAATTCCTTTGTAGAATAAAGAAAAGTAAATTAAAATTAGTACCAATTATTTTTTAAATCCAGTGTTCTTTTTAAAACTGAATCAAGTTTGGTTCCTATTTTTTCGCCGATTCGAACTTTTATTTCTCTTATTTTAATGATGGCATCATCAACGAGTTTAACCAGGGTTGTCAATGTTTGGTTATTGTCGCGAGCTTCAGTTTGGTTATTGTATCGATTTCAAATCCATAGTTTGAGTTTACAAATAGTAATTGAGCCCTTATATTGGTTTACACCAATACCTCGGCTTGCGTCGCTAATTAGGACCGGATAAACGGGACGCAAGCCGAAACGACACAAACCGAAGCACCAATTTTCATTTAATTGGTTGCGAGATTCATAATTTTAGCTGAAAAAATTTATTTTGAAATTTTGATTTCAATCTAATTGCTAAGAAGTGAATAAATTTTTTTCATTTAAGGACTTCTCATTTCTGTAACCTGTTTATGTTGTTACTATGTTGCGGTTTCAATAAAATTTTTTATTTTATCAGCGTCTCTGGAACATCAAATTGGTTTTATTGTAAAAGGGGATAGTCCAAGGTTTCTTTCAATATCAACAACATTTTCCCCTTTGCTTTCTTTTTTGAATTATTGTTGCAAAATATTTCGATTAATCTTTACTTCAGAAAATGTAATTTGATATCACTAATGAGCTTCAAAAACTAGCAGACAACCTTCACAGACTTAGACGCTAAATCACCTTTTTGTTTTTGTATTAACGACCATGCGACGCAACTTTGAAGCCATGCGACCCAAACTGAAACAAAAACGACGCAACCTCGAAAGCACAGAAACTTTTAACAGACGCAACTTCGAAACGAAGAAATTATAAAAATATTACATACCATTAAAAAATAGCTATGATTTAAAACTACATAACATTTTATAAATTACAAAAAAAAAGAATTTTTTTAATAAATGCCAGTTTACTAAAAATAAAAAACATATTAACCATTTGAAACATTAGCTCCCCAACCAATAAAAAAAATTACGTTAAAATGTTAGTTCTTTAACATTCTTGGCATAATACTCAGCTGCCACCAACCAGTTAGAGTTGGTAATAGTGGAAGATTCCAGTTAGGAGATATTTCTCTTAATACTGAAACACGCAAATGTAACATGAAAATTATTTTTCTACCACATGATATGAATGAATCTGTATTTATTATAAAATTTTTGGGTAAAATACCTTTAAAAAATGTGCACACATAAAATATATGTATATTTTTCTTAAAATTAGGAACAGCAACCATGTGCAAATAGATCAAAACAATTCAATTAAGGAAGACAAAATTTCGTATTTTATAGCTGGATACTGGCAACGTGCCTAACTTGCTCGTTTTTGCTGGTAAAGCGTTCATATACTTTTTTATTTTTTTCAAGTAATTGGAAGAAAAGTTCTGTAAATTTTTAATTTACACTCTCGTTGCAAGCTTCTGCTCTTAAAGTAAATGTACACACCAATTATCATTAGGTGGGTCTCAGAGTAACAACAACAAACATGCAATTGCATGAAGTCCCTTGCCCTGCTTCTAAATTTAAAAATAATGTTTGTATGATGTGTTTGTAAAACAAAGAACAAAATTCAAATATTTACTATGTTTGATACATACCATTTGGTTTTTTTTTTTAATTCTAATATGCATACATATATACATAAGGGGGATTTAATTTCAAGTGACCCAACTTTTGGAAGCTGTCTTCTGATTTGGATGAAATTTGCACCAAGGTTAGTCCTATCGAATAGTAGTTTCGACACAAGTTTTCAAAAAGATCGGTCAAAAAGTTTCTGAGTTAGAGGGGGTCTTTTGGACATTTTAGTCAAACAGTTGTTCTTTCTCATCGATGTAACTTATTATCTATTGGTGTTAGCAAACTTTGTCCCCAACAAATTAGACAGCTACATTCACTTCACTTCAATAACGACCAAGCAACTATATTTACAGTAGTTATTTACTACATGAAAGATGAAAAACCGACGGTTTTAAACATGATGCCGTTGCAGTTTATGAATACCAGAAGATAATACTAAATTATCTAAAATCTAAATTTACAGTAGAGAAGGTATACTACGTTTCGGACGGAGCTCGTCAACATTTTAAAAACAAAAGTAGCTTCGCAAATCTGATAGCTCATGAAAAATATTTTGGAATGCCAGCTGAGTGGCATTTTTATCGTACTGCTGATCGTGTTGGATCAAACCTTAAAATAAATGCAGCGAAGTATATCCTCCAGTGCTCGAATTAAAACTGAAATAGTTTTAGTTCGATGCTGCTCAATACCATGCTTTTATACGGCTTGTCGGCGGAAGACTCAAGTTGGAAAATTTTTACAAATTGTTTTTTTTTTTTATACATAACCCAAAAAGCCACCAGAACTTCCTTAAAGAAAAAGACCTAAGCTTTCTTCTGAGCAAAAAAAAAAAAAAAAAGTAAAAAAAGTAAAAGGATCTTATGTGATTAAGATTAATTTTTTTTAGATTACTTATCTTTTTGTTTTTATTATTATTATTATTATTTTATATTAATTTGATTATTATTATAAATAAATAAAAAAAATTTAAAATAGAAAAAAATTCAAAATAGTGCATATGCAAAAAATTGAAAAATCCTCGTCTCGCGGCCAAAAAAGCGACTAGAACTACCTTAAAGGAAGACCTAAGCAAAAAAAAAAAAAAAAAAAAAAAAAGTAACCGCTTAAAAAATAAAAATAAAAGTTTTTAATTTAAAAAAAAAAAAAATCGAAAGATTGAAGAAATAGCTATATAATGTGTTAGGGACAAATTTTGCTAACACCAATAGATAAGAAGTGTTACATGGATGAGAAAGAACACCTGTTTCGCCAAAATGTCAAATTTTGACCCCCTCTAACTCAGAAACTTTTTGACCGATCTTGTTGAAAATTTGTGTCTAAACTACTATCCAATATGACTAACCTTGGTGCAAATTTCATCCAAATCGGAAAACATATTTTCAAAAGTTGGGTCACTTGACATCAAATCCCCCATAAGTTAAATAGATAATTATCGTTATTTACTAAATTATTAATATTTATTGTATTTTGAAATCGTTGTAGAGGACTTTTTTGGTAGCAGTTCTACAAGGTGACCCTAAAATGTATTCTTACCCTAATGTGTCAACATTCAATGCCGACCACGCTGACGCGCATACCCGATACGATGCATTCAAATAAAAAATAATTACATGCAAACGTCTACGATATACCCCCGTACGTACATCGTATATGTTTGTGTGTATAAACTACAACAAACTACGTAACAATAAGGTGCAATAGTCCGTTTTCATATTATTTTTTTTTTCTTTTTTAATTTATCTTAACTAATGAAAAACTATATACATACATACTCACACACAAAAATACATAAACAGCGTTAGCATTTATTTAAATTTAGTCAAATAATTAAGTAAAGGCAAAATTATTATTCAAGTTGGTACACTTTTGCCTTTAAACTAAGAAAAAATTTAAATATGATAAAAAATAAATTTAATGCATTTTTGACTAAACTTTAAAGTAAAAACTTAATAAAAACATATATATAACAAACGAAATTAAATAAAATGTAGACGAAATTTTAATTAAATAATTGATATATCATAAATTACGTTGTTGTTAAACAGTAAGGAAATAAAAGCGTTCTGTAAGAAATAGGGTTTATTCGAAAATAAAACTATTTAGTTTTTCCAATATGTATTTTTTTTTTTTTTTTTACAAAAATAATAAAAAAACAGTTTATTAAAAATACTTTTGTAATGCTATGAAATTTTACTATTAACAAAAGATTTATATTTATATACATACATATGGAATAATTAAGGGACTAACTGAATAACAAACACCTTTTTCCCCTAAATTTTCACAGATTCCCTCTTCCTCCTTTTAAAACACTAATTAAATAAATTTTATATTAACTATATATTAATGTTACTATGTATTTAAATCTTAAAATAGCAAATTTACTAAAAAAGCTAAACCATGCAAAAAAAAAAAACAAATAATAAAAGTGTGATGTAAAATTTCAAGTTTACATACAAATATACATACATAAATGTATATACTTGCATATACATACACATACATATGTATATTTAAGAAGAAAACTTAGAAATACTAGAAAAGCGTCTATTTGTGGTTAGACACATAAATTCATACATATGTACATACACATGTACTACATGTTAGACTACTGTATACCAAACAAGTAAAACATAAACATATTTAAATTATTATGCGTCTAAAATGTTTAAATTCATGTTCTGTTTTATCTATGTTATTGCAAAATATTATACTATTTGTTAATATTACATAAGTACGTATTCTTAGAGTTCTATTCTCTTTGGTTTTTCATTTTCAAGAATTAAGTTTGTTTTCATTTTAGTTTATAAATAATGTTAAAAAAAAATTAAAATAATAAAAAGCAGAGCTTATCTTTATATACACACATTATATTTTATTTGTTTTTATAAAAACTTGACAAAGTTGAAGAAAAATACTATTCATAAATTAAATTTTAAAGAAATATATTTCACTTACCTGTGATTAAATAATTTATACATGTTAGACCAGACCATTCATTTCCACGCGTAAGTGTACAGAAAAAAAAACATCAGAGTGCCTGCAAAGATTTTGTAGAATAAAAAATGTAATAATGAGGATAAGTAAAACGCACAACATAATATTTATTTCATAAACATTAATTAAACAAGTCTTGCTCCAAAAACAAAGAAATTACTTAAAAATATGCAAAAAGAAAATGCATATCAAAAACCTAATTAAACATCTGCTTTTTTTTTAATTGTTGACTGAAAATAAAAAAATAATTTTTTGAATTTTTTTATTTAAATCACAAGAGTGCATGTTCCGATTATCAGAGATTCCACCAGAATATTTAATTATATACAAAATGGGAATTTTCGCAAAAATATGTTAATATTTATTTTTTCAAGCAAGACGCTTGAATAAGCCATAATTTAAAATTTTAAATGGCTAAGTCTATAAAGTCAAAAAACTGTGAACCACATTTTCAAAATTCGACATTTTCCATTTGTTTTTTTTTTTGCAGCATCAGTAGAACTTGTACACTTGCGACGTAGTCTGACTTTTTATGAAAATGTTTTTCTTTAATTTTAATCAGTTTTTTGTTAAATCCTACATTTATTATTTCTTACTATTGTATTTACTCCGTTGGAAAAAAGTTTATAAAAACTAAAAAAATGCAGAATCTGATAAATATGAGTAAAACAAAATTAAAAGATTGCACCAATTAAACGAATGTCAAAATGTTTTCAGTGTGATAATTTTCTACAAACGATATTTTTAAAATCTCTAAATAAGGAAATTAAAATTTATTTGTAAATTATTTAAAATAATTTTTAAAAAGTAAAACATAAAATTCATTCATACTTTCAGAATTCGCATTAGTACTTTAAAAAATAATAATAAATATAATTTATTTAAAAACAGATAGCACCACTTTAATTAATTTAAATTCGAGTAATAAATAGTGAATGCCAATTATAATTGGCTGTCCAAATACCATCTATATACATACAGACACAAAATGTGAAAACTAAAATTTGCTTTAACCGATCTTACGACCGATGACTTTAAATATTTTATTATTATTTTAATGCGTTAGAAGATAAAACTTTCTTTTCTGTAAATATAATAATATATATTTTGTAGAAAATTTATGACTTGTATAATAAAAAATATTATTTCCAATTACATTTTAAAATAATAAAAATTAGTTAATTTTTTTTAATAAAATGATGTTGAAAACATTAAAAATTCTTTTCTAAAAAACCCAAAACTAATCAAGAATAATTTAAAATAAACAAAATGTTAAAATTATTATAGCAAACATAACCAGATAATAATATTTTGACAATTTTAAACTTTGTTTTTGGTTTATATTGTTTTTTTTTTTATTTTTTGTAATTTTTTAGTAAAATTTGTAATATATATATTTATATATACATAAATGATTTTTTTAGAGTTGTATTCAAATCTGTTTTATTGTTGTTTTATTTTTCTCTTTATTTACCGATAATAACTTTCATGAAATGAGAAATGCTGTGTATATTTTAAACAACTTTAAAAATATATTCTATATATGCATAAAATATTCTTTTAAAATATTTTTAATAATGTTGTCTTCAATTTTAAGTCATTTAGTTTTTCTATATTTTTTATTTTATACTTAGACATAATAATTATAACTTTTTAAATATAAATGAAATATTTTTTAAATATTTAAAACTTGTAAGAAAGTTAACGAATTCACTTTAATAAAACTTCATGGTTTTTTTAGCTTTTAAAAAAAAAATCTGTTTTTCAAAAGAAGGCTATTTTACAGGTTTTGTTTATTATTTTTGTTTATTTTTTTTTTAAATTTATTATTTTATGATATTTGTTTCAAATATTTTTTATTGTAATAATATTTTGTTAAGTTGGGCTTATAAATATTATTAATTAAATTAATTATAACAAGTTTATTATATTTAATTTTATAAAGAAAATAATATAAAAAGTAATTTTTTCTAAATTTTTTTTTTTTATTTAATAAAGAAAACATATTTTATTTTGAAAAATACTTACGCATATGCTTATACATATTTTTATGTTTGTTTTATTTTACAATAACTTATATATACACATATACATTAGGGTGATAACTTTTTGCATTTTTTGCAAATATACATATGGGCATTTCCTCCGAATAATCAACCTGGTTGGAAAAATAAAATGTTGATAACACTTGCTAGAAATTGACACTTTTTTTGAGACAAGCTGGGCACCTAGCGTTTTAACATAACTCGGTTACGCTGAATCCAGTGGTGCTAACCGTTTATCTCTGGTTTTCGAGATATACCGTTATTTCGAAAATGAGGGATGATGCACAACATATGTTTGCGTAGCTCAGAAACGGTTCAGTTTATGGAAAAAACTCAAATATATTGAAGAAAAATTTCCATAAATGCCCAGGAGTCGCACCTAGTGGGATATAATGTATCATTATGAAGACTTGAACTCGATGAAATCCATCTTTTGCACTAAACATAGAGCTACCAAAATGCCATCGAATAGCCAAAACAAATGCTAGAAAAAGCTTTGTTTTCTTTATTATTTGTACATCAAAAACGTACATACATACGTTCGTGACCCCAGGAAATGGCCATATTTGCATTTTTTGCAGCAAAAATTTGTCAAAGTTTGGCTAAGTGTGGAATAGACGCCATCACAAGCTGGAATTTTTAAAGCTGTTATTAAATCTTGTTAACTTGTTAAAAGACCTGTTTTATATACAAACATTAAAAGATCAAGAGTGGGACAGAAAGAAATTCAAGTAGTGGTAATTAAAAATGAGAGCACCGGGATAAAGTTAGCAGTTCTAGTGCTTGGTAATGGGTAATCACTCACAATATTCAACGACATCAAGGACACCCTGACTAAATTTAATATATGGACAAGTGTCACAAGTGGGTGCCAGCATTATGTCCTCGATTTGATATTAAGGCATGTAATGGATGAGTCTTTGGGAGGGTGGAAAAATTTCATCTCCGAACATTCAATACCCGTTAATTTCAAATATTTTAAATGATTACGACAGTTTAAAATCATCTTATAAACAAAATGAAGTGGTGCTTAAATTAGCTTAAATTTAGTGGAGAGATGGCATGCAGCTTTTTTTGAACTTTGCCATGCATATAAATATTTCAAAATCAACGGAATGTTCCGATTTATACGTTTTAAAGCATTATCAGCAATTAGCAATGGCAGGTGAAATTCAAGGGCAATATTTGCTAATTTGTCCTATATTCTTCTGCCGAATTACCAAAAAGTTTAAGAACCAATACGGGATACTTTTGTGACGCATGGTTTGAAATTTGGTTTTCAAACCACTATTTCCAAGAAAATAATTTTGAAGGGTAAAATAAGGCATTAATAAAATTTGTGAAAGCCCACGAGTATTTCATCAGACATTGGGTACGAACACCATCTGAAATTTTAAATCAACAACGCAGTGATATATGCGCAGAACGTGGAATTAAATAATTCCAAGCCATATGTTTATTCTAAACTTGAAGTTTATTTCTTTTAATACCTAGTCATAGCCGTATAATGTTATAATTTTTGTATAGTTATTTTAAAAAAATGTAAAAAAAAATATTAAATACATTTTAGAAATCGCTTTTGGTGCGTGAAGTTTTTTCAACAACTTAAAGTGAAAAAATGTTTTTTATTTTCAAAACAATATTGGTCTTAAGATAGACCCTTGGGAGAATGACGTCCAAAAAAAGTTATAACCCCAATATATATATATATATATCATAGCTTGGGAATAATGATTAGAAATCCTAATGATTAGCAATTGGATTAGAAATTTTAATTGTGCTGAAAAATTGATTAATTATGATTAGTTAGCCATTTTAGACGATTACTAATTGATTAGATTAGAAATAATCAAAAATCTAATCACAATTAGTGACGATTAGCATTTATAATCAAATCTAATCAAAACTAATCAAAAAAATAATTGATTAGATTTCTTGATTATTTTTGATTAGATTTGATTAGATCAACTATTTTTAACTATTTTTGTGAAAAGAAAATATTTATTTATCACATTTGTTGCTATATTTACATAATGTAACAGTTTTTGAATATTGAATATTGAAAATTAACATTAATAGTAACACAACAACAAAGTGAACCAGCTGTGTCAAGTGTTTAGTTTAAAAACAGGGTGCACCGTATCCAATTTTATGCAATATTCAAAAACTGTTACATTATGTAAATATAGCAACAAATGTGAAAAATAAATATTTTCTTTTCACAAAAATAGTTAAAAATAGTTGATCTAATCAAATCTAATCAAGAAATCCATTCAATTATTTTTTGGATTAGTTTTGATTAGATTTGATTAGAAATGCTAATCGTCACTAATTGTGATTAGATTTTTGATTATTTCTAATCAAATCAATTAGTAATCTGAAATTTTTATCAAAATTCAATTCTAATGATTAGATTATTTTATTTCTCTAATCGTAATGATTTCTAATTCTAATCGAAATTCCCCAGCTATGATATATATATATATATATATATGTATATATACATATGTAGGAATTTTTTTTTATTTTTTTTTTTTTTTTTTTTTTGAAAAATATACTCGAAACTTAAACAACGTACATTAGGCATATAATTTAAAAAAGTAGTTTTCTTACCAGGGGATTATTTCTGAAAACTACAAGTAAAATAAATATAAAATATCAACTGGACAATTAAAGGGCTTGTAAAAACATCATAAGCTCGAATTGAAAAAAGGGGTTTATGTGTTTTTCCTATTGATTATCCAAACTATAGCTATTTTCCAGTTAGTTTCATTCAAAACATTTCAATGTTTTTGTTTTTGTTTTTCTCCTAATGACATTATAAACCAATTTTTACAAGTTAGAACAACATTTTGAAATCGATGAAGTTATTTTGTAATTACGAATGAAAGACATTTTGTGGAGGAACGATGAATAAATCTCAAAAACCAGCAGGATATTATTGCACAAAAAAAAAAACTAGTTAAAAAAGCGCTTACATATCCTCAGCTCATTATTGGTTTCACCTACCGAAAGTGGCGTATGCGGCACAAAACAATAATTTTCACTTTCAATAAAATACAAATGACTACTAAGTTTATTTATTACCGTTTACAAAAATTTTTTCTTCAAAACATATGCCGAAGGCAGTGGTGAAAATACAAAACAAATCTATCGGGTATATTTTCAGAAAACTTCATGTAAACCTTCATTGTCGTTTTTCTCCATTACGACTTTATGGCATATGCGCCAAACCAATAATGAGCTGACGATATATGTGCGTACATATAAACATACGAGTGATGTTACGAATATCAATTTTTAATATTCGCGAATGCGAATATTTGCGACAATATTCGCCGAATACGAATTTCCAATTTGAAATTTTTCGCCACACGATATTTCAAATTTGATTGAAAAAAATCTCCCATTCTCGTCTATAAAAATAAATTAGAAAAAAACTGGCACACTACTAAATGACTGAATTTGAAAATATAAAGTTCACTTTTCATTTTTAAATTTTAATACTGATATTATTATTATTTAGTCAATTCACAAGGTATCCTAACATGTCATATTGTCAAAATGTCCTAATATTTCACAATAGTTTAAAAATATTGTTGTTGGTTTGTTAACAAAAAGTGTCTTAAATAAATAGAACGTTGCTTGCTGTGTTTATTGTGCTGTCGTAATTAATCAGAAAAGTCCAGCGCTGAGCGGCTGAGTCGTACAACAATATTTTTAAACCATTGTGAAATATTAGGACATTTTGACAATATGACATGTTAGGATACCTTGTGAATTGACTAATTATATAAAAGCGATAAGCACCGCGACCCAAATAGTCGATTGTGCAGACCAAGTGTTCACTGAAGTAGATGAAGGCTACAAATAAAGCCAATTATTCTACAAGGTGAGAGATTGTATACTTCACCTGCAGTTATTAAGATAACTCCAAGGCACAGATTACTACACAGATATGTCACGAGACGGAAGATTTTGCGTTTTTTTTTCTCTGTTTGTAAAAGCTGCCCTTTTTCATTTCTCTGTGCACCATCTTTTATGCCGAAATACAATGAACACAAATTTATTTAGTTGAGATTTATTTGCAAAATTGTTGTAAAAATTAACTTTTAAGTTTACCGCAACACTCGTAAATAATATTTAAGTAAGTAAATAGCATTATAAAACAAAACTGTGTTTTTTTAAACATGAAAATTAAATTTCAAATACATTTTCAATAAGACAAATCGACACAGTGATTTGTCAAATAGGATTTTCCAGCCGGGTGGTGTCGAATTCGCGTTCTAAAGGTTTTTTTTCGTATAAACTTTATGCAAATGAAAAGTTTTGACATACAAAAAACGCTTGCCGCTCTTATTTAGGTAGCTCAGCAAGTCTTGCATTAGACAAGGCCAGAAAATGCTAAAAAAAATCAAGGTTTTTGGTTAATATTTATTAACAGTATGAAATTGTATTAAAAACTACATTTGTACATATGTACATTAATTTGAGGAATTAATTTTATTACAAATTTAAAAAATTAGTAATGTTTTAAAAAATAATACTACGTATACACCAATACCCCGGTTTGCATCGATAATGGGGACCGGATAAACGCGACGCAAGCCGAAACGACACAAACCGAAACACGATTTCCCCTACATTTGTATTAATTTTCATTTAATTTATTCCAAGATTCACAATTTTAGATAAAAAATATATTTTGACTTCATAGATTTGGTAACAGATAATTTTCTTTTAGTTCTTTAAATGAAGTTAAAGATTTTGATCTTCAAGCAAAATGCTAAAAAGATGTTCTTAGATCCAACGGATGGATCATCTGCGACGTAGCAACGGCCAGCATTTGATAGACATAATCTTCAAAAAATAAATGCCAAAGAATGTTCTTTCAAATGATAATAAACATTCCCCATTAAATTTTTTTTTTTTCTGTTAGGGCCAGCACTCAGGGGATAATCCCTACTAATGCATTGCATTGTGTTGGAACTAGGAAAATAGGTTATGGAACTAGGAAAATAGGCTCTTGAGGAAAAAACGTGTATTACGAACAAAGCTATGGGTTTCGGGAACCAAATCCCTAATTTCATCAGAACACATCCCGTTGTAGTAACGATAAAATAGGCAAATACAACCCACATTGCGACGGTGCTCAAGGGAGTCAATAGAATTGGATCCCCTAATGTCGCCAATGATAACCTTCGCCCTCTCCTGCACGCGGTCGAGAAGCTCCAAAATAGACTATGAAGCACCGGCCCACACATAAGAGTTGTATTCCATTCGCGGTCGGATATATTTGCATTTTCTTTAAAAAAGTAGGGAACCTCGAAAATAATTATTATACTTGAGTTTTGTTAATTCTACCTTAAATGGAAATATTGTTAGATAAAAATAATTTAAGTTCTGAACAGTCCATTTTAAAATTGCACTTTTTATAAGTGATCAAAAATTATTAGCAATTGGAAGTAATGTCGCACTTACTGCCTACAAGTTTCATTATATTTTTACCTACAATATTTTTTCATTACAATAGCCAAAATGTTCTATCTATATTTGATCCACTGATATATCATATTTTCTTCACTTCTCACCCAATAAAAATGTTAAATTTTTGTGAACACTGCAGCCCATTCATTTAAATAATCAATACAGAATAAAACCTGCCAACTTATTATGCCAAAATAGTTTTTATAACCAATCGCAAAAACACATCTTCTTTGCGTGCAATTAATTTTTATTTAAAGTCCTTTAAAGGAAGAGCAGCCTCAGGCATTGCAATGTGTTGTAACTCTAGACGAGAAATATATTTATTTAATGTAAAAGCTTGGGTATGTGCCAAAAGTTACCATAATTTATTGTATGGATCATCAAAATAATTTTCGCAATATCATCGGGCACCTTTTTTTGAGAGATAAAATATTGTTTCAATGGCTCGAACAATTGTAGAATTTCGCTCTTACGCTGACATTAATGACGTGTTTTTGGTGTATTAATGTTGAAATTTTAGGGTTTTGGAAAAAAAAGTATAGTTTTTGAGCTTAAAGAAAAATAAAATAATCTATCAAAAGGACAATTCACTCAAAAAAGGACAATTTTCTGTTCTCTTTTTTGAAAAAAAATTTAAGACATCGTATCAAAAAAAAGACTCCTCTTAAAAAAGGACGAATGGTCTTATACTTATGATATGTTTACTATAAGTCCTTCAACTGCTATTTTTAACGTATTTTACTTGTAGATTTGTAGCTTGAAAAAAATATTTTTAAAAAATTTCAACTGAATTATTTTTTTTTTAATATGTAATAAAAAAACGCTTCCATTGCATCTATTTAAACTTTAACAATTTTTTTGGATAAAAAATTTAAGGGCTTATTTTCTAAATCACTTCACCTTGCGTTGAGAAATTTTTCATATAAATTTTTTTGATTTTTTAAAAATTTGTATGAAAATATTTTTCCAGTGAGAGCCGCCATAATTAAAAAAGTAAGTAGGATGTTAATATGCATATTCATTTATTTTTTATACACTTGTTTTCGTGGTATAATAAGTTTCTAACATTAATACAAATCATTAACAAATTAATTTATCTGGTAGATAGTAATTGAAAATGTTGCGCTGAGACATAAACTAGGTTTAGAATTTAAACTTAAAAAAATGAATTTTAACCTTTTCTTGCCACTTTCTAGGGTTTTCAGAACTGCCATAACAACA
The DNA here is from genome assembly GCA_943735925.1 of Pollenia amentaria. Classification (NCBI taxonomy): domain Eukaryota; kingdom Metazoa; phylum Arthropoda; class Insecta; order Diptera; family Polleniidae; genus Pollenia; species Pollenia amentaria. Next base: position 451,817 of record OX031007.1, read on the forward strand.
TAATACATAATTATTAACCTTTGAAAACTTTTATAATAATTGCTGTTTAGATCTTTATATGAAAATATTATTCATTAAAAAAAAAAAAAACAAAAATTATAGTTCAATTTCCTTCTCTGATATTTATTTTATTAAAATTCAATTGTAAAAGTGAAAACGGAAAAAATTCCCACGATACTTTTATTTGAAATTGCGTTGATAATCCGCTTTATTCGCAAAGAAAGTGAATGACATGAATGAAACTCGTGTTTTATTATACATATTATATTTAATTGTCAAACAAAATTTCAAACCATTTAAAAATTAAATTATTACACTGAAAGCAGTTATTGTAACAATAGATTTTAAATCACTAAAATTGATATTATTAACACTTGGGAAAATAGAAATACCTCTCTTTAAGTTCAAATGATAGTGGTAAAAATATAAAACCAAAATCTGCAAAACAATTTAACATAAATAATTAATAAACAAAATAGGATGTCCCTCATTAGCAAGTAAATAAATTTTAGATTTAATTACATAAAATCTTAAGAAAGTGTAAATATTTGCATTAAAAAAACACTTGTTTACAATAAAAACTAAAAAAAAAAAATAAATAGTTAAATTTAAAATGAATTAAATACTTTTTAAAAAAGTTATTTAAATTCATACACGAGGCTTGTTCTTATTGAAATAAAAAAAAAAAAAATAAAAAGATAAATTCCATGTATTTAAAATAAGGAAACAAAGTTATTTTCGAAACCATAAACCTCATTTATAAAGTGTAAAATAAACGTATACTATCACAAACTGATTAAAAATAAGCAAATGTTACGCATACTTTCGTCACGTACTGTAAACAATTCACCATTTATAAAACGTTAATAAAAGAAATAATATATATAATTTTGCCAAGCAAACCCTCTATTGAAAAAATATTTAACACAAATACAAAATAACTTCTAGTCTTTAGATTAAATAATTAAAACAATTATGTAATAAAAGAAAAAAAAAACAAAACCCATAAAGTACATTATTAAGTGCATTAAAACCAAAAGTATATGTATATAAAATACATTTTTAAAAAAGTTTATTTAAATGATGAAAATAAATACACACTCATACATACATACATACATATATACAAATATGAATTTTTAAGGAGTTGTTAAATAGTAAATAATTGAATAAAATGAATTGCAAATAAATGTAGACGAAATTTAAAAGTAAAACGGAATTAGAATTTTTACCGAAAATGTATGTTGAAAAAATTTAGCATAATCGAAAAATAAATTGTTAAGATACATAATATTTAGTATTAAAAGATTTAAATTATCAAATACATACACATTACTCATACTATACATACCGTTTTCTTTTGGCTACAATTTATTTATTTTTTTTAATTATTAAATTAAACTTTTTACGCAAGTACCATTTTACTACATAAAAATAAAATAATTGAAAGGACCCCTTCTCTAGTACCAACAAGACAAACTTAAATACATTTGCAATACATACATATTTATAAATTTTAAAAGGATAGTTAGTTCAAGTGCAAAATAAAAACAAATATTAAAATATGGAAAAGTGCAATAAAATTTACAATTAATTAAACCAAATTATACAAATGTAAATAGACTACAAACTCAAAGTACATACAAAATAATACTATCTATTAAACTGTATACAAAAAAAAAACAAAAATTTTATTTTTCGAAATTTCAAACACGAAAATATAAAATAATTATTTTTAGTTTTACATGTAAGAAAATGTAGTTGGCCAAGCCCTTTCATTTGAAACCTAACACTACAGTTAATACGGAAACATTTTCCAGACTGTTCCCTATCTTGGACCCATAGGCAAAATTTAATTATGCTATGGCGCTATATCATATAAGAGTTACTTGTGCCAAATATTATCTAGACATCAACATCTATATGTATAAGAGTTGTTAATCTTGACTCGATTTTAGAGAGGAGAGGTTTATATGAAACCAATGGTCAGTTCTGGGCCTACTAGCACAAAATTTTGCCATCACCTAGTGGCTATTATAAAAGTTATCGTCGCCAAAAAAATTTATGGAAGTTATGGCATTTAAAGCTATATAATTATGGGAGTGGTATTAGTATATTTTTAGACGAAATATATTCGTAATACCAACATAATAAGATACAGTTTCACTCCCTTAACATACAACTTCCTCAAATATACACTCCTACTTTCTACGGACACTGATCCCTGGTCCCGGCAGCGTTTTAAAGGAATTCATATAAATTCTCCTTTTACGGACATCGAAATAGTCTTTGTGCCCACAAACCATTGTATTGCGCTGGTACTTAGATTAAATTTAGCCTCAAACATTTTATTGCAACCTAAGTCATCATACCAAATTGTATCGGAATCGGTTTATATATGACCATAGCTCTTATACAAATACCACAACCAAGAAAAGCTTTTAATGCCATTACTTCCTTATAAATGTTGGTATTAACGGTAGCTTTTAAAATAGCTATTATGGCTATTTGGTGCTAGTAGATCCAGAATTGACCATAGATCCCATATAAAGCCCCTTGCGAAAATCCTCTTAAGCCGAAGAAATCTCATATAGATGTTGATATCTAGATAATAATCGGCACGAATAGAACTTATATGAATCCTAACCTCATAGCATAATTTTATTTTGCAGGTTCCATGATTGCCGATGTGTCTCAATTTTTCTCTAAATACTGTGATGTAGGGGTATCGAATGGCCGGGCTTGATTGCTATTTTACTTGTTACAGAAAAAAATCACACAGTCTAAAGATTTCCATCAGTTAAGAATGAAATTAACAAAAGTAATACACTTAAATCAACTGTTATCATTTTGCAATTCCTGAAACTCCTATAAGGAACATAGGGCAATTACAAAGTTCTTCCAAGGAATCCTATCATAAGCTAGATGTTTTATTTCGGCCCAGCTGCGTCTAGTCGACCTGATTTCTTTCTCAATCTGCCTCCTCCATTTGTGCGCTGGTCTTCCAACGCGCCTTTCGCCTTGGGGGTTCCAATCTAAGGCAGCTCTGGTGATATCGCTGACTGATAAAAAAAATATTAAAAAAATATGGTTCGGTATTGTTACGGCAACTACACTATGCTTATTGTAACAATATATTGTTGTCGTACACAACAAATTTTTATTTTTATTTAATGTCAGCAGTATTTTAGTTACTGTAAACATTTCAATGTTTATATCAATTATAAATTTGAGTATGATTCGCTAAAAAATAATCATTTTTCTAAAAACCATTAAATAAAATTACAACCATTAAATTATATTTAGTAACCATTACATAGTAACTTTTCATACGTGTACCCATAGTATGTTTAAGATGCATACAAAATACCTTTACTTTTAATAATATTTTGTTAACACCATTTGTAAAAAGTTCTCTCGTTTGTATTATATCGAATTATTTGTTATTTGATACTCTCTACCGACATTTCGAATGTTTGAGGAGTGGGCTCTTTGTGATTTCTATATTTAATTAATTATTCTTTATAAAAACGGACGTCAGCTTCAAAATTGGTTGCGGTTTAAATCTATGTTAACTTTTTGGCCGACAATCAGGAAGTTTTATGCTTTTCTTTTTAGAAATTTGAGCTGGCTTGAGTAAAATATCATGATTCGTAACAGTTTTAGTCGAACTGAAATGATTTTCAGGAGGGGAATTAATATTGGTAAATTAAGGACCAGTTATCCCAAAATTCTGAAGAGTGATTTTTGGTATTAAAAAACGTAAGTAAGAATAAATTTCAAATCAGCACTGAAATTAGTTTAAGCGTTTACTGTGCATTTCAGAAAGATGCTTAATATGGGATCTAAGGTAAACTATGAACCGTATATCACAAAATTACATGAAATTTGTTATGGCCATATGAAGCTAAGTTGCAACAAATTTTACCGCAATATATATATCTGCTACGGTTTTAGGCGTATAGAGTTAATTTCCCAGAGTGGGCGTTAAATGGGGCCTATGGTTAATTATTTCCCAATCATCACGAAATGTATTAGTGTGATTTCTAGTCCTATACAACTGTGACGTACTAAATGTTATTTCGATAGCATAACTTATTACGGTTTAAGGCGTACTAAAATGCTTTCCGAGAGTAGGGTTTATATGGGGCCCAGGGTAAATTAAGGACCGCTCTTCACGAAATTTCACACTATGATTTCTAGTCATACAAAACGTATTAAACGCATAATTCCACCTTTTATGTTAGTTTTTTTAACAAAATGATCAATTCTTTATGGTCATGGTTTCACATTTTGATTGATAACTCTAATTCTACTGAGCCGATTTTGCTGAATTTCAATCCCAAACTGCTTAGAGTAACAAGCAATGTTTGTTTTGTTGTCCGTCTTCAATAGACGGACAGACGACAGACAGATTTTAAATCTGTAAAGGCCAAATTATTGCTAGAGACCTGTGCAACAATTAAGATTTTTTAAAAAATTTAATTAGAAAATTTTTGTGGTGCTTATGAATCAAAATGTTGGAAAAATTATTTGTTTTTCATGCTTTAGGAAAATATTTTCCACAAACCTAAGTATTTTTGGCTTTCTGCTTAATCTATAATATGCTTCTCAGTTTCTTCAATAAATTTCATTTGAAAAGAAAACAATCATAATACAAAACTTGCGTTTTCCAGCTTAATATTAATTTACTTCTCATTTTTTATGTTTTTATACCACCAACAAATTTTTGCACAGGTCTCTAGAAATAATTGTGCATTTACAGATTTAAAAAATATCAATTAGTCGACGAGTTATAGGCAAAAAACTATATAAACAATATGCTGAAAATCGGCATTTGACTGCAAAGGCTGAAGGTCGATTAAAAAAAAATTCGAACTAACATAAACAAACGCCGCCATACGGGTCTTCTAATTTAGCCTCTATTTTCACCCCTCACTCTCAGAATCGACTTACTTTTGCTACATGAATTTGTTCCACAGTGCAATAGTACGATTACTTTAAATAAGAATATGATAAAATTAAAACAAATAATGATTAAGGGGAAATATTATGATGTAATATTCGAATATATTTGGTCATAATATGATATTTTAAGAATGTAATAATAATCTTAATATATTTCGACTACAATCATGAACCTAATCATAATATGTTGCTCCTAGAATATGTTTAGCACAACCATGTTTTTTTCTTTTCGTGTAGTATTCATATCTACACGCTGTGAAAATATTGTGTTATTTTGTCTACTCTTTGGTAATTAAACGGTTGTTTAAAAAATTATTTTTCATATGGCTTCAATGTAAAATTAAAAATGGTTTTGCTCTACTGAAAAATCGGTTAACCGTTAATCTTCCGATTAATTCGATTAATTACTACCCGATTGATTGATCAGTTAACTTAAATTTTCTATTTTCGATTAACGTAAAACCGGTTAATTGAAGTCAATTAACCGATGTAGCGAATTTTTTTTTTTTTTTTTTTTTTGTAGTAAAACACATTTTTTTGTGTTTTTAATTATTTGTTTCGTCTCATATACAAAATGTGCTTAGAAAATATTTTTTCGTTGAAAAGAAGGTGTTAAGTGATCTTCATTTTAAATATGTGTTTGCTGTCAAAGCTTTTTATTTCACGTACTTTTTATATGTATCGGATGTGTTCTGAAAATCGAAATCACGTAGAACTGAATTCGAACCTATGTTGGAAACTCTACCGTGTTCAAAGTTCATAAAAATATGTCCTGTTCTATATCTCATACTTTGAGGACCAACTTCCGCTACCTAAACTACTTTTGAAATCAGGAATCGCTACGTTCATTTTGACAAAAATTCAATTAAAACTCTATATTGATTTAAATTTCACGTGATTTCGATTTTCAGATCATGGCCGTATGTGTTGAGTTATTTGTTTCTTTTCATATTTTCTCATATCAATCTTTTAACAGAATTAACCGAAACAATAAGAAGTGTTAAAATTTTTTAATAACTAAAACAGGACACCAATGGAATAATGGAAGGTTTTATACGTTTAGAGAAATTAAGGTAAAGGTCTGTGTAATTAGATATTCTGTATTATGGGTTGCTTTCGATTTCTCCAACATCAACGAGAAGTAAGAGAATTTGTTCAAGTCAAGTTTTATCAAAACTAAAGAAAAGAATCGCTTAAATCCTACACATTTCTCTTAAAGACTATTTTTTTAGGCCTCCTAAAACTACTGAAACTACTGATAGAATTATCTTACAGTTTATTTTTTAATTACTACATAATATGTATGTATTAATTAAAAAATATGTATAACATATTTATGAATTATTTTTTGTTTGCTCATTAAAGTTCAAGAATTGGTACATATGTTTGTTATGTAATTGTTTTTTTTTTTTACTAATTTTTATTATTGCAATTACTAAATTTATAAAAAAACTTTATTTATGGGTTAACCGATCAATTACAAAATTAAACGATTCTAAAACCTTGGTTAATAATTTGAGCGATTAAACGATTAAAGCAAAAGCCCAATTAAGTGCGATATGTACTCGCAGTGTGAATAAATTAGCTCTTAAGATATTGAAAATATCCCGAGATGTTAGATTTAGCCTTTTATCAGTACGTGGAACGCAAAAAAAATGTATTGTCCTAATCTTAAAAATGCGCAACTCCTTTGTTGTTGTTTTTGTTATTACTATTTTTTTGTTTTTCTGGCAATATCGAATTGTAAATCTGCCTCAAAAATTTGAAAGCGTGCGAATGGAAAAACTTTGAAAGAATTAATAAGTGTGGGATCGGGGTTCATAATTATAAAATTGCAAATACAAGGTATCACCCGATGTTCTTCGACTGTAATTTTTTAATAAATCAAAAAAGAGTCTGAGGTTTGTAGATATGGACTCTTGACTCCAAGAAACCCGTACAAAAATAAGTCAAAAACGGCTAAATTGAGCGATCTTGCCGCCCAGTGCAAATCACCAAAGCGAGATATTAGGCAACCTAGAATGCAGCCCTCAGAATTTCAGTTGTAAATCGTGCAGTTGCATGTTTCATTCCGTTGGGGCCACATGTTCTCCAATTCCTCCAGTTGAGGTTGGAGATAGTCATTGAGCATGGATTTTTATCACTCCCCGTATTCGTTTGGCCCGTGAGAATTCAAAAAAAATAAGTACCGGTTACGACTCCAGCGTAAACTTCTCTCCATACAGTGGTTTCGAACTGTGTTATGGCTCTTCGTGTGATATACGCGACTTTTCGGTTCCTTAGAAGCGATAATTCTGCTTATTCACGTATCCACAGTGATGAAAACGGGCCTCGTCGCTTACGATGATTTTCAATGAAAAGTTGTCTTCGTCGAGTTATCTTGTCGAGATTACGCAAAAAATCGAAACAATTATTCCGCGTTCTTAAGGCGTCTTCCTTTCTAATTCTGCCTGATAAAGGTTGGCGTTGGCAAAAACACCTGTGTGCTTTTATTTAATAGATTAAAGCAACACACAGCCTGTGTTCTTTAAACTCAGGCATTTACGCCAACGCAACCCGTTATCAAGCTGTTTGACTTGTATTTTGAATCTGTTTACTTTAAATTAAAACGGAAAATGCTATAATTTGTATATATGAGAGGACTTTTAGTATTATGTATTTAATTGAAAATAAAATGTCGTTGAAGACATGCAACAGACTAATTCATATTGAATATACTCTCAAACGAGATAATCGTTGTTGTTCAAGCTTAATTTAATTCAGTTTTCACAACTCAATTTTGACAGAAAAATAAAAAAATGTTACCATACCTAATAAAAGGGGCTAAATACTAATAAGAAAAAGGACTGAGTTTGCGCTGTTTGAAGTTTGGTTAAGAAAAGGTCTAAATCTTGCCCAAATTGGCTAACTTGGCATCACTATAATTATTAATTAATTAATTAATTATATTAAGTAATTAATATTTTTATGCATAGAGGGTCAAATAAACTGCACAATATTTTTAAAATTTACACAAACATACTTTATTCTCTTTTTATATGCTTGTTTAACCGTTTGTGTAAACCACACTCAATGCATATTCAATGGTAAAATGTGTTTATCAATTTATGTTCTTTTTTAAAAACTTTTGAACTACTCTTAATTATTTGCACTCTTTTTTTAAATATCCGAATGTTTGCTTACTGAAAAAATGTTCGCTTAATTTTAGCAACCAACCAGTGCACCAGTGTTGCCACTTTGTGGGTAATTGCCCGAATTTGGTATAATTTTTACTGTCGTGGGTAGAGCGTGGGTAATTGCTTTTAGGTGTAGATCAGGTGTTATTTGTAATTCTTTTGTTTAAAAACAAATAATATACATAAAGATCTGATTTCGGATATTGTTGATCCAAAAAGTCAAAGTTCCTTTATATTTATTTTTTTCTTATGCTCATCCCGCAATGCTCTGCAATTGTCTGCGCATCAGACTAGAGTCTTTGGTGAGGATCGAACCGCAACCCTCGCACTGACATACTTGCTCACGTCCAACTGGCCTACCGGGGGAAAAGGTTTCTATTATTAAATGAGTGGTATAAAAGCTACTTTACAAATACTTTGCAATAAATACAGTACAATAATCAGGTATGTGATGAAAATCGATCGTATTCAAAACAACCGTTTTTAAAAAGTCTAAATTTCGAGCAATTTTAAAATCAATTTCTGAACTGAAGTCTAATACAGTTTAACTAACACATAAAATAAAAAATGTAAAAGAATATATAAAGAAAATAAGAGTTATTATTAAGTGTTATTAATTTATTTAAGAGATACTGAAAACGATATTATCGGTTTTAAATCAATTCGATTACAAAATCGATTTATATTACTTACCTGAATGTACCTTCAAGCGCACATTACGATGAAATACTTATGTTTTAATATTTCTTAGCAAATGTTATTTTTTCCTCACAAACATATCAAAAACAAATGTAAAATGTGTGGAGTTTTTTTAGAATATTTGGAACAAATTTGTATTTTAGTATGAAAGCTATCGGTACTTTTTGGCTATGGATTTAAGTTGAAAAAGTTTTTTTTTGGTATTGCCAAACTCACAAATCAAAAGAATTCTACAAATGCAAATGTTTGCTATTACGTATTAGATTAGTTTATCATAAACTAGAGACCTTTAGCCGTGGTTTCTCTACTTCTCAACTGCAGATGATGAATGGCAGCAAACTTAAAAATACCCTGGGAGAAGATATGTCTTCAACATAAGAAAGAGTAATGAATTTAATTATGTTATGTTATATTAAACTGCTTTAGTTGACAAAATACTTGGCGCTGATCACATTTGTAAAATTTATTTAAAGTGATCAGACTCTCTTTTGAAACTATTAAGAAAATTTATACTACAGAAGGTATACAAAGGAATATGGTAAACCTGTGCAGCCAAATGTGGAAGTAAAACTTTTTATTTTAAGTTTTTTATTATAAAGTTATATCGCACGAATAAATTTACACGTTGCTATTTGTCTACTTTTTAGTAATCAAAAGGTTGGTTTTAAAACTGTTTTTTATTATTAAAATTAAATGGAATTGTTTCACTTCTACTAAAAATTTTTAAATTTTGAGCTAATACCCTCTTGTTAATTAAGTGTGATATATAGTTTAAATATATTAAACATAAATAGTATGACTAATATTGATCATCTTTAAATGATTTTCTGCAAAAACTTGTTTTATAAAAAATGTACACCATTTCATTTAAATCGGGTAATTTTGCTTCATCTGAAGTGTAATTTTGAATTTTGCTGGTGGTAACACTGCAGTGCACATTCATTAGGTGAACTCGTCGCTCATTTAATTTTATGTGTTTACAGAAAATTCCAAATTTTCACCATTCAAATAAAGACGCACACACGGGGTAGTAAAGTACCCTTGGTTATCGTCCAGACTTGCAATTTTTGTTGCAGAATATCTTGAGTTTATCGGTGAGAGTGGTGAACAGATTGGGTACGGGTACATTAATGTACTCTGCAATTCTGTTTTATTTTGTTATTCTCACAGTTTTTAACTTGGAACTGGCTGTAGGTGTATTGCAGCATATCTTGAGTTTATTGGTGAGAGTGGTGAACAGATTGGGTACGGGTACATTCATGTACTTTGCAATTCTGTTTTATTTTGTTATTCTACCAGTTTTTAACTTGGAACTGGCGTAGGTGTATTTGTATTGAACTCGTTATAACTTTTAAGCAATAATTATTTTTTTTTTAATGGACTATATTTTTAGTTTAGTTATGAAAAATAATATATCGCAAGTGGTGGCCATTTTCTGCTTTGCAAATTCGTGCTCTTTCCAACACATTTTTCATAACCTTTCGCAAAACTTCAGGTGTTATGTTGTTTATTTCGTCGCGTATATTGCTTTTTAATTGCTGGATGGTTGTAGGCTTATTAATGTAGACTTTTCCTTTCAAATAACCCCAAAGAAAACAGTCTGGGGCGGTTAAATCCGGTGAACGCGGAGGCCAATTTTAATCACTTTTACGCGAAATAACTCGTTCACCAAAGATGTCCCGTAAAAGAGCCATTGTGTCCCTTGCAGTGTGCGCTGTGGCTCCATCTTGTTGGAACCATACTTGGGGATGGTTTTCCACGGCTGGCCTTAAACAATTTTCCAACATTGTCCGACGGAAACGGCGACCCCGTGCTCATTTTCAAAAAAATAAGGACCAACTATCCTTTCCGATGAAACACCGCACCAAACCGTACACTTAGGTGGGTGTAATTCTCACTGTTAAACTACTCTCGGATTATCCTGCAGTTTTGCTTATTAACGAACCCACTTAATTGGAAATGGGCTTCGTCGATATGCACGCTGAGTCAAAACAATGGATCGTTGATTTGAAAAATAAAGCTCAACAATTTGGGCAAGTTGTTCAATTGAGTACTGCTCCATTTTAAATTCCCTAAGTCTTCGTTACAAAATACTGAAAAGAAAAGAAAAAAAAATTATAATAATAAAGTTATAAGCAATTCAAGCCCCTTCGGTAATTTTGGGCCACCCTGTATTAATATACATAACATAAAAAGGAGTAGAGCAAACTAAGATAAAAATACAAAAATTGCAAAACTATAATTTCATAATCTGGACACTAATGCAATATCAACGCAGAATTTTTAAAAATTGCAGCAACAAAAATTGCTATTCTGGACGATGACAAAGGGTACTGTACTAACAAGAGTGAAAACCACAGAGCACACAGAGGCGTCACGAGACAGAAGATATTGTTTTTGCTAAATATTTCTTCGAAAGCTGTCTTTTTACATTTCTCTGTGCACAATCTTTTATGTCCCAATACAATAAACATTTAGGTTTACCTCAGCTCAAATTATTAATATTAAAGTTAGTAAATAACGTTGCAAAACAAAAAAATATTAGTAAATAATTTTGTTTTGCAAAATATAAAACGGTTGATAAGCTAATACTTTTGTTTATCGTCGTTTGTGTTTTGTTATTTTTGTTTTGATCAAGAAATGTGTGTTCAAAGTAGTGGCCTGTTTTTACACATTGCCGCTTCACTACTACAAAACCTCTTTCTTTTTCTTTCTTCGAAAGCTGCCCTCGAAAATGATTTGGGCATTTTTCTTACGTCACTGTTTGTATCTCTTTTCGAAAAGTGAATAAAGATAAAAGAATTTTAAATGTTGTCTAACATGTGACTTTACATTTTAATCTTTATGCCAGATATTAGGAGATACATACTTTTGTTATTCGTTGGAAATTTATTATTCATATATACATATATTCTTTTTTAAATATTATAAAAAAATTCAATAAAAACACAAAATTCTCTATAGTAGGGTGCTGCGAATATTACGACTTGCATTTGCGAACTATTCGCTTATTTTTGCTATTTGCATTAGCATTCGCAAAAATATATGCGAATATTTTAAGCCAATAACTAATGATGGTTATATCAATATCATCTCAAAGTTTTTTAAGAAAATAAATTGTAACAAACGCCAAAAATACGAAAATACATATAAGCAGGCGTCAAAAACCTAATTTAAGCTAATTTTATTTACAATTCTTAACGCCCTACTCTTTAGCGTACTTTACACTATCAAGTTTTACGTATTCCATAAAACTTTGTCAGATAGAAATCTAATGAATTTGGTTGCGATTGTCAAAAAATCCTATTTAACATTAAAGTTTGTATTCTCACTATCCTACATGAACATTAGAGCATATCATCTTACAAGCAAAAAAAAAAAAAAATAAGTGCGCCGATAACTCCTTAACATTAAGTAAATTAAACCTAGCTACTTGGGCTATCGGCTATTTCAAGAACTTAATTTTTATATATAACTATTTAAATTGACTCTTATTCGACCGTTTAAACTTTTTATTAATCCTTTTATTTAAGCCTGATGTCTATTTTATTTTTTTATAAAAAATTTATTAAGTGCAATATAAGTCAGATCAAAAATATAGAAATATTTCATAAAAAAAACAGCTTTATCAACCCATTGTGCAAATCTAAACCATTGATTTTGAAAATGTAACAGTTTTAAACACAGAAAATAATTATTAACGTATATTTATGTTAGAAATGTTGTAAATTATAAAGGTACCAATAATATCCAGAACTTATTTTAAGTCAGATACTGAAAATGTAGCCCAAAATTATAGACATTTAATTTATAAAAATAGAAACGAAAATTAAAAATTAATTTAAACTGCAATAGATAAAGTTTTAAATTGGAAACCCTTTTTGATTTTAATTGAAAATATGACATATGTTAAATTTTTTAAATTTGTTATATATATTAAAAATTGTTTTGTCAAATATTTAAGAAACAAAATCCTTGAAGAAGGCAGTGCCGAAATATTGGATTTAATAAATATAATATTTTTTGTAAAAAATTAAAAGAAACCTCAAGTTTAAATTAAAGGATTAATAAAAAATATTTAACTATTATTATAAATGCGATTTATTTTTTTATTATTTTGCCTTTTAACTCTTTTATATACGGGATTAAGTTTACTTTTCCAGCCATTTGTATTATATTTTTACACATATATACTTATGTATTTTAAAACATGTATATGTATGTATGTAAAAAATATACACTCGGAGGAAACAACATGGTTGAAGTATGGTTAAAAAACATATTATGATCCCCGCAATGGCAACAAACAAACTATTGTTGTTTTTATCATTACTCTTTTTACGACTGATAAAATTTTGTTTCTATTTAACAATAAATTGTTTACCTCTCTTGAAACTTCAGATATGGTTGAATTTAACAATGTAATGTTTTAATAAAAAAAAAGTTACAATCATGCACCTTAACATATTGTGGTTACTTTAAACATATTATTGTCACCGGCAACCATATTATGGTTAAATGCATCCACCCAAAAGCCTTAACCATATTATGGTTGTCTCAAAACATGTTATGGTTAATAGTACCAATAATATGTTTAAAATTATTATATTTTAAAACATTGTATGTTTAATTTTAAATTTAAAAAATATGTTCAAAATAAACAACATTATGGTAGTTTTGCTATCAACAATAGTTGATGCTTTTCAATTACATACTTGCTTGGTTTGCTTAAAATTCTCATTAATTTTATTTTAATTATTGATTAAAACACATAAATCTCCGTAGTTGCATAAACCAGCAAAACAGAAAGAATGCTAATAAAGGTCGTCACAGGCTGGAAAATATTTATATGGAATTACATATAAAAGTGGAACGTAACACATAACAGGAATAAGAAACGAATTAAAATTATAACTTAACACTAAATAAACAAATTTAAATCGATCTGACCATAATATGGTTACTTTTGTCCAAATTCTGGAAAATTTTTAAAATTATGTATAATTTTGTATATAATATGGGTAATTTTGACCATTATTATGGTTGATTTCGGGAAATATTTTGTTAATTTTAACCATATTATGATCATATTTAACAATAATATGGTAACCTGCAAACATAAACATTGTTAAAATCGAAACATAGTATGTTGCTCTTAGATTATACATACATATACATGAATATACATACACATATACGGTACATATGTATTTGCATTACAATTAATCATAAATATAAATTTATTTGCATATAAATTTTGAACATATTGTAAGAAGTATTTGCCTTCGCATTCGTATTCGCACATGAATTTTGAACAAATTGTTAGTATGTATTTGTCTTCGCATTCGATATACCGATGTTCGCCGCACCACTGTTCTATAGAACGTTTCAACACAAAACTTGTGGCGGGCATATGATCTACATTTTAATCATTTAACCCGTACTACATTTTACTTATCTAAAAATAGTTGTTGCTATGGATGAAATTCAAATTGAATTGAAAAAATAGTTCGATATATATCGTAGCGATATTTTCTTAAGAATATCGATATTTATTAATTACAAATATCGATATATCGAACGTTCTTAGCTGAAATTATTGTTACCAAATTCAAGGTTCCACTTAAGTGCTTACGATAGGGTCCAGGGGCGCTAAGCCTCAGAAAATATCAATTATCGTTTTAGAAGAGATTTATAAACCGATTTTGATGAAATTGGAAATACATATATGCTTTTTATATTGTTTAAACTTAGACCAATATAAAGCCCCCCCCCCCCCCCCCCATGGATCGGCAACGCCAATATCACGGATAGTTCTACAATGAGAAATTCAATAAAAGTTGGAATTCTATTCATATAAAACTTTGTAACGGTTTTAGGCGTACCAAAATGTTTTTCGAGATTGGGCTTTATATGGGGCCCATGGTAAATTATGGACCAATTTTCGCGAAAATTTGTGGTATGGTTTCTAGTTATATAGAAACAATTTGTCACCAATACTGTTCTTTTCTTTAGAGTCCTTCGAGAGTGAGCGTGATTTCAACAAACGGACAGACAGACAGACATGGCTAAATCGACATAGAATTATTCAAAGACCCATAATACTTAGATGAAAAGTTTCAAAAGTTTCAAACGGAATGATAAACTTAGTATACCCTCTTCACGACTAGTTGTGGTGGAGGATATAAATAGGAACTGAGGGTTTGTATGAATGTAACACGTGTGTATGTATGCTCCTATATAAATACCAAATGAATCCGTGATACGGAGAAAATGTATTTTTTTTTGTTAATATATATATGTACATGCGAGTACATAAATAATTTAAAAATTTAATTAAATTTGTAGCTCTTGTTGTTATTAAGCATAGTAAAGACATTTCATGTCAGTTTATTGAAAATTGTTTAAATGAAGAAAATAATTTTTAGGCTTAAAATGCTGAATTAGAAAATCACAGGATCGTGAAAACGATGGAACGTTTTGCATGAAGATAATTTTTACACGAAACTTGAATGTATATTGAAAATAAAATAAAAAAAAAATAAAATATTCAAAATTAATTTCTACTTTTCTGAACAAAATTTTAAATGAGTTTACAAAGTCTTTTTTACATTTGCTAATTGGATGTGGGAAATACAAAAAATAAAAATGAAATAAGTAATAAAAGAACTGTTCAAAAGAGGCATGTACTGACAAAAACTAAACTTTGTTTATTTGTAATTGATGAATTATGGGATTTAAGCATCTAGTAGTTAGGATACTAAAAATATAAAAATCAAGCAAGTGTCATGGATGGATGACACTTATAGCTAATTTCACTTATTCTATTTAGATTTTAATTCATAGTTAAATATAGTTTTTCAAATAATTTTTTTTTTATATATTTTTTTTTTGACATGAAAAACGAATTTTCAAAATAGATTGATATTTAAATATTTTGGTGAAATTGGCCATTAGAGTTAAAAGCAGTTTTCAATTAATAAATAGAATCATAGGGTTGTGACCATGTTACTTATTTGAATGTATACAGTGTCGAGCACAACAAAAAAACAAACAAAAATGTATAATATGAAGAAAGTTATAAGCAAATATATATTATAGTTAAAATCCAACTGTAACAAAACTTTTACTGTCTTAGTTATGAAAAAAAATTCAAGTTAATGTTAGTTAACCGATACACTAATTGTGTTTTCTTTTTTACAAATATGTGTAACATATTATTTAAACAATGCAATTTGGTGTTCGTTTCTTAAAAATATTTTGCTCTCTAAAAGGGTAGCATGTTTTATTCTAAATAACTCACCCTTAATAATAAATCGACAATGTTGATAGTGTCCTGTAAAATAGGTCACTTCGGTTTATATATGGGCGACGATTGCCTCAATGAGCAAAAAGATACGCGAAAATTGTAGAAATTTCGGAAAAGTTTGCAAAAAATAGCGAAAATTTTCATTAAAGGTGAAGTCTATAAAACTATAAGGAATGGCCAAAATGCGGTTAAAAATTGTTAAATTAGCTAAAATTGCCAAAAATTTTCCAAAAGCGGCATAAAAACTTACAGGGAAAAAATCACTTATATTGCAGAGAGGAAACAAACCCTAAAATTTATTTGAAATCGTTTAATCGGTAAAAAAAGCAAAATGTCGGAAAGTAACAGAAAAAGCGCTAAGAATGAGATATAATGATGAAGACCAATCTTTTTGTCAGGTGCTTAAAACATGGCATTCCACTTTTTCATAACTTGTGTTTTGTTCTTGTCAAATATTTTTTGTGTAGAAAAGAAAAGAAATCGATTTTTTAGGACTTTTTTGCTCCAAAAGGCCATATTTTGAATCAAATACACAAATTTTATAAAAAATTAAAAATTGTTTTGTACTAACTGTTTCTTAACCCTAATTTCGGCTACTACGATTATGTAAATTTATTTATTTAATTAACTTTTACTAAAAGTTTGATATATTTGACTTAACATTGGACAGAAACATCACTAGACGGAAGCGAACTGACACCAAAGTAGTCCCGTGATAGGTCGTTGGTGGTAGGGACCGGTTCTAGTTCTAACACTATACATGAATGGGAACTATCACTTTTCCATGGGGTTGTTATTAGAGGGGGCCAATTGACACCTAACAGCCACTATTTGGTAAGACACACATCTTATCATAATGAACATGTTCAGTATTAGTTACTTCAATGTATTATTATTTCAATAAAACAAGTCCTAGAACCCAAATTTTAGAAAGTCCCAAAAAATGTGTCACACCACCGGTGAACACTGTACTGTAATTCATTACTTCTTCTACCTTTTGGTTCTTCATAAACCAGTTAAGTGATTGGTTTTTCTTTCACTGGTCATAAATTCTTTCTTTTTGTACTTGTTCTATTTTCACAAATCTCAGTACCAGTCTGTTGGAACAATTGACACAAATTCCCGCAGGGATATAGCAAATTAACTTAATAGAATCGTGCACAAAAGCACAATGTACCCGCCTACACACGTTTCTTAGCCTACACATATATCTTATGTTTAGGCCCATTTTCACAACTTAACGATAGCTAAGGTTAAATTTTATCGGCTGTAAAAAGTGTTCCATTATTTGTGAAGCGGACAACCCAAAATAAAATTTTTGTGGGAATTCCTTTATATTTGGCATAACTATAGTTCTAGTAGATATGAATAAGTGTGCGAAATATTTATTGTCTATGATGTTTATTTGTCGAGTTGCGGGGTGGTATAGTGTTGCCGTTTTCAAAAAATGCTTTTTAAAAAATTTTTCGAACCAAAAATTAATCAAACAAAAAAAGTGATTCTTATAAAGAATCGATTGATCTTTAAATAAAAAAAAAAAATTTTTTCATCTGCAAACCCGGAAATAACCAATTTAAATCAAAATTTTTCTAGCTTAATCCTAACTTTTTTTTAACCGAAATTAGCTTATAGTGTCCTTATTATATTGTAAAAATTTTATTGTGGGACATCTGTTAGTTTTAAAGTTATGCAAATTTCTTTACACTCGTACATGTGGTTTTTGCAATGTTGTACCGTAAAAGACAGGAAAGAACGAGTTTAAATTTTAATTTTTCTCAAACTTATTTTTGGGAATACAAAATTTATTATTAATAAGATTTTTTTGAAGTGCTAAATTCCAAATTTTTATTTGTGATAAATACACTGAAATTTATTGTTGAGGGCTAGTTTCTATGCGCATTTCACTGGCTGCTTAGGCCAGATCATCAGGAAACCTTTTTTTCTAACTTCGAACTAATTTTTTAATTTTCGTTTTAGCGAAATAAGCCTGCGGCGTACTTATTATATTGCAAAACTTTTATTATGAGCTCTTCATAAGTTTAAAAGTTATGCAAATGATGATTTTAGGAGCTTGTTTTTGTAGGCTGTTTTGTTAAGTTTGTACATTTATGCAACTACATTTTATACTTTAAATTTTTGAGTCCTACCTTTATAAAATTTAAATTAAATTTAGATATTTTTAATTAGGCTTAAGTTCATTGAATTTAATTTTCATTAAATTATTTTTATGAAGACAGGAATTTTACAACATGAAATTAATTAAAATTTTATTGATAATTTTTCGTTTTTGACTGCGCTGAGATTCAAACCCAGGCTTTCACGGACAGGTTGTCCTGACTACTTTCAATTGTAACCACACAATCTCTTCGGAGGGGTTTGCCGTTTTACTCACACCGCCATTGAAGCCGGATGACGTTAATAGTCAAACATCAATCTTTAAACCAAATGGTATTTTACCTTGGTAGATCAAAATTTGCTTTTGAATGAATGATTATCTATTTTAATTGATTAACATGTTCTTCCTAACTTCTGTTTTTCGTACTTTTTTGTCAAGAATTCTTCTTGAAATCCAAAGTACATTTTTGTTTTTCATGTTTTTGTCTTTCTTTTTTCTTGTTGACCCTTATCAGCACAACTTTGTTTATATTTTTCCTTCAAGTTGTGCTAGTGCGCGAGCGCACTGTCGACTTCTGTCTATAAAAATAAGCTAGTGTTTTTTTTATAGAACAAGTTACGTAAAAAACATTTTGACACAAAGTACTTTTGACAAGAATTCAGCTGCCAATAAAAAATAATAATTTAAGGCAATTAATATATCATGGAGTAAAAACTTATTAAAGAGGTTAAAAAAATACAATATAAGTGTACAGTTTTAATTTACAAATAAGTAAACAAATAAAAAAACCGCTGATAGAAAAGGCTTATATAAGGCGTGTTGTGTTGTGTTCATGCTGTCGCTGAGTTCCTTCGTATCTTTATAAAGGTGTCGACTTCTGTGTGTTTCTGATGAAGACTGCGATTCTTTAGCGAAATCTTCAGCTCATCGACGTCCATACGAGCATTACGTTTCACGGCATTGTCCGCAATTTTATAAGCTTTAGATTTAAGAATAAATATGACTTAATAATAAACATGTTACAAAAATTCTTATAAGAAACTAGCAATGCGAATTCATTCCAGGTAATCTCGGTAGTACAACTCGTACAAAAACCACAAGCAATTTGTTTTGTAAAATCATTGTACAATGTCAAAAACCGAAACAAATCAAAATAGAAAAAAAGATAATAAACAAAATTTTGACATCCAACAATTATAAAGCTAAAGAAAAAAGTTATCAGCAGGGCTTTTAGGATCACCTGTAATGAATTCGCATTGGAAACTAGTCAAATTAAATTTTTTTGTTTTTGTTGATGAATCGAGTATAAAATTTAAAACTGAGTTTCGCAGGGCTGGGAGTATAAGCTTCTTATAGTCAAAAGGATAATTTTGAAAATGTTAATTTCTACCGTTCAGTTTGGAAATCATAACCACAGAATGATGGTTTTATATAGAATCCAATGTTTTTTTTAAATACATAAGAAAATTAATGCGAAAAAACACACGAAAGCACACACACTGGACAGATATGAAAAGGATTTACATACATAAGTCCCTTCCTTGCGTTGGTGTCAAATTATGCATTTACCTGCTGCCTCCATGTGTGCACGAATACTTTACACACATATATGGTGATGATCTAATCATTCGCTCTCCATAATCATTCCTATACATATACATCCTAAACTTTCCAATTCTCCATCTCTTTCTACAATCGTACCTTCATTATCTTATTTAGTGTAACTCTTGTGCAAAAGCACCATTTGTTAAAAAAAAGTTTCTTTCCTCAGACAGGTTAAACTTCCGTCCGGTGGCAGCTCAACGGATTCTACCGACCCCCGTAGAAGACTTCATGAACCATGTAATTTTGGATATTTATCGCATCCTAGGTAAGCATACAGCTGTTGCGCCCTCCACACATTTACAGTATCCGACAAAAGAGAAACTGTCATGCTCCTCGTGTCCAACCTAACATATCTCTTTAACTCTATAATAGTACGACTATAAAACGAAAAAGATATATTTTCAGATACCTTCCGACGGCTTCTGAATGAACGCGAACCTATTCTTTGTTTTAGCGCTCAAAAAATAGTAACAACCGACAGCTTGCTAGGCACAGAGTGATCTTTATAAGCTATTTAGAGTGCCTAGACACGTTCAGATTACATTCATATGTTTACAAGAGTTATTCAGCTTTACGTAGCTACAACTTTGCTAAATATTATTAAAGAAAAGTGAAAAGTCCCTGTAAGTTAATCTAAAAAATATTACAATAAATTTTTTTCCTTTATTTTTTCAAAAAAATGTTAACAAACTTTGTTTGTATAGTTAAGCGGTATTACCAAGTCTGAACTAGCTATTGGCCAAAAAGGGATGATACCATTTTTTGAGGGCCCTCTGATTTTCAAAATTTTTGGAGGCACATAAAACAGAATGTGTTTTTGCACTATTGCACTGTGTAATCATAAAAAGATTAAAATCTATATCTATATAATATTGTTTGTAATTTAGTTTTCAACGTGCAATGCTTCTTTATTAATTTTTGTTTTTCAAATTATGAAAAACAAACGGAAAAAATCGACACTTTATATTCATATCTACCTGCTTGTCTACTTTTTGGTAATGAAACTGTTGGTTTAAAAAAATTTTTCATATACCTTTGATGTAAAATTAAAAATTATTTTGCTTCCACAGAAAATATTTTAATTTGAACAAAAGCGATATGTATCAACTTATAAGGGAAACCCCCTTTCATTGCCAATATTATGCACGGCACTGTAATTCTGATGGGAATTAATGATAATGGTCTTAAGCAAGCTTGAGTGACCACTGTTGGTGAAGATCTATAACACAAGTGAACAAGGCTTTTTTGATTAAGAACTGAATGATGTTTTTTAAGGTTATTTTGGACGCTGAATCCAAATATGCACTTAGTTTTTTCTATCAGCTTTTTGCTTACATTGGTTTTAAATATGCCCAGTCATTTCTGAGACATCGTTAAAGTTTTGAAAAATAAAATTTTTTTTTGTTCTTTGATCTTTTGTTCTTCTGCTGTTCCATTTATGGACTACACTTAAAAAAGGGGTACCTTTACTTAATTGTGAATAAATGCGAAACGCGTTTATCGATTTTTATGGTTAATATCTCATTTTGTTCATAGGTTATGTGGCTTTACGTAAAAGTAATAAGACTTAAATTTTTCCCCGTTTTGGATTTTTTCCTGATTTTTTATATTACAAAATTTTTAATTATTTTTTATTTTAGTGTTTTTCAAAGCTAACTATTACATCTTACAAAAAAATGAAAATCGCTTAATGAAGAGTAAAGTTTTGATTTTTTGAACGTTTAAAAAAGTCAAAAATATGATTAATACCTGTAACTTAAAAATGAGAGCTGACGAAGAAAAACGGAGATTAGATTTGTAATCAGCGACCTCAAATTAGTAAATTATTGCATCAAACTTCCAATCAACACAAAAAAGTTCAATATTGTTTCCTTGTGTGATTTTATAAATTATTAAGGTGGCAAATTTTATATGTGCGCTTAGATTTTTAGACATGTAATTAAATTTGTAGTATTATTTCTTCTATGGTATTAATTAAGTGCAAATTAAGAAAAATCTAAGATATTAATTTTGTTTAAAAAGCACATCCGCTATAGGTACCTAAAATTAATTAATTTCTCTATGAATTTGCTTACAAATACAGACACTTAACACATACACATACATAACACATACATTTGTTGTACATATATCAACAATAAATACAATTATTGTCTTAATTTCTAGTTTTTTTAAATTAATTATTAACATAACATTGTACGTAAATATATTTACCAAAAGCTAAAATTTGTTAATGTGTAAATGTTTATGATGTTTTTGTGGCTGTCTGTCTGTCTGTCTGTTTTATTTGATGTCTATCTATGTAATTTATCTTTAATGTTTTCTTCTTATTATAAGTTTATTTAAAGAAATAATACAAGCTAATAATATTAATTATTATATTTAAAATTTGTGAGGAAATTCAAAATGAATGTATAAATATTTGTAAAAAAATTTTATAAAAAAAAACGAAACAAAGTATGGATAAATAAACAAATTATTTTCATGAAATTTTTTAAATACGTTAAAATAATTATTAGGTTTTCTATACGAAATCAATTAATAGCAGAATGAAACTTAGTTTAATTGTTTTTCTGAATTATTAGAAAAATTTTTTTATAAATAATTTATTACATTATTAAGCAAACAATAAACACAATTAAATTTAATAATACGAAATCAAATACATAAGCTTGCATTTTATTTATAGACTTCAAATCATTGTAAGCGCGAAAATATTGATCAAATGAATTCGGGTCTGTTCGTATATGAATGTTCATTAAAGTTGTCGAAAATTGTATGTAATTTTTTTTTGCAATTTAAAAATAGTGCTTATAAATGTGTGTCTACCAGAGTTTTTTTCACAGGATTCCAATCCCAGGATTTTCCGGAAGTTCAGTTGTTTTCATTTTAAGTAAAAGATAAGAAAATGAGAGAAAATTTTTTTATTTTATTAACATTTTAAATTATTTTTTTAATACTTTACATAGCTTATTACTAAAAATATACCGTGCAGTTATATTAAAAATAATAATAGCAATATAGATAAAAGTTTGATAATTAAGGTTTTTCATGATATCGCTTAAAATTTAAATTTTTGCAAATGGGCAAAATTGCGAGACTCGTTTCATGAAGTCCCATTTTAGTTTTTATTCAATTTTAAACAAATAATGACAGTTTGTAAGAAACGTCAATACAAAAATAAATTAAGATAAAAGTGAAAGTGTGTGTCTAAAAAGTGAAATTTGTTTTTAAAATGCCTTAAGAAAGCCACAAGACAAATTTGCTCAAATTATTCCAAGAATTGGTGGTTTGGCATCTGTTAACACTTAAATTTTCCATAAAAACGACGTTAAGCATAAACAAATCTGTTTGTATAAATGCACAATTGAACAGCAAAATTTTACGAGTCAAAATAGTTACACAAATTCTCATATAATTTTTGACTGTTTATATGCGAGACCTGTAAAATGCAGAGTTTGAACAGATTGCTAGACTTTTAAGCGATGATATCGCTTAAATCAAACCGAAAAGGCTTGAAAAACCACTTATATTTTAGCTTTTATGTTTTATTTTATGTGTAATCATTTTAGCTGCGATTTCCATGCAAATGCATGTTTCTTGTAGATCTTCTAAGAAAGATGTCGACCTCTAATATTTTCGAATCAATAAATTTGCGTTAAAATTGCATCGACTTGTTTTTGCATATTGTTGCATATTTTAGTGAAAATCCATATTTTGGTTTAACATGGATATATTTTTTATTTTGGATACTTTGGCATTTTTGAGTGATTATTTTTTAATTTTCGTATTATAAAAAAAAGTTCTTCAAAAAATTTTCTAATACCAAAAAAAAAAAAAAAAATTTAAATCAATAAATAAATTTGTTTGATATACAAGATTTTCAAGATTTCGACAAAAGTTCCTTCTATTTTAACCGATGCAGCACCTTACATGGTTAAGGATTCCAATGGTCTTAAAATATTTTATCCAAAACTGTTACAAGTTACTTGCTTGGCTCATGGGTTACACCGCCTTTCAGAGGAAATTAGAAGTCAAATCGATTATATTGTAATTTTTAATTAAATATATCCCTTGGTTCCCCTTCCACGGCACCCAGTATTACCAAGATGGGGAACCTGGTTGGGTGCTTCAGAATTCTATTCAAAAAACTTTGAGCAATTTGAGAATGTTTGAAGAGTTTGTTGATACCGATCGAATTCGAATCGATTCGTCACGATCTTCGCGTACAATCTCAGCTACATCACTTCACTACGTGCTATATGTGCACTAACCGGTCGAGTAGCATCCACTAATGTAAACTTGGACTCAAATTTGCGAATATTGTTGGCAATAGTGGTTTCAGTACTTGGATTGTGCGGCCCGTAAGTTCCTCAAATCGCACAAAAAACATATCCCATAGAACGCTGATTTTCGTAATGCAGCTGAGCAATTTGAACACTCTGTTGTGATATGAGTCTTTCCATGATGACTTGCCAAACGATACTAAGCATTAATGACAAAGCATTTTGTTATGAGTTACGCGTCATCTGTAAAAAAGCATATTGAAAATCAAACCTCTCGATGAATCATCCTTTATAAACAAAAATTTAGACTAGTTTTTTAAGTTTTTAAAAGATATTTGAATAACAATAGACCGATTTTGTTTTTAATTTAATAAAATTAAAAACCGATTTTTTATGGAAATTTTTTAAGTTTTTAGTTCATATTTTTTATTACTTTAGTTTATATATTGGATTTTTTAGTGCATATTTTAAGCGCATATTTCGATCTTTTAGTACATGAGAATTTTTATCAGACAAAAAAAAAAGTTACGAATGATTATATTTACAGGACCTGATCAAGTTTTATATATTGTTAAACATAAATATAATAAAAACCTTTTTCATGCTTTTTAGTAAAACTCTTTATATGTATATAACCCATTAAAATTTCATAAATTTTTAAGAAGCAACATTTTCGACAAACAAATATTAAATAAGATGCATGAAAATCATATCGCATGTGAAAACTGTTTGGTGAAAAAATCGGCTGAATTCCAAAACGTACTAATACAAAGTTTGTATACAGTTTTACTACTGTATTTTGACCATGTACATGTGTAGAGTACCGAAACAATGCAACTATGTGTTTTGCTTATTTAAACGTTTTGAAATGTAAGTGATGCAAAGTCCAATATTAAAAAAAAAAACATGTATTGTTTGCGAATTAAATGTTAAGGCCCTAATCATATAAAACGCAGCGCACGGCAAAGAATAACATTAAAAGCACAAACAATGTCAAAAATATTTTGTAATTTTGTTGTTGCTTCCTACAGAAATTCACTTTGCGTTTTAAAATTTCAAACGCTCCATTGATTGTGTCGTTGAAAATTTTAAAACGGTACATGAATTTCTGTTGAAAGCAACAACAAAATTACAAAATATTTATAGCATTGTTTGTGCTTTCAATGTTATTCTTTGGCGTGGCGCTGCATTTTACATGATTAGGGCCTAAATGTCACAAAGCATCAATTTCAAAACCGATGCCCTGATTGCTTTTTTGCTGCGTTACTAATACTAAACAGTGATGTTTTAAAAGGGTTTGCATTGTATATATTTTGTACTGCGGCGTTATGAAACATTATACTCTGTTGTAATACAAAGCGATTGACGTTTTGGAAGTCAGCCATCATGTTCGATTCAAGCTATTTATTAAAAGTTTCATTCCACTTAGGAATGATGTTTCCCTCTAAAAACAAAGAGAGTGAGAATTAAAAGAAATATGTAAGGCACCGAAGCGCCTACTTATCGGCATAAAACAAAGAAAACTTAAAACTTTCATGACTTAGCAGGCATTAATTAAAGAGTATAAACGCTTTAAAATGTCTCTGCTCATTTTT
This sequence comes from Pollenia amentaria, assembly GCA_943735925.1. Lineage (NCBI taxonomy): Eukaryota > Metazoa > Arthropoda > Insecta > Diptera > Polleniidae > Pollenia > Pollenia amentaria. Next base: position 477,571 of record OX031007.1, read on the forward strand.
ATTCTTGACTATCGAGAACGAAACATATTTCACTTTTGTGCATTCATATATGAGATAATTTATTTAGTTTTTTTATTTTTATAATTTTTTTATTCCAACGCGAAAAGAACGTAAACTCTGCTTATTCTTATTATTGAAGTTTTTGACAATTTACACACACACAAAGCATTGAATAAATAATTTATTTTTGTCAAGTTAATTTGTTGTCTTTATCAGCCAAAAAATTATTAAAATCGAAAAAACTAAATCATGTCATTAATATCATTCATTCATGAAGAATATAAAAAATGTGTTTTTTAGCGTTTACATACGACAAATTCTAAACTCTCTTATGTTTGTACTTATATAAAAACTTGAAATAAAAAAACCTTGATGATTTTAGATCAAAAGGAGTTTTCTGTCAGATTAAAATATCCAAAAAGGTTCGGAAACAAATACACTGTATACAATGTTTCCTTTCCATTATCGGAAAAGATAATCTTTTTCCGACTCACATTCGCCCTGCGCTCTAGATTTGATTCGTTTAATATCGGTATTATAAAAAGAGAAGAGGATGCCTGCAAAATTCAAATTGCTATCCTCACTTTCCTTAGCAGCGCAATAGTCTGTGGGAAAAAACTCTCATGTGTTCTTTATAGGCATATTTTTCGACAATTTAATATAGTTGGTTTTACAAATTTCGCATTAAAACTAAATTTTAAACACTCTATTTACATACATTTGCAATAATTGTTTTGTTTTGTACTTATTAACTTAAAATATTGTTTTATCGTTTGATACGATTTTTAATTTCTTTTTTACCAAACGAGAGTAAAAATGATTGATTTAGTTTAATAGACCTGCCCATGTGGTACTCCATTGAAAAATTGTTTACATTTATTAATTAAGAATATAACAGAAATTTATATATGAGTGCTTATATTATCGTCTTTATTGTAATAAATTTAAAAAAAAAACTAAACACAAAAAAAAAACAACTCGTACATAATTTTTGATTAAAAAATAAAACAATATACATACATATATGGATTAAAAATATATGATGACAAAAATAACACAATTCACATGTATTTAAATTATATTATTAAAAACAAACAAACAAAAAAGAAAATGAAAAATAATAAGAAATGAAAAAGACTAATAAAATTATTATTGAGATAAGAAAAAAAAAAGAAATGATTAATAAAATATTGTGCATTTTTATTTAAAGGAATGAGATAGTCAAACAATTATGTAGATGGTAATTAATTTTGAGATTAAGTATTCTAAGATCTGATCTATTATCTGTTTAACTGTCATTAATAAGGAATAAGGATTAACCTATTTCTACAACTAAGAAATTTGCATTTTTGTATTGCCTTCTACCAAAAGATACATTTTTAGTGTATAAGTTTTTAACTTAAGTGGCATGGCTACGCATCAAACTCCCGGTTTTGTCATTGCGTTAAGCTATTTTGTTCACCAGTGATGGGATTTGAAAATTTAATTTTTTTAAATTGTAACGAAAACGGGCAAATTGACTGAAAATGGGCCAAATCCCTTTATTATAGAAACTAAACTTTAACCCCCATATTCATAAAAAATATTTTGGATTAATAAAAGGTTTATTAAACAAATTTCCATAGAAAATTCGTTTCATAAACCTGCTATACATCTAAAATATTTTTTATGAATATGAGGGTAAGAATTTAGTTAAAGTATTGCATTTTTAATGGATGTTTATTATATTTTACAGTTAATAGATGCTATTAAGGTAAAAATGTGTTGATTGTTCATCTATTTTTAATTTTTAAATTTCATAAAAAGTATTTGCATCTCATTAAATCAATTGTACATATTTGCATATAACGAGATGTAAAATATTATTACACATCATTGCTTTAATTTAGAAAAGGCGTATCTGACATATACATTTTTTTAAGTTTGCTACATAAGATTTGAAGATGTGTATACCCTTTTCTTGTTAAATACATTAAACTCTTAATCAAGTTAACAAAAATTGGGAAACCCGTAAATATACAACTATAAATTTTCCTTATGGGACCAATGGAGGCAAATCTGATGATTTTTTTTGCTGATGTATTGAAGCACATTTGAGCACTTGTTAATTTTTTTAAATGCATATAACTCTTATATAAATCTTAATCTCATAACATAATATTATTCTGGTTGGTCTATTACTGCCCATGAGCCCCAAAGTAGAGCACTAAAAAGTTTGTTTGTTCATACTGTGGCGTAGGCTTGACCGACTATTCTTTTTGACTTGTTCATTATATGCAAATATCATAAAATGGTTTTTTATAACATATTTCGGGTTTCCCTGCTATTAATCAAACTAGAGTTGAATTTTTTTTATTATTAATATGTATGTGAATCTAAAAAGTAATAAAAAGGAGCGAAAGGGCCATAGGACCGATCAATATTCAATAGTGCCAAAAATGGCCAAATTGGGCCATAAATTCCACCACTGTTGTTCAAGCCTATTAATTATTTGACGTCCAACTCGTAACTACTTGTTTTATTAAAGAGCTTTTTGCTTTTGCAAAACGTTTAGATAAGTCAAACACCATTTGGCAGTTTCTAAATTACATTATACAATTATCGTCTTACAAATAATGTTTAGTAAATCAATAGAAATTGTTACAAATAAAGCTTAATTTTGACCAATTCATTGGTCGCGCTTTTTTCGATTTGTTCGTCAAATATTTGTTGGGTCTGAGCATGCCATCTGTAATGAAAAACTCACACGTATGGTGTGATGTGAGTTTGTCGAAAATTAATTAAGTTATATATATATTTATATGTAAACAAATTTTGTATATGCCCGAGGGCACTTTAGAATTCGGGGGCCCGCTAAAAACTAAAAGATTATATGAAAAAACATCTTTATGTCACGGTTTCATATGTATCTATTAGGGTATACATTCGTTTAACCGTCGATCGTTTAACCGATTAATTGCTACCCGATTAACAGATCGACTGATTTAATATTGGCTTTTTTCGATTACCGATTAAGCCGGTTAATTTCAGTCGATTAACCGATATAACCAAATTTTTCATATCGATGGCTTACTTTCTCAACCTCGTATCTTAAAAAAATAGGGTTTGGACTTTTTCAAATAAAACGATTGTTTTTTTTTGTGTTCTATTACTGCAACAACTTATTATTTCAATTCTTTGTCTCAATTCTGTAAATAATAATAAATTATTGAAATAATAAGTTTTTGCAGTAATAGAACACAAAAAAAAAACAATCGTTTTATATGAAAAAGTCCAAACCCTATTTTTTTAAGATACGAAGTTGAGAAAGCGTCAAACAAGTTTTTTTTATAATGTTTTGTTATGGTTGTTATTAAGAACGTATTTGTTAAAAAAAAAAGTAAATTCGATTTAGCTAGTTATTTGGTCAATTATTCATATGATGAATTTCATGTAAAAATCGAGATGCATTGAACCCTAAATAGCTAAATTTGATCAATACAAACAAACTCTCATTTTTAGAAATGACTGTTTTGCGATTTTTTGGGCGTGACACAGTGGGAACGTTTTCGAAAAAACGCGAAAATGGTCGAAAAGAGCTCCATTTAAACTACAATAACTCAGAATCGGCTAAACCGATTTCCATGATATTGGTATCATTAAAAAGGCTTTATGACACGTTTAAAAAAAAAGAAAAGAAATACACTGTAAAAAAATTTATAACAAAAAAAAATTTTAACTGACGAAAAAACCAAAAAGATCAAGGGTTTTTTTACAGTGTATTAATTTTTTAGAAAGGTTTATCCTTCATCTATACCATATCAAAAAATAAAAATGGGTTCTTTTTTAGTTTTTTTTTATATAATTTTTTAAGTAGTGTCACTTCTAGTAATTGCCCTTATATTTTATAACAAAAAAAATTTTTAGGTAACGAAAAACCAAAAAAGATCAAGGATTTTTTACAGTGTATTACTTTTTTAGAAAGGTATTTCCTTCACCTATAACATATCCAAAAAGTAAAATGGGTTCTTTTTTATTTTTTTTATATAATTTTTTAAGTAGTGTCACTTCTAGTAATACGTACCGAAAGTACGTACCGAAAGTACGTATTACTATAATTATTAATATAATATTCGAATAACAGCGAAAATATCTGGTCATATTCACAAAATAGTTCAACAATTCTAACATTTGTTAAATGTTTACAAATAAAAAACCATCAACAATTGTTTATATTATTTGCCATGTTTTAATTAATTTGTGTTTTATTTTATTTAAGTTTTTTTTAAATTAATTATTTGTAAGAAATTTTGCGCTGCTCAAATTTGGCACAGTCAGAATATCTGCGCACATGTACAAAAGTTTCATTTATCGGAATGAATGAATGAAAGCCTTGAGTTCCTGTTATAGTTTTAGCTTCTTTATATCTTGAAAATAGCTCTTCTTTAACGTTGTTGTATTCTTCAGCATCTGCGTAAGCAACTTGTATGGTGGTCTTATATGTTTCTGATGCCCAGTGATAGAGTTGCCTCGTTGTCTGGATTTCATTTTTATTTGCAATACTATAATTTCGAGCACCTCTCTTCAATGTTCCTCCGATTCCATCACACTCATATTGAGTGACTCATATTGATTGGTAAGAGAGATAAAAGTTTTTGCTTTTCCAAAAGATTTGAGCTGTTCTCTATTTGATATTTGATGTTTTCCAAAATTTCTTCGTAAATGGCTTTGACGTTTTCAAGTTGCGCTGACAAATCAGATAATGGATCAGCTCCAAGTGAATCTGCTATATTTTCGAAAATTTGCAGTGATTTTCTATTTCTGTATGCATCTCGTTTCATATATTTCCTTTTAAGAGGCGACATTTGGTTTGGTAGATGAGGAATAATATGATCATTTATATTTTCAATGACTTCCGTCCTTTCGATGTTTGCATTACGGCTGGTACAAGTTGGAAGTTCATTCAATTCTTCGCTAATTTCATCGCTGGGCGTTGTTGGTAAATAATTTGAGACTTCATTCTGCTCCACGTTGGATTCATTACGACTGCGCGCTTTTCTCAGTGTATTCCGGCAAGTTTCGCAAATACGGCTACAATGAATGTTGGCGACAGCTGGAAAATATTCAATTATATTTGCAGCCTCGTTTTAACTTATTTTACGAAGCGAAGCGCAACACTTATTAGATATTTTTATGCATCTGTACTTATTGTTTGAATTCATATTCACTCAAATTTTTAAAATATACGCGTAAAAATTGTAATGGGATATCTTGGCTTCTCGAAACTGTTTATAATTATAAATTTCGGTACGTTCATCAGGTGCAATTATATAGCATTTTTTAAGGCAAGCAAGAACTTTTTGCGGTTAAAACATATTCATAATTTTCCTGGGACAATGTTTATTTATTTTACCTGCCCAATAAAAAATTTTCTTATTTTGCGAAGCACTAATGGTACATTTTAAAAAGTAAGCACACATTTATGCGCTACGCAATAAGACATACGGAGATGCAGTCAGATAAGAGAACGAATTCTTAATAAATTAAAAAATATATATATAAAATTTGAAGAGCTACGACATTCCCTTACCACGAAGCAGGTTTGTAAGGGAGCATATTAAGGAATAACGGTAACGAAAAATTCAGTGTGCAAAGCTGATCGTTACGTTCACTAATTTTTATATGCGCTGAATAAAGCACTTTCTGCGCCAAAAATGTATTGCTTCAAGGTGGGAACTCGCCATATAAAATTCATGCCTTCCGTAAGCGATATGGTAAGCGAAACTTTTACGTTTCTCCCTTACGAACCTGCTTCGTTGGAAGCTTCATTTTTTATTGGGTGTTAACCCTTCGTCAGGTACATATTTAGTTCTGGCACATGGTGTCTACCTGAGGAAGAAAAAATAGACCTGAAAAATCTTTGGAATGAAAAGGGCAACAATTTTTTTGTTCTATATATATTTCTCTTTATTATGGGTAAAGTAATAAATGTTTATGACAAAATAGAAAATTATTATGAAGAATACATTGATTTTTTTATTCAGAATTTTGCGGAATTACTAGAAGTGACACTACTTAAAAAATTATATAAAAAAAATAAAAAAGAACCCATTTTACTTTTTGGATATGCTATAGGTGAAGGAAATACCTTTCTAAAAAAGTAATACACTGTAAAAAATCCTTGATCTTTTTTGGTTTTTCGTTACCTAAAAATTTTTTTTGTTAAAAAATATAAGGGCAATTACTAGAAGTGACACTACTTAAAAAATTATATAAAAAAAACTAAAAAAGAACCCATTTTTATTTTTTGATATGGTATAGATGAAGGATAAACCTTTCTAAAAAATTAATACACTGTAAAAAAACCCTTGATCTTTTTGGTTTTTTCGTCAGTTAAAATTTTTTTTTGTTATAAATTTTTTTACAGTGTATTTTTTTTTAACGTGTCATAAAGCCTGTTAAAATATCTTTTTAATGATATCAATATCATGGAAATCGGTTTAGCCGATTCTGAGTTATTGTAGTTTAAATGGAGCTCTTTTCGACCATTTTCGCGTTTTTTCGAAAACGTTCCCACTGTGTCACGCCCAAAAAATCGCAAAACAGTCATTTCTAAAAATGAGAGTTTGTTTGTATTGATCAAATTTAGCTATGAACAAAATTTCATCGATATCTGAGTTGGTCGGGTTCAAAATTTCAGTTTTATCTCGATTTTTAAATGAAACTCATCATATAAGACAGCCAAAACCGTAAATCGGATTAAAGATATTCAATAATAAAATTTTTTTTTATTACTACAAATTATATTCACACAAAACGATATATATATTTTAATAATGCTTAAAAACTGTTGGTAGGTTTACTCCCATATTCATAAAAAATATTTTTGATTTCTAAAAGGTTTATTAAACAAATTTTCATGAAAATTCGTTTCATAAACCTGCTATAAACCTAAAATATTTTTTATGAATATGGGGGTAAATCTTACTAGAATTTAAATAACAAAATGTTTTTTGTATGACAGGTTTTTTCAATTCATTTGAAAATCGATATGAAAGAAACCTTAAAAGTGCAAATTTTTTTGTTAAATGACCTACAACTGTAATTAACAGTCCGGCTGATTAATCGGCATCAGCCAATAAAATTAGAAGGTGCTCGATGTTTTTTGAATTAAAAAACAAACACATAAATCTAGTTTAAGATTTTCAAATATAAAGTAACAATTAACAAAATATTTGGATACTATTGTAAAGTCTCATTTTTATATGTTTTAATTAAATTAAAAAAGTTAAAATTAATAAAAATTAACAAAAAATCGACCATTTTAAAATATATCTTTCTAGAAAATTGTATGTGTATATTTTTACATATGGCCATTAAAACTAAGAAAACAAATTAAATTTCCAATGAGTTAATAAAACAAATATTCAATGAATAAATTTAAAACTTACACAATTTTTTTCAAAATTACTCAAAAAAATAAAAAAAGTAAATCAACGCTTTACGAGCGAAAAACTAGCAAGCTAGAAATATCGACCCTATGCAGCTGTAAGATCCGAAATTATTTCTTAATAAATTTAATTGATTTCAACTATTTGCACAAGAATATTGTTTTTAAATTTTAGAATAATAAATACCCCATTTAATTGAAAAACTTTTTATTTCAAAATTATTGTTGTTTTGTAAACAAATACATGATTTAATAATTCTTGCTATTAAAAATTTTACTATCACAAATTTTCATCAAATGTTTTGTCTCTTAAATTATTATGCTCTTTTTCAACTCTCTCCTTGCAAGTTTTTGAATACGTGAACACTTACTAGTAAAAATTATTGAAAATAACTCTGTAAATGAATAACCCTCATATAACTCGAAACAAAAATCTTAAACTTTCAAAATTCTTCTTTAAAAACAATAATTTTTTTAAAAAACGATGACGAGCAACCCTTTTAAGCCCCTAGGGTATAGCTTTTTCCACCTGAATATATTACCGTTTAGTTATTATCTTTGTTTCTCACTGTTGAGATAGCATCATATGTACATATATGTAATTGTCCATGACTGAAAACGGGGATTGGCAAATATATTCCCATCTTATTTTACGTTTGACCTTGTTCTTTATTTACGGTGATGGAAAATGCCAACCTTATGGGGAACTCGCTCCGACGTAGAATAAATTGTAGGTCTTGATTTATGGGAACCAAATTTATCCTGGGAATGAACGCATGAATTCCTTCAGCAGTGCCTGTAAGGACAGTATCGCATATAAGATTTTCTGATAGTTTTGTGACTTGCAACCATGTGCCATGGCATAGCCCTTTTCTTGTATTTTAATTACAAAGCTTGCACCTTGACCTTCACCGTGTTAATGCTCTAAAGTGTAAACGTTCACCCTCCAAAAGGCAAAGCTCTTCCTTGTTATGGTATACTTCATCATCTTATACTTCATCATAGGCATAGAATGGCAAATTTGCAATACATCCCAACGTCAGACAGCTTTAACCGTTCGCCAACCACGTTTTTAACGATCGAGCCTTTGGCCAATATTTAATTTGGTAATTCAAAAATGTCTTCTCGAAGCTCTGAACTGAGTTCCTCTTTAAAATAATTATTGAGTTTTAGAGGTGAAATTCTTAAGTTGAACCATAAATATTTTTTTAAATATTTTATGCCCTGTAGACATACGGTATCATAGCCAGACCTTGGCGAACATCTCATCCAAGTAGCAAAACTTTAGCTCCAAACGGTCGATATTTTTTATTAATGGTGTTAGCAACTTATCAACAGCATTCACTGCGTACATACATATGTAGGTCCCATTGAAGCCTCGTCGAAAATTATCAGGCTAGCTTTCCTGTCTACCGTGCATTCTTTGAACTATCTCTTATACTTGAGGTTGATGCTTATTCTAAGGGTACTGGTAGTTTGAACTGAGAGTGGTAAGTACGACCTTATTTTTAGAAGTTTTACTGCGATCGCTGTCGATGCATCTGGCAAAGCTATAACACCCTTTCCTCTGACCGCACTTAGCAAGGTTTTGTACATATAGGTTTTCCCACTTCCACCCGGCCCATCAAGAAAGAAACAATTTTAACTATATTGTCGAATTTATATTGCATCCATAACGGTTTGGAATGCACTTCTTTGATCAATATTTAGTGAAGACTCTAGCGTAGATCCTTCTATATTTCTTAAGCTGTATTAAAGCATTTTGTATGGCCTTCGGAAGATTGACTGGAGGTTTCTTAGGCCGAAGGCTGCGCATGTCTTTCCATGTAAAATATAATTATTTTGCCCTTTTTGTAGGACAAAATGTTCACAAGTCTCGCAGCTAAAAATTTGTACTCTTATGCTCTGATGCTTAAAAGTACCTTATTTGTTTGCTGTATTTATATTAAGGAATAGAAGTTTTATGTTTGTGCAAAATTATTTAAAAAAAAGTGTTAACACAAAGTACCAAAAGTACCAATTTTAACCCGGTTTCTCAGTTCACTTCCCGAAAATGTAAAAATTGGCTCCAATACGATCTGTCGCAGGAAAAGTACATTAAGTGTGCCCAGTTTCAGCTGTCTATGCTATCAGATGGCTTCAGAAAGTTGTGAGAAGAGAATAACACATACATTCGGACATACTAAGAAATTATAAAGGGTGATTCATCCGAACAAAACGGAACTGGCACTGTTCAACAGACTCACCTGGTTCACCTGGACTTAAAATTATAATGTAGATTGAATACTCAGCACAGGGTCAGAAAAGCTACTATTCCTGCAGTAGAATGTTTGGCGCCAAGTGGGGCCTTAATCCTAGAATGGTCAAATGGCTGTAAAAACACGGCAATAGTACGGCCCATTCTTAGCTATAGATCTTTGGTATGGTGGATCGTGGCAGGCAGGAAATACGTCGTTAACCAGCTGACCAGAGTACAAAGATCAGCCTGCATTGGAATGACAGGCGCTCTACGCACTAGTCGTTCAGAGGCGTTGCATACTATACTGCACCTTATTCCAATAGAATTACACTTAATGGCCATATCCGTCAAAAGTGCGGTTAGGATCTCTGTATCTGGATGTTGGAAGACGTGGACGTACGGTCATGCAAGGTTCTTACGAAAGCAACCCACATTTCTGAAACAGCTAACGGAATACATGATACAACGAACGGACTTTGAGAAGAAATTCAAAATCATATTTCCGCCGAGGCGGGAATGGAATAGGGGAATCCCGGCTAATGCATACGGTACAAGGGTTTGCACTGATAGCTGTTGTAGCACGCCTAGATTTGGGCATGTTACCACATTAACCAACTAACCATCGTGAAATTTTAATGAGCAACTCGAAGAGTACCAGGATTACATCCATTAAAAACAACGGTATGGTGTGGTTTATGGGCTGGTGGAATCATTAGCCCATATTGCTTTAAAAATGAGGAAAATCAGAAGGTTACCGTCAATGGTAACCATTATCGCACCATGTTAACGGACTATGTGCTTCCTAAAATTCAAGCGCATGATCTCTGGTATCAACAAGACGGCGCTACGAGCCATTCAGCGCGTGAAACAATGATATTTTTGAGAAATCATTTTAGTGATCACTTAATTTCACGTTCTGCTACGGTAAATTGGCCACATATATCGTGCGATATCACACCTATTTTCTCTGCGGATATTTAAAGTCTGAGGTCGTCAGGAATAAGCCAGCTACGATTGACGGTTTGGAAGCCAACACTACTCGTGCTACTCACGAGATACCAGTCGCTATGCTTGATCGAATCACCCAAAATTGGACCCTCCGAATGCACCTCCTCAGACGTAGTCATGGCCAACATTTATATGATGTAATTTTCAAACAGTTATAGCCATAAATTGTTATTTTAACAGATAATAAGAATTTCAGCATCAATTTCAAATTTATGTGTTTTATTTTACATTATAAATTTAACCTCACGATGATTCGCCCTATATATATAAATGACTTTTTACTTCACTCTATATTATAAAATCAATATCTGTGTATTGATTTTGATATACACAGACATACAATATGCACTTCCTTTAGTATAAAAACTTTTTAAACTGAAGATAAAATTTGACACATGGTAAGAAACTTTTGCAATAACCCAATAAAAAATGGAGCTTCCAACGCAGCAGGTTTGTAAAGGAGAGACGTAAAAGTTTCGCTTACCATATCGCTTTAGGAAGACATGAATTTTATATGGCGAGTTCCCACTTAAGGCAATACATTTTGGACACAGAAAGCAATTTATTCCGTGCATATAAAAATTGGTGAATGTACCGATCAGCTTTTCACACTGAATTTTTTGTTACTGTTAATCTTGTATATGCTCCCTTACAAACCTGTTTATAGTAAGGGAATGTCGTGGCTCTTGAAATTGAATTTATATATTTTTTAATTTATTAAGAATTCGTTTCCTTGCCCTTCTGCATCTCTGTAGTCTTATTGCGTGGCGCATAAATGTTTGCTTACTTTTTAAAATGTACCATTAGTGCTTCGCAAAATACCAAAATTTTTTATTGGGAAGCTAATTCACTTGTACATAGACTCTCAGAAACAAATCAAAATGTTCGTTAATGACATTTTATCAACAAGGAAGTGTTGATAACAACGAGGACACATCAGAGGCTGGTGTGTACATACATACATTCTTGTCACTTGTTAACATGAGAAATAAAATAAATGAAATGCTGTTGTTTATCTCATCATCTGTGAAAGAAGGTACATGGTTTAGGAGATTGCAATATAGGAAAATGATAATATATGTATGTACATAAATATTTATCTCCATACTAAATGCGATACAACGAATTTTTAAAAGTGGTTGAAAACATGAAAACTAAATATTTCTAAGTTTTGCTAATGAAATATTTAACAATGATAGAGCTCTCTTTCCTTTGGGACGAGAAAAAGGCACTAGAATTATAATTACTTTTGTAAAGAGAGAGTTAAGAAATAAAAGGTAAGTGTTTTCTGTTCAATCTTTTCAGTTTAGTTTATAAACAATTAATTTTACAATTGATTAGTAAACTTGAGGGTTCTGTGGTGAGCAATTAGTGTTTAACTTACACCGTGTAAATAAGCGATAAAAAATTCAACGACTGATTGGTTCAATAAACATATGGCAAGTAAGCAAAATATGATATTCTAAAAAAGCGAAGTTCGGAACCCTTATCGTTTAATTTCAGCGAGTACTAAATACACTCGCAAACATTTTAATATTGTTTAAAGAACACATATTTCGCAAAATCAAAATTGCCATCGTTTGGTCGATCTCATCATGAAATTAACAAAATACTTGTTTGATTTCAGGACTTTATACTTTTTTCTTGCACTTTCTTTAAATTCTTGTATTTTAAGAAAAAACAAGTTAGAGTGCTATATTTGCCTGTGCCGAATCTTTGATACCCTCCACCGACAGGAGTGGGCTCTATATGATAAATACATATATATATCTTATTAACTAAGTTTCATAAAAACGAACCTGAGCATTAAAAATGTAGTACACAGTCATAGAACGAAAGATGTGTCAATGAAGTTTCTGAAACAGGAAATCTTTTTTGGCGCTGCTATTTAAAGACCGAAATCTTTATATCGCATATCGTTGTTAATGTCTTGACAGTGGTTTCATTTTTTTATAACTTTTTAATCCGACATCAAATTCTGGCCGCCACTAATGCCATCTCAGATCCCTTCCCCAAATGTCCAATATTTTTCTCGTGCCAAGAAAGTCCTTCTTAAACTTAGTATGTATAGCTTTTTAGGTACTCACTTTTATGACATGCCTCAAAATTAAGCTCCTTTTTTCTTTTTCCCATACATATTACATTAAACCAGGTGGAACCCAATAAAAAACAAACAAAAAATCCATCAGTCACGCTCTAGAATGAAAGGTCAATCCAATCGTATCGTTTGTACATATGTATATCATTGTTAATGGCTACAATATGACTTCATTTTTGAATTTAAAGCTCAAATAAGACCTGACATTACCATAATCATACAAAAGAGCTGTTTGAACCAACCTAATGGGCAACACTGTACTTGATTATAGGTGACTTACCATAGCGACATAACCATGACCATACAAACCAATTAAATTTTGATCTCTATTGTCATCGTTACGGCTATGGCATTATGTTTAAGTCACGTCTAATTGGACCTTAATGCTTTTTATACCCTCCACGACCACTAGTGGTGAATGAGGGTATACTTAGTTTGTCATTCCGTGTCAGGCGCGGATCCAGCTTGAGCCTTAGGGGGGGGGGGAAATTTTTTATGGTACAAAACAAGTAAAAAATTTGTTTTTAAAAGTTTATTAAAAACGATATGTTTATTATATTAAAAAAAACTCAACAATAAGGTAAAATGGAATATAAGATCAGTTCAATATAAATTAAAATAAATTAATATTTTAAAATAACGTTTTGGCTATAAAAATAATTTTAATTATTTTTAATGTTTTTTTTTTTATTTGAAACAATTTACTTGACTACATCATACTAAATTGTTTGACCAATTTTTCACACAAAAAAAAAACATATGCAATTGTTATGAAAATTTTGGAAGAAGGAATATGCTTCACTAATTTAAAAATTAAGTAATGAATTTAAGTTGATTACAGCTAATTTTTTAATTTAAATAATTTTTATTTAGAGAGGAATTTTAAAGCTTATAACAATGGAAAGACAAAAATAATTTTGGCTGCACATACATACATACATATGTACCTTCAGTCGTAAATGCGCTAATGCCACAATTTTTGAAAATTAAGTTTTTGATGCAGTTTAATAGAGTAAACAAAAATACATCGTTGGCAGAAAAAATACAAATATTTTTTTCTAGTTCTTGTTTTGCAACGATATGTATATCCAAATGCTAAAGATGTAATTCCAAAAATGCTAAAGAAAAAGCGCTGGACCCATTGAAATGTGAAAATTTAAAAAAAAATTTGTTAATATTTGTTAATAGTCAACATTGAAATAAATAAAATAATTTTATGGTATAATTTATTTTTTGCAAATTGACATGCTAAAATGTACATTAAAAGTATAAAATATATAATAGAAAAGGTGATAAGTCACAAAAAGCTATGTAAAACATAAATGTATTATTTTTAGTTGGTTTGCAAGCCAATAAAGAGTCATCAATGAAGCAAAACTGGATTTACAGACTTCAAATATATTCAGAACTAAAGACCTTAGAAAATTTTTTTATCTCCTATAAAATTTATACATTGGACTACATCCTTTTCGACTGAAGGTAATGATATATACTTATATAGGTACATTATATTAAAAAAAAAAATTACGGACTCACCATTGTTTCACTAATTTTTATGTATTTTTGTATATCAAAGAACTTTTCTTATTAATGCACTTGAAATTTGACAGTTATATAATTCTTCTTTGGTGAACTTTTACTAGACCAATACATATATTCATTTGTATATATGGGAAGGTAGAATGGCAATGCATATAAAATTCCAATTCAAATCCTACTATTATGAAAATATGATACGAAAAACGGTTATATTCAAATGTATATAGTAACTAATTATCATAACACAAATAAAAATATTGAATATACTAAGGCTTATTAATAATTCAACCGCTCGCATTTTCAAGACAAACGTTTATTTTTCGGAAATAGATGGCACTTGCTGGGATTGAATGTAGAATTATATGTATTTAAATACAGTAAACTAGATGTTTCATTGAAAATATATAATAAATAACTATTAGGATAAATACTTGGATACTTATTGAAATTTGATTAGAGATTCTATAAAAAACAAAAAAAAAAAACTTGATGGGATTTCCAAAAATTTTGTACATTCGGAAATTCGTGTATTATCGAAATAAGCAAAACATATTTTTATAATTTAGGGGGGGGGGGGAAATATCCTTTTTTCCCTCCCCCTGAATCCGCGCCTGTTCCGTGTGAAACTTTTTTGGGATTGAAATCCACCAAAATCGCTGCAGTAGGAGTAGAGCTAAGAATCAAAATGTGGAACCACCAAATTAAAAATTTGCTAATTTTGTTACAAAAACTAACATAAGTGGTAAAATAATGCGCGGAATTATATAAGATTTCGTACTATGCGACTGTAAATCATAGTATTTTCAGAATGGTACGGAAATATTTTAGATTAAATAAGGTCGCGGCGAGAATATTAAAAGCTAATTACTAAGTTTAGAAGGATTTTCTTGGCATGTTCAAAAATTAGACATTAGAGGGGAAGGATCCGAGATATCATAAATGCCATCTTTAGTTTTACTTTAGATTAAAAAAGCATTAAATACAAAAATGAAGGCATATTCAAGCCAATAACAATGATATACGATACGATGAGATTGGACTTTTAACTTAATATTAAAAAAAAACTTAATAAACCTTTCGTTCAAGGGCGTGACATATATATATTTTTTTTGTTTTGTATTGGGTTCTACCTGACTTAATTTAATATGTATGTGAAAAATAAAAAAGGGCCCCAGAATTTGATGTCATATTAAAAAGTCACGCACAAATTAAGCTACTGTCAAGTCATGTACAACGATAAGCGATATTAAGAGATTGGCCTTTAAATGGCAGCACTATATAAGTTAACGCATAACACATTGCAACTGCAATCCACGAGACGTGTCTTATTACGAGAACAAGTGAATCGCAATATTCACACACTATTCAACAGGCACGTGGACTACGTAATCACTTTTGGTTTATTCTGGTACTTGATAAGTTATGTGTTAATATTTTAGTTTGGTTTTGAGTTTTAATAAAGTAATACGTGTTGTGAATAATAAAAAATGGGCGATAATTCCAGAAGCATTGTGATGATGATAAAAGAAAATTCGACCGATATTCTAGCTGAAATTCAAGAGAATTCTAGAATAACCAATGAGAAGCTTCAGGCTTCTAATGAAAAACTTGAGAAGCTGCAAGAGATTTCAACTATGATAAATTAAAGAACAAATAAAATGTGAAAATAGAATTCAAGAAAAAGTTGTCTGATGTAAAAATAGAAGTTGATGAAAACCTACAGCATCTGGAGAATGCCAGGAGGCAGCTGTACGAGTTTTGCCACCAAGTTATGATGGTAGTGTTCCATTTGATGTGTTTAAGTTCCAATTTGAAACAGTAGCCCTCGTCTACATAGTAGAGAAGTGATTTTACGAATATCGATATTCGCATCGCCGAATATTCGCCCATTTAAAGACATTCGTATTCGCGAAATTCAAGCGATTTTTTTGCGAATATTTTGTTAATACGTTCGAAAACAAAAATAAATAAGTGTAACAAATACATAAAATTAAACAAAAAATATTATTTTTTAATAATTTTTATTAAAAAACCCCCTTATCTCTAAGTCCGCTTTCAGGATGTTGGAATTGAAAGGTAGACCTTTTTTTTATTCTCTCTTGAACTTGCCTAAACTAAACTTTTCTTTTTTCGTTTTTTTCGCTGTTGGCGGAGATGAACATTTAACAGGCATTGATATTAAAAAACATTGGCGTGAGAAAAATAATATGAAGAAACAACATGAAAATTGCGCACAGTGGAAAAGAAACACGAAAAATGTCGTGTAATACACATTCTACCTCTTCAACCCTTCGCAATCAAACTTCGTTTGTCTGCCTTTAAATTTCCACATTGTAAAAGGGGACTAACACAAAAAAAAAATCTTCAAGCAATCAAGCATTAGAAGTATTGTGCCGCCACAAAAAGAAATTATGAAAATTACTTAAGTAAGTGGAATAGGTCAATTAATTATCAAGATAATTCCATTCGCTTTACACGAATTGGAAATATATAGTATCTATCGTCAATGAATTCGAAAATATGACTGAAATGCGTGAGACATTTAAAGAAACTCGGAGAGATATTTTTGTTCTGCTAACGCCGTATTACAAATAAAATGCAAGCTCCTTCTTCGAAGTATTTGTCGAAACCACGACTATGTCACGGAATCCAATTGGAATTTTGTTTTTCTGTCTTCGCCACAACTAAACTTAAGGAAACTTTTTGTTTAGTTTAATGAAACTGACAGGTGCTAAAGCAAAGTGCGAAACTGATCGCACGTACCGCACAGAATCAAATGTTTTTTGGTTGTATTTTTAAATGCATTTGAGAAGCTTTTTGTTTATTTTTGACAGTAGCTTCAGCAAACTCATGCATATTATATGCCATAAAGGCCCAAATATAATTTGAATTGAACTGTAACAAATAAGAAATAACATGAGGAGTGCTATATTCGGGTTTTATATGGGACGAAATTTAACAGTGTGATTTCTAGTCATATAAAAATGGGAAAGATATAATTTATTACAACAGCATAATTCGTTACGGTTTTGCTAATACTAAATTGTTTTTCAAGAGTGGCCTTTTTATGGGGCTTATGGTAAATAATAGGTTATAAAGAGTCGGACAAATTTAAATAATGTTTTATTGTATATTTTAAAACAATTCGGTGTCGCTTTTCTATTTTGTTAAAATATTTTTTGGTGTTAGTTTTAATTTAAAGTGATTTTAGTGAGGGGCTTATATGGTTAAATCTGCACCTACCAGAAAAAAATGCACAGAGTAGCTGTTATAAAAGTTATCGTCGCCATATTTTATATTAATACCAACATGTTTTAAATTATGACATTAAAATATCTTTTCGACAGTGGTATTTGTATAGGAGCTATGGTCGAACATACCGATTCCAATTAAATTTGGTGAGATGATAAGGGTTGCAATAAAACATTTTTGGGCCAAATGTAATGTCAATTCCAACATAATAAGATGGTTATGGGTACAAAATTCTACTCCGGAAAGATTTTTGTATGTGCCGATTCTCACGATTTGGTTCAACACAAACGCATAATATCTCACCCTTTGGTGGTGTGGGTATAAAACAACCTCCCCCATCGTGAAAAACAAGTGGCATTTTTGTTCCCATGAAATTTTTATTCCCCTTGAAGGGAAAAATGCTATCATGAAACTCCCGTGAACAATTTTTTGCGCTATGAGTTCTCAGTGAATGTAAAAGAAGAAGAAATATTAAAAAACAAAAAAGAATGTTGTTCAAAAATATACACGTATATTTTAAAGATAATTTAAAAAACCAAAGTAAAATATATTGTATTAGAGTGATGATTTGATTACAACATTAGCCTATTGCACTTTTATGTAGTAAAATAATTTCTAAAATTCTGCCACCACGTCTTTGAAAAGCTTCATAACTCCTCAGGCAATCGACCTATTTTTTGCATTTTGTTGAACAATATACATACATATAAGTTTTTGCCTCTTTTACCGGATCTAGATCTGAAAATAATGTTGTAAACTTTAATATTCGAAGTATGAGAAGAATTACTTACATAAATGTTTTGCTCCCCAGCAAAAATAAAGTGAGAAATTCAAAGGGAAAAGTGAACAAATTACGAGGGAAAAAATTTTTCACAATAAGTTGAACATTTTTTTCACGTTATTATTCTCCTATGAATTATTTTTTTCATGGGAGTTTTTCATGATCGCAAATACGTGTAGAGGGAAAAAATTACGAGGGAAGAATTATTCACGATAGAGGTGAATAACTCTTTGGAAAAAATTTAAAATTTAAGATTATTAAAATCTTTCTGTTTTAAAAGCTACATAACCAAAGGTGGAGGGGATACTATGCATTTGTACTGATGTGTGTAATAAATAAAAATATTGGTTCTAGACCCGCCTTTAGCTGGCTGGCATGCACTAAACAAAGTATAAATTTCTAGATTGCAGTCGATTGGGTTGTAGTTGTAATGACAAAACAGTAATTTTTTTCCATTGATTCCATTTAGGTTACTTCAGAGATTGTAGCAAAACTGCCCAGCTGCAATAAAGAGTTGCTCGCTGGTAACACTAGTTGGTGGTGCTGACAAATATTTTATTGCTACTGCCTTGAAGTTGTTTTATGAATTTACGTTCCATTACTTAAATAAAGTAATGCTTTGTGGACTTAAAGGTTCATTTACAGAAACAAGTTATTCTTTTTCGGTAATATTTGCATTACTTTCTTCCACTTCAATGTGAGGAATTGAGTTGTGCCTTTCCTAAATAGAAGCTCGCTATTTCTTTCCGATATTGCTAGATTTATTTACCTGTTTTAAAAACAATTTAATTTTTCAAAACCGAATGTGGGAAAAAAACTTTGTAGCTTTATATTTTTGCATGGTTTGGTAACATTCGCATTTACATAATGTTAATATAAAAGTTCGGACTTCGGCAAAACTCGCATAATTGAATGACGAACATCGATTATAAGCTGATTAACAATTTTCGGCCGATACCGAATCGTTTGGATACTAATAAAAGTATATTATAGATCTGAGAACTAGATATTGTTTAAAACTTTTTTAGGAATCGAAAATCTCAGAAGTGTTTGGCAAATTTTTAACTTGCGGTGCTCCTTACAAAATTTAAACATATAAAGGGTGGTCCAATTTTAAGGGACGATGTTCATTTTGAATATAACACAAATTATTTAGTAAATTATTTTAATTTATTTTTATTATAATAATTTTGGTATGGTTCAAATATGTATAGAACAAAATATCGACCAAATGGCCGCCGCGACCTTGGCGGCACACCTCCATCCGATGGTCAAAATTTTCGATGACGCTGAAGCATAATTGAGGTTCTATACCGTTAATGTGCCGAATTATCTCATCCTTTAGCTCTTGAATTGTTGCTGGCTTCTCGACGTATACGTGTTCTTTCAAATGACCCCAAAGAAAGAAGTCCAACGGTGTCAAATCACATAATCTCGGCGGCCAATTCACATCGCCACCACGTGAGATAACACGTCCATTGAATTTGTCGCGATAAAGAGCCACTGTTTCGTAAGTTGTGTGGCAAGTGGAAACGTCCTGTTGAAACCACATATCGTCCACATCCATATCTTCCAATTCGGGCCATAAAAAGTTCGTTATTATCTCACGATAGCGAACACCATTCACAGTAACTGCCTGACCGGCCTCATATTGGAAAAAATACGGCCCGATGATGCCGCCAGCCCATAAACCGCACCAAGCAGTCAGTCTTTGTGGGTGCATTGGTTCTTCGACAGTCACTCTTGGATTATCATTCGCCCAAATGCGGCAATTCTGCTTATTGACGAATCCACTGAGGTGAAAATGTGCCTCATCACTGAAGATGATTTTCACGATATGCATTTTGATTTGATCGCTCTTTCAATTGTTCAGATTGAGTTAGTCTGAAATTGAGAAATGTCAGAAAAAAACTTGACGTTTGGGTGTGGTTCACATTGAACATCGGCCCTTAAAATGTTACCACCCTTTAGTTAAATCATTTAAACTTTTCCAAGTTATTACTTTTAGAAATTTTTTCATAAAAATAATTTACATGTTTCTAGTAATGAGAAAATCTGACTTAAAAATAAATTTTTTTAGCTTTTGTATTAAATACAGTACAAATAGAGAACATTTAATTAAATACAAAACAATTTAAAATTTTTAACTTGAAAAGAAAACACACAGAACAAAGCTCTAAGATACAGTACTGTTCCGCATAATACAGAACGGATGAATCTGTGTAAAAATGAAATAAATACTTCATCGTTTTGTTTTAGTGCTTTTGTTTAAAAATCTATCAAAACTATATTCAACACTCAAAAATGCTACAACTCAAAAATGCTAAGAACTACAACCCGTATCAACACTTGTATCTATTTCCCTATATACTCAAAACTGAGGGCCTAAAAAGAAAATGAGAACAAGTGCCAAAATAAAATTTCTGAGTATTTAAGATTTAAAGTTTTTTTCGTCAATGGGGGTGAGTGCTTAACGCCAAACACCTCTGAAGAGATTGTGTGATTACAATCGAAACTAGTCAGGGCAACCTGTCCGTGAAAACCTGGGTTCAATTCCCAGCTCAGAGAAGAATGAAAAATTATCAATAAATTTTAATTAATTTCATGTTGTAAAATTCCTTTCTTCATAAAAAAATAAATAATTCAATGAAAATTAAATTCAATGAAATTAAGCCTGATTAAAATATCGAAATTTGAATAAAAAACCTTTAACATTTCAATTAAATACCCACAATACTAATTATAGTTTTTTGTTATATTTAAATGTAGACTTAAAAATGATATCGATATAGCGCAATTTTTTTAGGTTCTGAACTTTTTTACAATAACAGGCATAAGTAGTAAGTTTTCATTGCTGCATCTAACTCAATGTTATTTGTTTTGGCACTTGTAATCATTTGCTTTTCAGCACCTCAATTAAAAACGTTAAACACCTGTCTCAAAACAAAAGTGTGCAAAACGTTTTGGTGCTTATAGTGAGTTCATGTGCATTTGTTTTTACTTTAAAACGGTTTTAATAATTGTATTATTTTATTATTAAAAGAAGTTTCTAATTGTCAAGAATTCTTTTCAGATACAAGATTTATTTATTTGAATCTGGCAAGCCTATGTTTTAACTATATTATAAGCTTTACTTTATATATAGTACATATTACTTTTTTAAATGGGACCACCATAATCTGGCGTACTATATCTTTAGTTATATCCCTAACCAACATACTTGTAAACATTAGGGTCGCCCGATATAAAAACATTTGAAAAAAAATCAAAGATAATAAAACTTAAAGTTTTACGAAACAACCAACCCACATGCAGAAATAATTTTAAAATTATTTTCTGAAAATTATTTATTTAAGTCATAAAAATACTTTTCTAAGGCATCCTAATGTAGACGCATATATAAAAATCAATGTTGGTTCTACGAGAAATGTTTGTCTTTGATACTGTCGGCTGCCTTTGCTGTTGAACTGTAGTCGTGTTTTGGAAATTGCAGTACAAAGTTGGTCGGTTGCATATGTTTAATTGCCAATATCGTTATACTGTTTTGTTGGTTCATAATTGCTATTCAATTTTAGTGTTGTGCAGAAGGTTCGTAAGCTCGTGTGTTAGCAAAGAGAAGTTACGATTAAAGGAATAAATATATTTAAAAATATTTTCAAAGTTTCTGTTTAAATCGGAAACAGAATTAACAAAGAAAAAAATTATAAATGAAAATAAAATATATTGTTTGGTGAAATTTTATAATAATGCTTGTCGTGTGTTTATTTTAGGAATTAATTTTATACTTTGCTTAACTTTTACTTGGATATTTTGGCGCTTTATCTAGATTAATTGCAAACGGAAACGGAAACTATATATTATTCAAGTTTGGTACGTACATTTGATGGCACTATACAAAATATTTTCATTTTACAGTTAATATAATTTAGTTTTAATCAATTTTTTTAATAAAAATACAAAATAATTCCCTTCATTTGATTAAAACTATTTAAAAATAATGGAAATATTTAATTTTCATTTTCATTTAACTTTCTATAACAACATTTAAAGGTTGATTAGGTTAGACTGGCTCACTTTGCATGGAGAGAAAAAAAAATTTTTTTTTGCACTGGTTCATTTTACTTTTATTCCTAAAATAGTTTGAGTCTATTGTATTACACTTCGTTATCTGAACCGTTTTAAAAAAGCTACTTTTTAGCTATTGAAATTTTTTTACTTTCTCCAAAGATGACCTTTACAGTATATATTAAGGATATATATCGCGTTATTATGCAAAAATAATGAATTATTTCGAATATACTAATACAGTGCAACATCTTGTCTTGAATTTCTGAAATTATTTATCTAAACTAGCAAAAACCCGTTTGACTCTTTTTGGCTTAGCTCGGAGTGCCTATATGTGAATAAGCTAATTACCTGAAGTTTTAAGTATGGATATTTATGTTTTTTTTTTCATATTTTTGAGTGTCCCAATAAAAAAATGGAGCTTCCAACGAAGCAGGTTTGTAAATGAGAAACGTAAAAGTTTTGCTTACCATTAAGAATGCGTTCACTTATCTTACTGCATCACTGTATGTCTTATTGCGTAGCGTATAAATGTGTGCTTACTTTTTAAAATGTACCATTAGTGCTTCGCAAAATGAGAAAATTTTTTATTGTGATATTTCTCAGTTTTTTTGCTTGCGTATTCTAAATTATCAAATATTTTTCAATCCATTAAACTTAATTATACCCACTACAATAGTGGAGAGGGTATTATGCGTTTGTGCGGATGTTTTTGACACCTCAAACATTGGTCCTAAATCCACCTTTAATTATACCGATCGACTCAGAATCACTTTCTGAGTCAAAATAATGATGGCCGGCTGGCTGGCATAGGTTATAATTGGCATCAAGCCTATTTAAAATGGCTAGAATTCATAATTTTACATAGCACCCATACAAGCTTATTTTCGGAATAGTGTCTTTGTGCCAATAAACCATATTCTTATAATTTATTTGATTGCAATCTTTATCCCCTTACAAATTTTTTTTTTGGAATAGGTCCGCATTTGACCGCAGGTCTCATACAAATACTACTGCCGAAAATAGCTTTAAATCCCCTTACTTCCTCATTAATATTGGTATTGACATAACAATTGCCGAGAATAGCTTTTTCAATAACTACTGTCATGACAAAATATTGTGCCGTTAGGTGCCACATAAACCCCCTTCCTAAAATCACTTAAATGCAAACAATTCTCATGTACATAAAGATATCTAAGCAATATTTGGTACAAAAAACTTTTACATGAATCCTTAGCCTCATAACATAATTTTGCACAGGCCGATCGAAATTTTTTTAAATAACACTGCGGTGTAGGGTATCATATGGTCGGGTTTGAACCACTATACTTTCTTACTAGTCTTTTTTACTACATTTATCTCAGTAATTTATATATTCTGGACAAAGTAAAAATATATAAATATTCGTATTCAGATCGCTTCAATGAAGCACTTTTTAACTCAGGTTATTAATAGATATCTTAATAATTTTAGACAATACCTATGAAAATAATGGACAAATTGCAATTATTACTTATTGGTCAAGTTAATTTAATGCTAAAATAAAAAATCATTTTTCTTTGAAATGTTTTGTAAAAAGCTAATGTATATTATCCCATAGTTCCTAGGGGAAATACAAGGCCGCAACAAATTCTTTTCATTTTATTAAAAACTACATGAAATTAAAAAATCATGAAATTAAAAACTTAGCCTTAAATTTAGGCTAAGTTTTTAATTTCTTGCCAAGTATTAACCGGTTCCCTCTTCTGCACCGGATTTCTCAGGCTATTGATTCCTGGTGCTAATACACATATTAAAACTTATGCTGAAATCATGTTAAAAATTTCGCTTACCATATCGCTTACGAAAGATTTTTTATGGCGAGTTCCCACTTTAAAGCAACACATTTTTGACAGAGAAAGCGCTTTATTCAACGCATATAAAAATTTGTGAATGTTACGATCAGCCTTGCACACTGATTTCTTCGTTCAACATTGATTCTTTTATATGCTCCCTTATAAACCTGCTGCGTAGTAAGGGAATGTCGTGGCTCTTCAAATGTTATATATTATTTTAATTTGGTAAGAATTTGTTCACTTACAATTGCGTAACGTAAAAATGTGTGCTTACTTTTAAAAATGTTCTTTTAGTGCTGTGCAAAACAAGAAAATTTCTTATTGGGGATTTTATGTAAACCGAGACAAATTTACATTCGACAAAACTGCAATCAATATATACAATACATATGGAATTTTTTTTTTTTTGCTTTTAGATTTAAACATTCATCCTAATAAACATTTTACCATCATGTAGTTTAAAATAGTTAAGTTGGCTAGATCTAAAAAAATAATTTTAATTTAATTATGTTCTTTTGTGTGGCAGAAATTTGCTGACACTTTTCACTTTTTTGATGTTCACAAACCATACAACGACACCTTAACCACGGTAACAGGAGAAATGTCAGAAGCAAAGTATTTGAATTGTAAAAGCAAGCATGGAATAAATTATAAAAGAAATACAAAAGACCATTGATTTTTATGGTATTAACGGATGGACGAGCTAAAACTGGGGAAGCATTCCAAAGTAAACATCTTACAAAACTATTTGTAGTGCAAGCTAAAAGTTTTATTGAATTTTCCAAATTATTAAAGAAATAGAGGTTTTAACGCGCCCCGACTTAAATTTAAAAATCACATAATATTTAACATAAACATATTTAGATAATATTTTCACTTCATTGGAAAATACTCTTTCAAACTCTATGTTCTGTAAAAAAGCAACACTTTAAACTGACAAAAAAAACCGGGAGCTAATTCGTTTCGAAAGCAACTTTATTTCCAATTCTTTTTATTGATTCTGAACGAATCTAAATTATTTTTTCGGTATTGTGAAAATTCAAATAAATGATTTACAACACTGAAAAAATAATATCGATTCGTTCAGTATCGTCAGAAATAATAAGGAACAAAATTGCCTTCGAATCAAAAAATTATTGGGTCACGAATGTCAGAATTAGCCCCCTGAACTAGGGATGCCAATCCCGAAATCCCGATCCCAAAAATCCAGGGATTTTCGGGATTCAGCGAATTCGTTAATTTAATTTTTTTTGTTTTACCTTTTTTTATAAAAAAAATTCATCATGACATTCTCCCTTGAGAGGATAGAGAACACAATATTGATCTTTTCTATTTATTAATTTAACTCCGTTAATACTGTGATTGAAAACGAAAGAAGAAATATAAACTTTGTTATTCTTTTCAAGCGTGTCCAACAATTTTTAAGGAATGTTATAAGAAATGTATTAAAAAGTGCTGAAAATAAATCAAAGAAATAAAAAAAAAACAAAAAGTTCCGTGTGATTTTATTATCTAATTGATTCCACTGGTGCACCAAATGCACAATTTAAACTTGACTCTATACAGGTTTAGGCTTATTAAAGTGTTTTCCGAGAGTGAGCATGGGACCTAAGATAATTCATGAAGCGATTTCACGAAATGAAGTAGTGTAATTTATACACTATATAATTCCTACCAGATTTTTTTGGTTAACTAAAAAAATTGATTTTGATAATTAATTTCGAATTCAAATTTCAATTATTCATCTTAATTCTTTTAATATAATCTTACAAATAAATCAATTACTACTAGTAGCTTGCTCTATTCAATTACTATATTAATTATTATACCCTCCACCATCACTAGTGGTGCATGAGGGTGAAATAATGCACGGAATGATGTTAAATTTTGCACGAATTCTCTTTATGCAAATCATGCTGTTAAATTTCGAGAAGATCGGTCCATAATTGACCGAGTAGGGTTTATATGGGGCCTATAAACCCTACTTGCGGAAAACAGTTTACTTCGCCTAAAACTGTAATACACAATGCTATCATTATAAAATTTGGTACGTCACAGTTTTATGTAACTAGAAATCACACTGTAAAATTTCGTGAAGATCAGTCCATAATTTACTCTAGGCTCCATATAAACCCTACTCCCGGAAAACAGTTTAGTACGCCTTAAACCGTAATTAATAATGTTATCAGAATGAAATTCGGTACGTCACAGTTTTATAGGACTAGAAATCGCAGTGTCAAATTTCGTGAAGATCGGTCCGTAATTTACCCTAGGCCACATATAAAGCCTACTCTCGGTAAACAGTGTATTACGCCTAAAACATAATAAAGCCCACTTTGGGAAAATTATTAAATTCGCCTAAAACAGATATTGCGGTAAAATTTCTTCCTACTTAGATTCATATGGCCAGAAAAAATACCATGCAATTTTGTGATATACGGTCTATAATTTACCTTAGATCCTATGTGAAGCAGCCTTCTGAAATTCACTTTTAACGCTTTAACTAATTACACTGCTGTATTGAAATGTATTCTAATTTATTTTTTATAATACCAGAAATCAGTCTTTAGAATTTACCATAGGTCCAATACAAATTACCCTCCTAAAAATCATTTTAGTTCGGCTAAAACTGTTACGAATGATGATATTTTACTCAAGCCAGTTCAAAGTTCTAACAAGAAATGCATAACACTGTCTTATTGTTGGCCAATAATTTAATATTTGTCTAAACCGCTACCAATTTTAATGCTGACGTTCGTTTTTGTGAAGCTTAGTTAATAATATATATGTATTTATCATATAGAGCCCACTCCTGTCGGTGGAGGGTATCAAATATTCGGCACAGCCTAATATAGCACAAAACTTGTTTTTTTATTAAGTTCGAAACAACTGAGCTAAATGAGTAAAATATATAATTTATGTTAATTATTTTTTAATTGAATCAAATAACATTGTTGGAAATCGTACGTTGTTTTTTAATTAAATTAATCATTAATTAAGAAAAAATCACAATTTTTAATTTTTACAAATGTTAGTATTTAACTTTGTAATATTAAATGAATAATAAAACTTTTTTAATGTTTTTTGGGATTTCCAAACAGGCTTTCAAGGTCTAATTATTACCTATATGTAAATAAAAGATTTATTTCATATTTTCCTCCGACGTTTCGTAGGCTGTTTTCCTACCTCTTCAGGGATTATTTTAATTGAAATCTGGCAACAACAAATTATAAAAAGCAAGAATATTTAGTACATTAACATCAAAAAAAATACAATAACATTTAAAGAACAATTTAACTTACATAAAATCTTGAATTTGTATTTACATTTCCATTTTTAATTTTATTGAGGTTTTAAACAATACACACAGTACAATTAAACTCACACATAAAACAAAAATATAAATGTATAATTAATAATAAATATCACAGTTTAAACTTTTCTTAATGCCAGTATCACAGTTGAAAATGGACCAAATCATAATATTGCAATCGTGTAATTTGCATTCGTTCGGTCTTTGTCATCTTTTTTGTTAACAGCGGTATTAAGTCTCTCCTGTATTCGTAGGCTTTCCAGTGTAAATCTTCTGTTTACCCTCCGCTCTACGTCTAGTACCTTAACATCGTTTAAATTTTGTGTGTGCTTATTATCAATGCAATGAAGGGCTAAAGCTGTTGAGTATTTTAATTTGTCAATGTCTGCTTTATGTTCGTTTATCCTAGTAGCTAAATTTAATTTCGTACACAACATTGCTACGATCATATTTTTCAATTTTGGTTTTTGTTTGTGTAAATAGTGTGCTAATTATTTTATTTGGTTTATGAGCTAATGATATTGTTTCATCTTCTATTATCTCCTTCATTTGTTTGCTCTCTGTCAGTTTGAAAGCCTTTTTTAAATACGTTTTTTTTTTAATAAATATTTAAAAAAAAAGCATTTAAAAAATCCAGAATCACAAAAAATCCTGATATCCCGAAAAATCCCGGGTTTTGATTTTTTGAATTCAGGACTACCGGGATTTGAATCCCGATTAGCATCCTACCCTGAACACCACCCATGATTGTGACAATTGTAATAAATAACAACTGTTTGAATCAAGTCTTGATAGAGGTTGTACAAAATTAAGTTAAACGTATTGTAATTCAAATATAATTCAAGTCCCTTAAAATAACACTGTTCTACAAAAAAAAAAAATGTAACAGGAACATTTTTGCCTAGCTCAAAAGGCAAATTACGGTAGTCGATATCAGCCGAATCGATATCAAAAGCCATAATTTACCTCCTGGTAGATAAGTATTATAGAAAAAAATTAACAGTGAATATATTTTTTTGTAATTTGATTTTATTATATTTTTAAAACAAAATGAAGTTATTTATTTTTATTCTTGCATAATAATCATTTTCGTCTATGTGTTGCTTTCAGAAAATTTTAAAGTCACTTTCATAAAAGATATTTCCAAGTCATTAAGTTTTTATCAATTTAGAATAATTTTCTTTTTAACATAAAAAGCCATCACCAGTCATAAAAACTTTGAGGTGGTTCTTGCATACGTAGCTCTTTAAAATCGCTCTTTTTGAAGATTTTATTGCCGAACAGCAACTGTCCACAGCAGTACCAGGAAACATTTATGGGTTAATATTTTAGGCTGTAACTTAAAAACAAGAACGTAACCTGTTAAAAGTGTATTATTTTTAATTTTTTGGAAAAAAATGTATTTGAAATCTTAAGATTACTACGACTACAGTATTTATCGCTTTTATGCACACCAGTTATAAACATTTAACGCTTTTAAGCATCCCAGCTTGGGCAGTGTTCAGTTTAGCAATTCAAATAGCCGAAATTGTTTCCTATAAAAGCATTTCGGTTTATTGCATATCCCGCATATAAGTTTAAGCGAGTTTTAAGCACTGCATTCTGAAAAATAGTAAAACTGATTTTTTCAATAATGGTTATTTAGTACTTTAAAAGTTTTTAATAAAGTTTTGTAAATTTTTTTAAACCCGCATGCTTTTTATTTATTGCACATAAACTAATCGCAAAAATTATCACAACTGCTTCTGGTGTTCATTCCTTCTTACAAAAAATGCAGTAGAAGAATATTATGAATAAAAAGACATGTTCTAAATAAAAAGTACATAATGGAAATTCAACAAACAGAGATAAAGAGATACTTACATATATTTGTTAGGCTTCTTTCCTGTTAACAGCTAACAAACAAGCTATTGTTGCTATTATTGTTATTTTATTGTGATAATACAATTTATATAAACTAAATGTCTAAAGTTACTTTTAATAGTAGGGCAAGTAATAACACAGATCTGCTATGAAAATCTATTTTTAATTATTTCATATAAAACCGGTAGACAGATGTTGGTCTACATAATGCAAATATAAACTTCGTTTAAATGTGCCACGTCTCTTTTTTCTCATATTTTTCGGTGTATTCATGTATTTCATATCTTGTTAATAAATTTCGTCAAAAAGTGGCTAATTGCCTTTGATGGGATAACAAACGACTGGGCTTAACTGGATTAAATCTAAGATTTTATGAACATTATAAAGTTTTTCGCCAATATTGTCATTTTGGAAGAAGCTTTTTACTACAATTAATAACAAAATGAATAATTTAATACCCTCATTGTATAGTCCATTTGTTTACAAACATTTTTAAATAAGCCAGCCAAAATGGACCAAAATCGGATAAAAAGTCAAAGTCCTATAAAAAAAAAAAACAAAAGCACTAGCATTGTATGTCGTGCATACATTTCTATTAAAGCGATAAAATATGATGCTGGTACCACGTTTAGTTTCGATTAATTTCGTTTATTTATTATAGGAATTTTAGTTTTTATCCGGTTTTTAGAATCCGTGCATGATTTCAAACAAGTCAATAAGTTTTTTCTGAGGCCCTATGCTCCTTATAGGATCGATGGGAACATATATATATATATATATATATATATATAATAAGTTTTTTCTGACAATGTAATAATACATAATGAGTGGTGCATTTAGTAGATAATAGGGTATTCATTTAATTGGGCTGTTGGTTTAATCGGTTAATCGCTCGATTAATTAACCGTGGTTTTAGTTTAATCGGTTAATATTGTAATTGATCGGTTAACCGATTACTAAAGTTTTTTCATAAATTAAGTAATTTCAATAAATAAAAATGCATAAATTATTTATTATTTGGAGTTTATTAGTAAAAAAAAAAAATTAAATAGCATAAATAATCAGTTTTTGAACTTAAACGAGCAAACAAAAAAATAATTCATAAATATGTAAACATATTTTTTAATTAATACATAAATATTATGTATTAATTAAAAAAAAAACTGTAAGATAATTTTATTATTATAATTTACCCTTTAAAAAATAATCTTTTAGAAAAATAATTTGGCTTAAATGTAAAATTAAAGTGATTATTTTTTTAATTTTGATAAAACTTGACTTGGAAAAATTATACAAAATATCTAATAGCATGTTCGCACGGTAGCGTATTTTCGTAATTCTCTCTTTCATTCGTAGTGCACAGCCCAATTATGATCCAAATTACATAATTCGTCATTCAAAATTTTGAGGCCGGATTATCTCATTTGTACGTAATTATATTTCTATAACCCTGTGGATTACTTCAAAATCAATGTGAGCTCTAATTTTTATCGGTTTTTTACCATCACCAGCTGTCAAAGCACAAAAAAATTAAAACAAATAATAATATATGTAAATAAAGAAAAGTAAACAAGCAAAAAAGTTAAGGAAGTAAATTTAAATTATAAAATTTTAATGGAATCAAAAAATGGAATGAAATCAAAAAAAGAAATTATAAAAAAATATTGATAAGAAGAAGGTTATTCGCAAAATTGGCAGAGGGCACGAGTATGGTTATAGAGAACCTGTTGAATGTACAGGATACATATTGCATAACATTGTGCATCTTTGTTTTTTGCTCGAGTACTGTGTACTTATACTCTTGGGCTTCGAGCTCATAAACCATTTCCTGTAGTATATGGCTATTTTTCCGGCAACCACGTAGCTCGCCCATTTTTTCTCGCCATATCTCCAGCAATGGCCGTTCGCTGCATTGACTCCATTTGCCTACAGCTTTTCTATTTACTGGAAAATAATTACTGTATATATTTCTTTGAAATAATATTTTCAACATACTTTTTCTTTCCATTCTCAACACATGTAACATCAAACAAACAATTAAATTTAGCAAGAAACACAAATAAGAAAAAGAAGAAATGTCGAAACCGATTACGAAAGTGCCGTGCGAACATGGTAATCCAAATAAGTAATAAAAACAGAAAGCGAAGTAATCCAAAGCACCGTGCGAACATGATATAATTCTCAGTCCTTTTTCTGGATTTCTCTAAACGTACGAGTATAAAATCTTCCATTATGCCATTAGAGTCATGTTTTAATTTTTTTTTTTTAATTTTTAACACTTCTAGTTGTTTCGGTTAATTCTGTTAAAAGATTGATATGAGAATTAACAAATAACCAAACGCATACATAATAGAAATACGTGAAACAAAAAGGTGTTAATAACAACTGAACACCTTCTTTGTTTGTATGAAAAAACATTATCTAAACACATACCTTTTGTACATGAGACGAAACAATTAACTAAAATCTCAAAAAAATATGTTATAATACTCCTAAAATTCAAAAATCAGTTCATCGACCGAAATTAACCGGTTTAATCGTTAACCGAAAATACCCAATTTTAAATTAACCGATCAGTTAATCGGCTAGTTATTATTCGGTTAACCGAATGAATACCCTAGTAGATAATACACAACTTTAATTAAAAAAAAGAATTAAATGTATTTATTAATAACGTTGTTTTTTATACCCTCCACCACCACTTGTGGTGAATGAGGGTATACTAAGTTTTTCATTTATTATACATCTAAGACCCAATTAATTATATATATTTTGGCTACTTGAGTTATTCTAAGTCGATTTAGCCATGTCCGTTTGTTGAAAACACGTTTACTCTCGAAAAACGCAAAATAAAAAAACAAACTTGGTCTCAAATTGCTTGTAGCTATCCTAAGCAGTTGGGGATTTTTATTTTGCGACATCGGCTCAGTAGACTCAGAACTATGAACCAAAATGTGGAACCACCACACTAAAAAAATAATGTTATACGACTGCAAATCGTATTGTTGAATTTCGTGAAGATAGGTCCATTGACCATAGGCGCCATGGAAAACCTACTCGCAGAAAACAGCTTAGTACGCCTAAAACCGTAATTAATAACGCTATCTTACTAAAATTTGGTACGTCACAGTTTTGGTAAGTCACACTGTAAAATTTTTTAAATATCGGTTTATAACTAACCCTAGACCCTCCCCCACTCCCAGAAAATATTTTATTACGCCAAAAAGCTTAATAAATAACACTATCATACTAAAATTTAGTAGGTCACAGGACCGGAAATCACACTGCCAAATTTCTTGAAGATCGGTCCATAATTGACGATAGGCCCTATATAAACCCTACTCCCAGAAAACAGTTTAGTACGCCTAAAACCGTAATAAATAATGCCATCATAATGAAATTCGGTACGTCACAGTTTTATAGGACGAGAAATCATGCTGCCAAATTTCGTGAAGATCGGACCATAATTTACCCTAGCCCCCAATTTAAACCCTACTCTCGGAAAACAGTTTATTGCGCCTAAACCCAAATAAAGCCCACTTTAGGAAATTAATCAAATTCGCCTAAAACCATAACAGATATGGATATTGCGGTAAAATTTCTTCCAACTAAGATTCATATGGCCAGAAAAAATATCATGTAATTTTGTGAAATTCACTGTTAACGCTAAAACTACTTACTATTCTACTCTATTCTAATTTATTTTTTATAATACCAGAAATCAGTCTTCAGAATTTTGGGATGATAGGTCCAATACTAATTAGCCTCCAAAAAATCATTTTAGTTCGGCTAAAACTGTTACGAATCATGATATTTTACTCAAGCCAGTGCAAAGTTCTAACAAGAAATGCATAAAACTTTCTTATTGTCGGCCAATAATTTAATATTTGTCGAAACCGCAACCAATTTTAATGCTGACGTTCGTTTTTGTGAAGCTTAGGTAAAATTATATATATGTATTTATCTTATAGAGCGCACTTCTGTCGGTGGAGGGTATCAAAGATTCGGAACAGCCGAATATAGCAAACAACACAGCGGTGTTTTCACTATTTATACAGTGAACTGAGTAAAAATGAAAACGAGTTTGGTATTTGCTCGAGTTTGTAAAACTGTACAGTGAACTTTTATAGTGTATGTTTTAAACCAGTGCTGTGAAGTCGGAGTTGAGGTGGTTGTAACGGGGTCGGAGTCGAAGTACCCACAAAAACTCGCGACTCCGACTTAAAAATTTTTCGGCATAAAAAATTTTGTAATTATTTCTAAAATAAAAATTTATTGAAATTGGCGATGCAATTTTTTGCAGATCACTATGAATAAGAAGATTGTAATTTATTTTATGTGAGTTCAATTCAAGTAATGGTTGATTCAAGTAGAGATACTTTTTTCAATAGACTTTTTTGACAGATCACGTGTGGGTCGTGTCATGCTGTCATGTTATTTTTGTTTAGTATTGTTTGGCATTTCATAATGGAAAGACTTTCGCCTGAACAACGTTTACAAATCGTGCAACTTTATTACGAAAATTCACGTTCTGTGAGCAATGTGTTTCGTGCACTTCGCTCAACTTATGGTCAACATAATCGGCCTACTGAACGTTTTATTCGCAACACCAATACCCATTTTGAGACCCAGCATTCATGTCCAGCACGCTGTGAAGAATATATAGCGGCGGTAGCTGAGAGTGTACACGAAGACCGTGGAGAGTCGATTCGGCGCCGATCGCAGCAACTCGGACTGACGTATGGAACGACTTGGCGCCTTTTTTATCGAGATCTTAAATTGAAAGCGTACAAAATACAGATTGTGCAACAACTGAAGTCGCTCGACCTTCCCAAGCGACATCGCTTCGCTCTATGGGCTCTTGAAAAGTTCCAAGAAGATCCGACGTTTTCGACGTTTGTTCAGCGATGAGGCCCATTTCTGGCTCAATGGGTATGTAAACAAACAAAATTGCCGCATTTGGGACGAAGAGCAACCTGAAGAGATTCAAGAAT
The DNA here is from genome assembly GCA_943735925.1 of Pollenia amentaria. NCBI lineage: Eukaryota > Metazoa > Arthropoda > Insecta > Diptera > Polleniidae > Pollenia > Pollenia amentaria. The sequence goes on from OX031007.1 coordinate 511,987, forward strand.
TGCCACTTCATCCAGAAAAAACAACGGTTTGGTGTGGTTTGTGGGCCGGTGGAATCATAGGCCCATATTTCTTTAAAAATGATGCCGGTGTGAACGTAACCATCAATGCCGACCGTTATCGTGCCATGATAACCGACTATTTGATGCCTGAAATTGAAGTTCGTGATCTCTTCCCACACATCGCATCAATCAATGGATTTATTGAGAGAACACTGATATCACACCGTTAGACTTTTTCCTGTGGGGATATGTAAAGTGTAAAGTTTATGCGGACAAACCCGCTTCGATTCAGGCCTTGGAGGAAAACATCACGCGTGTCATTCGCCAGTTACCAGTCGAAATGCTCGAACGAGTCATAGAAAATTTGACTCAACGGATGGACCATCTGCGACGTAGCAACGTCCAACATTTGATAGACATAATCTTCAAAAAATAAATGCCAAAGAATGTTCTTTCAAATAATAATAAACATTCCCCATTAAATTTGAATTTTCTGTGTTTTTTTTTGGATCACGCTTTACTTTGCTTTAATAGTATAAAAGTGTGTAATAATTTAAATTATTTTGATTTATTACGCAATTTGTTTCTTTTTTTTTAATTTTGTTTTTCCTTTTTACCGTTTTACAACTACAATTCGAGTTGGAAAAAAAACCAGCCAATTGTAGGGGAATGTAAGAAAAGATAAACTCACTGCTTATTGTTGTGGCTTTGTTGAAGTTTTGATGTTGTTACAAGTAAGACCTGAGTGTAAAAATTCTTATTCACTTTATAGTCTTATTTGTATACAATTTTTAGCTTTTCTAAAGTCTTTGGAAAAAGTTTTCTAACGAGCTGGCCTAAGCAACCAGCGAAATGCGCATAGAAATAGAAACTAGCTTTCCCACATCAATAAATTACAGTTTTTTATAAAAATAAAAATTTGGAATTTAGCACATTATAAAATCTTATTAAAAATAAATTTTGTATTTCCAAAAATAACTTTTGATTTTGGTATATTGTTTATACGTGTGGGCAAGAGTCTAAATTGCATTAGCAAAACTTATACCCAGTTATTGATCTAGTTGGTTTTGTGTTAAAATAAATAGCACATGCTAATAAATAACTAATTAATGATTTTTTTGCTAAAAATAACATTTTAAGAAGGTTTACTTTAAAAATTTTGGAGTCAGAAAATAAGGACCATTGTCCTTTACATTTGAAAATAACTATATTAATGCACAATGCGCCACGTGTTAAAATACGATATCGATTTGAAAGTTTTTCGAAATAATTTTCTTATATTTAACCATTAACAAGGTACTGCATTAAAAAAATTGTTTAAAGTTATATAAGGACCAGTCTCATATAAATTTCGCATCAAGCTAAGAGTAGGAGTCGTAGTTGGAGTTGGCCTTAAACAATTTCAGCTGTTGGAGTCGGAGCCGGACAATCATTACGCCATATACATTATTACAAAATACAAGCTGATCATCTTGTGAAAAAAACTTTCTAACTCTTCATCTCGATTGCGATACTAACACATTGGCTGTAACACAAAAACTAGACCTGATCAAATAAAAATAAAAATGTATGGTGTTCGAATGAGGGAGGGTAATTCCAAATTTGTAAGTGTCTTACTTTTTGTAACATTTTGTTGACCAGTGTTAGGGAGGGTAAAATGCTATAATTTTATATCAAATAATTATTTTTACTAGTTACCTAAACTTACAATATGAATGTAATTGCATTATAATTGAAAAGCATTCAGCTTTTCTAATATTGATTTCCACCATTTTCTTTGTATCAGAAATACTTGTTTATACATTTTTCTGGAAGCCATTTATATTTTTTTATCATTATTATTTTAGGTACGTTAACATCTGTGTTGTTAACTCTTCACTAGTAAAAATATCTAAATTTTAAGATAAGAATGGCTTATTTTATTACAATACATATTAATAAAAAAAACTTACAAAATGTATTTATTTAATTGAAATTAACATCAATACATTTTTAGTAAGAATGAAAAACATGGAAAAAAACTTTTTGTTACGAAAAACTTAAGTTATCGATCAAAATGATTTTTTTTTTTTTATTGTAAAAGTCATTAAGAATAGCTCAACGATAGAACATAACTAATGCAGTATTTATAAAATTGTTGATCTTACCTTAAAAAAAAAACTGAGGAAGTTTGTCCAAATAAAAAGGGTAATGGCTAAATTGATTTTTTTTCACGGCTAAACGAGGTGAAAATTTATAAATCTAGCCACTTAATGGCTAAATTGGCAACACTGGTTTACATGCAATACATTTTTAGATAAATGTTCTTCATGAATGCCCCGAGACAGTTCTGCAAAGTGTTTGCCATTTTAACAAAGAAAATGTTCATTATCTTGCTATCGACATCAATCCATTATGCTGCACTTCCGGCAGCACACAAGCTTAAGTTTCTATTAGAAATATATTTGAAAAAACTTTTATTTTTGAAAAAAAAAACATTTTTCATAGAGTGTTTGCTATCTTTTTACAATTTTTGTGTAGTACTTAAAAATTTTTCCAAATTCAGACATGTATGTTTGTGTTCATTCAGTCAAATAATATTCAAATTGAAATAGTTCTACGTAATATTTATGTTTTTGTTTTTGTTGTCTTGGACTATAACTTGCCTGTTATTTAGAAACAGCACATAAGTTTAATTATTTTTGTTTGCATTTTTACAAAAGAAAAGGTTCAGGGCATTGCTAACTTTTCATCTAAAAAACTTAAAAAGTTTTATTAGCCTAAGAATTTTAAATATTATTATTCATGTTATGTATTAAGTTGAAAGCCTTAAATGTCCTGTTCGAAAAAAGCGCTGCGCAAACTTTTAAAACTTTTTTACTTTATTGGTCTACAATAGACAGGTATATTAATACGAGAAAAGAACTTTGTTTTAAATTGTGTCAATGCGCATGAGAGAGACCTTTTACAGAATAGAAGAAGAGAGGCAACAAAGCGGATTAAGGTGCATATTTATTTTATAGCAACATAAAATGGGGACATGAGCAAATAAATTTTTTTTAATATATTATTTTATAAATTAACGAATTTTAAAAATCGAAAATTAAATTTATATAGAGTCGGGACATACTTTCTAAATAGGAAATTAAAAAACTTAAACACAAAACGTCCTTATAATTAAAAAAATAATATATAAACATGTCGTTTAAACTCCCTGAAATTTTCAAGGTGTGATTATAGGAAAAATAGCCGGGAAATGTTTTCAACACTGAGTAACATAAAGTTCACTCCTATTGAGAGAAACCCAGATATGACTTTATTTGACATTACACTTATGTATATATCATAAACGTAAACTAGAATAAAAAAAAAATTATATCTCCGGTATGTTATTTATTACCTCTCTCTGCACATTTGAAAAAAGGACATATGAGAACTGTGAGAGAGTCAAAAAGCTCTATTAATATAATATGTATGTATTTTTTCTTTGCAGGAGTGGTATGTTGATAAATTTTAGCCGCCATGGATCCCAGTGCTTTACAAAACATGGATCGGGACGCATTAAAAAAACAAATCGAAAATATGAAATATCAGGCCAACATGGAAAGATGGCCGTTGTCTAAAAGCATTGCAGAGTGAGTAACAAAAATACAAGATACAAAAATGAAACTAATTTAGTAAAAACCTGGCAATTTATCGCAATTTAAGCGCAATATTGTGAAAAAAAATATTTCTAGTACTATAAAGTGTTAAAATAATGGTTTAAAAAAAAAAGCTAAATTTTACTGAATACACTCACATAAAGGAGTTTCCTTTTTTATTTTACATCTCAACCCCATAAATAAACATTTCGGACAAAGAAAACATTTCAATTCAAGTATTCCTTTATTATTTACATACGTATGTATGTGTTTGTATGAATGTGTCTGTTTAATTGGACTGGGGTATGCAGATGTGGTAGACAAATGTGGAAGAGTTTTAGTGTGCGTTATAAATGTTAGATGAAGTAAAATTTTATTTATTCTCCTTCTTTTATGTTTCGTTGTTTGGGGTGTACGTTAAAACCTTTAACAACAAAACAAATAGAAAAAACTTTGTTTCCTTTTGGGTGTCTGCTTTCTATTAAGTCAATGTTTTTTATAAAAACACAAATAAATGAATAATACTCGATAAATATTTATGTTAAAAAAGCAAGTGCTTAAAAGCAATAATATTAAAAGAGTGATACGCCTAAAAGTGGCAAAAGCAGTAAAACAATATCAAGGAATCAAAATAAATATCTTCCAAAATTCGAAATTTATTAACTGTAATCAAAAAATCTTTATCCGGGAAATAGTTTATTCTACAATTAATTACAATAACTATTGATTGTATTCTAGTAGCGACTCAAAATTCCCAAAAATATATTAAAAATTAAATAAAGTTATTGAGAATTCAAGAAATCGCTTATTTAATCCTGGGAAATTTCCCAATTCAATAGCTTAAATAGTTTCTGATAAAACAATAAAAATTTTAAATGATCACAGACTATCATCCATTTTAAGGAATGATTATTAGTTTATAAGATTATCGCTTATATGCACACCGCTTATATGCATTTAACACTTTTCTGCATTCCAACTTATGCAATTACAGTTTCCTCTTAAAAATAGCCAAAATCATTTTGTGTAAATGCATTTGCAATTATGCATTACAATATAAAAAATTTCTTTGGAAAAAGTCTCATAAAGGCATCGTTTCAAACTGCATTTAAGCGAGTTTAAGCACTGTTAATGCATATAAACGGATTTTTAAATTGCTTAAAATTTGAAGTGCATATAAGCGATAAAAACTGTAAAAAGTTTCTGGTATCAGTAAAATATTATCAGTTTATGTATTCTTTTTTTAATTTTTTTTTTTAATTTTTTTTTTTTGTTTTTTTATTTTATTAATTTATTCCTTTAATAAAACGAAACCTAGAAAATATAAAATTTACACAAAAAAAAAAATTAAATTTCTCTTCAACATAACATACGTAATCAAAAATTATTTTCGGGAATGAAATATTTATTATTAATTAATTCATTTATTAATGATGTGCTAATAATCCCAATTTTTGAATGAAAATACTGAAATTTATTGTTGTGGGAAAGCTAGTTTCTATGCGCATTTCGCTGGTTGCTTAGGCCAGCTCGTCAGGAAACTTTTTCCAAATACTTTAGAAAAGCTAAAAATATTATACAAGTAAGACCATAAAGTGAATAAGAATTTTAAACACTCCGGTCTTACATGTTACAATATCAAAGCTTCAACAAAGAAACAACAATTAATAGTAAATTTTTCTTTCTTACGTTCCCCTACAATTGGCTGGTTTTTTTCCAACACGAATTGTAGTTGTAAGAGGATAGAAAGAAAAAATTAAAATTAAAAAAAAAAACAAGTTGCTTAAATAAAGCAGTTTGCCATTTCAGTTTTATTTATTTGCCGGGCACATGCAAATTTATTATCAAAAATTATTTTCGGGAATGAAATAATTATTATTAATTAATTAATTTATTATTTATTATACGTATTCATTTATTTATTATACGTAAATTTTTATATAGGGTGTTTCATTAAGCGCTTCCTATCTTTAAATTAAAAAAAAAACAAGATACGGGATGGTAAATCGATTTCGATTCCAATCAAAAATCGAATTTGTGTAAAAATATGGTTTTTTTGCAATCGTTTTTACGTCTGCGATTTTATACTGAAATCGATTATTGGACTATTAAAATTGAGTTTTTTTATTTTTTTTTTAAATTTTGGCAGTTTCAATCACCAAAGTCATACCAAATTCATAGAATCAAGCAAACAATTTGTTAATTTTGCACCTATTACCAAAATGATTATATTGATTACTAAAAATTTTAAAAATTTTAAATTTTTAATATTTATTTTTCAATAAGTGATATTTTTAATTTTAATTAAAAAAATGATCAAAAAACTTTGCCGCTTCAAACAATGTGTTAATTGATTTCATTAAAGCTCAGGCTTTGACAATTCCCAACAACAATTATTATAAATTATTTAAATTAAAAAATTATTTCAAAACAACTAAAATGTTAATTAAATCAAAATTAAATTTTTAATTTTCATTTAACTAAAAAAATAATTGATTCAATTATCACATTAATTAAACTGAAATACTTTTTAAACAATTTTTTAATTGATAATTTTTTCTGTGGATGTAAATGTTTATTGAACAAATAAAATAAGAGTATATACATTAGCAATGCCACTACAGATTTTTATTTGATTATTTTTTTACAAGTTTAATTTGTTAAAAAAATTTTTATTATGCGCGTTTTAGTTGCACAATGTCTTCTATTTTTTGAAAGCAAAGTTACAAGTGAATTCTTAATCAAACTTATTCTAAAACAACAGCACAGGTTTGTTATCTCTGTTTGTTGATTCAGCATATTCCAATGGGTGCGACTGCAAATTGTGCAGGTATGCGAATAACTTATTCGTCAATTCAAGAGCTCCGAATATCAGCATGAGGAATGTTTCGAAACAATTTTATTTTGTCTTTCAACATATTTTCTAACTTGAGGAGTTTCAAATGACATTATGAGAAATATTTTCAAAAAACTTTGTTTTGTGTGTTTGAATGTATTTTATGTTAACTTATATAGTTTGACAAATTTGATGTAAAATACAGTTGACAGTGAAAAAACAGCCCTAAACGTAATTGTACTGAACCAAACATTGCAAGTGGGATTTGGAAATTTCACTATAATATTGTAGAAACACAAAAGATGATATTAAACCATGAGTTAATAAATGGCGTTCCTGTTGAATTTTGCCAATACTAAGGCAGACCAGTGTGTAATGGAAATGTAAATCCACTAGAAGGTGGGCAAACACAAATCAATTTACGGAATATTTGTGCACCATTGTGACATGAGTGCCCTGTAATTGTTTGTTTTCTAAGGCTAAGGTAATAGGTAACTGATTAGGTAATAGGTAAACAGGAAACAGGCTTTAAAGTGAATCCATAAAACAAAACAAAAATGTTCAAAATCTTTAATTTTATATTATATTAAAAAAAACCTCAAGAAGATTTTTAAAGGAAATCGAAATATTGAGAGAGAAATAAAAATATTTTAATTAATTTAATAACCAAAAAGTGACCTTAAGCTTAAAGAATATATTAGAGAACATATCGCACTGCCTCCTCTAAAGAGCGTCAACTCAAAACTTACAAATTTGTAGTAGTGACGAAAAACTGTTTCCTTTTTATATGCACTCTTATATCACAAAGGAGGATACAATTGGATTTTTTTTTTTTTTTTTTTTTTTTTGACAAAATACTAGAGAAAATGATGTAAGATTTTTACAGTGGGTAGATATTGCCACTGTGCATCGATTTCTTGCAAAAAGTAAAAATTTAAAAATTTTGAGTTGGACCTCTTTAGAGGAAGCAGTGCGATATAATAAAATCTTTAAAATACAAATTTAATTTAAACGATTTGAAAATTGATTTTAAGGTCGATTCACAAAACGATATAAAAAAGGGGATCGAAAAATCGCAAATGAAGTTTTGAAACTTATTACCATTCCCTAGAAAACTATCATCGAAATTTTGTAATCATTTAAAAGGCCTATTGATGTAATTATGCATGTAATAAAACGTCCGCTGAGGTTTAATTGGCCGTCACGTATCCGAAAGGTTCAATTTTTCATGACTCTGGCTTAGAAATCATGTTTAAATGTTGGCTTTGAGGGCTGCGATTTGCATTCTTTTCGCATAGATCTACGACATAAGGAAACACCACAAGAGAACTCGAACGGTAGCGAGTTTAAAACAGACTGAATAACAATATGGTCGCTATCAACTGGCAAAGTTCGGAATTCGTTATAGGACAACCTTTTTTTTTGTCTTTCTGATGTAAGTAGAATCTGTGTTTCATTTTAGATCACTTACCAATAGTGAAGGCAGGTATGCCTGACTTTTTAATAATTTACCTTTGATATCGCAGGGGTATCATTAGTCACTTTAGCCATGTGAATACAAAAGCACAAATAAATGTAGTCTCATAAATTAAATGCTTAATACTAAGAAGAAATAAAGAGTTGGCATAAAGAGTGCGTTTGTAAATACACTTAAATTCATTTTATGACTGTCATTGATTTCAAAATTTCTTACATGTGCATACACAGAAAAAAGTGTTTCATCAATTAAAAAAATGGTTTAAAAACTATTTAAATTTAATAAATGTCATAATTGAATCACTTATTTTTTTAGTTGAAAGAAAATTAAAAATTTAATTTTGATTTACTTAACATTTTAGTTGTTTTGAAATAAATTTTCAATTAAAATTTTAATTAAATAACAAAAAATCTTAATTGACTTTTTCGTTTAAAATGAAATAATTTAAGCATGTAGAATTATTGTTGGGAATTGTCAATATTTATTTAAATAAATTAACACATTGTTTGAAATGGCAAAGTTTTTTGATCACTTTTTGAATTAAAATTAAATATATCATTTATTGAAAATATTTTTTCAAAATTTTAAAATTTTCAGTAATCAATATAATCATTTTGGTAATAGGTGCAAAATCAACAACTTGTTTGCTTGATATTATGAATTTAGGACAAATTTGGTGATTGGAGAAATTTAATAATTTTGTCTGTACGTACATACATATGATGTATGTTAAACAGAAATTTTCCATTTGTGCGATATGATTTTCAAAAATCGTATGATTGTCTCTTTGAAAAGTCGTAAACGAATGTGTCGTTTTTTAAAATAGATTAAAGTAATACACTGCTTGTGTTCTTTAATCGACTACAGTTCAGTTTATTCCCGCAAAGCTTTAAAGCTTGTCTTCAGAAACGACAAAAACGATTTAAGGCCTAACTATAATGTGCTTAATGAACCTTAAGCAAATGTGCGAATACACACAATCAAATGTATACAACTATAATATACTTAAGACACTTTTCGTTAAGTTTCGTCAAGTGTCATTTGCTTAAGGAAAGTGCGGTCAATTTCGCTCATCCTTAAGCAAATGACACATAATAGATACATATAATTGTTTACAATTAAAAGATGCAACCGCAGTTGCTTTTTTTAGTACTTTTTTATTTAAGTTTTCGCTTACTTTAAAAATAATAAAAGATAAACATAGATTTACTTGTTTATGGTAATATATTAAAACTTTTACAAATTAAATGACATTTCGTCAAAAATATTACATTTTAAAGAAATAAAAACGAAAATTGTTTTCCAAAAGTACAAGTGTTTGCAACTAAGTGTAGAAAGTCTTTAAGCCCAATAAGTACAATATAGCCACCTAAAAGTCTTCAGTAATTTACTTAAGCATTTGACATGCTTTTCGTTGAATTTTGACACTAGCTTAAGTTTGGTTAAGCACATTTTAGTTGGGCCTTTAGTCGTTTACGAAAACGACAACCGTTATAAGACTGAGTATCAGCATTAAAAATACAGTGTTTTATATTCTGGGTGCGTTGATACATAGATCATATCGCACACTAAATCATAAACAGTCACAACTCAAAATTCAAAACTGTTCAGACGTAGTGAAAAAAACTGGCTTCAAAAACATGGTTGCAATTTTTAATCAAATTGAGTTCCACAAACGTTCTAGTCCTTATCAAATATTTATTTATACTTAATTTTTTTCTACATGCTTTCATATCAATCATATCATATCATATCATATCATATCAATTTTTAAAATCTAAATTTCCTGAATTTTATAAATCAAATATTAAAGTTAATTTTGAGTTAATTAATATAAAAAATACTTTGCCATTAGTCTTGTACAGCGTTGCCAAATGTGCATTTTGCAGGTTTTCCAAACATTGAACAGTTTTAAAGTTTTTTTGTAAATTGTGCAGATTTTGCATTAAAATATTATTATTTTCAATTCTGTTATATTATTTTTTTTTTCTTAAGCCATAATCTTACCTAATTTGCTTAACACATACTCATATAACAGAGGCAAGCTTTAAGAGCCAAAAAAAAAAACACAAACGGCTTGGAAAATACACACTCTCCGTTAACAAATAAGCCGCACCAAATTAATATCCTTGCAATAAATGCTAATCAAAAGCTTTTATTCTTTATAATTTTTTATGTTTCGTCGGTTCCTTCTTGACTCTGCAAAATGTTCACTTAAATGAATAAATTTAGCACTAGGTAGCGCAAAAAACTTGGAAAATATGCAACATTACGATTTTTCTACAAAAATTTATTAATCGTTGCAAACACCCCAATAAACAACGCAAATAGATTGTACAAACGTACAATTTTGACATGTTTGCCAGGCCGTTTGAGTAGTTTATTTGGCTTTTACTTTTGAAAGTTAATTATGTCCCTGCATACATTTTGTGATTTTTGTTGTTTCTTTTTTACAGTTGCATTTGAATTTTCATTATAAAATTTCTATTGCAGCAATTTTTCATGAATGTTCACTTGATAAAAAGCAAATCTGAGACGGAACTAAAATAAATTTTGGTTATATGAAGAAACACAACAAATCGAAAAACTACATGTACTTTTGTGCCCTTCTTAATTCCACTCTTTTTCATCTTGCCAACAAAGTAACGACATTCGTTAATAATATAATATAATAATTAAGTGAATTGTATTTATTTCTTTGGGATATTTTTATGTGCAGTTTTTTTCGTTAAAATCAGTTTTTGTTCTTAAGATGCAGCTATTTTCAAAAAAATTATGGCAACGCTGGTCTTGTATAAATCATTTTATATAATTTCAATTAAAAAATGTTCCTTCTCCCTCCCTCAAACTTAAACGCTAATAATTCTTGTGTAGTTTTCTGCACAGCCACACACTACGATTTTACAGTTTTTTCTAGATTTTAGTTACGATAACAATGCTACATACGTTTTATTTCTATCCATATAAATGTGAGATTATAAAACTACTTGTAATTTCCGGTTAATGTTTTGCAAAAACTAAAATAAAAAAAGAAGAAAAATTTTTTAAATAATAAATAAAGGAAACATTTTGAAATATACTGAAAAAAATAAATACAAATATAGTGTCCTGTATTTGTTTAATATTTTTATGCAAATTTTGGGAAAAGTCGAAACCCATAGACCAGAGTTAGCTTTTTTTAGGGTTTGAGTTGCGCTGAATGCGAGCCAGTACTCAGAATTCCTTCATCACATCACAACAAATTTTTCACCCGTAGACTAAGGTAAACTTTTTTTTTGGTTTAAAGTTGCATTGAATCCGTTTTTCGCCATATTAGGGACGTCATGACTGCGCGCATTCATCTTTATCAATAAAACCTGATATACCATCTGAAAGTTCCACCAAAAATACAAAAATCAAGTAAACATTGTAAAAAAAATCACAAAAATATATTAAAAAAAATAACGAAAATACCATGAACATAGCAAAAACACGGATTTTTCAAAATTCAGGTTAAGAATCTCAGAGAATAAACACACTATTTCAAAATTTAAACATTTATTTTTAAGGTAATTGGTAGGACTTTCAGACGACATATCAGGTTTTATAAATAAAGATGAATTCACACAGTTATAACGTTTCGAACATGGCTAAAAACAGGGTATTTTTTACTTTGAGTTAAGATATCTCGAAAAATTGTTGTGATGGAGATTCGGAATCTGCGCACCTCAAACCCTAAGAAAAGTATTCTCTGGTCTATGAGTTACAAATTTGTTGGCCTGTGTAATTATTTCTTATTAATTTTTGAGATTAAATTACACTTGATACTAGGATACACTAAACAGTTGTGTGCATCGGTCCAGCTGATTGTTTTTTTATATATGAACTTACCCAGCAGGAAAATGTAATCAATAGGAATCGAGAACGTAATTCATATCTTGTTTAGTATTTTATTCCAGAACTCATTTCTCTTAACACAGAACATGTCCTAGGATTGTAATAAATTATTTTTATGTATACCGCTAATATATTAAATAATTCATAACGGATTTTTATTAAGGAAATATGTAAAAATAAAATGCGAATAATTGTCACGAATAGAAGAAAAAACATAAAACATTGTTACGAACAGATACAATACATTCCGTGTTCTGCAAATGTGGGAATATACGTGGTAATCAATGCTTAATTATTGAGTCAATAAAATTATCTTCTCGATTCCAATGAATGCATTACTATTCTTTCGAAAATAATACATTATTCTTTTATTTATTTATGTAATCAATTCCATAATTTCCCACTGAGTAGTTACTGTAAATGTCAAAGTTTCATTAATAAAAATTGACAGCCAGAAAAACTCTCTTAGTGTCATGTACACAGAGGCCAATACTTACACTATCCCTTTGTGTTCAATTCGATAATGGGTAGTGTCAATATTTTTTTGTCATTTTGTCACTATTTGGTCTCATTCTGACAACAAATTGTTAATTTATTAATACCATATTTTGTAAAGGGCTGCATGAACAACTTCATTCATAAACATATTTTAATGTTTATTCCCTGAATGTCATGTTCGAATAAAATTGACATTACTAAGCAAACTGTTGTTTTACTAATGCTACTAGTGAACACATTTTGTTTCATATCGTTTTATTTTTTGTAAATACTCAATAGCAATGTTGCCACTTTAGTAAATTCATGTAATTTTTTCTTTTTTGTTTCCTTTACAATAATATATGTAATATATAAAGTATTTTGACTTCCAAGCAAAACATATTCCTATAAAAGGATTTTGAAGTTAGTGAATGCTTTTGGAAATAAAAATAAATATTTTTAATATTTTAAAATCTACATTGAAAACAACTAATAAACATTGAAAACTAAATCGAAATTGTTATTTAAATATTAATTTACTTCCTAATCTTGTTGCATTTACTTTTAATTTTTTATCTCTCTTTAATGTGTTTCTTTTCCTTCAATTGGCAACACTGACTTTTATGTTAATCATAGCGTTTTTTCCATGAACTTATTCGATATTTATTCAATAATTGTTTTGTTTCAAAGTTGTTAATGTGCATATTCTCTTGTATAAGTGAACAAACAAACTGTATTTTACTCGTCTCTTAAATCTCGAGTGTTGATTGCTCTCATGTCATAGTTATTCATCTTGAATACGAACGAGGCGAATACAAAATTGTAGCTGTATTCATTAACTAAAAATTGTTACGAATTTGTAACAATTGTTACTTGAAAGTGTTCATTAATCCAAAAAATTTGCAAGTTGAGAGCGTCAAAAGAGAGAAAAAAATTGAGAGACAAAAAAATTCTTGTAAATTTTTACTGGTAAAATTTTTACTTGCAAGAATTTTTAAAACAGCTGTTTCATGTTTTTGTTTACAAAATAAACTTTTCCAAAAGAAGTTTTAAAAAAGGAAATTTTGCAAAATTTAAAAGTTAATGTTGAGCTTTAAAATTATTTAAAATATTTATGCGATAAGAAATCATACTTTTGTTTAACTTACGACAGATACTTCGATATTTTTATTGCTAAATAAAATAACGAACTTGTTGAAAAAATCCCTTATGTATTTTGTTTTGCTTTTAACCGAACAGGTGTTGTTATAAGTACTATGAGTATAATGGTTACCAAGATACCCGATACTTAACACAATTGCAGTAAAATACTCCGTTAGTTAAAAAATTAGTTTGCAAATTAAATTATTTACAAAATTAAAGATTCTTATTAATTATAAAATAGTTTGAGATAGTCTCATTGTTTACTTTATGGCCGTCTTGTTCATTATAAAACAAACACCAAAGAAATGCATTTGGACCAAATAAAACGGCCATAAATTAGATAATGAGAATATCCAAAATTCTTTTATAATTGACAATAATTTAACTCGCTACCTCCTAACCTTTCTGTCGTGGTCATTTTTAAATGTCAAAGTTTATGTTTCTAAGTTTTAAAAAAAATTACCAACGTTATAGCTTCTCATTCACTCTGGAACCTGCACCTATAATTTTATGTTTCTAATATCTATTATAGCAATTAAAATGGTACCACTTGTAGAACGAAAAAGTAAAATAAAGGCATTTAATTTCCCGCATTTCCCCATTTTTTTATATTTTTTCTTGCTCGAGTTAGCGAAAGACCATTATCCGGTTAAATTTCAACCTTATAAATCACGGCGTTAAGGCTGTGCAAAGATGAATCTGTCAGTCAGTTCGTAACGTTGAGATTGTATATATATATATATATATATTAGGGTATTCATTTAATCGGGCTTTTGCTTTAATCGGTTAATCGCTCGATTAATTAACCGATGTTTTGGTTTAATCGGTTAATAATCGGTTAATATTGTTTTTGATCGGTTAACCGATTAATACATTTTTTTATAGATCACGTAATGTGAATACATAAAAATGCATAAATTATTTATTATTTGGAGTTTATTAGTAAAAAAAAAACCAATAACATAACAAACATAATAATTCTTGAACTAAAACGAAGAAACGAAAGAATAATTCATTAATATGTTATACATATTTTTTTTAATTAATACATATTATGTATTAATTAAAAAATTAACTGTAAGATCATTTTATTAGTTATTTCAATAGTTTAAGAAGATCTTATAAAATAATCTTTTATGCAAATAATTTTGTTCAAATGATTAGGATTTAAGCGTTTATTTCCTTTAGTGTTGAAGAAAACAAAAGCAACCAATAATACAGAATATCTAATTTCTGTGTCCTTTTCTTGTACATTTCTAAACATATAAAATCTTCCATTATTTCATTAGAGTCCTGTTTTAACTTTTCGAAATTTTTAACACTTATAATTGTTTTGGTAAATTCTTTTAAAAGTTTGGTATGAGCAGATATGAAAAGAAACAAATAACTGAACGCATACATATAAATAGTACGTCAAACAAAAAGCTGTTGACACCAAACACTTATTTAAAATGTAGTTCACTGAATAACTTCTACGTTTGTATGAAAATATGTTTACTAAGCACAACCTTTTGTATACGAGACGAAACAAATAATTAATAAAAAGCACAAAAAAAATATGTTATAATACTACAAAAAGTTAAAAAATTTGTTACATCGGTTAATCGACTTAAATTATCCGGTTTAATCGTTAATCGAAAAAAGGCAGTTTTAAATTAACCGATCAGTTAATCGGTTAGTAATTAAATGAATACCCTAATATATATATACATAGGTTATACATAGATTGTTAAATTAAATATTTTGTTTTGCCTTATAAATGCTGTTTCGCCTTAAAATGAAAGCAGGCTCAACCCTGCTTAAATGGGGAATGAAAGAGCTTGAACTCATTTTAATGTTAAATTGTGTAAACTTTTTTTCTAGCAAGCGAATTCTATTTGTGTTCTTTTAAATGCAAGTATTTAAATTCAACTCTTTTCAGTATGAATGTTCTCATACCTCCCACTTCCACTTTTACATATGCAAATGAGACATCTGCAACTAAAGTGTTTTTGACATGTTAAAAAACTTAGTTTTATTTTTTCATTTTCTTTTTAATATTTTAAATAAATTTTAATTTTTGTATAGTTTTTATTTGTTTCCACTGATAGTGGCAAGCAGTTTGATATCTGGAAAAAAGTGAATATGTCTTTAACAGATCTGAACTGCTTTTTGGCATAACTTCTGTAAAGTACCAGAAATTTGATTTATATTTGCAACGGAGATTAAATAAATACCTTACGTTATAATATACTGGCGCCGACGGAGCTTTTCAAGGCCAGAGGCAATGAGGTGATATGGCGCATGCATCAACTTGTTAGCGCAATTTGGTTGGAAAACACATGCCTGATGTTTGGAACCTCGACGTGCTATGTCCCGTGCACAAGAAGGGTGATAAAACCCGTAGATGCGAATTATAGAGGCATTAGTCTCCTTCCTATTTTGCCCTGGTGTAAACACAAAAAGAAAGAAGCATACAACTATTGTTCTTTATAGGTTTACAATTTTTTTTTGTTTTGCTAACACGATTGTGATTACTTCCTGTGTATTAGTAACACGTTCTATCCATTTAACTCCTAAAATACTGAACCTATTTTATTAAAATGTAAATTGCCATTCTCCCCAAAAATATCTTTGGTTAAAAATCCAATATATAGTGTAGGCGTAAAAGAGATCAAAAGAAATCATCTTGCCTATTAATATATATGTAGATATACATGAATATCTGATATATGATGATCATGAAACAAAGAAAACAAGATATTGCATTTAGATTTATTTTTCTGCGCAGGTACTTCATAGTAGTAAATGAGCACAAATATGAACACCCAAACACGTGTATGTGGTATGCCGAATATTTGTTTACATTTAAATTTCTTTACTACAGTGACGTAAAAATTGTGTCAAAATTAGAGTTAAAAGTTACCGGAACTGCGCAATGCGCTATATTGTTTCATATAAGATGATAAGACAGTAGGAATAATCATTTTTTGAAAAAATAACATATATAAAAATAATTTTGAGTGCTCGTAAAATTCTAATATTTTTAGAACAGAATAACTGTTTAAAAATGGTAATATTAAGTAGGGAACAGAATAGTTGCTGTAGTGCAACTTAATAAATAGCGCTACCAGCTGTTAGAAGCTAAAAATGGCAGTTTTAAAGTAGTGTCAACAGAAAACGTTGTTGTAGTAGTCGTTGCAGTTGAAGTTGAAGCCAAAAGTTCGAAATTTTTGAACTTTGTTGCGCTACAGAGCATTCGGCAGCTTCAGCTACTACTACAACTACTTTATTCTGTTCCAGGCCTTTATATTGTACAAATACACATTATATTCTAATGGTTTTTCTTTTTATAGAGCAAAAGTAACTTAGTCCTTCATCTCGTTGTTGTAAAATACACATGGCGGAAATAGAGCCCACAAACCTTATGCTCACTGACCTGCTGGAGCGCCAAATATTAAATTAATTATTGTTATCAAGTGAATCTAATTTGGGCATTCTGTATTAAAGAAGAGAGAAGGGTTCACATTTTTTATAATACTGGAAACCCTTAAAATCTTTAAAATTCTTGAGTTTTCGGTATCCCGGGAGAGGCAAAAATTTTCCAAAAAAGAAAAAAAATTAAGTTTAAATATAACACTGTTGTAGTTGAAAAAATAGACAAGCGGTCCACCTGGCGTTGAAACCTTATTCGGGTACGCTGAATTCGTCTAACTCAAAAACGGTTTATTTTATTGGACAAACTAAAAAAAACCGAAAATTATTTTTTATTCTAATATGCACAGGAGGCGCCCTTAGGAGGATAAAATGTATGACCAACCACCACTAGTTTTTGTCCTTTAGCGCCACTGGATTCAGTGTACCCGAACTATGTTAAAACATTAGGTGCCCGATATTATAGTGTTAAAATTCTAGCACAGTGTAATTAATGCATTAAAAATTTGACAAAAATATATGGAATTAAATTTTAGTACCCTGACAGCATATTGCCGTTGATACAGGTAACAAATATTTTTTATTCGGAAGCAAACAATTTCTGGCTGGAATTCAAGCAGTGGTTTTTTATTTCAACATGGTTACAATGAATATTAGATACATTTTCTCAATTGACTTATTGACAAAAATAAATTTATCTGCAAGTATATGTTGGTATTCGTGTATATCTAAGAATAATAGTACGAAAAATATACTTAAAAGGTCTTATGTAGTATATTTATTGACACTTTTTTAATGTAATATCTGCAACGAATTTCATTTTCAATGTTCACATTTTCATACATATCTATATACAAATGACAGAGCTGCCACGACCAAAAAATTATTAAAAAAGTTACCAAACGTTTAAAAACAAAACCAAATTTAAAATGCCTTTTGGGAATGAAAAAAATACATTCAAATTAATTTTAAGTTGCATCGTAATATATAAAGTATATTTGCACTTCATAATTAAATAGTAATTAGAAGTCAAGAAAACAAAACAAGAAATGTGACTCTTTTACATATTGTAAAAAAAAAAACGAAAAACCTTATTCATAAAAAATATTTTATAGAGTAAAACCCGTCAAATTTCCATAAAAATTCCCGTTTATTAAAAGTTTATAAATTTAATTTTTTTTTGAATATGGCCTTTACACAAACCAAATTTGTACTTCACAGTTATAAAAACAAAAAAAGAAAAATTAAATTGTTTTCCGCTTTTAAACTGCCAGTGGGAGAGGTATCAAATGTGGCGATTTTTTTTCAAACATGGCAACGTTAATTAGCATTTGGCAATATGGCGATTTTTTTTTTAAATTGAAAATGGTTAGCGATATGCGAAATACATTTTTTTATATAGATATAAAAATCTAAACTTTTATAAAAACGGGTATAATTTTTTCTCTTGTTTGCAAATTTTATTTGAAGTTTATAGTTGTTATTATTATTGTTTCAGAGTTGTTCTTTTCGAAATATTGTTTGCAAACTATTGTATAATACTATGGCAAACATAAGTAAATTTTTAATAAATATTTAGGCTAAATTCAGGTTATTAGAAACACTAAACTTACTTTTGTTTATTTTATCAGCAATGTTCTGAAATCGATTCCGAGTGATATTAAAATCCAACAAATTTCAATTATCTTGTCTTGGAAGTTCATAAAAATAAGGGCTTTTATACATTTCATACTATTAAAATCAGGAAAAACTACGATAATTAAAAAAAATTTAAAATTTCCATCGATTTTAACTTTATTGATTTAGAAAAATTTAATTTGGTGAATTTCGCCGATTTTCGGACTGCATATAATTTGTGTTATGCAACAAGAGTAATGAAAACAGATAAATCAAAATGTTGAAAATTTAAAAAAAAAACTTGATTCAAAAGTTTATCAAGTAAAATAAAAAATATTTATACGTATTGGCATTTAAAGAAAAGAAAAAAGGTAACCGAAATGCCACAAATATTCGTATCTCCACATTGAAAACAATTACCAATTTCAGATAGAAATAACAAAAAACGGCAGCTCTGTTTGTAGATATGTACATATATATTTATACGAATGTAGGCAGATTTTTACACAATATATTTGTAAATTGACATAACAACATACATATGCATATACACTTGCATCTTGTTACCAAAACAACAAATTTCCAAACAGTGTTGAGAGCCAAATGGAACAGGAAGTAAGAGCGATTTAAATATAAAAAATAAATAAAATTGGGAACTTGTAAACAATAATATCGTTCAATTTTATTTATATGCAAACGTTATTTTATCAAATTATAAATAAATCCTATGGATAATTTAATCTGAACAGTAAATAAATTGTATATACTCACATAAACTCTACTCATGGAGATACAAATATTTAATAATTAATATTCTTAAGGATTCTTTGTAATATTTCCTTAATATAGCATTTGACATAAATTTATTAAACTTTTTGTTGTCACAGTATTGCTTTATTCGACTTTAAGTATTATTATTTTACTGTTAAAAATATGTGTGCTTTTAAAAACTCACAGCCCAAAATATGCAGGAGTCATAGAAAACGTGTTGCCAACTTTTGTTTGTTTTCAGTCCTTATGCTGGAGTGCTTATTGGTCATAGTGAAGTTATACAGGCCAAAATTTGTTTCCTGTGCTATAAGAAATTTACAATTTTCCTCCCCTTGTCGTGCTATGGATTACTTAGTTTTCTAACAGGACTTAAGTCAAGGGGCAATAATGTCAGAAAAAGTTGCGTATATGTTTATAAAAGTTTTCAAAAAAATTATGGATTCATTGAAATTGAGTTTTATGAATTGAAACAGATATTATTTCGTGTGTTAAAAAACTCATCATGATTACATTCTAAATAAAAATTTGTAAATATATCTCCTTTGGCAAACCGCATACTAATTGAATTAACAGTAATTGTATTAAAAGTTCACTAATTACGTACATGAGCACTTGATACTTAAAACGATAAGTATACGGTGAACTTCGTATATACAATATGTGCATATATATATAAGTAAATGTTTAAAAATTAAGTAAAAAACTCACCAAAACTTAACAACATATCAGTGTTGCCAATTTAGCCTTTGGGTGGATAGATATAGTTTTTTTTTATCTTGTGCAGACATTAAAAAAATTTATTACTATTCATTACGTATCGTTACGCATTTCTTACTGCATAAAAATTAAACAAAAAATGCAAATCTAAATCATTGCGAATTAAAATGCAAAATTATAAAGTTGTAAGAAAAAACCAAGCAAAACGATAAAAAACTCACATTTATTCAATTTTGCACCATATTGTTCCAAAAAATTTTTAGTTAACGATCAAAATAATATTTTATTTTAATCTTTTTTTTAATTTTCATGCAATAAATATATCTACATCTAGGAGTTAAGGCGTTTTTGATATACATTCCCAGAAAAAATTGTCCAAAGTTGTTCACCAATTAAAGCATTAATCAAGAATAAAATCAGTTTTAATTAAAAATTAAATCAAGGGAATGCTTCACAGTATACACACAATTGCACGCGTGCATTCACTTACATCGTATATTAACATATACAGTAGTGTGTCCCATTAAAAAAAAAATTTTGGGGATTATTCTTAATTTGAATACTCATAAGGCTAAGAATTTTTGAGATTTTTTTCCGATTTTTCGGAGGTGGTTTAGAGGTCGCGCAAATTGATTTTGTACCAAAAATCGACCTTTTTGGGTTTTTTTTAATTTCGGTTGAAAATTGGTAAAAAAATAGATATTTCTTCAGCTTCTGAGTCAATATTCTTAAAGAAAATTTTCCGATCTTTAGTTTTATGTGCATAAATAATAAGTTTTGTCAGGGATTTTCCACATTTTGATACATTATATAACAGTTTTTCGTAAATTTTCAGCAAATATGAAAAAAAATGCTTTATAACTTTTAAAATTTGTATTAAGACAAAAAAAACTAATGATGCAGTTTAAAAGATTATGAAGTTAGCAAAAAAAAAATGAATTTTCTCTCACCGTTCTCGAGTTATACCCTTTTAAAGCTTTGTACACATTGTATGAAATGTATAATACTATAAGGTGTGAACTAGGTTTGCATTGCTTTAAACTTTAAATAATTGGATTTAGAAATGATTTGATCTTCTGAACTTTATTTGTGGGCTGAGATTTTGTCAAAGGTTGACCTTTATTGCAGAACGCGCTCTTCAAGTCGTTCACGAAGTCCTTTCTTTTCTTAATTTCGAGTTTGGTTTTTCTAGACTTACCCTTACATAACTTTGCCCACTTCGAGTGCAATATTATTATTTTGCGAGAAATATTGCATAGTTCCTGATTTGGATTCCACAAATCTCTCAAACTCTTTGCTATTATTCTGGCGCTTTTGGAAATAGTGCACTTTTCCACTAAATGCAATTTAAAAAATCTTTGCAGTATTTGGTTTTTTGTCGGCGGTTTGGCAGTATCAAGGTCATCAATCATTTTGCCCACACACCACACATTCCTTGTATTCGACAAAGGCATATCTATTTTAAAAAAATATTTCCCAATATTTCTTGGACTACTTTATGATAATTTCAACTTACCGGAGCAATAAAACTTCAGATTAACAAAATATTTTAATTAAAAAGACGGGACTTCTTGTAATAATTACATATGTTATTGTTATGTATGACTGGTAAGTAACTATTATTTTATTTGTAAAACATTTTCTAAGTCCAATTATTTAAAGTTTAAAGCAATGCAAACCTAGTTCACACCTTATAGTATTATACATTTCATACAATGTGTACAAAGCTTTAAAAGGGTATAACTCGAGAACGGTGAGAGAAAATTCATTTTTTTTTTGCTAATTTATTTAAAACTTCATAATCTTTTAAACTGCATCATTAGTTTTTTTAGTCTTAATACAAATTTTAAAAGTTATAAAGCATTTTTTTCATATTTGCTGAAAATTTACGAAAAACTGATATATAATGTATCAAAATGTGGAAAATCCCTGACGAAAATTATTATTTATGCACATAAAATTAAAGATCGGAAAATTTTCTTTAAGAATATTTACTCAGAAGCCGAAAAAATACCGATTTTTTTAGCAATTTTCAATAATAATTCAATAAAAGTCAAAAACGCTAGATTTTTGGTACAAAATCAGTTTGCGCGACCTCTAAAGCACTTCCGAAAAATCTGATAAAATTCTCAAAAATACTTTACCTTATGAGTATCCAAATTAGGAAAGATCTTCCGAGAAAATCCAAATTTTTATTTTTTTTGGGACAACCTAATATACAGGCACATATAGAAAACTGTCACATTTTAAATAGAAGGAAGCAAATGAAACAAAAGCATTATTGGCGCCTGTAAATATATCGTAAACAAAATGCATGCAGCAAACAGCCAGTTTACACGAAAAATTTTATGTACGTCCAAGCAAAGAGAAAACGAAATAAAACTTAATCCGTTTGTCTGAAAATGCGATTAAAAAGTTTTGGGTGTAGATTTTGTGTTTAGATTTTGTGTTTGGTGAAAGATAACAACGAAGCAGCGATTTCTTCGATTACATAGAAATTTGTATGTAAATTGCTGATTAATAAGGACTTTTTTATATTTTATCGATCAATAATATTTTCTCGACTTTTTTTGTGTAATTGCTTGCCTCTCTACAAAAACGGAATAATTAATAGAGACAAATTTCTTCGATTGTCAAAGATTTAAACAAATATTTATAAAATTGTTTTTTTTTTTTCTTATTTTTTTTTTTTTTTTTTATTTTTTTTTCCCAAATCCCCAAAAATATGAGTCTTATATTTGCAAAATATTAGACCATGGTAGGTTAAAGATAGCAAGTTTTAATTTTCAAAGTCGGATATTTCCTAAACCTAAAGAGATAAATTATGAAGAACTGGACAAGCGCATTTCACTTAAAAATCATTTTTAACATCGAGATAAAATTAAGAATAAAGGATCGTTTTTAGTTTTTGTAATATCCTACTTTGGGAACCTATGGCGCCTCTCCTGAAAGTCTATAGACCTCAAATCTACAACTTAAAATCGACTACAACTCTTTAATTGTCACTTTAAATTGCGTTCCAACCGGACTAACAGTTTACAAAATATATAATTATTTCCATTTTTTCCAAATTTGCCACACTGTGCAGTGGTCATATAAAAAGAAAGTGAATCCCTTACAATCTGGTCCACGTCCTATTCAACTAAGCAAATCGAAGCAGTGAAGCCTGTTATTTCGCCAGAATAGCATTATTTTCATGATTACACCAATACTTTGCGTCTATAATTGTGACCGGAGAAACGCGACGCAAGCCGAAGCACTATTTTCCATACATTTCTATGGATTTTCATTTAATTGGTTCCGGGATTCATTATTTTAGCTGAAAAGGTAAATTTGTGTCTTGATAGACTTGATAATGAAGAATTTTCTTTTAGATCTTCAAATAAAGTTAATGCTTTCTTTTGTATTACCATTTAACTTAAGGGCATTCTTCGGTGATCTTAATCTTCAATCCAAATGCTAAGAAGTGGCTGCATTAAAAGACTTCTAACTTTTGTAACCTGTTTATGTTAAAACGATGTTGCGGCTTCAAAAATTTTTTAAAATTACTAGTGTCAGGAACAACAAATGGGTTTAATTGTAGAAGTAGGGAGTCCAAGGTTTCTTTCATTATTAATAGTTTTTTCCTCTGATTTAGAACGTCTTAAAACTTCAAGTTTTTTTTCTAAGCTTATATCCCTTCTTTTTTGACTTATTATTATGAATTATTTAAAGTCAACTTCACTTCAGCAAATGTAACTTGAAACTACTAACGACCTTCGACTTGCAACTAGCAAACAACCTCCACATACATACACATATTATACTTAAACGGGAAATTCCCTTCTTTTGTTTTAGCCTTGTACAAATATTTTGATATTAACGACGCAACTTCGAAGCCATGAGACGCAAACTGACACAAAAATGACGCAAGTTCGAAATATATAAAGTTTAATTAGTTATTGTTTTCAATATTAGTGTAGTTTTAACTTAATTTCCAGTTCTATATAATATTTGACTTTTCCATAATATATTATATTATTTAAATAAAAAATCGTGTTACTTTAACTTAAGTCTCAAATAGTTTTCATTACAGCTCATTTTTTTCAAATAGTGCTATCTGCTTAATTTAATGTTCAAATCGATAATATTTTAATTTGTAAATAGTGCTATCAGACATATAAGCGCGAATGTCTGGAACTTAAAAAAAATTAACATTTGTATGATTTAGAATTGGTTTTTAAATAACATTGTAAAAAAAGTTTAGTTATTACTTTTTAAGTTATCGAAAATCCCTGTTTTTTGCTCTCCTGTAAAATTGTGATTTTGCAGATAACACTCTTTGAATATACACCCTCGATATAGTTTTCATATACGAATTTAAAAGGTTCTAGCAAACTTACATACATATGTACATAAGTACTATACTTCATTGTAGCAGCAGTTTTCTTTAATTTAAAATGTCTTTTTCCTTTTGCTTGTACTAAATAACGATTGAAAACGTACATTTTTCTTAAAAATTTTAACCAACACATTTTTATGGATTTGCTTTCTGTATTCTCTAAGAAATTATATTTAAAAGGGTGCTGTGTAAATTAATATTAAAAAATAGAACAAAAAAAATTATAAAAAACGAATAAACGTATTTAAATGAAAAAAGTTTCTTGAAGATCAACAAACTTTCTTCAAACTTGTGCAGAAAGATACTTTTAATTTGTTAGATACAATTAGAAGAATATGGTTGGAATTCAAATGTGATAAAAGTTTGATTTTATAAAATAATGTGCTGTAAAGGGAAAGAGCTTTAAAAGGGGTTTCCTAAGATAGTCTAATGAAATAAAGACTTATTTAGAAAGAAAGGCCAATACCTTTTAGAAGGAGTAGAAAATTAAGGCCATTTGTTTTTTCACTGGGTATAGACATATGTATGTATTTTACATATTAGGGGCCTGTAACAAGACCACTTACAAGTCATTTGAGTACATTGAACATTATGTATGTTATAATCACGCTATGCCCCCAGAGGCCGAACACTTTTCGTCATTTTCACATAACAAGCACGAATGTTACCGAAACTCACTTAAAAGATTTTTGTTCTTAAAAAACAAATCTCATAGTTAAGATCTGAACTGATTAGTTTTATGTATAGTGTAGACCTAGGTGCCCGTTTACAATATACGATTTTTTCGCTGCGATTTTTACGTTATGGTCGAGAGGGGAGAGAGAATGGGAACTAGTATGCCAACTGGATAGGACGTCCTTTTTTTAACTACACTCATCACAAATTTAGGTTCTGTGTGATTTCAACACACCTAAGAAAAATAAAAACAAAACGAGAATCTTTTCCAATTTTAATTTTGCAAAATATTGCACTGTTTGATTCATTCAACGAAACAAACACATAATTAATAATTTTTTTCAGCACATTTAACTTATTTGCTTTTACAAATGTTTTTATTTTTTACAAACTATAAATTTTTTAAATAAATATTTCTTACAGAAATTTTTTTCTGCTGTTAATTTTATTTAAGCCAGCAAAGTAGCATTTTATGGTATGAAAAAATATTTGAATTCTCAAATTATTTAAATATATTCCGATATTACAGACTGGTTTTAGAAGTTTATAAACACACTCACCATTAAATGAATTGAAAATTGTTCCCACATTCTATACGATTTTGTGCAACTATATTAAGTGGTGAAAATAGTCTTAAACAACAAGCATTTAAAAATATCTTACTAATAAAACATGATTTAGATACTTTTGGCATCTGACTTTTTTTTTTTTTTTTTTTTTGTCCGCATTAAGATATGATTTGACGCAAATGTATTGAAATTAACAGTAGAAATTGATAACTTTCAGACCACTTGGGAATATTCGTAGTCATACAAGTCATTTTCGTGTGCATGTAACTGATTGGAATGGTGCGACGCACATCACAACGCACGAAGTAATTATTCTTTTTGTGTACGTATGTTAAATGCAACCACTTGAAAAGCCAATGTGATTTCATTTTCAAGATGATTTGTGCACGCCTCTAGTACATATGTATAATAAAATATGTAAAAAACGGTTGCCGAAATACTCGTAAACATTAATGTACACATGTAGACACTTATGCATTTATAAAATAAGACTGTGGAAAATGCAGTTGTATCCCACCGCTTTTTTTGATGTTTTCTTCAAATATTTGTTAGGTCTGAACATACCTTTAGAAAATACTTAATGGATTTGATTGGATTGAATGGAATATTGTTTAAAATTTTTCTTAAATACTAAAAAAACACCGTTTAGATAAATGAAAGTGCAGAGTTTTAAAATTTAATTAAAAAGAAGTTGTATTTTGTTTGAATAAAATTTAGCACGAGTTATGAAATAAAAATTTCTTAAACATCATTGAAAAATTAAGTCCATTATTTTCCGCTGAACGAAACCCTAAATAAAACTCGCTTTGGTGTGAAAATTTCATTAAATAAGATTAACTTTTCAAATGGTTTTGTCAATCTTAACATCTTAAAAAAAATTAACACTAAATACTTAACAGAATAGGAATACACTCGTTGGTATGTACTCGTATTCATTAATATTTATGTACATTTTAAAAAAAAAAATACCACCAAAAGTCATTTTCATTCTAAATTAAATTTCAACAAATAGAGCACAATAGTTTTAAACTCTTTGAAATGCAAATATGCTTAAGCAAATAGCAAGCGGAAAAAATGTCAATGTTTAAAAATTAACGATTATTGTAAAACAGAAATTCAAGGACATGTACCGAAAAATTGGTTTGCTCTTATAAATTTATTCTATGAAGCGCATCGGAGTGCTAACTTTCAAATTTCTAATGTACAATGTACTAAAATACACATACACACATGTATAAATACTTAAATTAGAAAAGTTGTCGGTCCATAAATTTTGCGTTAACGTCATAAACGTCAGTGCTGCGTTAAATTGTTTACCTAAAATACCTATTTAGTGTGTCAAGCATATAAAAAATAGAAAAACTATTGAAATAAAATATCATTGTATACAAAATTGTATATACATACATACATACTTACAAAGTTATGAACGGCTACTCACACTTCAAGTGGGACACAAAGAATAACTGCCCGTTCGCCGATATCGAACGTTAACGTTCGCATAGAAAATAACATTTAAAACAAAAACAAAATTTCAAAAATTGTTTTTGTTTTAAATGTAATTTTCTATGCGAACGTTAACGTTCGATATCGGCGAACGGGCAGTAAGTCTGCTGTTGATATGTTTGAAACTCAACATAAAAGCCTTAATGAAATTTAAGAATTTTTTTCTTCATATACTGAATTTTATATGAATGATATGAAGTAAATTATCCCATATCTACTCGTATACAAAATAATTAACATAAGGATGAACACTAAGTATTTTAATGAGGTATACCATTTATAGTGGGAGCAGCTGTTATGTTATTTGGTCTAAATACATACATGTAGAAAATATTTCTCGAAATAAATAATTTTAGAATCATGTTTGCCATTTAATAACTAAAACGTATGAACGTACATTTGTTGAAATGCAGATTCTTTTTTTTAATAATTGTGTTTTTTCTTCCATTTCTTTTAAGCTATTGTTATATTGGTGTAAAAAATTAAAAAACATTTTTACAATGCACTGGAATTTTGTTTATTTAAACATAATTTAAGTTTTGCTCATTAAAACGATGATGTCTTCATCAAAAGAATCATTTTGATACCCATATTCGCTATGTTGACAAAGTTGACCGTCAAATTTAACGTTATTAAGTGCAAATAAAAATAAAATGCTTAACGAAAGGTATTAAAAATAAAGTGAAATTCAAAATTTCGTTACCTAAAACGCAATAGGCCCTATCTAACATTTTGAAAATTTTACAGGAGAAGCCAAAACTATTTAATATGATATATTTATAAATTGCATATAAATTGTTTATAATTAATTTTTCTTGTAAAACCTACCAGTTGTTTTGAAAATTAACAATGTTGCATATTATGCAAAATGTAAGTTAGTCCTTTTATCGTTAGTCGCGTTATCGTTTGTAGATAGGGCCTTTTGTTTTTGGTTAAAAAAATCAAAAAAAATAATGGTCGAAAGATTCTAAATTGTTTTGTGGCCATTTGAGTTGATGCAATACATCAGAATCAATGAAAAAATCGATTTTAAATTTTTTGTTAGATAGGGCCTTTTGCATTTTAGGTAACGATATGAAGACTTTATTTTTAAAAATTAGTTAATAAAAAGAAAAGAAAAACTTCTTAAATATCACACTTTTTCTACAGTGACGCTATTCTTTCGACAGATCTGAATATGAAGCTTTTGCCATTTAACACAACATTAAAATATCTTTTGAATGATATCAAATATTAAAACGTATCAGCTCACCATGGCCTATTTTAAAAGGTTTAACAAAATCACATATTTTGCTCTCCATACAAACTGAGTCGGTCTAATGTATTCGTGCATACATATGTATGTAAGCACGCGTCTCTTCGATTATTGTACAATGTACTTGTAAATATTTTGTAATGGGTGATTCAAGTAGAGATACTTTTTTCAAAAGCCTTTTTTCGACAGATCACGCGTGAGTCGTGTCATGCTATTTTTGTTTAGTATTGTTTGGCATTTCATAATAGAAAGACTTACGCCTAAACAACGTTTACAAATCGTTCAACTTTATTACGAAAATTCACGTTCTGTGAGGAATGTGTTTCGTGCACTTCGCTCAACTAATGGTCAACATAATCGGGCTACTGAGAATTTTGAGACCCAGCTTTCATTATTGGATAATATTCGACCGAATAGGCCACTTCCAGCACGCTGTGAAGAAGGCGGTAGCTGAGAGTGTACACGAAGACCGTGGAGAGTCGATTCGGCGCCGATCGCAGCAACTCGGACTGAGGTATGGAACGACTTGGCGCATTTTATATCGAGATCTTAAATTGAAAGCGTACAAAATGCAGCTTGTGCAACAACTGAAGTCGCTCGACCTTCCCAAGCGACATCGCTTCGCTCTATGGGCTCTTGAAAAGTTCCAAGAAGATCCGACGTTTTCGAGGCAAATTTTGTTCAGCGATGAGGCCCATTTCTGGCTCAATGGGTATGTAAACAAACAAAATTGCCGCATTTGGGACGAAGAGCAACCTGAAGAGATTCAAGAATTGCCACTTCATCCAGAAAAAACAACGGTTTGGTGCGGTTTGTGGGCCGGTCGAATCATCGGTCCATATTTCTTTAAAATTGATGCCGGTGCGAACGTAACCGTCAATGGCGACTGTTATCGTGCCATGATAACTGACTATTTGATGCCTGAAATTGAAGCTGGTGATCTCGGCGACATTTGGTTTCAGCAAGACGGCGGCACTTCCCCCACATCGCATCAATCAATGGATTTATTGAGCGAACACTGATATCACACCGTTAGACTTTTTCCTGTGGGGATATGAAAAGTCTAAAGCTTATGCGTACAAGCTCGCTAAGATCAGGCCTTGGAGGAAAACATCACACGTGTCATTCGCCTGGTACCACTCGAAATGCTCGAACGAGTCATCGAAAATTGGACTCAACGGATGGACCATCTGCGACGTAGCAACGTCCAACATTTGATAGACATAATTTTCGAAAAATAAATGCCAAAGAATGTTCTTTCAAATAATAATAAAAATTCCTCATTAAATTTGCATTTTCTGTGTGTTTTTTTTTTTTTCTTTAAAAAAGTAGGGAACCTCGAAATGGATCATGCTTTATATACACGTACTATTATTTCCTTTTTTGTTTGTATTTTTATATACATAACTGACATTAGCCAAGATATGGAGAACACCAACAAGGAAGGCAGACAGTAAATATACTTCAAAAAAAAAAACATGAACCAGATGCAGTGAGTCACTCACTTGTATCCATAACTTTTTTTAGTAAAAACAACATACTGAGGACATTGGCAATGACAACATATTTATAGTCGAAAAAGACAACAACAATAATTATGAAACTTTATGTTGCTTTTAAATGTTGCAGACTCACACAAATAAATATAGTTTTTTTTACAGTTTTCCTGGATTTATTGTACGGACTACTATAGATTTTGTTTTAATTCATAGAATTTATCGCTCTCAAATTATGGTTATTTTCAATGTAATCGTAAATGTTTATAATAAACCTTTGGCTTTGGCTATCTTTAGCCAAATTTTAGTTTAGAGGTTAAATAGGAAATAATTACAATAATTTCCATGATAGACAGATTTAATTCATTATAAAGGAAATTTTTTAAGACCGATTGAACTTGAAATTGTAAAAAATAAGACAAGATATTAAATTTTAATCAAAAATTATTTTATTTGAAAGATCAATAAATGGCATTAACATTTTAAAATAATTTTAAGCATAAACCAGTGACTTTACGTAGCCCCACATGAAAAAATCAAGAGGTGTGAAATCACACTACCTTAGAGATCAATTGACAGGTCAATTTCTCGAAATCAACTTTCCGTTAAATTTTTATTTCAATAAGTTTATGATTGCTATCGCCGTATATCACTTCGCTCGGATCAATTTCATTCATATTCTTAAGCAAAATATCATTGTACATGATGCGGTAAGGAAAATTTGGTGGCGTTATTCAAACGTGAATATATTCCTGATGATTTCTTTAACACATCGAATTGTTTTGGTCAATTTTATTAAAATATAGATACGAGAAGATATGAGAAGAAACAAATAACTAAACACATACAATACTTTTCGCTTAAAGCCACCGTTTTTCGGTAGTGAAAAA
The DNA here is from genome assembly GCA_943735925.1 of Pollenia amentaria. NCBI lineage: Eukaryota > Metazoa > Arthropoda > Insecta > Diptera > Polleniidae > Pollenia > Pollenia amentaria. The sequence goes on from OX031007.1 coordinate 542,707, forward strand.
AAAAAAAAAAAAAAAAATGTACTTTGGATTTCAAGAAGAATTCTTGACAAAAGGTACGAAAAAACAGAAGTTAGGAACAACATGTAAATCAATTAAAATAGATAATCATTCATTCAAAAAGCAAATTTCGATCTACCAAAGTGAAATACCATTTGGTTTAAGGATTGATGTTTGACTATTGACGTCGCCCGGCCTCAATAGCCGAGTGAGTAAAACGGCAAACCCCACTGACGAGATTGTGTGGTTACAATCGAAACTAGTATGGGCAACCTGTTCGTGAAAGCCTGGGTTCAAATCTCAGCGCGGTCAATAATGAAAAATTATCAATAACATTTTAATTAATTTCATGTTGTAAAATTCCTGTCTTCATAAAAATAATTTAATGAAAAATTAAATTCAATGAACTTAAACCTAATTAAAAATATCTAAATTTGGATTAAAAACCATTAACTGTTCAACAAAATAACCACAATACTAATATTTTTTAAATAAATAGAACTCAAAATTTAAAAATGTAGCTTAGGTACATACGTATGTATGTATGTATATGTACTAGCACATGTATGTAAACATAATTCATTTTTATTTGGGCGCCATTTGGAAATAAAAGTTAACACTGAATGTGTACAAACATGCATTAAAACAAAAAAAAACACTTTTTTAATTTTTTAACATAAAAATTATGTTTTACAAACACAATCTTTTTTTTCTAACGCCTTATTAACATTTTGCCTTAGTTGGCATTTCACAGCCTTGTTATGTACACAAATCTTAAGACGAAAAAAGTATAAAACTTTTACAAGACCGACGTTTTTAAAATTATTCGGCAATACTGAATTGCTAGAATACATTTTACTCAAGATTTCCGTAGTAAAATTTCAATTTCGATTTTTGTAACGGTATAGAATGTTAAATAAAATGAAGATTTTCAATATAATGTCTTTGTATACTTTTTGTTAAGTGTAGGGTAAAATCATTTGAATTTTATTTGTTTTTTTAGCTATAGCTCCTTCTTTACCGTACTCTTGTTTTACCAAAATATGGATAGAATGAATGTATTAAATAATATATGAAGACATTTATAAAACTTTAAAAAAAAAAACTTTTATACTATGCGACACCTAATAAACTTATATAAAAATTTTGTTATTAAAAAATAGGATATTCTTAAATTTAGGCTATAGCAAACATTATTATCCTTAAAAAATCTTACAAGCAAAAAGAGTTATTTAAACCCAAAAATTGTTAATAAGCAAAGTAATAATTTAAAGGAGCTAACAAATCTCAGATTTCCTTAACTTTTTTTTATTGACTGGAAAAATATTTCGCAACAACTGACACTGAGTGTAATAATAATTTTACCATCTCCGCCGTACAATTCCAATTTAAAAACAAACTGTCGTCTCCCAGTTAAAAGCAATTGTGCCTTATTTTCCACATCAATGAATCATTTACTACATAGTAAACATCAAAACCATACTCTTTCAGAAAATACTTGGCCTACATATTTGAGTACTTATGCCTGGGATAAATTTAACCAGGGTAAAAACAAAATATACTTCATCATTCAAAAAAAAAACCAAAAGCAAAAAAAAAATAAACAAAAAGGATAACACAACCATTTACATGGAACAATTTTGTGTATAGACATTTTAAAATGCTACTGCCAAAAAGTGTGTTTCGAATTGTATCCAGACTGCTCGCAAATTTTTCTAATGCATACGAGTATGAAGGTCTAAGTAAATAATGAGCAAAATGGTTAACGGCCAAAAATAAAAAGTGGGAAAATGCCGTTCAATGTGAGTGTGTGTTTTTAACAGACACATTATTAAGTGTTTTTTTTTATTTTTAAAGTAAAATTAAGCGTTACCGCTGTGATACTAAAGTATTAATTTCACCACTTTTCGATGCTCTTGATACTGTGCAACTTTTTGACCCTTTTTAGAAATAGCACTTACATTTTTTTATGGCAACACTGCACAGTTGGAGATTTCGGCCAAAACCCTATAATTTTGTTTATCTATTATCCATCCCAAATGGTATGCTGAATTCTGTTGATAAAATGGTTAAAACAAATTAATGAAACCATGTACCAATATATGGATGAATGTATTCCAAAACGTTTACCACGTTCTGCGACTGACCAACCCTGGAACTTCAACCAACTATCTTCTTATAAAATTTAAGAAATAAATATTACAAAAAATACAAGAGATATGTGCACTTGATTATGGAAATACTTTATTCTGTACCAAAACTAGTTAATCAAAATAAAACGTTATTTTAATCATAATCCGAGGTCATTCTTTAGGTTTGTTAACTCAAAAAGGAAGACATGTGGCACCCAAAAAGTTATGAAATATCTAAGTACAGAGTCAAGTAACACGTCGGATATTAGCAACTTATTCGCTTAATTTGTTGCCTCTACTTAATGATGAAACAGAATTGAGTCTTCAACTTCAGGCAAAAATTCTTAAGCCCATAATTAAAACGTCGACCGTAACTGCAATTTTCTCTCATTTCTTTCGTTTTCTTTTGTTCTTTTTTTTCTTTGTTTACAAAATGTATGAAATTGAACGAAAGTATGGTAGCATTGTTGGGAGAATAATAGTCTCTATGTGAGAGCATGAGAAAAAACGTCTTCAAAATAAAATTGATTTTATTTCTCGACCGCATTCTCTGGCATAATTTTATGTCAAACTGTATGGAAAACAGCGTTCAGCCCCAGTTCTGTTTCATCATTTACTCTCACGTCGAATATGATGATGATGAAACTTATACTTCATGAATTTATTATTTATTTATTCTAACTTAGTTATTTTTGAAATCATAATCGAGTCGCCTTTGAAAAATTAGATTTTTGACTCATCGATTTGTTCTGCGTTTTATACTTCATTCTTTTAATTTTAATTGTAATTTTTTTGTATTTTTTTTATTCCTGACAACGTTATTTAAATTTTTAATAAAAGAACAAGCTTAGAACGTTCTTTTAGATCAGAAGTGGGATACATTCAATTTATATACATATCTTTTTTGCGAGAATGAAGAGTAAAACAAACAGTATCAGACAAGATGAGGAAACTTCTTAGTCTAAAAGTTGATGAGCTAAAACAATTACTACGTGAACGAGAATTACCAACATCGGGCACAAAAACGGAATTAATTGTGCGTTTAACGGAAATTCTTGGTATGGATGAAATTGAAGAGAGTGGTGAAAATAGCAATGTTTGTGAAGAAACGTCTTCGACAAGCACCTCTACAAATATACAACCCCAAAACGAAAATGCTGTAGGAAGTAATACTCGAATTGACTCCAATGTATTTGACCTACAACGTCAGGTAAATGAGTTAAAAGAAATGATGCAAAACGTAATGATTTTTTTCAAATCAAACTCATAACGGAATAATGAAGAACAAAATGTGCAACGAAATTTAAATAGACAACCCATATCTGTAGCGGCAGAAATGGAAAGGCAGAATACGGGTTGTGATCAAAATAACAGCGAAAATTCGAATGTATGTGATAATTTACACTTTTCTCGTGTTGCACGTTTACCAACAGTTGTTGCGTGAGGGATATTGCTGAAACAATCCCAGAGCTTGATCAGACTGATTAAATGTCGTTTTCAGAATTTATTGAAATTATTGAATTTATTGAACAATTTATTGAAAGAGTAAATAGTGCTATACGAGCTTGCAACTGGGATGAAAAATGCTTAATGCTGGCAATCTATAGCAGAATGAAACGTGTTGCACGTCTATGGTTGGATTCTTTACAGACGCTTCATTAAAGATGGGATATTTTTGCAACAGAATTACGAAATGAATTTGGATCGACTCATGATGAAAATAAAACAATAACTCATGTGGACTTTTACCTGATGTTTTGTTTGCCATAGTGTTTAAAGACCATTAAATGTTCATCAAGTGATCATCCCAACGTTTATCGTTTTGAGTTGTAGATAACAACATAGAAAGCAAAGTCCTATTTGTTCGTTCTGCATTTCCGTTAGCTCGAGGAGTTTTCACAGCATAAGTAAACAAATTTACAATTGTGAACTTGGTAAACAAGTCAACTATAACTAAAATATACTCGTTACAATTCTACTTTCCGGAAATGGTCCCCCAAGTGATCAAAATGAATCGCATTAAATGGTGCTGGCTCCATGTTACAAAAATGATAGTTGCACTCATAAAATTTCAGGATTTCAAAAAATTTCTCATTCTTGGGAACCATACATAGCTTAAAAGTTTTAGCATTGTTTTCTCAAGACCAATGCGTCCTTGCTTATCGTGGCAGTCTTCAACAACTCTCCATCTAAATGACTTCGGGACCACCCACAACTTTTTTCCATTACATTTTCGGAATAGTCTACCATTTTCTATGCAATATTCTTTAGCAATTATCTTATCTTTCACTTCGAGTTTCCTAATAATTTCTTTTATTGCACTGTCTACTCTAAGTATGGCAACATCAATATTACTTGGAGGTTCATACGGAGCTCGGCTAAGAGCATCGACATGTTCCATACGTTGACCCTGTCGATGTTCAATATTAATATCAAAATCCTGTATTATTTATTAAATTTTAAATAAAAGAACAAGCTTAGAACGTTCTTTTAATATATATATGTATTTTAATATATATAGATATCATATTTCTATATTTCTCAGATAAGTCATTCTAAAACCTATCGCACTTTAATATAATAACCCAATTTTTCATAGGTAACCAAATTATAAGTTTTTGTTGATTTTATTTTTATAATTTCATGCAAAAAAATTATTAACGCAAAAATTCAATATTTTTTAATATTTTTGAGCTTTCTCGAAGTTCTCAATAATTATTTTAACTATTTCATTGGATTTTTTTTTGCATGTTTAAAATTTATTATAACACTATGCGACAGTCAAAATCAAGATGGGATGAAACCAACGGGAAATGTTAAATCGGTAAAAAAGAAGTTATTCATGTCCCGGCGTTTCGCTGGGTCACGTCTAGGAATCGAGATATATCGATTTGAAGTTAGTAACTATCATATAGGGGAAATTGTGACCTTTGGTAGTCTTTTTTTTTTTTTGACATAACTTGAGAACCACCAGTCCGATTTTGCTGAAACAAATTTAAAAAAATTAGGAATTACAATTCCTTTAATCTGTTCATACAATGTTTCGCTTCATAAGCAACAGTTTCGCAGTTATAAATAAATGTATGAAGAAAAAAACTATTTTTTGCCTAAAAAATTGAAAAAAGTGTCAAGTCCTATTACTTTCACGTAAAGTCACATAACCTTTAAACAAAATGAGACATAGATCATGAAAATCGATGGACGCATTTCGCTTTTATTCACAATTAAGTGAAGGTATCTCATTTTGACAAGAATATTGATTTTATGTTTCAATGAATTTGGATAATATTTATTATATATTATTTATTATAATTATTAACACGTAAAATTAAAAATTATTACAGGTAATTATTAGGTTATTACATAGATACATAGGTTATAAAAATCGATGAACGCAAAACTTATTTTCGTTTGTTTGCGCCCTTTATTTTCTTGCGTGGTGGTTCGCCCACTTGTTTAGAGTCTGTATCGGATGAGAATCTGTCTTCATCTGGAAAAAATCAATTGTTTTTAATCAGTCAGCTAACTTCATTTTTGTGACTTACCCTCGGAGGAAACTCGCATTGTATATTATTCTTCTTCATCTTTATTGTCGGGATCGTACGTCTTTTGCGACCACCAACAAATTTCATCCACCAGCGAATCGAGCCTTTTGCCTTTATGTCGCGTTTCCATTGGCATTGCCACTTGATGGAAGCGTTCGCCATGTTCATCCGACTCTGAGGCTAGCTGCTTGCTGAAGTATTCGAGATGGTGATGCAAGAAGTGAATTTTGAGGGACATATTCACTCCAATTTTTTGGAAGTAGTGCAACATCTTGGTCACAGGAGCGGGGTAATTGTGTGCTCGCGTACTTCCCAAAAATATCGTATGACTTTCTTCACTGGAGAGGGGGCATGAGGACGTTCTCCATTGGCACCAGTGGATCATTTACGCAGTTGTGTCCTTTCTCCGTTGGATCTCGAGCAAGCCAGTCATGCGTTTCGTATTGGTTTCCTTTAAATCGGGTATCCCAAAGACACAAGAAACACATGTTTTTCGTATAGCCTCCTTGGAGACCTCTTAGCATCGCCACGACTTTCAGATCACAACTGATCCGCCACATGTGATCAGTGAAGCAGACTTAATCCAAGTTTTTCTGCTTCACGTTGAGAAAGGTTTAATTCTGCAACAATCTTGTCCATTCTTGCTTGTGCTATTGGAAATTTTTTTGTTCGATGGGCCGGCGAAGTTGGTTTATAGGTGAAATCCGATTGGTCCATTGTTTTAATAGAAAAAGAAGTTTATTTGTCAGGACTTGGAAGCGGTGGAATTGGTATTTCATCCGAATGCGGTAGAGGTATTTGTGCACTTTTAACAGATATGTAAACTCTTCGTTTAAGGCCTTTACGATTTACTCCACATATTTTGTTTGCGCAAGCGTAACAGTTGTCGGAATTGTGCTCTCCTGGATCAGTCCAAATCATTGGTACACCAAAACGAAGTGAACTGCGTTTCCCTTGGATCCCACATGTTAATACCATTGTAGCACTTTTTACAAATTTTGTCTGGGACCCACGAAACGCCGCGAATTATTTCGCAATCAAAATAAAGTTTAAAAGCGCGCTCCACTTGTTCAGTGAGTAATGCAGCATTTGTTGAAAAAGCTCTTTTGCCATATAAATAAATTGATATTTTCTGGACAATTTGCACTCATATCGGTTTTATACTTTTTCGTCACTTTAAAAAAACCGTACTTTACGCGTTCGGAGGCACTTGTGAATGACAAAAATCGATCAGTGAACACCTATAAATACTACGTAAGTTTCAATATTTTACTGACAGGTACTTATGAATTCGCGCATCTTTTAAAAGTCATCAATGTTTTTTCCAAGGAATTTTGAGCATATCTCGAGCAAATTTTTGAAATTCATACCTTCACTTAATTGTGAATAAAAGCGAAACGCGTCCATCGATTTTCATGATCTATGTCTCATTTTGTTTAAAGGTTATGTGACTTTACGTGAAAGTAATAGGACTTGACACTTTTTTTTACCGTTTTGGATTTTTTATGAATTAAAAATAAAAAAATTCAATTTTTTAGGCAAAAAATATTTTTTTTCTTCATACATTTATTTATAACTGCGAAACTGGTGCTTATGAAACGTAACGTTGTATGAACAGATTAAAGGAATTGTAATTCCTAATTTTTTTAAATTTGTTTCAGCAAAATCGGACTACCGAAGACCACCAAAGGTGACAATTTCCCCAACATGATAGTTACTAACTTCAAATCGACATATCTCGATTCCTAGACGTGACCCAGCGAAACGCCGGGACACTTATAACTTCTTTTTTACCCATATAACTTTCCCCGGTAGTTTGAACCCTTCCCGATCACTGACCCCTACCATTTGTCTCACAGTGTAATAGGCATCACTAAAAGGTTATAACTAAAAAATTCGGACGAAGATGGTTGTGAAGCTCATAGTACTTAGTTGTTAATCTTTGTATTACCCGGTGGTAAGGCCCTTCAACCAAACTCTGCACATTTTATTGGAGTTATATTTTTTTAGAAAATTTAATTTGCCAGAAATTTTAAATGAACGATGGGGTTAATAATTTAAATGACAAATATCTAAAAATTAATATGTAATTGTAATAAAAACTAATAATGAATAATTAAAAACAAATAATGCCAACTTTCCGGCACTCCTGCAGTCAAGGAAGGATGTAGATTGTGATCGAAATTTGTAATTATATGTTTTGAAATGTCTCTAATATTGCATCAAATTTTTTAAAAAAAATCCCAAAAAAAAGATCTTTGAGGTTTGTCCGAAAAGTACCTCGGTGCACGGCGGACAATTCGCATAGCGTTTGAAGTCATTGCCGCTTTTATGCCCCTTTTTTTTGTATTATTTTAAATCCATTTTTGACCATTTTTGAAATTGTATCAAGAATAAATAAAAAGAGACGAGAATAAAGGCCCAACCATAATATTCATAAGTTAGCTTAAGGTACTGTCAAAAATTAACGAAAGGTCTGTCAAATGCATAAAAAAATAAAAGAAGACTTTTAGGTGGTTGGGCCTTAAATGTTTTTAAGATTTTAAGAACTCTTATTTATTATGTCCAAACAAAATATATATTATATTGAAATTCAGACCTACCTGTCTGAAATATATCTTTTTTGCTTGTTTATAAACAATTGATCTTATTATACCCTCCACCACCACTAGTGGTGAATGAGGATTTACTAAGTTTGTCATTCCGTGTGAAACTTTTTTATTATACATCTAAGACCCCCTAAAGTATATATATTCTGGCTTCTTGAAATATTCTAAGTCGACTTAGCCATGTCCGTCTGTCTGTCCGTCGGTACGTCTGTTGAAAACACGCTCACTTTCGAAAAACGCAAAAGAAAAGAACAGACTTGATCTCAAATTAAATGGTGGAATAATGCACGGAATGATATAATTACACGAATTCGATTTATACAACTGCAAATCAAACTGTTAAATTTCGTGAAGATCGGTCCATAATTTACCCTAGGCCCCATATAAACCCTACACCCGGAAGAGAGCTTAGTACGCCTAAAACCGTTATAAATAACGCTATCATAATGAAATTTGTACGTCACAATTTTATGTGACTACAAAGCACACTGTAAAATTTCATGAAGATCGGTCCGTAATTTACCCTAGGCCCCATATAAACCTTCTCTCGGAAATCAGTTTATTGCGCCTAAAACCAAATAAAGCCCACTTTGGAAAAATAATTAAATTCGCCTAAAACCGAAACAGACATAGATATTGTGGTAAAATTTCTTCCAACTAAGATTCATATGGCCAGAAAAATTATAATGCAATTTTGTGATATTCACTGTTAACGTTGAAACTACTCGTAATAACACTGCTGTATTGAAATTTATTCTAATTTATTTTTTTATAATACCAGAAATCAGTCTTTAGAATTTTGGGATGATTTGTCCATAATTCAAAACAAATTACCCTCCTAAAAATCATTTTAGTTCGGCTAAAACTGTTACGAATGATGATATTTTACTCAAGCCAGTTCAAAGTTCTAAGAAAAAATGCATAAAACTTTCTTATTGTCGGCCAATAATTTAATATAGGTCTAAACTGCTACCAATTTTAATGCTGACGTTCGTTTTTGTGAAGCTTAGTTAATAATATATTGTATATGTATTTATCTTATAGAGCCCACTTCTGTCGGTGGAGGGTATCAAAGATTCGGCACAGCCGATATAGCACTGTAACTTGTTTTTTCTTAAAAATGGTTATAAAAAATCTGACCCGTTTTTATTTGGAAATACCTTTTTTATGACCCCTGTTTGTTCTGACTGACCATTTTCGGAAATTTTCAATGGCAACGCTAGTGAAAATGAAATTATATTTTTAATGTTTGATGGAGACGCCAACACGTACGCAATTTTCTGGGTTTTTTTTTTTTTTTTTTTTTTTTTTTTTGTTCTACATGTTAACTGTTGACAAAAAACTTAACAAGGCTTTAATAATTGGGAAAACAAGTACCATAAATAAACAAAACATTTGAAATACCAGCAATTTGTATATGGCATAATCAAATCAGTGCAAATATATTTTAAAATTTAAGAATATTAAATAAAGAATGTTTACGCAACCTCAAAATAAATAACTATGGTATATGTTTTACACATGAGAAAACATTAATAGAATGGTTTTCGTTGTGACAAAACATTTAAGGTTCCAATGAGTTACATCCCTGTTGTCTGCAATCTTTTGTCTCTTTTACTCTACATGTTCAAAAATAATTCTTGCTTACGCGATCCAATTTGAAAATATTTACCCAAACTTATTACTTAACATTTTATATAATCCTTAAATATGTAGAAACTAAAAGATGATGAGAAAAATACACAGATTCGTTCGTACGTAGAAGATGGAATTGAAGGTCTTGTATTTAATTTACATTTGGATTTAACAAACAAAACTTTTCTCTTCTTTCAGCATAAACATAAAAATGCAATTAGAGAAAAAAAGTTCACTTTTAATTTAAACTCATGTGCTTAACATCTATTTAACTCCATCCCCCCTTTTGATAGTAAATACAAATTTTATTCTATTTATTAAAAGTAACAAGGACTCATACGCAAGCCAACTTAATAAAATTATGTCATACTTTAAGCTTCCAATGTAAATTTAATTCATGTGAAATATGTGTTTTAAAGTTAGCTTTGCTTAGAACTTTGAATCTTTGGTTGGAGAGTATCCCTCAAAAATAAATAATCTGACTAAAAGTTGACCCCCTTCTTCATAAAAAATATTTATATTTTTATAAAAATTTCACTATATAAATCTGTTATAAGCGTGAAATAGTTGCATTTTTAATAAAGCCTTTATAATATTTTAGTATTAAACACGCTATTTCGTTACCGTCTCTCTTTCCTAAGTGGACAAGGGGCAAGGTTTTAAGAAAGAAGAACCAACATTTATCATCTTGTAGGTTCTCATTCACTCAGGGCGCTGTACCTAAAATTTTATGTTTCTAATTTCAATATTATAGAAAATTGAAAAAGTACCACATAAAGAACGGAAAAGTAAAACAAAAAAATGTTCCGTATTCCCCCTATTTGATCTTTTTTCTCCCCATTGAAGTATCCAAATTTGTAATATTGTAGTGGGAGCCCATAACTTAATACGTATGTATATGTCAATGAATAGGAGATACTTTGTAAAAAAGTACCAAAAAATTAGTACGATTTAAGGCCTTAAAACGTTAGAATTCCGAAAAAGTACCAAATCCATATTAGTTTAATTTAGAATAGTTAAGAATGTGATATAACTTTTATTTCTATGTTTATTGGTTTAAAAGATAGATATGGTGACAAAAAAGTTTTAAAGGCTTTACCCGTTTTCTCTCCTTCAAAAAAATACCAAGCACCTATCCGCTTATTTTTCTAATGAAGAACGATAAGTAATTATTTTTTTTTTTATCTTATTTACTTAAGGAGATATGAGATCAGCGTATTTACACAAATTTCCAAAAATCCCATTTAAGGGGATCGATTTGACGAGAAACCAACCTCTGGTCTATATTTTAACATTTTAGCGTCAGGGGCTCATCCTGCGTGATGATAAATCAAGCGTTCAATCAGCCAGTCAGTAGCATTACAATTATACATAGTTAATACTCGTATCTAATGAAAACTGTAATATTTCTTTAAAAATGTTTCATATTGTAAAACGTTTAACAATAATAATCCCTCTCATAATACCTCTTTATAATCCATACCGTTTTTTACCATTACAAAAGGTTTAAGAAATACAAATTATATAAAAAAATTTACATTTAATAACAAAAGAAAAATCCACGGTGTTACTAAACATTTGTTGAAATGATTATTACGCATATTAATACAACTGTAAAAGTTATATCAGATATGAAAACAAGCAAAACAGATTATCATGTGCCTTCGAATTTTTTTTATTTAAAAACGTAAAAAATGGTTGGAGGTAAAAAAAATGCAAAAAATTTCGTTACAACCTCTGCTATAATTAATAAATAAATATTTTTTGGTAATTTATTTAATACACACACAATAAAAATATGTACATACTTATTCATGCATTTGTAATTTGTTGTTAAAAAAAAGTTTATTCTTTCAATCTTTTGCTTATTTTATATCCGTTCGTGAAAAATCTTTATCAACATCAAAAATTTAAAAGTTCAGAAGCGGAACTTGTGCCAACCATTACCTTCCGTACATTTTAATTTGGATATACAACTTCAATATAGTAAAATCCATATGCACTACATACATACGTACATATATCGCTATATAGACATAAATATGATGACTAACTAGCGGGAAAACTCAGAAGACCTTCTTACTTCAGGCCTGCTTAGAAATTTTTTGATTGAATTACCATTATGATCTGCTTGCCAAGGAATGCCTCATATACACATTCCACACTTGGTTCTATAAGAAGTACCACTTTTGTTTATTTTTTTTTTTTTTTTTTTTTTTTTTTGCCACATCAAAGGCAAAATAATTCATTTAGTTGACCCAGTTGCCATTCTTATGTGTGATTGTTTATTGAAAACTATGGGATAATATGGCTAGATTTTGTAATCGAATTTCAACGGCAGACATATTAGCAGGAAAAAATCTGCAGGCCTTTATACCTTTATTCAAAATCCTTCAATATGACCTTTCATCAAAAGCATTTTGACAACGATGGTCTAAAAGGCATTTTACGAGCCATCAGATTACCTTTAAAAACCATTCTTTGGAAAGCCTTCTAAGAGCCATTAATTTAAATGCCTTTCAGAGAGCTGAAGGCCCACCCCGCATTGAAAGCGTGTGTAAACAAGATTTGAGAATAGAATGAAGCGAGCAGAACTTTTACATCCAAAAGATGCATTGCAGAGGCCTTCTAGAGGGCATCCGTACTCCTTCTTATTCCCGCTGGGTACATCTGCACACATACAAGCTCATTTGATATGCTCATACTTGTATGCAAATCTATAAATATATGTATACAGACTTGCATATCGTCAATTTAAATTTAAACAGACGTAAGCGCCAAGAATAATTTATTATTATTACTGATTTTTTAACGTTTTTTCCTTCTCCAGTAAACAAAAATTGAAGTGTAGTTACGTCGTGTTACATTTTAGGTGACGACAAGCTGTTATGTAAATTTACCACTGTCATAAATTATTACAAGCTATAACACTAATACTGCAAGTAAAACCATATTTTGAGAGGCCGTCTCATTTCACTGATTAAAGTATTGCGGTTATTATTACACAAAAGGCTTAAAATGATCCATGTCCTTCCAGTAAACCATGTCTTCTTTAAAGTAAATTATTTCACAATTTTAGCGTAATTAAACAAATTATAAATTGTGACATCATTGTTATATATGTATAAGATCATTCAAATGAACAAATACAGTATTTATCGCTTATATGCATTTCATAATTTGAACGCCTTTTGGTGCAAATGCATTTATAAAAACTTGCTTATGTGCACATGCAGTGCTTTAAGCTCGATTAAGTTTATTTTCACAGTAAAAAACTTATGTAATAAAAACGACCTTTATAGTTTTTACAAACAGCTTAAACAGTAAAATTACACAGTCCCATAAATTGTTTAGCCCATGGACCGTAGTATACTTTTTTAAGGTCTGAGTTGCTCTGTATCCGCAACTATACTTAGCAATCTCCATCGCTTCAGGCTTTCGCGATATCGCTTAAGATTTAAAAAAACCACTGTTTTTCGGCTTTTACGAGATGTTATAACTGCGCTAATTTATCTTTATTCATAAAACCTGATATATCGTCTGAAATTCCTATCAATCACCTTCAAGAGATATTTTAACCTGAAAATTTAAAAATCCGGTTTTTCGCTACATTCATGGAACCTTCTCCATTTTTTTTTTTATTTCTTTGTATTTTTTATTATAATTTTGTACTAATGTTTGCATTTTTTATTTAGATGTAGAAAATGAATTCGTTTGTCCCAGGGTTTAGATTTTTTCAATATTTTGCAGGCATGCAATATTTTTAAATCCTTTCAAGAGTAATTAAAAATTTAACTCCAGTTAGTTTTTAATTTTTTTTTATTAAATTGTGTAATAAAGAAGCCTCTAATGGCCAAATATTAATATTACAATTGATATTAAAAAATTGGTTTACTTTTTTCATAGCAACTCAATTTATTTATATTATAATAAATTCTTTTTATAAGTAGACTAACTAAACACAAAACACCCATCTAAAAAAACTTTACTTTTGATAACATGTTTTATCTATATACATACATATATAAAAACGTTTGTGCCGTGTACGTGCTCTCAAGAACCGCTGGTCCGATTGAGACCAATCTTGGACAATAAATTATCTCATAAATTAAATTTCTAAATAAATTTCTCTTAAGTTTAGTCCCGATAGGTTGCGCTTTTGTCGTGATATAAAATTTTTTTTATTTATGGTACAATTTGGCTGAAATTCACAAAATATATTTGTTAAACAAACATACGTTTCCCGGTAGCTAACGCTGGGGTCAAGTTATTACCAAAATTCTCCATTTTAGTCTAATTTTCCGGCCCTTCAGAAGATATTTATTTTTTTGTGTATGTTTGAATTGATATTCATATTTGCGGAGACATTTTTCTTGAACTAAGAATGTAAATATGTATGTATTTTTTTTTTTAAATTAAATTGTCAAAATATTGAAAATTTGATTACAATTAATTGTAAAAGAATTAAAGTTCATGGCAAAATTTAATTTTAAATTCCGGAAAATTCAATTTCGATTCTAATAATGAAGACCCGTTGAAGAGGAGGGAACATTAGTCAGAAAGTGATTGTGAATCTCTCGGTACAACAAAAGTATAATACTTCTCTATTATTATGGAGTGGGTATAAAAGCATTTGGGGGTAAGACAACGTTTGCCGTGCTCAGCTAGTAAATCTATAAAAAAATCCAAAATACAAATATTGTTTTAATTATCACGATCCAAGCAAATATAAAAATTGTATAGTAGGATAACTACATAATTTGTAATTGTATTTGTAACATATAATAAATAACATATAAATAAATGTATGTATACTTTCAAAAAAATCTGGTCGTGTCAAAAAATTACCAATAATTTGATGTTAATGTCCTTGTAACTTTCTTGGTATTGAAGTCACTACATAAATGTTCGTACATTATCGTAATCATCATTCATAAGGATTTGTGTGCAAAGCAAAAAGTACAATTTTTTTAATTAAATATAGTAAAATATGTTCATCTTTTTTGGAGATGTGCGTATGAATATATTGTCAAGGTTGCCAACCACAAATTAAAAAAAAAACATACATTTCAACTAAGACCTACATATACATATATATAATGAATTATATATATATAATACATTCATACTTTTATTTCACACAAAATTAATTTTTTGTAGTCTAAAGAATAAGAAACAAATAATTTATCTTCATGAATATAAATAAAAATGTATTCACTTTGACATTGGGTTCCTCATTTGGCAGAGTACAATAATGGAAGGGGTAACGGAAGACGGGCTTGCTTAATGCATATTCTCATCAATAAAATATCTTAGCAGTAGATTCTTTATTCTTTTCTTATTCAATTTAAAGCTCAAGTACAATGATGCTCTTTTCTAGATTTGGTACTTATTTTTATTACAATTTTTATTGTTATAATGAAAACTTTGTTTCATAAAAAAAAACTTTTTGGATTTTTCAATTCACTACTTGAATCTTATAGAAAACTTAATAATACTTGATACTTTTTTGTGTTTTTATAAAAAATAAGGTATTGGTATAAAAATTTTTTTCCTCTATTAGCAACTTATTCGTATGTTTTAGTATTATTTGAAAATTTTTTTAAAATAGCATCAGCATATTACAAAACGCAGACTGCAAAAAAAATTTATAATTAGTTACTCGTGAAGTACACAATAGAAAGATAACTTCAATTTAAAAAAAAAAATGAAAAAATTTATAAAGAGAAACAAATTCATTACTTTCAGCTAAAGTTTTTGGTATATTTTAAAACTTTCATAACTTGCACAAAATTTTTCTTAGTAAATATTTATAACACTTTTACGTTCTTAAAGGGTTTAAAGAAATCATAATGCTTTGAAAAACAATTGAAGTTTCATCATCATTTCAATGATTGAAAAAATAGACTTGCTGAAAATCAATCATCTTTATTTGTATTGACAGTACGTGCCACTAACAATGATTTTTTTCTGCAGCTTAAATAACATTTTATGCACGATTTTAATTCAAACAAAAAGAAACTTTAAAAGTTTTTTAAAGGGTGTCGAAAGAGTAGTGAAAAATTGGAATGGCTTAAGTCATTAGATTCATTTTATTTATTAAATCACAAAGTACATAAGAGTAGGATAATATTATTTATGAAATAACATGACAATTGTCCTTCGTAATGCACGGCTGTTTGTGGAATAATTTAATGGTGTTTGACAATATGACTTAGAGGGCGAATTCCGAGAACAGAAAGTGTACCACCAGCAAATGTCTCCTGCGATAAACGAATGGTTTTACAGGCTATGTCATTTGCCACCGTTTTGTTAAAAAGCACATACTGGTCACATAAATATCTTAAAATTAAATTAGAAAGAATTAAACTTTACCAGTCTCTATTTAAAAAAAGTATAGTAAAGTTATTGCACCAGTCCAAAATCCGTAGCAAACAGTAACACGTTATGGGCGCATTTGTTTTTTGACAATTACTTTTGGTAATTTTAGCGATTAACCAACTTTTACTTTATCCCATAAAATAATTGAAATACGAGCATTCAAGCTTTCAGTCCATTTTAGATATTGTTGCTTAATAATGAAAAAAACTTTGTAACATTGGCGTAACCCTTTATTTTTACCATATGTATGTGCAAGCAGTGTTACCGCTGTGATTCTAAATTATCAATTTGTCCATTTTTCGACAGTTTTGATACCCTTTACGGCCTTTTTTTAATTACCCTTTTGTATAATGTTTAACTATTTTGTGCCTCTTTTCGACCCTTTTTGGAAATAGCACTCAAATTTTGTTTTTTGTCAACACTAAACAAATGTTTTCGAAATAAGCATTGCTGAAAAATAAACTTAGAAACAGACTCAAGTGGGAACTTACATTTCCATGCTTTCCTCTGTTAATTTGTTCGAATTGGAGATGGAGTAATGGACTTCAATTGTAGATTTCACAGCAAAATATAGAACGCATTAATGAGAAGTAATGATATAGACATGGCTAAAATTCGCGAACAATTGCTAAATTGGAAAAAAACCCGAAAATGTATTTAAAATCGCTAAATTGGTTAAAAAGAAAAAAAAACGATGGAAAATAACACAAAAAGCATTAAGAAATGACCAATAATGATATAGAGCAAACTTTTTTGTGAACTGTTAAAAACAGAGATTTTTATTAGTAAAGATATTTATTTTCAATTGTTTAAATTTATTAGCTGTTCATTTTGCCAGACTTTTATCATGCCGTTTCTAATACGTAAATTTTGTGCTCACCAGTTGAGCTCAACAGTTACCTCTTATGAACGTGCTCATTGGTTCATTTTCTAAAAGTAAAAATACAACTCTGTTTCTCATTCCTAAATTTAATAATATGTTTCTTTGTAATAAGTTATAATTAAAACTACTCGTATTTATTATAAATGACGACAAATATTTTACTCGTATATAACAAGTTTTATTATATTCAATCGAAAATATTACAGTCAACAAAAATATTTTCCAATGTAAATATTTTATATAAATAACTAGCTTAACCCGGTGCGCTTCGCTACACTGACCCCGCACATTTTTATATTGAAATTTATAGTTTACTATAATAGTAGCTTTAACCACGTTTGAAGACTCTCCCTTTAATAGTTCTTCAGTTGAGCGATATTTAATGTATGCATCCTATGGGAGGTATTTCCCCCCCTGCGCCTACCCGCTTTATTTTTATTTTCAAAAGTGTAGTATACCATAAGAGTGACTTTTAGAAAGTTTGAACATTCTCACTATTACAGTTCTTAAGATATGCGATGTTAAACATTGGCGTCCTATGGGGTATTCCTATACCCCCGCTGCTATTTTATTTCAATTCCGGGGCTCAGAAGATCCTACTACAAAAAGTTCAGCAAAATGCGTGCAGCGGCTCTTAAGATATGCGATAATTAATATTGGCATCCTATTTTTATTTTCAAAAGTGTAGTATACCATAAGAGTGACTTTTAGAAAGTTTGAACATTCTCACTATTACAGTTCTTAAGATATGCGATGTTAAACATTGGCGTCCTATGGGGTATTCCTATACCCCCGCTGCTATTTTATTTCAATTCCGGGGCTCAGAAGATCCTACTACAAAAAGTTCAGCAAAATGCGTGCAGCGGCTCTTAAGATATGCGATAATTAATATTGGCATCCTATGGGGGGTACCAATTCCCCTGCCCCTATCGAAAAAATAAGTAGCCTATTTTATTTTTAGGGCTCACGTGATGTTACTGTAAAAATTTCAGGAAAATCGGTTCGATAATTAATATTGGCATCCTATGGGGGGGTACCAATTCCCCTGCCCCTATCGAAAAAATAAGTAGCCTATTTTATTTTTAGGGCTCACGTGATGGTACTGTAAAAATTTCAGGAAAATCGGTTCGATAATTAATATTGGCATCCTATGGGGGGTACCAATTCCCCTGCCCCTATCGAAAAAATAAGTAGCCTATTTTATTTTTAGGGCTCACGTGATGTTACTGTAAAAATTTCAGGAAAATCGGTTCGATAATTAATATTGGCATCCTATGGGGGATACCAATTCCCCTGCCCCTATCGAAAAAATAAGTAGCCTATTTTATTTTTAGGGCTCACGTGATGTTACTGTAAAAATTTCAGGAAAATCGGTTCAGTAGTTTCGGAGTCTATAAAGCGACAAACATACAAACATACAAACATACAAACATACAAACATACAAACATACAAACATACAAACATACAAACATACAAACACACATAATTTCATTTTTATATATATAGATAGATAGATAGATGAGAAAAAAACCATTTTTGTTGCTTGTTTTAAAATGTTTTCGAACTATTGTAATTCATCAGATCTAACTATTTGAACAATCTAAAATTTTAACAATTCCTCTTAAAGTTCTTTTAAAGTCCACTGTACAAGGCACATGTATATGTAAATATTGTATTTTCTTAAATTGTTTTTCTCTTAAACTGTGCTACGAATTCAGAACTCTTTCGTTGTATTGGTGCTATACAATTTTCCTTTTAAGAAAAATATTGTTTAAAAACTGTAACACTTTCTTGTACATGAACATGTGAGTACTTTACATAATTACTGTGTAGTACCACTTAAAAATAAAAACCACTTTTTTCATTCAATATGTATGCATTTGTCCCTTACGATGTCATTTAGTCTTAGTATTGGGTTAATATATTTTTCTTATATAAACGTTTTCACCTTCAACTTTCTTACGTTCTTTACGATGTTAGTTTCATTCAGCAGTTTTTATATTTTGTTTTTTAGCTTTGCAATTCGCTTACAAAACCATATGTAAGCAATCTTTGTTAGAGCTCTTTGGCTTTTTGTTCATTCTTTATTTTTTCCAAGTACTTACAATATGACTGCAATGTACATATGTAATTGTAATATTGTACATATTTATTATATTCATATTTTTGTTTCATATTTATACTGCATTACACAGATGAATGCATGTATGGACGCATAATTAAGTTAACAAAACACTTTTGAATAACTTAACAAAAATATCATTCTATTATGGGAAACAATAGTAAACGTTTTGAATATTTTTTGGTTTAAATGTATGATTTTTTTTGTTGCTTTATTTACGTTTATATTTAAATATTTCATTGTTATTCTTAACGATTTACATATAGTACACATATGTACATATCGTCACCTAAAATGCAAAAAGGCTTAACAACACTATTTTTTACAGGAGAAGCGAAAAACTTTACAAAGTCAATAACAACAAGGTTTACTTGGTGCTTGAATTTTTATAATAAAGTCGCCATTCTTAATCGCAGGGATCTAAAATTTTTTGTGAACATGTAGTTAAATACGAACGAACAAAAATCCATTAACCACTCTATTTCGAATTTTATTTGTTGTTACGCCCTTTTTGATTTTTTATGAAAAGTATATGTGGGCGTATAGTTTATTAAATTTGTTATTGTGTTGTATTATCAAATAAGTATACGTCCTCATAAGCATATAAACACATTAGCTCGGCAGTTTTTGGAGAATGAATTTTTTAATAAAACGAGTAAGTTTATTTATTATAAAAAAACTAAAAATTTAAAATGCCAAGTACATTAAACTCCGAATATTAACTCAACTTTGCACGCAGAAAAAAAGGGTCTGAGGTTCCCATATTATAAGAGCAACATACATATTATGGTAAAATTTGCCTATAATATGATTAAAATTAACCATAGTATTGTCAACATTTTCCATAGCTTGATCAACATTATCCATAATTTAGTCAAATTTACCAGTCAATATTAACAATATAATATTTACTTATATTGAGTGAAGTTGTAATTTTATATGGTTTCATTATTCCTGTTACTTATAATCAAGGAAACCATAAAAATGCATTTGCATGTATTTCCTTGTGCAACTAATGAAAGCAGAAACAATATATTTATCCGTTCTAGAGCATATTTTTGCATATTTTACCCTTAACAGTATTTTTTGCACAATATCGTACAAGAGCATATTTGCAGCATTTTTGAAGCTTATAGTGCATATTTTGCCTTTTTGAGCCATATTTTGATACATTATAATTGTTAGAAGCGCATCAAATATAAAAAAAAAAATTAAATTGTTGCATACTTTATTGAGCTTTTCTTTTTTATATAAACATTTTTAATACATTTATTTTATAACTCCAATATTTAGATACAGCAATGTGTATCATCATCTAACTTTTTTTAAAAATAGTGAAAAAACAATAACAATTGTCATATTTTATACAAATAATCTAATACATTCTAAAAAATTTTTAATATCCAGTTTTGTTTTTATAAACTTTGTGTCTATAAATTTGTGCTACAGTTTCCGTGCCCGATTTTAAATTAATCCTTAAAAATTCCGGCTTTAATGATTTGCAATATTTCTAGCATCTAACGACGCTTATAATTTTTTTCTGTGTTTAAAATTTATACTTTCTCAAGGTCCGGATAATAATTTAAGCTAGCACAGTGGGTTGTTAATGCTGTTTTTTTGTGACGAATAATCCCTAAATTTTTTATTTGATTTCTGACCTACCATTCTAGTTTTTAGTTTATTCTTTGTCGTACCTACATATTCTTTATTGCATTGCCCATAAATATTTCCCTTACAAGGTATTTTATAAGCTACATTCGACATTTCCAAATTGTGTACTTTATCTTTTGTTTTAGTGAATAATTTACCAATTGTATTATACGATTTATGTGCTATTTTATATCCGCCTAAGTAATAAAAATTAAAACAGGTTGATAAACGGTTTTTGTATGGTAATCCGTTTCATAAACCATTTATTAAACTGTTTTTTTTTTTATAACTTATAGGGCATTTACATTACATTGAAATCTAGTAGATTTCGTTTGAAATCTTCCTCCAGATCTAGTTCGTTTACATTATACTTGTATGACATTAGCGAGATTTGGTTTTCACAACAAAAACCGCCGACTGAAAGTTTTTTGTGTAACACATACTTACATATAAAGAAATAGGCATTTAAAAATTTGCATTACAATTTCTTTTAATCAACTTCATTTATTTTATCATTATTATTTGTCATATGCATTTTTTTACTATTTTACGAAATTTTTAAATTTTTTTAACAATTTTAACAAGCAGCTATTATTGTTTTTGTTTTGTTTTTTGTTAAAATTTTTTTCTTGTGCAGGGAAGTAGTTTTTAGTGCTATATGGAGAAAAACATAGTTGCATCACTAAGTACTACTAGATTTCGAATAGATTTCGTCAAAATCTAGTCACGGAGTAGTTTTGTACGGGAAATCTAGACAAAAACAACTAGATTTGGCTCGAAATCTCATAAGTACTAGATTTGGAGACAATGTAAATGCACTATTAGGCCGTATGTCGTTGTGTCAAATATTTTCGACTTTACTAAACGTTCCGATATTTTAGGAATATAAGTTAGTGATTTGTAAATTTTCGGTTCTGTAATTATACCCTTGTTTCCCCTATGGCTGAATAAAATAAAATTTATAAAAAAATTGTATTTCAAAATTCTCGTTTTTCTGTGTACACAACGTATTGCTTCAATTTCGCCATCTACATTTAATTTTTATTCTAAAATTGTAAGCCAAAGCAGGTTGTCATTAAAGATAAATGTTGTTTTAAATGTTAAAATTTTATATTTATATAAGCAACAGTTAGAAAAAGCAATTATATATTTACGTTATTGGCAATAAAATACATACATAAAAATCTGGACCAATATTTTAGTATACTGACCGACTCAGAATCACTGTTTAAAGTGATCTAACGATGTTCATCCGTCCGTCTGGCTGGATGTCAGTCCATGTTAACTTTGTGCGCAAGGTACAAGTTGCAATTTTGTGAGAAAATTTTATAAAATTTGGTAAATACATTTAATTTGCGCTAAGGATGAAGTCTACGTAAATGCTGAGAATCGGTCTATTATTTCACATATTAACTATAAAAACTTCTTTCCAAATTAGAATTTTTTGTCAGTAAACTATCTAATTATGTTGATATTTAGATTAAATTCGCCGCAAAAATATTTTAATGCAAATTAATTTCTTTTCGAATCGGCTCACATTTGCCCAAAGCTCCCATCTATAAATAGTTTTAACTTCCTTTTAAATGTTAACATTAATAAACAAATTAGCGATCGTCCCTGAAACCCATTTAAGACAAAAATCTCATATAGATGTTAATATCTTTTTTTTTTTTTTTTTTTTTATTATTATTATTCCTCTTAAGCTCATAATATAACTTTGTTTTTGTAAGCCCATAACTATCCATCGTTTTAAAAAAAAGGGTTAAATTCGTCTGTCAATACAATGGTGTCTGGGCTTTACCGATTATAATTTTAGGATTGTTTTTTTTTAATGCAAATGTTTTTAAATTGTTGAAATTTTGTTTTCAAATGAGGCTGTTCTGATTTTTTTGGGGCACATTTTTAAAAAAAAATCAGAGCATATTTTCGAGTTTTTACTGCATACTTAATGCGCATAAAACGTGTTTTTAGAGCATATTTCTGGTTTCCCTGCTTATAATGTGCCACTTCTATAAGCTATCCCTTAAATGCCAGTGAAACAAATCTATTTCCAGCCCTCGACGATCTTCACCAGCATTTCTTCGGTTTTCCGCCCTTGTACTGATACGTAAATGTTATCCTCCATATTCATAAAAAATATTTTAAGCTTAAAGCAGGCTTATGAAACGAATTTTCTATGAAAATTTCATATTCATAAAAAATATTTTTTATGAATATAGTGGTAAGTATTTAAATCCATAGCAAAACCCAAC
Source organism: Pollenia amentaria (assembly GCA_943735925.1). Lineage (NCBI taxonomy): Eukaryota > Metazoa > Arthropoda > Insecta > Diptera > Polleniidae > Pollenia > Pollenia amentaria. The sequence goes on from OX031007.1 coordinate 565,914, forward strand.
AATTTCACCTTATTTCACGCCATGTTCTTGAAGAAAATAACATGACTCAGCACAATATTAAGAAAATCCAGAAAAGCATTAAAACATTGTTGAAAGAGATATTAAAATTTAGAGTTCTAGAATTTCAAATGTACTTATGTACATTATGAGGGAGCGTTGGTGTATAAAGGGGAAAAAGTCATCCACTAGATTTTGAATTCTTCCTGAATGTTGAATCTACCTCAATTATATGCCTACAAAAATAAGTTTTTAATTTTTTTCTATATATCCTTTACACCTCTACCAGGGCTGGAAGAGTTTAATTGATTACTATAAAAATAGTAAGTAAATAACTATTGGTAATATTAATTGATCTGTGTTGGCTTGATTTTGCATTTTTATTTTCATTTTCTTAATAAAACCTTGTTAAGCCATTCATTTGCTATAAATAAAGCAAAATTTAATCGTAGAGAGTAGGCTAGACTGTTTACGATGCACAATAATGACATTAAAGAAAATAAAGAAATAACAAATAAGTATCAGTAGTCAAGTATCAAAAATATGTATTTATACTGCCGAGCTAAGGAAAAAGGAAGTAAAATTCGCTTACAGCCTTTTTTAATTTTGATTGAAAATGTTATTTCAAAGTAAAAGCAATTTTTAAAGTTTGTCATTATTTTAAAATAATAATAAAACACAAAAAAAAATATAAAATTTAAATTTTAGTTTTCTCTGATTTTTATTTTTTACACTTTACTGCCTATTTTAAGCATGGCAGTTTACATACATACATTTAATACACATAAGTAAGAATGTATCCATAAATCTGGTAAAAGTATGTCTGTATGTATGGTTGACGATTACAGTAAAAAATGTTACAATCAACTTGACATGTTTATGGTTGTCTTAATATTTATACGCCAGAGCTTAAACTTTAACAAAATAGATGTGAAAGTTTGAATGTAATCGTTGAAATATGTGAGAATGGCAAAACAGACAGCAGGCAATAAAATAAAAACACGTTTTTTTTTTTTATTCTGTATGTGAGCAGCATCTAGGAATAAGCACAAATACAAATCATTTTGTTATATTTTTTATCGAGAAATTCAATCCTTGTTTATATTTGCACAGTAGAGTAAGTAATACTGAAAAAGCGAATACATAAATACAGCATTCGATTTGGGATGTATATACGTATTCTAATTTGTTTATAACATATAATTATACATTAAAAACGGTACCGTTCCTAAAAAAAAGAAAATAAATAAATAAATAATATATTATTTAATACAAATTTAAGAAATTTTATACGATTAGATAGTGAATCATCAATATTAATTTCGCTTATTTTTTTATTTGTTTTCTTTTTAACGGCAAGCAACAGCAAAAAATGCAAAAGCAACAAAATAAACAAAAACTTATTACTTACAGCAACAGAAAACCTTTTGTTAGTGGTTGCTTTGCTGACCGATTAAGCAAATTATGAACTCTCTTTTTTCTACTTTTGCTGTGTTCTTTTTCTAAAATTAAGTTAAGCAATTACAAAAGCATTGAAAATCAGCGTTGCCATTTGGTACTTTTCAGGTATTTGTTGGTGCTTTTTTTGCTTTTTAAATACCTGAAACTTTGTTAAATGCCCGTTTTGGAAAAGCCGGTATTTTTAGTGCTTTTTACAATTTCTCACAGTGCTTTAAAGTGCCTTTTGAGTAGTCCAAATTATTGTTATTGAAACGTTTCAATGCTTTTCTTTCAACAAGGCTTACATTTTTGTAACCAATTGCGTATTATAACATTTATGTTTTGAGTAATATCCGGATTCTAGACTTTTCTCAATCATCTTTTTTTTAAGTCGTACAAAAATTTGTATTATTAATCTGTCAAGTTACGATTTTACTCCTATTCGCATGCGTGGATTTGTCTTCTGTCTCAATTTAAGAACGAAAATGCCTTAGTTCTTATAAAACTAAATATTTTTAAGCTAAGTTCTTAATTAATTTTTTGTTAAATTTTATCAACTAATTATGGATTTGGTCAGAAGGAAAAAGATAAATATATCAAGGCTTGGGCGAATGATCCAGCGTTTAAATGACCAGCAATTGTAATTGTGAATAAATGACCGATAATGATTTACTACGTCAGCGTTACAGAAAATTACATGAAAAAGCAACAGATCGGTGTTAAAGTTCTTAATTTCAACATAAGCTATCTTTTTACAGCTTATACAAACATTGGCATCACTGTTAAAAATATTTTTAAAAAAATTGTAAGCCCTGTTCATTAGTGAATTTACCAAAAACTTATTTTTCAAAATATGAAAAATCTAATGTTTGAAGCAAGAATTCACGAAAAAACATTGTTCGCCAATTAAAGCAGTAATCAAAAATAAAATCAGCTTAAATTAAAAATTTAATCAGGTGAATTAAAGGTATAATCAAGTGAATTAATCGTTTAATTGATATTAATGTGTATACTTAAATTCACTTGATTAAATGATTAATTAACTTGATTAAATTTTTTATTAAAACTTATTTTATTTTTAATTAATGCTTTAATTTGTGAAAATTTGTTTCTGGGTATGTAGCATATAAGTGATATAAAGCCGTTATTTTGAACTTATATACTCATGAATGAGAATTATACAGGCATGTCACAGAATTTGTACGAGAGAAAAAAAAAGTTCACATTTTCCAATTCGTACCGTTTTTGGTTTAATACTTCAGCTTTTATACTTTTTCATAAATACGAAAATAATCAAAACAATGTTTTTTTTTTGTTTGTTATTAAATATGTTATCATTATTAAACAAATTCATTGTAAACATAAAAAAAAATTAAATTATTGTGGGTACTTCGAAAAAATTTAAAAAAACTTGTTCTAAACTAAACTTTATCCTTGAAAAATTGCTAAAATTCAATAATTGCTGATATGATAGAGAACAGGAAACAACAAAAATATGGCAATACTTTTTTTGTTTATTATCAAATTTTTTCTTGTTGATTTTGTGAAGTGTAAATATATAAAATTTCTTCTGTAAACTGGTTTTGCCTATTTTTCAAGACACAACTTAAGAAAAAATAGGATTCTCTATCACTTGAAATGTTTTTGAACGTTTATTTTATGTTAGTGCTCTCAATAGTTAATTAGACCTTCCTTTTTTGAAACCATATTTGCAAACTGCCAGTTAGGTCTTTTAGCGTTTATCATATAATCTTTTGTCGATAGGGCCGTTTGTATTTTGTGAATAAAATCTCTAATTATGGTCGAAAAACTCCATTGGACTTTGTGATTTTGTGAAGTGTAAATATATAAAATTTTTTCTGTAAACTGGTTTTGCCTATTTTTCAAGACACAACTTAAGAAAAAATAGGATTCTCTATCACTTGAAATGTTTTTGAACGTTTATTTTATGTTAGTGCTCTCAATAGTTAATTAGACCTTCCTTTTTTGAAACCATATTTGCAAACTGCCAGTTAGGTCTTTTAGCGTTTATCATATAATCTTTTGTCGATAGGGCCGTTTGTATTTTGTGAATAAAATCTATAATTATGGTCGAAAAACTATATATATTAATTGTGGGAGAGAAATCGATAATCGATTTTGAATTTTTTGTAACTTACGGCTTTTTTTAAATCATATACATATACATATATACGTATTTATGTTTATATGTATGTTTGTATGCATGTATATATTTATGTATATATATACATATATAAAAGACTAAGTTGCAACATTTATACAACACAAAGCTTTTTCTTTTTGTCAAACATTGTCGTGTTTTTGTTTTCATTATAAAAAAAATGTCTAAAAAGTTGTGGCCGCATGCATTGTAACCACTTAGTTTGACCACATTTTACTATATTTAACTTTTTTTTATGCATCAGAGCACATGGGCAAACAATTTGTTCTAACATAGATATCTATAATAACTAGAGGTTTGCTTCCAGACGTTTCGACTTCCCGACAAATCGGGACAAATTGTTATAATTTTCCCGGATTCCGGGAATAATACCACTCATAAGATACACAACAAAAAAATGTATATGTTTTTTTTTAGCTTTTAATAATTTTTCTTGTCCTAGAACGCATACCTATGCAAATTTCTACAAAAGTTGGAAACTTGTTAAGATGATAATGCTACACTGACAGAAAAGGCGTCATAGCGCTGATGTATTTTGACATCAGTACTATGACAAGTGTCTTCGTTTTTAATCCCATGACACTTTTCATCATTGTTATGTCAGCGTTAACATCATTTTGCCAAATTGTCATCAGGGTCAAAAATTTTAATTATGTCATCATTGGGATGATACATTGGTATCACAGAAATGACGAATCGGAGTCGGTTTTATAAAGCATGTTATCAGAGCGATGACAAAATGTCATCAAATTGAGTCATTGTAATTGTCCTTAAGTCAAATTGATTAATTACATACCCTTTACACATGTTTGTTTCACTTTTCTTGTAGTCCGCCCTTTGTTAACAGAAGAACTCTCAACTATGAGACACTAGCAGTATGCCCGATATGGTGTTCGTAATAATTCTAGTTTAAAAATTTGATGTATTTAAATAAATAATTTAAAAAATAGAATATGTGAAATTTTGCTTCTAATTTTACTTTTTAAATATTATGACATGATATATTATGTCATCGTACTGATGACAGTTTGTCATCGCACTGATGACAGTTTGTCTGTTCTGATGTCAAAATACATCAGCGTTATGACGCCTTATGAGTCTGAGACCGGGTTCTTGAGATGTGGATAAAGTTTAATATTTGTGTTTAACGTAATCTGAAACTCTGTTTTTTGCGGCAAAATGTGATTTTTTATTATTTCATTAAAGACAAATATTTTGAGCAAAACTACAGAAATCTGTTTTCAGATTAACTAAACCTAGTTTAACTGAAATCTAAAGAACCCAGCCTAAATGTTTCCTTATTGGTTTGGAAACTTTAGAATACCTTAGGAAATTACAGTCTATCTTACTCGTTTATGATATAATTAATTCGAGTATTGGCTGCCCTGATTTGTCATTTTTCGTACAATTAAGGCTGGGTTTTTGAGATCTTAGTGTAACTAAGTTTAGTTAATCTAAAACAGATTTGTATAGCCGTTACGTTACGTTACGAAATACCTTAGTTTTGCTTACAATTTTGGTCTGTAATGAAAAATTCGAGTTTCAGTGTACGTTAAACTTAGTTTAAACTTAATACACATCTCAAAACCCTGGCCTTAATATACCAGCTAGAACCATAAGGATAAATGACACATTTAAAGTTTCAATTCATCGTACTAATTGTGCTCTTAATGATACAAGAGCATTTAATAACATTAATTAAAATTAATAACATAAATAAAAAATAGATAGATCCAATGTATTCTTTGTTCAATTTTAGTGAGTTATCCAAAACTACCTTGAAAAAAAAGTTCTGTTGAATTCTGAAAATATCAATGATAACTACATATTTATACTATTTATGTATACTAGTCTCACCCGGTGGCCGAAATTCGACCATTTGGCATTTACTTAAAAGAGAAAGGAGTGCGTAATACAACAAAAACGAACATATTTTAAGAAAACAACAAAATGCACTCTTTTCACTCATGTGTGTGTGTGTCTATTTGCAAGTACAAGAAAAAGGAAATCATTTTAAAACAACAAAAAGCATTAAATTTTTCAACCACTTTTATACTAAAAATTAAGAAGTAAATTTATATTATCTACAAACAAATACCTTTAAAACGATATATGTTTCATTAAAATCGGTGGACGATAAGACTTAATAAGGACTTAAAAATCAACTACAAAAAAATTGTTCCCGTATTTATATATAAGATTTAAACTTTTATCTCCGTTGATAAGTATGAATATTCTTGCACATATTTTTTACTCGATATTTTTTATTAATTAATAACATAAATTATTAAAAATATTAATAACATATCAACTAAATACTTTTTGTCTCATTTCGAGAAAAATGGGAATTGAAAACAATTGAACTTCCTGGGAAATCCCGTGACGAGAATCCCAGAAAAAACTCTAGTTTTATTACGTACTTAGCTACATATTTGTAATATAGTGCACATATGTGAATGAAAATATGACATGTTGTGAAGCTTCTCGCATTTATAGTTATAGATACAAAAAATATTATTTTAGTTTTGATTTGAAAAATGGTTGAACACGACAAGCTTGTTAAAAAGTGCTCAACAAAGTTGAACACTTTTTGAAATTTAGTTAAGCATTTGAAAATAACCTTGTTATTTAATTGTTCTTGGCACTTATTTCAATAAAAATTTATAAAATTCTGGTTTAGATAATAGTAAAAAATAAATCAATATTTAAAAATTAAAATGATAACAAAGAATTTCTTAGTTTTTACTGGTAATACGACAAATAACTTTTAAGCAATATTACAGGCCAACCTTTTTTATAAAAACAAACCGATGCACAGAGGAGAAAGCTGGCAAAAATGAATTTAAGCAAATCTTAAGAACCAAGTTAGCAGTTCGATAAACAAGAAAATTCTTCATCATATTGGGAATTTTCAAGACTATGAGTTGAGATTTGTAGTTTCGGGACACTGCTAATGTGAGGAAATTTAAGATAATTACATCCGTTTTTAAAGGTTTATTTTCGGTTTCAAAATTTTTATATAAAAATGAAAATTTGCTATACTGCCCCATTTGCTGCCGACATTAAGTCGTCGTCGTCGTCATAATGTTTTATTATTTTTACAATGCATATTCCATTCACCTAAGACAGGGCTTGATATTATATCGAGCCATAACCGCTTAAAAAGCTTAAGCGACAAAAACAAAATTTTATGGGAGTAGGTTTTTTTTAATATATTTCATAAAAATGTTGTATGAAAATTGGCGCTTAAACTAAAATTGTTATTGCTTTAAAATCGTAACGATATATTCTGCGACCATGAGATTTAAGGAGATGATGCAAGTGTTGCCAATAAATTAATTTAATAAAAAAAAACGAAAATTTAAAATGTTGTCGCTTAAGCTTTTTTTGCGGTTATAGCTCAATATATTGTTGCTTTATTTATTTTGATATTTATATTTAAGGAAACCAGAAAAAAAATATTAGTATGGTGTTAAAGCTATTTCGCTCATTAGCTTAATTATCTGAAATAGCTTGAATATCTTTTAAATGTGGTTTGGAAAGTGTTATTTACCCAAATATGTCAAATTTAAAAATATTTCATCCATTAGTATATGGAGCATTATTTGTGAAGCGGACAACCCAATAAAAAAATTTTGTTGGAATTCCTTTATATTTGGCATACCTATAGTTCTAGTAGATATGAATAAGTGTGCGAAATATTTTTCTATGTTGTTTATTTGTCGAGTTACGAAGTGGTAAAGTGTTGCCGTTTTCAAAAAAATTTTTCTTTTAAATTATTTTTTTGAACCAAAAATTAATCAAGCAAAAAAAAATTTAAGTGATTCTTATAGAAAATCGATTGATATTTAAATAATAAAAATTAATTTGAAAAAAAGAATTTTTTTCATCTGCAAAACCAGAAATGATCAATTTAAATCAAAATTGTTCTAACTTACAGTACAGTTTACAGTACAGAAAATATTGAAACATCAGATATACCATTAATCAAATAACTACATCTTCGGGTTTAATACCTGTGAATTTTATCCCACTTTAATTAAGTGAAGTAGCATTTGATATTTCACCTACTTTAGTTATAAAGGTATATTATCAAGTAACACCATTAGGTACTATAACAGCTTTTGATGTGAATCTACTATGAGTTGAACAGGTACTTCAGAGTACGTTCCTAATGGATTAGAATCAGAAGGTTTAAATAAAAAATGTTATGGTAAAAATATAAAATATAAACCTGCTGGTACATGTACGATAAAAGAAACTTGCAAGCAAATGTCCAGACTTTATACATAATAAAGGTAGTGTAAGAATGGATGAAAAGTCCATTAATTTTTATTAAATCAGGCAGTTGGTAATCCCATTGAAAACTATGAATATAAACCTACAATTGGATTTGTTGAATGTGATAAAGAACATATTATACCACAAACACGATTAAAATGTAAAGTTTACACAACTAAAATAAGTCCGCATATTCATCCATTGTAATTCAAATAACCCATACATGGATATGTATGAAGGTTTGGGTACAGTTTCAGCAATAGTAATTAATAAAAAAGCGATTTATATGCAAGAACAATTGAATCACATGGAACACATCATTCTATCAAAGGAGGATTTGGAGTCGATACTCAATCTCAATTGCTCGTTGTTAGTTGAGGTAAAGTATCGTATCGAAATCCTTCTTGGATGGGATGATGTGTTCGATATAATTCAACCTCAATTGCACGTTGGTAGTGGTTGAGTATCGATCAACAGTTATTTTTGATATTTAATCTTAAATATTATGTATTAAATATTTAAGTTGAAACAATTCGTTTAAACATTAAAAAATAGGATTTTTATAATTTTTTTGCAAAAAAAGAAGAAGGTTTTTAAATGTAAAGTAAGCAAATTTACAAATAACGTTTGTTATGCGCCATATTAAAATTAAAAATATCTCATCTCAGACACAAAAATAAGTTTGCGCCATTTGTTGTGATGGTTTTTTGAAAAATTTGCCTTTTTTTATTTTTGCTCATCAAGCAATTTTTCTTAGTCGTCATCAACTTTTGTGTATTTTGAATTATTGATTTAAAATGTTGTTCACATCACTTCACAATGTGACTACCTGTCTATCAAAGACGAATACCCTTAAGACTTTTCCGAAGAACAACTTGTCATAATTTCGAGTTTGCAAAATGTTTTATTATCGCCAATACTTGTAAGTGAGCCTCCCGCACACCACCATAAAGCAGTTTTTTGTTAAATATTATTTGTTCATAATTGTACATACACAATTAAAATAATTTTTTAAAACATTAATCACAAAAATTAGATTTAGCACGTTTGAGTGCTATATTCGCCTATGCTCAATTTTTATAACGTATTCATAAACGATTATTAACTTTAACAAACGTTTTTTAAGGAACATTTTCATAGAAATTTAAATATTTTTATGAACACAGGCATAATTTTATAAAGTATTTATTACGATAGCATTATTCATTACGGTTTAAGGCGTACTAAGCTGTTTCTAGAGAGGTAAATTATAGAGCGATCTTCACGAAATTAAGTAATATGATTTATTTATAATTTTATATCAATCTGTGCACGTTTAATAATTTTGGCCAGCTTTTTGGACCGAATACTCATCTGTGCGATGTAACAATTTGTCATGTAAGATTATTTATTTATTTAGTGGTGTTTGCCTGATACAATATTGATTAAAAAGGACAAGTTTTGATATTTTAAAACAGTTTCCGCTCTTATTAAGGTTGGCCTTTTATGATTCTCATAATCATTTAGAAATATTTGCGTAGTTCATAATTCAAAACTGTTTATATATATTATTATTTGCATTATTTCGAATATAAAACCTGAAAATTTACTTGAAGACACTTGTGTAAATAAAATATAAAAAAACTCTTTATTTAAAACAAACATACATATGTATGTGTGTCAAGCTACAGATAGTCTCCTACTTTCGTCTTAACAACCTGCGTTACAGCGTGATACTCTTAATACCTTTTATTACCCTTTTTTAATTTGCTCTTTTGTGTCCATTTTAACTATTTCGTGTCCCTATTTGTCCTTTTTAGAAAAATCCCTTACGTTTTATTTGTTGGCCAGACTGTTGTAACAACTTTTATATGGAGAGCCTTCCCGTTGTACCCGAAAATGGCAAATTTTATCCTTTTTTAAGCCCTTGCCGCTTTTATGACCCAACCAATATATATATTATCTTGAAATTGTTTCCGAATTTAAGACATGATCTTTAACGCACAGACTTTTGTAAACAAATGTAAGTTATAAGAAAGTTAGAGAAATGACAAAACGTCAAATGCGGAAAAGTTGAAGTTTGAGGTAGAAAATTAAAAAAAAATAGCCTAAACAAGTATTTGGAACAGACTCAAAGTAGAATTTTCCGATTCCATGGTTTCATCTCTTAATTTGTTCGAAACGCGTCTGAAAGAACAGACTTCAAGTGAAGATTTTATAAGAAAATATAGAATGAACATTCCTAAAAAGTAGTAATTATGCATAAAAATGTTTGAAAATTTTTACGACATTTTAACGACTTCTAAACTAACTTTACAATAGTAAAGTACATATCAAAAGTCAAATGTTCCTAATAATATAACTTATAAGCATATTTGTTATTTTTGTTTGTTTCAAATGCCCTTTTTGCAAACCCTTTATTGGTAAATACTGCTTTTAAAAACCCCAACGGCAACGATGTTAACAACTCTTTAATTGTGCTATTTAAAATGGTCGATTTATTTGTTTCAGTTTTACAAGAAGACCATTTTCTCATTTTCAACAAATTATTATTATTTAAAATAGTACACAAGTTTTACTAAGCAAATATTTTAAATAAGACTTTAACTAACCTTATTGTTTTTATATTTAAAACATTATTTTCAGGATGCGTTCTTTTGTCGAAGAAAATGAAAAAAATGATCCTCTCATAAATGCACCAGATAAGAAGAATAATCCGTGGGCTGAAAAGGGAAAATGTGTTATTATGTAATATCATCGTAAACCACAAAAATACCCAGATATTAAGCAAAAACATTTACAATTACAACAACAAAAATCCAATACTTACCAATATTATCAACGATTTAATAGGAATTCCAACCACTCCAACAACACTAATACCAATTTCACTGAAAACAGCAGACAAGTAGATCATTCAGACCATAAAGGCTTCCTAGATCAATATCTTTTGAATAAATCCCTTGACCATACCAATAAACCCCAGGAAAAAGTTCAAGAAGAATATGAACAGGAAGTACATAAGTCCTCATTATTTCTTTATCATACTGAGTTTTATAAAAATAATAACTATTATTATTATAATTACAATTTAAATTATAACGACTTTAAAGAAGAACCCTCAAGAACAAATAAATTTCTTACAGAATTAAAGAGAAGAACACAAAGAGAAATTTTACAAAGACCAATGTTACAGCATCTTTTGGTTTTACTAATATGGCTGCAATCAAAATTTTGGCAAGTCATTTACGAAATCATAATGAGAGTTACACATTAAACGAATTTGGAGAAGTACCAGCAGGTGACGAAATAATGATGATTCCAAATCCGATCTATGCTGACTGACTGACTGAAAAAGGCCAGCTGCCTTAATAAAGTGTCAAACATTTTACCAATATCATGTTAAGTATCGATTAAAATATTTATTCCGCTTCCCATATTCATAAGTTTATTATTAATTTTATTAGGTGTACATTTTTTTCTAAACTGTACCAAACTTATTGATTATAACAAAATCAAAAAATTTCCAAATTTCTTTGAAGCAAACAATCCAAATATATTAATAAAAATTATATTTAACTTACAACAAAAAACTAATCATGAAAACTTAAAAAAAAATACTTGGCATTTTTTATTTATCTTCTATAATTTCTTTTTTTTTATCATCATTACGCTTTTCAGTTTCTCATTATAGCTTATTCATTGTTCTCTACTATTTTCTTAATTCCATTCATTAATCCATCATCCCTCCTCAAACCTGATGTCATCAAAATAAACATGATAATCCAAGTAAGAAACACACAGCAAAATCAGTTCTTTTACCAAAGCCCACCCTTTTTATCTATCTAACTCTAATAGACAATTAGAAATAAACGATCAACCACAAAGTATTACAAACCATCTATTTTTCAAAGCAAATATTTTAACTGAAAACTGCACTGCGAAAACTGAAATCATTTTCAAATTGACAGAACTATGAATGCTCCAGAAACTATCAAAAAATTACAAAAAAAAAAAGAAAGAATAAACCCATACTTTACATAACGGGTTTCTTTAAAGCAACATACCGCTTGTCTCATATAGAAAGACCCTAACTCGATTTTTTCCAAAATAAATTGTTTTTGTGATTCAATACTCAAATACACCTCGTCACAAAAACTTAATGCATTATGATCAAAAATAACGTTTTTACAAGCAAAAACATTTTGGTACAACACTTAATGTTTCTATTACGTTTTTACCTTCTCCTGCAAACTTGCATTTCTCTGAGTTAGGGTCTTTCTACATGATACCATCGATACATACAAATTTAAAATTCATTCCTTTTTTATTTCGATTAAGTTTTGGCCTCTACAAAAGTACTCGTAAATGCTACTCAAAGAAACAAATGCTACGAATATATTTATTACGAAATTTAACTAAAATTAACTACTATGTAGTAAAAACAAACAAAAAAAAAATTTAGCGCAATCTTAGACATTTAATTTCTCTTTTAAATGATTGTTCTAAAATTTAATTTTTTTTATTTTATCTGAAATTAATTAAAATTTTTGCAATTTTTCCCTCTCTACAAAGAGAGAGTACCAAAAACTTTTTAATTTAACTGTTACAACAACTAAATTTTCCAACAATAAATCGATAATTTTATTAATAATTAATACCAAAAAAAAATTTATATATAGAATATATTCCAATATTAAGAATCTTGGTCTAATTTGAAATTACAAGTTTTACTACAATTAGCCAAATTAATGTAAAGCAAAAGCGACCATCAGTGCAATAAAAGCCTTAAACACTGCTAAATGACACCATTTTCTCGATGTCTCTTTAGCTAACTAAAAGTTTTTATTGTTCATTTTCTTTTAAGATAAATTATAGGAACTTAAAAAAATTTAGCAACATTAAGTTAAACTAAATAATAATTAATAACAAAGATACATAACAACGCAATCTAGCTGACTACATTACTTATATACATATGTATTTATATATAGAGCAACAAAAAATATTAATAGATAAACTCTATCAAAACAATTCATATGTATAGAACTAACTAAAATAATACTTAATACACTGTGAGAGGTAATCAATGAGTCTATAAATAATCGGCTTTATAAGTCATTATTTAAAATATTCACCTGATGCACTTCTCTCAGTGCATTAACCAACAACAAACAGAAAAAATAAACCAGCAAATAAAAAAATTTTAGTAGATCTATTTATTAATTAAATTAACTAAAAATATATTAACAATATTAATATATTATTAACAAAACCAATTATATTAAACAAATTACTTTAAAATATTAAACTTTAACAAATATATTATAAGTATATTATACAAAGACATAATATCAGCTATAAAACAAAATAATTTATATACATACAATCTATACAATACAGTCAGTATATGACGATGAAGAAGGACTTGAGTAAATAAACTTAAAAAGCAAAAAAACAAGCTGATAATCTTAAAGACAAACAAACAAAAAACATAAAGACGCTGCTGACCTTCTGGTTTAAATAAACAAAAAAAAAATGAACAAACAATATTTACAAAGTTTTAAAGTTATATATTTATTCTTAGTTTATGTCATCAAGTATAACAACAAAATGTAGCAAATAAAAAAGTATTTACAAAAAGAAAAAACAACAAATAAATATTTTAAACAAAAATGCAAGATGTCCATCATAATTAACAACTAAAAGAGAAAAAGCTTACAATTTGGAGAGGAAAACAAAAACAACTTGTTTCAATTAAATCCTTAATTTACTCAATAAATTATATTTTACATTAAAGGTTTTATTTGTTGTTTAACATTAAGAAATAAAACATGTAAGATTAAATAAATATAAGTTTAAATAATTTTGAAAAATAAAAATCATAATTTTTATAAAAATTAAAAAAGTAACATTTGACCATCAAAAATAATTCAATTCAATAAAATATATACTCGTAGTAGCAAAGATGACACAGAATCAAATTAATAAATTTATTTTAGTATTAAACAATTTACATTTAAGCCATTAAGTCGTTAAAAACCAAAAACAGAACAGCTAAAAAAAAAAAGAATCATCCAAGCAAATTTATAAGATTCACCGATACTCAAGAGCAACAGAAGTCCCACAAGCCCAAATGGAATTATAACAAAATGTAAAAACCAAGTACATCGTTTACGATAATATGCACTACTCAATTGAGCTAGGGAATAAATAAATTTACTGCAGAAGATAAATTTTGGAAGCTTCACAATTATTCCAATTTCATTGGATTTTTAAATATTTAAATCATTTAGCAATAAATCTTTCATCATTGGAAACTATTGAAAAATAAATTTAATTGTAGTATAAGTGCATTTTGTTGTACTGCGTATTGGTAAATTGCTACTCGTATGAGGTTCTTTAAGAAATCATACTCGAGACACACCCACACTAAAAGATCAAAAGTAACGGCTCCGAGAGTAAAAACAAACAGTTAATTAACTTAAATCAAAAGAAAATTAAAGTAGGAAAATACAAAATATTTTTGCTGGAAGGTTTTTATGAACAAAAATTTACTTCAGTTATAAGTTAAATTAAAAAAATATAAAATACATAATTAATAAAACAAAAGTCCTAATTGTTAAAGGCGCACACGGTACTAATTAACATTATAATACGAAACTAAAATCACACACGTACATCCAGGTGCGAAAGTAGTTTGAAATATAAGTCTTCTTAAGAAAAAATGAATTCATTGTGAGCCAGGTGCTTTTTTTTTCTTGGAAATTTTGAAAAGGCGTTTCAATCTGCGAGTAGTACTGTGATGGTCAGCAAAAAAATTTATGTAATTGTTGCATCTACATGGAAGGATTCCAGAATTGTATTCATCAGTTCGTTGTTGTTGTTAAATGACAGGAATCCCTGCAACAAATGCGAAGCCAACAATAACATGAACAATTTACTCTAAGTTTTTTTAAACTAATTATAAAATTAAAAAGGAAACAAACAATTTAAACGCAAAAACATGCAATAACAATGTTAAAAAAAATTATTAATATTTAAATATTTATAAAACATTTACATATAAAGTTAAATACCGATAACTACAAATCATTGTTAATGTAGTTAATTAAAATGGATACAGAAGCGGAAACGGAAAGAGAAAACCTTTAGCGGTTAAAAAAAAACTGGATTGGAATTGACAATTTTATTTTGAACTCTTCAGGGAACTGGCAATTCATACAACATTCAAAAAGTTTTTAACCAAAAATATTCGAATAGTATTTGAAATTCCCTGAAGAAATGTTTGCAAGATGTCCGTCCTAAAAACGTGGCATTGTTTGAGCTCAATTTGTCAAAAAGAAAAATAATAAAAGTAGAAGAAAGTTGAAATAAACAAGAAACAAATATATTTATTAACACAAAACAAAAATTTATTTTAAGTCGGTGTTGTTATAAAAAAAATAAGAAAAAAACGAAAAAATTAAACGTGTTAAATTCATTTAAAATTTTAACAAAACATAACAAAAAAATATTAAAATTAAAATAGTTTACTATGACATTTTCAAATATAAAATTATTTATAACTAAAGTAGTTTTAATTGCATTCAAATATAATACAATAACAAATAAAAAACAACAGCTAATATAAAAAAATAAATATGTCAAATTTAAGTTTACTAAAATTTTAAAAATATAAGAAAAAAAAAATGATTCAAAAAGTTGCCCATTAAAACAAAAGAAATCAAATTGGAAATCTCTAAACGTCATCATCTGAGAGCCATTGATTTTAAATTATTTAGCAAATTAAGTGATATAAACCGAAACAAAAAATGAAAACAAATTTTAACATTTAAACTACAAACATACTCAAATAATAATATTTCATTATTAAATATTAATTTAAAAATATAATAGTATTTAAACAATTTAGTAAATAATTTAAGTATCAGCAAAATGATTTTAAAGAATTAAAACCATAAAAATATTCAAAATGATTTTAAGATGTGGGAAACAAAATTATAAATTCATTTGATTTACCATCAACTTGTATTAATAAAATAAGAAACTTAACTTAATGTTATTCGTAAATCTAAAAAAAGTTCTTTGAATAAAAAGTCAAACATTGTCCGAAACTTTAGCAGAGGCTCGATAAAAAAAAAAAAAAAAAAAAAAACTCCCCTCTTACAAAGAAGAACCACAAAAACAAAAAATATTGCTTGTGTTTTATTTAAATCATAAATGAAAAAAAAAACTATTAATCCTTTTTCTTCCTTTTCCTGGTAAAAAGCTTTAGTTTCATTAATTTTTGCTAATTGATTTATATTTTTGGTTTTTTCTAATTAATATTCTTAAAATTTTATTTTAAGGAAAAGGATATTTTAGGAAAACATTTTGTTCTATGGGTAAGTACGAAAATTATGCAAGATTTTTAGTTAAAGTTAAATAATTCTTACCCGTAATGCATTTTTGAAATTAGGTCCTCTTCTTTTAAAACATTTAAATAAATATATACATATGCACATACATGCATACAACCATCGAAGAAACATTTTTCAATATGGTCAACTGCTACAAAATTATTTTTATCGAACATTTTTAAGATATAATGGTAAATTTAATCATATTATTGTCCCCGGCAAGCATATAATGATTAAATTAGCGTTCCAACAAGAAGCAACAATGTTTGGAAGCAACCATAATAATGGTTAATATAAAACGAAACAGTCAAACGAATCTCAGAAAATTTAAATCATTCAAAGAAACTGCATTTATTTGGGAACTTATTCTTCAAAATATTAAACTGGATTAATTGAGCTTAGGAACTATTTTATGATGAATAGTTTAAAAGATTAAAAAAATTTTAAGCCGAACTTAGTTCTTTTTTAGCAAATTTATTCCAAATACAATTCATTCTTTTGAAGGTTTGGATAGATATCGTTTATTCTTTTATTTTTAAATATACATGGCTTGTGATTCTGCAATAAAAAATGTGTTATGTAATAGTTTGTTAACCATGTGGCCAACATTGTATTTATATTTTTTTTTTAATATTTAAAATTTTTTTTATTCAATCTCTAAAAAACGAAAAAAATAAATTTTTTAAATACTTAAAAATTGTATACTATAAAACATTAAGGAAAATTGCAAACACCACAAGTTAATACTAATTTGTATTAACATGATGTACAGAAGCCTTCTAGAAGGCATCCATACTCCTTCTTTTTCCCGCTGGGATGTGACAAACTAACCCAACAAAAAAACAACACTATTACAATAAAATAGGTAAAGAAGAATCAGTCAACCAAGTATTGAAGTATTGTTAAAAAAAGCCATAACCATATTATGGTTGTCACCAAATATGTTATGGTTAATAATAACAATAATATGCTTAAAATTAAATATTTCAAAACATTGTATACTTAATTTTATATTTAAAATAATATGTTTAGGTTATGGTTGTTTTGCACAATACAATAGTTGAATGCTTTTCAATTACATTGTCAATGAATTGTCTACGCGTTTATATTTGTTTTAAATACGAAAAGAAAATTTCTATGAATTTGTATTTTTATTTAATTATTTTTTTAATTAAATAATATTATTCTACAAAAATACGCAATTTTCAGTTCGACATCTATTTTAAAAAAAAGTACCAAAAGTGTACACTAGATTTAATCAAATGTACTAGTGGTTCTCAGGTTGCAATGTATATATATGGTCCCAAGATTTTCCAATTGCATTTGCATGTTAAATGTCTATAGTAAATAACACTGGCTGGGATATAATAAGTCACTAGTACTGGTAAAGGTGTCAATACCCTGCGGGAAATTTGTGTCAATTGCTCTTAAAGCACTTATCCCGTAACCAGTGAACAAAATTTTATAATAAAAAGGAACGAATTGTGATAGGTGAAAACAAGACATATCACTTAACTGGTGATAATGTGTTTAGAGTGTAGATAGTCTAGAGGAAAGGTAATTGGCACAAGACTATTCATGTGACTGGATTTTGTACGGGTAGTGGCTGATTTTCTCTAGTTCTTTTACTTTATATGAAGGGGATCTATCATATTGACATGGCTCATTTGGGACCAATATCTGCGACAGGCATTATTTTAACCGAAATTGGATGTGTCCATTAAGGTTATTTCAGTGACCTGTTACAAAGTGTCAAAAAGGTGCCCATTAACACCTCGTAGAACATCGCCATATTAAAGTGACTTGTCACGTGACAAGTTTAGTGTTAGTTGCCTTTCCCGTAGGGTAGTGATTCAGTACAGATTTACTAGTGTTATTTTCTACAGGGTTACTTCTCGTTTGTTTTATTGTATGTATGAAGGAATGTGTGTTCATATACATGAGTATGTAGCATGGTGAAATTACTAAAAGGTGGCAGCACTACGGCATCTGGCTATTTTTTGTGGTGGGAACCAAAGTCTGTCATTTTGCTTTGTTTATGTTTACATTCTTGAAAAAAATTATTGTGCTTTAAAAAAATAATCTTTTTTGTGCGGGTTTTAAATGAAAATTGTGTAAAAAAGTTAAAATAATTGCTAAAAATAAATCGTAATTGGTTTTTATATGTGCGTCTTTAGTTGTGCTAATGTATTTTTTTATATAATAAATAAAAACAGAAATAATTTTGTCTGTGAACACGTTGTGCGTACGTTTTAAAAATTCGTTAATCTTTAATATGCACTTGTACGCCTGTTTCTTTAAACCTCCAAAGGACTTGCAGTGAAGAAAAAGTGGAAAAATTATAGTTTTTAATTCATGTAACTTAAAAATTTTAATTATGAATTTTTTTAGTAATTTGTTCATAATATTTTTGTTTTATTTGTTGCAGATCAGCGTTGCCATTGAAAATTTTCTATTCGACCAAACTTTTTTACCAAAATCCTTCGGAACCGAACCATTTTATTATCTTATAAACATTTTAAAATAAATATATCGCACTTGTTCAACAATAGTGTATTACTCAAAATTTATATTTTTTCACTATTTGGAAAAAATCAACACGCTACTTAATATCTACCCTCTGTAAAAATATATGTAGTGGCTATTTTGTCTACCTTTTGGTAATGAAACCATAGTTGATATGCCTTTAATGTAAAATTAAAAATTGTTTTGCTTCTACTAAAAATGTTGAATTAATACAGTATTGTTGAACAAGTGCGAAATATAATAAATAACAGAAATAAAACTGTACGTTAAACAAACACTTTTAAAGGAGTAGATAACTGTAATAATGTATTCACGTTAAAGAAAAGAAAAGATTTTGCTTGTTTAAGAAGATCGACAATAAATTTCAATAAATGTATCTTTTAAAACTTCTAAAACGACGTATGAACCAGAATTTTTCATATAAGTACATCTTACATATAATTATATTACTCAAAATAAGGCCTTAAATTTGAATTCAAAAATGGCCTGTTTCACTAACTTGCTGGATTTTTTGTTAAATCACAAACTTTACAAAAATATTTTATTATCTTATTTATTTTGAATTTTCCCTTAAAACTAATATATCACAAATTTATATCACAAAGTATGCTAAACGTTCAATATTTATCATGTGATCCGCGATCAGGATCATGGATCACATAAAATTAGACTATTCTGCAATATGGATCGCGATCCATCAATACTCCATTACGTCCAAAAAAATCGCTGTACTGGATCGAATTCATATATGTGTATATTAAACATGTAACAGTTCCCCGTAAGGTTTGGCCGCAAAAGACAAACCATGGCAACGTTGTTGTACATAATTTTTGACAGCATTGGGTTCTTTACACAAACAAATTTGCCTGTTTTTGTTGTATTGTTGTACAACAGCACGTAGTGCTGCCACCTTCTAGTAATTTCACCATGAGTTGTAGTTATTTAGCATTATCAAAAAGCCAATGACTTGGAAAATTTATATTGACACGTGACAATATTTATATAAATTAAGAATATTACTTTGAACATCGCAAGCAAATCTATAAACAATACACATGTGGGTTGACCATAAATAAGACCTCATGATGATATATGGAAGAAGGCAATTGACTGGAACGCACAAGGCAACAAAAAAAGATGTACCCCCACTGTCATCTAGAGAAGGCAACTAGATTTCGAACTTGCTCTTTTTATTGAAAAGTTTACAAATTGGGGACTTATTACAGTAGTTGATTTTTTCAGGTTTTACTAAATAGATTAATAACACTGTGTATGGATTTCGAACTTTTTCGGGCAAAAGGTTTGATAGTTGATCTCATATAACTTAGGGGCAAAGAATCGAAAGGGGTTACCGTTTCCCAGATTTCGACTATCATAGCGTAATTGATAACAAATTTTAAATTTTCATATTGAATTAATTGCATTCTGTATGTCAGCGGATAATTATTGTGTTTGGTACTATGAATGATAAATATTGCTCATACGTCACAATTTGTTTAGTTGGTGAGACCTTACAAAAATCAGATGTATCATCAAATCAATGCAAAAATAAAGAAGTTGTTTAAGTTGTATAAATATAAGAGTTTTTTATGATTTTGGATTTTATTGCAAATAATAAAATTTGACTTCTGACTATTTCGGACTCTCAAGCGGCTTAAATCCTTTATAATTTATTCCTTTCAGTATGGTTTTTTTCTATTTTAGGTTTTTTGAATGTCAGCTATCAGTTCCAAAAACCTGTTTATCTATTCATTTCATTAAACTTTTAAATTATCTTATCGTAAATATTTGAATTTTGGCTGGAGTACATTAATAAAAACCCAATGTGCGTAGACACACACGACATTTTTACCATTGCTCATTTTGAGTTAACAGAGCAACATAAACTACTTTAAAACTTGAAAAATTCTGAACTAAATTAAAAATTAAAAATGTTCAGAAATTATTTAAAAAAGTTTTTAATAATTTCAGCTCTTTAAAACAAATGGAAAAACTAATTTTTGTTAAGAAATTCTGGGGAATTGTTAAAAAAAAAAAGGGGATGGGTTCGCATATCTGACTCTATTGAAAATCTGTTAATGGATTTTCTAAAATAAATTCAGAACTTTTTAAAAACATTTTGGAAATACGATTTTTTTTTATCGTTAAGGTTTATATCAATAAATCATATCATATCAATATGGGATGTATTCCTCATAAAGCAATTAAGGGGAGGGATCTAATTGTTAATATAAATGCCGTCCGTATGGATTTTTGCAAAGCTTTCACTCAATATTTGTAAGAATTAATGGCAGTGAATGCGATTTTCAAGAATGGCATTTAACTGAAAACAATGGGTAAATATGTACTTATTCCCATGAAATTTGAAAATGCGGGAATTTCATTTACTCAGTCAACGTCATTTCCTTTTACCTTTCTACCAACGAACATGTTTGACCTCTTACGACCTCCGGCCTAATATAAACGTATCATAATATTTGTCAACGAGTACCTCCCTACATTGTATTCGTTGCGACTTATGTGCTGAAAAAAAAATCCTTTGAGAAAATGCCTGATAATGGTTTAAAAGAGAAATCATATTTAAGTATTTGTCAACCACAAATTCTTATTTATTATTCTAAATGCACATATTCAAAAAAAATATAATGTAGAAATGAAAGCAGCTTTGGAAATGAAAATTGTATAATATTGAAAATGCAAAGTATTGATTTTTGACACTAAGGAATAAGACCAGAAGAGAAAGTAATAGTACATACGATAGAAATAATTATTATTGATAAATGCAATAATATGTAAGTGTAAATTATTTGAAATAGTTTTTTCAGTTTTACTTAAATATATTAAATATTTGACCAATGTTGTTAAAAGATTAAATTTTATAATAAAATCGAGTTTTTATCTTAAAATCAGTTCAGGCATAGTTTGGTTATTATAAGAATAAATATTCAGTAGCATTTTTATAGTTTAAAGTTTAAGAAAATATTTATTGGGTTCCAAATACATCCAAATAGCGCATATATTTTTAACACTGACTTGTTATTTTATCTTGTTAACTTCATCTTCCATCTCATATCTTCCTCATTAACACTCGTTTCACACCAACACCACAATAGTGGTGAGTCTGTTATGCATTTGTGCTGATCTGTGTGACACTAAAAAATAATGATCCTAGACCCACATTTTAGTATACCGATCGATTCAGAATCACTTTGTGAGTTGATCTAACTATGTCCATCCATCCGGCTGGCAGGCAGACTGGCTGTACAGTACAGGTCGCAATTTTTAAGATAATTTGATTGAATTTGATAAATAGGTTTCAATTGTCATAAGGACGAGGCTTATAGAAAATGGTGATATTCGGTCCATAATTTCAAATGGGCCCATAAAAACTTCTTTTTTTGTGCCCATAAATCGTCCTATTTTATTGGTATTTAGATTAAAATTTGGTCCAAACTTATTTGATTGAAAACAGTTCAATTAGTAAAAGATACATTAAAAATAACATTGGCAAAACTAGTGGACGCTTAGGTAAACATTTATATATAAAATTAACATTTTATCCTCATCAGATGAGGATGTATAAGATGTTATTTAACTGACAACCTACCAATAACAATGTAATGCTTTCTCAAAAATAATGGAAAAAATACCCTTAAAAGATTAATTTTTTTAATTCCCTGATTCCAAGCGATTTCTTCCCAACTTTGTCTGGTAGCCCTATAAAAAAACAGAAGTGACCCGTTTTACAGTGCATTATCAACACTGTCGATTCATACGGGGGGTAAATGCCTTATGCCATTAATAAGCATGATTTTTTTAGAATAAAACATGCCACCCTTTAAGAGAGCAAAACATTTTTAAGAAACGAATTTTTTAAATAAAAAGTCACCATTTTTGTAGAAAAGAAACACAACTAAAGTGATTCTAAGTCAATAGGTACACCAAAAGGCAGGAATATCATTAATATTCTAGTGTGTTATAAACAGTAGTGGCTTAAGGGTAGTGCAACCTGTGCAAAATGGGCCAGAGTTCCAGATTGAAACATGTTGAAGAAATTTTTTACTAAATTTAATCAAGACACTAAGCGTTTTAACTGATATTTTTGAATTTAATTAAAGGAAGAAGTATGCTTTGATTAAAGATTTAGTTAACAGTAATTTTTTAATAAGAACTAAAGTTATAAGTGTATAAATAAGTTGATTTTGTCAGAATTTCGGTTTGTTTGGGTTATGCTTCTTATTGGGTGGTATCTTTTATCAAAATATATGGTTTTTTTAGGTACGGACTATATGCTTTAAGACATAAATTGACTTCTATGAGGACGAGCCGTAAAGCCATAAAAGTTTAAAGAAAGTCCCTATTACTCGATAAAGCTCTATTTAAAGCTCATGAAGAACTTCTAGAGTTAATGGAAGAAACATAATCGACATGTTCGCTTAAATGCATTGATATCATCCTTAAGGCTGTGAAACGGACTACGATATGAACTGATGCCGAGACGTATCGATTACCGGAACGGTGCTATTACGTTTCAAATAGAACAGTGTATGGAAACCTGCAAGGCGTTTGACTAAACCCTTCGTAAATAACAGTGGGCCCTGTTTCTGCTGGAATTATCGAATTACTTCATTGGCAAAATATTAATGATTTCTTGCGAGTTTTAATTTTCATACATTACGATGGTACTTTAGGGTGGCATTACAAGAATATACACTAGAACGGGATGCATGAAAACATATGTCTTTTCTATACAAAAAACTCTGAAACATCATACTTTAAGATCCGACAGCAAATGCCAATGATATAACGTATAATTTAAAAAGGTGATCTCTACTTTCGGCAAAAATAAAATTTTTCAAGCCCGCCTTCCATAATTACTTTATTTTGGAAAGCGCACACTTTTTTTTTGCTTGTAAAGTGGTACTATCTAATGTACATAAGTGCAACATTATTCGTTTATTAATTAATAAAAAAAAAAAACAGAAAAATAACTACTAGGCAAAATTGTTATTCTATTAACCGGAAAAGTTCATTATCCAGAATGCTTTTGATTCCGTCCATTGCGAATAATCGAGGTCTAAACGTATTTGATTTTTCGCTGACCTCAAAATTGTAAATTGATTGCAAATGGCATAGAGTAAGATTTGTTAAAATAAACGTAACGACTACTTTAAGGCAATGTTTTCCTGTTTTCATATGACTTTTAAAAGATTTAACGATACGCGTATGAAAATGTGCAATATTTTTTTAATTTTCAGTCAAGCATTTTCCAAAATATCTATTTATGACATTAAAAAAACACTATACAGAAATAGAATACTGGTAAACCTCGTTAAAAAAGGGGCATAGTGTTCGATCTTTAGAATTAGAGCGACTTCAATTTGCATGATAATCTTTTGTTCAAGTTTTTAATTAAAAATCTTAAATTTTTCAAATTGTACGTTAGTTACTGAAAAACTGCACAAATTTGTAGAAATAAAATCTACTGTTTGGTCGTTTCCGCCTCTTTTTAAAGACGACAGCCAAAACAGAAAACTGCTTGTTTTCTTTAAAAACAAAGTTGATAGACTGCAGAAGTGTTTGCAGATGTGGTTCATCTGATAACGACCATAATATCTCGTCTATGAAAGATTTTTTTGTTCAAAACGGGCACAATTTTATGTTTTTCTTTATTTACTTCAAATATGTCATGTATGGTACCGTTATAAGCATACAAAGTTAAAAGATATAAAAAAAATCACAAAAATGCATGTTAATTTGACATTTAGTTTTAAGATAGGGTGGCCAATTTTACTTTTAATAAACTTTTTTTATATTTTTGTCATTCAAAAATCTATCATTTCTTGTTAAGCAAAATCGTGTTAAGCGATACAAGAAGCCAATACAAAAAAGAAAAGTTACGTTCAATGCTTTTCAAAAAATCCATTTTCGTCCACATATTTGATATATTACATATATATAAATATATCTAATAAATAAATAAACTTAACAGTTAACGAAAAATTAAAAAAATTGTTTATGTTTTTTTCTTCTTTATAATCTGATTCCCATTTTGCAAGCTCACTTGTGCGTATTTAAAGTTATCTTAAATCCATATGTTTAAATCTTTTTCCATTTATTCCATTATATGAGGTTGCAGTCGGCTCGAAAATGTTAAGGGCGTTGAGGAAGTTTTTTTTTTAAATTCATGATTTTTTTTTTAAATATTGAATCATAAGTGTCGGTCCCTTCCAGTTTGTCATAACCATGTTCTACTGTAAAGTAACTTTAATATTTAAAAAAACCTCCCAAATAATTTCATGAAAACTGGTTTCATGGTGCAGTTTGTAGTGTTTTCATTTATTCCATCCAACGGGTTAAATTTATCGAATTCTTTAGTTATTCTTGGCACATTTTATTCCAATGGATGCACATTTTTTGCTATTTCCCACCCAAATCACATTTATACATATGTATATGTGACGCGCAAAATAGAAAGCGACCTAAGGGTTTTGTTCAGGAGAGTCATTTAAAAGATTTAAATACGTGTATTTACGTGTGTAGTTGGTTTTTACTGTTCCCTTTACCTTACTGGTCCCTTTCTCTATGCGCTGTCACATATACATATGTATAAAAGTTGACAAGAGGCAGAGGAAGGCAAAGATGAAAATCTACACTTTTCATCACATTCTTGTACACATAGATGCATATATACATACTTGCATACATGGCCATAGAAATACATGCATATTTATTTTTATATTACTGTCATTATAAATTGGAAAATGACAATGTTATCTTTGGCTTATTTTTAACTTCTTTAATCATAATTTACTAACAAATTGATGTTTGGTTCTGTGGTTTGGAAATATGGTGTTGCTAAGACTGAATAAATGCATTTGTCTGAAAAATTTTTAAACCGCAAATAGATTCAAACAAGATAACTACAACTAAAAAATATCTGTGTCGGTCTGAAAAGAAAATGTTTTGCCCTTAAGCATGTATATTACACAAAAAAAAAAAAAATTTGAGAGAAAAAGAGATAATTAAAAAGTGAGAAGTGATATTAAAGTGAGAAGTGATTTTGTCATTAACTATTGTGATGCCAGAAATTCAGATTTATCTGAATTTTGCAGATGTTATACCCTAAAATTGTCAAAATGCAGATTTGACGATTTCTGGCTTAAAAATGCAGAATTTTTAGCTCGGTGAACCGTTTTGAAATTGATTCATTAGTAGGAATTTTATTCACAAAAGGTTACTTAAGAATTGGCATTGTCTTAACACATTAATATCGCCAGTCCTATGTACTTAGAAAAATTTAGATTTTCGATAGTTTAAATAACTTCTCAAGCAACTAACTTTTAATTACAAATTTATGATTTGCTCAGCCTGTGTAGTTAAATTTGCATAGATATTTTAAATGTAAAAATATTAAAAAATTATTACCCATGTTCTCGCATTCGAGTGAAATTTAAATTTATATTAACCAGAACTACTTTTAAAATCAGGAAAAGCGACATATTTAAAAAAAAAAATTGAAAATCTCCATCGATTTCAGTTTGCAGAACTGAGCCGCATATTTTGAAATAAATTGTTACATCTTTTTCTAAATAAACTACAAAAAAAATTTACTAAATGAGTTTTGCAGAAGGTTTTAAAATCTAGACACAGATTTTGCAGATTTTTGGATGAAAAATTATGGGTTTTTAAAATTTCTGGCAACACCGATTATACAACATACTGAATATTTATGTGCAAATATTCATAGATACATACATTCATATATCTAAACATATTTATGTACATACATCGGTAGAAAAAATTAAAAGAATACAACTTTAATGATGACGTTCAGATAGATACACAGCGTATTTGAAAGCATCTTATATGCATACATATATTTTTAAGCACATATTTGCTTAATTACGCTTACTGTTTTTACTATCCCACGAAATTACACGTTCAACACATTATCGTCAGCAATACATATAACATTAAATAATGTAAAGGTTTATTAAATATATTTGTATTAAAATCAAAATATGTGTAGGCGGCTTATTCTTTTTACACTGTGTTTTATTTTTTTTTCGTTTTTTGTATATTTGTAAGCCCTTTGCATTTAATGCCTACATTGAAAACAGAGTTTATTCATAACTGGATTTCATCAACTTAAAATCTATCGCCATTTAATTTTATATGTTTTAATAAAGATTTTTATTTACCTTTCAATATAGTTCCAACTATACAGATGTTTAATGGTTAACTTGTACTTTTCATCGTTTCTAACTTTCCCTGTTGACTAACTTATTTGCTGAATCGATGAATAATTTTCAAATTTCATAGTTTAGGGGAAATACAATTGTGGCAAAAATAGTTTGGTATATTTGTAGCTGTATAGCAAATATTGTCAACATATTTTAACGTGTTAGCACCACTAAACGATAAAATTAGAAAAATTTATAATCATTGAATTTAATTTTCATGAAATTATTTTTATGAAAAAAGGAATTTTTTAGAACATGAAATTAATTAAAATTTATTGATTATTTTTCATTCTTGACTGCGCTGAGAATCGAACCCAGGCTTTCACGGACATCTTGCTCTGACTAGTTTCGATTGTAACCACACAATCGCTTCGGAGGGTTTGCTGTCTTACTCACACCACCATTATTACTTGGCTCAATTGAACTATGAGTATTAGAGTCCTTATGCACAAGAATTATGTTTGGCTTATAATACCTATCTGGAACCGTATTTCTATGGCATTCGCTAATCACACACTTGCCGCACCCCTAGTAAATATGTTACTTTGTTAAAAATATTTGTGTATTACTTATTTCTTTGTACAAAGTAGAAACACTCTTGTAACATTCTGTTTCCTGATATATACTATACTTAACTCTGCATTTACACAACTTTGTGTTTACAGTAAGAAGAGTGTTAAAGTAAGAACAAAATATTTTACTGCTTCACGAAAAAATCAAAGCGTAGAAAAACTAAAAATGTATTGAAAAAATTAATTTTTTTAGGTAAACGACCGTTACTCAGCTGTTTGTAACCGATTTTTTTAAATCAGTTGAATGATTTGTTTCTTCATTTTTGTATCACAGTGTAAATAATAATTTCCTGCTATTAGCGGTATTCAGAGATTAGAACGTTTTAGGTTGCAATTGCTTGTTATTGCAATAATTTTGTGATTGACAGTGAGCGTTATTGTCGATTCTAAATTATTGTTTATAAATGTCAGAATATCAGGGATGACAACGCAATACACTTCGCAGAAAAAGCTGTACAGTTTTAGTAATGCGCAAATGCAGGGATGTGACAGTTTCAGTTCTGTGTATTTTGTTGTTAAATTGTAAGCAACAGTTACATTTTACATTTGCAATTTCGCACGACCACTTGCATCAAACACTGAACTACGCTAATGTGTTTTCACAATACATATATAGATACGAGCTTCATACTAAAATTTGATAACTCAAGTTTTTTTATGAGTTTTCGTAATAATTTTTAATAACCCACTAATTTTATTAAAAGCACTTAGTGCACGATAAGTTAAAGCCAAATACCTACAAACGTCTGTATGCATATAAAATTTTTTATTAAATCTGCAAAAAATTGCGTCATAAAACATTTACTAATATTTAAGAAAAAAAACTCATACCACACACGCAAAAAGTTTTGGTAAAAATACATGTTCGAATAATAATATTATTTGTTCTAACATATAATTATAAATTCCTGCAAAAAAGAAAATTGTATATGCTCGGCGGCAAAGCCACTCATCGATTTACTAGAAGAAATGAAGGATTGTGACTGTATAGTGTTTGTCCTGATATAAAACTTAATTGCATTGTATGCTTTTTTTGGTGCGTGCTGTTTTTTTTTTTTTGCAAAAGAACCAAAGATAATGTTTTTCGTAAATAAAACAACATTGCCCACCTCATGGTACTATGCGAAAAATTTGTGCCCTAATGTACTTATGTACAGAAAAATTTAAATAATTTTACATTGAAAATATATTTGAATATTTCACTTGAGTTGAAAGGATTTTTGTTTGTTTTTCTTTAGTGATTCGCTCATTTGTTTCATTATTATTGGGTGCTAAACTAATTGTGGTTCAAAAACAAATGATGTTAAAATGGCTTTTTATTTATTCTTGCAAACCTCTAGAATCTACAATACGAATTACAAAATACTTTTATTTATTTTAAATCAATGTACTATATATTATAGTCATTGGCGTAGATAGGGGTCGATACCCGCTTCTACCCATCTCAGACTTTTTCCCTTTTGTTAATTGCTCTTTTCTTTTGATATTTTCAATAGTCGATTCCATAAAACATTTCATTTCAAATTGACAAGAACATCTATCCAAACATTTACAAACTTTAACAAGTGTCAATAAGCCTTTCTATTAGCTTTGATAGATGGCAAAGAAGTTTCTCATCTATGCGTAGAATAAAATATTGGTTACGTAGTGCAATGCTTCAGGAACGATTTTCAATTATAACCGTTTGAAATATTGAAAAAAAACAGTCAAATACAAAATAACTTCAGAAGATGTGTTAAACATATTTTGTAAACAAAAATATTAAAATAACTTTAGAATAACTTTTCCAATCAATTTATCAATTTATTGATATTAATCTAATTACACTCCGTGACAAAAAAATTTTTTCCCATAACATTGACAAACGTAGGCCTACTGAACATGAATATAAACTTAAATTGCTTGTATCAAGTTCCGTTTTACAGTCATCATCCATTTTAATGTGTGTCAAAATGAAGGAATTTATATTGCGGTTTAAACTGTTGCATCAGTTGCATGTATGTTTTTTATAAAATGCAAACAGCTCTTGATGGATTATCAACAAACATAAAAATCAAAGCAATAATAAAAAACGGTTATTGTCTAAGTTATTTCAATATTGTTAAAAATTAGCTACAATTAGTAAGTGTAAAAATTTTCCTGACGAGCTGGCCTAAGCAACCAGCAAAATGCGCATAGAAACTAGCTTTTTCACAACAATAAATTTCAGTGTTTTTATCAAATATAAAAATTGGGAATTTAGCACATCATTAATAAAAGAATTAATAATAAATTTGATATTCCCGAAAATAACTTTTGATAAAAAATAATTTTGTTTTAATAAAAAAAAGTATATTTTTTTTTCTTTTTTCTAAGAGAGTGCAATAATAATTTTAATTTTCTTATAAAAATTTATAAAATTAAAAATAGCAAAATAAACATTTTTAGCAGTTACAACGCATTTAGTTTAAATCACAACTTTTATAAATGATGGTGAAACATCTTTCAAAATAAAGGAACAGTATTCATTCCAACAATTAAATTTTAAAAATGGATCAACACAAACAACATTGTTTCTATCTGGTCGAAAGTATTTCAATATAAAGATGCAGGCGGCAACAAAAAACTTTTAGAAACTTCAGAATTTACTATAAAGTGGCTGTCACTTCCATGGTCTAAGGCCTGGAATAGAATAAAATAATTTTAGTGTAGCAGTAGAGCATCAGTCTAGCTAGGCTTATGTATATAATACGCAGTTTAGTTACAGCCTAAGCGACTTAGAGACACAATTGGGACACTTTTGAAACACCATTGTAGCAGATATTGTTGGATGGATTTGATATTTCATTGTATCAAACTTATCCATTATCTTAATACAATTGTAAAGCATAAAAAGATTAAAATGACAGTTACACAACGGTTGACCAAGATGTATTAATTTACCAGATAGTGCTAAAGCCTTGTTGGCAAAAGTTGTCAAATTTTTTTTAATTCTTTCTTTCTTACATTTGCGTTTAATATACTTTTTTGTTTTATTTTGAAAATGTTGAGCAGCAAATAATAACAAGTAACGCAATGTAAATCAGCTGGTAGATCAATTCGAATTGCACTTGACACTTAATTTAAGCGTTGTTAGCTGTAGGCAGTGTTGCCAAGATTTTATGACCAAAAGTGGCTTAATTTACTGGAAATTACTTTTAACGTTGTTTGAAAATAGGGTCAATAGAATATGTAGTTGTAGTAGTCGTTGCAGTAGTAGTTGAAGCGCGAAGTTCGAAATGTTGAACTTTGTTGCGCTCCAGAGCATTTATTGGCTTCAGCTACTACTACAACTACTTTATTCTATTCCAGGCCTTAGACCATGGAAGTGACAGCAACTTTATAGTAAATTCTGAAGTTTCTAAAAGTTTTTTGTTGCCGCCTGCATCTTTATATTGAAATACTTTCGACCAGAAAGAAACAATGTTGTTTGTGTTGATCCATTTTTAAAATTTAATTGTTGGAATGAATACTGTTCCTTTATTTTGAAAGATGTTTCACCAATATTTATAAAAGTTGTGATTTAAACTAAATCGTTGTAATTGTTAATAATGTTTATTTGACTTTTTTCAATTTTATAAGAAAATTAAAATTATTATATTAAAGAAAAACGGCAAAAAAAATTGTATGGCTAACCAAGTTGAAAAATGGCTGGATTCACTTAGAGATTTTAGTTGAAGTGGAAGCCCATAATTTTTTTTTTTTTATTTTTTAATTAATAGCAAATATACTTTGTGAAAATGTATTTGGCCACCATTACGAATTAAAATACAAAATACTTAAGCGACAGATATTTAAAATACAAAATAAGTTTTGGGAATATAATCGAAATACAAATAAGAATTTGTATTTCAAAAACAAGTATTTGAAATACTACGCAACCCTGACTACAATAAATATACATACAAAGAGAAAGTTTTAATAACTAGTTTTTACAGCAAAACAGTTGCGTTAAGCTACTCACTCTAGTACACACTATAATCCTAAAATTACCTACCAGGACAACCTCCCAAAAACCCATAGCCTTAACCTAAAATCTTAAAACCAGTTAGAAAATAAAAAAAAATAATAGCAAATCTTGAAATCATTAAAGAGCCCCATGTTGCTTAACAAAAAAACTAAATCATAATGTTGCAAGATATGGTGAAGGGATGTTTAATATAAGCACCTCTCAAATTAATTACCAACAGACAAAGAAACTTTAACGAACAAAAAAAAATTGCTAAAGTTTATAGTTTCCAATAAAATTCAAAAGCAACACAATAGCAATACATATAGAGGTAATTAACAGCCGTATTCATAACAAAAAGTTAGCCACAGTTTGTACACTACGTACAACGAGCTGCTAACTAGAATGCCGATTAAGCTTAGCAGCTTGTTAGCACAGAGTTTATTTATAACGAATTTTATCCGTCTGCTAACTTTTAATAAATGAACTCTGAATATTAATGATGCCACATTATAGTGCAGAAAAATGCAACACGTTTTGCATTACTCATCGCTGAAAAAACAATCAAAATTATTCAACATTAAACTCCTGTTTTTCACAAAGTGGCAAACGTTTGGCAGCTCGTTAACAAGAGTTTAGCAAATCGTTAGCCAGAGTTTGGTTAGTGTATTATAAATGTGCTAACTTCATGCCAAATTTTCGTTATGAATACGGCTGTAAGTGTTTTTGGAGATTAACATACATTTAAAATTTCATAACGATTAACATACATACATATTCCTAAATTTCTTTAATCGCATTGCAGAACAATCATTAAAAATTAGGTCCTACAATATTCACTTATGTTTATACATACATAACTCTGCATGAGAATTGAAAGAATCTTTTACAAAAATCTGTATGTAAAACACTTACAATTTCTACCTCTTGACGGTAGATATTAACTTATAATTCTGTAATTTTATTAATATAAAATAAGAATGACAAACAATTATCGGAAAAATAAGTGAAGAATTAAAGTATTTCCATTTAATTTGCACGTTAGCCAATATTGAAAACACATATAGTTAAAATTAAAATTTTAAGGAATATAGCTATTACAAAAAGCTTTATAAAATACATAACTGAAATTTAACTCATAGAATAAATTCGAAAAATGAAAAATGTTGAATATTATTTATTTTGGTTATCGTAACCAATTAAAGTAAACAATATTTTTTTTTTGGATATAAATAACCATTACTTCAACCAAAAAATTTTTGGTTACAAATATCCATTATAACTAATAATTAATTTTTTCATATGAACGATTTTAAAATATGTACATTTAAAAATGTTTAAAAAAAATTTTAAAATATATTTGGAAATTTTTAAAACACAATTGGAAATGATGTCGTTCATACTTTTAAAAATCGTATATTAAGTACTAAGTTGAAAAGAATACGTCTCATGATTTAAAGTAGCTTCTTAAGAACTACTTTAATATTCTTAAGAAGCTACTGTTGTATCTTTGTACTCAACACTCGTTAGTAGAATTCGCATAATCCCGAAAATCCCGGGATTTCCGAGATCGGGATCTTCCGATTGGAAGCCCTAGTACATAATATGTAGGATTCAAGATTTATTTTTATTGTAATTGTCAATTGGTTGAAATTCGAGCACTGGGTCAAACTAGTTTAAACTATTGGTTTTAAATATTGCAGATTAAAAAAAGTGTAGCAAGTACATTCCTGAAAATTTTGCTGGTGTAGAGTCAAAATATACTTTACCATTTCTTAAATGCTACGATGCAAGTCAATTTGCACAAGATTGTGAAAATTTCTGTTTTGTTTTGTCATTTAAATGGATTTTAAATTGCAAAAAACCTAAAAAAAAACAAATATGTAATAGAATTAATTAGTTTAATATTTAAATTAGTTACAAGTTGCTTATAATGGTGTATTTAATCTAAAATTTTGAATTATTTGTTAAAATTCATAAATGTATCCGTTATATGTTGATGTTTGTTGCTACTACATATGAAACCACTATAAAAACTTTAAGGCTAATAAATTACAACAAAACTCCCTGAGAGGCACTTGCGTTTTAATGGAAAAAATAAATATGTATTACAAAAATGTTTAAGTTCACACATTTCGCTTTTTCTTATTATTCATACTGGAGGCGTAAAGCCCCAATTAGCTGACAGTAACAGTAATGTAACCGTAATTAAAAAGTAAGAAAAATTTGTTTTTACAGATTTAGACGTTACGGTTAAGTAATATCTTTTTTCTAACTATAATCGTTCTAATTGCTTTACATACAAATGAAGCAGCTAATTTGCAACGTTACTGTTACTGTTAGCTAACTGGGGCTTAAGTATGTAATACTTATTTACCCAGTATATTATTTTGTTGGCAAGTCTTACAAATTTAAATTTATCAAAAAAAAAATGC
This sequence comes from Pollenia amentaria, assembly GCA_943735925.1. Lineage (NCBI taxonomy): Eukaryota > Metazoa > Arthropoda > Insecta > Diptera > Polleniidae > Pollenia > Pollenia amentaria. The sequence continues at coordinate 599,941 of OX031007.1, forward strand.
TAGATTTCTTTCTAATTCAGTTAGAAATAAAGGCAACGTTAAAAGATATATGAAATAATTTTACTTTAAAGGTGATAATCAATGTAAAATCATTGTTCATTGGGTTCATATATACATCAGAGATGGAAAATAAAGATTTTGAAATGATTTTCTTTTGTCCAAAAATGTTCAATTATTTGATACTGATAAACTGCCAATTAGTTTTACATTATGTTGCAAAAACTTAAATTGAGGTTGAAAACTACGTGAGCAAATTCCTAGAAATTACCGATATATTTTCTTTAAAAGAAACCCTAATTCATACACAAATTCAATTTTGAAAATTCCAGTGCTTTAAATTTTGCTGGAACTCAGATTTTAATACATGCCCTATTTTCAAGTCAAATTTCAGTTCAAAGTGTTTGAAACTATTTTTATAACCTCTACTACAACTAATTGTGAAGAGGGTATACTATTTAAGTTAGTCAAACTTTTTATATTATATATGTTAGACCCCATAAAGTATAAATGTATATTCTGGGTCGGTTTTTCCATGTCCGTCTACATTTATTCAGTGGTTGTTTTGTTTCAGAGTTGTTAGTATTCATATTCTCTTGTTTAGAAAAAAACTGCATCTTACTCGTCTCATAAATTTCGTGTGTTTGTTGCTTTCATTTCGAAGTTATTCATTTTATTGAATACAAACTAAGCAAATACAAAATTATAATGAAAGTTTCATGAACATCATTATTAAGTTTCATGCAGATGTTTAATACGTAATATATTTTAACTTTATAATGATGTTCATGAAACCTTCGTTATAATTTTATATTCGCTTCGTTTGTATTCAGTAAGATGAACAACTGTGAAATGAAAGCAACAAACCCTTGAAATTAAAGAGACGAGTAAGATGCAGTTAGCTTACTTAAACAAGAGAATATGAATACTAACAACTCTGAAACAAAACAACCACTGAATAAATGTCGAATAAGTTCATGGAAAAACACATTTATTTAAAAGTCAGTATTGTCAGTTGAAGGAAATGAAAAACATTAGGAAAGATAAAAAAAAAACAAAAATAACCGTGAAGAGCAAAAGCAACAAGATTAGGAAGTATAAAATAATACAAAATTGACTTTGTTTTCAATGTTAATTAATTGTTTTTAATGTACATTTCTTAACTTTTTTTTATTTTCAAGAACATCCCTAGAGGGAAGCGAACTGACACCAAATTGATCCCGTGATAGGTCTTTGGTGGTAGAGACCGGTTCTAGTTTTAACACTTTATATGAATGGGACCTATCACTTTGTTTGGGGGTTGTCATTGGAGGGTTCAGTTGACACCTGACAGCCACTATTTGATGAAAATTTGTCACACATCGGTGAATACTGTACCTACTTTAATTCATTACTTTTTCTACCTTTTGGTTCTTCATATACCAGTTAAATGATTGGTTATCCTTTCACTAGTCATGATTTCTTTCTTTTTGTACTTGTTCTATTTTCACAAATCCCAGGACCAGTCTCTTGGAACAATTGGCACAAATTTCCCGCAAAAAGTAGTAAGTAGAAAGTAGTAAAGAAAAAAATTTAAATTTAATTTAAAAATGCTTTACAAATTACATATATTATTGTGAAGAGGTCTGTACACGGTCAAGCATTTATCATCAAGCGTTAACGTAGTATTAGTGAAAATGTTTGTATGATTAAAATTTTGTATGTGTGACAAATTTAGATATGACGGCGAATATTACGTCCAGCACGCGTACACAAATGAGTTCACCTGGCTGACAAGCATTTTGACCGTGTACAGACCCCATAAAGGTAACAAAAAAAAATTGTATAAATTTACTAAGTGGCAACATTACTATTAAGTATTTATCAGTGTTGCCAGTGAAATTTCGAGAAAGATACATTTTATTTTGAATAAAACAACAATTTGTTCAGTAAACTAAATTTTATTTGAATACGAATTTCATTGGATAAACGTTTCAGTATGTTTATGATTGAAGTTATTCATATATATTTAAATATAGTCATTGTTGTATAGCACATACTGTTCTTAAACTTTTTTTATGTGGACTTTACTTTTAAAACGGTAATTTTTCAGTACGTTATGTGTCAATTCGTTTTTCTGTATAAGTTAATTGCACAGTAGCCGAGTTTAAAATGCAAAAAATTATTCTCGATATTGTGTTTTTGGTGGAAACAGCAAAATGAGCCATCGGTCAGAAATTTCCATAGACGTCCACAAATTTATTATAAATCTTCACGCGCGAGGATAATCATATCGTGAAATAGGTTTCATTGTACAGAGGACATATACTAGTGTCTAAAACATTGTAAAATATCTAAGCAGATGTAAAGGTAATGTGCCGATCTCTTTTGAAAGATATGTTGTGCCTAAAATTTATTGATTGACTTATTTACTAGTAAGAGTTTTTCTTTTCCTGGACTTTTCATTTCCCGGGAAAGAGGAATTTATTTTTCAATATCCCGGGAATTCCCATTTAATATTAAACGGTGCAATTTATAATACAATTTTATTTATTTTAACGAAAAAAAATTGATAACCAAGATGCTTGTACCTAATTTGGCTTTGGCTCTTGCCATTCTCCAGATATACAGAAAATAGAAACAAAAGACCAACAAGGATTTATGGGTAAAATTAAAGGCTGTCGTGGTGTTTTGCTTATATCCAGTGATGTTATACGTAGGGAAAAATCCCTATTCATAGGAATTTTTTTCTAAAAAAAATGGCCATAGGTAAAAGGACAGATATTTTGAAATCATTAAAATGTATGATATGATATATGGCAAAACTGTAAATACATATTTCGCAATCTTTTTCGATTTGTGCCAAAATACTAATCAGAATTTTGATACTTCAACACTACAAATTGTGAAATTTCTTTGTTTACGTACTTGTGACAAAATACTCGTACTAATAAGTTTTTTGATACGTCAACATTACAAATTGTTAAATTTCTTTGAGTGATCGCTTGCCCCATCTCAACTTTGATATTAAGGTAAATTTGTGAGACTCTCTTTTACACGAATTAAATTTTTCAGAGCATTAAATAGATAACTTGTTTAAGATGGGCATCAAAAACTTCTGGAGTAAAGTCACCAAAATAAAAACTTTGAATATTTTCCCTTTTCAGTCGAAATTAGTTTTCTTTGATTTATCACTGTCACATGATAATACATTAAGCTAAAGGTCTTTTCACATCTATTAAATATTTGTCATCCTACGCGAAACCACTAGTTTTATTAAAAAAATGATTTTTTTTTTTCAAAACGTTTGGCTAGATCAGACTTCATTTAACAGTTTCTAAATAATAACACATTTATATTCTTATAAATAAAGTAGTTAATCAAAAGAATTTGTTAAAAATAAAGCTAAAGTTTGATAAATTTTCTGATCATGCTTTTTGTTGAATCTGTTTCTTAAATATTTGTTAAGTAATAATAATAAATCATGTATATAGTCAGTATCTTCAATTTGCATTGTCCGCTCTTTTTTACAAGACAAATGTACCAGTGCACCAAAGATAATTTAAAAAAATGATACCCTTACACCTGCTTATTAATATTATTTTGAATTAAATTTTTGTATGCAATACATAATTAGCTGTATAGAAAAAAGAAAAACTACCAAAAAGTTTTATATATTCCAATTTCCTAAAAATACCAAAATGTGCTTGGCAGCTTCTTAAGGAGAGGGGAAGACAATTAAAAAATTGTTCTATCTTCATTGCCTACTTAAGAGGATAAATGGTTAACAGAAAAGTACCAAAATTATATTTCAATTGTATTATTCTACAATTGTTTTTGCCATTGAAAGAATATTTACTCTCTCAACAAAGGTGCACGATGATATTGCGAGAACATAGAGAAGCCTTTTTATTTCATAAATATATTTGTCGTCTATAGTCACAACAAATTTCAATGTCTCAGTCTGCTCTAACTCTTACTTTAAAGGACTTTAAAATTAAATGAGTTGCACGCAAAGAATATGTTTTTTTGGCAGGTAGTATTCTGTATAGACGATTTAAGTCAATGGGCTTTAGTGTTTACATAAATTCAACGTTTTGATTCGGTAAAGAGTGGAGAAAAGATGATACATCAGTGGATCAAATATAGATACCGGCCATTAGTGCGCCAAAAAAAGATGTCTTTCAATTGTTAATAATTTTTGGATTATCGGATCCAATGGTTCTCAAGTAATCACTTTTAATAACAAAATGCAATTTTCAAATGGACTGTGCAGAACTTAAATTATTTGTATCTTAAAATGGATATTAAAAAAATATTTCTACGGAAAAATATCAATTATTTTTAATTATAAAATTTTTTGTTTTAAAGACTTTTACATAATTTTTTTATATAAATTTCTAGGTATATTTTATTTATTTTTTCATAGACAATAAAATAACTATTTGTTTTACTAGTAGTTCTACTTGCTAATATCATATTGTTTGAATTATCTTATTACCTACACAATCACCTTGATACTATTTATCATTTTTACTACATTTCGAAATGTCCTTTTTTTGAAAAATATGGTCACCGTAGCTATAATCTGTCGTCAAAATGTTATTGATATAAGAAGGGAAAAGCTGGTGCCCTTTCTTTTCCTCTCTCTCTCCCAAAAATTTAAGACTTACGGCTTAAACTTAAAGAGTGTGAACTAGCACTAAGTAAAGCCTTAAGTAGTTGTTGTAAAAAGTACACAATGTATTGAAGTTTACTAAATTTTCATTTTTATTAATCAATATGAATTTTATATTAAATTGTTTGTTTTTTAGTAATTGTTTTAAGATAATACATAATTAAATAATTTAGGTATTTATTATAGAGGAATTTTGTTTGGTGTGATTTTTCCATTATTGCATTTAATGTTTTTTCTAATTAAAACTGTTGAAACATTTAAAGAAATTTATATATAATTAAAATGTATACCTCTCATAAAAAACATTTAAGATTAGGTGGTGTTTTTAATTAATACTTATTGGATTTCAAATAATTTTATTTTAATTAAACTGTAATGTTTTATTTATTTATGTATATGATTGAAGTATAACAATAATAATAATTATAATAGACACAAAATGTATAATGAAATTTTTTCACATTATGTTAAAAAAAAGAAAAGAGCATTTGTTAAGATTTGAAATAATTAATTAGTTATAGTGTTAATGCATTTGACTACTTAAAATTTAAGAAATTTACGAATAACAAATATTTTTTTATTGATTTTCACTAACATTTATTAAGTTTAAACATATATGTAAATTGATATTTAAGTACAAATGTTTAATGATTTTTTCTTAATTTTAAACGTTTTTAATATAATTGCAAATATATTATTAATAAAAAACACACAAATTATTTGTATTAAAAATAATTAATTCATATTATCTATTCAGTGACTTATTGAATTTTTTATCTCTTTCGTATATTCAAGAGCTTTTTACACAACCATATTACTTTTATGTAAAACGTAATGAGAATAGAAATAAAAACTACACTAACAGCCGTACCTAAACAAGAGCGCAAGGCGGAACGTTTTCTTCCGCGTAGCTTTTACGCTGATATTCTATACCTAAACAAGAGCGTCAGTGTTGTGTCACAAACAGTAGTGTTAACTTTCGTGCAAGGTTTTTTATTTAAAACAAAAACAAAGTTTTTAGAATTTGTTTTTGTTTTAAATGTAGTTTTTCTAAAGAAGGAATTCTTTCGCACATTGGAAATAGGTTATAATATGCATTTTTTAATATTTTTTATGTCCAGAAATAATGATGCAATTTTGTGTATTCTAGATACTGGGTACAAAAGTGTGCAGCACCAATGCGCATCAAGCTGATGCAAAACTTCATTGTTTTAAAAAGTGACTGTTTAAATAATCGTGTATTTTGTATAAGCAAAATTAAAGTAAAAATACAAAATCATCATTTGAGAAAAAAATCTTTAATCATATTTTTGTTTAAAAAAATAATCCAAAATATGATAAAATCATCATTCTGGCAACGCTGTTTATATATTATATTCAAACAAGAGAAAACAAAAATTTGTCAAATTAAACTTTGTGTGTCTGAGCACCAAACAAAGTTTAAAAGAGAATTCAACAGACTTTGTCAAAGTAAACTTTGCCTGTCTAAAAGGGGACCTTTAAGACAATTTTGGATTATTTTTTTAAACAAAAATATGATTAAAGATTTTTTTCTCAAATGATGATTTTTTATTTTTAGAAATTCTGATTTTTACTTTAATTTTGCTTATACAAAATACACGATTATTTAAACAGTCAGTTTTTAAAAAAATAAAGTTTTGCATCAGCTTGATGTGTATTTGTACCCAGTATCTAGAATACACAAAATTGCATCATTATTTCTGTACATAAAAAATATTAAAAAAAGGCATATTATAACCTATTTCCAATGTGCGAAAGAATTCCTTCTTTCGAAAAACTACATTTAAAACAAAAACAAATTCTAAAAACTTTGTTTTTGTTTTAAATGTATTTGTACGAAGTAAATATGTAATTCTTTCGCACATCGGAAATAGGCAGTTAGAATATTGATAAAAAAAAATATTTGTGAAAAGAAAAAAGGTATTTTTATAAAGTTTCATATACTGACGAATTATGTTTTTATGTATTTCAATTTAAATAATAAGAAGTATGTTTTTATAAAAAATTATTAATTCTTACTATTTTGAACTTGTTTTAAAAAATTTTAATTAAGATAAAAAAATTTAAGATTTTCCTCTTCAAAATATGATTTCTTTCGCCATATGACAATTTTCAATTCAAAGATTCTGGTAACGCTGTATATAAATATAAAGTTGCAGCCAACTTCAGGTATAATCTACGAACGAAAAACAAAACGAATTTGTGAGTACAGCAAAGTATGTACTCCCCCGCTATGCTCTTTTCCCCTCTCTTCTATAAACTCAAGACTTTGCAAAGTAAACTTTGCTTGTCTGAAAGGGGTCTAAGAAATGGAATTAAAACTGCTAGTTTCACCAAAAAATAGCTAATTTGCCATTATTTATTATCAAAATATTAACACAGGGTCTCCACTTGAGATAAGATATAAGATTTTTATATCAGCAAACGTCAAATTCAATCGCAGAGAGCATTATCTTACGTGTGGACTCTCAAATAGTGTTAGTATTAATCATGAAACAAAGAAAACAAGATAGTGCACTAAAATTTAAAAAAACATTATTTTTCTGCGCATGTACGTCATAGTAGCAAATGAGCACAAACATGATCACACAAACACGTGTATGTGCTATGCTGAATGTTTGTTTACATTTAATTCTCTTTACTACAGTTGCGTAAAAATGACGTCAAAATGAGAGTAAAAAGTTAACGGACCTGCGCAATGCACTATCTTGTTTTCTTTGTTTCATGGTATTAATATTATAATAAATGTTATGAAACAGTTGTTATAAGAAATCTTATAACAACTATCTTATAAGATGAGCTGTCAAAAATACACATGCATACACATATAAAACAATAATAAGCCACCATTATTGAAATGTGTAATTTATTAATGCAAATAGTGCCAATATTGTGAAAATTGTTAAAAATAACGATATTTTAAACTTAAAAACTAAAAATAGAATAAAAAAAGTATAAAAAAGATACAAGTTTGCTGTACGAGAATCAATCGATTATGAAATCTTATAAGATACGTGTTCCCCTTGTTTGATATTAAGATTAACATGAAGAAATGTATTCTCTTATTCTGCCGACGTTCTCTCAGATATTATATCAGATATTATCTCAGGTGGAGACCCTGTGTAAAACAGGGTTGACAAGACAACAAATATACATAGCAACCCTGCTTATTTTAACGCGCTGTCAAAATCGGATTTTCCAATTGCAAAGCGTTGACGCCGCGCTGTTTAGAGATGCTTCATACAAATTGTATGGGCAAGAAAACGCTTTCCGCTCTTATTTAGGTATGGCTGTAAAGAAAATAAGGAGTATTTGCTATCATATATAAGATTATGTCGTCTCTGACTGAAAAAATTCAATTTCTAACCATGTATGTACATATGTACATGAAAGGCCTGCAAATGTTGAATCATCCAACGTAGCGACATGTGTCTCATTATGCAATTGCCAATTCATGCAATGCCGATCAAACATGTTTGACAACGACATATGAAGACACTGTCGAATTAATTGAAATCAATTCTGAGCATAGTTTTTACAATGATTTTGCATGCATGCACATGTCAACACATGCGATACATAAGACATGTGCGGCATATGTTTCTAATAGTGCGTTCTAATTATTTGTATGGCTCTTTATACTCAAATAAAATAAGAAAATTATTGATTCTGTATTCCATACAACGACAATTTGGTTTTCCTGTCTTCGGCCCCAAACTCAGCATCATAGTATACAACTAGTATGCCTTCTCGAGAGAGCGTTCTCAATTTTATAGTTCACCACTCACACATATAGGTTCTGTATGAATTCAACACACATAAAAACAACAAAAACAAAACAAACTTTTTATATATTAAATGTTTCACAATATAACACTTTTTGCTTAATTTTATGACACAAATACATAATTTTTTTGAACACATTTTGCATATTTGCTTTTGCAAAATGTTTTTATTTTTCACAAACTAAAAATTTTTATATACATTTTTGACACTAATTTTTTCTGTTGTTATTATTATTAAAGCCTGCAGAGTAGTATTTTGTGGTGTGAAAAAAATATTTGAAATATAAAATTATTTAAATATTTTTCGATATTGCAGAATAAAAATTAAACAACCATTATTTTTTAAAGTTTATAAATGCAAACAGCATTAAATAAATTGAAAATTTTTCGAATTAAGAAAATTGTTTAGCCAAATGTATACGATTTTATGCAACTATGTTTAGGGGTAAAAATAGCTTTAAGCACCAATGCATTAAAAAAAAATCTTACTAATACAAACATCTACTACATAGGTACTTGACATTTGAGTTAGGTTCCTGTCAAAGAGTCGTAATACTAGTTGTATACTAGCCAAGCAACATTCAATAGTGCCAAAAATTACCCAATTGTGCCATAAATTCAATTACTGCTTTGCAACCGTTGGTACAACATGAGGAGGTGGTGTATGAGATTGTAGGAACAAATTTAGTAGAAATGCGTGTTTTTATTTAGTTTTATAAAAGTTTGCCAGAACTCTGGAACTGCAAAACCGAAAATTACCCGATGTCATCTTCAATCAAAATATTTGTTATGAAATGGCAGTATTGCCACTTTGTGGGTAATTACCCAGATTTGGTGTAATTTTCCTGTCGTGGGTAGAGCTGGGTAATTTATGTTGTAAAATAGGTGTAACTTAAAATTTTGGTTTAAAACAAATAATATAAAGATCTGATTTCAGTGATAGAATGTATACCAATAAATGTATTGTTGATCCAAAAAATGCACAGTCTTTTCCAGGGAACTAATCACCACATTCGATATCGAGTACACTACAGTATTTTTCTGCATACGATAGACACTGACGTATCGAATGAAAGCTCGAGCAATGTTATGTCTTTGGTTTCTCGATATCGAATTCTATCATCTCGAATTACAATAATTTCATTCGATGCCGAGTGTCATGATGCCAAAATAAAAAATTTCGATAAATTTTGGTCGATATCTTATGCGGTGAATATACCCCAGATTTACTTCGATTATAAATTGAGAAACACACTGTCTTCTATTGAACGAAACTATTGAACGAATTTTATTAACTAAATTATGTATACGTACAAAGGAATGACATTTGAGTGAAATTGTTGTTTTTTTCCACCCCACCATGCGTTTGTGCTTATGTGTGTACCACATACAATTTTTAATTCACGTATCGACTCTGAATCTATTTCTGAGTCGATATAACAATGTCCGTCTGTCCATTATAACCTTGTGCGTAAAGTACAGATCGCAAGATTAAACATATTATAAGATTTGGTACACACGTTTTGGCTGTCAAAAGGGCAAAGACAATTGAAAATGGTCCCATAAAAACCCCTTTTTTATCAAATGGTCGGACCAATTATACCTTCTTACTTGTTCTTCTTTGTAAAAGGTTTTTTTATATATATATGTATATAAAATGAAACATTAGTTTTATATCAGGTGTAATTTCATTTTAATCGGGTCATTTTTCTTCATCTCAAGCAGTGTGACCATTTTGGCATTTTTGCAACTAAATTTTAAATTGGCATTTTATTAAGCATTTTTGTACAATGTTTTTAGCTTTTTTTAGCATAATTTATTTTAAAAATTTGGACGAATAGTTTTATTGATTTTACTAAAATTTTGAAAATGAAACTTCGTATGAAAATGGATAATTTTTATGTAAAGAAACCTGTCTTGTTAAAAAAAAAACAGAATTTTCAGGGAATATTAGAAATACCCTTATCATGTCGATTGCCCTTTGATATTACGATAAAAAAGTACAAGGAAATTTAACTTTTCTTAGATAAAAATTCAATAAAAAATAATTATTTTAAAGATTCAACTTTTCTTAAACCATAAAACATAAAATAAAATTAAAAATTTTGTATATCATAGAAATAAATCGTTTAAATTTTGCATATATAATAGGTTTGCAGGCTACCTAAAATTAAAATTTAATCTCAACTACCTGTGCTACATATTTCTATGAGAATGTATGCTTTACCAAAAACCAAGCGACTTTACTTGCTTAAGTATAACAATTTATTTAAATTTCGTTACAAAATGAGTCACTGAAATGTATTTACTGCCAGTTTAATTTTTAGAATTTATTTTTTGTTTTAAATATAATTTTCTATGCTAACGTTGACGTTCGAAATAGATAAAATTTTATACTGGTAATAATTTTTTAACCAAAATCTTTAAAATATTTTAGCATTATTTTAGCATATTTTAAAAAAAATTTTAGCATTTTTTGGCCATGTCCAATGACAGATTTAGCTTTAAAAATTTTTTAGACCTGGCCACACTGATCTCGAGTGTAATTTTGATTTGAAATTTGTGGTGGTAGCACTATGAAATGGGCACTGTAGTTGTACAAATTACTGTATAGTTTGTGAGTTAATACACAACTTATTGAAACAATATATTGTACAACCGGTCGCAAAGTATGTAGCATGCAGTGTTACCACCAGCAAAATTCAAAACTACACTTGAGATGACGCAAAATTACCCAATTTAAATCACACCTCAAGTATCAAATTAAAGTTTAATTATAAAAAAAAACTTTTCCAAAAAAGAACAAATTAGAAACTACATAGTCGGTCCATTCCGAACATTTTAAACCCTACATCACTGTTTTTACAGACAAATTTTTAAGAGTGTTCCCTTGTTAGGTCCCATATGCAATTATGGACCTATTAAAATAAAATTATGCTATGAGTTCAAGGCTAATAACATAAGAATTCTCAACGTCGCATATTATTTAGGTAACTACATCTTTTTGAGATTTTTTTCTTCTTAAAGTGATTTAAGGGAGGGAATTTACATATATACTTGTTATGACATAGTTACTATTTTTTTTATCAATATATACCAATATTTATAAGACAGTTATGCTATTACAAGCTATTTTCGTAAGTGGTATTTGTATGGGAGCCATGGTAATATATGGACTGATTCCAAAATTAATTTCATAAGATAGTTTTAGTTGAAATAAAATAAAGTTGGGCCTAATTTTGTCAACATATCAGATGGTTTATGGGCATAAAGACTCTCTTAGGAAAAAAGTTAGTATGGGGGCTATGTGAAATTATTGATCGTACCGATTTTCAAAATTTTCAAATAACGTATGAACCAAATTTCATTAAATTATCTTACAAATAGCGACATGTACTTTACGTAGATAGCCTACATGGACAGTCAATCAGCCAGCAGGACTGACGACTCAGACTCTGATCCTAAGTCGATCGATATACTACAACAGATATTTGTATGTGTCTCATCTATCAGTACAAACTCATAATACCCAATTTATTTAAATAATGTCATTATTAATCATATTATTACGATTCATATAATATCAAAAACCTCGAATAAATTAAATAAAAACTTAAAGTAATAATTTCTACTTCCATATATCCAGGGGAGGGTCAAAATGTACATTGCCGTTTCTTTGTATAATTTATTTAGTAAATAAAATTATATTAATGGTTTCAGATGACAGCCTGTTTCTCAAAACAGTTCAACAAATGTTTAGGGCGGCAAATATTTCTCAACTAAGGTATTTTTAATGTTAAAGCAAACACAAAATTCATTACTTTTTGTAATATTGGAAACATATATTTCTTCAGGGATTTCTTTTAGTATAAATACCTTATTTTTCCACTAAATTTCGGGTTCTAAGTCACTATGAAGCTCATATTTATCGATACCTAATTGTCCATCTGGCGCCAATCACTATCAATCTTTTGCTTCATAACCCATGGAAACCTTTTTTTAAATAAACCGTGACTTTGGTTGCATATACTGTAAAATTTTTAGATGATTTAGATGGTATAAATTTTATCACTAAAATCAAATCCTTATATTATTTGTTTTAAAATGCAAGCATTTAAAATTACACCTGATCTACACCTCAAAGAAATTACCCACGCTCCACCCACTAGTGTAAAAAATTGCACCAAATTCGGGTAATTACCAACAAAGTGGCACCACTGGTAGCATGGTACAACTACACAAGGTAAACTCGTTGCTACAAGTACAAGACAAAAACAAGAGGCAATTTTTTTTTTTTTTTTATTTTCTACCGAGACGTCAAGAAAAAGATCAACACTGTGCCTTCAGCAACACTAAATAAAACACAAATTGGAAAAAAAATAAAGCACGTGAAGGAAAAAAATGGCGCGCACTAACTATATGTAAACAAACATGAAAAAATGTAAACAAACATGAAAATTGTTTGACATTTGGGGTTTAACTGGGGTAAACAGCTAACAAACTTCTGCGCCAACGAGTCTACATTGTGTAGTTGTACCATGGTGTGTAGCTAGAATAACATACCGTTCAAACTATCTATTGTTATCACAGAGTACTATACAGAGATGAAAAAGTGACGTGTGGAAAAGTCGCAAATAAGTTGCGAAGGCAGCTTTCGAAGAAAAAGACTGAAAGCGTTCTTTGATAGTAATGTGGCAATGTTTTACACAGGACGCTACCATCAACAAAAATTGCGGGATCACGACAAAATACAAAACACGTTACTTGGAGGCAGCGTTGCCATAATTTTTTTGAAAATAACTGCATCTTAAGAAAAAAAACTGAATATAAATAAAAAAAAAACTGCACATAAAATAGCCAAAATAAAAATATATTATTTACTTAATTTTTTTTTTAAATATGTATGTACGTGTAATACATAAACAAATACATATTACATTGTATATTATTAGCGAATATTATTACTTTGTAGGCTAGATGAAAGAGAGTGGAATTAAGAGGGGTGCACAAGGACATGTAGTCTAGCGATTTGTTTTGTTTCCTCATTTAATACTTCGGGCTCAGATTTGCAATTTGTCAAGTGAACATTCATGAAAAATTGCTGCAAGTAAACTTTTACAATGTAAAGTCAAGTGTAACTTTAAAAAAAAAACATCAAAATCACAATATGTAAACAGTTTAAACTTTCAAATGTAAAAGCGAAATAAACTACTCAAACGGCTTGGCAAACATGTAAAATTGTACAATTTTACAATCCTCTTGTGTTATTTATAGGGGAATTTGACAAACGATTAAATCACCTTTGTAGAAAAATTTAAATGTTGTATATTTTCCAAACTGTTTGCGTTACCTAAGGCTTAATTTAATCAATTAAGTGAAAATTTTACAGAGTCAAGAAGGAACCGACGAAACATAAAGATTTAATAGAATACAAGTATTTTATTAGAATTTATGGAAAAATTATTAATTAGGCTTGGGTGGTTTATTTGGTAACGGAAAGTGCGTGTTGCCGAACCCTTTTTTTTTTTTTTTTTTTTTTTTTATTGGCTCTTAAAGCTTGCCTCTGTTATACGAGTATGTGCTAAGCAAATTAGGTAGAATTATGGCTTAAGAAATAAAAAATATTCCATCTTATCGTGGTTGGCGAATTTAAAATACGCCAGCGCCTGTTTGGTAATAGATTAAAGGAAATAAGTTCACATTCTCTTTAATCTATTACCAAACAGTCGAAGGCGTATTTTAAATTCGCCAACCACGATAAGGGTGAATATATAAAATTGAAATTAAAAAACTTTAATGCAAAATCTTGGAGGCCACACGATCAAGTTTTGTCTTTCAATTCCTCTCAAGTTGCTCTCATTCTCAATTTATTACTAAGCACTCACACTTTTTAAATTGACCACGAGGTTGCTCTCAATTTTAACTTTCCATTTGTTTGGCAATTTTACGTTCAATTTAACGGCTGATTAGAAGTGAGCAAATTTTTCGTTTGTCTTTATAAATTGTTTTCTTGATGACACCTTGAAAGTAAATTGCGTGCAGCCAACGTCACAGCTTTCAATTTATATAAATTTTGATAAACAGTGTATGTAAAAGACTATCAAGAAAATTTTGATCGTGTTGCTGCAAGGTTAAACAAGAGCATAAGTTCAATAAACGTCTTGATGTGTGCAAAAAAAAACTTATGTAGTAATATTGTTTTATAATGTTATTTAATAACTTAAATATTATTTACTCGTGTTGTGGTAAAATTTAAAGTTAATTTTACAACAGCTATGCAAATAAATCTCAACTAAATAAATTTGTGTTCATTGTATTGCGTCATAAAAGATAGTGCAAAGAGAAATGCAAAAAGACACCTCTGTATAGTACTCTGTGATTGTTCCATAATATAAAAAATTTTGTCCAGACAAAAGTACTCCACCTTATTGCGGTTGTCGTTATCGTAAACGACTCTGTCGTTTTTTGTAGTAGACTAAAGAACACAGATTGTGTGTTACTTTAATCTATTACAAAAAATGACACAATCGTATATACACAAGGTAAACTCGTTGCTACAACAAGTATTTACAACAAGCCAAAAACATATGGCCAAATTGTTTTTGTATTTTGAACCGAGACATAAAAAAAAGCAACACTGTGCCTTCAAAATAAAAACACAAATTGAAAAAAAAAAAACAAAACACGTGAAGGAAAAAAATGGCGCGCACTAACTATGTGTAAACAAACATGAACATTTTTTGACGTTTGGGTTCTAACTGGGGTAAACAGCTGACAAACATATAGGCCAACGAGTCTACCTTGTGTAGTTGTACCATGGTCGTATAAAAAACGACAACCGTAATAAGGTTGATTGTTCGAAACGCATAGATGAATCCAAGGTCTATCCATTAGGTCTGCTTAAGGAGCCAGATGTTTATTTGGTTTATTCCTCAACCATGTCAAAAGTTGTTTACATTTTGCTTATACATGTATATTTTTGTTTACGTTGTTAACGTGAAATCCCGAAATATCGGGATTTTTCGGGATTGATAAATCCCGAATTCCGGAATTTATTTTTATGAGTCCCGGGATTTTTAGCATATCAACTTTTATGTAAAAAATGTTCGTTTTTTTGAATTTTTATACTCTATACAAAAATATTTTTTAAAAATTATATTTAAGTTTATTTTTTATTGCAAATAATTCTTATTTTTGAGTTTAATTTTTGTTTTTGAAACACATCAAGTATTTAAAATATTAATTTTTTGCTTGATATATGACGACTATTTTTGGATTTTTGTATTTTGCTTAATAAAAACCATTATTTTAAGTAGAAACGAAATTTGCAGATTTACATCTCAAGCCTTTTTTACAATTACGTTTAGCGAGTTCAGCTTTGGCTAAAGACATAATACTAAAATAAAAATGATTATTTTTTGCAAAATATAGAAATCAATAAATAATTGTTGTATATCATGCAAAAAATAAAAGTTATTCACGATCCAATTAAAGAACTAAATTAAGAAACTAAAGAATAAAAGTTGATATAATTATAACTATTAAGTCGTTATATTTATGAAATAGCTCATATTCCTTCCGGTCCAATAATAATAAAAAATTTGCTTAAAAACATACGGCAAATACAAGAATTTTTTTTATTAATAAACACTATCTGACGTATTCATAAAAAAATTATTTAAACTCGAAATCTGTTTTAAGAAACATTTGTATAAACATTTTGTTTTAAAATAAATTATTGATTATGAATCTCGACCTCACCCTGGAGGTGTACTGCACTGCAGTCGATATAGTGTTACAGTGTTTAACACTTTGCCGTGAATTAATGTCGTCACAACTTAATTTACATTAAAAATTGAATTGCTGTTAAAAAACCGAACTGAATTGGTCTAGAAAAACTAAGAGATACATATATTTTTCAGAATCTGATCAGTTTGATCATGTGTGAGGCCAGTGTTATAAACATATGTATAAACTAATTGGTTTTGTGGTTTTCTTTTTTTAAAATTTATCTTATGTATATAAAATCTTTTGAATATTCAAAAAGTGTTGTTTTTTTAAAAAGTCGTATCTTAAAGAAACACATCCCGGGATTTTCAAAAATCAGTCCCGATTGGCATCCCTAGTTGACATGGCAAAGCAAATCCTAAAATTTTTGAGAATGACATTTTTACAGAAAATATTAAATTGTGCAGGTCTCTTATGTACATATCAAGGCGAATTCACTAGAAGGTGGGGTCAAGTCAACATACGGTTATTTTTTTTGTCAAAGTTTGTATACAAACTAGTTTTTTATGTAAACAAACGTTTTTTTTTCACTAGCAATAATTTTGACAATCGGACCACAGAAGCAGTGTTGTTGTAGAGTTGACCTCACCTTCTAGTGAATTCGCCTTGGTACATATGTAGTATGTTTTGGGGTTTTTGGTTATATTAAGATTAACATAAAGGAATGCGTTCTCTCATTCTGTCGACCTTCTCTCAGATATTATATCAGATATTATCTTAGGTGGAGACCCTGTGTTATGAGAAATATTATAACAAATATCTTATAAGATGAGCTGTCAAAAATACACATATAAAACAACAATAAGCCACGATTATTGAAATGTGTAATTTATAAATGCAAATAGTGCCAATATTGTGAAAAGTGATTAAAAAACAATATTTAGAACTAAAAAATCAAAATATAAAAAAATAAAAGAATAAAAACGGTATAAGTTTACTGTACGAGAATGAGTCGATTATGAAAACTTATAAGATACGTGTTCCCCTTGTTTAATATTAAGATTAACATGAAGAAATGTTTTCTCTCATTCTGTCGACGTTCTCTCAGATATTATCTTAGGTGGGGACCACTTGTTAGCCAGTTATTATTATGTATGTAGATACATATACATATGTATGTTCATTTTTTCAATTCGAATGAATGAATTTGAAAATCATTACATGAACTTATAATTATGCATATGCATTTATTAAATTTATACACAAACATATGCAAGTACATTTTGGGTTATTTTGTAAAACACTTCCTCACTTGAAAAATATTATTATACAAATTTTTGAAAATTCAAATAATTTTATATGAAAAAATTTCCAAGGCAAGGTGAAGAGATTTACAAAATGACCTCCTTAGAATGCAACTTTAATAAATGAGCGGGCGTGTGGCTCGTAGAAAAAGATTAAGTGTAGTAAAAACAAAATTTCCTGAATTGTCTAAAAAATTCTACTGAGGTCACTAACATCAACATCGGTATAAAAAATTCTTATTTTTTTCAGTTATGTGAAAAATTTTTCTTTTCGTATCTTATCCGTATGTAGTATATAAACATTATACAATTTGAATTTTTGTCTTTGTAAAAGTATAAAAGTGAATATACATTGATATCACATAAAAACGTTTAAATTTTCTTTGCTGTGTATTTTTTGTTATATTTATTATATCAAAGATATGCGCATTTTGCTATGTTAACGTTTCATGTTTTTATATAATTTTTTTATATTTTTTTTTTATAAATATTTTCTTACAATAATTTTATTCTTTTAATATTTGTTTGTATAACATTTATTTCAATACCATGTATTCTTAATTAATAATTTAGCATATTTTATATTTTATTAAAAAACGATGTACGTATTTGTTGTATATTATTGTGCGGTGTTGAATTTTAATACGCTTAAATTTTTACTTTAGTTTTTACAAATATAAAATTTTATATCAAAATTGAATTAATTTTTTTTTTATAAATCGATTGCTTTTTGTTATAATCAAGTGTATTTTAAATATTTTTTTTTCTTTGTTTTTTCTCTTGAATTTGTAATATTGATGGGTTATTTTTAATAATTTAAATGTTCAAAATTAGTGGCTCTTCTTCAGCTGAAATTGTGTCAGTCAAACTTCTCTTTAACATAAGATAATAAATGGTCACACATTATGCACATATCCTGCACATTTGGCGAAATTAGTGCAACTGCTTATAACAGGTTAATATTTATTTAGTTGGCGTTCCTTTAAAAAGGACAATATGTACTATAATAAATATATTAAGTAATTTTATAAAATATTGAAAAATACCTTCTAGCCTTCGCCAAATGTTTGATAGGTATGCACTTAAAATATCAAAAATCTTTGAGATGTAATGAAAAAGTAAAACAAAAGTAACCAATTCACTACTTATAAAAATACAAAATTGAGTTTGCTTATTAAAAATGTTGGTTACCATTAAGGGAAACTATTTTATGTTGGCTTTTATACCTATGTTTGCAAATATAAAAAAATAAGTTATAATAAACTACTAGTTAATAACACACGGGTACTCGTTATTAAAAGGGGATTTATTAATTTTTATTCGTGTTTATTTTAAATATATGTATGTATGTTTATGCATTTATTCATTTTGAATACACAACATCGATATATGTAGTATGTATGTATAAATAGTAGACTTGTTTTAAGAATAATTATTAACTATATATGTATGTAGCAATATGAGCACTATTAATAGCATTTAAAGAACCTAATCTAGTATGTGTTGGGAGTGGATCAGTTTTGACTAAATCACGTTTTGAAAGTTTCAAATGTTTTAAAGCTGAAAGGGCGATCACATACCGCTGTATGACCTGGATTAAATACACAGGTATGTTCTGACACTCGCATGATTGTCAAATCGCATGTTTTTGCATGTTCTGCAACTCACGCATTTTGCTAGCAAATTGTCATATATTGAAGTTGCATTCGATAAGTAAAAACATATCGCACTGGTTTCTCCAAAGGGAGTCAACTCTAAATTTACAAACTTTCACTTTTTGCAATAAACCCACTAGATGGTAATATCTAGCTACTGTAAAAATCTAACATAATTTTCTCTACTCTTTCGCCAAAAATACAGTTAGGTTTCTCTTTGTAAGATAAGAGCAAGTTATAAAACTCGTTCATTACAAAATGAAAAATAAGAGATGATTATTCATTCTCACAGTTCTTTTGACGCTTTATGAGACGCTTTATCAAAACATGTCATTGGAAAACATGGAAGAGGACGTGTATTGATACAATTACTATATTTCTTCTCACAAAGCGCTAAAAGAACTCTGAGAATCAATTGTCATCTCATATTTTTAATTTTGTATTGCAACTCATCAACTCATATGTGATAAAAATTTATCATGGTCCAATTAGTAGGTCTGCGCAAAACTACAATAATGCAACAATATAAAAAACAACACACATTTTGTTGGGTTAAAAAGTGATAACGATGTCAAAAACAACTAATTGCTACAAAAGCCATTACACTACAAACACACAAATCTGTAAAAAATCAGCAGAAGTTTCGGGCAGACCTACGAATTGGCCCATGAAATTTATAAATTTTGAGTTGACTCCCTTTAGAGGAACCGGTGCGATAACTTTTTAAAAAAAATAACCGGGTAATTCGTGCAAATTATTCAGGCACTGACAACATACGTTTTTTAAGATATTATACAGAGATTAAAGGGTAAACCTACCAAATTTCTTGGCAAACATGTCAAAATGTTATGTTTGTCACAAAACTGCTAGATGTTTAAACCACTCTTTACTCCTAATTTTTTCCTTAATTTTATATTCCTCATCCGTTTTAAACAAATTACAAAAAAAAAACTGCCGCAGCACTATCCTCGTCTTCATTAATTGAAAACAAAACAAAAATGAAAAAAATAATGTTTGAACGTAATATGTTTACGTTGTTTATTGGTGAACACAAAACGGAAACAGAGTGTGTGTTTGCCAAGTAATTTGTGTGGTTTATTTTGCCCTTAACTGTTTATCGAAATCACCAGTGCACAAGAAAACAATGGACAGACAAAATTAACGAAACCAAAGATATTTTTTTATATTTCATACATATATGTATTTATGTTAGTTTTTTTATGTTTAGTTTAGTCTAAATTCATCAATTCACTACAGTATACTCTTGGGACTTGGACCCGCAAAGAGTCTTACGATTGCGATTTACAGAAGACCCATCTTGCGAGTTCAAGTAACAATCGCAAATGTTATGCGATATGCGTGTGTCAGCACATACACGTTTGTTATTCAGCCATGATCTGGAAATCGAAATCGAGTTAAAATTAACATAGCGTTTACATTTGATAGTACTGGCAAGACAGTAAGAAAATACATATTAGTTGTCTTCGTGACGTAGGCGTCCAGACAGTAGTTGAGACAGTTCACTTTTAAAAAAATGTCTAACGTGAATGTCGCAGTGCAAGTTCCAGCTAAACGTGTTTTATATCAACTTAACAAATTAAAAATAGCATTTAACAACTATTTCGTGTGAACATATATATGAACATATACATATCTATAGATAGCACTTAAGTAAAACATACAAAACCAAAGCATAATTTATTAATTTTCTTTTAATTGTTGATTTTTTTTTTACTTTTACAAACAAAACTTTAAATTACTGTCAGAAAATGTCAAATCACTGTCCAATTTTACTGTCTGCAAAATTTGTTTAATATTTAACAGTTGGAAAAGTGTACATGTATAAGTGAAAAAGTTTGCATGTATTGCAACTGTCTTGCCAGTACTGGCAAATGTAATCACCGTGTAAATCAATCGATTTTTCTGATTTTAAAAGTAGTTCTGATAAAAAATAAAAGGTACTCTAACTGCCTGTTTGTAGAACGCGAGTGCAAAAGTGACTCGTTTAACTTACATTTAAAACAAAAACAAATTTTGAAATTTATATACTTCATGACCCAATTAGTAGGTCTGCGCGAAAATACAACAACAAAAAATTAGAAAAAACAAAACGCATTTTTGTTTGTGTAAATTATGTTAAAGATGTCAAAACCCAATGCATTTGCTTGTGTAATAAATGGACAAGATGTCAAAAACAATTGCACGGTAAAAAATCAGCAGGCGTTTCGAGCCGGCCTACTAATTGGGCCATGATATACTTCAATAAAAGAAAACATTTCTATGCATTTTCAAAATAGGATCTTCTTAAAATTTGTTTGGCTTCAACTTCAACTCGAATTTGATTACCAGAACATGGCTGATTAACATGTACATATATGTATGTTTGTATGTACATTAGGGTGGGTCGATTTAGCAATCGATTTTATGCCATCGATTCTTCGTTAGCTTTTGGCATGAGGGAAAAAGTTCCACTACGAAATATTAAAAAAATCATTTTCTAGGCGCCAAAATTTAAATTTTTTGACTTTTTCTCAACTTTTATTTTTAAGTTTTTTTAGAAGGTAATATAAAACTCAGCTAATTAAATTTTTTTTTAAATATTACCTTTCCAAGGTAAATTGAACGCTTAAAACGATGCCGATATCATTTTTTTTTTTTTGAAAAACTGATATCACCATCGTCTTTAACGTACGAGTTTATTTAGATATGAGCTAAAAAAAAATTATTTGGAAAAAGATTGGGCAAAAAATCGAAAAAATACGTTTTTTCGACAAAAAATCGTCTTAAAGCCAAAAAAAAAAAATTTTTTTTTTCAAAACAAATGATATCGCCATCGCTTTAATCGTACAATTTTACCTTGGATAGGTAATACATATTAAAAAAAATTAAATCAACCGATTTTTTATATAACCTACTAAAAAAAAGTTGAGAAAAAGTAAAAAAATTTAAATTTGGGCGCCCCGATCTGTTTTACAATTTGATTAACCAAATCAAACAATAATGTTAAAAAAGAATGGTTCTTAACTACTTAGAAAACCACTTTTACATGGTGGAAATTGTCAAAGGGATTTTTCCCTAAAATATTGTAAAAATTTGTCCAATTCACAAGCTCGTATTGACGTCGTATTCGTTTCATTATATTAATTATACAATATGTATTGCATTTTTGCTTTTGGTAATTTTCATACAAAAGTGTTGTCTCATTATACGATTAATTTTTATATATTTTAAAAACACATTCAAGTCAGGCCTTGAAATGTTTGATTTTTTTAAAGAATATGGTAAAATCTTTAACGAATGTGATAACACCACAAAAATAAAAATCAAAGATAGCGCAGCTTTCCAGTAATGAAATGGCAAAATATGTAAACAAAATTGAAATTGGAAAGTTTAAATAACAGAAATAATGATAATTTGCGAAAAGAAAAAAGTAAAAAGATGCGAAAGACAAATGCGCAAACGCATTAAAGGGTACCAATCAATAGATTTGCTACAATTTCCTTTCGCATCGCAATAGGGAGTAGCCCCCCAGATATGTTCTGGATATCGAATTCGTGTGAAATTTCAATCGAACCAACTTTAAAAACGATCGTGTTTAATATTCGTTAAAAAAAAATTGACTGGACATTTTCATCGATTTAAATTTCACTCGATTTCCAGAACACTGCTGAATGTCTCGTGTAGGTGTTATATTTCTATTATATATATTTATTGTTTTTCATTTTTTTTTTATTGTTTTATAGAAATTTCCAATAACAACATATTTAAACATTTAAGAATTCTACTCAAATTTGAGTCTAATTTAAATCAAAGTTGTTTTTAATTGTAGTTAATAAAGCACCATTTATAATTTATTTGAAAGAATTGCAATGTTACTCGAAAAGAATAATTTATACTTCATGGATAGTGGATAATAATAATACATTTTTATTTATATTTAATTGATTTCATTTTCTTTTTATGCATATGTATGAATGTGTTTCTAATTTGTCTTTTAAAATATTTTTAATGATTTGGCAGAGTTCTTATTTAATAAATTTATACATTTAATTTGAATAAATATTGAAACTCTTTTGTTTCGATTTATTACGCAAAAGTTTTTTATTTATCCTTAAAACTCACAATACTTCAAACCTTTCAAAATCGTTTGTATAAACTTAAAAATTACTTTTAGAAATGAATTTTTCTTATGAAAAATATTCGTTGTATTTGAAAAATTTCTGTATTTTTCCAGAATGACAATCTTTTTTGGTTTAAGCTATACTTTATCATTTTGTTATTAATATTATTATATTTTTTTTTAATTTAAACGTAAAATTATGGAAAACAACAGACGTACATACTTAGAAAAATATAATTGAATATTTTTGTGTCTTTACAGTTTGTATTGTGTAAAGTTTTTACTGTATGCTGCAAAATATTTTCGAATGCTGAAAATATCAAAAAGATTCCTTTACTTTTTGCAATGTGTTTTTTTTTTTTTTTTTTTTTTTTTTTTTTTTTTTTTTTTTTTTTTTTTTTTTTTTTTTTTGTTAATGATTATTAAAACATTATAAAAGATTTGATTAAAAATTTTATTGTTTAATTTGTTTTTACAGATAAAACTTAAAATACAAGAAAGAAAAACAACTTAAGAAAACAAAACAGCAAATCAACAAGAACGAAGTTCTTTTATAAAACAATTTCAACTTAAAATATTTATTAATTAAACGAATGAAATACAATTAAAGAAAGAAAGGTTCAATATTATTAACTACAATCAATGAAAACAAACAAATGAACTTAATTACAATACTTTTAAATTAAATTTAAATTCACACAAACCAAATACATAATAAAAATCAAGGAATACAAAAACAAATTTATTTTATTTTATTTACTTAAAACTATGTATTTTAAAAATGTATCGTTATTATTCAATATGTATATAGTTTTTAGTCAATAATTTTTATACTTAAACACAATTAAGTTGTTGTTTTTCTTTGTAATATTAGTTTTGAAATAACATAATTAAAAAAGTAAAAGTTTCAATAGTCAATTAAAATGAATACATAATATTTTAATAATATTATAAAACAACCTTAAAAATAAAATTATTTTGTTCTGTTTTAATGAAAAATAAATTTGGATGGAGACAACATTAAACTTATTTTTATCAAATCAAAAATTCTGTTTCAAAGTTGTAATATATTTTATAAAGTTGTTATGCGTTAATTGATTTATCTAAATATTGTTTGTTTTTAATTTCACAATAATTTATATTCGTTCACAATTATTCTAAGCCTGTATTGTTTGAGCAATAATAATAATTTTTATATAAAACAAGTTTAAACATTTAGAAAGTCAAATTAAAGTAATTAAATTCAAATCATAAGTTAGTCTTAAAATGTTTAATAAAGATTTTTAAAGATGTGACACGCTTAAATTGCCATTTAAAAGCCTCAATAATGTTTTAGATGGTTAAGTTATATATAGGAGTTTATAAAGGCGAGTTTGTTTGCGAAATATTTTATTTGACGGTTTAAAAAAAAATTTAAAATCGATTTATAATTAAGATAAAAAACGATAAACCTAAACATTGTCATTTTTAGGCATGTGAATTTGTTCAATTCCTCAATTTAATTGAATGCAAACGAAACTGAACGTTCTCATATTTAATACAGTATCAATCACAATCTTTCAAAAAAGTCAATCGCAAGTTTTTGAAAAAACTTGTTTTTGCTTTTATGATTAAAATGATTTTGTATTGAGTAGAGTTATTATTTTATTTTTGCAAACCCTTATTTATGTACAAGTGATAATTATTTATATATTGTATTATATACATATATGCAAAATAAAAATAAAAATTAGAAAAACCAATTTGAAAATGGTAAAAACGATGACAAAGAATTTTTTGCTGCGTTAGTTGTGGCGGCTGCAGCTGCCGCAGCAGCTGCGGCAGAAGTAGACGCACCTAATGAGGAGTTATTGAATGCGGCTGCTGCAGCGGCTTGTGACGACGCCGAAGTAGCAGAAAATGGTTGTTGATGTTGCTGCGCTAAGCTTGTTAAAAGTTGAGCAAATTCTTGTTGCATGTGCAAACGTTGCTGGAGCAGTTCATAATGGTTTTGTGGTTTATTGTAAACAAATTTTGATGATGTTTTTATCATTGCGGAAGAGTGCGAATTAGATGACGAATTATTAGAATTGGAGGAAAGTGAGGCATTAATTAAATTATTTGACCGTTGTTGTAATGATTGTTGCTGTTCTTGTTGTTGCTGTCTTTGTTGTGATTGTTGTATAATTGTCGTAGTAGTTTTGGTTTTCTTATTTTGCTGTAGTTGTTGACATTGATTGCTGTTGTTGTGATTATTAATTAAGGAGTATTTTGAGTTAATGATAGCTGAGGAAGTGATAGTAGATGTAGTATTTGATTGTGTGGTTGTTGATGCTGTAGCGATTGTTGATAAAGTGTTGGTCGAAGAAGAATTTGGAATAGTAGTTGTGGTCGTTGAGGAGTCCGTTTTTAATTCGTCACTTTTTGCGGAGGATGTTGTTGTCATATTTATTTTATTATTTAGGTTTTTGTTAAATGTTGATGCCAAGGAAGTGGTGGTATGGGTAACAACAGCAGTCAATTTTGTTAATAATTACGTTTGTTTAGTTTTATTTGTCTTAAAACTAACTTGTAATACTCGATTGCCCAACGTATAACCATTCAACGATTGTATGGCAAGCACGGCCTCTTCATAATTTGTCATGGTGACAAAACCAAAACCTTTGCATTTGTTGGTTTGCAAATCACGTATGACCTATAAAAAATTTATTAATAAATTTTTCGACATTTCCACATTTTAAAACAATCCACTAACCTTAACGGATTGTACTGCTCCGAAAGGTCCAAACAATTGCCATAAAACATTTTCTTCCGTTTCTTGAGCTAAATTGTAAACGAAAATACACCAACCAGAGCCATTAATCGGATTGCCTGGCAACATTGTGTTCGCCAATATATCTCCAGTTAACGGTGAATATCGGG
This sequence comes from Pollenia amentaria, assembly GCA_943735925.1. Classification (NCBI taxonomy): domain Eukaryota; kingdom Metazoa; phylum Arthropoda; class Insecta; order Diptera; family Polleniidae; genus Pollenia; species Pollenia amentaria. The sequence goes on from OX031007.1 coordinate 626,109, forward strand.
AAATGACAGAACTTGGAACAGAAATATATTTATTGTTTGAAATACTTATTTAAAATAGAATATAGTAACATAACTAGTTCCTATAAAAGGCAAGTGTGAAATAATTATTGAAAAATCGTTTATTTATTCGATTATAAATATTATGACTTGGAAATTGAATACGAGTCAAATTAAAATCAATTTAAAACTAAAGCATTAATTCAAATTCATGTATTAAAAGTCGAACCAAATCGCATAAAAAAGTCAAAATAAAATTTATTTCATTTTAAAAACAATTAAAATCTTCATTTGTAATTGTAACTTTTTTTAATTACATTACAAGAATCAGTCTTGCTTAAATATTTCAAGTCACTTCCATCGCTGGAACTTATATTACAGCTACGCATTATCAGGGTTGGGCAGTATTTCAAATTTTTGTATTGAAATGCGTATTTGGAATGCAAATACGTATTTTGTTTCATTTGATTTATTTATTGATATATATATATATATAGATTTAATTCACAGTAATTTATAAAAGCCTCCTAGGCCAATTAACATATATAACAAAGATATATTCCTGAATGCAAATATAATTTTAATTAGGGATGTAAGGAATACCGATATACCGGCGATTCTTCAGATTTTCCGATATATCGGTATCGGCGATATTTTGCTGTCGGTACGACGATACTTTTTATATTTTTTAAACAAATAATTAAATTTTCTATGCAAATTTTTTGCATAGAATCTAAGAGAAATAACACATTAAAAAGCAGAGCATAAAATTAAAACAGAATTACGAAATTGTTTCATATAATAAATTAATCAACGAAGATGAATAATAGTTCGGAGTCTTAAAATTTACCGGCTGACTTAGCATTCGATCTAATTAAAAGATTTAAGGCTTTAGAAAATAATGCAACCTATTGTTTATCTACAATATGAGAGGATCCGAGGAGGATGAGCCTCTTTCCATCGTATCGTGATTTTGCTGAAGAAGAAGTCAAGAGTTACCTTAGATCTCCCAATATTTCTAAAGACGCAGATCCGATTGTTTACGGGCGCAATGACATCTTATACCTTTACTTGAAGAAAATGGCGCAGGAGTTCTTAAGTTTTCAAATGAGTTCTGTCGCATCCAAGAGTTTTTTCACTACAGGTCTGGTTCAAATGGACTTGCGAAATCGTTCATCTTCGCAAAAGTTGAGAATACTTTGTTACTAAAATCTTATTAATATTTTGTAAGAATTTTTTTTTATTAATTTTATTATAGATTCATATTCAATTTGTTGTTATTTAAAGACCTTATTTATAAAAAAATATTTCAGGTTTATATTAGGTTAATGAAAATTTGTTTAACAAACGTTTTATAGATCAAAAATATTTTTTACGAATAAGGGAGTTTTTTTTTTTAAATATAACTTTAATTCAAATTCAATATGCGTATCGGTATGTATATCGGCGATATTTTTGTTTGAGTATCAGTATCGTATCGGCGAAAAGCCGTATCGTTACTCCCTAATTTTAATACATAATTATAAGCATACTTTTATTTATAACTAATAAAAGCTTAAATATTTAAATAAATAAGTTGTCTCACACATTTAGCCATTACGGACATGAATAGTTGCATAAAAAATCATCGTATTTGAAAGATTCACTATTTATTATTTATCTCAGCGCAGTCAAGAATGAAAAATTATCAATAAAATTTTAATTAATTTCATGGTGTAAAATTTCTGTCTTCATAAAAATAATTTAATGAAAATTAAATTCAATGAACTTAAGCCTAATTAAAATATCTAAATTTGGATTAAAAACCATTAACAGTTCAATAAAATAACCACAATACTAATATTTATTATTTACTTTTTTATGGAATATTTACAGAAGTCTTCGAACTTATGTCTCAGACACAAGTTATTATGTTAGTGTCCCACAAGATGAAACTCTTTTTAAGATAAATTTATAGTATTGCCAGATAATTACATTGAAAACATTTAAAAATTGTTACTATAGCAATTTGGTATAACGTTTATGTGCTGTTTTCACAACACAAGTGATTGAACGAACGATTAGTAAAATTTATACGAAAAGCACTTAGTTGTTTAGTTCAATCACTTGTGTTGTGAAACAGCACATTAAACATTCTTAGATTTTTGGACATTTTTCTTATAAGAAGTTATCATTTGTTCAAGTATTAAAATATACACACAGTATGCAATATTTCGAGTTAATTTTATTTGCTTATCAATCATCGGCTCTTAACGGAAAAACTAGTAAATTTTAAATTTATTTTAGAATTTCGAATAAAGTCTAAAAACTAAACCGTTTTCGATTGCATATGAAGTAAAACTTTTAAATTTTAACAATAATACTATATACTGGATAATATGCAATAAAAGATGAAAGTAAATCACTTTTTACAAAAAGTTCCATCGATATCAGGTTCAATAAAATAGTATCAAGCGTATTTTTAAATGTGGTGAGCAGAGCAAAAAGAAGTCGCATTTTTGTTTATTTTTTTCCTCGATTTTTAACGAAATTAACTGCCTGGCCCACTATGTCGACAAGAACATTTCTTTCTTATATTTATATTGAAAACAAAAACAAATTTAAATTTGTTATTATTGTTTTCAATATAAAAATGCGAAAGAAATGTTCTTGTCGACATTGTGGGCCTGGCAGTAAATTAAAAAAAAAAATATTCATTAAAATTTTTCAAAACCCTGATTTTGTATAGAATCGAAACCGAATCTGAGTTAGAAGTTAATTGTTAAAAATAATTCATGTAATGTAATTGTTTAGAAAACTGTGGTGACTTCAAATATTGGACATTATGTTAAAATCGAAAAAATCATGCTTATAAAAATGATTTATTTGGAATCAACTTCTACTCATTAAGCATATTGGTCAAAATTATTATTTTTGCAGATACAAATTACTGATCTCACAAATCCTAAGTTAAAATATGTATATATATATATTTTAAAACGTTTAAAATGCTACAATATAAATACACAAATAGAAGTATGCTAAATATGGAACATTTTAATAAAGGTAAAATTACTCTTCCTTACCCGTTTTATGTAAAACTTCCATTTGGCGATTTTTGCAAAAATTTTTTACCAAAAATCTAACCTAACGTTTGCCAGTACTAACAAGACAGTAAGAAAATACATATTAGTTGCCAAAAACACTACTTGCTGTCTTTGTGACGTAGGCGTCCAGACAGTAGTTAAGACAGTTCACTTTAAAAAAAAAATCTGACAACCCTGACCCCTACATGTTTGGATATAAAGAGTTTTATGAGAACATTTTATGAACTGTAGAACGAGAATATGATGACGATTAGTCTTCCAGAACAAATATTTTTCTTTGACAATAATATTAAACTCTTTAAAAATTTAATTTTCCTAAAAAAAAAATAAAAATTTTCGTACGAAATTTACAAGAGTAATAGTGTTTGTTTCAGAAGCCAGTCAAAGGCAAACTTTATCTTAATTTTTAAATAATGTCATTATATATAAAAAAAAAATATTTTGTTTATCAAACAGTCAAAGAAATGGATAATTTTCATAGGAAAACATGTCCGTTTTGTAAAAGAAATTTAACGATTGCTAGGAAGTCTTCTTTGATTTACTTAAAGCCCTGCATGATTGTATTATTCATAGAATCACAGTGAGTTTATATTCATAATTTATGTACTAGCATTCACTACACACATAAACAATATTGACAAACTAAATGAATAATTGGAAACTTTGGCTCCTGTCGTTCTCTAGATATATATAAACTTATAATGTCTTTGTATGGGGGATGCCACGCCCACCACTCCAATCCCGCGCATTTTTTCAGAGATTTTTTGTATTGATAACCCAGCTATGTGTACCAAATTTGGACAATTTTTCTCTTACTGTTCTTTAGATATAAAGAAAACTATTTGTTTGCCACGCCCACATCTCTAATAACGCCCAAATTTTGTCGGATACTGTAAATTGATAGCCAAAATGCTTGTACTAAATTTGAAAACTTTAGCCATTTCCGTGCTCTAGATACACAGGATTTTAGTTTGTCTTTGTATGGGAGGTGTCACGCCCACTCGAAATTTTCAAAAAATATATAGATATTTCCTTCCAGGCCTTCCGTAATATACTGTGAAAGTTTCATGAAGATCGGTATAGCGGTTTAGGCGGCTATAAGGTACAAACAAACAAACATACATACAAACAAACATACATACATTAATTTTTATGTATATACATATAGATTACAAATAACATCACAAATATCATTAATCTCGGGCAAGTTCGAACTAATGAGAGTAAAATGGAAATTACTCTCTAAATTTGCCAAAACACCCCAAAATTGCTGGAATGAAAAAAACCATTTTTGCTCTTCTTCAAATATTATTTAAGTGATTTAGACGCTTATGACTTTTAACATTATAAGACCAAAACATTTGCATCATTGTAATTTTTTATATTTTGTTTTTTTTTATACTACAGATTATGGGAAATATCTATGCAATAATATATTTACCACTTTAATTTTTTCATTAAAACCCTACATTTTTCTTTTTAATACATTTTTTAATAAAACCTAAACTTTTTCTTTTGCTTGTTAGTTTTCTGATTAATTTATCAGTTTCATATGTAAACAAAAACAGCTGATCGTTTATTCTTGTCCGAACTTACCCAAATAAAAAGTTCGGGCAAATTTGTACAGGAAATGAAAAAAACTACTCTCTCAATTACTCTCTTAACTACACAAAAATTGTTATGTGGAACGTTTTTGGGCAACTTTGTGCAAGTTCGGACTGTTTCGTTATGCATGTGGAACAGAGCTTTAGTTTATCTTGTAATTTCAAGTTAAAATTATGTCAGTATTGTGAAACTCAAATTATTGCCTATTTTGCACTTTTTAGATATTGCAAACTTACTTTTTTATATAAAACTATATTTTATTCAATATTTTGTTTATTTAAAATAGATTTTTGGTTTAAATTTGTTATCACAAAATTTTTATATTAAGAAATTTTTCAAAAAATAAAACTAATTTATTTGATTTTTGGCGCTTCTTTTAATATTTTTCTTATTTTCTTTTGTTTAACGTTATATGGGTTTTAAAATTGAAAACCACATTTCTAATAACTATACCTTGCATTTACGAGTATTCTAGCATGGTTACGAGTAAGTATTCACATACTCGAAAAACTTGCAAGGAGTGGAAAAAGAGCATAAAAATTTGAGAAACAAAAAATTTGTTGAAAATTTCTGATAGTAAAATGTTTACTAGCAAGAATTATTCAACCACCTGTTTCAAAAATAATTTTCACAATTTTATTGAAATCAATTGAAATAATTAAGAAATAATCTTACTACTTTTTGATGGTGAAGCGTTCATTTACTTTTTTTTTTTTTTTTTTGAGTAATTTTGAGAAAAATTTTAAATTTACTCTCTCGTTGCAAGTTTCTACTAGTAAAGTAAATGAACGCACCTTATATAATTCAATATTTTTTGGAACTGAACCTGTAGGAAAAATAGAGCCAACAAAAAATTTGGAATTAAAATTCCATAATTATGAATATCAAAATCCGTCTTTATTAGATTAAACATAAATCGTATTACACGAGTATGTTTGTTGTTGATCAAAAAATAGATACATATATGTACTATGTACTGCAAAATGATAACATTCGCAGATTTTTTGTTGTTGTCATATTTAATGTGTGACAAGTGATACATAACGCGTTATTTAAAAACTGAAGCTCATCAACACATTGAAACCCATTATTTAATTGTAAGCATGAATTAGATGTAAAAAGATCTACAAATACTAAGAATTAGAATAAGTAGAGATAAAAAATACATTAGTAAATACTATTCCTTGAAAGTAAAATTTATTTGTATAAGTTGTTTTTCTTATTGTATGTTCGCAAAATTGGTCATTATGATATTGGTTTTTTTATAAGCCTTTCAAAAAAAACTGCATATATGAATATATCATCATAAACATCTTGTTTATGATGGGTTTTCGCGCGGTGTGAAACATACACGCTTGCTTATATTACAGTAAAAAAAACATAAAATGTTGGAAAAATCTCAATTGCTTAAAAATCCGATGCACAAAAATTTAACTGCATGGTTTTTGAAAATAAAAATTTTCATTTCAAAAACCAATTTTAGTTTTTTATTATCGTTTCAATGTATGTATGTAAATTACCAAACGAAAATTTTTATTTTACTTTAAAAAATCAGGCAAAAAAAAACCATAAAAACAAACGAAAAGCGAAATAAATTAATGATATGAAGTTCATATGCAAAAGAAAATCTTTTTGGACGCAGTGATTTGGTTAATAAAACACGTTTAATGTTACAAGTTATTTTAATAAAGCTGGCGAATTTAAAAAAAACTAGAACGTGCTTATTTTGTATATTTGTAATGTTTTATGAATTTTATTATTTTGTGATTATCTAGCAGATCTCAATAGCAGATTTAACGCAGGAATGGTGAATTAAAATTTAGCCAAAAAAGAAACAAAAGCAAAGTGTGGAAAATTTTTGGTTCGATTGAAAATTCCAATGGGCATTCCAAATATAGTTGCTTACAAAAATTACTTTAATATATACAAATTTTGAAAAATTTCGTCGAATTTAGTTCGTCAAAAATGTTATTTGGTTGTTAACGCTAAAAGTCATAACAATGAGGAAGTAAATGTCAAAACATTAAAATTTAAGGCATATTGGCGCATTTTGGACGTCCAATTACCACCAGACCGCACCAAACGGTGCATTTTTTTGGCTGTAAAAGTTGGGTTTGAATTGATCTCACTTCACTTATCAAAAGCCCATTAAACTTAACATTGACCAAGAGCCATAAAAATTACGAAGTCGTCTATAAGTTACGCGATTTTCAAAGTAAATTTTATATAATTTGGTAGAGTCGTTTAAGCGTAAATCATTATGCTTTGCCAGAGTATTCTGATCTTAAATGTCAAAAAGTGACCGTAGAATGACAGCTAACTCTTTTTTAAGTTCTTTCAGGTTAAAAACCAACATTCACATTTAAATATTTAGTGTTCATGAAAGGAAATACTTGTTTTGACCTTGGACTTTTACTAAACTTAGTATCATATATATACAGGGTGGCCTAAATTCCCGAAGGGTTTCAATTCCTTATAACTTTTTTTGCACTAATTTGGCCGTTTCAATTGATGTTGAGTGATGAATTAAAAATTACAGCCTCACTAAACATTAGTGATATATAGATTTAAGAAATAGCAATCATCAGTTTATTGCAACTTTTTTGTGCTTCACTCATTTGAGTGCAACTTGAAATTTTGCACTAAATTTACAAACAAAAACTTGTTTTTTCATGATTAAATCCATGAGATATTCCATTATTGACAAAATTTCATGTTGTTTTATTTCCTTTGCTTATGCATATCATCCCAAGAATCAAAAACTATGCGCATACACAATTTCATTTTTTACAATTTTAGTGAGTCTGTTTATATGAAGGTTTTTTGATTTCAAGTACAAATTTTGCACTATTTAAATTAAGTGCCGATTTTATACAATTTTTATAGTGCTAGTGAAAAAATAGCAATCAGCACTAGAGCTGGTAAAACAATAGTGGAAACTAATTTTTTGGCAGTTTTATTTAGTGATAGTGCAATGCTGATTTAAATCAATATTTAGTGCACTACCCCCAACTATGCCCATTATAAAATTTTACTTTGGTTTTAATTAATTTGTCTGATAAACTTTGTATCGCGGACTTTTTTAGTTGTTTATACAAATATCCTAAAAAAGTAACTTTTAGTTGACGATGAAGATTTAATTTTGGAGCCATATTTAGAATTTCATTTTGAGATTTTAACAATTTTTTTTTTATCTAGGTTAACTTTTTTAATAAAGACTATGCAAAATAAAGTATATTTTTATAGGTACTCGCATTAGCATTAGTATGGGATCAGAAAATTTCTTCAATATATAGAATGATAATAATATAAAAGACATATCTTTTCAATTTAATTTAAAATAATTTGGTATTTTTGTTGGGATCACATCCTTCGATGGGGGCTTTTTAATTTTTTATAAAATGCTGGATTATAAAATGTTTAGCTATATTTTGTGTTTAACCCTCTCTTCAGCTTTATTAAATACTGATATTTTTTTAGGAAAAATACTACTTTCTTCAACATTTTTGTTTATTGAATACGGGCTCTGCTATTAATACTACTCTTAATTGGGCTATTCTTTCCTTCTTCTTATATGGAGACAAATATGTATGTATATGAGTCAAAGTTTTATTTGCAAAATTTGTACGTTGTAGAGAAAAATTCATTATAAGGAAATCAAAATACACGTAAATTTAATCAAGAACATTTTTGTGTTTAATCCACTACTAATTAGAAATTAAAATCAATAAAAAATTATACATAATATGTCATAATATCTATACAAACTTGGCAATGGCTTTACAAGTCTGTTTTCAGATTAACTAAACCTAGTTAAATTATACTAGACCTGAGGGCTAGTATACATATTGATACTAGCGTAAAAATGTTGAAAATGAACACACCCTTTGTAATAGAAATTTGTTTGGCCTATAAGGCGTATTATAGTTCTTCTTTGTGGATAAATAAATTAAAAATTACACAGAATGAACTTGCATAAAACAAAGTTTTGGTGTATCTCGAATTTTAATCCGCAAGTTAAATTTTTTTTTAAATTATGCATTGCATAAAATGTTACCTATATCTTCCGGCTGCTGTTGGATGTATGGCTGCGGCAGCTGCCGCAGCAGCAGCACCTGCTGCACCTGTCGGAAATCCACGTGTCCTAGGATTTTGAGGAGTTAGATAAGCTGTCAGAGGTTGAAAAGCTTTATTGTTACTGGGGTTATTAGCAAACTTTACCACAATAGGTTCTGTGGCATTTTTTGGTATAGTTCCATTTAGCGCTTTAATAGCTTGATCAGCTTCGTGGCGTTGATCAAAACGTATAAAACCAACTCCCTTAGAAAGACCTGAAAATATGAATAAAAGCATTAAGGAATATTTTATAAATTGTAGATTGTGGTTTGCAAATAAACATGTAACAACAAAATAATTTATAATTTATTTTGCTGATATTTTAAATTAATTTTTGTTTTAAATTTAGATGTTTTAAGTTAATTTGACTGTTAAGAATTTCGAACTAAATTAATGGTTTATTCAAATGAAAGTATAAAAAATTCTTAATAAATTAAAATTATAAAACATACCCTGATCAATAGGTCCGGCTTTACGGAACAAAAGGTTTTGTGTAAAAAAATAAAAATAAATAAATTTATGAAAAATAATTATCACAAAAATAAGAAAATTGTTTTTATCTTTAATTTTTTTTTTTTTTTTTTTGTTTGTTTTTTGTATTGCATTTAAGTCTCAGCAAACTATTTTATGTACTTATATTAATTCAAAGAATTGTAATTGTGACTTAGTTTTGATATATTAAAAAACTAAAATTAACCAAATAATATCTAATATCTTAAAAAAATTGTTTTTTATGTCGACCACTTACCCGTTATATTGTCACATAATATTCTTGAGGTAATTATTTTTCCGTATGGACTAAATAACTGCTCCAAATCTGGTTGCGTCATATTCTTGGGAAGACCAGATACATACAAGTTAGCACCTTTTATAGATTCCGAGCTGGGACGGGCGATAGAGACCTAAACATTCAACGTTAAAATTATGTCCCAGGATAGAAGATTAAAAGACTTGCCTTAATAGTTTTATTCTGCAAGCGTAGACCATTTAGGGAATTAATGGCCTTTTCTGCATCTTCCTGTTTGACATAGTTGACAAATCCATAACCGAGACTTTGACCTAAGCGACAATCGAAAGAAATTAAACGAGCAAATCTTATTTTATAAGTTATGACCAACCTGTTACTTTGTCTCTAATTAATTTGCAAGATTCCACTTCGCCGAATGTAACGAAGAGGGCACGAATGTCCTCTTGAGACATGGTTTGTGGCAAATAGTTGACAATTAAATTAGTTTTTGGGTCATTATCATTATTGTTGTTGTTATTTGCAACGGAATTATTGTTATTTTGTGTATTTTGAGAGGTGATAGCTCCTCCATTTTGTTGTTGTTGACCCTCAACCATGTTATTGCCCGTTGATGAGCTAGTAGTCATCATTTAGAAATTATTTGAAGTTAAATTAAAAAAAAAATACACAAAACAAATTTGTTCAATTTGATTTAAATTATCAGGGTAATTTAAAACAAACAACTGTTGTTTAAGGAAAAAAGAACACAATTTACTAAAAATATTTCGATTGGCTTTAAGTTCTATGAACAAAAATAAAATAAAATTAAATTTTTAGGCGGTTAAGCGCTTATTTAAAATATTAATTGAAATATAATACTGTCTGTTTACTTTCGTATTTTTTTTTTTATCTTCTATATAAAAATGTATATAAAATGTTTAAAATAAAATTAGCTGTAATTAAACAGAAAATAATAAAGAAAATTATAAAAAAAACGCTTCAAAAAAACATCATATTTTTTAATATTAATACCTTTTTCCGACCCTTTTTTAGTGACCCTTTAAAGCAACTGTTGATCTTTCTTGAAGAATTGTGTTCCGTTTTGATTTAACAAAAGCAATTTGGAAAAGTTTTTTGATTTTTCTTAATATTTGTTTCAATGGAAAATCGATCACAATTTGTTACAAAAAAAAACTACTGCAATGGAAAAAGAGAATTTTTCAAAATATTAAAGAAATTTTTGTTTTTTTTTTTTTAACAGGGATTATGTTCTGCCAAGTCGTGTTTATTTAAATTGAGGTCATTGTTAAATTTGTTTTTCTATTTTTCACATTTGTTTGTATAAGAACGTAGTAAGTGTTATAAGTTGTTACAAATATAACACCACAAATGCAAATATCTAAATGTGTAAGAAGCCATACAAACGTTCAACAAGTTGTATGTGTGTCTATTCTTTCGCCAAGGTTATGGTTTTAAGTTGTTAAATTTTACTTAAAACTGCTTCTTTTATAAACTATAAAATAGTATATCCCAATTAATCAATATGTAGCGCGACTAACTGAATGCTTGATTTATGTATGTACTCGTATGTATGCATATGAGTTAACACCGAATCTGAAAATATTTTTGAAAACCCTCCAACTTCTAAGTAGATACCACCTGGAAATCTATTTTAATGTAGTTTTTGTTAACAACATAATATGCATATTTTTTAGAGAATTGCGAATAGTTATAAATAAATATTACTTTCTTTAGTTTTAATCTAGCAAATCTAAAAAAAAAACAAATACAGGTACAAATAATATCTGAATAATGAGGGAGCGAGTTCGTTCGTTCGCAAGCAATAAAAAAATGCAGGAAATTATACATTTGTACTTGCGTATGTTTGTATGTATAAGTTGTTATTAAAATATTTTTAGAAATATTCTAAAGAATTTTACACATGAATCAAGTGGTAGTGATGGAAATTTCATGTAGTAAACACTAGGGCGCATGCGTTATTTTTTTATCAACATAAAAATTATATATTTTGATTTTATCTTTAAATAAATGCACATTTTCATTTTTACAAGCAGCTGATTTATGATTATATCAAAAATAATTACACTTATATTTTTGTTAAAAAAAAAGGAATTTATTTTAAATTAGGTTGAAATACATGGACATAAAAGTTGAATATATAAAAAGGAAAAGTTAATTTTAGCTGCTTTCGAGAAAACGTTCTGTGTTTAAATGAATTAAAAATAAACCATATGTTACAATACTTTAGTTTATTTTAATGAAACAAAAATTTTGAAAAAATAGCTCTTTAAAATTGAGGTTATAAATTGTTTAATTAGAAATGGAAAATTAATTAATTTGATTTAAACAAATAAACTGCCATCTAATCATTGTCCATTTAATACATTTCTATAAACTTCATATTTATGTGTACATACATAATAAGCAACTAGTGTTAATATATTTTTTGCGTTTGATTACGAAACACACAATTATATTTTACTAAATAAAAAATTATAAATAAACCAACGATTTGTTTAAAAAATCAGCTTATGTTGTTTTAATTTTTCACAGAATTACTTTTTAGATAACAAAAATTGAAATGGACATCAAAGAAAACAAAATTTATAACGTTTTATTTTGGAAAATTAATAAAAACTCAGAATTTAAACGAAATAAACGAAACAAAAATAAAATCAAACGTAAAGCCGAAAATGAATTAAAAACTGAAGATGTTTCTTCAACTCAATAGAACCCAAATAAACTAAATTATATTTTACAGTAAAATGCATGAAAACCATAAAATAATAAACGATAGAACATGTCTATGAAATAAAGGGAAAATAGAAAAGTGTGGTGTGTAAAATAAAGAGGAAAGTGAATAAAATCCACCACGGCGGAGGAATATTTTAAAATATACATATATACACTCATGCACGCCTATTTCACAGGAAGACTGTCATAACTTCAAATATTCGATTTACAAATATTTAAATCAGAGCGTTAATATGTTTATAATATTGAAAAAAAAAACTATTTAAAGATTAATTTGTAAACAACTTATAAGTTTTAACAAATGCATTTGCAACATTAAAAGATTAATATTATTATCTCGGTTTGTTTAATAAAACATCAAACCTCTAGTTTAATAAATCTAATTTCATTCATAAAATATACTGTAGTTTAAAATTTGTATTATATCTATATTTTATAGGCAGACCTTGCAGAAACGTTCATTATTTAAACTAACAGTCTTGCAGAAGAGTAAAAAGGATAAAAGGGAAGTAATTAGGAAAATACAAAAAATTTTAAATATTTTAGGGTGCGGCTAAAAGGAAAAGTATACAAAAATCTAAAAAAAAAACAGGATAATATGTCTTCGTACGTAAAAGAGAATCATTTTTAGTTTTAAAATTCAAATAATGCACAAGAAAATTGCAAGAAAAATAATGAAAAAATAAACTAAACCACGCCACTATTTGAGTGAATTTAAATAATAGAGAAAATACATTTAATTAGGAAATAACTAGTCTATATAGAGCTTAAAGCACGAGAGAGTCCTATAAATATGCTCGAGAAAAACAGAGAGATTGCATTGGAGACTTTTAAACTAACAAATCCTTTCTATGTATGTATATGTTTACTTTTTCCAAATGTAGGCAAATGTTGTTTAAACGAGCAAAGCGGGTAAATTTTCGTGTATTCCTTTTGTTTATCTTCTTTAGAAGTGGAGCGGCTTTTGTATACTTATTTGTTTATATTCGTTTACGTTTCAAGAATGAAAATACTGCAATTTCAGAAGAGAAATAGTACAACAAACTTTGCACTGACAATGTAAGCATCATCGATAACAGTTGTACATACACATATATATATATATATATGTATGTATATGCATAGAGCGTATATGTGCATTTATTCTTTATATTGTGATTTATGTGTGTGTATATGGGGGCGTCCAATAAGGATGCTATTGTCAGTATGTTTGTATCGTACGTATAGAAGCACACAAAAAGAGGCCAGGAAATAAAAAAGAAATGTAGCTTTTTGTAATAAATATAGCCATTGAATGGTGTTGATACAAACAGAACAACTACGTATAAATGTTCATATATTCATACATTTATATATATGCGATTGTACATACATACTTACATTAACCTGCATGTGCATATGTGAATGCAAACCATTTATACAAATAGTAAAAAATAATATTAATAATCGGAGAAAAACAGGAATATATAAGGTAGAATTATAAATGCCAGAATCTACGAAACTAAAGGATATACATACAATAAACTTAAAATTTCAAAAGCAAATACAATTAAATAAAACAATTTTACTTCACGACTTCTTGTAACTCAAAATATGGGTGTGGGCAAAATATAATTGAAATATATATATATATATATATATATATATATATATATATATATATATATATAAATATGTATGTACATATATGAACGTATACATATACAAATTATCAAAACTTTCTTAAGGGATACATTTATATGTTTATTAACCTATTTAAATTCAAAATTATTGCTTATATTATTATTTCTCTTAATTTTTTTAGCTAAAAACTAACATTTATGTTCATTACTTAATTTAATGATTATTTTATTTATTCCATTTCTTACGAAAATATCACTTTTTTAAGTTTTCATTTCACCTTTTGTTTCAAAACTATTTTTCACTTTAAATTATTATAAATTAGTTGCTTGTAGAAAGTTTTCATTTAATCCATTTGAATTTTAACTTATAAATTCATATTCTGTATACATATGTATATGTATGTACATACATATATATTTGATATCAGAAAATCTAAGTGTGTTTGATAAAATACGTGGAGAATTGAAAAAACACAACTTGCTGCTGAAGAGTGCAAGAACTAAATGATTGCATTTTTACAAAAGCTGCAACATTATGTTCCTCACAGTTCTGTATAAAAAGGATTTTCAAACAAACATGCCATGCCATAAGAATGCTTTTCATTTTCTCACTGGGCCGTATAGGGAAAGGAAGAAAATTAACGGTATTTTGAGAGCAAACTGCACAAAAAGAAAAGGTTGAGGGATGATGTCTTAATTTAATTTTTTTAATGATGATATTATTTAAAATCTTACTACACTAACAAATATAAACTGTATACAAATAAAAATATTTAAAATATAATCATTGACGCATTAAACCAATATCTTATAAGCTCTTTTGTTATTTTGACTAATAAATTTTTTAATTCTAATATTTAGTTTTCAAATATATTGCCACATAACATAAATCACAAAAGTAATCAATAATTCTAGAGATACAAATGTTTGGTAATAAAATAGAATAAATAAAAATGTGAAATATTTAATTAATAGACTTTTTTTGGTTGTGAAAATCATTAGTGATTTTAAATGTTTCAGGCAGTAATATATCAATGTATATTTATATAGATGTATACTTACGGCCTCAGTTATAAAAAATAAAAAAGGTTTATAAAATGGATTTTCTATGAAAATTTGCTTTATAAACCTTTTATAAGCCTTTGTTATTTTTTCTAACTTAGGGGTTAATTTTTAAATGATTAAACATATGAATGTGATAACAATTAGTTAATAAACTATATAGTGTAATTATTGTAATGGGATTTTCTAGATATTTATCTTAATATATGTATATATATTTTTAAATTTTACATTTTGATATGTATGTATGTATATGTGTACAATATAAAATAAAATATCAATAAGGGAGAAGAGTAGAGAGCAGGCACAGGCGGTAAAGAGAAAATCTGATGTGTTACAGGAAATGAAAAAATACTTACTATTCCAATCCAAACAAAAGACACATGCACACAATTTGTTGTGGTAGGTTGGCGGCATAAAATATAAACATTTATTGTTTGTTATGCTCTTTATTTAAAATCTCTTTTTCTAACTAGTCAAAGTCCCAACTAGAGTTGTCAGATGTGGCATTTCTCGACAAAATGATCGATTTTTAAACCTGTTAGAAAAGCCCAACCAAAAGCACGTAATTATTCTTTAAATTTGTTTACAGTTTTCCTTCAGCAAACTTGTGTAAAAATCAAATGAATATTTCATCGTTTTGTTTAAGTGTATTTGTTCTATCAAACTTACGATTCCCTTATACAACACTAATAATTTGACAACACTGAAATGCTAGTGGCAAATTAATGCCGTAATTTGGCACATAATTTAAATCAAATTTTTTTTTATCAATTATTCTAAATTATACTGAAGCCCATGTCCCTACAAATTTGAAGGCTGCAGATGTCATGCTCGGCGAACAAAACAAAAAAGATTCTATATATTTTTTTAAACTCTTTTCCCTCCCTCTCTTAATTTACAAAAGTTGTATCTAACAAGAAATTTTTTTAAACTTAAAAAAATATATAAAATATTGGGATGTAGCGAATACCGATATCTTCAAAACTTTTTTTTAAGTTTTTTTTTTAAGAAACAATTTATTTTTCAATGCTTTTTTGGAAAACAACTCATAGCGAAATAAAATATTAAAGAGCAGAGTTAAAATCAAAACAGAATAACGAAATTCTTTCTTTAATTCTAAATCGTTTTGGTTTTCACCATACAAAGATATATTTCGGACAAAATCGCAAATTAATTTTTTTTTTTTTTGGTTTTTAGAAAAAATATTGTTGCAGTATTAAAGCTAACAATTCAGAATATTTAATTAAAAATTTCCATCCCAATGTACAGCCTACTTTGACTGAAGGAGTGCCGGAAAGTAAGCATATTTCGTTATTAGTTTTTCATGCAATTATTTAGTTTTTCAACAGCGAAATCGGGGTAGCCTAAATTTTGATATTTGTCATATAAATTAAATTTTATCTTCGGTCTTTAAAAACTAACACTCTTTTAAGTCAACCACATTATTTTTGATCATTTTTACATCATCGTTTATATAAAATTTCTAGTATATAAAATAAACTGTGAGGACCTTAGCACAGTGTAGTATAAACGCGCACAAGTAAGAATTATGAGTTGCACAACCAAGTTAGGTTAAGTTTTAAGTAATTATTACATTTTTAGTTATCCCGTTTCTTGAATGGAATAGTAACACTAATTTTGAACATAACAAGCAAATCTGAAAAAAACTTTAAGACGTTAATGCAACGGCCTTCAGCTACTTTATCCACGTACTATGTTTAAGTGCTTTACGAAAATAAATAAGAAATTAATAGGGATTTGGTCGAACTCTCCCACTGTGCATAGAAGTGAAATGTTCTCTCATTGCTGAATCTTGTATGTATTTCTTCGTTTTAAGATTTTTCTGCTTATTTTCATTAATTTTCTTTTAAAATGAATGGAAAAATACTTAAGATCTCCCAATTATTCGAGAGGCGCAAATACTCTTTTTAACTGGCGCAATGACATGTTTTTTAAACAAAAGTCTTATTAAAATCCATTTTAAATATGTATAGTCTCACACTGTTTTTTTGTATAGAAAAGTAATTAATTTTGGTTAATTTTACCATAAATTCAAATTCAATTATTTTTTTTTTAATCTTATTATCAATTTTAAATGTTAATAATCAGGTATGAGATGAAAATCGGACGATTTCACAACGATCGTCTTTAGCAGATGTTTCGAGCGATCTTCAAATCCATTTCTGAATTATAGTCTTAATTTTTTATTCAAATTTAAAAGAATAGCTAGGAAAAAAGAGGAAAATGTTTTAGAAATCAATTTCTAAAAATACTGAAAACGACATTATCGATTTAAAATCGTTTTCATTCCATATCTGAATATATCTTAAGCTGTTTTTTTTTAAATAAAAAATTAAAAATTACTCTACTTTAGTTTTGTTAATTATACCTTTCGCCGAAGGTAAACGGATATATATATGTTTGTCATCCCGTAATTTCTACATTATTGATCTTAGGCCCTATGAAGAATATATATCCTGGGTCCTTATGAGTAGCGGAGTTGAATTAACGACATCTTTCTGTCCGTGTGTATGTTGCAATGGGTCTTCCGAAGACCACAGAAATTATTTGGACTAGGTTGTTATATATTTATGTCACATATACTCCATTAAAGTCTGCTATTAAAATTTAGCCAGATCGGTCCTCTAGTTTTACCCATATGTGAGGTTAGGTTAGAAAGGCCAATATGGTCCATTGTGACGCCTTAATAAGTGAAAGAAATCTATTATGAATGAAAGAAAGAAATGAGAAAAAGTAAAGAGTGAAAGCACAGGAAAGGAAGATAGTGGAAGATAAGAAATCGGACAGAACAAGCAAAAACAACCCTATCAAACAGAAAAACTGTCCTACATTTTCCCAGCCCCCAGCCTCCTGTCGCTCAGCCAGGTCATTCCCATTACGAATCCCGTCATATTCTCGAGACCGCAGCCCGAGATATATCCCAATTCGTGCAGGAATCTGCTACCCAGCCACCTCAACCTGCTGTTTTGTAGCCAGGGATAGTGGCACAGAAAGTGCTTAATTGTCTTCAACCCTTCTGAGTCCTCACACAACCTACATATATCCGATAAGCCAGTCCCCATTTTCACCCCCATTCTGCCTGTCATACAGAGGTCCTGACGCAGGCTCTACTCTTAGCCAGCATCGCGTCCGAATTCGAACTACTAAGCATCGGCCACAGCGTGCTTAATACTCGGCAGTCCGTTCGGCCCCGACAAACCAGATAATTTCCGCTCATAACCCATTCCCCTATTCACCCAAAGTAGCCCATTGGAGGCCTGACCACCTGCAAACTGTTAGGATCCTCCATTTCCCAGCCCAGTCTCGCCAACTCATCAGCTATCTCCTTGCCAGGGATGTTGCAGTGACCCGTACCCAGCAGAGCCTCACAACATAATTCCATAAGATTTCTGCTAGAGCCCTCCTGTAATCGTCCACTATCCTGGAGTTAACATAAAAGCCCATCAAGGCCCTAAGAGCCGCCTGCCTGTCCATATATATACTGACCTTCGAGCCCTTGGGAATGTTAGGCCCTACCAATTCCATGGCCCTGAGAACCCCCAAAACCCCCGCCTGAAATATATATATATATATATATATATATATGATCTTCTGGGTCCAGATCCTCGATGTAGACCCCCGCACCCGTGCCGTTCATCTTTGAATCATTAGCGAAAATAGCAAATCCCCTATACTATCAACCCTGGCCTGACAGCTCTCCCTAGAAAGCAGTATCACCTCTGGCAGATTGCCAAAATCGACGCTAGTGACCAAATTATCCGTAGAGCCGGGCGAACCCAGGTGATAACCACCAGTACTAATTTCATCCAAGATCCGCGAGTGTCTCTCCGTGAAATTTCCCAACAGTCCTAGCTCTCTCAGACTAAGAATGCTCCTGGCTGCCATTCCCATCACATACTGCTATATAGACAAAAGATGAAGAATAATTTCCAAAACCGCCGGAGGAGTACTTCTCAAAGCACCTGTCATGCCGATCGAAGCACATCTCTGAGCCTTCGACAGGTCCCTCCGACTAGCCAGTCTTAATGCCTCCGACCAAACACAGCATCCATCCGTAAGAATGGGTTTTACCACCGAAGTGTACAGCCATCCCACAACTGACCGTCGGAGTCCCCAGCTCCTACTTATCGACGATCTGCAAGCATTGTAGGCATTGAGACCCCCCTTTAGTCTCTCCTGAGTATTCCTCCTCCAGGACAGCTTACTGTAAAGAAAAACTCCTAGATACTTAGCAATATCAGATAGGCAAAGTATCCCTAGTACCGGCAGCCTAATAGGAGAGATGATACCTGGATATTTTGTAGCATAGCCGGAAATATACCATCTGGTCCTTCCGATTTGTACGACCCAAAAGTATTAACTTCCCATGTTACCTTTTCCAACTTGATAATATCCCCCACCTCTTCCTTTATCCACCTCCCGAGCCCGATTATTAAAAGGGGTTAGCACACCCCACCTGTCCCCCCATCCCAGGATCCACACATCCCGTGAGTCTACATGAGCAAACAGAGATTCTGAGCTAGATTCCGTCCACGAGCCGTCCGATCTCTGAATAAATCCCGGGACCACAGGGTCCTTGGAGAAAATTCTTCTGATCCAATGACCCGCTAAATTTTTTCCACGAGTCTCTCTTCGTCCTTCTAATATCTTCCTTATACCTATTATAACTTATCCTAAAGTTACTTCAATCCTCATCCCTACGCGTATACTTCGCTCTATTGAATAACCTTCTGACAGTGGTCCTTTGACTCTTCAACTCACCTGTCCACCATTTCGGTTGCGAACCTACCTACCCTAATTTTACCCATAAATCCCTTGTTGTTTTTGTTTTTTATTTCTTTTTCCTTTATATCTGGAGAACGGTGAATCAAAGTTTCCGAAATAGTTACAAGCATATTGGTTATCAATACACAGCATCGCACAAAATGTGGGCGAGATTGGAGAAGTGGGTGTGGCACCTCCCTCACAAAGACATTACAGATTTATGTATATCCAGAGAAGGCAGGAGCCAGTTTCCAAACTAGGCACGAACATCATGGCTATTAATACACAACATCCGAAAAAAGGTAGGCGGCTTTGGAGAAGTGGGAGTGGCACAAAATAAATAAATTGATATCTAAAGAACAGTATTTAATTCAAATTTAATATGCGTATAAAAAAAGCTTATGCATAGATCTAAAACTATGCATGAACTTGTATATATATATTTTTTATCAAGTTCATGTTGTAAATTCATTACTTCACTAAAAATTTAATGAAAAATAATAATTATAGTATTTCTTCTATGAAAATACTATTAAGCGGATTGTTCCTAATAAAATTATATTTGGTGCTTTTTGGTAACAATCTGAAAACTCTGGCCATAACTTCATTGCAAACTTTATTATATGTACATATGTGTGAGTCTTAACCTAGCGCAACTTTTCATTTGTTTTTACTTCTTCGCATCATCAACAGCTTGTAGTAAAGAATGGATAAACGAATATGAGATGAGATATGTATATACATACATATATAGTAAAATATTATATAAATACACATGTATATATGTATATATACATACACGAATTTTCGTTTGCAAGTATTTGTTTTGGAGATTTTATTTGATATACTCCTTTATTATTGCTTAACTTGACATCTTCATTTGTGTCAAAAGTTCATTGAACTCTGTGTTTTTGTACAAATTGTTTGGCCTTCTTTGTCTGTAAAATGACTGCAAATTTTAAAGAAAAAACTATTTTGTTCGTAGTAGGTACATTAGACAGGTACAAATTATGCAACATTGTAGTCTAAACTAATCAAATATTACTCGTATATGTATACTTTTTCTTAAAAATAAGCTATTAGTGTGCAAATCAGTTCAAATACTTATTTAAAAAAAGACTTAAAAATTATAAACACAAATATGTAGGTATAAAAGATTTGGAGACACCGATTATTTCATAGATATTTTTATAATAACTGTAACTGTTGGTTTAAAAGAAAAATATTTTCATTAAATTTTCCATAAGAAATTTCATGTAAAACTCTATGGCAGCTTTAAAGTTCTTTATACAAAAAAACTTATACGTTGCGTAGTGCAAGTCTTTTTTGTGTTCCGTTTTATAACCTCAATTTATTTTATTTATCAAAAATAGTACAACAAATGTATGAAATTCATAGGTTATTTTTCTTACCTTACCATTCTTCCGTCTCTAATGTCAGAAAGCGAGGATAACGTTGTTGAGGCGTTTGGTTAATTCCATAAGGATACATGGCGTCCTTTAAAGATTTATAATTGGAATACAAGTACACTTTGTGATTGATGGAATCCTGGGTGTGTACTATTTTTAAAATGTGTGTCCTTCGTGCAGATTTTAAGGTTTCTTGAAATGGAGTAGTTAATAGACTCTCAGATTTTGGGCTTATTGCAATCCAGTATAGTTCCAATCTACTCATGTCCAGATATGATCATCACTTCAACCGCTTGATGTGAAAGTTAAGAGGAAGCGGATGAACAGGGGAGCCAACAGCTATAATTTCAATTAATCCTGCTGCTTCTTAATAACAAATGGAAATGGCGAAGATACAACCGATCTGTTGAAACTAAAACGCACATTACATATTTACAATAACATCGGTGTAGGTATTTACTATAAATTTTTTACGTTCACAGACTCTTAAATTCAAACAGACGAATTTTAAATAAATATTTATGTTTATTAACTGTTTATTTAATTAATTGGCAAACTTGAGCTTTTTTTTTGTTTTACTTCACTTTGCTCATTTAGTTTTACGAAAAAAGGTAAAAATACTAACGTATTTTGTGGGATTGCCATATTAAAAACATATGTTTGCCATAAATGTCAAAATACGTGCTAAAAATTAGTATTATCAAAACATAGAATTTAGGGTAACCAAAGTATCAATAACTTAAAAATATTATTTGTTTTCAAATTTTGGAAAAGTAAAGAGTGGAGAATATCAGGTGGTTCATTTACTTTACTAGCAGAAACTTTCAATGAGAGAGTAAACTTAAAATTTACAAAATTTGTGTCCTAACTGCTCAAAAAAATAAGTTGATAAGTTGGCTTAAGCAACTGTAATACATGTAAATCATATGTGTCAAACTATCTTGAACTTTTTATTAAGTTTTATTAATCTGTCATTTGCTTAAGCAAAGTGCGAACCTGATCGCACTTTCCGTACGGAATCAAATATTTTTTGATTTTGTTTTTATATCCTCCACTACCACTAGTGGTGAATGAGGGTATACTAAGTTTGTCATTCCGTGTGAAACCTTTTTTATTATACATCTAAGACCCCATAAAGTATATATATTCTGGCTCCTTGAGTAGTTCCAAGTCGATTTAGCCATGGGTGTCTGTCTGGTCGCCTGTTGAAAACACGCTCACTTTCGTAAAACGCAAAAGAAAAGAACTAACTT
This sequence comes from Pollenia amentaria, assembly GCA_943735925.1. Lineage (NCBI taxonomy): Eukaryota > Metazoa > Arthropoda > Insecta > Diptera > Polleniidae > Pollenia > Pollenia amentaria. Next base: position 648,549 of record OX031007.1, read on the forward strand.
GGTCTCAAATTTCTTGTAGTTCAATTTCTTCGGTTCAGTTGGATCAGAAGTATGAATCAAAATGTGGAACCACCACCCTAAAAAAAATTGATAATTTTGATACAAAAACTAACATAAATGGTGGAATAATGCACGGAATGATATGACATTTTGCACGAATTTGCTTTATACGACTGCAAATCATACTGTTACATTTCGTAAAGATCGGTCCATAATTGACCACAGGCCCCATATAAGCCCTACTCGCGGAAAACAGTTTAGTGCGCCTAAAGCCGTAATAAATAACGCTATTATACTAAAATTTGGTACGTCACAGTTTTATAGGACCAAAAATCACCCTGTAAAATTTATTGAAGATCGGTCCATAATTTACACTAGGTCCCATATAAACCCTACTCCCGGAAAACAGTTTGGGTACGTTCGTAAATTCAGTTGTTGCGCATCAGTAAAGTGTAATGTTCGTAAAAGCATCACTTGTAAGAAATTTGGCATTACTCTCATAGATCAAAAGTTTTTAATGCAGTGATGCCGCAGCTCTGTAGCAAAGTTTTGCAATTATTGCATCAGTTATTTTTCTGATATTATATTATGTTCGTTTCGGAAACTTTTGAAATTTAGCTCGTACTCAAAAATTCAAACTTTGCACAGCTGTTGTGCAGTAATGAAGCATCAGCATGCATCACTTCACCAGTGATGCACAGTTTTTCTGTGGTTTTTATGCAATTACGAACGTACCCTTTAGTACGCCTAAAGCCAAATAAAGCCCACTTTGGGAAAATAATTAAATTCGCCTAAAACCATGACAGATATATTTATTGCGGTAAAATTTCTTCCAACTTAGATTCATATGGCCAGTAAAAATATGCAATTTTGTGAAATTCACTATTAGCGCTAAACCTTATTATACTGCTGCTTTGAAATGTATTCTTCTTTATTTTTTGTAATACCAGAAATCAGTGTTCAGAATTTTGGGATGATTGGTCCATAATTTACCAAAGGTCCAATTCAAATTACCCTCCTAAAAATCATTTTAGTGCGGCTAAAACTGTTACGAATCATGATATTTTATCAAGCCAGTTCAAAGGTCTAACAAGAAACGCATAAAACTTTCTTATTGTCGGTCAATAATTTAAAATAGGTCTAAACCACAACCAATTGTAATGCTGACGTTCGTTTTTGTGAAGCTTAGTTAATAAAATATATGTACTTATCTTATAGAGCCCACTCCTGTAGCAAAGATTCGGCACAGCCGAATATAGCACTCTAACTTGTTTTAAATGCATTGAAGAGACTTTAATAATTTTTGGCAGAAGCTTAAGCAAGCATATGTATGTATGCATATGGTTGTCAAACCATATTGAACTTATTGTTAAATTTTATGAATCTGTCATTTTCTTAAGCAAAGTGCGAACCTGCAAAGTGCGACATGCATTTGAGAAACTTTTTGTTAATTTTTGACAGCTTAAAAGTGCTGACTTGTCAAATGTCTTACTGCAAAATAAATACATGTCGTATGTTTCCTTTAAGATATTGCATCTGTAAAAGTCATGCAAGGTCATCTAACAAAATTTCAATTAGAGCGTGCTCTATTTTCTTCTGACAAAACATCTGACATCAGATTTCCGTGAAAATAACAAAGTAGTTAACAAAGTAAATCTCGTTTCACACAAAAAAAAGAGAGCAACAAAATATGTCTCTCTTATCGTGATTAAAATTGAGTATTTCCGGCTGAGCCGAACTAAATTTAGGTGCAGCCAAGTTAAAATAGTGAAATATTGTGAATAAATATGGTAACTTTGTCCATTTTAAAGAGAATTATATCTTCTTCTTGTTTTCGGTGTATGGGAGAGTATTTCGGCTTTTAACAAGATAACAAAGTAAAACCGGAAATGGTGTTTAATAATAAATAATTAAAATACTACAACAAACTATAAGAAAAAAAATAAGTTAACAAATGTTAATGTTAAATGGATTCCTTAAAATATATGATATAATAACTTTATAATTTCCTAACGTATTTTGTCGAACAAAGTATAAACAACTTTTTTGACTAAGGGGCCAAAATTAGGACATCCTCCGAAGGTTGGCTATATGTGGCGTATAGCTGGGTACTTTAGCTACATTTTGGATTTAACTTAAGTTTTTTTTTGAACAAAGCTTAAAAAAATAACTTTCTATTAAACTTCACTCATTTTTTCTTTTGGCTAAGGGGCCAAAATTAGGACATCCTCCGAAGGTTGGCTATGTGTGGCGTATAGCTGGGTACTTTAGCTACATTTTGGTATATAATTTATATTTAACTAAAGTTTTTTTTTGAACAAAGTTTAAAAAAATAACTTTCTATTAAACTTCACTCATTTTTTCTTTTAGCTAAGGGGCCAAAATTAGGACATCCTCCGAAGGTTGGCTATATGTGACGTATAGCTGGGTACTTTAGCTACATTTTGGTATATAATTTATATTTAACTTAAGTTTTTTTTTGAACAAAGTTTAAAAAAATAACTTTCTATTAAACTTCACTCATTTTTTCTTTTGGCTAAGGGGCCAAAATTAGGACATCCTCCGAAGGTTGGCTATATGTGGCGTATAGCTGGGTACTTTAGCTACATTTTGGTATATAATTTATATTTAACTTAAGTTTTTTTTTGAACAAAGTTTAAAAAAATAACTTTCTATTAAACTTCACTCATTTTTTCTTTTGGCTAAGGGGCCAAAATTAGGACATCCTCCGAAGGTTGGCTATATGTGACGTATAGCTGGGTACTTTAGCTACATTTTGGTATATAATTTATATTTAACTTAAGTTTTTTTTGAACAAAGTTTAAAAAAATAACATTCTATTAAACTTCACTCATTTTTTCTTTTGGCTAAGGGGCCAAAATTAGGACATCCTCCGAAGGTTGGCTATATGTGGCGTATAGCTGGGTACTTTAGCTACATTTTGGTATATAATTTATATTTAACTTAAGTTTTTTTTTGAACAAAGTTTAAAAAAATAACTTTCTTTTAAACTTCACTCATTTTTTCTTTTGGCTAACGGGCCAAAATTAGGACATCCTCCGAAGGTTGGCTATATGTGGCGTATAGTTGGGTACTTTAGCTACATTTTGGTATATAATTTATATTTAACTTAAGGCCCTAATCATGTACAACGCAGCAAAACGCCAAACAATAACATTGAAAGCACAAACAATGTCATAAATATTTTGTAATTTTGTTGTTGCTTTCAACAGAAATTCATGTACCGTTTTAAAATTTTCAACGACACAAGCAATGGAGTGTTTGAAATTTTAAGACGCAATGTGAATTTCTGTAGAAAGCAACAACAAAATTACAAAATATTTATGACATTGTTTGTGCTTTCAATGTTATTCTTTGGCGTTGCGTTAGTTTTGTGGCGTTGCGCTGCGTTGTACATGATTAGGGCCTAAGTTTTTTTTTGAACAAAGTTTAAAAAAATAACTTTCTATTAAACTTCACTCATTTTTTCTTTTGGCTAAGGGGCCAAAATTAGGACATCCTCCGAAGGTTGGCTATATGTGGCGTATAGCTGGGTACTTTAGGCTACATTTTGGTATATAATTTATATTTAACTTAAGTTTTTTTTTGAACAAAGTTTAAAAAAATAACTTTCTATTAAACTTCACTCATTTTTTCTTTTGGCTAAGGGGCCAAAATTAGGACATCCTCCGAAGGTTGGCTATATGTGACGTATAGCTGGGTACTTTTACTACATTTTGGTATATACTTAATTTATATTTAACTTAAGTTTTTTTTTGAACAAAGTTTAAAAAAATAACTTTCTTTTAAACTTCACTCATTTTTTTTTTGGCTAAGGGGCCAAAATTAGGACATCCTCCGAAGGTTGGCTATATGTGGCGTATAGTTGGGTACTTTAGCTACATTTTGGTATATAATTTATATTTAACTTAAGTTTTTTTTTGAACAAAGTTTAAAAAAATAACTTTCTATTAAACTTCACTCATTTTTTCTTTTGGCTAAGGGGCCAAAATTAGGACATCCTCCGAAGGTTGGCTATATGTGACGTATAGCTGGGTACTTTAGCTACATTTTGGTATATAATTTATATTTAACTTAAGTTTTTTTTTGAACAAAGTTTAAAAAAATAACTTTCTATTAAACTTCACTCATTTTTTCTTTTGGCTAAGGGGCCAAAATTAGGACATCCTCCGAAGGTTGGCTATATGTGGCGTATAGCTGGGTACTTTAGCTACATTTTGGTATATAATTTATATTTAACTTAAGTTTTTTTTTGAACAAAGTTTAAAAAAATAACTTTCTATTAAACTTCACTCATTTTTTCTTTTGGCTAAGGGTCAAAATTAGGACATCCTCCGAAGGTTGGCTATATGTGACGTATAGCTGGGTACTTTAGCTACATTTTGGTATATAATTTATATTTAACTTAAGTTTTTTTTTGAACAAAGTTTAAAAAAATAACTTTCTATTAAACTTCACTCATTTTTTCTTTTGGCTAAGGGGCCAAAATTAGGACATCCTCCGAAGGTTGGCTATATGTGACGTATAGCTGGGTACTTTAGCTACATTTTGGTATATAATTTATATTTAACTTAAGTTTTTTTTTGAACGAAGTTTAAAAAAATAAGTTAGTGACGAATTTTTTAATTTGTGCAGGTTTTCCAAAAAGTTTGTTGGAAGCCGAAAATCATCTCCCATGTAGAAAGAAAGAAGAAGAACATGCACTCACTTTAGTTCTCTCGAATTCGGGCATATGATGTTGCCATATAGATTTACATGCACTTAGTTTCAGGGATGGAAAGTTGTTTTATTTTTACTTATATCTTAGAAAAAATTTAATATTTATCGAAACAAACTAAATAACTATCTACATATTTGGTTTTAAATTTCATTCAAATTCAAAAAGTATGTAATTACAACTATTAACAAAATGTAAGAAGTTTAAACGATTAAAAAACTTAATACATATCGCTACCTGAAACACAAAATGCCATGTGGAGAAATAAAGGTAAATATGTATGTAGTTCATTCAAATACAAGTGAAAAAAAGTTTAATTAAATAAAAAACACCGGCTTCGCTGATTAAATCATCCCTGGATAGCCAGACTCCGGCCGGACGCAAGAATTTTCACCACTATGGTATAAAAAATAATAATGGGTAAAGAATTTTTAAATAAATTTTGTATATAAAAAAAGATCTGTTCAAAAGCTTAAAAAAGATACTAATATTGGTCATATACGTTAAGAAATGTAGTGGAAAATCGCATATACGTATATATGAAAACTAAAGAGGTCCACAACTCGAAGATTATGCATTAGCGCCACTTTTTTCACTTAATATTTTCTTCTTGTGTTTAAATTTTTGATCACCCTATATACTTATTTTTTTATTGTGTCGGTGAACTAGATTTAATCCATATAAATCATCTACCAGAATTGGGACATAATTCTCGACATTGTCGGTAAATTTATAATTTGTAACATTTCTAACATAAATCTATGTACGTTAATAATTATTTTCTATGTTTAAAACTGCTGTATTTCAAAATCTGGATAATGGCTGAGATTAGCACAACGAGTTGATAAAGCTTTTTTTTGTGATGAAATATTTCTATATTTTTGATATGACTTGTCCTGCTATCTAAGTTTTTAGTTTATTTTTTGTTGTACCTATATATACCTTATTACACTGTCCACTATCATTACCCTTACAAGGCTTTTGAAACCAATCTATTAATATCATATTTCCTCTTCATATTATCAATGTGTCCAAATATGAAAGGCTTGAATTAGACTCCCCTTTTAATTGTAAATGAAATGAGTTAAAAATATCAAACATTTATATTCCTGATTCCGGAATTATAAAAAATAAATCATCAACATATAATAATAAATAAATGTTATTGAATTTAAATGAAGAAAAATGCATTAAAATTGGCTATGTCGAATCTTATTTACTAGGGAGATCGATTATTCGACTTTTTTCAAAAACCCGTTTTCAGCTTCTCACCATTTACATACCTTCGTCCTCAGTGCAAATTAGAAGTATTAACCAAATTTGAACAAATGATCTACAAAATTGCAACTTGTACTTTGCGCACAAATTTAACATGGGCTGAAAACCATCCAGACGGACGGATAGACGTCGTTAGTTTACTTTTAAACAGAGTTCGAAAAATAACTGTACACTAAGGTAGTGTACTTGTCTAACCGCACAAACTCTAAATCTTATTTTTTTGTTTGTGAATTTGCACACAAACAAAATATTGTACATAACTATTGTGAGCTGATGACAAACACTTAGATAACTTACCGAACTTATTTTAGAGTCCGTGTTAAGTTCTTTTGAGGTACTTATTCTGTATTTTTTAGTGAACACGTAGTTAACTTTTAGCTAACATTAAATGTTTTTTTAGTGTCTGCGTAGTTAACATTTATTGTTCTTACTTTTTTTAAAGGAAATATTTAAAATAATAAATCCTCGGTATGTATGGGAAAGAAAATAAGAAATATAATTTTTTAATGGTTTGTTTATTTATTGGAAAAAAACCCAAAATATATTTTGAAGTTAAGTTTTATAACAGGATTGCAAAAATATATGAAACATGCAAAAGTATACTAATGTTTTAATAAAAAATAGTATTTATATCAAAAAATAAATCTTAATAGGTGTTTATAACAGTCGCTCAAAAATATAGTACAAAAAACAAGTGCGTTTGTGTTTTGAGAAATTTATTTAAAACTATCAAATTGAATATTATAAGGATAGACATTTTTATGCGTGGGTGTGTTGATCAAAAAAATTTCTTACTTAAATTCATATGGCCAGAAAAAATATCATGCAAATTTGTGTAATTTACTGTTAACACTAAAACTAATTACACTGCTGTATTGAAATTTATTCTAATTTATTTTTTGTAATACCAGAAATCAGTCTTCAGAATTTTGGGATGATTGGTCCATAATTTACCATAGGTCCAATACAAATTACCCTCCTAAAATTATTTTAGTTCGGATAAAACTTTTACGAATCATGATATTTTACTCAAGCCAGGGGGGCTACTCTCTATTGCGATGCGAAAGAAAATGGTGGCAAATCTAGCGATTGGTACTCTTTAATGTGTTTGCGCATTTGTCTTTCGCATCTTTTTAGTTTTTTCTTTTCGCAAACCATCACTATTTATTTTATTTAAATTTTCCAATTTAAAATATTTTTACATATTTTGGCATTTTATTGATGTCAATCTGCGCAATCTTTAATTTTTATTACCAATATTGCTTCATTTTAAAAAAATTTGCGAAAGTGATAGATAGTACCAAGTTGACATTTAGCTTTCGCATCGAAATCAGTTTCGCATCGCAATAGAGAGTAGCCCCCCAGTTCAGTTCTAACAAGAAATGCATAAAATGTTCTTATTTTCGGTCAATAATTTAATTCAGGTCTAAGCCGCAACTAATTTTAATGCTGACGTTCGTTATTGGTCGCACAAAGAAAAACATGCAATTGCATACTTATGGTTTCCCTGGTAATCAGCCTTATTAAAGTTCTCGATGTCGAAAACGACTCTGTAGTAGAGTAATGTAACACACATCCTGTTGTTTAATCTACAACAAAATTCTACTACAAAATTCGACTTACGTTTTTACCGACATCGAGAACCGTTATAAGGCTGATTTTTTTTTCCATTCCAGAAATCGTTCTACATTTAGTAAATCTGCGACATTTGAATACCAAAATTGCACTTATTTCTCAATACATGTATAACATATTTTGTTCTACCTTTAAATATTAAAAAAGTTAGTTACGTGGTTTTGAATTTTAGCTAACGATATATTAAATTGTAACGTAACTCGCTGATCGACTAATTCATCATCGTACAGCTTAAACGCCTTAAACTGAGAAGTTGAAATTTGGAACGGACCGTGGTCTCTCACCAAATCGATCCACTAAGACGGAATTTTTGGAATTTCGAATGTAAAAAAGGGGTAAAAACGTGTTAATACGCTAACCTCATATTTTCTAAACTAAAAGAGATTAAAAAAATAATAATAACTATCATTGTACATTTAAAAACTAAGCGGTATCTCAGGTATCTGACACTTTTTTGATATCCCTTTTGGGACCCGATTACCGTAAAACATGTATTTTGAATTTTTTTTATTACCCCACCTATCTTATAAACCAATCAAATAAGAAATAAAAATTATATCACATTCGCAAGGCGAATTCATTACTGGTGACCCTAAAAGCCCTGCTAACTTTTTTTCTTTAGCTTTATAATTGTTGGATGTCAAAATTTTGTTAATTATCTTTGTTTCTGTTTTGATTTGTTTCGGTTTTTGACATTGTACAATGATTTTACAAAAAAAAATTGCTTGTGGTTTTTGTACGAGTTGTACTTGATGTACTACCGAGATTACCTGGAATAAATTCGCCTTACACATTCGTAAGTTGTCTAAACAATACAAATATAAATTTCTTACTTTTTCGGCACTCGAACGTTTAAGGGGTAAAAATCGTACGTATTTTTGGTACTTTTTTTAAAAAATATTTTTCTTTATTCATTTCCAGATAGCATATCGTCGGTCACAGGTTGACAACTCTTAACTCGCAAAAAAATTGAATCGGGGGTATTATTTCTTTTAATTTTTTTTTAATCTGAAATTATTTCAATACCTTTGTTTTCTTTACAACATCTTACAATAAATATCTCCTACTAATTTTGGTCTTTTTTATTAACTTCCAACACGGTTTAGTAACGGAGTAATAACGTTTTTTTTTTTTTGTCTCCTGAAAAGTACAAAAAAAACATGTTAAGAGTTGTCAACCTGTGACCGACGATATGCTGTTTTTTAGACGATCATGTTTAATATACAACTCCTAAAAGAATCATCTGATGATTATCTGACGAGTTACAATACCAAAAATATCTAATTGTTTTTTTTTTTACTTTTTTATAAATTTTTTGACCAGCGTCTTTTATTCTTGGAATGAACCTTTTGCGACTCTGTATGATTCATATAACAATTACTGAGCTAGCTAAATAAAAGCGTTCTTTTAAACATGAAAATTCTATTGTCAATTCAATTTCAATAAAACAAATGGAACTAAGGATCTGCCGAATATGATTTTCCAACCGGGTGGAGTTTAATTCGCGATCTAAGGCTTTGTTTCGTATACAATTGTATGAAAACGAGAAGAGTTGACATGAAAAATGCGCTTCATGTTTTATTTAGGTAGTTGTTATGCGGCTGAGCATTTCACGAATTGCACGAGAATCCCTATATGAGTCTCATACAATTCATACCATGCTTTCTGAAAGACTCGTTAGATAATCTTTACATACATCGCAAACGATTCCCTCTACGATTAATATAAGCGTCCTCCGCTGTGTTGTAGAAGTATCTCACAGAGGAATCAGCTTGTGTAAAGTTACTCCCGTGCGAGGAATCTTCTACGATTAAAAAGTGCGCTCGTCGACGATCAAAAACGCTCTTCGTAAGATTCCCAGGACTCTCATACGATTGAAAATGCTAGCTGGGTTGATATATACATTGCAAGGCTCTCTTAATGGAAGAACATATATGGGAATTCAATAGTCTCGTGTGCTGCTTCTTCAGCTACTAAAGTGCATAAGCAGTGCAATATATGTGTAACCAAAATGGCATCTGAAAAAGAAATCTAATTTTTTTTCTTTTTGTGTAAAAGTTAAAAATTTAGTGTGTTGCAGTTCAAATTCTTACTATTAACAAATTTGAAATACTTCGAGTGATATCCTTTATCATCGTTTCAATACAGAGGATCATCCGACCATTTTTTGAGAACAAAAATCAACATTCGCAGCAAACATCATAATCTTCCACAATGTAATACGACTGTCCCAAATTAACAATTTGGCTGAGTTCCAAAACATCATGCTTTGCAGCGCAAATCAAAAATGTATCATCAATATTAACGATGCATAGTTTTCTTATAATGAACGCATCATACTTTTTTGGTGCACTTTGGTACAAATAACATTGTAATAAGCTATACGGTTGCATTGCAGCATGCACTAAAAAAAGATAGTTGCTTTGCAACCGACGTTTTGTGACTCGGCCTTTGACAAAACTTCGAGTTGTCCAGTTCTACTAAGCCATTCATATTTTCAATCATCATTATGACCACAAACATAGTCTTTTTATTGTCGTATCAGCACTGGCACGATAAAATTCCTGTTGCAACAGAAGTTTCAACAGATTTTTCTCCAAAGAAATGTTTTCATCATTTCTCCGTATAAATTCCATGAGGTGTCTGAGGACACTGTTGAGGACCATTTCTTCGTTGGAGGATAACAAGAAAACTGAATCGATTGATTCCAAACGCACCATCAATTTAGGAAATGTTTCATTTTCTATGATGTGACGATCAATAAATTAATTTTAATTTAATTAATTTAATTTTAAGTTTAAATAATTTTTTACTTGGTTTTTAAAAAGAATGTGTGAGATGTGATCAGTGTTGCCAAAGGTTTAATGAATAAAAGCGCGCCTAAAATAGTTCTAAAATGTTCCACAGCTAAAAATGAAAGTACTAAATTAATTTTATATATTTGTTATTAAAAAAATTAAGGAACACATCTAGTTTACCAACGCAACTCCAAATAAAAAAAAGTACCTAGGGTGATAGAAAATGGAAAAATAAGAAGAAAAAATTAAATAAAAAAATTGGCGCAAACGCTTAGTTTTCGAGTTATGCACGTTTAAAGTTTTCATATAAATATGCGATTTGCCACTACAATTCTGACGGAATTAACTCTAACACACATGTTAGAGTGGAACAACTAACACTTGCTAAATAATGCCAATTTTTTAATATAATTTTTTCATACGCTTTGCCTGCCAATTCTTGTAAAACAATTGAATTGTTTTAATTAAATATTACAAAAGTTATTTGCCATGTTAAGCTAAAAAATTAATTTGCTTATCTCCTTTGCAACTACGTTGAATATTAAAGTAAAGGAGGGCATACTGATGGCGGCTCCAGAAAACGTGGTGGTAGATTTTCTGGAAATAACAGGTCATGTACGAAACAGTCGTGTTAAAAGAAGTGGTCTTCCAACAGGTAGCGGTCATTCGGTTGGTTGCTTTGGCCGGGATACTCGTTAAAGATTTAGTGGTGATAATAAAGGAGCAAATTATACAAAATATTTAAAATCCTGATGGGTTTTCAAGTATGTATGCATGTATGTATTCGGCTTTTTAGTCGCAAGTTGTTTGCAAAATAATATTTCTTTATATGATCTACTTTAATGAAGCATGCTTGATTATATTTTTTTAATAAAAACTTTATTTTAAAACTAAAATAAAAGGAAACCATCATTTTATAAAGGTTAGTACTAACCAATTTTTACGCTATGAATAACTAGTTAGTGCTAACCTCTATTTACGTTATGACTAACTAGTTAGTGTAAACCTTTATTTACGCGATCACTAACTAATATAAAGCAGCGTAGTAAGCAGTGCAGATATATGTTCCGTAGTCGAGTGGAATTAATTAGTTAGAAAGAGATGCAAAATCACATGTACACAAGAGTTTCGGTTAGTTTTTTCATTTTGCTCTTAATAAACTAATAGAAACTTTATCCAGTATAGTGGTCAAAACTACCGGTCATTTTACTAGTAAAATGACCGGTAGTCTTCTTGTGGGGTAGTTAGCATTTTTAATTAACTGTTTAAATGCGGATTAACATACAAAAATTGTTTTTACAATTGAAATATTGTTTCTTTATACATATAATGGCAACATATATACATATAAATATATAGAGAAATATATATATATATATATAAATATACATATATTTATATATACATATAATATATAGATTTAGCTACATGTTCATGACCTAAAACTTTATGTTAAATTTTGTATATTTTTTACAATAAAATAGTTATTTGTTCATTTAAAGAATTTGTTAGGTTTTTTTTACATCATAATCGGTTTATAAATTTATAGTTTATATAATTATTTAAATTTATCATTATTTTTGCATAAATTTCCGCACAACCCAAGAGGTACTATGCTATGTGCGTTGCCAATTACTTTTCAATTATTTTCATTCTTACATTAACTTAAATTTACTTTGGCATACATATATCACAGAATCGACCTTAAATCTTATCCTAAGTTAAGTAATAACATTTCTACTATGATAATTTATTTTGTTCAATTAGGTATTTTACAAACGTTAGAGTTTCTTCTACAATGTTTATGTGTACAATTTCTACAAACATAAAAACTACAAACTTTACAAACAAAAACATATTTGTCATCAATCTTAAGGCAACCACAATAGCAACAAAACCTTGTTATCGCCCTGATGTTTTAGTAACCATCTTTTCATTTCCTTTCTAAACTCTTCGGGTTCACACAAATTTGTTAATGACTGATTTTGAAGTATTTTTAATGCATACATTAAAACAAAAATTCGACAATTTGAGCCATCTTGTTGTGTTTCTCTTTCTGTAATTTCTTTATACTTCCACAAATTTTTACTAGTTCCCAACTCAGCTTTGAAGGTATTATATATTTCTTTACCCACATTTTGAGATAAAAATGAATTAACCGCATTGCCGGTATAAGTATAACATAAACATAAAGAAGACTTTATATTTATTTTAATTAAAATTGTTAAATAAATGAGAATGTACTATATACATATGTACATTAAACAATTAGAAAAAATGAATAAATTTGTTTTTATGCTTACTAAAAACTTTTGTATTTTTGCAAGCTCGTCCCACTTCTTAATAAACTACAAATATTCAAATAAATAAATATAATGAAATAAATATACTCCCATATTCATAAAAAATATTTTAGGTTTATAGCAGGTTTATGAAACGAATTTTCAATGAAAATTTGTTTAATAAACTATTTATAAATATCAAATAAATTCTTATGAATATCGGGGATAATAAATAAAAAACACTACAATTGTTAACTTCTTCTTTTTTATCGTAATAAAATATTGCCATGTTAACCAATAATTTTGTTCTAAAAACTGCTACCACAATTCTAAAAAACAATTTTTTCCCTAAAAACACACATTTACGGTCTGGCAGCACTTAAAACAAAAAACTCACTTTTGAGCACAATTGAGTAATATTTCCTCTCTCTTTTATGAGTGAAAAAATTTACTTTGTTATCTACTTTGTTATCTTCTCGTCCACTGACATCAGCTGTGTCAGAAATCTATGCCGGGATCATAAGCCGGCTGAAGTTAATATATAACAATACCGATATACATATGTATGAGCATTTCACCATTGAATAGAAATTATACATTTATATATATGTATATGTATATAAAACGTTTGATTATAATATGCCAAATTAGTTTCTTCGGATTTAAGGAAAAAATGTTAAGATGACTGAACTCTTTTACGGCGCAAATAAACATTTTTGTGGCGGCAGCACGCTATTTTGAAGCTGAGAACTACTTTGAAAAAAACAGAGTCAATGTCAGATGCAAATTACATATACGTTTGTGACCAAATATTATAAACCTTGTGTTAAACAGCAATTTTGCAGACATACACAATTACATGTGACTTTAAAAGTTGACAAGTCAGATGTAAAAAACATGCATATTATAGTTGGGCCTTAAAAGTAAATGAACGCTTTACCATAAGGCGAATTAATTTTTAAGGTGGCGTTGAAAACACGGCTGAGCTACTTTTTTCATACTTAGATATAGAAATGCCAAAAGTTGCTTGTGTTTTTGACATTTCGACCAACGAAAGCAACAAATAAAAAACAATGTTCTATGTTTTGGTGTTGTACTTGCTGTAGTATGTTCACCACCGTTTACATGAATTCGCCTTGCTATACCAGTAAACACCAGCACGTAAGGCATATCGAAAGTACTAAGCTGTAAGATACGAGATTATCTCTTCCTGAATTGAATTGTTAAGAACTTTTTGCGCAAGAATATTAATCTTAAATTTTGGAAAAGAAAAAAATATTTTATGTTAAGGAAAAACTTTTTATTGAGGAATTATGAAAATTATTTTTGTTTTGTAAACAAAAACAGAAATTTAAATTGGTATGCTCTTTTTTCACTCTCACGGTCCCAGTTTTTCGAATAGGTAAACACTTAATATTAAAATAAGCAATAATTTTCTGTTATTGAACAGACCTATTAATTAATGCATTTAATAATAACTGCCCATAGGTATGTTAAATTTTACGATACATATACATACATAACAATAAATTTCACTTTATTTTTGTAAGTTATTTCAACCTGTTAACTTAAATCAGACCGTGATTTAAAAATCATGTTTTATTTTTAATTCCTTTTAAAAGTTGCTTCCAAAAACACAACAGATTCAAACGATGATTTTTCTAAATGGTTTATCGGTATCTTCTTTACTTGACAAAGGGTATCCACCTGAGATAATTTTTTTTTTATCAGCAAACGTCAAATTCAATCGCAGAAAGTATTATCTTACGTGTGGACTCTCAAAAAAACAATATTTTAAAAAATCTAAAAACCAAAAAAAAGAATGAAAATAATAAAAACGATACAAGTTTACTGCACGAGAATCAGTCAATTATGAAATCTTATAAGATACGTGTTGCCCTTGTTTAATATGAAGAAATGTATTCTCTCATTCTGCAGACGTTCTCTCAGATATTATATCTCAGGTGGAGACCCTGTGTGAGAGATGCTGCCACATTGAGAAAAAAATAAAATGAAGCAACATAACAAAAATACAAATGTGTGCAAAGAAAAATATAAAAAAGATACAAAGAACAGAAAATGTGAATTTTTCTCTACTCCGCTTGCTTGCGAATTCAATGAATTCGCCTTGCTCTACACCGTATACAACAAACACCACAAATCATGCATTAAAAAACATGGGAAAAATCACTGTCTGAATATGGTACAAAACTATAAGGGGTTTCACGATAGTCATTGTGTAAATTTTCATGATTTTCGAGAGCATACCGGTTTTTTTGTGCAATGTGCTATTTATTGTTCTAAACCAGTGGTGTCAATTATGATTGTGTTGGTGCGATTACTCTTGTCTCTTACATTCCCAGCGGGAGAAATCTGCGGTTGC
This sequence comes from Pollenia amentaria, assembly GCA_943735925.1. NCBI lineage: Eukaryota > Metazoa > Arthropoda > Insecta > Diptera > Polleniidae > Pollenia > Pollenia amentaria. Next base: position 663,663 of record OX031007.1, read on the forward strand.
GAGGACTATAACGAGGCCTAATTAGCATACATATTTTGCTATGAAGACTTTAAAGCAATTAATAATTATACAATTATCGAAAAATGTTGAGTTATGGACAGACACAATCAGTTATTATTTAAATAAATTTAATTTGGAACCTGCATTTCGCAGAAACTTTGCTTATTTTTTGGAAAAATTGAGCACTTTACAATATTTGAAGTCTTTTTACAACCTTATACAATTCTTTCCAATATTTTTAATTTTTGTCTTCTTGTGATACCCAATATTTCAAACTATCTTAATAAAACTTTTTTTTAATCATATATTGATTTTCCCTTTCTTTGACTTCATATTGTTGAATATCATTATGGAAATGATCGAAATGCCTTTTCAAACAATTTAATCTCTTAACTTCAAATGTTTTAAATCATAAGAGACATTGAAAATCATTAAATGCATTTTATATCATAAAATATTTTTTATATGGCATCATTTATCTTTTTTTTAATAAACTCATCCGCTTGCATGCTCGTTATCGCTGCCTACAAGACTACTTAATAAAATTCAAATTTGAAGTTTACAGAAGCTCAATAAACACAACATCAAGGCGAATTCATCACAGTTAAGGCCATGTCCAAGGCGAATTCATTTTCAGGTGGCGTTGAAAACACAGCTGTGCTACTTTTTTCTTGAATAATTGGGTAGAGAAATGTCAAAAGTTGTTTACAATTTCCCCCCATAATTATGTAGAGAAATGTCAAAAGTTGTTAATGTTTACATTGTAAACGGAAGTTATTGAAAACTCAATTTAAAAAAAGCTGTGATGGTGAAAATTTTATTATGTTATGTGTACATATATATTATTTATTTATTTATAAAAAAATAATAAAAAGTGCTAAAAAAAGTGTATAAACATACATAGGAATGAAGATGATTTTTAAAGGAAGAAATAGTAAAAACAACCATCTCCATGTTTAAAAATTTAAAACTAATGCAATACATTCTGTTGTAACATCGCGTTTATATTGCTTAAGGGACAAATCAAGATGATAAATGTTTGGAAATATTTCTTGACTCCACGTTAAACAAACTTTTCTTTTTTACGATTACACACTGAAAACTTTTCTAACACAGCTTTTTTTTTGGTGTCTTCGATTTTAATTTGCATTGTAATTTTCAGAAGATCATTTATTTTTTAGTTCTCCTGTTGTTGTTCTTTTTTGCTGTTCATGCATGCGAACAAATTTCTCTTTAATGGGTATTGCCTTGATGTGGCCCTGTTGAACCAAGTACCTTATTGAAACGGTGGTCCCACTGAAACATATCCAAATTATAATAAAACCGTTGGCTTCATGTAATAAGAAGCTTACCTAAAGTGACTGCATAATTTCTGGGGATGCCACTTTGTAGCACAAATAAGCGACAGCCCAATGATAAACAGCGAAATCCACAAATCAATCCCATTAAGCGACCATGTACACTGGTATCAAAGCATACCAGTATTAAATACGTTTTAAATAAACTTGCAATTTTTATATAACACAATGTGATAAATTTATTTATTACTGCTCAACATTTTTCACTATTCTTTTACAGTCCTTGGACTATTTTTTTTGAACAAAATAAGCAATAATTTTTAACTTTAAAAATAAAATAATTAGGAAATAAATAAAAAAAGACAACTTCTTTCAAACTTATGTAGAGAAACGTCACAAGTTATTTACAATTAAATTCGCCTTGTTTACGTTTATTGACATGCCGACCAACTAAAGCAACAATAAAACACCCTGTTGTTTTTTGTGTTGTTGACTTGTTGTAGTCTCGCCGCCACCTATAGTAAATTCGCCTTGGCCATGTCAGATAAAACTTTTGCTTCGCGTTGCGTTACCGATTCGCTTTGACATCTAAGATAAAATATACATACTTATACGAAACATGTCACATAAAGAACTTTCAAAGCGGAGCGAAGCAAAAAGTTAGCCAACTCTCATCTTTTTGCGCGCTTTGACAATTGGCTAGTATAATTTTCTTTTTTTTTTTAATTTTTTTTGCCAAATTCAATTCCAAAAAACAGTCCAATTAAATTTTTAACTTTAATTTTTGTAACAAATAATTGAATGTACAAATTACCAACCAGAGACCTGCGCCGTGGGATTTCATCGGCGGCGGCGGCTGACGCATAAAATGCTCGGCGGCGGCTCGAAGCCGGCTGTTAGCCGATGGAATATATTAATATTACTAGCATTTAAGCGCCCCTTTTTCTTATGTGGACATATTTTTACGCCAAAGCTTATGTTTCTAGGTTAAAACCCGCTACTTTGTAAAGGGACGATTTGTACCTCTAAACGTTTGTATTTTTATGATTTTAGGTCCAATACTAACGGAACTTCAAACAGTACCAGTTAAAGACCTAAAGGTACCAAGAAGCCCCTCTTACAGATTTTGATTTACTCAGGAGCATGCATGTTTAATTTTATGTTCATAGGTCCAATATAACCGAAAATTAAAAAGAAAGTACCAGTTAAATAACGAAAAAGTACCAAAAAGATCCCTCTAACGAATTCTCATTCACTCAGGACCTTGCATGTTTGATTTTATGTTAATAGGTCTAATTTTAACGAAAATTAAAAAAGTACCAGTTTAAGAATGAAAAAGTACCAAAAAGATCCCTCTAACAAATTCTTATTCACTCAGGACTTTGCATGTTTAGTTTTATGTTTCTAGGTCTACTACTAACGGAAATTAAAAAAGTACCAGTTGAAGATCAACAAATAACAAAAAGTACCCTCAGAGGTTCTTATCCACTCATTACATTGCATGTTGAAGTTTATGTTGCTAGGTCCAATATTAACGATAATTAAAAAAATTGTCAGTTGTGGAACCAAAAACCTAAAGTAAGAAATAAAATTTCCCGTATTTCTCCTTTTTGGTACTTTTTTCTCCCCATTGAAGCATAAAAAATTTCAATATTGTAGTAGGAGCCCATAATTTAATACGTATGTATATGTCAATGAATAAAAAAAAATGTTTTGTAAAAAAGTACCAAAAATAGTAACGGTTTTTACCCCCTAAACGTCCGAATTTCAAAAAAGTACCAAATTTGTATTTGGATTTTTTAGATAAGTTTCAAATGTGATATAACCCTTATTTCTATGTTTATTAGTTTAAAAGATAGATGGGGTGACAAAAAAGTACCAAAATATAGATTTTACCCGTTTACTCCGTATTTCCCCTTTTTGGTACTTTTTTGCTCCCCATTGAAGAATGAAAAATTTCAATATTGTATTGGGAGCCCATAATTTAATACGTTTATGTCAATAAATAAAAAAAAATGTTTAATAAAAAAAGTACCAAAAATAGTTACGGTTTTTACCCCTTAAATGTCCGAATTTCGAAAAAATACCAAATTCGTATTTGGACTTTTTAGATAAGTTTCAAATGTAATATAACCCTTATTTCTATGTTTATGGGTTTAAGAGATAGATGGGGTGACAAAAAAGTACCAAAATACAGGTTCTACCCGTTTACTCCGTTAAAGGGCTGAATTTCCAAAAAGTACCAGACACCTGTCCGCTTATTTTTCTAAAGAACAACGATAAGTACTAAATTTTTTTGTATCTCTTTTAGTTTTAGAGATATAAGGGTACCGAATTTACCCGTTTTTGCCCTTGTGAAAATTTGGGAAATTTACTGTTAACGCTAAAACTAATTACACTGCTGTATTGAAATTTATTCTAATTTATTTTTTGTAATACCAGAAATCAGTCTTCAGAATTTTGGGATGATTAGTCCATAATTTACCATAGGTCCAATACAGATTACGCTCCTTAAAAATGATTTTAGTTCGTCTTAAACTTTTACGAATCATGATATTTTACTCAAGCCAGTTCAAAGTTCTAACAAGTAACGCATAAAATTTTCTTATTGTCGCACAGTGGCGCCATTTGAGTTTTTTCGTTGCAAAAATCATATCTTTTGAACCGAATAAGATAATTGAACAGTTTAAACAGCATATGATAGATAACTGTTCAGCCTATGAAATGAGCGTTTGGAAAGGGTGCTACGCTTTGTAGGGGCCTACTTATGGGTTATCAAAGTTAAAATTAGTAGAAAAATCAATTTTATGGTAACTAAAAAAAATTTTTTTTACATTTTTAGATTGTTTTTATTTTTTTTCTTAAGGGTTTTATGTTTTAAATTATTACCCAACAAATTAAAAAAAAAATTATTTTTTTTTTTAAATTTATTTTTTCAATTTTCTGTAAAATATTCATCACAATTCGTAAGAGAAGGTATATCTAAAAGACTAACCATTTCTAAACTATAATTATTTTGTAACTCTATTCGTGACTTCACATGCCGCAGGGAAGAAATAAGTGGATCGGAAGATGCTGCCAACATGTTGAAGAGGTCCTCATTTTGCCTCACCCTTGATGCTTTGAATGTGTTCTGCAATCTATATTTTTTATAAAATTTGTTAAGAGACTCCTGTGCTTCTTCAGAAAGCTCTCCAATTGGCAAAGACTGGTACTCAATTATATCTTTACCATGCGCCAATATTTTATGGACGGTCGGGGTCAACTTCTTCTGTGGATACATTTCTGCTAAAAGAGATGCAGTTTTCGACGCATATTCTCCATATTTTGTAGAATTGACATTTTCTTTGCAGTTTAAAACATCCAAGATCGTTCCCAATCTTTTCACGATTTGATTGTCAATTCCAATGATTCTAGTTACTGCCTCATCATTTTCAAAAAATCTCCTAGAAGTGTTTCCATCGTTTGAGTTACCGTATCCGTGCTTGGGACAGTCTACTTTTAGTCCAACTTGTTTAAAAAAAGCATCCTGTATTTGCTTCTTTCTGATATTTTCCTTATCCTTTATTGATGTATTTTCATCGAAGTTTTCTTCCTCTTGTGGTAGGGTATATGCCAGTTTTAGCAAGAATTCCATACACCTTATCCTTGCGTGCAATGGTGACATTCCATATTCGTAATTCTCCTCATTTGTAGAATCGTTTAAATTACCAAAGTTCTTCTGACAAATAATAATATAAAATTGATAAAAAAAATATAAAAATAAAACGAAAAAAGGGGTTTAAATAGGTTTTTGCTAAATTTTTACCTCCAATATAATTCTGTCTATATATATGTATATGATAACTAATTGAAATATGTTATAATTAAGCAGAAAAAGATACTAATCTTAAACTCTTTACAACTAATTATATAAAATTGAGATGTAACATATTATATATGAAATAAATTGAATTGAATTGAAAAAAGTTCTTCTGACTCTTTTTGCAAATCGGGCATGACATTGTTGAGGTTGTTCCAGTCAGTTCGTTTACGACTTTTCCGTCAACCATGGTCAGGTGGAACTCGTAATTGCATTCAATATATTTTCCTTCTCCAATTTGCAGCTTTGTAGGCTTAATCTTGCTTATTTGTTCTTTAATGTCCTTCACCGTAGTCCTTATGAGTTCTGCCGATTCCCTTGCAAACTGAAACATTATTGGTCGGCAATAATGCACTGATGACGGACGTGGATTTTTCCAGTGTAGGGAATCATCCGATTTTAGCCGCAAAGGAACAACAGATGCCATAAACATATTTCCGTCCGATATTGTAGCGTCATCGGGAGATATCCTTTGCTTATAAACGCTTTGTCCGGATGATCCATCGCAGCCTCATTTGCTGGACAATGTCAACTTCTCAGGAAGAATTTTCACTTCCGTGAAAAACTTTGGTGTGGTTGACTTTCTAAACAGTTCAAATAATTTTAAATTGTACAACGCCATGTTTTCAGTACTTAAATTGTTAAATGGTTTCAGTAATTGTTGCGCCAACTTTCAGGCGTAGACTAATCCAGGCATTATGCTTATTTTGCAATATATAGGCTTATGCTACCATGCCTAAAAATTTACCTGTTCCCTGCATACATATGGATTTATGCTGAATAATGCAATTTTGATATTATGCACGTGTCCAAATAAGATTTGTGCCTACCTGTAGGGACCATAAGTCAATATTGTTCCTGACCATTTGTACGCCAAAGTATTGTTTATGTGAGGTACGTACCTGCTAATATAATAACTATTAGATCAAACTACTGTCAGTCAAAACATATAAGGGATGGACGCCATACAATTTCTGCAACCATGTCTTTTTAAACTTTTTTACCTCTAGAAGCCAAACGGGCACGTACGGGCAGATAAAACCTTTTGAATTATGTAAAGAAATAATCAAAGAACAGGTTTTGCAAATATGGCAAATATAGAAAAATATAGTTTTTTTTTATTTTCCGTCAAAGTTGAAAAATAGTGAAAAAACGGATAGTTTTTAAATAGTGATTTACCAGGAGAAACACAAAGCAAACAGTTAATTTTTTTTTATCATTATACATTTAATAAATACATCAAACAATACAAACAAAAAATAAGGCGATTCGTTACCTATTTTTCGTGATATTACACCTGAAATCGCAACAAATTGACTAAAAATTGTGTGTTTTTTTGAAAACCGAAAGTCGGTCAACTTTGAACGGTTATATCTTCTAAACTAAAAATGTGATATTATTAAGAGTGGCATATTTGAAATCGTTGAAAAGTTTCCTATAACATGGGTTTATTCAAAACTTCGTCGGCATTCATGAAAATTTTGATTTTTGCAACCTCGCTTGCTCTACGGGCGCCACTGTGTGTCGTTCAATAATTTAATTCAGGTCTAAACCGCAACCAATTTTAATGCTGACGTTCGTTTTAGTGAAGCCAAGTTAATAATATATATGTATTTTTCATATAGAGCCCACTCCTGTCGGTGGAGGGTATCAAAGATTCGGCACAGCCGAATATAGCACTCTAACTTGTTTTTAGATAAATTTGCCTATTATTACTATTAGCAGGGCAGATTTTATGCATTTGCATCTTTTTCAAGATGGTCGCAAATCCTTGCAACACATTTGAACTAGGAGACGAGCATTGGCAAATTTTTGCGTTTCTGGCTTGTCCAATAAACGAGTACGACCAGAAAGAAGAGATTTAGTTTTTTTGTTGGCAAGCGCTGTTAATTTTGAGATAACGTTTATATTATGAACGTTTTGCAAGTGGTGCTTCAGATTTGAAGTTGAAGTAGACACACTAAATCTGAAAGTATTTTATTTTTTAAATTTAATATTTAATATTGAAGTTTTAATAAAAAAACTTACCCTTTTAAACGTATTGGCGTTTCTTCGTAACATAGCTTACACATATAATACTTTTTAAGAACTTCTTTGTTTTTTATTTTCATACTGCCAAAATAGTTCCAAACGGGGGAACCTCCTGCAGTACTTTTAAACAAACATATTTGAGTTTTACTCTTAAATTCACTTTGCTTGTTAAGCATATTTTCGTAATGCACGAAACCTGAATGGAACTCGCTGATCTCGGCAACCGAATCGCTGGAATCAGATTCCGCCTCCATTACTTTTGATGTTTTAAAAAAATCGGTAATTTTGTTATTATCACACATTTATTTAATTTTGAATTGCAGCCAAATATATTACTTTAAAAACAATCAACACTTAAGGCTGTTTAACAAAAGTGATTTTGTCAAATTTTTTCAGAGTTAACACTTTTCGGCGGGAAAATACACATTAGAATAGTTATCACAAAAATAAGAGAATACAAATTATTTTTTACAAAGTAATCGGTGGCTAAGCTGCAGCCGATTTTTAGCTGAAGAATTTTCGGCGGCGGCGGCTACAAGTATTTTCATCGGCGGCTGGCTTAGCCGGCTGTTAGCCGCTTCGGCGCAGGTCTCTGTTACCAACCGCTTTTATGAGTAAACAAGCAATGCGTGAGTGTTGTCAAAGTTTTCATTGTGGCATACACCTTTTGCTTTGCGTTTTTCTGCCGAAGGTAGAAACGTCACGCAAAGCGACAAAGTTGTATCTGACACGGCCTTTATTCTTGATCCTACAACAAGTACACCTCGTACAGAAACCACAAGCAATTTGTTTTTTTTTAACCTTGCGGCCACACGATCAACTTTTTGTTGATAGTCTTTTACATATACTGTTTGTCAAAATTTACATAAATTGAAAGCTGTGACGTAGGCTGCACGCAATTTTTAAGCAATTTACTTTCAATATGTCATCAAGAAAAGAATTTATACTGACAAACGAAAAATTTGCTCACTAAACTTCTAATCAGCTGTTAAATTGAACGTAAAATTGCCAAACAAATGGATAGTTAAAATTGAGAGCAATCTCGTGATCAATTTAAAAATTGTGAGTGTGTTAGTGAAAAGAATGAGAGTGAGAGCAAATTGAAAGGAATTGAAAGACAAAAATTGATCGTGTGGCCTCCAAGTAAATCATTGTACAATGTTAAAAACAGAAATAAAACAAAACAGAAACAAAGATAATAAATAATAAATATATTATTTCTGTTTAGAGGCCTCAAAACAGGCCGTGCGATATTTCCCGCTGAATGAGAGTGTTTTGCAGAAAACAATTATATTTTACTCTCGCAAAATAAAAGAGCGTAAGCGTACATGTGAGTTTTGCTTACACAATTGTGTATGACGCTGACATTCCTGTTCTAAACATTTTTTTTTTTTTTGCTAACAGAAATTTTTTGCAGCAAAAATCTGGATTGGTTTACAATGTTACGCAAGTATTTTAAAATAATTTTTTTCTGTTTGAATAATTTAAATTTATTTTTCTATTCTATACCTATACATATATGTAAAAGCCCACCAAAAATTTAAATTTATATGTTTCCTTAGTCATCGTTTAGACTTGCAATTTTTGTTGCAGCAACTTTTTAAAATTCTGCTTTGAAATTGCACCAGTGTTTTGTATTTTTTTCTAAAACGATTTTTTTATGCCTGCATTAATTTGGTTAAGTTCTATTGAAAAAATCTTGTTTTATTTTTGGCACGAATATTCGCGGCCAGTTGTGTGCCTAGCATAAAGCTGATCGTAACCCTCACCAATTTTTTTATGCGTTGAATAAAAGGGTTTTTGTGTGGTAAGCGAAACTTTTACATTTCTCCCTTACAAACCTGCTACGTTTGAAGCTCCATTTTTATTGGGATGGTTCTTTTGGCAATTAAGATCGTGGTAAAACTATTTAACAATATAAAAGTTGATAAATAAGTTAATTAAATTTAATAAGTTGATTAAAATAAAGATTTGTTAAACTCAAAGCAGATTTCCTTAAAGTTATATGTAATTGATTAGATACTTATGTAAGTCTTTGAAAGAACGTACAAAATTGACTACTACTGAAAATACCACTAGGTGATGCAACCGTTTTTGAAAAAGTTTCAAGACAGTTGGTTCTATTTGTGCAATATACAATTTTAAATCTGAGTAACATGGTTCTATTTTTTTTATTCCTACGCAAATCCCGCGAAGCTCTTCGCTTGTCTGCTGGAGACCAGAGTCTCTGGCGGGAATCGAACCCGCAACCCCGGTACTAATAGACTAGCTCACTCCCAGCTAGCCTACCGGGGCAATTAAAGCTCCTACATAAAGGCTTTCTAAGTTACCAAGGCTTTCTACGTTCAGGCAGTTAGAACCTTGTTAACTGAATCTCAAAATAAAAACGTGTAGTAAATAACTTGTTATATAAAAGTTCTTAGAAGCTGTAAAATGTAGACAAAACAGAGAACGCCAATCGAAAGACCGTGGTCGATTTATAGCATTTATGTTGTACAACAAATCGTTAATGTATGTGCGCTTAAATATGCGACTAGTATTGCGGTGTATAGAGCGCTTAGTCCCCTTTTACAATGTGGCAAGTGAATGGCAGACAGACGAAGTTTGTTGGTAAGGGGGTGACGCTGTATGCGTGACATACTTTACTTTTTTCCTCTCTCGCCAACAAACTTCGTCTATCTGCCTTTCACTTGCCACATTGTGAAAGGGTATTTATGGTATCCACAGACGAGGCAACATTAGTCAACACCTGTGTTACTACTTTTGTTTCCATTTTACCACAGACGATGACACTAAAAGCAAAACATCAGTATTGTTTTTTTTTTTTTTTTTTTTTTTTTTTTTTTTTTTGAATAAACAACTTAACTTAACAAATATATGCGAAAAAATTTTGCATATCCTGCTTTTTTGTTTTATTTTCATAACTAAATTAAAAAAAAAAAAACAAAAATGGTACCGTGAAGATCCAAAAAGTATAATTTTTTTGGAAGTTGGTACAAAATTTAAAACCCCATTTCACATCCCTGCACAGCGGTCATATATATTTCTTGTAATTATTTTAAGACATATGACTTTACAACTATATGATTACCTTGTGAATTCCCCAAAAAAAGCTTTATAAATTTAAAAATACTATGCGAGTTAGGTTGTTATTGCTTGTGGGAGTTGCTGTTTTGAAAGAATTTTTTGTTTTCGATGATGTATAAAAACTTCCGGTTATTCGAAACAAATAAAACGCAAATCGAAGTGCACAGTTCAATTTGATTGATCTCGTAAATTATTTCTTTCGAATCGAAATGCGCGGTAGCCTCCCAAAAAAGAGAGCAAGTTCATATGGTCTGGTCCATAGTTGGGGGTAGTGCACTAAATATTGATTTAAATCAGCAGTGCACTATCACTAAATAAAACTGCAAAAAAATTAGTTTGCACTCTCTTTAGCTTTAGTGATGATTGCTTTTGTTTAACTACCAATAAAAAAAGTAGTGATATTGAAAATATTTTTTACTATCACTAAACGAAGATTGAATGAAAAATGCAATCAAGAAAACTGCATATAAACAGACTCTCACTAAAATTTTAAAAATTTAATTTTGTATGAGCATAACTTTTGATTCTTGTTATGATATGCATAAGAAAGGAAATTAAGCAATATGTCAATAATTTGTCAATAACGGAATTTCTCATGGCTTTAATCTAGAAAAAACAAATTGTTTGCTTGTAAATTGCTTTTTCTTAAATCAAAAAATTTTTTTTGGAGTGAAACATTTTTTAGCATCACTATCAATCATGTTTAGTGAGGCTGATAATTTTCAATTCATCACTGAGCATCAACAAAATGATTGCAATAATTTTGCACTATCAATAACTCTGAGTTGAAACTTCATAATGAGTACCCATACCCCCATCTATGGTCTGGTGAAATTAAAAAACTTATAATTTGGAAATACACACCAAATACACACGATATGTTGTCAAAACTGTATTGAGAACAAAATATAATAACAACCTATCAAAAAATTTTCTAATTTTAATTTAAATACTTTTTTTTTACTATTTATATTGTTTTTCAATTTATTTTTAGTTTTGATTAACAACTACGTTATTTTTGGGTAAATCATTGGTTTTTTTAATTTTTGCTTGTTAAATGTTAATTTTTTAGTTTTTTTTTTACAAACTTAAATTTAAGAGTTAATAATAATTTTGTTTAATGATAGTAGATTTTTTTTATATAAGTAAGTATAATAATATTTGTTTTACTTAAATATGTTTATTCAAAAAATTTTAATTTTTGTTAAATAGAGGAGGGGTAAAATGAATTGATAATTCTATTACAAGGAGTTTTAAAGCAAATTATGAATTATGTTTGTGTATTTGGATAATGACGGCTTAAGTTTACAACAAACAAACAAACAAAAATTTAACGAAACAGTTTTACTTTACAAAGATTTTTGATAGGTAATAATTTTTTTTTTTTTTTGTGTAATTTTTCATATTAAGTAATATAAAAATATATGTACGCGTATGTTTTTATATTAGTACAATTATCCTAAAAATGTTAATACACACTTAACAATATGCGATTTGTAATATAGTATGTAATCGTAATGTATGTATGTATGTTTATTTATTTAATAAATGACTTGAGTTATCTCCTTTCAATTTTTTTTTCTTAAGTTTAGAATTTGATTTTATTTGTTCACTTACATACCTAAGTACAAAATAATTGTTCATATTGAAATCATTGTTTTCTTTTAAATTTGATTTTATCAATTTCAAATTATTAACTTATATTGTAGCTTTATTCGTTTTCCTAAGTGTTCAATAGTAATAATATAATATTCATATTTGACCCTTTTTATTCTTATTTTTTACAAAATTAAAGTAAAATTCTTAATTTAACAGTAAATTGCTGATTAATTTCTTTAGAACTTTGTGTATAATTACAATAATTAAGGAAAATATATGTATGTATATAGTATCTTGTGGTATTTGTAGTACATAATAATATAAAAGTTAATAAGCAACTTTTACATTAATAACACATTTAATATTTAAATTTAAATTAAATTTGTGTTTAGCTCTCGTTATACTATTGTTTTGAATATTTGTTTCGTAATAAAGTTATTGCAATTTATTTACAACAATTAGTCTAAATCATTCCTTAACAGTTATGCTCACCAGTTGTAATTGTTATTAAAAATATATTTATAAATGTTTATCACTGTATTATCTAATATTTCAATATTTCATTTTCCTATAGTACTTACGTACTATTGTAAGTGTGTGCACTATAAGTACTATATATGTATGAATGTATAGTATAGAACATATACATACATATGTATGTATCTATAGAACGTATATTTTTTATTTGGACTTTTGATCTTTCAAAAAGTTTTAAGTTAAATTTTAAATATCTTGATGATTGTGTATATTTAACAATTGTCATTTGGATGTGAAAAAATGTTTTGTATCAGTTTTCGTGTCGCAAAAGTTATATTATTTTAGAATTTTGCAGTAACAATTGAAAGACATTTTAGTAAAAATAAATTAAAATAAAACCTTGATCTGCTTAAACGCAGCTAATAATAATACTTGCATACATTTTTAGAAATTTTTCTTTAAGGATTAGATATACAAATCAACGAATTTTTGTAATTTTAAAAGCGACATTGTATATCTTGAATATAGTTTGTAATATAGAATATTTTAATTCTTTTTTTAGGCCAGTTTTCACAACTTAGCAATATCTAAAGGTTAGATTTTATCGGCCGAATAAAAAGTGTTCCATTATTACAACTTTAATTTAACCTACAATAAATTCATATCTTTAGCTATGGGTAAAGGCTGAGTTAGGCGAACGTTGATGTTCCCGTAAATTACCGTCTCGTACTGTAAGCACGGTTGTGCACTTATAAAATTCCCATCACACACAGTGACGGGAATTGAAAATGTTCTAATGATGACCCCTGTGCAGAAAAAGTATCAAGTTATTTAAATGGTATTTTCTATTGGGGGATTCACAAGGTGTCATAAAGTCATATGTCTTAAAATAATAACATGAAAAAATACGACTGTTGTGAGCAATCCCTCATAATTTAATGTGCTATTAATTACGACAGCACAATAAACATAGCAAGCAACGTTCTATTTATTTAAGACACTTTTTGTTTACAAACCAACAACAATATTTTTAAACCATTGTAAAATGTTAGAACATTATGACAATAAACCATGATAGCACACCTTGTGAATACCCCATATATGTATAATAAAATTAAAAATTAAATGTATGATGTTAATATTACAGATCTAGTAGTCCAATATTATTTGCGAGGCATTTTTAGCATTTCTATTGTATGTGTATATGCATTTGATTTTTTTTATACATCTAAGCATATGTATATTTTTTTATATACATAGATATAAGTTGTATTGTAAGTTATTTTGTCGAAAGTCCAGTTCACAAAAAAAGTTCCAACAAAAGAGCGGAAATATCCGCATTTAATTTTATATACAAGTAGCCCATCACTCATTTACAACTGTTACGAACCAACGGCATACAAATCTATTTTGTACAAATCGAGACGTTCCGTCAACGTGACACGTTTTAAGTTCAGTAATCCTTTGCATTGTTTGCAAATAACAAATCGGATTAGACGTTCCGTTGGAAGACGTGTACGTTCTGCTCACTCCTTAAGTTTTGAAAACGGGCCTTATTATTTTTTTATATGTACAAATATGTAACGTGCTGTCTCCACAGAAAAAATCCGCAAACCTTAAAAAAATCCACCAATATAATCAGAAGGGCATACATATACAATATATGTATGTATATACTAGTTATAGTTTTTTGTACCTTATTTGAGTCGGTAAATGAAAACAAATTTATGGCGAGGCAATTTTACGCCATTCATCTGCAGACGTTTTTGCTTGTGCTCAGCAATAAAAATTGCTACTTGAAGACGCAGAGTAAATACATTAACAGCTAATTTCACCAGTTTCACAAGTTTCGTTATAATTAACTATTGCTATAACTGTCACATAACATAACATAACAAAGTACAAAGTAGATATATTATACATTAAAGGGTTGGGAATTGTGTCTAGATTTCAAACACTAGTTTTTAAGACATTTTGCAAAAAAGGCTCAACGTACGTTACAAGTTAGCCAACTTGAGTACTTTGCGTTGGGACAAAGTTCATAACAAAACCTGTATATTAACTTAGTAGTCAGTTAAAAAAGCGACTTATAAACAGTGCTGCCACTTTGCGGGTAATTACCCGAATTTGGTGTAATTTTTACAGTCGTGGGTAGAGCGTGGGTAATTTCTTTGAGGTGCAGATCAGGTGTAATTTGAAATTCTTTCAATTCAAAACAAATAATATAATGATTTGATTTAATCAATTATCGCGTTTATCAAGCAAAATATTGAGTGATTGGCGCCAGATGGAAAATTAAATTTCGTTAAATTTGGGTATAATCAATATTAAAATATGTAGTGAATATTGTGTTTGCTTTAAAATGCTCGGTTGAGAAATATTTAGCACCCTTTACATTTGTTAAGCTGATTACAGACTAGCGGAGTTCAGTGCTTTGTGTAAATGGTCTTGAGAAAGAGCAAATGCAAAATTTCATAGCTTTTTAATGAAATCTAACGGAAACTCTGTGTATTTTTTTGTTGGATTGACCAAAAAAGTTATGATATTTTGCATTTGCTCTTTCGCAAGACCATTTGCATAACACTGAACTCCGCTACTGTCTTCTGAAACCATAACAAGAATTTTATTTACTAAATAAAGTATACAAAGGAATGGCAATGCACATTTTGAACATTCCGTAGAGATATGGAAGTATAACTTATTACATATTTGAAATTTTTATTAATTTTTTAAGGTTTTTAGTGTTATTTTTGTTAAATTATTTTAAATTACTATATCGTCATATGATTTCAAAAATAGCCCTTAGTTACAAAAAATTCAAAATCGACTTTATGATCGATTATGATGCATCATATCAAAATACATGTTTCTTGAAAGTTTTAGAGTCCTACAAATTAAAAATGTTGAAGCTTTGATATTATTACGGGTAAGACCTAAATGTTTAAAATTCTTATTCACTTTATAGTCTTATTCGTATAATAATTTTTGCTTTGGAAAAAGTTTCCTGACGAGCTGGCCTAAGCAACTGGGTTTTTGGGAATTTAGCACGTTATAAATAAATCTGATTAATAATAAATTTTGTATTCCAAAAAATAACTTTTGATAAAAATAACGTTGTTATCAACAAAATTCTAAAAGGCCTTATTGCAAACGCCTACCGTTAAATAATAAATAAGAAACGCAAAAAAGCAAATTTTGTATTTTTGTTGGTCAACAGTTAGTTTTTTTTTTATGTTTTAGTAAGAGATTATCCGTTTTGTTGTTTTTTTTTTGTAAAAAAAAAATTTGGTTATTTTTGAATGTGGGGAGTGTTTTGCTTCTCCTATAAAATGTATAAGGTTTTTTTGAAATGATATGACGTTAAGAATCTTTATTGTATTGATCTTATTTAAGTGAATAGGGGATTATGAGTTTGGGCTGACGTGTGAAACACATACAAATATTTGTTGTAGTATACCGACCGAACTAGAATCAGTATCTGAGTCGTCCGTCCTGCTGTATGTCCATGTAGACTTTCTGCGCAAAGTACAGGTCGAAATTTTTAAGATAATTTAATAAAATTTATGTACATACGGTTTTTTGAAAATTTTGAGAATTGGTCCATAATTTCACATAGCCCCACACTAACTTTTTTTCTAATAGAGTCTTTGCGCCCAGTAACTATCTTATTATGTTGGCATTTGGACAAACTTTGGCCCAACTATATTTTATTTCAACCAAATCAGTCCATATTTGACCATGTCTCCTATACAAATACCACTCACGAAAATAGTCTGTAATGCCATAACTGCCTTATAAATATTGCTATGTATTGATTAAAAATAGCTACTTTAGCGAAAGTAATTAATTTATAATATGTACTACGAAATAAGTTCACCACACTACTATGCCATGGCAAAATTTTGTGCTGGTAGGTAAAGCATTAAATGTAATATAAACTCCCTGCCTTAAATCACTTTAAGACGAAAATGTCTGAAATAGATGTAGTTAACTACATAATACGAGTATTTGGTGTTATGAATTCTTATATTATTAGTCTTAACCTCATAACATAACTTTGTTTTAATAGGTCCATAATTGCATAAGAGACCTAACAAGGGAACACTCTTAACATTTTTTCTGTACTGTGGTGAAGGGTATCAAATGTTCGGAACTGACCGACTATACTTTATATTTTGTTCATTTTTGTAAAAGTTTTTTTTTATAATTAAACGTGTTTTTGGTATCAGGTGTAATTTCATTTAAATTGGGTTATTTTGCTTCATCGCAAGTGTAGTTTTGGATTTTTGCTGGTGGTAACACTGGTTAAAAAGTACAAAGGATACTATTTGATTCGGCCATTAAGAGTAGCGCGTTAAGAGTAGTAAGTTAAATACGCTTTTTGATGCTTGCTTATACCTATGTATGTATGTATTTTCGTATTTTTGACGTTTGTGACAACTTGTTTTCTTAAAAGGTTTTCGATGATATTGATATTGCCATTACTAGAAATCAGCGAATAGTTCGCAAATGAGAACCAAATATTCGCTCCCCTAGTATGTACATATGCATATTAAAATAAAAATATACAATACATTTTCAGAAATTTTGTGCAGCACCATCATAAGCCACATTAATTTTTTTAAACATTGATTTCCACGATGTTGCTTTTGTCCAATAACTTCCTCATGGAATAGTTTTTGTGTCTATAAACAATCTAATTATGTTGGTATTTTTACTAAATTCGGCCCTGTTGTACTTTTATTTGTTAAACAAAAAAATACTTTAAATACATATTTATTAGAAAATATGGCAAAAGTGCACTTTACGGGGCGTACGAAAAAAAAAAAAAAAAAAAGTTGGACCCCCTCTGGAATAAAAAAAGAAAAAAACCAAAATTAAAATTTAAGGGGGCTGAGGCCCCTGGGACCCCATGGATCAAAAAAAGCGGCCCGCCCACTTAGTGGTATGTGTGGGTACTCAAATTAAAGGTAATTGTGTAAAAAATACGAAATTAATAAAATTTAGGTCGAGCGGGACTTCTGGGTCCCTCTGGGGGTAAAAAAATTGCCCCTCCCACCCTTATAACTATGTGTGGTACTCGAATGAAAGGTATTTTGCTTACGATTGTAAATATTTTGTTTCTATTTTGCTTTTTTAATGTTATACCTATGCGCTAAAATTTTCAAATGAGTTTTATTATTTTTTTATTTTTTTGTAACTAAAGCTTCTTTGTATAGCCGGCCTTTGGCCGGGCGCAAGGATTTTCTCCTATATGGTATAACAAAGACCGGCTTCGCTAACTAAAGCTTTTCTGTATAGCCGGCCTTCGGCCGGGCGCAAGGATTTTCTCCTCTATGGTATAACAAAGACCGGCTTCGCCAACTAAAGCTTTTCTGTATAGCCGGCCTTCGGCCGGGCGCAAGGATTTTCTCCTGTATGGTATAACAAAGACCGGCTTCGCTAACTAAAGCTTCTCTGTATAGCCGGCCTTCGGCCGGGTGCAAGGATTTTCTCCTCTATGGTATAACAAAGACCGGCTTCGCTTACTAAAGCTTCTCTGCATAGCCGGCCTTTGGCCGGGCAAAAGGATTTTCTCCTCTATGGTATAACAAAGACCGGCTTCGCTTACTAAAACTTCTCTGCATAGCTATAAAAGATACATAAATTAACCTAGAGAGGAAAATATTAAACGAATACAAAAACAAAATACATATTTGCAATCGTGAGCAAATTACCTTTAATTTGAGTATCCACACAGATATACATATGTACATACATAAGTGTTATGGGGGGGACACTTTTTTTGCCCCAGAGGGCCCTAGAAATGCCGCCCACCCAAAATTTTATTATTTTCGTTTTTGTTGCATAATTACCTGTAATTTGAGTACACACACATACCATTCAGTGGGCGGGGCGGTTTTATGGACCCAGGGGTCCCCACGGGCCTCAGCCCCCTTAAATATTAATTTTGGTATTTTTTTTTTTAATTCTGGATCGGGTGGCATATTTTTAATATTTTTTTTTCGTACGCCCCGTAAAGTGCACTTCAGCCGAAAATATTTATAAAAGAAAAACAAGAGATCGCCTAGGATGAACAGTCTCTAGAAAAAGCTTTGAGAATATGGCAGTTAGTTAAGTACTAAATAAAAGGATTCCAGGTTATGAGTTCGTTGGCAGGGGAGATGGCAGGTAACATATCCCTTCCTTAAGTTGCTCGAGGCGATCGGGACTTTGGTTGTATTGGTTATCTGCGAGAGGTTATACGTGTAGGATACCCTGTGGCTGAAGTAGGAGGAGTAACGAAATTATACTGTAAGGCTGATGTTACAATATTGAATTCATTTAATAATATATCCAAAGGCAATTGAAAGTTGAATGTTGGAGCTGTGTCCTCCGCTGAATTTCTTGGACGTAGTTAGTTTGTATGAGTTCTTACGAGTATATTAAGATTACCAACTTTTATTAAAGTGTTGTAAATCACATTATCGATTTTCTCGATAATTTCGAATGATACCCAATATTTTTTGTTACCCTTGAATTTTTAGCATACACTCCGGCGAAAAAGGTTTTTTTCTTGGTACCATATTTGGATCTTCCATCTTAGTATAATGTGATTGAGGTATTGTTGGAAGTTTCAGTATAGAATCCAAAACGGTTCTCTTTCTGCTTCCTTAACGTGAATGTTTATTCGGTGAATTTAGGTTTGGAGTTGAAGGATAAACTTTAAAAATGTTTCAAGTGCTTCGGCAGAAGTTCCTTCCCCATCAAATTTTCCTAAAGCTCGTTACAATGTGGCTACAAATCTTTCTGCTTGACCATTTGATGAAGCCTTGCCGTTTTGATATGTTGAATAGCTCTTTCAGCGCAAAACGGTTGGTGTTTTCTAAACAGAATTGTATTCCATTATCAGAAACGAGTGTTTCTGGTCCAGCGGAATCTATATGAACACGTTCAAGAGGCCTTGAAGTTAAAGGCCAAGACCACAAGTTTGTCTTTACTGGACTTTTGGCAGTTAGTTTAATATTTTTATCGATATTGGGCCTGTAGACATATTTTCGAGCCATATTTTCGAACTTGTGACACATTCTCGTCCATTGCAGAATGGGAGAAGAGCAGAGTCTAAGTTGTAGCTGCACTGAGGTGAGCCTTGAGTCATGTTTTTCATTACGTTCTGAAGAGAATTATAATTTTTGGTAGCTTGAGCCACGATGTTGTACGTAATTGGAATTGTTGATAAATCTTCAGTGAGATTATTGTTTAGATCGTTCTCAAGTGAAATTGAAGCTAACATGTAATCATCATCGGGTTTCTCGTGACTGCCGATGAGACGTGATAGTACATCAGCATGTCCAAAATCCTGTTGGTATAAGATGCATCTAAAGTGCGGCAAGAGTAATTACGAAGTGAACATTTTCTAAATTCTTCCAGTAATTTTTGGCATTCTGAAAGAGTTTTCCTTTTTAAGTATATCAAAAAGGGGTTTCCGTAATCTTCTCGTATTCGACACGTATTTACCATAATTATTTATGGAACATAGCAGAGATCGTACTTAAGTTATATTTTCTGGGACCTTCAGGGGGGCTACTCTCTATTGCGATGCGAATACAATTTCGATACGGAATCAAAGATAGCGCAGATTTCCAGTAATGAAATGCTAAATATGTAAAATAATTTGAAATTGGAAAGTTTAAATAAGAGAAATAATAATGATTTGCGAAAAGAAAAAAAGATACGAAAGACAAGTGCGCAAACGCATTAAAGAGTACCAATCACTAGATTTGCTACAATTTTCTTTCGCGCATCGCAATAGAGAGTAGCCCCGCAGGTTCTTAATTACCCTGATCTTATCTGGATCTGTTCGTATACCCTCATTGTCAATGACTTGACCCAAGTACTTAATTTGTGGCTTAAAGAAATCGAAATACGAATTCTTGAATTCTCTATAATTACACTGTGCTAGTTGAAAAAACAGACAATCCGGGGGCCTAGCGTTTTAACATAATTCGGGTACGCTGAATCCAGTGGTTCTAACCGTTTTGCCCTTAAATAATTTTGTTTCTAGCAAGAATGCGCACATTTTATTGTCGAATGTTCAATAAACTAAACCGTTTTTTAGTTACGCGAACATATGTTGTGCAACCTCCTCCATTTTCGAAATAACGGTATATCTCGGAAACCAGAGCTAACTTAAACAACGGTTAGTACCACTGGATTCAGCGTACCCGAATTATGTTAAAACGCCTGGTGCCCAGCTTGTCTCAAAAAAAGTGTAAATTTCAAGCGAAGTGTTATCTATTTCGATTAGTCTTATGTTCAGAAATAGAATTACTTGACAACATGATATCGTCTATTTACGATTAAGCACCATCAATACCAGCGCAGAGTTGATCCATGGACCCATACTATGAAATGATCCTTGAGCTGATTTTATACCTGGTGTAAGGCGATTAAGTATGTTGACATTAAGCAAATCTTTACCTTCATCGTTGACATTGACTTGCAAATAAGCGTCCGTCGTGACAATCTGCAAGGATTTTTTCAAGAGTCAGAAGAGGATACTGGTTGGATTCAATCGTGTTGTTGGGACCAGTAGAGTATAGTCACCGCAAATTTTTATTTTACCATTTCTTCTGCTAATTACGATTGGTGAAGTCTATTTTGATTTATCAGCAGGAGTGATAATGCCCGCTTCTTCAAGTCTTAGAAGTTCAGTTTCAATATCAAGACGTTTTGGTATGAAAACTTCTTTGGCGTTTGGTAGAAGTTGTGTGTGAACTTGGGTTTTTGTACAAAGTCCTAAAGAAGAAGTGTTTAATACGTTTTGATAATTTATCTTTAGGTTAGAAATATTATCATAACATTTTATTTGTCGACACCATGCTGAAATAGGTTGATTAAGAGTTAAAATTCCAATCTATACCCATGATATTAAGTTTGTCAATGTCCGTTAAGGGTACTTTACATTATCACACAAGTCTTTCTCATTTGTGTGTTGTTTTAGGCAAGTACCCATTTCTAGCACGGACGCAGTAATTGTCCTTGTGTAATACGTAATTACATAATGTAAGTCCCCGCAGAGCTCGCAGAAATCTTGTTTGTAGGCTTTGACTTTTTTGCAGTTTTATCGATGCCACATACGATTTTTGTTCCATTGTTCATTTGTCGGTTTTAAGATCAAGAATTTTCTGTTTCTCATTTACCAGCTTATTGAGATTCATGGACTCCTTGGATTTATCCAGCATTTTTAATAAACGTATACGAATATCATTATTCTTACTCGATTTGAGATCCAAATTTAAATTGATCAACTTAAATTGTTTACAATTCTTGTGAGTTTTTTTGCACTGGTTGCGTTGGCTGACAAATAGCTTATTTCGTTTGCCCACTGTATCTTTAAGTCATCTTAGAAGGTTTCATAGGTAAGATGTTATTTTGGCAACGTTCGTGTACTTTCAAAGACATTTTTCTCCACAAAAGTGCTAATTTTTCTGGTTTCTCAAGAGTGTTTGCTTCTCTTTCGAATATTTGTGAAGCACGATTATACCTGCTTGAAAAACAAGACAAAAATCCGTTATGGAATGTTCAAGCGACTATATTAGAGCCTTGGATGTGTTTCCATGTTGACCTGTGGGTAAAGATTCAGTTGCTTCCTGCTTTAGTGTAGTGTAGTAAACTACTGCAGCATCTACATACGTTTTTTGCTCCGTTTATTTCACAATTTTATCGTCGGACAGTATTGTGTTTAGTATTCGTTTTTAAATAAAGTATGATGGATTCGTTGCAGTAAATTATTGCTAATTTTTACTCATCATCCTCGTCGCCACTTTTAAAATGAATTAAAATATAAGAACGACTTAGAGACCACTCGAAAGGCTTATTCTGGCAGAAAAAAGGGCTTCTGTGACCAGATTAAAGCGAAAAAAATCAGTAGCATGTCGAAGGTAAAAAAGTGAGAGTTTTTTAAACGCAACGTCAAAAATGAAGCTGACTTGGAAGCTTCTAAAATACAAAAAGTTGCAGACAGAACGGCTGTAAAAAACACGTAAGGAAAACATTAAGAAAATGGTGAATGTGTACGACAAATTTAAGACAGAAAGTCAATCAAACTTGTCTCGGAAATTCTTGGTATGACAGCTTTCTGCACTTGTGGTGAGAGGAGCAAGTCTTTCGTGTCCACTGGTACAATAAATTGGCAAATTTATATCAAAGAATGCTTGGAGGAGTGACTAGAGACTTGTTAAATAGCAGCAAGTATAGTTTTTTTGGCCCGACCGAGGCTCTCCCCATAACAGCAAAGTACCACTCCAAGGGCGCAAAGCAAATCCACCAAACTGTCCAAAACTTAATCCAGGAAAATTAAATTTTGCAGCTCAAAAGATATCTAATAGAACCATAAAAGCGTTGATGGAATTTTGCAGCTCAAAAGATATCTAATAGAACCATAAAAGCGTTGATGGAAGAGGTAGAAGAAAAATTTAAAACAATTATGTAATTACATAAAAATAAAACAAAGTGTGTACATATGTAAGTAAATCTATATTTATATTATGAAGAGGTTTGTTTGTAGGAGGTAATCTCCGTAACCGCTGATCCGATCTTTATGAAACTTTTACAGTATATTACTAATGGGAGGTGCTTTGGACTATAAATTTTTTTAAGTGGGCGAGGCACCTCACATGCAAAGACATTATAGATTTATGTATGTATATCTGTAAAACGATAAGAGCTAAAGTTCCCAAATTTGGTAGGAATATATTGATCATCAGTGTGGCCACTTTGGCATTTTTCAAGCTAAATTTAGCATTAAAAATTTATATTTAGCTGCAAAATTTCCATTTAGCACTTGGCATTTTATTTAGCATTTTTGGAAAATGTTTTTAGCTCTTATAGCATTATTTATTTTAAAAATTTGGACGAATAGTTTTATTGATTTTACTAAAATTTTTTTATAAATAGTCTAAAAATAGTAATACCCAAAACGAAATTTCGTATGAAAATGGATAATTTTTATGTTAAGAAACCTGACTAGAAATGTCCTTATTATGTCGATTGTAAATATTATTTTCCCTTTGATATTACGATACAAAAGCACAAGAAAATTTCACTTTGTATTTAGATAAAAATTGTTGGAAAAAATTGTTTGCTCTAAACTGCTGAAAAAACAATTATTTTAAACTTTCAACTTTTCTTAAACTATAAAAAATAAAATGACCTAAGAAATTTTGTAATCATAGAAATAAATCGTTTAAATTTTGCATATATCAGAGGTTTGCAGGCCACCTAAAATTAAAATTTAATCTCAACTACCTGTGCTACATATTTATACCAGAATGTATGCTTTACCAACAATCTAGCCACTTGCTTAATATAACAATTTATTTCAATTTCGTTACAAAATTAGTCACTAAAATGTATTTAGTTCCGAATAAAATTTTATACTGGTAATAAATTTCTAACAAAAATCTTTAAAAATGTTTAGCATTTTTTTAAAATCATTTTTAGCAGTTTTTGACCATGTCTAATGCCAGATTTAGCTGTAAATTTTTTTTTGACCTGGCCACACTATTCGTTATCAATACACAACGTTTGCCAAAAATCTTGGCGGAATTGGAAAATTGGGCGTGGCAGCTCCCATACAAAGACATAGGTAATCTCCGTAACCGCTGAACCGATCATTATAAAACTTTTACAGTGTATTACTGATAGTCTGGGAGGTGCTATAGCTTTATATTTTTTTAAATCTTAAGTGAGCGATGCACCTCCCATACAAAGATATTATAGATTTCAAAATTTCTCGGGAATTCCGCAATCAATTCCCGGAAAAGCGGGAATTGAAAACAATTGGAGTCCCGGGAACAATATATACTGCTCTACTAAATTTCTAATTAATTTTTT
This sequence comes from Pollenia amentaria, assembly GCA_943735925.1. Taxonomy (NCBI): domain Eukaryota; kingdom Metazoa; phylum Arthropoda; class Insecta; order Diptera; family Polleniidae; genus Pollenia; species Pollenia amentaria. Next base: position 687,894 of record OX031007.1, read on the forward strand.
TTTTTTTGATTATTATGTACTTATAAAATTTGCGAAGGAAGTGCAGAGAAAAGAAGAAAATAATGAGGCAGTGATAGCGATTTAATTTTAGCTTTTGTCTTGAACCGAAAAAATAAAAAAATTTTACTTTTAACATTTGACCAAAAGAATATCGGCCAAATTTTAACTTTTACTTTCGATTAAAAAATACAAGTCAAATTTTAACTTTTATATAAAAGTTATACAAGTCACGGTCCCTGTTTTAAACATATTTAGAGTACGTATTTATAAATAACTAACAAGATATACAAACGGCTACTCAAGCTTCAAGTGGGACACATAGAAAAAGTCTAATGTTGATTGTTTAGAACTCAACATAAAACGTTTAATTTGTAATTTAAGAATTTTTATTGAATATACATCATTTTATATGAAATAAATATATGAAACAAATGATCCAAATTTAATTCATACCTTCACAAAACAATTAACATAAAGATGAAAACTAGGTATTTTTATGAGGTGTATGAGGAGCTGTATGTATATTCAACCTTAATTTGAAAGTCGACGTCGATACAAGTCTACCGCACCGGAACAGAAATTGTGTTTCTTAGGCTGGATTATTGAGATCTCAGTTAAACTAGGTTTAGTTAATCTGAAGACAGATTTATGCCTGTTTTTAAAAAACATTGGTTTGTGTGCACAAAGACCCTTTTCCGGAAAGCAGTTTGTATGGGGATATTTGAAATTATGGACCGATTCGCCCCATTTTCAACAGGCTTGACCCTTGTGCCAATTAGAACCTGTGTACCAAATTTCATCAAATAAAATGCAAGTTTCCAACTCCCGAAGCTGCCATGCACCCCCAAACCAGCACAAAGCCCCGATCTCAATTTCATTCAACATTCATGTGACGAATTTGGCCGCAGGATGCAGGACGGGCTGTGCGCATCAAACAAATTCATGAAAAGTGCTTTGCAAGACGTGTGCAATAAGATTAGTCTCTATGTTTGGAAGAAAAGAATTAAGTCGATTCAAAGCTGTGTATACATGCTGCTGGGAATCAAAAAGGTGGCGCAACAAAAAAATTACTTTGTATTATTTTTTAAGTATTATTGAATTTTTATGTAATGCCCGACTTTCAATGTGAGACAGAAAAGTAACTTTTCCTAAGTTTTACCTTCATGTACATTTTATAACGCAACTTAGAATAAATTTTTTTGTTGTTTTTAAATGAGAGGCTTTTTGTGATAATAGACAAAATTGAGATGTATTTTCTTTTATCAAAACAGAGATATAGCGTGCAGATATATTATCATGCGTCTGCCCGACTTTAAATGTGAGCCATTGTATAACTTATATAGCGTCTAAAAGATGCATTTTACTGGCGAAAAATAGGACCACAGAACTAATTATATTTTTAAATTTTACTAGAGTAACCCTGCCCGCGTTGCTGGACAATACAATAACATACGTTGTCTTTGTATAAAAAAATTAAATTTTCTAGTCTTGGTTGTCGAATGGCAATAACGCACCAATTTTATGGTAAACCTGACCCTGAATCTTTAAATTATTAAATTTCTCCTATCACCAAATTTTTTCTAAATTCATAATCACCCCTATCGTGAATAATTTTTCCCCCGTAATTTGTTCCCTTTTCACGTATTTGCGATCATGAAAAACTCCCATGAAAAAAATTAATTCATAGGAGAATAATAACGTGAAAAAAATGTTCGCGGGAAAAAATTCCCTTTATCGTGAACAATTTTTTCCCTCGTAATTTTTTCACTTTTCCCTTTGAATTTCTCACTTTATTTTTGCTGGGGAACAAAACATTTATGTAAGTAATTCTTCTCATAATTCAAATATTGAAGTTTACAAAATTAATTTTAAGGTCAGTTTCCGTTAAAAGAGGCACAAACTTATATGTATATTGTTCAACAAAATGCAAAAAACTGGTCGATTGCCTGAGAAGTTATGAAGCTTTTCCAAGACGTGGTGGCAGAATTTTAAAAATTGTTTTACTACATAAAAGCGCAATAAGCTAATGTTGTAATCACTCCAATACAATATATTTTATTTTGTTATTTTTTTAACTTTTCTTTAAAATATATGTGTATATTTTTGAACAAAAAAATTTTTCTTAATGTTTTTTAATATTTCTTCTTTTTTACATTCACCGAGAACTGGTAGCGCGAAAAATTTTTCACGTGAGTTTCACGATAGCATTTTTCCCTTCGAGGGGAATAAAAATTTCATGGGAACAAAAATTCCACTTGTTTTTCACGATAGGGGTGAATATCAAGCAAACAAGTTGTTGATTTTGCACCTATTACCAAAATGATTATATTGATTACTAAAAATTTTAAAATTTTGAAAAAATATTTTCAATAAATGATATTTTTAATTCTAATTAAAAAAAGTGTTCAAAAAACATTCAAATTTTAAACAATGTGTTAATTTATTTAAATAAATATTGACAATTCCCAACAACAATTCTACATGTTTAAATTATTTTATTTTAAACGAAAAAAGTCAATTAAGATTTTTTGTTCTTTAATTAAAATTTTAATTGAAAATTTATTTCAAAACAACTAAAATGTTAATTAAATCAAAATTAAATTTATAAATTTTTTTAGCTAAAAAAATTATTGATTCAATTATCACATTAATTAAATTAGAATACTTTTTAAACCATTTTTTTAATTGATAAAACACTTTTTTCTGTGAGTGCTGGTCCCAAAAAAAAAAAAAAAAAAAAAAAAAAAAAAAAAAAAAAAAAAAAAAAAAATGCTTTTTATTCAAAATATTATATTCAGAAAACACAATAGAAAAATGGGACGTACTTTTGAGATGTGGCATAAAAGTGAACATATTAAAACCTTAACATTCTAAGTATTTAAGTATTAGAAAGGCTTCCTTGCAACGTTAATAAAATTGGTCATTAGGGGGAAGGATCCCAGATGCCATAAGCGGCGCCCAGAATTCGATGATGGAATAAATATCACTGAAGACAAAAATGAAGCCATAGTGAGACCATTTATAAGGATATCCGAAACGATGATATATGACTTGATACTGCTCCACTATATATAAAATACAAAAAGTGAAATGTAATATATATGTTAAGAAAAAATGAGCCATATTTCGGGGCGTGGCATACAAGTAAGTACAATAAAAGCTAGAAGGACACAATTTTAAAACGGCTTTCTTGCAATGTGCAAAAAATTTGACATTCGACCCGAGATGGCATCAGTGGCGCCCAGAATTTGATGTCGGATTAAAAAGTCTACAAGGCAAAAATGAAGCCATAAAACATCCATGAATAACGGTATGCAATATTTTATGATGGGACTTTAAATGGCGGCGCAGTATACAAAAAACTCAAATGGCGGTATCCAGAGCCGTGGCAGTTTCAAAAATAATTTTTTTGGAATCCTTTTCAACTAATCTTTAATCCTAGGGGATCCTAGGGCTCAACTTTGTTTTCGAACCACCTTAATGTACATATTATACCTATAATACTTAAGCTTCTTCCAATATATTGAATGGTTACGATTTGTGCTATAAACATTTACTTTTTATATTTTTTTAATTACAGAAACTGCTGTAGCAAAAGATATCTCAGGCAAATTATAATAGATTTTTATTTGTTTACAATTTTTGACTCTATATATGATTTAAAGAGTTACATTTTATGAAAATTATTGTGGAAACGAAAAAAATCTGGTATATGAAATCGAATGGAATTCACCACACTCTTGTCGATTTTAAAAGACGATTTACTTTTTTAATTAATCGAGTTTCATCACAAACCTAAAAAATCATAATAAAACACGGTTATAAAGTTTTTATTTTCAAATTTAAATGAATAATTTTGTCAAACGCAGTCCTTAGTTTATTGCACAAATAACTCTTACATGAGTGTAAATTTCATGACATTATTTTGCTTGGTCATATGTCCAATGAAAGCCCATCCCTAAATTCACTTAAATAAAGAAAAATCTCAAAGGTGAATATTTACATAATATTCGCCAAAAAGAACTTTTATATGAATGCTAACCCCATAAGATAATTTTGATTTGCCCATGGGTACAAAATAACGTAGATTCTCGTTAATTTGTCTGAATATACTGTGGTGTAGGGTCCACCCGATTATTTTTTTTTAATTTTTACTGTTAATTAAACTGACTTTGACTCAGCTTCAGTGTTGTTGTGTTTGCCTTGTTATGGACTATAAAGAAAGTGTGTTTGTGTTTTAATAAAAATCGAACAAATTCATAATAAAACTCAAAAGACATACATACATATTTAAAAAGTGTTTTAATTTAATATTTTTTGTAATAATTATTTGATGTGGTTTTTATTAGACGCTTTAGTTAAAAAAAATAAACTAAAATGAACGTAACCATTTAGCAGTTTACAACTTAGAAATATATTATGGAAAAAGGAAAAGCATAACTAGTAATCAATAGAACAGAGATAATAATTTAACAATTTTCAATATTATTAAAAAATCCTCAAACAAATTAAGTAATAAGACTAAGATAGAATAGTAACATGCTTATAAAACAATTAGAAATTGGTTAAATTGTTTAAAACTTAATTTACGAAAGTTTTAAATAATTAAATACCTGGCCTTAAGATAAATATTTTTGAAAAATTTTTATAGTTGCATGCGATGTAATTCAATAAAGCAAACATTTTAATCTTTGATTGTTTGTGTAATTCTGACTTTACAATCAGAAAACTAAAGTATATAACACAAAATCTGAGATAAAATAGTTTTTGATTCAACAATATAAGAAGAATGTTCACGGAAGAAATGTTGAAAGATAATTGCTAAATAAAATTCGAACGAATAAACTCAGAATTTAGAAAATCATTTGGTTTTGCTCTTGCTATTTTTAAATTAATTTCTTTAATAGATTGCCATAAGAAAAATCATAAATTAAAATTAATGTGATAAATAATTATTTTATAGTTTTTATAATTTAGGTAATAATTTTACAGATAATAATTACATATTGTATATTGACTTAATTTCAATAAAAACTTAAAAAAAATTTTCTAAAAGCTTTTATTTCTTTCTATAAGATTTAACTAAATTTTTAAAAATTTACTAAATTCAAAGAGAAAAAACCAGAAAGTATAAAATTTAATAATTAAAAAATAAAATAACAATTCATTAAAACTTAAAAAGTGAAGATAAAAATATATATTTGATTAACATTTATTTTTGAGCATATATTTTCTTAAAAATTTTAAAAGTATTTTAAATATAAAATAATTATGACTTTATAAATAATAATTAATCGTAAGCTTGAAGTAAAACATTAAATATGTCTTTTTTAAATTGAAACTTTATATTTTTAAGTTCAAGTGTGTGTATGTGTGTGTTACAATCGGTTTCAATTGGTTTTTATTACACTCACGAAAGATAATCTTCTAGCGGAGTTTATAAATGTAATTATATATTACAATACTAATAATAACTTATCAGGAAAATTGTTGTTATTTTAACATCTAGAAAAACACACTGCATTCCTTAAACAGTATTATTCAATTAAATTAAATTTTAATACATTGAGAAATGTCTGAAATTGAAATCGTGTTTTATATGTATTTATTAGCTTATTAACTTTTTCATTAAATAAAAGTTTAAAACCTCAACAATAAGTTGAGTAGTGATGTAATTTTGTGGTTATATATATAAAAAATATATACTATATATTATTTAATTTTGAAAAACTTGCAATAAATGTTTTTTTATTATTGTATAAGCATTTCATCTTTAAGTTTTTTCAATCCAGCCTGAACATAACGAAAGACTTCGTAAACACTGCTGTGTAAAGTCAACGGACCATTTTCATGATCCAAAGCAATAAAGAAATCTGGAATAGAAAAGAAAAAATTTATATTTTTTAATATGTCAATTGAACATTCAATGGAAACATGGTTAAAATTCTGCGCTTTGTAATTTTTTTATTTAATTTTTTGGATTTAGATCTTTAAAAAATCTTTTTGGCAACACTGACGTCAAAACACAACATAAAAAAAGTATTTGAACAGGTTCGATTTGCTTTTTTAACACAAGCTAAAACGTTCTAAAAACTACATCTGAATACGGGCTCCTATGTTTTTTTTTTTTTGTCTTTTGCTTACCGGTATGATTGCCTTGTCTAACTAAACGATCTGCTTGATCCCATAACTCGTGGCTACTGGACAAATAACTAAAATATTGGTATTGCTGATATAAAGCTGAGTGTATATCTTGAGGCACTATTTTACCGGGTGGGGTATTAGAACCAGAACCCTAAAATTTTAAATCAGTTCAACAAAATTAGCCTTATAAAAGATATCATAATAAACATTTGAATATAACAACTCACCTGTGAACCTACCGAATTTGAAGGTGAAAATGATGAAGGCGTATTACCATTAATAATATCACCTTTACCTGGTCTAAAGAATTCGGAACAAATGGTGTTAATCTGGCGGCAATAGTTTCTTTTCAGTTTGTACAACTTCAAAGAAATCAGAGACTGGCAACGTAGACTATAGTAAGAGTAAGAAATAAATAAAATTTATGGAATCTCAAAATGGCATCTTAATTGTTACCTTAAAATAGCAACTTTATTGTGAGTCTCGTGTTGATTCGCAGAAGATACTTGCAAGTGTCTAAATTTTGTTGAAATAAATCTGAAAATGACGTAAAATAAAAAATAATTTTAATTCACGTTAACGAGTATAATGGCTATTCTTTCAAAAATGTTTGCACATTACTCACTTAATTAATTGCAATGTATCTTTGTACATGGTCCAGGCTGCATCTTCAGAACGACTATGTTGTTCCATTGCAGCACCTGATAAGAGAAAATAAACCACAGCCTCCAAGTACAATGTGACTTGATTGAAAGTATTCTGCTCACGATCGGCTGCATGTTTGCGGAGAATAGCCTCTTGCAAAAATTTAGCGTCTTTACTGCAATTGGAAAAACAAGTTTCTATTAAATTAAATTTTCTAGAATTTTTAAAGAGAAAATTGAAAGATTAAACGGAAAGTGATTAGGCTGAATAATTATTTTTGACACTTTTTCGTTAATAAATAAAAAAACAAAAAAAAAAAAACAAAAAAAAAGTAAAACATAAAACAGTTGGTTTACATTTGCAATAAATTTTGAAATTTGGCCGTAACGGAGGAGTTTGTAGTGTTGTTGTTGTTGGAGGAGTAGTTAGAGGAGTTCGAATATTCAATAAATGATTCCGCAACAAACCTGAATTCATCACTCAAAGCATCGTCATCCCGTTCGAAATATGAACGATAGATAACTTGAGGTTGAGTGGTTAAAGCTGCTGTCCCTGCTTCGGTTGTTGTTGTTGTTGCTGTAGCTGAACTTGAGGCAAAGGGCGATGAAGATGATAATAAAGAAACAGGAGCTAAAACATGAGGGTTCTTTGTGCATGCAACTGCAAATGAAGGAGTTTGGGTTGCAGTTGGTATCAGTCCTACATTGGCCGGTGGCGGCATATTAGTTGAGGCGGATGTGGTTGAATGGTTGTTTGTGTTTTGTAAATGCGCAGGACTGGCAGTGTTTGAGAGATTATTTGTCAATTTGTTGCTATTGTTATTATTTGATTTATCCGTGCTTGGTAGTTGAAATTTATTTTCTATTAATAACCGATCATGATTTGTATGTGGAAATTGTTGGTCCAAAATTTGATGATCCATCTAAAATAAACCAAAAACAGAAATGTATTTTCTAAAATTTTGCAAACGTTTTTGTTTTTATTACCTGTGTGCTTTGTTGTCCAATTGTATTTGTTAAACAATCATCCAACTCTCCAGACTGCTTACTGCATTTCTCTGGATCGTTGTCTTTAGACATGTCGCCACTACTGACAGATATTTTATCTTTCTCCGTCAATAGACCCGAAGTCAATTCTTTTTCTTTTTTCCGCTTTTTCTCTTTGTAAGGACTCGAACTAGAGCTGGAACTTCGTTTTCGCCGGGGTTTTGGTTCCAATGATAAATTGTTAGGTGAGCATAGTGAAGATTTTTCCGACAAATCACTGGGTTTATAATCTTGTTTGAGTATTAACAGTTCTTGCTTTATGAGAGCAGGGTCCGTAGTTGAATCACTTTTAAATTTCGTTTCATTGCAGGCATATTCAGAATCAGGTTCATGTTTAATAATTTGTTCATGTTTAACACCGGTCAACAGTTTTACTCCACCTATTGCAGCATTTGGGGAATTGTAACCTCTTACAATTGCTGCAGAAGAACTATATCCATTTGGAGGTAACAAATGTTCCTTTGGCGTTGAACCACCTCCACATACACTACCATCCGTTGAACGACTGCTCAAACGACCAGGATTCCCATTTTCTTTGGACAAATCATGAAGATTTTCTCTTGAATGAGATAGTTCCCTTTCGGAGGCCGATGAAATAGTGGAAGCAATTTGTATGGGAGTGCGATTACCCGTACTTCTAGGTGTCGCACTGCCACTGCCTCCACCACTAAAGTTACCACTCGCTGTGGATTTAAGACGCATTTGATTGTTGCAAGATTGCAGGTCAGCATTGAGAATTGTTTCGTGATCATATATTGGAGTGCGTCCAGCGCTAGGTGTTAAGTGGTTTTGTTGATGGCCAGGAGCATGACCATATAAACGATATGTGTTTGCATGCCATTCCATGGGTACACTCAACAATCTAGAGAGATAAATTTTACAAATTATAGACGTGGGCTGCGGAGGTTGCAAAAGAACTAAATGCTGTTGATGAAGATGAGACGACGTCGTCGGTGGTTGGGAGGAAGTGGGATTTGGGTGATATAATGATGATGCGGCGGCAACCGCAGGTGTGGGTGTTGATGTCCTTGTGGTGGGTGGCGTTAAGGTAGGCGTTCGTGTTGGTGTCTTTATACGGTGATGCAACTTTCTTTCGGCACTCGTTGTACTACGATCTGGAGTACGATGTGATGCTATTGTACCAGCCGCTAAGACCTGAGACCCTAAAGATGTCATATTTAAAGAACGTGGTGATCTTATGTGACCGCCAGGTGTTAAACGGGGAGATTGTGCTGTTGGAGTATTTTGTAGGGAATTGTGTGCTGCAGATAGATTTTCTTGAGACAGCCTTAATGCTGGAGATATATGTTTTTGTTGTTGGTGCATTTGTTGTTGATCTTCGGATTGATCAACTATAAGAACCTGTCCCTGTTTTTTCGCACCTCCCTCGTTTGATGACTTAAAAATACGGGTCAGAGTACTAATTTTATTTTTATCACTTTTTGGTTTATCACGTTTTAATTTCTAAAATAAATTTAAAAAAAAATATATATATATATCTATTACAAATATACACCTTTTTATTTGTTTTAAATTTTACCTTATCTTTTTGAGGCTCTCCGGAATCTGAATCTTCGCCACTAGATTCTGAATAAAAGGCACTTCCTACTTTGTGCGGAGACTGATGATTCGCTGAACGTTGGGAAGAACTTCCACCAGTAACAGCGGCAGCAGGCTGTTGGGAAGTTCCTCCAGTTAAAGTAGAAGCATTTGGAAGATGACTAAAATCTTCTGCAGATGATTCTGATGATGACGAAGAGGAAGAGGAGGACATTGACATGCTATGAGGCTTGTTTGATGCTGTCAACGGAGCTGTTAAATCTTCAAGTGATGATTTTCGGGTATTAAGCTTTTTGACTATACGCTTTGGTGGCACAGACTTATGTTCACCCGGCCCCGTCATCTTATTAATTGCATTGTCGTTTCTAGGGTCGTCCTCATCGGAAGATGAGTAAGTTATAATTATTTGTTTGCCGGCTGCTTTATCTGCATCTGAATCTGAGGCTGTTGAAGAAGACTTTGATATAGAGCACGTTGAGGACTCGCTTGACGACGAGGAATCTTCACTAGTGGCATTTACAGCTAGTTGTTCCTTGACTGGTACCGGCGTTATTGACTGTGTTGAGTGTTTCAATTCCACTGGCGCATGTAGATGCGTTTGCTTAGTAGTCGTGTTTATAATAATATCTTGAGCTAAAGAGTTTGAAGAATTCAGTCTTGAAGCTCTTCTGCGAGCAGTTGCTAAGGCAGAATTTGCAGTTGGGGCGGGTTTTTTATTGATATCTTTTTTAGCGGTTAAAGTTGGACCTTTAGCTGATGCGGAGGCCGAAGATGCTGAACTTATATTTCCACTTTGGTTGGGCGTTGTCTTTCGTGGTCTCCCTCTGCCTTTTTTTGGTCCAGTTGGCACTCCACTTGCAGTTCCACTCGATGTAACACTACTAGTAGCCGGACTCATTAAGCGTTTGGATAAGTCACCTTGTTCTTCATCACTGCTATCCGTTGCAACTGTAGCACTTGTTTGCTGTTTCAGTTTTTTTCGAGGTTTCTTAGATCTTGATTGTGGAGGAGGCGGCCTTGTTAAATGTGCAGATGAAGAGGAATTAAGAGGATCTAAACGTATCATAGTAACCGAGTTTAATATTTGAGTCTTTTGAACCATAGGTGGAGAGCGAGGCAGAGCTGTTATAGCTGCTGGAACCCCCGGAATTTGCAATGTGCCACCAGGTCCTCTTACAGGCAATCGTTCCTCATCGCTTGTATTAGAATCAGAAGAAAGATTTGACAAACCTTCAATGACATCGCCGCCATATGTAGTAACAGTAGTGTGACATCCACCTATGGACATTGATTCATGTTTAATTTGTGTTGAAGGTATGGAAACAAATTCCGATGCATTTAATATAGGCACCTGTTGAGGCGTAGTGATTTCTTTTTTAATATCACTCAACATTGGAGAAAGAGGGGTTACTGAGAGACCAGCAGGTGTTTTTCGCGAGGGAAAGGCCGGATGGGGGAATGTTTCATTTTTATTAGAACCACGATTTCTTCGACGTATGCTTTCATCTTCGATATCGTTGCCGCCTCCCTCATTATCATCATTTTCCACATTCTCTATTATCGATTCATTTTTAATTTTAGCCACGTTCTGAGGAGGTTCAGGTATTATTTGAGCTCCTCCCCGCAAAGTAATTGGCATATTAAGATTGGCAACATTCATAGAATTTACAGAATTAACCATGGAAGTAGCAGAGGGAGATACTACATCTTGTGTAGGTGTTTGATGTAAAGGGGCCTTATTGAAGTATCTGCTTAGCTGCCATTTGGTTGTATTTGATGGAGATGGTGTCTTATTTGAGGACGAGGACGAAGAACCTCCGGATGGAGGTGCTGAGGAGCCTAATCCTGAACTACAACTACTACCGCTCCCAGCTATAGAGCTTGATGAACCAGGTCCTAATTTCTTTTTAGTTGGCAATATAGCAGTTAATTGCTTTTGGTTCATGATTTGATGAGGTGTAGGTATTGCAACAGTCTGCTGTGGTTCGCTTCTTGAAGAGTCACTACCCGATTCACTTGAATCAGAAGGTGAACTATCACTTGAGTTCACTGTGGAACGATTCTGTTTCTTACGATCATCATCGGAGTCAGAAAGTTCTAAATCATTTTCTAAAGTTGAATTCTGTTTTTCTATGGGCGGTGGAGTTGGCTTTTCCGTTTTCAAAGATTTTATCAGTGTCTCTTTTGATGGACGAGATAAGACTGAAGAATGTGGCACTATAGGTGATGTTATGGCAGCATTACTTGAAGAAGACTGCCCAGAGGAGGAAGAGGTAGATGATGTAAGAAGACCAACAGGAGCGGTGTTGTTTATGGCTGGAGCTATATACGTGGAAGAAGATGAGGTTGTGGCGGAGGAGGAATTATTGGAGGCTGATTTAGAAGAAGGCATCTGTGTTGCTGTTACTGAAGTAGCTGATAATGGAGGCACAAATCTAGGTGCTGGCATTTGCATACGTGGTGGTGAATCCAGTGGCTCCACTATACTTGTTTTGGCTAAAATATCAAAAGAATACTTATGCTTATTCTTTTCGCTGAGATTATAATTTTCCATTAAAGTGTTGTGCGGTGTTGCATCAATGCCAGTTAACATCTTTGGAGGACAAAAAGTGTTGGTAACATGGTTAATTATTTCTTTGATGTCGTTCTAAAAGTAGAAAATTTAAATTTGAAATTTAAATCCAAGTCGATACCTTATGCTTCATAGAGAGGTATGTATTAATTAAAATTAAAAAATGACCTCCCTGCCACAAAATTTGAAAAATATAGACTTACTTCTGGTGGTAATGGTTTTTGGCGTTGTTTTGGTAATGAGGGCTGTGAAAAGCGACCATTGTGGTTCGCCGAGGACGAAGATGTTGCTGTAGGTGGTCCTAGATATGATTTTTCAACAGACGACGCTGACGACAATGTTTGCCGCCCGTTCGGCATATGTGATGTGGCGGGTGGCATTAAAGAACCGGATGGTGGTCCCTTGGGTGGTGCCATACCGCTACTCAAACGATTGACTGGTTGACCTGGGTAGCCCCCTCGGCCATTATAAGGCGGTTTATTATCAGCCTGTTTAACATAAGGCGCTTGTCTTAATTGTTGCTGTTGCTGTTGATAGTGATGTGGTGGCTGCTGCGATTGTTGCTGAGGTGGTGGAGGAGGAAGCAAACGCTGCGTTGATGACGACGAAGAAGACGTTGCAATGCAAGCACTAACATTTGGTAGCGGAGAACTCGTTGGCACTATACCCGGAAGAACTGCATTAGCTGGCATTTGTCGATGACCCGAGTACGATAATCCCACTGTATAAAGACTAATAAAATCTCTAGCCTTGGAATAATCTCCCAATTTTGCTGAAATTTTATCGTCATCTTCGGATGGATTTACACGACGAGGTTCTGAAAAAAGTGCTACCTCTCGATTAGATGTCGATGTCTGAACTTGTTGCCTTTCAGATTTTTCCCGTTCTCTTCTTTGTTTCCGCTCATATTCATAGTCGTCCATGCTAAAAAATAAATGGTTTTAAAATTATGTTAATACAATTTTTCTTTTAAACATCTTTACAATTGATAATAAGTTTAACATATAGAAATGCATTTCACCATCAAGGACAATACAAATTACAAGTCGAATACAAAACCGCTACAGCAATATGCACTACGTTTTTGTTCAGAATAACGAAAAATGGAATAAATTGTAATAAAATAGAATAAATGGAGTAAACCTTGGTTTAAATTCTTTATACATACATAAGTATGTGCTTGTAAAAAATGTATGTATTAAAGATCATTAAAATTACACTGTGCTTGAATTTGACACTTTTTCTTGTGGCAAGCGGGGCACCTGGCGTTTTAACCTAATTCGGGTACGCTGAATCCAGTGGTGCTACCCGATTTTTAGGTTATGTCTTGTTTTCGAGATATACCGCTATTTCGAAAATGGAGGAGGTTGCACAACATATATTCGCGTAACTCAAAAACGGTTTAGTTAATTGAATAAAGCCTAGTACTCTGTTCCAATTTGTGAAAAATGTTCAGCAACATCTATTATTTCATGCGAAAAATTTGACATGTATCAATGTTACCTATCTCGAGAGTTTGTACAATTTGACGTTTTTAATCTTTCAAAGTATGCGACATTGTTTTGCATATGTAATCAAAACCCACATGTATTTTACTAAAAAGTATTTTTTAAATAAAAAATTATGTAAAAATAAAATTAAATATTGATGAAAACCTGTTACCGGTTGTGTTATTTATGTTTTGCAGTTCTCATTTTAATATTAAGTTTAAACTTTTTTCATTTGCTTAAGATTCCACGTGAAATAAGTGCAGCTTATATTAGGTCTGTCTGGGTACTTTTATGGGTAGTAAATACTCAGTAATTTTTTTTGGGAGAGTAAGACAAATTTTACTCTTTCGGCTGAGAATATCTCAAAAAGTACGCAGACAGTATCCAGTGAAATCTTGCAAGAAAACAGCTGATCGGTGTGTAAAAAATTGAAATAACAAACGTGAGCCAAGATAGCGTTGAAGAAATAGCGTCCAATTTGGGAATTTAAAAACCGGGAAACCAAAATACCCAAATAATGGGTATTTGCAGTATAAACAAAAAGCTAGCGTCGAATTTAGGAATTTAAAATAGGGAAGTACAAATATAGGAACAAATCTAGTTTACCGACGCAGCTGCAAATAAAAAAAAAGTACCCAGGGTGATGGAAAATGGAAAAATAAGAAGAAAAAATAAAATAAAAAAGTTGGCGCAAACGCTTAGTTTTTGAGTTATGGACGTTTACTGATTTATGCAATGAACCACAGGCTTTTGCACGGTATAAACTATATATTTTTTGCACGCATCGCTCATTTTGTCCAGAAAACTATTTACTTTCAGAAAATATACAGTTTATACCGTGCAAAAGCCTGTTGCAAATATTTTTAGTATTTTTATTAAAAATATAAATATATTTTTACTTCCCCTTTTTAAATTCCTAAATTCGACGCTAACTTTTTGTTCATATACTGTAAATCCCCATTATTTGGGTATTTTGGTTTCCCGGTTTTCAAATTCCCAAATTCGACGCTATTTCGTCGACGCTATCTTGGCACACGTAAACTCTTTCATTCAAACAGTATATAAAAACCAGAGTTCCAAATATTCACTCACTATTCACTCATGGGTAGGAATAAAAAATTTTATACACTGTTGTGTTCTGTTTTATTCGTGCTTAAAAACACAAAAAAAATTTTGCTTTATTCGTTCTTGTATAAAAGTATTTTCATTATTTTTCGTTTCTACAAAACACATGAGATAATAATAGAGATTTTTTTTTTTCTTACATTTGTACACGAGAGAATTTTTTTTTTTAACTTCTTCTTGCATTCATATACATACTTCTAAATATACACTTGCTATTCACATCATAATCTCTGTTGTGTTTTGCTTTATTCGTGTTTAAAAACACAAAAAATCTCTTGCTTTATTTTTTCTTATATTTGTATTGTTTTTTGTTTCCATGATACAAAGACACCAAAATAGCTCATTCAGCTTTTAAAAATGAAATGTAGAAACACAAGTAAACAAACATGTTTATAATGTGCTGACTTAATATTAAACAGTTAAATTTTGTAAATAATAAAAAACATGCGCAATGCGTAATCTGTGTTTATATCATTCTTGTGTTGTTTCTACAAAAAACATGAGATAAGACAAATTACACTGGTTTACAGCCAAAAAATACCAAGAATGCCACACGCCTAGATAAGTTAATTGGGACCTCCTGAACACGAAAAACGCTGAAATTTTTTTTTCTAAGTACCGTATTTTAGATAAGGGTACTTTTGTGTTTTTCGGTGTATGGTCCCACTCAAACCCTCGTGGAGCCCAGCCGAGAAGTCCGATCGAGGTAAAAAAAATAAAACATTCCAGATCTTTACTAAAACGTAGAAAAAAAAAAACGAAATAAAAATGAAAAATTTTGAAAAAAACGTAAAAAATAGGCAAATTTTGAGGTACCATAACTCAGCCATTTCTTATCAGATAGAAATGTGCAGTACATCGCCAAAAAAGGCATTCAATTACCTTTGCAACGATATGCCATTTATCTCGGCTGGGCTCCACAAGGGTTTGAGTGGGACCATACACCGAAAAACACAAAAGTACCCTTATCTAAAAAACGGTACTTAGAAAAAAAAATTTCAGCGTTTTTCGTGTTCAGGAGGTCCCAATTAACTAATCTAGGCGTGTGGCATTCTTGGTATTTTTGTGGGACCACACACCGAAAAACACAAAAGTACCAAATATCTAAAAAAAAAACGGTACTTTGAAAAAAAAATTACAGCGTTTTTCGTGTTCAGGAGGTCCCAATTACCTTATCTAGGCATATAGTGTTCTTGGTATTTTTCCAAATTAAAAATTTGTAAAGCAGTTTTATTTATTATAAATGTTTAAATTTTACTTTTAATACATAAATTATTATGAACGTTGAAAAAAAAAACAAATTTTTAACAATTAGTGTCACGATTAGTTTTTTTATGTCTTTTTTTGAAGTGCAAATTTAGAAAAAAAAATTTTTTAAGTGAAAATACTGCTCATAAAAAAAACTAGGTATGATTTATTTTATATTTTTTTTTATTAAAGTTAAAAAACAAACATAACACAACACTTTTAAAATAAGTAATTCATTGAAAATTTGTACTGTTGGTACATACATATAGGTATTTACAATTGTTCAAAATAAAGTTGCAAGTGTTTTTATTTTCTTAATGTATGAAAAAACCACAAATAAACGACGCTTAAAAAAACATTTTTATCATGTACAAATCAAGGCTACAAATACTATTAAACAAGAACAAATGAAGCAAGCGATATTTTGTGTAACACGAATAAAGCAAAACACAACAGAGAGGAACTCTTTTTATTATAAACATTAATGAGAGCAACGAATTTTGCAAGCATTATTCATGATAATTTATCATGAATGTTGGAATTTTAGAATTCATGTATGAATATTTCTGAACCCTGATAAAAACAGCTGTTCAAACTAGTTGCAAAATCTTACCAGAGGAAATTCTCCAGTAACATTTTGCATGTTCTCTAACTTCCAACTGTCAAAAAATTCTCTTTTTGGCTCTCTCGCTGTAAGGGATTTGGAGTACGCAGACCAGTGATGCCGTTTGGATACGAAAGATACATTTTTCGTATCTTTTGATGACTTCATGTATCATGTATAATCCTGATATTTTTCGTATCTTCTGAATCTGTACGCAAAATGTACATAAATAAAATATTAATCTTTCCGTATCTGACAAAGTTTTCTAAAGTTATCATTTCGTTATGAATACGAAAAAAAAACAGTGACAACTAAATAAGCTTCGAACAGACGGTGGTCAGATCTTACAATATTGATAAACAGCGTTGGTTAAATTGCATTAAAATTGACTAAAAATGTCTTGCTACTGTGTGAACATTGTAAGCTCATTTGTTTTTGGCAGAAGTGTAAAATTAATGCATCTGACAATGGCACCATTGTCAGGAAAATTTTTCTATTGGCAACGCCTGGTTACAATATTGTATGATCTGACCACCGTCTGTACGAAGCTATACAAAAATAACATGTATTTTGATGTCAGGTTTTCTAAGTTCTTCTGTCGTCTGCTTATCTTTTGTATGTGTGTTAAGATGATATTTTAGAAGAAAAATTTATGTGAACTTTTCCATATAATCGCCTTAGTATTAACGCCTTAGCTCGTATATTATTTTTTACAAAAATGAATTTGTTTTGATAGTTACATATAATTAATTTTAAAGTTTGCTTACTGTATTTTTAAAAATTACATAGCTAATATTTATGACTTAAAAAAATATGAAAATGAATTTATATGATATAATTTTGTTTGCAATATTCATTAAATATGAAAGAAAACTGTTATGTTAAAAAATGTTAAACGTTAAAAATGGATTTTAAAATTTTTTTCAAAATGTATCTTTTTGGGAAAAAGTGTATCTTTTTGGAAACTAAAATGTATCTTTCTCGAAATTTCACTGGCAACACTGACGTAGACAACATTTTGCAAGATTTTGCGACATTTTGTACAAAATTATGCAAAATATGTGTACGCAGACAGACCTATTATTTCGCAGTTGTAAAAAAATGTTGCTAGAAACATTTCGCAACTTTTTCACAAATTAAACAGAGTACAACTCTATCAACATTTTTTCATAGAAATTCCGCACAAGTTTTTTTCATACGAGTTTTGACAGCATTTCACGTGAAATGTTGAACAGATCAACATGTTTATTCTAATTAAAATTTCTATGCTGTAAAAATAAGATCTAATCTTGTTGCATAGGAAAGACATAAATAAATAAATAAATAAAGAGTACTTGGCTTAAGCTTAAAAATAAATTTAAAGTTTTTTTTCTAATATGCGCAGTCGTTTTAGACAGATAATTTTTTTTTTCTTTTTTTTTAATTACGCGAATATATATGTGCAACCTCCTCCCTTTTCGAAATAACGGTATATCTCGTAAACACGAGCTAACCTGTTTGCGTGCAAGGCGGAAAAAATGAAATAAAAAGAAAATTTGGTATTTTGTTTTGTAGTAGTGAACGGTAGTGAACGGTTTGGTAGTTATGTCAATAACTAACTTGATATACAGAAAAACTTGAAGATGGCGAAAACAATGTTTTATTAACCGTTAACGGTATTTTTTCTATAAAAAGTTACTCCAAAAAAATAAAGTTGCTAAAAAAGATTAGCAAACTTTAACCCTTAACCGAGATACCAACTATTATCACATGTTAACTTAAACATTGCCGCCCACCTTGCAAGAATACAGGTTATTGCAAAAAAAAAAAACAATGTAAACAAATTTATAAATATAAATTTAAAATTGAAAAACAATAATTCAATATGTTATATATTAACATAGATAAATTAAAAGAAATACGACATAAGTTAATCCTATATATGTATTTATATATGTAAATAATTTAATAAAAACGAAGAACATGGTTTTTACAACAGATCCATGAACTGAGTGGTGTTTAAATGGTTTTTACAACAGATCCATGAACTGAGTGGTGTTTAAATGGTTTTTACAACAGATCCAATAACTGATACTTGAATGGTTTTTAGGACAGATCCATCAACTGATACTTGAAGTGCTAAAACGGCGATAGACCCGATATGCCCCAGCCAAATATAGTATGTTGCGCCAGAAGACCACATGGACTCGTAAAACTTTGTCCAGTAAGCACCTGTGAACCAACTTCTGGACCAAAATCCAATGCCACCTGGCCCGAATGGTAAAACGTTGGGTCCGCATATTGAAACCCAGGAAACAACGCACACACACCCTTTTATCCACCTCCTCAATAGGCGTTTTAATTCCGTTCATTTCTCTTACTTTCACTATCAGCGAGATATGTTTCGTTGGGTCGTAAAGAGATCCAACGCTGACACGACAATACGCATTAGACAGAAGTTTCCAACTTCCGCACTAAAGCTGCACTAATGTAGCACTTGGATAGACTTCTCACCAAGAGTGAGTTTAGCCTGCAAAGTGGGAGAAAGAGTGACAGCATGATGAAGTGGTAATGCCGATGAAATAAGCGGGCGCGGCTGAGTGGGTTTGGACCGTTTTCTATTGGTTTTCCTAGCCTCTGTGGGCTTTGGCGCGTGTAGGGGAGCATAAAAGAGTATTAAAACGGGATTCAGTGTACCCGAAGAATTAGGGTAAAACGCCATGTGTCCCGCTTGTCTGTTTTTTCAACTAGTAGAGTGTTATTAATCAATCGAAAGTAAGTTTATAGATTTCTGCAATTAAAGTTAGGTTGGAGTACCGTATTTCCATTTTCTTTTACTTTATAATATCTGAAATTTTTGAAAACGCGATAGAAATCAAGTCATAAATATTTAATGTTAATTGCCTTTTAAGTTTTAAGAATAATTAATTTTTACTCTGAACCTGATATTTAAGCAAATATAAAGTTATAGATGCATTTGCATACAATATATAATACCATGTATGTACGTTAGAACGACTCATCTTGTATGGAGCAAAAAAAAAAAAATGATTTTATTACCCCTCTGAAAATAAAACTTGATATGTTTTATGATGATTCCCAAAATATTTTGGTTCTAGCGTTGACCATCCGTGAGCTGGACCATTTTTAAACAAATGTCTTTTTTCAGTTTTTCGAATTTTTTGTACTTTGCTCCAAGACGACATAAATAAAATTTGGTATCATATAATTGAAAAATGAAAAAATTTAATACCCATATTGCCTATATATGAAAAAAGATATGTGAATAATAACAAACAAAAAATAAATTAACATTATTTTAACACAGATTCAATTTGAAAAGCAGAACATTATTTCCACATACGTAGAATTTGTATGAAAACCCGAAACGAAAATATGTATTTAGTTAAATATCTCAGTTAGTAGGTCGCAAGTGGTCAAGTTTTATATACCATTGAATGCTGCTTCGTCTTGGAGCAAAGTACAAAAAAATTCGAAAAACTGAAAAAATATCTTTTTTAAAAATGGTCCAGCTCACGGATGGTCAACGCTAGAACCAAAATATTTTTGGAATCATCATCAAACATATCAAGCTTTATTTTTCAGAGGGGTAACATAATCAATTCTTTTTTTGAGTCGCTCTTATGCACATAAAAAAGCAACAACAAACAACACAAAACAAATTTACAGACATAGAAAAACTATAAAAAAAAACTTACTTGGGAAATAAAATATCCAAAACTCTTTATTGAAGACAGTGTATTTTAAATGGTCTAAGGAATTGAGTTTGTTAATAGTATTGCCGATTTTATTATAGATGCAATTTTAATAGTTATTTTTCTTGGGCAATATAGACAATTGGCAAATAACCGGGACTTAAAACTTTCAACATTTCAATTTTGTTAAGTAAGATTTAAAAAGTGTTCTTGAAATGAAAACTTATTTATTGTTGTCTTTTTTTCGATGCAAGTGGGTGGAAAGTGATATATTTTTTTAATATTTTTTTTTATTATTTCTTATTTTAGGTTTTTTTCATTGTTATAACAATAATTACAACGTATTTTATTATTGATATTAAAAATCGTAATTAAAATCACACTTTTTTTTTGTTTCCAATTGTGTTTTTTTTTCGAATGTTGGCGGCAACTGAAACGTATTTGGTATCGGTATTAAATTATTTGTTATTTCGGTGTTGGTATTTTAATTATATCGGTATACCGGGACAGAAACTTTTATATAATTTAAATCTAGAAGGGGCCCTAATGACTTAGATGACCCATTTTTTACATTTTGGTTTTTTTAAAACATTGTAAAAATAGTATCAAAGTTAAAAAAAACGTTGGCTTAGACTAAGGATTGAATGCTTATTTTTTTAAAAAAATTCCCAATACCAAAATTGTTTCTGGTAATATTAAAAACCGTATAATATTTCCGGTGTGGTTAGTATAAAAATAGCAGAAATATTAAAATATTTTGAAGCCCCACAGTGCTGCCCGAAAGGGGTTCTATAATAAAAACATAAACTCAAATGCTCTCATGTCCATATGTTTAATTACATGTCAACCGGTATAGCCGTTTAGAAATATTAGTTTTATTGTATTCTTCCATAATTGCGCCATAATAACTCACAAAGCAATAACGCTGCAGGCGTAGTTAACAAATATATTTTCCCTTAGCACAAATGTTGAAAATATGTAGGTATGTAGATTTATTTTATTTAATTTATTTTTTAATACCGAAATGGTAAAACCGGTATTATGGAAAGCGGCATTCAATTTTAAACGGAATTTAGCGGTATAAATAAAGGGATCGGTTGCCAACCTAGGTTTTTTGGTATGTATTTGTTTAGTTGCTTGGTTTTTTATATTAAGAACTTTTTTAAAATTAATTTGATGTAATTTTTAAAATAATTAAATTATATTGATGTAAAACCTGAAAGGAGGCAAAGAAAAATATGCAAAAATAAGTAAGTTTCCAATGAAAAGAGAACATGCATGTTCTACATGTATGTATACGATATGCATACATACTTATATGTACACAAGTGTATGTTTTAAAGTTTATTAAGGATTTAAGATGTTGGGTTATTATGCTCTTTTAAATGAATTTTGCATTAAAAAAAACTAAACTATAAAACTGTTAAGGAATGTTCAGACCTAAAAAATATTTGACTATAAAATCTAAAAAAAAGCGTTACCAGTAAATTGATCAAACTTAAGCATTTTTTACAATTTCTATTGATTAACTAAACTTAAGTTTTAAGAAGATAGTTGCATAATGTAATTTAGAAACTGTTAAATGATGTTTGATCTAGCCAAACGTTTTACAAATGAAAATAAATTTTTCATAAAACTAGTGGTTACAAGTAGGAAGTCAAATATTTAATAGGTGTGAACATAACTCTAAGAATGAAAAAAATCAAATACTTTTAGGCCAGGTTTTTGAGATATGAAAAAAAGTTTAAACGTATTGTAACTGTTCCGTCAAAATTTTATATACAAACTAAGTAATGGCGGCACATATCTGTTTTCAGTTTGACTAATTTAACTGCCATCTCAAAACCCCAGCCTTAGTGTATATTTAGTTGTATAATTTCAAGAAATTTATAAACTTTCACAAGGCTTTGAATAATAATAATGACTAAAAAATAGTAAAATATAACTCAGTTGTTTTCATATTATCTACTGCATACTATGTAGTTCAATATGTGAACTATCACAAAAATAAGTTTGAAATTTAACATAACTAAATTACATAAATAAAAGAACTTTTTTTGAGCTCGAGGTCTTTTTTAATTATTTTTATTTTTTAATAATTTATTCAATTTTGCCGATATTTTGTTTTTCATTGAAAAACATCTTCTGGGCTATAATCTAGAAATTACAAGTAACAAAAACAAACAAACAAATGTATAAATACAAAATTCAAACGCGTATGTATAAAAAAACAACAAAACTCTTACATTGAAAAAATTATTAAACAGAAATAAAAACTTAACTATTATTATGTTGTGTTAACATCGTGTAATTGTGAACTGAGCTTAAACAAGAAAAAATTGCACTATTTTCGTTTTTTGACGAGATGTCTGTCTGTACACTCTCGCAGAATTCTCATCGACATCGGCTTTAAAATTCATCCTAGTTGTTGTTTTAATTATGTGTAACATTTCCAATGTGAATCGTCTTTTGTAGTTATTTTGCCAGTTATTGCCATTACATGCAATGAATTTGGGATATTTTAATGAATTTGGGATATGTAATAAAGCTTACATAGGTACCACAAAAAACAAACTGAAAACAAGAATTTCATCACACAAATCGGATCAAAAATTACGAAATAATATTCCTACACAAAACCCGGCATTGTTATCCCACTGTGCACAAAGAAAACACTCTCCTGATTTTGACAATGTACAAGTGTTACAGAGTGGAAATTACTACAAAAGACGATTCACATTGGAAATGTTACACATAACTTACAGCCGTACCTAAACAAGAGCGGAAGGCGGAACGTTTTCTTCAGCCATACCTAAATAAGAGCGTCAGCGTTGTGCCATAAACAGTAGTGTTAACTTTCGTGACGACTAAAACCCTCATTAAATACATAAGAAATTGAATTAAAACCGCTAGTTTGACCTAAAAATAGCTAATTTGCCATTATTTATTATCAAACAATAAAAACAGGGTTGTCAAAACAACAAATATAGCAGCCCTGTTTATTTAAACGCGCTGTCAAAATCGGATTTTCCAATTGCAAAGCGCTACCGTTGCGTTGCCGTCGCGTTGTTTCGGTATGCTACATACAAATTGTATGGGCATGAGGATTTTTGACAGCTAGAAAACGCTTTCCGCTCTTGTTTAGGTATGGCTGTAAAACAACAACTAGGATGAATTTTAAAGCCGATGTCGATGAGAATTCTGCGAGAGTGTACAGACATCTCGTCAACAAACGAAAATAGTGCAATTTTTTCTTGTTTAAGCTCAGTTCACAATTAGACGATGTTAACACAACATAATAATAGTTAAGTTTTAATTTCTGTTTAATAATTTTTTCAATGTAAGAGTTTTGTTGTTTTTATATACATACGCGTTTGAATTTTGTATTTATACATTTGTTTGTTTATTTTTGTTACTTGTAATTTCTAGATTATAGCCCAGAAGATGTTTTCCAATGAAAAACGAAATATCGGCAAAATTTAATAAATTATTATAAAATAAAAATAATTAAAAAAGACCTGGAGCTCAAAAAAAAGTTCTTTTATTTATATATTATAAAGGTCGAATTAAATACAATATAAAATTTATAACTAAATTACTTCATATGGAGTTTAAATTTCCTTTGAGCTTGTTTGTTTACTCGATATACTAACGATAAAGACACAAATAACATAAGAAAACCATAAGAGTAACATAAAAACAACATAAATTTTGGACAGAAATAATACAAAATAATATTTGATTTTCAAGAGCAGTTTTGTAAAATTGTACCCAATCGTATTTTATTTGATGAATACTGTGTTTTGGCAGAATCAAGATTTCACATGTTTATTTACTTTCTTCATATTGCAGAGGAATTTTCAGATTTATTTTATGGTACACTAAAAAAGTGTATGGTACACTAAAAAATTTAAAAGTTTACAAATGGAAATTTTTAGAAAACAAAAATCTCTACAATTCAACAGAAGTAAGAAATCTTTCCCGATTTCCCTACATGTCAAATTTTTTAGATAAATCCATTCAAAAAAGGGAGAAACCCCTGCATTTGACATCACTGCTGTAAATAAATTTATGAAAATAAGACCTTAATTAATCAGTATAAAAGGTAACAAGCATACATATGTACAGCAAAAGTTAAAAATATATGTTCATACCAGTGTTGTCAACTTTTTATAACTAAAACGAGCTATTACCCTTCTCAAAAAGCGCTAAAAATCACAGCGTGGACAAATATTTATAAACAAAACGCGCTACGCTACATTCAATTTTAATAAAAGTCAATGCATACACCTATCAGAAAAAATCCAATATTTATAGAAACAAAATAAGAAACTACTGGAGTAAGTACCTAACGAAATCCCGTTTTGACAATAGCATTCGTTCAACAAATTACACCAAATTTCAACGACCGTTGCAATTGTAGCGGAATCACTTGTAATCACTTTGTTGGATATTTAAAGTTTCATTATACAACGGAACGTTGCACATGGGTTTTTTTTTGCCAATCTAGCCGGACAATACTTTTTTTATATGGCTTATATTGATTCTTAAGTTATTGAGTGCCCCTAGAGCGATGAAACTTGGCAGAAATATGTTTTTTGGTTATAATCAGGTTAAGCTCATATCGGACCAAGGGGGAATAAATTCCTCCTAGAAGAACTAATCCTTCCTCTGAAAAATTAAATTTTTTTTAAGTTTTCCCATACTTTTGTTTAGTAAAGACAACTTTTAACGTCGGTGAAAGTAAAATAAACCTCAAATTGGACCCAGGAGATTGTAAAATACCATTTTGCGCCCCGCCCCCGTTACATAAAATAATATTTGCGAAATTAATGTAGATATTAAAAGAAATGGAGTTCTTTCGCATTAAAACCATAAAAATTAAATTTTTGAGCTGTTATGGGTAGGGGGAGGTTTCCCTCCAATCCCAACCCCCGGAACGACCGTGTCAAATTTTTTTTTTGCTAATTAACACAATATATTCATTTTTATGTATTTTATAGTATTTAATTGATCTGAAAATAATTTATTTATTTATAATTATAACTTGTTTATAATAGTAACAATAAATGTCATTAAAAATAAAAACAACTAATTTATTTAGTTGTTATATAGATGTTAATATGTCACTATAACCTTGAGATATGAAATTTGGCATAATTTTCTCACTAAAAATTGCAATTTCTTTTCAAAGGGTTTAGCAATACATTTCTGTACTATTTGGAACAACTTTTATCTTATATACACTTTTCCATTTTACTCCAAAAAATTCAATAGGGTTTTGCTAACAATTGTTTGCAATAAACAACAATAAATAGTAAAAAAAAAACTAGGTAACAATAAATGGCTAAATTGGCAACACTGCATATGTATATAGTGGCGCAGTTGTGGACACAGGAGAAGGAAAATTGGATACACACTACCGCCCCCGCCCCCAAACCAAAAAAAAAATTATACCTTTTCTATGGAGTTTATAAAAGAAATTTTGCAAAATAGAATGGTTCAGTTAAGAAACTTGCAACGAGAGGTTAAATTAAAAATTTACAAAATTTGTCTCCCTATACATCAAAAAAATAAAAAAGTAAATAAACGCTTTACCAGCAAGAGCTAGCAAGTTAGGCACAGCGACAATAAGAGTGTAAACGTCTAAAGCGAAAAAAAAAACAATTTTCAGTAAAGCTCTAAATAAATAAAAAAAAATGAAATATAAATCGGTTTTAAAAAATAGATAGGACTATTAAAAACCAAAAAATAATCTGTATTTTAAATAGAACAATAAAAGTTTATGAAAAAACAGGATAATTTTTAATTATAAAAAAAAACAAAAAAACAGGATAATTTTTAATTATAACAAAAAACAAAAAAGCACTCATCATGGCTGAGTGTTGCAAATGTAAATCGTCGATACGGGGTGAAACAGGCATATGATGTTTGGAGTCTGCGATAAAATTTATCACAGCCAAACAAGATGTTCTGGAATCGATCAATATTCGATGGGAATAATATAAAAAATGTGGACATGGTTCTTACGGCAATACAAAATCAAGTGAGCAAAAATAAACAAAATTTGGTTGATTATAAACATAAATTTGAGTTGTCCCAGAAGCAAAATGAAGCTGAAATTAAAGAATTATTGCAAGCTATTGAAAAGCGTTATGCAGAAAGAGTGAGAAAACTAGACAGTGTACAAAAATCATATGAAAAAAATTTAGAAGAAATTAAAAAAATATATGGGAGTGTAAATGAATTTAAAAACAACAACAAAGAAATATGCAAATCATTAGAGGAACAAAATGTCAACATGTGTAATAAAATAAAAAAAAAGTGATCAAAGAGACAAGTCAAAAGCAAATAAAAATGTCATACTCAGAGATAGTCAAAAATAAAATAGTGTTGCAGATGTTAACAAGCAATTGCCATTAATAGTTAAACCAAAAGAAAAACCGGAAGTGGATAAAACTAAGGAAGAATTAAATAATAAGGATGGTCCGGTAAATTTAAAAATTACAAGTGTTGAAAATCGAAGAAACAGAGCAGTGGTAATCCAATCCGAAAATGTTGAAGAACGGGAAAAAAATAAAAGTGCTCTAGAAAATGAACTAAACAAAGGATATGAAAATTTGGTTCCTAACCCAGTACAATTAAGAATAAAAATAACTGGTATGACTTTTAATTATACGGAAGATGAAATGATTGAAAAATTAAGAAAGCAAAATCCAATGAGTAGCAATGGCGAATTTGAAATAATACAAAAATATGAATATAAAAGAAACAATAGAACAGTATATAATGTCAAATTAATAGTGGATGAAGAAACATATACCGAAGTGATCACAGAGCAAAGAGTTAATTTAGGATGCGAGAGATGTAGAATTTTTGATGGTACCGATGTGAAACAGTGTCTTAAATGTAGAGAATACAATCACCTAGCAAAATAATGCAAAAACAAAGAAATGTGAAAGAAGTGTGCTTAAAATGTCACGGCGACCATAAAACGAAGAAATGTAACAAAGAACAAATTATTAAGTGCATTAATTGTATAAGAGTAAATAATCTTCATATGGGATTAGATGAAAATCACTATACTAATGACAGAGAGTGCCAAGTGTACCAAAATAAATTAAATATGAAAATGAAAAGAGTGGGGTTTACAATGTAACAACCACAGAATATTCGCGCACTTTATACCAATGTACAGTGATTAATAAATAATTTTAGTCAAATAGAAGTAATTGCAGCATCAGAAAATTTGGAGTTTATTATATTATCACAAACACATTTAACGAATAAGGTAAATGAAAATGAAATCATGTTACAAGACTATGAACACATATTATCTTTATCTAATTCTACGAGAATAGGAGGCGTTATAATTTATTACAAAAAAGCATGGAAGGTGAATAAAATAATAGAAAAATATTTAGATTATAAATACTGGATTATAGTTTGCACTGCTGAATATGATAATTGCAGCAGTATACAGATTCCCAAGTTTATGATGTTTGAAAATATTTTAGAAATTATATGCGAAATCAGCATTGATATTATAATTTGTGGAGACTTTAACATATATTATTGGATGGATATTTTTTATAAAAACAGAATAGAAGACAATTTAAACGATCATGGTTTGAAGCAAATCGTTAATAACTTTACACGAATAACATATGATACTAATACTCTAATTGATTATGTGATAACAAATGGCCATAAAGTAACAGTAGAAATTAATAACAAAAATATAGCTGATCTATACATAAATATTGAATGTGAAAACAATTATCAAAAGGATACTACAATAGAAACTAGGGAGATCGATTATTCGACTTTTTTCAATAACCGGTTTTCGAATATTACGAATAGTTGTTATTTAAAAATACCCGGTTTTTGGTTAAGTAATTTTTAAATAACCGGTTAACCGGTTTTAATTCAAATACTTAAAACCACAAAAATAAAATAAGTTTTTTAAATAAAACGTTAATTTGAATAGAAACAAAACAACTTCAAAGGCAAGGAACCAACAAAATACATAGCTATGACTCCAAGAAAATTGGGACCAGTAATATGGTTAAACTTTAGCTACATTTTTAACAATTTTTTATTGATTTACTAAACTTTATCTGTAAGAAGATATTTGTATTTATAATGTAATTTAGAAACTGTTGAATGATATTTGATCTAGACAAACGTTTTGAAAAAGCAAATAAATAATAGGAATTTTATAAAGTTATTATTTGAAATATTCTCTCAAATTTATTTTGAATGAGTTTTAATTTGTTGGTGGTTAAGCTATCTTTCTCTTAGCCAGGATTATCTATTTTAAATTATTTTGTTTCAGCTTTATATATATATTTATATATATTTCTATAGAAGCGAATAGTGAACTGAACATTCTTTTTGTGTAAAATATTTGTCAATTCGTCGACTACAATTTAAACATTCCATGACATTGTTTGATTTCTTCAATTTTGTTTTTTAGTTCTTGATGTTTTAATAAATAAAACTCGTAGACATTTTTCCCATATCGTTGATTCCGCCGTAATGTTGTAGTTTTCAGCATGAAGAGATGCTAGAACTTCTTAAGAGTTTTTAGTGCCTTAACGGGCATTTCGTCCTCGGCAACATAACGGGCTAATATTTTACCCAATGATTCATTTTTTGCAGCGTATTTTAGTAAAGTATTATTTGTCGTCTCCTTAGAACTACTTCGAAAGGCGTTAAGTTTCATTTGGATCGCATTAATGTCAAGCATGACATGGAAGAACCCTTGTAATTTATCATTTTTGTCTTTTTAATCGTGTTCGAAAAATATCTAGAGATAACCTTTATATAAAAATATATTTAATATTTAGAATACTCTTGCACAAATTACTATTTACTTTTTAACTGCACACGTTTTTGTAGAATTTTGAATAGTTTTTGGTTTTTTTTCTACAAGAACACACGATTTTATAAGCGATTTGTATTTACAGTGTCCATGTTTTTTTGACCTTTGTTACATTTTGTTTTGACATTCTTCATTAAAAGTTTAAGTTTGACCAATATTCAATTAGAAGATACTTAAATTACGGGACATCTACAACAAGAGTAAGGAAAATGTATATAAATTACACAGTACTAAAATAACCGGTTTATTATACCAAAATAACCGGTTTATTCGATATTCGAAAAATGGGCATTTTAAAATAACCGACTTGGGCAAAGCTAAAATAACCGGTTGAAACCGGTCGAATAATAACCGTTCGATCTCCCCAATAGAAACCCATAAAATATTTAAATATAATAAAAATAACTTTAATAGAAATCTGAGTGCAATAAAATATAAGGAAAACTGTGATGTCAATAAAAACGCGCTTATGCTAGATAAATGTTCCGAAGAGGTAATAAACAAATGTACAATAAAAAGAGCAATAACTTATGTAAATAATGTGAATAAATGGTTTAATAATGAACTTCGTTTATTAAGAAAGATACAATTCTAAAAGAACAAATCTCAAGGCTCGTAAGCACACCTGAAACATGGTAAATTATAGATCAGTAACAAACCTTTATAAAATAAAAATTGAAAACGCAAAAAATAATTATATAAACAATAAAATAAACAATGCCAAAGAACAAAAACAAATGTGGAAGGAAATAAAAGCTTTAGTGATATAAAAAAGAAACAATCTGTGATAAAAACTGTGATATTTAACTAAATAAACCAAATATTTAATCAAATAGCTAGTCAATTTAAAAATTATTTTGTAAGTAGTATAATGGCAATAAAAGGCTCGATTGAAGAAGTGCAATACGTAAACAATATTAATTATACTAGTCATAATTTTAAATTCCGTACAATAACAATTTAAGAACTTAAAAACACTAGAGCAACTTAACAATAAGCCAAATTATACAAACATATCAATTATAATGCTACATAGAAGAAAAATCTATATGTACTATCAAAATACCAATCTGGTTACGGGAAAAAAAATTTCATGAGAAACAGCAATAAATGTCATAAATAGATGGAAAAAATAGAAAAAAATGGGAAAATTATGGCAATATTTTTAGACTTTAAAAGAGCGTTTGAAACAATCGACAGAAATCTAATGCGTAAAAAACTTAGTAAAGAATATACAACTTAAATCGTTTAAATCTTACTTAATAAATATAAAACAAATAACAACAGTTAATGGGGGGTAAAATCTGATTCAATTGAAAACAAATTTGGTGTTCCACAAGGTTCAATCCTAGGTGCACTATTATTTAGTATTTACATAAATGATATGTCGAACATCTTGACAAAAAGTGAAATAATTTTATATGCGGATGATACTCCGATTACAGAAGGAGAGAATGAAGAAGTGTCAAAATAATATGATGCAAGACATAAACAATATACTTATTTGGTTAAATATGAACAAACTAAGATTAAACATGACTACATAGTAACATAAATTTTATAATTAATAATGAAATAATTGAAAAAGTTGAACAAATAAAATATCTTGGCTTTATAATAGATAAAAAAACTTACATTTAAAGAACATATTAACTATGTATATTTTTAGAAAAATTGGGTTTTTTAAAAGAATTAGAAATAAAGTATCAACAATAACAGGAATTAATATATATAATACTATTATTAAACCACATTTTGAATTTGGTTCAACAATTATTTATACGAGTACATGTTGTACAAAAACACAAATCGAAAGACTTTAAAAATTACAGAATAAGGCAATGAGAACCATTTTGAAACGCAACATTTATACTCCAATTGAGTTAACGTTAAATACACTTAAGTGGTTAAAAATAAATCAAAGACTGGAATTAAATACCATACTTTTTATACAAAAGATGAAAACGGGAAAGGCGCCAGAATATCTATGTGAGCAAATTAATTATGTGAGAGACGTGCAACCATATGGGCTGAGAAATGCGGGAGACTACACTGCACCGAGTGAACACAACCGCGATGCAACGAACACTTTTCTATAAAGGACTGCAATTATATAACTAATTTCAAATAAAACTGAAGTTCAAACGAATAAATACATTTTTAAAAAAGATTGTGTAAACTTTGTAAGAAACAATGTACATAACTTAGAATCTTAGAGCAAAAACAAAAAATTGTAAATTTATGTAATCAAAGTGAATTTTAAAAGTATTATAATACTAATAAATAAATAAACAAACAAATATCCAGCTGGAAGATACGAAATTCTATCTTCCTTAACTGAATTGATTTGAAAATATATTTTATGTTATTAAACAATTTTCTTATTTATAATTTATATACATATATATATGATTTTGTTACAAATTTTTAAGTTTATTTTGTAAACAAAAACATAAAACAGCTGTTTCAAAAATTCTCGCAAGCAGCGTTACCGCTGTGATACTAAAGTATCAATATGACCCTTTTTCGAAGGTCTAATACACTTTTTGACCCCTTTTCTAAATTACCCTTTTGTACACTATTTTGTGCCACTTTTAAACCCTTTTTGGAAATAGCTAGGGATAAAACGATACCACTTGGTTATCGTTACTTGTACTCGATACTTTATCGGCAGTGAAGTATCGATACCTACTCGGTATCGAACAAAAAGCATCGATACTCTCTTGTATCGATCAACACTTTCATATGATTAGAGCCAGTCAAAACAAGAGTAAATTCAAAGCTACGTGGTTTTAAGTACATGTTGTACATTGTATACTTATGCTTGTATGTATGAAAGTAATAGGAATAAACAGCGACCGAAAATAACATTATTTTGAAATTTTAAAACAAAATATCATATGGAAGTAAATGTCGGAGACATAATTTTGGTAATCGTTTCTTAAAAATGTTTTGCTTTCTAAAAGGGTAGCATGTTTTATTATCAATAACTCACCCTTACTAATGGCATAGTAAGGGCGAGTTAAATCGACAGTGCACTATCGACCCTGTAAATAATGTGACTTCAGTTTATATATGTGGCTATTTTTAAAACGGCCTACGCAAAAATTGAAAAATTCGGAAAATTAGGGAAACATTTTTATATTTCAAGCCATAAAATTGATTCAGTAAAAGGAATGGAAAAAAATCGGTAAAATTGCAAAATCAGCGAAAATTCCCAAAAAAAAAAATAAAAAAAAATTGGGCAAATTTTAATATATGGGGAATTTCATGTCAAGTGACCCAACTTTTGAAATCGATGTCTTCCGATTTTTTTTTTAAATTTAAAACTATTTTTGTATTTTTTTTTTGAAAATGGTATTTTTTTTTTTTTTGTTCAAAAGAAAGCTTAAGTCTTTTCCTTTAAGGTAGTTCTGGTCACTTAGTGGGATGCGAGTGGGATATGTATAACAAAAATAATTTCTAACTCAAGACGAGGATTTTTAAATTTTTTTAGCATATGACGTCTTGACTTACAAATTATTTTTTTTTTATACATATCCCACTCGCATCCCACTAAGCGACCAGAACTACCTAAAAGGAAAATAAATAGCTTTCTTTAAATTTAAAAAATTACAAAATATTTATGACATTGCTTGTGCGTTAAATGTTATTCTTTGGGTTTTACATGATTAGGGCCTAAACTTTTCTGTTATGCCGCTTTTAGCAAATTTTTGTGAATTTCCTAGTTTTAGCTATTTTTTTATTTTTCTTACAGTTTTAGGGCATTTTAATCAATTTTATGGGTTGTTTAATATATTAAAAAATTTCGTTATTTTTGCAAATTTTTTACTTTTTTTATTCTGACATTTTGTTTTTAACCGATTAAGCGAGTTTAAATAAATTTTAAGTTTGCAAATTTTAGTCATGTTCGAGATTTATTTCGATTATTTACAGCTTTAACCATTTTTAATAAATATTAAACTTTGCTATCATGCTGTAATTAGCAAAATATTGAGAATGTCCGCTAATTTAGCCATTTTTATGGAATTTTAGCCATTCCTTATGGTTTTAGGGACTCTTAATTAATTTTATGGCTTGTTTAATATATTAAAAATATACGCGAAATTTCGCTATTTTTGCAAATTTTCGCGTAGCTTTGTTGTTCTTTTCGGCAATCGTCGCCGTTATAAAGATACAGACAGGGCACTATTAACACTGTTGATTTATAGAAAAAAGCTACCCTTTTTGAGAGCACAACATTTTTAAGAAACGAACATCAAATTTCATTTTTGTATTAAAAACTGAAAAGAAAACCAAACAACTGTCTAAATAATAAGAGCTGTGCTTTAAAAAACGATAAGCAATCGACATCGTTAAATTGTTTTTATAGAATACAAGTTTTGTATCAAATTGATGACGACGTCGATAAAAATTTATGTTGATATTAAACTGATGACGATGACGACAACGCTAAATGAATATTAAAATTTATGATTTTTAAAAAATATCAGTTATCAGTCGTGAAAATTTCACTCTTAGTCAACTTTTTAATAATTTATAAAAATTTTCACAAATACAATTTGGATATAGTGTTTGTAGTTTATGGTAGCCTTATCCATAGGATTCATTTTAAAATAGGGTTGATTCCCTGAGATGGAAGGGTTTGCACACAGTGACCATAGCGTGCTCCAGTAGGTAGTAAGCTAGTCTATCAGCGCCGGGGTTGCGGGTTCGATTCCCACCAGAGACTCTGGTTTCTTTCCTGCAGACAAGCGTAGAGCTTCTCGGGATTATCACACGAAGAAAAAAAATATATCATAACATTGCTTCAAATGTTTGTCCAAACAGCATACACCCCAATTAACAACACAAAATATTTGTAGAAACGTAAAATTTTGACATGTTTGCCAAGCTATTTGTGTGGATTATTATGCCTTCAACTTAACGCAAAAATATTTTTCATTGTTTATTTTTAAATTCGAAGTTATTTTTCAAAAAGAAATACCTACAAAGGTTTTCCTAAAATCGGAAAAAAAAATTTGACAAATAAAAGCCATTCATAAATTTAGTTTTAAGCTCATTGCACACATTAACATTTAAAAATTCACATTATTTACAAAAATAATATTTTTTATATTCAGTTTTGTTCTTTTCATTATTTTGACAGTTGATTGAAATTTTTAGCTATGTTGTTAAAATTTAGTTAATGAATTGCTGCTTTGTTACTCGGGAGATCGAACTATTATTATTCGACCGGTTTTAACCGGTTATTTTGGTTTTGTCCAAGCCGGATATTTTAAAATGTCCATTTTTCGAATATCAAATAAACCGGTTATTTTGGTATAATAAACCGGTTATTTTAATAATGTGTAATTTATATACGTTTTCCTTACTCTTGTTGTAAATGTACCCGTAATTTAAGTATTTTTTTAATTGAATATTGGACAAACTTAAACTTTTTATGCAGAATGTCAAAACAAAATGTAACAAGAGTCAAAAACATTATGAACAAGTAAATAAAGGCGTGTGCTCTTGTAAAAAACAAAAACAGTTCAAAGTAAAACAAAAAAGTGTTCAGTTAAAAAGTAAATAGTAATTTGTGCGAGATTATTCTAAATATTAAATATATTTTTATATAGATGTTATCTCTGGAGATATTTTGAAATCTTTTTTTAATATTATCTATGCTAATCCTACGCTTGTCTGCAGTAGACTAGACTCTGGCGGGAATCGAACTTGCAACCCCGGTGCTCATAGACAAGCTCACTACCAACTAGCCTACCGGGGCACCCTAACGGGATTAAAAAGACAAAGATAGGTACCTGAAGTGCCCTAAAATGATAAGTTGCAAACGTTCTTCAACGTCACGACTTATTAATTAATTAGTCCACATGCTTCACATAAATGTGCTCCAAATAAAACTTAACTCCATTCGAAGTAGTTCTAAAGAGACGACAAATAATACTTTACTAAAGTTCGCTGCAATAAATGAATCATTTGGTGAAATATTAGCCCATTGTGTTGCCGAGGACGGAATGCCCGTTAAGGCTCTAAAAGCTCTTAAGTCGTTCTAGCATATCTTCATGCTTAAAACTACAACATTCCGGCGGAATCAACGATATGGAAAAAATTCATCGGTTTTATTTATTAAAACACCAAAAACTTAAAAGATAAATTGAAGAAATCAAACAATGTCATGAAAGTTTTAAATTGTGGTCGATGAATTGACAAATATTTCATACAAATGCATGTTCATATATATTTCTCTTCGTTTATATAACGCTGAAACAAAATGATTTGATATATATAATCCTGGCTGAGGCTTTGTTTGCAACTTTTCAAAAATATTTTTGAAATCTATTGAATTATATAGACATGCTTAACCACCAGCAAGTCAAAACTCATTTAAAATAAATTTTAGAGAATATGTCAACCAATAACTCCCATATTCATAAAAAATATTTTTGATTAATAAAAGGTGTATTAATCAAATTTTTATAGAAAATTCGCTTCATAAACATGCTATAAACCTAAAATATTTTTTATGAATATAACATCAACTCATAAAAAATTTATTTAATTTCTAATTTATTAAATCCCTATAATTTTTATTTGCTTATGCCAGACACCATTTAACAGTTTTTAAATAACTATATTAACCATTTTTTCGAATGTGCTTCTATGAGTTGTATTTCAATTTATAAAGCTTTTTACAATAGTCTTATTCCCTCAATATTTCACATACATTTTTGCTGGTTAAAATTGAAGCTATAGATATGTACTTGTACTAAGGAATGACTTTAAATAACATTATACAATTATCATATTACAAATAAAGGTTATTAAATAAAAAGAAATTGTTAAAAATAAAGCATAAGTTTAATCAATTAACTGGTAACGCTTTTTTGGATTTTATCGTCTAATATTTGTTAGGGCTGAAAATACCTTTTGTCATACTAATGTATTTTGTTGGTTCCTTACCTTTGTGAATTGTTTTGGTTTTATTCAAATTAACGTTTTATTACAAAAACTTTT
The DNA here is from genome assembly GCA_943735925.1 of Pollenia amentaria. Classification (NCBI taxonomy): domain Eukaryota; kingdom Metazoa; phylum Arthropoda; class Insecta; order Diptera; family Polleniidae; genus Pollenia; species Pollenia amentaria. Next base: position 723,927 of record OX031007.1, read on the forward strand.
TTGATTTTTATGTATTCGAATTAAACCGGTTAATCGGTTTTTTTAAAAGTGCTTAACCGAAAACCGGGGTTTTTAAAATAGCAACTATTAGGAATATTAGAAAACAGGTTTTTGAAAAAAGTCGAATAATCGATCTCCCTAATTGTTACCACAAGCAAGAAATTGTGCCGGTAAAATTAACGCTAACGTTAATCGTTTAAAGTTAGAGAATTGCACTACAGCTTTACACATTTATAGCCTATTTCCGATGTGCGAAAGAATTCTTTCTTTCGTATAACTACATTGAAAACAAAAACAAATGTTTAGATTTTGTTTTTGTTTTCAATGTAGTTATACGAAAGAAAGAATTCTTTCGCACATCGGAAATAGGCTATTAATTGTTTGTTGTTATCGTTATTCTTTAATAGTAGTTAGTAGGGAGATCGATTATTCGACTTTTTTCAATAACCGGTTTTCGAATATTACGAATAGTTGCTATTTAAAAAAAACCCGGTTTTCGGTTAAGCATTTTTTAAATAACCGGTTAACCGGTTATAATTCGAATACATAAAAACACAAAAATCAAATAAGTTTTTGTAATAACACGTTAATTTAAATAAAAACAAAACAATTTGCAAAGGTAAGGAACCAACAAAATACATATCACAGTTGTTCCTCGAAACACGAGTCAACTCAAAATTTAGATCAGAGCTAACAAATATTTGATGGTAAAATCCAAGAAAAGTGGGACCAGTAAATTGATCACACTTTAGCTTAATTTTCAACCATTTTTTATTGATTTACTAAACTTTATTTGTAAGAAGATATTTGTTTAATGTAATTTTGAAACTGTTGAATGATATTTGATCTAGACAAGGCTTTTACAAAAGCAAATAAATTATAGGAATTTAATAAAGTTGTTATTTGAAATATTCTCCAAAATTTATTTTGAATGAGTTTTAATTTGTTGGTGGTTAAGCATGTCTATATAAATCAACCATATTTTTGAAAAGTTGCAAACAAAACCTCTTAGCGAGGATTATCTATTTCAAATTATTTTGTTTCAGCATTATAGAAACGAAAAGTAAAATGAACATGCTTTTTGTGTGAAATATTTGTCAATTCGTCGACTAAAATTTAAGACCTTTCATGACATTGTTTGATTTCTTCAATTTTGTTTTTTCGTTCTTGGTGTTTTAATAAATAAAACTGGTAGACATTTTTCCGATATCGTTGATTCCGCCGGAATGTTGTAGTTTTCAGTATGAAGAGATGCTAGAACTACTTAAGAGTTTTTAGTGGCTTAAAGTGCATTTCGTCCTCGGCAACACAATGGGCTAATATTTCACCAATGATTCATTTTTGGCAGCGTATTTTAGTAAAGTATTCTTTGTCGTCTCTTTAGAACTACTTCCAACGGAGTTAAGTTTTATGTGGAGCACATTAATGTCAGGCATGTAGACTAATTAAAGGTGATTAATAAGTCGTGACATGGAAGAACCTTTGTAACTTATCATTTAAGGACACTTCAAGCACCTAACATTTTCTTTTAAATGGCGTTCGAAAAATCTCTAGAGATAACATCTATATTAAAATATATTTAATATTTAGAATACTTTCGCACAAATTCTTTCTTTTTAACTGCACACGTTTTTGTAGTATTTTGAAGTTTTTTGTTTTTTTTTTTTTTACAATAACACACGCTTTTATAAGAGATTTGTATTTACAGTGTTCATAATGTTTTTTGACCTTTGTTACATTTTGTTTTGACATCCTTCATTAAAAGTTTTAGTTTGACCAATATTTAATTAGAAAATAATTAAATTACGGGTACATATATAACCAGAGTAAGGAAAATGTACAATATATTAATTTCACATTATTAAAATCACCGGTTTATTAAACCAAAATAACCGGTTTATTCGATATTCGAAATATGGGCATTTTAAATTAACCGACTTGGGCAAAGCAAAAATAGCCGGTTAAAACCGGTCGAATAATAACCGTTCGATCTCCCTAGTAGTTAGGAAATGACGTGGCTTTTTAAATGTTATTTTTTTATAATGCAATTTGTTAAAAGTTCGTTCACTTACCTTCCTGCATCTTAGTATGTCTTATTGCCTAGCTAATAAATGTGTGCTTACTTTTTAAAATATACTTACTATTAGCGGTTTATTGGGTCGGTGAAGTTTACTCCCGCATCGATCACAATAGCTGAGTTAAAAACTATAAGGGCTGAAACAGAATAAAGTAGTTGTACAAGTAGCTTTAGCTGACGAATGAATGCACTGTCGCGCAAAAAAGTTCAAAATTTCGAATTTTGCGCTTCAACTTCTACTGCAACGACTATTACAACTACGTACATATTCTGTTGACAATACTTAAAAACTGTCGTTTTTAGCTTTTGCATCAGCGACCATTATCTTTCCCACTTAACACTTGCATGTCGACGTAGTGCAGTATACCTCCTGGGTACTGATTTATATGGCGATGCCATAACCAAAAAGCGCTATGTTTTAGGTCGTTAAAAAAAAAGTTCTTCAAACTCAATAAATATACCTCTCAATTTAGTGTATTCGGTTAAGCAATATTCTCATAAGCAGTGTATAAGCAAAAAAAGTTTTTATAAATAAACATCAATCTTTTGATCAATTAAATAGAACTTCGCTTGTATTTCATTAAACATTACATGGGTTCTACCTGGTTTAAGGTACATAATATGTATGTATGTGTAGAAGAAAAAAAAGGGTTTAATTTTGAGGCGTGTGATAAAGTTGAGTATATTAAAAGCTAGACATACTAAGTTTTAAAATCACTTTCTTGGCACGTGCAAAAAACTGGACATTTGGGGAAAGGATCTGAAATGGCATATGTTGCACCCAGAATTTTATGTCAGATTAAAATGTCACAAAAGGCAAGTACACCGATATGATGAGATCGGACTTTAATGACACTCGATCTTAAAGAGTGTATAAACTCACAAAATTTAAATACTCAAAAGACCGATAGAACTTACGAAGTGGTAAGCTGTCATACGAACCTCATATTGCACTCAGTTTTTGACATTTACTCGTTAACATTGGCAAATCATCATGAATATACGAATATAAGCTTAAACAACGCTACCAAATTACACGATTTTACTTTGAAAATCTTTCATCGATTCGTAATCTGTATGGCTTGTGTTTGGCTTAACGGATTTGTAAATAAACAAAATTGCCATATATTGAGTGACCCCTATCCACAATAGACCAAATGCACCGTTTGGTGCGGTAAGGACGCAGTTGGATTCATCGGACCGGACTTTATTTCTTAAAAAATGGCATTCAGAATGCGCTTCGTAGAAAACAGCCGCAGTGCCTACAATTTTTTTTTTGCAATTTTGATTGCTATCGATTTTAAAAGAACACAGATTTAGACATTGTTGATTGAACTGTGTTAATTTTCTTCAAAATCGGGATGTTTTTTTTTTTTTTTTTTTTTCAATTCTGTTGATCGCAGAAAATATTTGTATTTTACTACAAATGTTTTTTTATGTTATATGCACATGTTTAAAATAAAACTTTGTGATGTTTAAAACAGGTATAATCAGGGTGGATGAAGTTAGTACAATTGTCCTTTTTTTAGTACTATAAGCATTGCAAAAGTACTGAAGTACTCCAACGAAAAGTTTAGTACAAATGAAAAAATTCAAACGCTTTAACATTGAAGCTTTTTGGTCTATTAAATCAAAGCAAAGAAATCTCCTTTATGTAAATACTGTGTCGAATTTTTATTCGGATAAAATATTAACTGTAATCTAATAAATCTTGCTACTATAGTCTGAAATTAATAAAAAAACTTATCTTTAATTTAGAAAAGGCGTATTTAACATATAGAATTTTTTTAAGCAAAGTCCGATTGATGTAGAAAATTGGTTTTGTGATAAATTTCTACATAATGTTACTTTAATTAAGAAAAGGCGTATTTAACATATCACTTTTCTTTTAAATTTAAGACATTTGACTAGATAAAAAATATATATAGTGTTAGAACTATAAGAAATGTAGGACATTTCCTAAATTTTGTAGGACATTTCCTATATTTTTTATTGTTTTAAAACTATACATAAGCTCTTTTATATATTCTTCTTTATTAAGTTTTATGTCTTAAATTAAAAAAAAAATGATATGTTCAATAAGCCCTATCTAAATTAAAGTAGCGTTATGTAGAAATTTATCACAAAACGAATTTCCTAAAAAAATAGGACTTGGATCCTTGAAAAAAAAATCATTTTATGTTCCTTGTTATACCTGTACTTTGTAAGTTTTTAGTTCAATTTTTATGGATATAAACGGTGATTCATCGTAAGGTTTGAGTTTCAATATACGTTTTTAACAAACGTGACTCATATTAAACTGCTTTGTCATTTTGGTTCAGTATCGTTTGGCAAGCCATCAAGGAAATGCTCACACCACAATAGCGTTTCGAAATTGTTCAGCTGTTTTACGAAATTCAGCGTTCTGTGAAAAATATATTTCGTGCGATTCGATAAACTTGCGTTGCTCATAATCGACATACTGAAACCACTATTGCCAACACCATTCAAAAAATTGCCGTGTTTCGGCTTATGACCAGCCCGAAGATTATGAGGAAAATTATCTTTATAACCGTTATAGTACCATGTTAACAGGCTATGTGCTTCCTGAAAATCAAGCGAATGGTCTCGGTGAGCTCTGGTGTCAACAAGACGGCGCTACGAGCCACACAGCGAGTGAATCAATGACCTTGTTGAGAAACTATTTTGGTGCGCACTAAATTTCACGTTTTGGTACGGTAAATTGGCCACCTATCGATATCACACCATTGGACTATTTTCTCTGGGGATATGTAAAGTCTGAGGTATTCAGTAATAAGCCAGCTATGATTGACTCTTTGGAAGCCAATATTATTCGTGTTATTCGCGAGATACTAATTGCTGTGCTCAAACGGGCCACCTAATTGGACTTCTGAATGGATCACTTCAGACGAAGTCAAGGCCAAGATGTACATGATATAATTTTCAAACAGTAAATGCCATAAATTGTTCTTTTAACCGATAATAAGAATTTAAAAATTATGTGTTTTATTTTACATTGTAAATCAAACCTCACGTTGAGTCACCCTATATAAGTATATAGTATTAACTATATCAATACTTCAATATGGGATTCAGACGAAGACTTTTTAGCTTGAAGTACGGTCAAACGCGGTATAACGGCTTTTAGTGGGATACCAAATTCAAAAGAAACTTACTTTCTAATACAATGGTCTATAATCATATTCAAAAATAAAGTCGACTTTTCTAAAGTATACTTTAGAACAATGGTAAAGCCGGTTTTAGTATAAAGTATATATTATTTTGACTATGAGTATGGGACAATATCTTTTGGACTTGTTACTCTATTAAACATATTTTTACCCTGTTCCCCTATTATCTCTAAAAAAATAAGCTTAAAAATCTTCGTCTAAAATTTTTATTAGTTACATATTTCTTTTTTTTTCTTTTTTTGTTAATAAACAAATTAATATTTAAAATAAAAATGTACGGTACAAGTGAATTTTAATTTTAATGTATGTACTACATTTTTTGTTATTCGAAAAAACAAAACTAGTAAAAAATATATTTTTGGGTTTAAGTAGAATTAGGGTCTAAAAAGTACAATTTTTTACTGAATTAATTACAATTTTGAAAATGTCATTTATCATCCCTGGGTATAATATTTAAGGCACATATATACTTTAAAAATACAAAAGAGTAGCAAAAGCTCACATTAGGATGACGTTTTAATCAGAAATATCAAATAAAGAAATTCTACTATTTAAAGACTGCCCACGTTTAACCTGAAACCTAACTAAATTTTGGCCAATAAAATAAAGTAGAAATTAAATTATATTAAACATGTACAAATTTACGACCATTTTAAAAACTAAAAATTAAAAAATTATCGGGTATGTTCTAAAAATCGCAAAACGATTAACTTTAGCGATTTTAACTTTAAATCGCATAAAAGGATTTATTAAAATCGCAATCACAAGAAGTATTGCGACTTCGGATTGCAAAAGTATGCTCAAGAGAACTAGAATATTTTTAAGAAACTATGGCAGAGCAAGCAAAATGCAGTAGTTTTAGAACACTGTAAAATAAATTTGGCTTTTTACGATTTCAAATCGTGCGATTGTCAGAACATGGCAATATAACTTGGTTCCACGAAATACTCTCAGTTTAAGTTAAACACGTCTTGTTTAGTTTTGTACACTTTTTTATTGATTGTAGCGTAAGATCTTCGCTCTTTCATCTTTACACATCTGTTTTTTACCCTTAATTAAAATTTTTAATATCGCTCAATATTTTTAAATCGTGAGTAGTTCTGTGCAATTAGAGTTGCAGTCTTGAGGTACATTAATTGCAACCTACTATTTTATTGTGGTTTTGGACTAGCGGCTTTTTACTAGATCTAGTACTGGCATATTGTGTTATTCTACAAATACCTTTAAGGAACCTTCTACACATTTTTCAATATAAGTTTTTGAATAAATTTTCAGTTTCTTAACGATGAGATCTTAGCTTTTACAACAAATTGCCTGTCAAACAAGGTAACCATATTCTAAGATCGATGTTTGCAGGTAACCATATTATGGCTAAATATCAACATTATTATATGGTGATAATTTAATCCATTTAATTTGTTTATTGATTAAAGTAGTAATTGTATTTCGTTTTTTTTTTATTCGTTATGTTACATTTTTATAAAGTAAATTGCATGCAATTAATTTGCCATCCCGCGGCGACCTTCATCAGCACTATTTCCATTTTAGAGTAAGTGCGAGTAATACACTTAAGCCTATAGTACACGGCATGTAAAAAGACACATGCGCATGTGGTTCTGACGTAATTTTGACGTCATCACACAACACGCAATGTTTATTGTGGCTTTGAATTGACGTCAAAATTACGTCAGAACCACATGCGCATGTGTCTTTTTACATGCCGTGTACTATAGGCTTTACAAGTCAAGAATAACGGAACCGGCTTTGGTCTGTTTTATTTTTGCAAGCCTTAGTGTAAATTGGGTGCTATTAAAAAATAATGGTGTTTTCTTTTCTACAAAAAATGTGAAATTTTATTTAAAAAAATGCAAATTGGTGTTCGTTTCTTAAAAATGCTTCGCTCTCTAAAAGGGTGGCTTGTTTTATTCTCAAAAATGCACCCTTACTAATGGCATAAGGCACTGCACTTTACGCCCGTATAAATCGACAGTGTTAATGCCTATGATAATGCCCTGTAAAAAGATGGCTTCTGTTTATATTATATAGGGTTACCAGACGAAGTTGGTAAAAAATCGTCTCTAATCAGGACAGTTAAAATTTAAAATTTTAATAGTTATTTTTTATTTTTTTATTATTTAATAGTAAAAAAATAGAAAGCATTACATTGTTAATGATAGGTTGCCAGTGATATAAAATTTAAATGGATTCGGTGTTATAAAACTATTTTTGAAAAAAAAAAACGTCAAATCAAGAAATCTGAAAACTTTGTGTTAATAAACCAGCAATCTGCAAAGGTATTTTCTGGTTTACATATTTTATAAAAGCCAAACTAAAGAAATTGGAATTTCGTCATTCATTTTGTTCATTTATTTATTTAATATAAATCTATTAACAAATTTTGGTTTATGTATATTTTTTTATATTTTGAAGAACAAACTTTTTGTCAGCTGTTAAAAACAGGGCGGTCCAAATTTGTGTTTTGTTCTCGTCAAATAAAAAATTGCATTATTACCGGGTCGGCAAGACATTTTATACATGTACCTCTTAACAAGGTGGTAAGTTTTTGTAGAAAAGAAAACACCATAAGTTTTTCTTTAAAAGGTGCATTTTAATGTTGTTGAGCTTTTATTAAAGTATTGGTAAGTACCAATTAATTTAATAATAATTATATGCAATTGCTCTACAGCTGTAAAAAATATATTAAAATAAATATCTGGATTATTCCCAAGTGCACCTATTGCGGTATACCTTAAGTTAGCTTATTTGTTATAGTGTACCAGATTACCTTCTATAAACATTAATGAAATTGTGGTTTTTTTACATGAATTGTTATCTTGTTTTAATACCCTCCACCACCACTAGTCGTGAATGAGGGTATACTTAGTATGTAATTCCGTGTGAAACTTATTTATTATACATCTCAGACCCTATAAAGTATATATTCTGGCTTCTTGAGTAATTCTAAGTAGATTTAGCCGTGTCCGTCCGTCTGTCCGCTCACTTTCAAAAGATTCAAAAGAAAGGAACAATGTTGCTTGTAGTTATCCTAAGCAGTTTAGGATTGAAACCCAGCAATATCGGTTCAGTAGGATAAGAGTTATGAATCCAAATGTGGAACCACCACCCTAAAAAATGGATAATTTTGTTGCAAAAACTAACATAAATGGTTTTATAATGCACAGATTGATACAAGGTTTTTCACAAGTTTCTACACTCACAATATTATTAAAGAAACGGACTGTAGATTATTTAAGAAGTATTCCGTTCAGTAATTTTTAAATAAATAAACATTTAAAATTCCAAGCAAATTAATTTTTAACTGACTAACATTTATTCAAAAAACCAAGTGCACATTAATACGGATTTTTGGTTGCATTTAATATTGTCCGTTGATTAAGTAAAAGTATTCTGTTTGTAAAACTAAATGAAAATGAAATTTAAAACAATTGTAAATTTACTTTAAACCCGATCTACTTATTTTGCATTTAATTTTAACGAAAAGTTCATTTAATTTTTACTGTCAAAAATTCAACCGCGAATTCCGTAAAAAATTAACCACAAATTCCGTAAAAACAAATGAATTTTCAGTTATTTTATATAATGTAACTACCAAAAAGTTTATTTTTATTTATCTATTTAAACATCTGTGCCAAAAAAGAAAAACGATTTGCTTGTTTTGTGTAGAAAATTCCCATATTATATTTGTTAAAATTATGTAGCTAAATATGTCCATCAAATTTTTAAAGTAAAATAATTGCGATACCATATCGGTCATGCTGCTGGTATCTTATAGTTGAGAGTTCTTCAGGAAACAAAGTGGTCAGTACAACAAAAGTAAAACAAACTTGTATAACGGGGTAAGTAAATAATAAAATTCTCTCACTCTCATTAGAAAAACAAGCGGACAGGTGTCTGGTATTTTTTAAAAATTCGAGAAGATCGGTTCATAATTTAGCATCGGGCCATATAAAGGGAACTCTCGGAAAAGTTTAGTACGCCTAAACCCGTAAAAATAAAGCTATTGTAATAAAATTTTGTACGTAACGGTTTTTGAGGCTCTAAAATCACACTCTTAAATTTCTTGAAGCCAACTCCCGGAAAACAGTTTAGTACGCCTTAAACCGTAACAAATAATACATTTGTAATAAAACTTGGTACACCACAGTCTTTTAGAACTAAAAAGTAAACTTTACCATATCGAAATCTATTTATATCGAAATTTGTTCTAATTTAGGTTTTTTAAAACCAGATATCACTCTACAGAATTCCGCTCTCGAAAATAATTTTAGTTCGGCTTAAACTGTTACAAATCATGATATATTATTTAAATTTGTTCAAATTAAGTTTTATATGACTAGCAATAAGAGCATAGCTTTCTGATTTTCGGTAAATAATTCACCATATGTAGGTCTTAGCTGCTGACATCCGTTTTCATAGAGATTTATTAATAATTTATAGTTTAGGGCCCACGCGTGAAATATTCTAACTGTCGGTGGAGGGTATCGAAGATTCGGCACAGCCGAATATAGCATTCTTACTTGTTTTTTTTAAATTACAATAAAGTAAAAATTATATAAAACACAACTACTTTTAAAGAAAATACTATGAGTTGGTAAAGTAGTCTACTTTACCCCATTACCAGCATGTACATGGTGTATCACATAACCTGCACATTTTTTAAAGTCGTGGTTAGCTTAACATTTGTTGCATGTAGATGGTTGAATTATATTTTAATCGGACAAAAACTTAAAATTAAGCAATCTGAAAACATATAGCTATACCACATTACCCTCACTTACTCTACTGGTTTGTACGTCTACGTAGAATTTATGCATTTAAATTTATAATTAAAAGAAAAAGAATATGAGCGTTTTAAGCGAATCAGTAGTGCGATTCACTAACTTTTTTACGATAATCGTATCGTTAAGATAAATATAACGAAAATTTATCGAATTTGCTATTCAGTAAAATTTTTAACGATATTCGCTGTCGATTAAAGTCAGCTATTACTTTAAGCTGTTTATTTTTCTTTATTTTGGCGACAATAATTAACGTTGTGTTTATTTAATCGATATAGTGAATTTATGTTTAAACTGGCTGAGGTCCGACTTCTTACATACATACATATGTATATGTATGAACAAAACCAAGATTCAAGTTAAAAATGTACTAAAAGAAGCAAATTATAAACAAAAACAAAATTCAAAATTTAAAATTTTTTTTTTTTGTATTTATTATTTATTTATATAATTTCAGTTTTTCACTTAAGCCTCTGCGCCTATAGTCATTTGTTTTTTTTTTTTATTGTTCTCTTTTGTGCTTTTCGTTTATTTTATCATTTTGTAGACAGAGATGTTACAAAAGCTACAGCTGTTTACAATCGTTAAAAATAAATTACAGAATCTCAATATCGTTACAGCAAGCGAATTTATATGTCGACAAAAATTACGATTGTCGGTTCGTTAAAAGTTAGTGAATCGCACCACAGGCAAGGGATTGAAAAGCATTTTACTACTGTAGAGAAAAAACCAGCATAATTTTGTTAAAATTTTCTTCGATTTAAACATACAAGCCCTTATTTATAAAAAAATATTTAAGGTTTATAAAACGAACTTTCTATGAAAATTTGTTTAATAAACCTTTTATAAATCTAAAATATTTTTTATGAATAAGGAGAGAAGGGGGGGAGGGGGCAATGTTTAAAATATTACAACATAATAAGAGCCTTGGTTGTAGCTAAATTATGGTGGAATATGTACAAGGTAGTCATTAGAAATTTTGTTCTCAATTTTTAAATTCATATAACGTCAAACAAAATAAAATAAGGAAAAAAAATTTGACATTACATGAGTAAATGATGACAACTCTCCCTTATAAACATACGAGTACCTGTAACTATGTTTGAAGTTTCTACGGAATTTATGGTTAAATAGAAACAACAGTTTATTAATCGTGACGATGTTAAAACAACAATAGTTTGCTTGTGGCCAAAGTATGGTTTTTAGAACCATGTAAATTTACAAAAAATTTTTTGCGCTAATTTAGCTCTATTTGCGGCACGTGTTTACCGAGTTTCTACGTCTCGAGCGATTTTATTTATGATTTTAAACAAACATTTTCTCTAACTACTTCTTTCATTAAAGGAATTTTTTTTCTTAATGTTTGTTATTGGTATGCACTAACTGCCGAAAATTTTTTTTAAAAATTATTATCAGTTTCAACGTGGACAGTCTTTATTTGATTGTTTTTATTACAATAAATTTAAAACATTCCATATTGTACCCCATCTGTACTTACATATGGATGTACATATACATATGTGTAATAAAGAGTGTTGCCAATTTAGCCACTTAGAGGCTATATTTAGACTTTTCTTTTTTATTTAGAGATTTTGTTTGTTTAGTCATTTGAAACTTTTTAGCGATTTTTATTTTGCAGAAATTTCTTTAAGTTTTTAACAACAAAAAATTTTATCAATTCTGCATTATTAGCGCTGTAACGTAGAATTTTACTTAGTCAGTTAACGCAAATGACTTTTACGATAAATGAAATCCATTTTGAAGATAATTTAAGTTTTTCGTTATAAAATATTTGTTTATGTGTACATATTTAATTGTTACAAATATGCAATTATAGAAATTAGGTAATATCTTTCAATTAGCAATGTCAGTGCAAAAAAAAAGAAATAATGTTGTAAGTATTTAAGTTTCTTGTTTAGCCTTTTTTAACCCCCTTTTTGCTGGTGAAGAATTGGTAACACTGATAGTAAAATACAAAAAAAGTTGTAAATTTTTTTTTATTCCTTTTATATACATGCATACATACTTATTTTATTTTAATTTTCTCGACGTGCACAACAATATCTGCTAACAATCAAACTGCATTTTATTTTTTAAAGTGTTTTGTTTGTGTTGTTTGAACACATACGCCCTGAAGAGATTATTTATATTGTGTATAAAAAGTATATGAATGAATAAATGGATAGATTGGACTACTATCATGTTATTATAATTCCTCTCTACAACTGCTGGTTTAAATATATATTCCTCCTTACTTTTCTCGACTGTCCCCTTTACAGAGTATATTGAAATAATAAAAATCAATGTTGGGAATAAATACTTGAGTGATTTTTTTTCTTTTGGCAACGTAAACTATCTTTCACTCTATTACAAACAAGTTTATTTGTATGTAAATACATACCATCTATTGGATATGTTAAGTAGACTTTGTATACTCAAATTTAACTTACACATATCAATGATTAAAATGTTTTCTTATTGCTTACAATAACTGAAGTTTTATATTTAAATAATGTAGTCACACTGGGTTGCGTAGGGTACTCAAAAGTTAACATTGGTAAAAAAAATTAAAAAATAAAATAACTAAACTATAAACGTATAATGTGTACACATTTAATGTTGTTGAACCCCTAATCATTTAAAACGCAACGGCAAAGAATTACATTGAAAGCACAAACAATGTCATAAATATTTTTTAATTTTGTTGTTGCTTTTTACAGAAATGCATATTGCATTTTAAAATTTCAAGCGCTGCATCGCTTGTCGTTGAAAATTTTAAAACGGTACATGAATTTTTGTAGAAAGCAACATCAAAATTACAAAATATTTATGACATTGTTTTTGCTTTTAATGTAATTCTATGGCGTTGCGTTGCGTTTTACATGCTTAGGGCCTAAAAAGAGTGGCATTAGAATATTTGGAAAAAATAAGCTTTGGATTTTCTTAAAAGCCCAGGCGAATCATTTTAACACTGTATGCCCAACCATAATGTGCATAAGGTAGCTTAAGCTTTTGTCAATAATTAACGTAAAATCTGTCTGGCAAATTAATTTAATAAGCAAATTAAAAAAGACTTTTAGGTGGTCATAATGTACTTTCATTAACTTAAGGTCCATGTAACCTAACCATTGTTGCATATTTGTGCAATATTTTGTTTTTCTGCGAGTATTTCAAATTAAAAAATGTTAAAAATTACAGCCCTGTTTTTGTTAGTTTAGCTTTTATTTACTGCCAGGCCCACAATGTCGACAAGAACATTTCTTTCGCATTTTTATATTGAAAACAATAATAAAAAATTTCAATTTGTTTTTGTTTTCAATATAAATATAAGAAAGAAATGTTCTTGTCGCCGTTTCCAAAAGTCAAAAATTGGTGATTGTTGTACTAATTAATAAAAAAAAATGGGTTCAAAATGTAAATATCTAATATTACTAATGCACTCTCTAGAAGCATTGAATATAATAAAAAAGATTTTTTAATTGTTGTTTTTAGTACCAGCACTCAAGGGTTGAACCCTACTAATGCATTGCATTGTGTTGGAACTAGGAAAAAAGTAATGGGAAGGATAGAGTGAGTATTGCTTGTGGAGATTTGATTTGAACTTACATATTTATGTTGAAAGTGAGCGGTATTGGTATTGGTGAAATTAAAGGGAAGAGAATGACTATATACTGTCGGTGAATAGTACAAATATGTCGTACATTCGAAGAATCATTACAATTTGTGACAAACCAGTCGAAATGGAAATTGACTCTGGGGCCAGTCACTCAATTATGAGTGATGGTAAATTTTATGAAAAATTCTACAGCCTGAAATGGTACCCCAGCAGAATACGATAAAAAGCGGGGGGCGCAAACGGAAATTTAAAAGTTTGTGGGGAAGTACAGGTTCCTGTTACTTTAGGGGCCATTAGCAAAATATTACCACTTTTGGTTGTGCGAGGTGATAGCCCGGCGCTCCTAGGAAGGAAATGGTTTAATAAGCTAGGAATTTCCATAACAAGTGCTGTGCACAATATCGAGAATGGGTTACCAGTCGAGGTGTCTGAGCTTGGTTCTGTGTTTGAAGACCAACTAGGAGACTATAAAGGTCCACCAATAAAGCTCTTAATGAACGATTCAAGCAAGCCTACATTTTTCCGGTATCGGCCAGTAGCATTTGCACTAAAATCCAGGGTGGAGGCGGCACTTAAAAAGATGGAGGAAGATGGGATGCTGCGATCAGTGAAGTTCGGCGAATGGGCTAATCCAATAGTTCCAGTTATAAAGGCAGATAGTACCATTCGTATTTGTGGTGATTATAAGTGCACGGTAAATCAAACGCTTTGTAAGGAGACCTACCCGCTGCCCACAAATAGAGAGATCCTTGCAATGTTAGCAAATTCTCCAGTTTGGACTTGGACAGGGCGTCTACCCAAGTAAAGGTAGATCAGCGAGAATATTGACAATTTACATGCACCGTGGCCTATTTTAGGGTACCAGATTACCATTTGGTATTTCTACGGCACCAAGTATTTTTCAACGCATTATGGAGAGCCTGTTTATAGAACTAGAAGGTGTGATGGTGTATCTTGACGATATTCTAATTAATGGCAAGACGGCTCAGGAGATGTGGAAGCGAACAAAAGCTGTTCTTCAGCGAATACAAGATGGTGGCCTAAGATTGAAGAGGAGCAAATGTATTTTTGTTTTTAGGATTCAGGGTAAATCGGTACGGAGTTCAACCGGCAAATGATAAAATCAGGGCAATTTCTCAAGCACCTAAACCAATCGGCAAACAACAGCTGAAAGCATTTTTGGGCTTAATAACCCATGCTAGGAGCGTGCCAGTATAATATCAAATATAGGGAGAGGAAAAACATCAGAATGCAGATGATTTGAGTCGATTGCCATTGAAGGAGGTAGGCGATCATGTTCCAAACATCCCCGAGATATACTGTGGAGAAGGCGAAACCCAGTTCCTAATAACATCGCGAGAGATTGCTAAACCCACGGGTCGTGATCCAATACTATCGAAAGTCCTGTGGCATATAAAACAGAAAGACACAAATACTCCTGACAAATCGGACCAGTTTAAGCCATACAATACCAGACTGGATGAGTTAAGTGTAAATGGCCAATGTTTAATCTGGGCCACTACGGTAATAATACCGAAGATCTTCCGTTCCCGTATGTTGGATATGTTACACGAAGGCATGCCAGCCATGAAATCGACTGCCAGAAGTTACTTCTGGTGGCCAGGGCTTGATAAGGACATCGCGATGACGGCGAAAAATTGTGAAACATTTTCCCAGCATACTAACCAGCCGCCAGCAGCGCAACCAAAACCATGGCCTGCAACATCTAGACCGTGGTCAAGACTTCACAGCGATTATACTGGTCCGTTCATGAGGACAAATTTTCTTATTATCGTCGATTCCCATAGCAAATGGATAGAGGTTAGGGTGACTGGAGAAACCAGTTCGAAAAGGGATATAGAACAAATGAGAGATGTATTTGCGACCCGTGGAAGACCAGACACCATTGTATCCGATTTTGGCCGAAATTTTGTGCCAGGTGAGTTTGAATCATTCTTACTGGCCAACGGTATTAAACACATACGATCGGCACCGTACCACCCATCATCAAACGGTCAGGCCAAAAGGTTCGTTCAAACCATAAAAAGTCTCTTAAAGAAAATGCCTGGCATAAACATCAATAAGAATTTGGGAATACACTTTTACGATTGCGAACAACTCGCAATCCTACAACGGGAGAAAGCCCAGCCGAAGTCTTGATGGGAAGGAAATTGAGGACAATTTTTGAGCAAATACACCCTGGTTATTATAGAATGGATGAAAGTTTAGTAGGGAATGAAATGTCAGATTCAGTCAAACGAAATAGAAGTTTCACTAATGGAGATTTTGTGTGGGCCAGGAATTTTTGAAGGGGTGAAAAATGGTTGTCAGGTACTGTTAGAACAACGTGAGCTCGAAATTATGAAGTCAAGGTAGAAGGCGATCTATAGTTAAGACACTTTGGCCAGTTACGATCTCGAGTTTCTAGTCCTACCACAACGTCAGATAATCAAGACATAACGCTACCGACAGCGGTTGCACAGGACTCAAATGCCAATCAGGAAGGTGATGTTATTTTGGAAGACACTATAACTGTTCCAGTAAACAAAGAAGTAATGGTATCTGAGGCTGAGCGTGCCCCACTGGGATCAATTTCTAGTTTACCGAAATCCAGAAAATTACCTGCAATTGACCAAAGAATTCAATATGTTCATGCTGATTCTGATGAAAACCTGCAAAATTATAGTTCTAAATAATGGTTACTACATCCTAAAATAAATTTTAGAAAACTTAAATCTTGTAAAGGGTGATTTTTATGAATTAAGTTTTTCGGGCTGGTAGCACTGGTTGCTAATTGTGTCAAACTACATCTGTGAAAGTGAAAAGTGTTTAGTATACTCTGCCATTTCATCATGAAGAAACTCACAAACGAGCAACGACTGCAAATCGTTGAAATTTATTCCAAAACAGCCGCATCTGGGGTGAAGAACAGCCACATGCCGTACAAGAGTTACCGATGCATTCCGAAAAAACGACAGTTTGGTGTGGTTTATGGGCTGGTAACATCATCGGTCCATTTTTCTTCAAAGACAACCGTGGAAGAAACGTTACCGTCAACGGCGAACGATATCGAGCCATGATACGCGACTTTTTTTTCCCCCAATTGGCTGAGTTGGACTTGGTTGATATGTGGTGCCACGGTGCCACATGCCACACAGCTCGTGAAACAATGGACATATTGAAAGATGAATTTGGTGAGCAGGCAACATTTACATGAAGTTATTTTTAAAAAGTAAATGGCAAAGACCAATTTATCGATTCGAATAAAAATTTTGAATATATGATGCAAATTTTAATGTTTTATTAGATTTTTAAAAAAACTACCTTTACCATGAGGACAAGATGATCCATATATTTTATTAGTTTATTGTTATTTTATTTTATTATATCAAAACCAACACAACACTTAGCTTTGTAGATACTTTATTTAAATTTATTTCAAACAAACAAACTATTTAAATTTGCTTTTTTCAAATACTGCTGTTTATAATTCTATACAACCTGAAAAATTTAACAAAATATAGGGTTGATATTTATTGAAGAACTAAAGGGTCCGCCAAATAACTTTTTTTTTTTTTTGAAAATGCTATAAAAAAAAACTACTGAATATTTTCTCAAATTTCTTTTTTTATTTGAAAGTACAATCCTTCCGGTTAATAATGGAAAATAATTTCATTCAAATGGCTGCCTCGGCTGGCCATGCAGTAGCCTACGCATTATCGATTGTGTGCAGCTGTATGGATTCACGAATATTGTCCTTTAAAGCGTCGATTGTCTCTGGCTTGTCGGCGTAACACTTATCTTTGACGGCACCCCACAAATAATAGTCCAACGGTGTCAAATCGCAGCTACGAGGTGGCCAAACGACATCAGCTCTGCGGCTGTAGCTTCGGCTGTGCACGTAGCGCCGTCCTGTTGAAACCAAATGTTGCCAATATCATCCTCTTCAATTTTAGTGAACAAAAATTCGTTCAACATGGCCCGATAACGATCGCCATTGACTGTAACGGCCAATCCTTGCTCATTTTCGAAGAAAAATGGCCCAATTATGCCTCTGGACCAAAATCCGCACCAAACAGTGACTCGTTTTGGGTGTATCGGCTTTTCAATGTATGCGTGCGGGTTTTCTGTGCCCCAAATGCGACAATTTTGCTTGTTTACATACCCGCCAAGATCAAAATGAGCTTCATCTGAAAAGATGATTTTTTTTGCAAAATCGGCATCTTCTTTAAGTCGATCGCAGGCCCACTTAGCGAAGCAAAAACGCATTGGATGGTCTGTTGGCTTCAACTCCTGAACCAATTGGACTTTGTATGGCGTCATACCAAGGTCTTTATGCAAAATTCTCAATGATGTCTCCGAAATTTTCAATTGTTGAGAACGACGGTTAATTGATGTTAATGGCGCTTCACGCACACTTTCTGCCACAGCAACAATATTCTCGGGTGTACGCACTGTTTTTAGCTTTTCACGCTTTGGCTTATCGATGCGGATGCCAGTTTCTTCCATATTCTGCAACATTACCATGATTTTCAAAGTAATGTCGCAATATTTCCCAGCGTTGTTCAAGCGTATACACAACCATATTCGTTCAGCGGAAGGATAAAACTAATTATCTGTCAAATCAGACATGAGCTAAGTGCTACCATTCACGAAATAAGCACTAGTTGAAAAAAAAACGTTAGATGGCGGACCCTTTATTATAAGATTGTTTTATAACATATTGTTTTTGTTGTTGTTTTTCATTATTTTTTTGTAAGCTTACATAAATTCCATGCAACCATTACGTTCTTTTAATCTTTACCTGATAAAAACGTACTTGGGTTCCTCGGCTTTCATAAGATTAAGTGCATCCACATGAGCCATGTCAAACAAGTCATTGAACGCGTTCTTCTTTTTTCAACATAATCTCCTTTTAGCTCAATACACTTAGTCCAACCTTTCTCCAATTTATGTATCCCTTCCATAAAATAGGCATTTATTTGACCAATAATTTCATTGTTGGAGCTAAATCTCTTTCCACCGAGCCATTTCTTTAGGTTCGGAAATAGGAAATAGTCACTGGGGGCTAAATCCAGAGAATATGGCGGATGATGTACCAATTCATAGCCCAATTCATGTAATTTTGCCATTGAGACTGCACCCGTGCATTATCGTGATGAAAAAGAAGTTTTTTTCTTGGCCATATGGGGTCGTTTTTTTTTAAATCCTCGTTAAGTCGGTCCAATAAGTTGGCATACTATTCGCCGTTTACTGTTTTTCTGTTTTGAAGGTAATCAATGTGGATTATCCCGTGAGCATCTCAAAAAACGGTTCCCATCACCTTATTGGCCGACAAACTTACCTTGGCCTTCTTCGGAGCCAGTTCACCCGGAAAACCCATTGTTTAGACTGCTGCTTGGTCTCCGGAGTGTTGTTACGGATCCATGTTTCATCCACAGTTACAAAACGCCGTAAAAACTCATTCAAATTGCGGTTAAACAACTCCAAACAATCCATTGAAGTTGTCACACGATTAAGTTTATGGTCAATTGAGAGCAAACGCGGCACCCATCTTGCAGACAGCTTTCTTAAACCCAGCTGAACATTAAAAATCGAAACCACACTGCCATAAGAAATGCCTATGGCATCAACAATCTCACGCACATTTACTCTTCGATCGCCAACACCATATCGTGAATTTTTTCGTTATTTTCGGGTGTAGTGACTTCAATTGGCCGTCCAGAACGTCAGCGTCATTTGTACTTGTGCGACCACAACGAGTCAGTAAACTTGTTTACCATTGAAATCGATAGTGCAGAGTCCCCATAGTATTTATCAAGCTTTTCCTTGGTTTGATTGACGGTTTTTTTTCGCAAAAAATAATGTTTATTGAGCACTCGAAATTCACTTTTTTCCATTTGATGGGAGCAGTGTTGCATTTCGAATTACTACGAGGGAAGTTCGATATAGTTGGCGTACTGATATAGTTGGCACTATTGCAAAATTTGCTTAACAATATTCTCAGTAGTCACGTTTTTAATTCCGATAGATATATGAAAGAGTCGCGTTTGAATTTAAATGTCTTATATATAGCAATGGGACATTTTGACCCTCGTGGTTTAAGAGGGGTAAGTTTTCTAAAAACAAACATTTTGCCATATAGGTTACATTATTTAAAACTACACAGAAAAAAATAAAAATTAATTTCAATTAAAAAAGTTTGTGATATTTAAAAATTAATTAAATTTGCAACAAATTAAACAAATTAAACGTTTAATTTACTTGATTAAGAGCAACTTTTTTGGTTAGAGATTAGCGATTAAATTAACTTTAATCTCCGTATTTACTTTTTGAGTTGTATTTTTTTAACTTTGTTTGCTAGTTAAAGCGGCCAATGGTGGTGGTTTAAACCTAAACTTAAGCTGTCAACATACACATGTTTCACATACAGATGTTGCAAAATATAAACAAAAAATAATTTTTAAAAATGATATATTGCTAAGCAATTTTAATGTAATTTTTTCTTAACAGTTCAATAAAATAACCACAATATTATTTACTTTCACCCAATTTACATGATGAATTTTATGACGTCCAATTTTCTTAATTCCCTTTTGAAGTTGCTACCAAAAACTACTCAAATTCATACGATGGTTTTTTTTGGACGTCTAATTTTTTTCCATTTTCATTCAATCCAGTTGATGACAATATAAAAATAAAACGTAACAGAAAGAACAGAAAAAAGTGTAAAGCGAAGTGTCAAAAAAAAACCATGAAAACAGAAATCAAGTCTATTTTTCTACCCTTCTTTCTTCTCTACACCGCTTGCTACCAAACAAAAAATGACGTCCAAAATTGGACGTCATAAAATTCATCATGTAAATTGAGTGTTTTTCTTTCTATATTTTTTCTTACATATAAATTTTATTAAAACAATAACAATTTCTACCTTGTAAACCCTTTTTTGGGTTCAGTATGGTAACACAACATGGTTTAAGCTACCACCCAAAATTATCAAATTCAATTGACACTAGATTAACCTAATTCTCAGATTAGCTAATTATAGCATTAAATTAACTTTAATCTCAAACCCAAAAAGTGGCTCTTAACGTTTAAATCACTTGAATAATGCTTTAATTAGTGAAAAAAATTGGAGAATTTTTTCTGTGTATAATTAAGCTAGTTTTCCTCAGAATCAGCACAGGCATAGCGAATTTTTTGATCAATTGCTGGTAATTTGCTGAGTTTCGGTTAATTTGAACTTTGACCCCAGTGGGCACGGGTAAGAGCAGTCCGATTTAGCTAAAATTTCCACTATTTAAGTTTTAGTCTAAGTGTTAAAATAATTCGTCTGGGTTTTACGAAAATACAAAGTTAAATTTTCAGTGCCTTACTAATGTATGTATGCTTAATGAATGAGTACATAAAGTATAACGTTGGTCTCATGTAAAAAAAAGCCTTAATTCACATAATTGCAACTTTACAGGAGAAGGTATGAACATAATAGAATTATGCTTGTAAAACAGTTATTTTTCATTTCGAAAAAATTATTGTTAGGGCCTTTCTACATTAGACCAACGATATATATTTTTTATTTTGCTTTGTGTGCAATTATTTTATTAACATGATTAAGTTTCACTGATATATTTATATGATGCAATGTCCCATCGAACATAAAACTCAGGAGATAAATAATAAAATCTTAAAAGAAAAATTAACAATGCCATCTAATTACAAAATGTAACTTACAGTAATTTATTTTGTTAAAGATTTATAAGTGTATATCATTGTGTCCAAGGTCTTACCTGAAATTATACCAAAAAAATTATATGTATAAAAGTATTATTCCACTGTCTATGACGTTATTTTTTTCTTATTTTATTACATATAAAAAGTAAAATATAATTAGATATCTACAACGCAGATAAAATGCTTACGGAGCTTCAAATTATTAGCAATCATTTTTTTATTATTTGAATTATTTAGTAAAGTTTGCTTTCTTTTCGTACACATTTTGTCTACAAACTTCATTTTTTAAATTATCTTTTTGTAAACTGTTTATTTACTTATTAAAATGTATCGCGTTTTTTGCTCTGTACTACTACGTGGTTTTCTTGTTTACTCTATATACATACATACATATCGCTGGCTCAATATTACAAGGTTGTATGTATAATTTTTTTTTTGTTACAACTTTTAGGCTCGTTTTCAGAACTTACCGATAGCTAAAGGTAGGACTTTATCGGCCGTATAAAAATTGTTCAATTATTTCAATTTTACTTTAACTTACCATGAAGAATGAACCTTCCTTTAATCGCTCAATTAAGGTTGAAGAAAAGTTTAAATAGTAAAACACTTTTTTATAAGGCCGATAAAATCCTACCTTTAGCTATCGGTAAGTTGTGATCCAGAGAAGACAAGTTCTTGGCTGTATTGTTTAACTAAATTTTTGTTATGTAACTTTATTTTTAAAAAGAAGAATAAAAATATGAGATTATAAATTTGATATTCTCCATATTTTTGCTATTTCACATACAACTTAGTAATATTGAACCAGCGATATGTATGAATTAATACATTTTACTCTTTTGTTTTTCTATCTGCGATTTTACGAATAGGTTGTATTTGTTTTGTTTATTTATTCATTTGAAACTTGTCAAAGCAAAGCCACTTTATTATTTTTGTTTCAAATGTGTTCTATATTTATCTTTCCGTTTCTATCAGTGTTTGAAGAGTACTTATGAGAATTGCCATGTTTTACTTTTTTAGCCATTCTAAGAAGAAATCACACATTTCAAGTTTTTTTCTTGGATTATATATTTTTTAATATAATTTTTTATTTATTTTTTGTATTTGTGTATTGACTGACGAATTATTTTGTCGGCAAGTTGTTATCTATTGATGAGGGTTGTCGTTTATATAAAAATATTCAATTCATAAAAGGAAAAAAATTCTAATTTATTTTTAAAAATTATAAATAAATAAGCAAATAGTATTGTTTTTGAAACCAATTTTAAAAACAGATTTATTCAATCTTTATCAATTTTTGTACTTTTTTTCAATCGAATCACTATTTAAATAAGTTATTTGTTGTTATTTATATCTCATTAAATTTTCCGAATAACGTTGTTTTAGTTTTTCTTTTGGAAATATTAACGAAACATTGAATAACAACATTGAAAAACTGAAAACAACAATTGTAATTTCGGTTTTTCATTTTATTATTTTTGTTTTTAATTTGGCATTCAGTTATTTATTATTAAAAAATTTTTGATTAAATACATTTTCAAAGATAAACATTTTTATTCAAGATAAAAGTGTAATTCATGTCACCATATTTAGTGTTTTTTTTTTTTTTTTTGAATCGTAAAAACTATGTAAACATAATTTCGCACTGATTCTTGCACCTCGCACTACCCATGAGCAAGTGCGAAAAATCAGTGCAAGTTCTTGAACAAAACGTATGTTCAACGTCAGTTGAATAGCGTTTCCAATCTCATAAAACATACTTTTTTCTTAAAAAAAAAGTACAAAACAGAGCAACTATTAATGTAATCATCAACCGTAAATTTGTTTTTGTGGAACAAGCCAAAATTAAACGGACTTTTTTGTATTTTGTCAAAACGAACGCAGAAAAAATAAAACAAATCAAAATTCAAGATATATAAAAAATAATAATAGATTATTTAGCAAACAATAGAAAATAAACTTATTCCTTAAAACTTATTATTGAAGTAACACAACCAAAAATTGTTCAAGAGTATTGGCATTCATAAGAAAAGTAAGAAAATAAATTAAAACCAAGAAATATCAAACACCTATTTTACACGTAGAAAATCCTGCTAAAGACTTTAACAGCAGTATTCATATCGAAAATTTGGCATGAAGTTAGCACAAAGTTCATTCATAATACACTTACCAAACTCTGGCTAACGATTTGCTAAACTCTTGTTAACGAGCTGCCAAACGTATGCCAACTTGTGATAAACAGCCGTTAAATATTGAATAATTCTGTTTGCTTTTTTAATTAACTGTTTTTTTTAATTTAGTCCTTTTTATTTTAATTAAAAAACATTTAAAATTTTTATATTAAGAGGGGAAATAAAAAAAAATTAACAGCCGTATTCATAACGAAAATTTGGCATGAAGTTAGCACAAAGTTTATTCATAATACACTTACCAAACTCTGTCTAACGATTTGCTAAACTCTTGTCAACAAGCTGCCAACTTGTGATAAACAGCTGTTTTATGTTGAATAATTTTGTTTATTTTTTGTTTAATACACTGTTTTTTTTAAGTTTAGAGTCCTTTTTTAAATATATTTTTTTTTAAAAACATTTAAAATTTTTATATAAAGAGGGAAAATAAAAAAAATTAAATGATATGACAAAACCAGCGATGATTAATGCAAAACGTGTTGCATTTTTGAGTATTATAATGTGGCATCATTAATATTCAGAGTTGATTTATTAAAAGTTAGCAGACGGATAAAATTTGTTATTAATAAACTCTGTGCTAACAAGCTGCTAAGCTTAATCGGCATTCTAGTTAGCAGCTCGTTGTACGTAGTGTACAAACTGTGGCTAACTTTTTGTTATGAATACGGCTGTAAATGATTTGACAAAACCAGCGATGATTAATGCAAAACTTGTTGTATTATTGAGTAATATAATGTGGCATCATTAATATTCAGAGTTGATTTATTAAAAGTTAGCAGACGGATAAAATTTGTTATGAATAAACTCTGTGCTAACAAGCTGCTAAGCTTAATCGGCATTCTAGTTAGCAGCTCGTTGTACGTAGTGTACAAACTGTGGCTAACTTTTTGTTGTGAATACGGCTGTAAGTCTGGTAAACACCAATAAACTCAGCCTTTCTGAGAGAATAGTCTCATAGTGTGAACCCAGAATAAAGAGAGTGGTTTTAAAATTGCTGTAATAAAACAGTACTAAATGATCAAATAGAACTCTTAAAAATAAAAATATGCATCGTGCTAAAAAAAATCGTATTATATATGATGAACAGCTAAGATATGAAAATTACTGTAATCAAATAAATAAAATTATCTAAGGCTAAACTAGAATGTGAAATTATATTAAAAACATTTGTAAATTTGGACCAAATTTGTCATTTGAAAAATCGTCAAATTTTGAGTATAAATCGTTTGTACCTAAAAATCGTCAAAATTACGATAAATCGTCAAATCTGGCAGCTACATGTGCAACACATAAAATGCAAACTCCTTCTCGTTTGAATTTCTTGAAATACTTATAGGCCACAGAGTACTTTACAGAGCTGAAAAAGTGACGTGTAAAAAAGGCCCAAATCAGTTGCGAAAGCAGCTTTCGAAGAAAAACCACAAAGCATTTTTTGGTTGTGAAGTGGCAATCTGTATTAACAGGACAATAAAATCAACACAAATGACATGATCAAAATATATATAAAACAAACCAGAAGTCAAGATTAACAAAAGCATTAGTTCAACAAACATATGTGTGAAGTTAAATTTTAAACTTTATAACCCTGACACGTTCTGTTATGTTAACAGAATAATGTTAACCACTTAACAGAACGTATGTTACCGCTTTTATGAGGGATAAACCCAGATTTCTGGAAAAGTTTTCAACGTGGGTGAACAAAAATGATTACGAATTGGGGACAATAAGTTTCTCCCTCGTTTGCTATCATTAGAATTTTTAACGGAGTTAGTTGGAGCGACTTATTCACATTTTACCCTTTAGAATTCTCTGGGGGATGAGTCCAGATTTCCGGAAAAGGAGTCAACGTGGGCGAACAAACATTATTACGAATTGTGGACAATAAGTTTCTCCATCATTTAGTATCATTATGATTTTTAACAGGGTGAGTTGACGTGACATATTCACAATTTACCCTTTAGAATTCTCTGGGGGGATGAGTTCAGATTTCTGGAAAAGGAGTCAACGTTGGCGAACAAAAATGACTAGGATTTGTGGACAATAAGTTTATCCATCTATTGCCATCACTAGTATTTTTAACAGAGTGAGGTGAAGCGACTAATTGATAATTTAACCATTTGAATTCTCTGGGGGATGAGTCCAGATTTCTGAAAAAGAAGTCAACGTGGGCGAACAAAAATGATTAGGATTTGTGGACAGTAAGTTTCTCCATCATTTGCTTTTAACTTTTTATCGCCACGTCTCCAAACACAAAATTTTACCGCCAAAAAGGTTTTTAAATCGCCACGTTTGGCGAGAAATCGCCACATTTTAAAGTCCAGCATACCATTCCCTCATTTGTATGTTCTTTGTTTACTTTGTAATTTTTTTTTTTTTTTTTTTGATGTTTTATAATAGCATATTTTAGCTGAAACTTCCCAATAACGCTCCCCAGCAACAGTAATAGCGGATGTTATGTTAAGTATATACGGAAGGATAAAAAGGATATGCGGAAATGTGTATTTCTTGTTTTGTTTGGTTAGATATTTTATGTTTCTTTAAATTTTCAAATTTTTTTAATAACATTTCCATAACGTCAATTTGGAAATGTTATAAAATATGTAATTAAAAAAAAAAATATTTGCAAAAAATTATTTTTATTTAATAACTTTTTTCTGCTATCATATATAATTATATTGGCAATTATGTATATTGAATCAATAAAGCTTACCGTGGTTTTGATATTTTCTTCATATCCATGGCATTTGGTTTTAGTAAGCTTTTTACTAATATATCGTAAAGCAATTAGACATCTTTCTCTGGACTGCTTGGTTTAGAGAGAAAGTAGTAGAAGGATTTAGTTATCTGGCAGATTATTGTATTTTTCTTCTTAAAAGCTGCCTATGCCGTTGTAATAAGATGTATGGTTTAACTTTAGCAGGTATATTATGACTATAAATTAGTTGTTTTTTCCTCTTTTTTTAACAAAAAAAAAAATAAACAAGATTTTATGGGGTTTAAGTTTTTGTTTTTAAAGTTGTTTAAGAATTTCAATTATTAAGTTGAAAAACTTATAAATATAACAATAAAGTTGATGCTTTTTTTTTAAATTTTTACAGAAGAAAATTGTAGGCATTAAGACTTTTTTGATATATATTTTTATATTAAATTTTGTTTTGTATTAGCTCTTATAATTTGATTTTTTTAAACTATATTAACCGTATTTACTTATAACTTTGTTTTATTTTATTATGTTATATTAATTTATTAATTATTTAGTTGATTTTTCTTTGACTTTTAGTGATAATTAATTATACTTTATTTAACTTATTATTGTAAATGTTATAAACAATTCTACAAAAGCGATAAAATAAAAAATTGCTCGATATTTAACTACTTTCGAACTGAAAACAGAAAAAACACAATTTTTCGCATTAATATTTTTTTTTTATTTTACATAAGTAAGCACTTGGTTATATTTAAAGAATATGTTTTGAACATTTTTTTTATGTTTTTATAAATATTTTGAGACTTAGTAAAAAAATTTATTTTAGACCGTTTTATATATATATATATTTTTTTTTTTTTTGATAATATTATTAGAATTCTCTTTTAATTATATTTTATTGCTTATGTTCAGGCAACTTTTTACTGTAGTGTTGTTTTGTTTTGGAGTTTAAACTTTTCACAAGTAGCATTTATTATGTCTTGTTTGAATTTTGTTAATCAAATTATGAAAATGTTCCAGCTGAAATAGAAAATAATTTAATATGTTATAAAAATCAGTAAATCTTAATGTAAAATAAAAACTAAAAAATACTTTTCTTAATATGTAACTCTAAACTATTAAAAACAACAAAAGACCTACCCCGTATTTTAAAACGATTTTTAAATTTCATTCGTTTGTTAATTTACTTTTTCATAGAAATTTTTATGCCCTCCACCACCACAGTGGTGAATGAGGGTATACTAAGTTTGTCATTCCGTGTGAAACTTTTCTTGTTTACATCTAAGACCCCATAAAGTATATATATTCTCCTTGAGTAATTCTAAGTCGATTTAGCCATATCCGTATGTCTGTCCGTATGTCCGTCTGTTGAAAAAACGCTAACCTTCGGAAAACACAAAAAAAAAGAACAAACTTGGCCTCAAATTGCTTGTAGTTATCCTAAGCAGTTTGGGACTGAAATCCAGCAATATCGGTTCAGTAGGATCAGAACTATGAATCAAAATTCATAATTTTGATACAAAAACTAACACAAATGGTGGAATAATGTACGGAATGATATACATTGCACGAAATCGCTTTATACGATTGAAAATCATACTGTTAAATTTCTTGAAGATCGGTCCACAATTTACCCTAGGTCCCACATAAACCCTACTCCCGGAAAACAGTTTAGTATGAATAAAACCGTAATACATAATGCTATCATAATATAATAATAAATTTGGTACGTCACAGTTTTATAGGACGAGAAATCACACTCCCTAATTTCGTGAAGATTGGGCCATAATTTACCCTAGGCCCCATATAAACCCTACTATCGGAAAACAGTTTATTGCGCCTAAAACCAAATTAATCCAACTTTGGGAAAATAATTAAATTCGCCTAAAACCATAACAGATATATGTATTTATTGCGGTAAAATTTCTTCCAACTTAGATTCATATGGCCAAAAAAAATATCATGCAGTTTTGTGAAATTCACTGTTAACGCTAAAACTAATTACACTGCTGTATTGAAATGTATTCTAATTTATTTTTTGTAATACCAGAAATCAGAGTTCAGAATTTTGGGATGATTGGTCCATAATTTACCATAAGTCCAATACAAATTACCCTCCTCAATCATTTTAGTTCGGTTAAAACTGTTACAAATCGTGATATTTTACTTAAGCCAGTTCAAAGGTCTAACAAGAAACGCATAAAACTTTCTAATTATCGGTCAATAATTTAATATAGGTCTAAACCGCAACCAATCTGAATGCTGACGCTTTTTGTAAAGCTTAGTTTATAATATATACTCGTATGTATATATCATATAGAGCCCACTCCTGTCGGTGGACGCTATAATAATTTCATAATCTGTCCATTTTTTTAATATTTCTTGAATTTTGCTTTGTCTTATTTTTTGCAGCATTCATTTTAGTAAATTTAAAAAAAAATTCGTTTATTTTAGTATATATGGGGGATTTCATGTCAAGTGACCCAACTTTTAAAATCGATGTCTTCCGATTTGGATAACATTTGCACCGAGGTTAGTCCTATTGGATAGCAGTTTAGACACAAGAAGATCGGTCATGTCAAAATGGTGTTCTTTTTCATCGATGTAACTTATTACCTATTGGTGTTAGCAAAATTTGTCCCAACAAATTAAATAGTTGTTTCTTAACTTTTTTAATAAAAAAAAAAATGTTCAACCCTTTTTGTGTGTAAATGTTTCCAAAACTTTATAAAAAAAAATAAAATTTATGCTGAGAAACTAGACAAATTAACCTTTCCGACAGTATGTAACATACTTAACTAGAATTTAATACCTTCGATACTGTAATACCCACAATATGTTAATCCCAGGAATAAAATCACTTTTTTCTATAGAAACGTTGACAAAATAATAATTTTTTTATTTATTTGTAATAATAATTAAATTAATATATAATTATAATAATAATAATATCTAATAATAAAAATAAAAAGATAAACAACTTGATAAAATGTAATCCTAATCACATTAGACCCTTTTATGTCATAACCATTTTTACATTTAATTTATTGTTTTTTTATTGATTAACCCCCATATTCATAAAAAATATTTTAGATTTATTTATGAAACGAATTTTCTATGAAAATTTGTTTAATAAACCTTTTATTAATCAAAAATATTTTTATGAATATGGGGGTAAATGTTTAAGTTTTGCAAATTCCCAAATACAAAGTCTTTCATACTCCCTATTTATCGCCTTTATTTTCTGCTTTTTTGCCAATCCTTTCTTGGCGTTACTAGGTTCAGCTGTTGATTTCGATGCTGGTTTATTTTTTGGCTTTGGAAATAAATCGCATTGAGTAGAGGCAGAAAACTCTTTCAACATGAATCTTCCATCGACAGCGGTATAAAAGCATGGTATTGAGCGGTGCCATCGATTGTTTCCGCAGAATCAAATCTGCTCTTCAGTGTTTTGAATGTTTCCTCATGAGCCTCTTTGCTTCTAAAAACTATTTCAGTTTCTTTACAATAATTCTTTGCCCAATGGTATAAAGCAGTCGCATCTGAAATGCGATCTTTATGAGAGCACTGGAGCGAAGTATAGCGCTGCATTTCATTTGAGGTTTGCTCCAATACCATCACATGCTTTTGATTATTTTTGCACAACTCCACATCGATGGAGCAAGCGTAAGAAGTTGAACCCTTTCAGCTCTATTCTGTGAAGTTTTGTATTTATTTGTTCAAGAACTTCTTATGCATCCTTATGATATTTATTTGGACACTCATTCTTTGAACGTGTACCTTTTACTAAAAAAATAGAATAACTATCATCATCAACAATTCTTTCATCATTCTCACAATTACTTTTTTCTTCATCTTGAATAACGCAAGGCTCATTACTATTCAAATCCTGAAATTTGTTCAACTTAACGAGCTCGTAGTAAATTTTTTTAATAAGCCGTCGAAATATTTCGCATATCTGATGATCTGTGAAATTTTTTGTTAAAGGGATTAAAACAAAAAGAAGCATATATATTACTTTGAAGCTAGGCATTTTTAGGAGCTGTAGATACTGTAAAGATTAATTATGTTTCTAAAATACTGAAGGATAGGAGGCAAACAGCGAGTGTTGTAGGGTTTCTCAATGCGTAATATAGCATTTCACTTTGAAATGGCTGTAGCAAACTTCAGTAACCAATTACCGTCCATGCGTGATCCAGTATCACAACCTGCACGAGGTGCCTCTGCTATTGGCAGAACATGGCGGATCTAGAGTTTACGCTCGATAAAAACCCGCAATCCCCGATGTTATCCGAACCGTGTCCCTGGGATGAACGGCACTACATGAGTGTGTCTTATAACGCTGGAATCCGGACACTGACAATGTCTCGGTTGTTATTTTGCCTATCTGCGGCATGGAGATCTGGTTTACTACCAATTTCCCCATTCTAACATAATCACTTATGGATGAAAAATTGTAAAAAAAAAACAATCAAAATCATGTCCCAATGTACACAATGTGTTAGGGTCTATGGATCCTAACACTCGCACTGCAGAGAAATCTGTTTGCGAATCGATGGATGATATCTTAGTGCAGGGGGATTCAGGTCCCCCACCTACAGTGAGATGGTCGGCGTTATAAGGTTTGGAGTAATTCCACCCGAATTTCCGACAAAACAGTGGTCAGAGGATAAGCTAAAACTTATCCAAACTTCAGTCCTGGATAAAATTATGGAGCTCAAAAAGGGTAGCATAAAATTACATTTTGCAGGCTGCAGTTTTAAACTAGGTTGGCTCATCTTCAACTTCAAGGGGTGAAAAGTCAGCGGACTGGGTGAAGGAACACGTACCCTCCATTAAACCGTGGCAAGATGCCGTACTGAAGGTCGTATCTGAGGAAGAGGTACCTAGGGCTGAAATAGTTTTTGGATATTTCCCATAATATCACTTATCGAACGGCAGAATGATTAATCGGGTCAGCAAAGAAAGCGTTGCTGAAATTACCTTTGCAATTGACTCCAACTCTGCCTCCAATATTAGGCAGAGAAGTTATCATATTGGTTATGGGTGCTGTATAATCCACATAAGACCCGCGAACCTTCAGCAAGGAGCAGTGAATGACGTACCCAGGGGGACGAAGTCAGGAGACAGAGCTGGCCAAACAAAGTCTGTCACCGTGGACGTCAGCGGTACTGGAAAGAGTTCGGCCAAAGCGACTAGCTCTGTCTCGGCTACAAAGCCTGTCAGGCTAAGAGTTTGCAAATCGGGCTTAACGAGTGAAGATCGCCTGGACCGTGTGTCGACCACAAAGGCCCCAGCGAAGTCCCGCCATGCTCGACGAAGCACACTCTGACCATCGGGTTAAAACCCTCTGCGGGTCGTAAAGATGCAGCATACAAGAGACCGCGAAAGGGACACAGCACATCCGCAGAGGAAGCGGTGCTGTTAGGTCCCAACCGCGGTAGAAGGATGGCGGGGAGGAGAAGGTGGAAGTACTGCATTCAGCCGCCACAAAACAAAAAGTGTACAGAGCATCTGAAATGCCTGCAGGTGAACCTACACCACGCCAAGGCAGCCTCTGATTTGCTGTCTTAGGTTCACCACCAACCTCCTGGTTGTTTGTTTTATCCAGGAACCATAAATCCACTCTGGGCCCAGGTAACATTATTTACAACTCTGCAGCGTCGAAGCCGAGAGCGGCTCTCCCCGTCGGGAAAGATTTAATATATTTACCTATTTCAACATTTCTCCATGGGGATCTAGTGGAGGTTAGGGCAAGGATCCCATTCATCGCGTGCGAGCAAGAGGTCATTATCTCCTCTGCCTACTTGCCATGAGACACATATTGTGCTCCTACACATGAGGCCCCTCAGCTGGTGTCTTATTGCCAAAAACGGGGCCTCGGTTGGATTCTTGGCTGTGATGCAAACGCCCACCACACCGTATGGGGCAGTACGGACATAAACAAACGAGTGAGTGTTTACTTGAATATATCTTTGCAAATAATATATTTGTAGCAAATAGGGCGATGAGCCCCCCTTTAGAAACGTCATTAGACAGGAGGAGCATCTGGAGTCTAAGGCATAGTATACAACTAGTATGCCGACCCTTTGACAGGTACATAGCTCAATTGTCAGTGGTACCTAACTTATGTTTGTGTTAGTAAGATTTTTTCAAATGTATTGGTGTATAAAACTATTTCTACCACTAAACATAGTTGCATAAATCGTATAGAATGTGGCAACAATTTTTTTCCAAAATAAAATTTTATTAGTTCAATAAATTTTCAATTTATTAAATTCTGTCTGCATTTATAAACTTTTAAAAACAATGTTTGTAAAATTTTTATTCTGCAATATCGGAAAATATTTTAATGATTTATGATTCAAAATATTATTTTCATACTACAAAATGCTACTCTGCTGGCTTTAATAAAATTAACAACAGAAAAAAAAAATGTCAAATAAATTTATTTAAACATTTTTATTTTGTGAAAAATAAAAACATTTTGCAAAAGCAAATGAGCAAAGTGTATTGGAAACAATTATTAATTATATGTTTGTGTCATAAAACTAAACAAAAAGTGTTTTATTGTGAAAAATTTTAAATTGAAAAATTTCGAATTTTATTTTGTTTTTGTTGGTTGTATGTGTGTTGTATTCACACAGAACCTATATGTGTGAGGGGTGAACTAAAAAATTGAGAACGCTCTCTGGAGTTGGCATACTAGTTCTATACTATGGTCTAAGGGCTGGGATCGGACGGTTATTCAACAGAGCTAAGGAAACTGGTGAGTGGATCGTCTACAAAGCTGCACTCACTTAATATAATAGGGAAATCAGGAAATCCAAAAGGTCTATCTGGCGCGAATACTGCGGCAGGGTTGAAAACCTTCCTGCGTCCAAAAGGATTATGCGGTTGGTTGGAAAGATTTCCAGAATCTTTCAGGAAAACGCGTGATATGGGCTGTATCTAAATTTAGCCCTTACAAGTAACCTGGGCCGGATAAAATACTTCCATGCTGCCTTCAGCAGGGGGAAGTCTACGGTGGCTGTCATTCATTACGTTTTGGGCACGATTGAGAAGGCACTGGTCTTATAAGAAACTGGATAGGAAAAATGCTGGCATCCAGGGTGATCAAATTGGATCTATGAGGCTCATCGAGGACCATTGAAGCAATCAAACGTTTTCCACAAGGTGGCGTTCTATCGACTCTGTTGTGGTCCTTGGTAATCGATGAACTTCTGGAGATCCTTAATGATTCTGTGACTGGATTTGATGACGCGATTTTTTTTTTTTTTTTTTGTTAGGACCAGCACTCAGGGGATGACCCCTTCTAATGCAATGCATTGTGTTGGAACTAGGAAAATAGATTATAGGAAGGAGGAAAGAGGGAGTAGTGCTTGTGAACATTCGACTTGAACTTATTCATGTTGTAAGTGAGAGGGAAGACTTCAGCAAGAAGGTTATTCCACATACGAACAGTCCGGCCGAAAAACGAATTTTCCCTGTAATGCGTTGTACGATTCACCGGCCAATCGACCACAAAAGGATGTGCTCTTGAGGAAAAACGTGTATTACGAACAAAGCTATGGGTTTCGGGAACCAAATCCCTAATTTCATCAGAACACATCCCGTTGTAGTAACGATAAAATAGGCAAGTACAACCCACATTGCGACGGTGCTCAAGGGAGTCAATAGAATTAGATACCCTACTGTCGCCAATGAGAACCTTTGCCCTCTCCTGCACGCGGTCGAGAAGCTCCAAAATAGACTTTGAAGCACCGGCCCACACATGAGAGTTGTATTCCATTCGCGGTCGGATATAGGTGGTATAAATAGTAAGGAGATCGGATGGAGTGAAGTATATCGTACACCGTTTCAAAAAACCGAGGCACTTGAATGCTTCTTTCGACACCTTGAATATATGTTCTGTCCATCGGACATCACATTGTATCCTCATGCCCAGAACATCAAGAGATTCTGTTTCCTCAATATTTATACCACCCATACATACAGATGAGGCACCTTGATCCGTGGCGCGTTTATGCGTTAGTACGCAACATTGGGTCTTTCGGGCATTAAATTCGACCCTATTCGCACGACCCCATTCTGAGATTATGTCTAGGTCACGGCCAAGCGTATCATTCATGTTCTGTCTCATAGCACAAACATGGGACACGCCTGGTCTGTAACCAAATGAATACGAATGGCAAAGGTTGTTGTCATCTGCAAAAGAATAGATAGGGTTGGAAGTTTGACATAACAGGTCATTTAGAAAAATAAGAAATAGAGTAGGAGAAAGAACGGAGCCTTGCGGTACCCCTGAATGAATCTTGAACTCGTTTGATGAAACCCCATCTATAACAACCCGTATAGTGCGATCTCTGAGAAAGCTCGATATAAATCGAGAGAAATTATCACCGACACCAAATGCAACAAGTTTAGACAAGAGTGCACCATGCCAGACTCTGTCAAACGCCTTGGAAATATCTAAAGCAATTACCTTACTTTCGCCAAAATGGTGAATGGAACGACACCATTTTTCTGATAACAGGGCCAGTAGGTCTCCAGTAGAACGACCTCTACGAAAGCCATACTGGCGGTCGCTTAGTAGGTAATTTGACTCTAAAAATTTTACAAGATGGTGATTTACCATACTCTCCATAACTTTGGAAAGTGCCGAACAAATTGCAATTGGGCGGTAATTTTCAGGGTTATTAGCCACTCCTTTTTTAGGAATTGGCGTTACATTAGCAACTTTCCAGCAGACGGGAAATTAACCAGCATGGTATAGAGTGCTGAAAAGATTTGCTAAGGGACGAGATAGCGTCGAAGAGCACTGCTTCAAGACCAGTGCATGTATACCATCCGGGCCAGGAGACTTGTTTATGCTCGAGCCCGAAAAAATATTTTAGGCATAGTTACGGATACTTTTTCGAGTTCGGGTAGTGGTTGATTGCTATCTAGTAAGTTAGAATTATTTGCAAATAATTCGGCAAAACAATTAGCCTTATCAACCAGGATCGTGAATGTTAAGGAATTTTAATGTGTTTATACTTGAGAGCAGAGCTGTAAATGAATCATTAATTTTTAATTAATTCACGAATCATTCATGAACTAGCAAATTTTGAATTAACTCTTTTCACACAAAAAAAAATAATTAATGAACTTTGAGTCAATTCAAATGAATTTGGAAAAAATGAATTGCAATTCATTTCTTATTCAAATGAATTGCAATTCGTTTCTAATTGAAATGAATTTGTCAAAGTGAATTGCAATTCATTTAAGATTCATTTTAATTGAATAGATTTTGAATTAATTCAACTGAATTAGAAAAAGAATTAGCAATTAATTTCCAACTCATTTGAGTTGAATTGATTGAAATTTGAATTGATGTTCTTAGTAAATCTACAGTAATCATCACTGCCATTTTGTTATTCAACTAATTTTTTATGTAAAATACAGCAAGCATTACTCTCGTTTTGTATATCACCTAATATAGTCCAAGGACAAAAAATTCTTAGATTTTGAATTTCCATGATATACTGGACTTGTCAGATAGCGGCAGAATAGGAATTGAATTATGTATATTAGGTATCGGCGAAAGTCCTATCAAAATGGGAAAATTTTGTTTATTTGCTAAAAGAAACTTAAATTTTTATTTTTATCAAATAGTGTGAAAATATTATTAAAGGTCATCATTTTTTGTTTAAATATAATAATCTCATATTTGTATATTGTGGAAAAAATTTTTTTTTTTAATTTTTCAACCGAAATTTAAAGATTCCAGCAACTTTAAGTCTCAAAATAACATTTTTTGCTGTCAAAGCTGTGTTCGTTTACCCGAAATTCTTACTACTTTTACTACAATTGGAAACATTTTTTTTCTTTTTGTATTGAAGACTTCCAGCTGTAGAAAAATAGTAAATTGTAGTAAGCTTTGATTATAGTTTATGGTTAATCTAATTAGCCTTATTTTGTAACTAAGATAATAGCATAATTAGTTTATGCAATTAATTCCTATTATATGTCGCTCATTTACTAAAAGATTGTTATAACTCAAAAAACACAATTTTTGAGTTAGTTATGCAGAATTATTTTATTTTTATTTTTTTGAAATAAATGTAACATAAATATTACCAACAAAGTTGTCGTTGGGTGGTCATGGGTCACAAAATTTCAAAAATGATTAATTGTTTCTTGAATATTAAATGTGTTTCAGCGTTCAGTGTAAAAAAATCATTTCTTCTGGATGAAACAAATTCCAAATATTTTCTTTGATCAGGCGCGGATCCAGAACAAGATTTTTCAATTTTTGTACTGAATATTTTCATTATGGTAGGAGAAATTTACATTTTTCATTACCCCTAGATCTGCTCTTGATTGATTGGTTGCAACTCATTTTTGATTTCATTCATTTGAATTGCAATTCATTGTTCTAATTCATTTGAATGAATTCAAATCAATTCAATTCAAATGAATTGCAATTCACTTTAACAAATTCATTTGAATTGAAAACGAATTGAAATTCATTTCTGCCTAATTCGTTTGAATTGATTCAAAAACTTTTTCCGGGCACCTGATATTTTGACAATAAAAATTACATTTAGTATTACGTGCTATCAAAACTACTTATAGGAAAGATTAACAAAAAAGCCGCAATGTAAGACTTGGGAAAAATTTTGGAATTGGAAAATTAATGGCGGCCGGTCCGCATTGCACTCCTCCCGAAACCAGCAACTAAACCTAGTAACGCCAAGAAAACATTGTTAAAAATAACAGAAAATTAAGACAATAAATAGGGAGGATGAAAGACTTTGTATTTGAAAATGTGCAAAGCTTAAACACTTAATCAGCTACAATAAATTAAGTACAAAAATAGTTATGATATAAAAAGATCTAATGTGATTAAGATTAAATTTTATAAAATTATTTATCTTTTTTTTTATTTTTTTTTTTTTTTATTATTATTATATATTAATTTAATTATTATTACAAATAAAAAAATTTAATTTGTCAACATATCTATAGAAAAAATGTGATTTTATTCCTGGGATTTACATATTGTGGGTATTAAACCATCTGCTCCATATCCAGGGCACTTTGGCCTGGCTATTATGAACGGAGAACCAAATCTCTACTAAGGTTCAATAGGGACCAAATCAGGACTGTGGTGTCGGTCATGACTGGACACTGGCCTGTTGGGTCTCATGATAGAAGAATGGGTTTGGAATTCAATGACTACTGTAGAAGTTGTCATGATGAAGAGGAAGAGGAGACTGTGCTTCACTTTCTCGGTCAATGCCCTGGGCTACGGGGCATCAGGGAAATATACCTGGGAGAGCCAGTGTTTTCCTGTTTGGAGGATCTATCAAAAAAGAACTAAGATTGCTTCTTCTCTTCATTAGGAAGACGAATTGGCTAAACTCTGCAGTGACGCCATCTGAGTAGCTGCTCTTTGGGATGGGCATTGGCGCTGGGTATCACAAAGGGACCGCTGAAGGAACCAAGTGAGCTGTCTGCACATGGAACCTTACCTAACCTAACCTAGAGAGCATGTTCGTTAATACATCACTGCGCTTAATCAGAAGAGCAAACTTTTTTAATGGCAATAAAAAAAATAATTATAATTTTTTTTTTTCATTTATGAACGTGCTAAATTCCCAATTTTTATTTTTGATAAAAACACTGAAATTTATTGTTAAAAATATTATACAAATAAGACCATAAAGTGAATAAGAATTTTAAACACTCATGTCTTACTTGTACCAATATCAACAAAGCAACAACAATAAACAGTGAATTTATCTTTTCTTTTTTATTTTTTTTATTGTGTGACTTTTATTTTTGGGGAGTATTTGACAATTTTTTGGTCCGAATCTGCTTCACTTATATATGTATATATATATAAACATTTGAAATCACTGATGCATCGCAGTGATGCATTTACGAACATGCCCAGAGTCTGCAGTTCAATCATTTAAGTACAATAAAGCTTGTGCCCGGATGAGAAACCCACAGAATTTCTAAAGTTGATTGATGACAATAATATCCAACTATTAACTGAATTATTTGATTACATTTATAAAAAAACGCATGGGTACTCGAGAGGCACATTTGCATATATACATTGGTTCAAAAATGCCGTAATGTATAAAAGTATGTTTTTCTATGCTTTGTACATTATGAGAAAGCTTTTGACAACGTTAAACATGATAAATTTAATATGCATTCTGTCCTCTGTTATTTAATAATTATTCCGAAAGAATATTTGAAGTGTCTATCAGCAAAGTTTGAAAGGGTATATATACAAATGGTAGGTGTGTTCATTTACTTTACTAGAAGAAACTTGCAAAGAGAGAGTAAGTAGAAATTTAAAGAAATTGCTCTCAAAAATACTAATAAGTAAATAAACACTTTGTCAGCCAAAATTTGCAAGTTTAAGTAGTGACGAATATACACGAATATTTGATTACCCATTAATTATTCTAGGACTTGGGAAATTTTTATTCATTACAGTAAAAATAATGTGATTTTATTAATTTATATTTGTTTATGTTGAATAAAATGAATCATGAATTGGATTTTTTTTATTTAGGAGGGGGAGAAGTATTCGGGTTTTCATCAATAATAAAAGATAAAAAACCCTTTGTTAACAAGAAAAATATTTATAAGGCAAAACAAAATATTTAATTTAACAATATATGTATAACCTATGTATATAGGTATATAAAATTTGAACGTTACGTACTAACTGACAGATTCATCTTCGTACAGCCTTAACGCCGCACAGTGGCGCCCGTAGAGCAAGCGAGGTTGCAAAAATCAAAATTTTCATGAGTGCCGATGAAGTTTTGAATAAACCCATGTTATAGGAAACTTTTCAACGATTTCAAATATGCCACTCTTAATAATATCACATTTTTAGTTTAGAAGATATAACCGTTCAAAGTTGACCGACTTTCGGTTTTCAAAAAAACACACAATTTTTAGTCAATTTGTTGCGATTTCAGGTGTAATATCACGAAAAATAGGTAACGAATCGCCTTATTTTTTGTTTGTATTGATTGATGTATTTATTAAATGTATAATGATAAAAAAAAATTAACTGTTTACTTTGTGTTTCTCCTGGTAAATCACTATTTAAAAACTATCCGTTTTTTCACTATTTTTCAACTTTGACGGAAAATAAAAAAAAACTATATTTTTCTATATTTGCCATATTTGCAAAACCTGTTCTTTGATTATTTCTTTACATAATTCAAAAGGTTTTATCTGCCCGTACGTGCCCGTTTGGCTTCTAGAGGTAAAAAAGTTTAAAAAGACATGGTTGCAGGAATTGTATGGCGTCCATCCCTTATATGTTTTGACTGACAGTAGTTTGATCTAATAGTTTGAAAAAAACTACTCATTGAAATTAGCAGGTACGTACCTCACTTGAATAATACTTTGGCGTACAAATGGTCAAGAACAATATTCACTTATGGTCCCTACAGGTAGGCACAAATCTTATTTGGACACGTGCATAATATCAAAATTGCATTATTCAGCCTAAATCCATATGTATGCAGGGAACAGGTAAATTTTTAGGCATGGTAGCATAAGCCTATATATTGCAAATGTTCAAGAACAATATTGACTTATGGTCCCTACAGGTAGGCACAAATCTTATTTGGACACGTGCATAATATCAAAATTGCATTATTCAGCCTAAATCCATATGTATGCAGGGAACAGGTAAATTTTTAGGCATGGTAGCATAAGCCTATATATTGCAAAATAAGCATAACGCCTGGATTAGTCTACGACTGAAAGTTGGCACAACAATTACTGAAACCATTAAACAATTTAAGTACTGAAAACATGGCGTTGAACAATTTAAAATTATTTGAACTGTTTAGAAAGTCAACCACACCAAAGTTTTTCACGGAAGCTGCTTTAGAAGAACTTGATAGCTTATACGGAAATATTGAGAGAAGCGAAATTATAAAAGATAATTTTTATCTGATATATGCAAATATTAAGGCAAAATGGGTGAAATCTAATCGAACCATTCAGAACTTCAACTCCAAATACAAGGACTGGCTTAATGAAGACACCATCCTGGATATATTAGCAGTAGATAAACCCACCACATCAACCAGAGGAGCAAAAGGAAGGCCAAAAAAAAGTATTGAGGAGTGTTCAATTTTCACAAGAAAGAGGAAACTTGCCGATGCCACCAATGACTTGACCACGAAGCATTTATCGGACGCGCTGTCTATTAAATATACAAAGGATAGTGAAAGAGTTAGGTCGCAGATAACCAAATCTGTTGCTGATGCAAGCCCACTGCGACTAAAAAGGATTAAGGAAAGCATTCCCACGCCCACAAACGCACACATTAAAAAGTATGGTTCCGAAGAAGCCTTGGCCTTGTTTATGGACTTAGAACTTTCCACAGAGAAATATGAGAAACTGCGGGCATCTTTAACGCGACACGGCGCTGACGTTTTACCCGGATACAAGCATATTACGCAAGCCAAAATAAATTCACGACCACTGCATACGGAGTTTACGGAAGTCTCTGCGAAAGCCAATCTGCAGGATCTCATGGGCCATACAGCAAAACGGTTGTTGGAGAGTCTTCCTGAAAATGAGGTGAAAATTCTTCCTGAGAAGTTGACATTGATCAGCAAATGGGGCTGCGATGGATCATCCGGACAAAGCGTTTATAAGCAAAGTATATCTTCCGATGACGCTACAATATCGGACGGAAATATGTTTATGGCATCTGTTGTTCCTTTGCGGCTAAAATCTGATGTTTCCCTACACTGGAAAAATCCACGTCCGTCATCAGTGCATTATTGCCGACCAATAATGTTTCAGTTTGCAAGGGAATCGGCAGAACTCATAAGGACCACGGTGAAGGACATTGAAGAACAAATAAGCAAGATTAAGCCTACAAAGCTGCAAATTGGAGAAGGAAAATATATTGAATGCAATTACGAGTTCCACCTGACCATGGTTGACGGAAAAGTCGTAAACGAACTGACAGGAACAACCTCAACAATGTCATGCCCGATTTGCAAAAAGAGTCAGAAGAACTTTGGTAATTTAAACGATTCTACAAATGAGGAGAATTACGAATATGGAATGTCACCATTGCACGCAAGGATAAGGTGTATGGAATTCTTGCTAAAACTGGCGTATACCCTACCACAAGAGGAGGAAAACTTCGATGAAAATACATCAATAAAGGATAAGGAAAAGATAAGAAAGAAGCAAATACAGGATGCTTTTTTTAAACAAGTTGGACTAAAAGTAGACTGTCCCAAGCACGGATACGGTAACTCAAACGATGGAAACACTTCTATGAGGCAGTAACTAGAATCACTGGAATTGACAATCAAATCGTGAAAAGATTGGGAACGATCTTGGATGTTTTAAACTGCAAAGAAAATGTCAGTTCTACAAAATATGGAGAATATGCGTCGAAAACTGCATCTCTTTTAGCAGAAATGTATCCACAGAAGAAGTTGACCCCGACCGTCCATAAAATATTGGCGCATGGCAAAGATATAATTGAGTACCAGTATTTGCCAATTGGAGAGCTTTCTGAAGAAGCACAGGAGTCTCTTAACAAATTTTATAAAAAATATAGATTGCAGAACACATTCAAAGCATCAAGGGTAAGGCAAAATGAGGACCTATTCAACATGTTGGCAGCATCTTCCGATCCACTTATTTCTTCCCTGCGGCATGTGAAGTCACGAATAGAGTTACAAAATAATTATAGTTTAGAAATGGTTAGTCTTTTAGATATACCTTCTCTTACGAATTGTGATGAATATTTTACAGAAAATTGAAAAAATAAATTAAAAAAAAAAATTATTTTTTTTTTAATTTGTTGGATAATAATTTAAAGCATAAAACCCTAAAGAAAAAAAAGAAAAACAATCTAAAAATGTAAAAATAATTTTTTTTAGTTAACATAAAAATGATTTTTCTACTAATTTTAACTTTGATAACCCATAAGTAGGCCCCTACAAAGCGTAGCACCCTTTCCAAACGCTCATTTCATAGGCTGAACAGTTATCTATCATATGCTGTTTAAACTGTTCAATTATCTTATTCGGTTCAAAAGATATGATTTTTGCAACGAAAAAACTCAAATGGCGCCACTGTGCGCCGTGAGTAATGAGGTTGAAATTTGAACCGGATGCTGGTCTCTCGCTAAGTCGATCCACTAAAAATCGAAGAAATTGCCTTATAGTACGAAAATTGTGTGTGTGTTAGTGAACAAATTTAATGCATTGCGACTCGCAAGAAACTACTTTCATGTG
This sequence comes from Pollenia amentaria, assembly GCA_943735925.1. NCBI lineage: Eukaryota > Metazoa > Arthropoda > Insecta > Diptera > Polleniidae > Pollenia > Pollenia amentaria. The sequence continues at coordinate 766,544 of OX031007.1, forward strand.
TAAATGCTAGGTAAGATGGAATTTTTGGAAATTCGCTAACCTCATAACTCCTAAACTAACCGTGGATTCATCCATGCGTTCCCAACAATATTTTTGTCCGAAGAATAATTTTTTTACTGAGTGTTCAGAATGATTCACCTATTTCCGAAAATTTGTCCGGAAAACAAAGCTGTAAACAATTATACAAACTGGCAGCACAACTAACAAACTACTTATATTGAATTGTTTTCTAAAAGTGTGTTAAGAAAATGGACGAAAAAAGGAAAGTGATTTTATTATTTTTAATTATATTTTTTTATTTAATAATTCAGCAAAAAAAAAACAATTGTTGCACTATAGCACTATATTATGTGGCAGCTCAATTCAACTTGTATGTACAAAGAGAAAAAAGTGGCATCGCAGTTCATTTTGTTCTGAACAATCATTAAAATTAAACCCTTAATTTTTCAAATAAAAGACAATAAACATAGAACTGAAAACTGTTTTACATTCGTAACTGATCCAAAAAATACAAATTTGTTTCTTTTTCGAAATTCAAACTTTAAGGGGTGAAAATTGTACCTATTTTTGGTACTTTCTAAACAAAACATTTTTCTCCATTCTTTGCAATATACGTTCTCAATTATGGGCGTCCACTACAATAATGAATTTTTTTATATTTCAATGGGAAAAAAATATAAAAAATGGTGAAATGCGGAAAATTAAATGTCTTTGTTTTACTTTTTCGTTCTACAAGTGGTGCCTTTTTAGTTTGTTATAATAGATATTAGAAACATAATATTATTGGTGCAGGGTCCTGAGTGAATAAGGAGAAGCTATAACGTTGGTAATTTTTTTTTAAAACCTAGAAACATAAACTTTGGCATTTAAATATGACCACGAAAGAAAGGTAACGAGGTAGCGGGTTAAGTTATTGTTAATTACAAAATAATGTTAGATATTCTCATTATCTACTTTATGGCCGTTTTATTTGGTCCAAATGCATTTCTTTGGTGTTTGTTTCATAATAAACAAGATGGTCATAAAGTAAACAATGAGAATATCTCAAATTATTTTATAATTAATAAGAATCTTAATAAATAATAATAATAATAATAATAATAATTTTGTAAATAATTTAATTTGCAAACAAATTTTTTAACTAATGGGCTATTATACTGCAATAGTGTTAAGTATCGGGTATCTAGGTAACCATTATACTCACAGTACTAATAACAACACCTGATCGGTTAAAAGCAAAACAAAATACCTACATAACTGATTTTTTTAACAAGTTCGTTATTTTATTTAGCAATACAAATATCGAAATATCTGTCCCAAGTTAAACAAAAGTATGGTTTCTTATCGCATAATTATTTTTAATAGTTTTAAAAATCAACATTAGCTTATAAATTTTGCAAAATATACTTATTTAAAACTTCTTTTGGAAGTTTGTTTTGTAAACAAAAACATGAAACAGCTGTTTCAAAAATTCTTGCAAGTAAAGGCCATGTCAGATAAAACTTTTGCTTCGCGTTGCGTTACCGATTCGCTTTGACATCTAAGATAAAATATACATACTTATACGAAACATGTCACATAAAGTACTTTCAAAGCAGAGCGAAGCAAAAAGTTAGCCAACTCTCATCTTTTTGCGCGCTTTGACAATTGGCTGGTATAATTTTCTTCGGTTTTTTAATTTTTTTGCCAAATTCAATTCCAAAAAACTGTCCATTTAAATTTTTAACTTTTATTTTCATAACAAATAATTAAATGTACAAATTGCCAACCGCTTTTATAAGAAAAAAAGCAATGCTTGAGTGTTGTCAAAGTTTTCATTGTGTCATACACCTTTTGCTTTGCCTTTTTCTGCCAAAGGTAGAAACGTCACGCAAAGCGACAAAGTTGTATCTGACACGGCCTTAAAGGCCATGTCAGATTAAACTTTTGCTTCGCGTTGCGTTACCGATTCGCTTTGACATCTAAGATAAAATATACATACTTATACGAAACATGTAACATAAAGTACTTTCAACGCGGAGCGAAGCAAAAAGTTAGCCAACTCTTAAGGCCATGTAAGATAAAACTTTTGCTTCGCGTTGCGTTACCGATTCGCTTTGACATCTAAGATAAAATATACATACTTATACGAAACATGTCACATAAAGTACTTTCAAAGCAGAGCGAAGCAAAAAGTTAGCCAACTCTCATCTTTTTGCGCGCTTTGACAATTGGCTAGTATAATTTTCTTTTGTTTTTTAATTTGTTTGCCATATTCAATTCCAAAAAACGGTCCAATTAAATTTTTAACATTTATTTTTATAACAAATAATTAAATTTACAAATTACCAACCGCTTTTATAAGTAAACAAACAATGCGTGAGTGTTTTCAAAGTTTTCATTGTGTCATACACCTTTTGCTTTGCATTTTTCTGCCAAAGGTAGAAACGTCACGCAAAGCGACAAAGTTGTATCTGACACGGCCTTTATCTTTTTGCGCGCTTTGACAATTGGCTAGTATAATTTTCTTTTTTATTTTAATTTTTTGCCAAATTCAATTCCAAAAATCCGTCCAATTAAATTTTTAACTTTTATTTTTATAACAAATAATGAAATGTACAAATTACCAACCGCTTTTATAAGTAAACAAACAATGCGTGAGTGTTGTCAAAGTTATCATTGTGTCATACACCTTTTGCTGTGCGTTTTTCTGCCAAAGGTAGAAACTAGGGATGGGCAATAAATATCGATATATCAAAATATCGATATTTAAAAAAATCATAATCGATATATATCGCCAACATTTAAAATACCGATATATCGATACATTGATATTTTCCATAGTACATTTTCATAGATTACACAGTTCAGTTTTGTCACGGTTTTTTAAGAGATGACAACAAAAAAATAAGCGCGGAAAAAATATTCTGCACAGTGTTCCTAGAATTATGAAAAGAATCGCATTATGGCGTATTAGCAGCAATGGACTCATGAATGTTGGAATGTTAATAATAAAAAAAAATATTTTGTTTTTTTATTTGAGCATATTCTTATATATGTATGTATTTATTAAAAATAAAATATTACACAGTTTACTTGTATAGTATGTGTCACAAGTATCGTTTGCCGGCAGTGTATAATCCAGAACTATATAAACCCAATTATTATTTTCTAAATTTCATATGGCGAATAAATAAATTTTTTTTTTTTGTATTCTTTACTTTTTTTTATTGTAGAATTATCTGCCGGTTTCTCGATTTCAAATAAAAACTTCGTCCGCATAACTTACCTTAAAAACTGAATTTTAAAATTGGTTTCTGTTTTAAATAAAAGTTAAGTGAATGAAAGTTTCGTTCGAAATCGAGGTACAGGCAGTAAATTTGAAATTAAAAGAAACAATAAAAAGTTAGAATGGAATTACATGTAATATGTTTCTACATATGTAAATATGTATTGACATAGGTATATTAAGTTTTTAAATTTGGTAATAATTCACACCCTCACCCAGAGACCAATATGGTCCATTGTGACGCCTTAATTAGTGAAGGAGAGAAGAAAAATAAATCTAGTGTGAAAGAGTAGGAGAAGTAAATGGTGAAAGCACAGGAAAGAAAGATAGTGGATAAGAAATCGGACAGCACAAGCAAAAACAACCCTACCAAACAGGAAGATTGCCCTACATGTTTCCAGTCCCCAGCCTCCTGCCGCGCAGCCAGGTCATTCCCATTATGAATCCCGTTCGTGCAGGAATCTGCTACCTAGCCTCCTCATCCTGCTGTTCTGTAGTCTGGGACAGTGGCTCAACTGTCTCAAACTCCTCTGGGTCCTGACACAGCCTACATATATCCGATAAGCCAGACCCCATTCTCACAGCCATTCTGCCTATCATACAGTGGCCTGTGATAATACCCATCATGGTCCTGACGCAGGCCCTACTCTTACCCATCAGCGCGTCCGAATTTGACCTACTTAGCAGTCTGTTCGGCACCGCCAAGCCCGACTAGTCCCGCTCAGAATCAATTTCCTATTTCTCCCAAAGTAGAAGCCCATTGGAGGCCTGACCTCTTGCAAACTGTCAGGATCCTCCATTTCCGAGCCCAGTCTTGCTAACTTATCAGCTATCTCGTTGCCGGTGATGTTGCAGTTACCCGGTACCCAGCGGAGCCTCCGACATAATTCCCTAAGATTTCTCCTAGAGCCCTCCTGCAATCGTCCACGAGCCTGGAGTTCACATAACAGCCCATCAAGGCCCTAAGAGCCGCCTGCCTGTCCACACATATAGTGTCGGAGGTCACCCTTGGCATTGTTAGCTCCGATGATACAACCTCTCTGTATTTGTATCGTGATAATAAACCTGCATTACTACTCTCTTAAAAATACAAAACACTTGCATCGAAAGCGAACAGAATTTTAAATATCTCGGTGTAACAATCAACGGCAAATGGAACTGATCAAAAGAACTAAGATGTCGTATAGAAATGGCTCGAGATTAAGATTTAAATACAAAAAAAAATACTTAAGTCACGATATTCATCTCGAAACAAAATTAAGATTCATTAAAACATAAGTATGGTCAGTTTTACTATATGCGTTGGATACATGGACAATAAAATCATAAGACATAAAAAGATTGGGGGTCTTTTAAATGTGGGTTTATAGACGAATACTCAAAATACCCTGTTCCAACCATATATCAAATACAGAATGCGATGCGAAAGAGTGCTATTTACCGTCATGAAGAGACCAAGACATCATACATGGGACATTTTATGTGGAACCCGATATATAAGCTGTTTCAAACGATTATAAAAGCGAATATTCGATCAAATTCAAAGAACGAATTGGAAGAAGAAGAAATAAATCACTATCAAAAACAAAACATCAAAATTATTCCGTTTATTGTAAAAAACTAAGCACGATGTAATTTCTGTTAGTTCTTGTTAAAAATTTCGATATAAAAAAATGCATATGAAATAAAAGGACCGTTTTGTTTTTGCAACTAGGGAGATTCGACTTTTTTCAATAGCCGGTTTTCAAATATTACGAATAGTTGCTATTTTAAAAAACCCGGGTTTCGGGTTTTTTTTCGAAAATTTTTTATTGATCTACTAAACTTTATTTGTAAGAAGATATTTGTATAATTTAATTTAGAAACTGTTGAATAATATTTGATCTAGACAACCGTTTTGAAAAGCAAATAAATTATAGGAATTTTATAAAGTTATTATTTGAAATATTCTCTAAAATTTATTTTGGATGAGTTTTAATTTGTGGGTGGTTAAGCTATCTATATAAATCAACCATATTTTTCAAAAGTTGCAAACAAAACCTCTTAGCCAGGATTATCTATTTCAAATTATTATGTTTCAGCAATATAGAAACGAATAGTGAACTGAACATTCTTTTTGTGTAAAATATTTGTCAATTCGTCGACTACAATTTAAAACATTCCATGACATTGTTTGATTTCTTGAATTTTGTTTTTTAGTTCTTGGTGGTTTAATAAATAAAACTGGTAGAAATTTTTCCCATATCATTGATTCCGCCGTAATGTAGTTTTCAGCATGAAGAGATGCTAGAATTACTTAAGATTTTTAAGTGCCTTAACGGGCATTTCGTTCTCGGCATCACAATGGACTAATATTTCACTCAATGATTTATTTTTTGTATCGTATTTTAGTAAAGTATTTTTTGTCGTCTCCTTAGAACTACTTCGAACGGAGTTAAGTTTCATTTAGATCACATTATTTTCAGGCATGTATACTAATTAAATGTGATTAATTAGTCGTGACATGGAAGAACCTTTGTAACTTATCATTTTAGGGCACTGCAAGTACCTAACCTTGTCCTTTTAATCGCGTTCGAAAAATATCTAGAGAGAACTTTTATAAAAAAATATATTTAGTATTTAGAATACTCTTGCACAAATTACTATTTACTTTTTAACTGCACACGTTTTTGTAGTATTTTGAATAGTTTTTGGTTTTTTTCTAAAAGAACACAGTTTAAAGCCTATAGTACACGGCATGTAAAAAGACACATGCGCATGTGGTTCTGACGTAATTTTGACGTCAATGCAAAGCCACAATAAACATTGCGTGTTGTGTGATGACGTCAAAATTACGTCAGAACCACATGCGCATGTGTCTTTTTACATGCCGTGTACTATAGGCTTAACACTCTTATAAGCGATTTGTATTTACAGCGTTCATAGTGTTTTTTGAACTTTGTTACATTTTGTTTTGACATTCTTCATAAAAAGTTTAAGTTTGGCCAATATTTAATTAGAAAATACTTAAATTACGGATACATCTACAAGAGTAAGGAAAATGTATATAAACATTACTAAAATAACCGGTTTATTATTCCAAAATAACCGGTTTATTCGATATTCGAAAAAAACCGACTTGGGCAAAGCTAAAATAACCGGTTAAAACCGGTCGAATAATAACCGTTCGATCTCCCTAATTGCAACAGATTGATTCAAAAGAAATTCTTTTATTAAAAAAATAGCTGCAAACCTGCATACTATGCCAATTTAAGTAAATTATATCATATATGATTTTTTTGAGAAAACCCTAAAAAATATGCAAAAGTATATTTTTAATGCAAATGGCATCAAGAACTTGTGCTGTACATGTACATACCCTTCACCGACAGTTAGAATATTTCAGGAATGGTCTTTATATATATGTACACTGAAAATATTTCATGAGTAAAAATACAAAATAAATTTTTGTAAATAATTTTTTGTGTAATGAACAAAATTTTTGTATATATTACAAAATTTTTGTATTTCGATTGCGCTAAAGAATTTAGTTAAAATACAAAATTTGTAAAATATACAAAACAGATTTTGTAACGTAGAATGACTGCAATCAACAAATTATTAGTAAATTTTACAAAGTTTTTTGTTGTTAAAAATTTTCCCGAACCTTTTGTAAAAGAATAAATAAAAACCGTGTTAAGAAACTATAAAAACAATTTAGTATTAAAACGACGATAATTTACAGATGATATTTTTGTCAAGCTAATAATTTACGTTTCATATATAATATTGCACATAGTTTTGCTTCTTCTTTTTACTTCTTCGTTTTGTGCTTTTTTTTCTTTTGTGCTAGAAGAAAACACGAAAAATTTAGTTGGAAAAAAAAAATTTTTACCGTTATGGGCCGCAAGTGATAATTTTGCTTTTCTTTAAAAGCGACGCGTAAAAAAGTAAGTTGTCGGTCGCGAGTGCTAAATTGATAATATTTAAATTAAAAGTTATTTATATATTTTTATAAATGAATTGTTATTTGTGTACTCTATTTTTGCTAAACGAAAAAAAAAAAAAAAAAAAAAAAAAAAAAAAAACTTTGGCAACCCTATGCTTGAGTAGACGTGTGTTTTTTCGACAGCTAATCATTTTTTAACTTTCAACTTTATATTTGAATAATAAATGGTAAAAACTTGAAGTTGCGGTTGTTAATAACATAAATAATTATTTTAACACTGTGTGTGTATAAAAATTAATCGAAGAACTACAATTGTTCTGGATTTCTGTGGAAATAGCCTGTTGCAGTTGTTGCTTGTGTGAATTCTGCCGCCATTTACTTATATACATACATACATATGTATGTACATATAAATATTTGTTTAACAATATAAAAGTGGAAAAACAAACCAAAATAATATATTAAATTACTGTGTTTGCCTGAATATTTTTAACTAATTGAAGCTCGTTTTCTTCTGGATTTTCATTAAAATATTATTGTTGTTGCTGTTGTTTGTGTGATTTCTTGCCGCCATTTATATATACATATACATAAAAAAAAGCAAGAAATACAAATTGTCTCAAAATGCCGGCCGCTAAAATACAATATAAATGTGGAGATTGCCATGATAGTATAACAAAGGCTCAGTCTAGCGTTCAATGTAAAGCCTGTGCTAATTGGTTTCATGTGTTATGTGCTGGTCTAAATGATAAAGCCCTTTCTTCCTTAAAAGATTGTAAGTCTTTGTCGTTCTCTTGCAAATCTTGTAAGACTGATTCTTCACCTGGCTTATCATTGCTGCGGCAGGAGATCAGTGAACTGAATACGAAGCTGGATACTTTCATTGGTAAAGCAGACACAGAACAAGCTGCCATTCATAAAACTTTATCGGACACGGTTAACAGCTTTAAAGCTGAAATTGCAAGCTGCTTGAAGGAGATGAAGTCGGAAATTTTGGATTGTAACAAGCTTATTCATCATATGGATTCTTCCACTAATAAAAGAATTTCCGAGTTAGAGGTAGAAAACAATGTGTTGCATAAAAGAATTAACAGAGGTGATATTGTTGTGACTGGCTTACCAGACGGCTTGGATAATCTTATTGCGCCTATAGTGAAAATTGGTTCTATTTTTAATATAGAGATTTCTCCCTTGAACATTAATTATGCTTGCTATTTTAATAATCGGAAAGCTGTTTTATATAAATTTAACAATATATTTTTGCGTGACAGCATCATGAGAGCATATTTTAAGACCAAATCTATAAAAATTCGGGATGTTATTGGTGGTGAGATTGATATGCGCCTGTATTTAAATGACCATTTTTCCCCGGCGTCCGGTAAATTAAATTATATCTGTAGAAGGCTTTTGCACAAAAAAGTAATCACGAAATTTAGAATATTAAATACAGATATTGCTAAAGCTAAGCTTATATTGGTAAATGGTAAAGAAGTTGTTTGTAACTTTTCGGAGTGTACTTCTCTTCTTGATGAATAATCGTATCCTTTTCTTTTTTATATACCAATGTGTTCAGTGTAGAATTAAAATTTATCTACATATAAAGTTTTCATTTAGTATTTGCATTTTATTACTCATTTTTATAAAATGTTTCCAGCTTTTTCTAGCTCCTTTGCAAAACTTTGAATTGATTAAACTTAATTTCTTCATCATTTTAATTTATTTAAACTTAAAATAGTTGCAATCTTCTTAATTTGACCAAAGCGAGCCGCCTAAACTTTAAATTTAAACTCAACTACCTGTACTACATAAATACATATTTCTCTGATGTTTTATCAAAATCTACCCACTTGTTTAAATATTACTTTTTATTTCAATTTTCTGAAAAATTAGTACTTATTGTATTAGTTCCAAATAAAATTTTATGCAATTTAAAAAAAAAAAAAGAATAATGTTTGGCAATGTTTGGATTGTCTTGGCCAGATTAGGCTGTAAAAATTTTATGATCTGTTCTTACTGATTGTTTTTTATTATATATTTTTTTTCTTCCTTTTTTTACCTTTTATTATTGATCTAAACTGTATTATATGATTAGTTGTTGCAGTAATGTTAATTTGAATTGAATTAATGTATACTTTTATATTTAGATATAGTTATCCTTTATTTTTATGGTTCCCCACTGCCTTATTTTGTTTTTACTTTGATGTCTTCTAATCGTAATATTGGTCCGGTACTCAGTAGCAAATCTGATTTAGATGCAGCTTTGCGATTTTATGAACATAAATGCAACGTAGCTCATCTTAATTGCCAAAGCATAAGGCCTTCTGCAAGTTTTTCAAAAGTAGACGAGCTTAGATCTTTTTTAGTTGGTTCATCCCTAAGTATTTTTGCTGTTACTGAGACTTGGTTAAAGCCGTATGTATCGAGTCGAGCTGTTGAGATATCTGGCTATAAATTTTGTCGCAATGATCGCTTAAACACAAGAGGGGGTGGTGTTGGTATGTATATATCTGTTGGTCTTAAGTATAAAATAGTCTTTAAATCTTCTGAGCCTGGGATTTGTGAGTCTCTTTTTATTGAAATTGTTGCCAATAAATATAAAATTTTGATTGGAGTTGTCTATTTACCCTATGGTGATCTTGTTTCATTCGAGAATTTACATACTGATTTGTTTCTAGCTTATTCAAATATTATTGTGGTTGGAGACTTCAACCATAACATGTTTGACACGGTTAAATCTATTAATATGCGAACGATGTGTTTAAGAAATAATTTGTCAGTTATTCATAATTCTATGCCCACCCACTTTGATGTGGCTCACGGATCTACATCTTTAATTGATCTTTGTTTAGTAAGCAGTGGTTGTCGGACTAATTGTTCTTATCAGTTCCAATGTCCATTAATATCTCACCATGCATTAATATTGGCCTCCTTTGATGTGACGGTTGATAAAATAGTTGAATTTATTGAGTATCGTGATTTTGATGCTATAAATTGGGACGAAGTATTTTCGTTTTTGTCTAACTATGATTTTTCGGACTTTACTTTAGGTAATGTTAACGAAATGTGCGAATCCTTAACTTCGGTTTTTAATACTCTTCTTACATTCGTTCCCGTAGTCAGAAGGAAAGTTTGTAGAGACAAGTCTAATTGGATAAATTCTAAACAAATTGTGTTTGCTAAATCTATTTGTTATCTGGCTTACCGTTCCTATATGGCTAATCGCTCCGAAACGAACTGGAAAATTTACTGTAAATACCGTAATAAAGTGAAATCTGTTATTAGAAGGATTAAGAGAAATTATTTCTCTAAAATATTTCGTAATATGGATTCTCGTAATGTATGGAGAACCCTTAAAAGCCATGGCTGCTTAGACTCTGATTCGGAAAAGTTTTTTGGAAATGTCAATGTCTTAAATGATTTCTTTGTCGGTAATGGTGGTGATATTTTGGAAAATTTTAAATTTGAGGACTTTGTTGAATCTCCTAATTGTTTTTCATTTCATTGCGTTTCAGAATTAGAGGTTATTGATGCACTTGGTAAAGTTCGATCTCAATCGTTAGGAATAGACAATATTCCAGCTCGCATGGTTAAAATGGTTTTTCCCTTTTTATCTAGATATATACTGCACTTTTTGAATACCATTTTAACTACTTCAACATTTCCGATGGCTTGGAAGATTGCCCGTGTTACTCCCATTCCAAAAACGCGAGTAGTAAATGAACCTGGAGATCTTAGACCAATTTCGATCCTTCCGGCTTTGTCTAAAGTTCTTGAGCATTTAATGAAACAGCAAATGTTGGATTCTACCTTTTTAAATATTAGTAGCAGCCAATATGCATTTCGTAATGGCTATAGTTCGACGCTGATGATTCTTGATCTTACTGAGCATATCCGCCATAATATTAATGAGAATAATCTTAGTGTCCTTATCTCTCTTGATCTTGCTAACGCTTTTGGTTCTATTTGTCATTCTACGATGATGAGGAAACTCAGGGATGAATATAAATTTTCAAAGTCGGCTTGTAAACTCATTTTTTCATATTTGGCTGGTAGATCTCAATATGTAGAATATAATGGTAATACGTCTGTCTTGCGTATTTTAACCAAGGGTATACCTCAGGGTTCCGTTTTAGGACCTCTACTTTTTACGTTATATATTAATAGCATCTCTGATTTTGTTACTTCATCGTTATGCAAACCATTCATTTTTGCCGATGATGTCTTTTTACTCTTTAAAAGCCGAATTGACTTTAGTGACGTTTTGCAGAACAATATAAATTTTTGCTTAGATCGGGTATGTGAATGGACTTCTTTCAATTCGTTATCTATTAATCCTACTAAGTCTAAAGCAATAATGTTTGGCCCAACCAGTCGTTTTTATCCTGACATTAATATAGTTTTGAGCAATACTCATATTTCTTTGGTTGACCATATAAAGTGTCTAGGTGTATATTTGGACAGCAAACTTTCCTTTGATCCCCATATTGATATGGTTTATGGTAAAATCTATGGTATATTGCGTAAAATTAATTCTACCAACTTATACTTACCTCTACGAATTAGGTATAACTTGGCACATGCTTTGATGTTTTCGAATATCTTATATGGCATTGAAGTTTACTCAGGTACTGGTTCTATGCGCTTGAGGATGATTAGACGTATATTTAATTTAATAATTCGTTTCGTTTATAATGTTAGACGCTATGAGCATATTAGTAATACCGCTTTTAGTTTTCTTGGATGTAGTTTTAATAACTTTATTAAATATCGGAACATGATTTTGTTTTATAAAATTATCAAAAATGGCAAACCACCGGAATTATTAAACTCCTTTGTGTTTACGCGTTCTTCTAGAAATCCCTTAATTCGTATACCAAGAATCTCAACATCCTGTTTCGAAAAATCTTTTATTGTTCGGATTGCTAGGCTTTGGAACTTGTTGCCATTTTCGTTACGGATTTTTTCTTATTCAAATAATGTTTTTCGGTTAAAAATTTTAAACTTCTTAAATACTCTTGATTAGCTACTGATGGATGGATGATAATTATGATATTTATATTTTAATTTGGCTGGGGAGCCTTAATCTAAAGTGATGGTATATTATTATTTTTTATTTTTCATTTTGTTAGTTTTAATTATGAATTATAACTATAGATTAATGAATATTTTATACATGTAGCTTAAGCATTAATTACTTGTAATATTGATTTTTGGCCTTAATGGCTTAATATTACGTAAATAAATGAATAAATAAATAAAAAAATAAATAAATAAACGAATCGTTTGTATCAAAACATTTCAAACTTTCACACAACAAAAAAGAGGATGGTGTTTACAAGTGCACTTTTGAGAATTGTGGCCAATATGTGGCAAACATGCGTCACTTCAAAAAACATTTTCAAAATCATTTATTGATCCATTCGACTTCATCGTCATCAACTCCAACGACGTCATTAAACTAAAGTCTCCTCTGTGGAAGCGCATATCATCGCACCAACAATGCAAAGTAGTGAATCCGGGTTAACTCCCAAGACATCGTCGCCTAGCTTAACTGAGCAGGAATATAGTTCCTTATCTCCACATATTGGTGCAATATTTTCATTGTGTTGTCACAGCAAATCAAATTTGACTAGAAAATATGTCACCGACATTCAAAATAATGTTTTTAAAACTATATTGTCTCCAATATTAAGAGAGATGGACAAGTTTGTGATTGAAAATAATTTTGAATAAAACTTGTCAGTTAATCTGAGCAGTTTGGCCTTAAAAAATAATATCTCGAATATTATTTCTGTTTGCAAAAGTGAAACTACAATGAAAAATTGGCTAACTTCACAAGATGTTATAAGCAATTTCAAAGTATTGCATAGAAAAAGAACATTCTTTGACCATAAAAGACATTGAAAATTTAGCTAAGGATATTGTTCTCTCATTTAAAGGAGAAGAAATTGTAAGCATAAAGATCGACTGCGAATAAAACAAATGAATTGATTTCTAATTATGTGTAATGTTTTTTTTTTCAGGCATATTTTTTCGTAAATCGACGAAATGCAGGACCAACTTTATTATAAGTATAAAAATCTGAAAAAATTGCAAAAATCTTTAATCGATGTTATAAGTCCGCCAACTGAAGAAGAGGAAGACCAAATAAGAATTCTAAGACACGAATTACACTCAATGCCGTTTGAAGAAGTTTTGAAACATTGGAATGGCTGTTTTGAACTTCGCCGGGAGTCGTATAATGATATTTGTGATCCAACGTCTAAAAAACAACTAACTGCTTTGTGGCTAATGTTTAAAGATCCTATTGGTTATCGTTTAGTGAGTGTTATACAATATAGAAATTTTTGACTGAATTCTTACTACTTTCATTAAAAAAATATGTAGATAGACAATGATTTTTGGTGGCACCAATCAACTTCTTGATAAGTTTGAAGAATTCTCTGAAGTGATGATAAATCTGGTGTTTCCAAAATTTGAATCTAAATTTAAAGAGAATAAGCTTTGGATTTTTGTAAAGGAAAATAAATGTTGCAAACCCAGTACGTAAATATTTATTTTTCTAATATTTTATATTAAATAATAATTCTTTAATTAAATTTTCTAGATACAAAATACCTTATTGTATTAACACTCATACAATCGTTACTTCCACGTTCAAGACTCAAATCAAAAGCACCAAAATCGGGAAATAAGTTCTTTAGTAATATTAACACAAAACGAGGATTTTTTTCATTTGCACCTACAAACGAAGCCTATAAGGAACAGTTGGATACAAAAGCAAAATTCAAAGGTCCGACTCGCCCTTTTGTAACTGCCATAGGAGACATATATAGTGTAGACAATTTTTTATTGATATCGATAATATCAAATACAAAGTTTTTGGTATAATAAAAGCTATTGACATCTGCTTCAAGGCATACCATTTATTCCATATTAAATACCCCGATTCTTGCGTTCATATGTGGGATTTCATTAACTTGCAATTTTATAACGCAGAAAATACACCTGTCAACCCGACGACGCAAATTTTATATAAAACCATTCAAGAATGTGAGCAATTAAATGGTACTCATGATAAGAAAAAAAGTTTATTTTTTTAGAAATCAAAAATTTTGCCAGTTTAAATTCGGATCCATAAAAGTTTTTGTTCCATTTACACTTCTTCCAGAAATTCAACCTTTAAATGTGCAAATTTATGAATTAATATTTACTTTTATTTGTTAGCATTAAGCTTTTTATTATTACATTAAATGTATTACTTTCTAGTTTTTTATCATAAATAAAAAATATTTATTTTATATAAATTTTAAAACAAAGATTTTTTTATTTCCAAAAATTTTTACAAAATATTTTGTGCATTTAACAAAAAAATTTGCGTATAGAAACGAAAAATTTTGTAAATAGTGCAAAACATTTGTAAATAAACTTCCATTAATTTTGTACTTTTTACAAATTATTTTTTGTGCTGAAACAAAAATTTTGTAAATTGTACAAAAAAAGAATGCCACAACATTTACAAAATAACATTTGTACATATTACAAAATTTTTTGTTCCGGCAAAACAACGAATAGTTTTGTACAAAGTACAAAGGTTTTTGTTTATTTTACTTATGAAATATTTTCAGTGTATGTATCATAAAATAATGTGACAGAACAAAATTTGTTACAATATTAATTTGTTTTGTTTTGGCCGTAAATTTTGAAATCTGAACAGATGTTTCCGTGTTTTTTTTTATATATAAAACTTATCAATGGGTCAAAAACATATCAATGGGCTCCACAAACTTGATTTCAACTATTGCGAGAAATGCTTCATGTCTTTTGAGATGATTATATTTGCGGAAGCGTTGCTTTTCCCTGTAAAGCACATATCTTCCTCTTATGAAAATCGAATTGTGGGTAGTGGATTTAATGAAAAGCAGTAGAGGTTAGATAAAATAAATCCAGCTGCTAAACAAGGGGCGGTTGTATAATTTTTGCTGAATAATCCATTCGAATTAGTAACTGTGTGTGCAAGCCAAGTGCCACTGGTATCCAGGTTTCCAGAATATATACGTATACTTCACGGGGTCTAAGATCAATATTGAAGAAGTTACAAACAGAATGACAAAGTTATAGGTACCTATATACCCTTTTACCTTGGTGAAGGATATAAAAAACCACAGGATTTTTATTGTTGTTTTGTATTACGAACTGTCAAATTTTGTTTATGTAATTATATACATGGTATGGGTGTGTATGTGTAAACAATATTTGACAGTTCCTATTACAAAACAACATTAAAAAGCAAAAAAATAAAAGTCAGCTGGCGCTTCGTCTAACCTTTTAAACTATTATACCATGAATGTCAAATAATACTTTTCATTTTGGTAATAATAGATTTTCGCAAAAGAAAAACATAATGGAACAAAAAATAAAACACACAAAATATTTAATTAACCTATTTAAAAAAAAAAAAACATAGGTACTTCATTAATGCGACAAACCTTTTGATTTAGTTATTTAAGATGATTATTTAAAACCAAAATAAATTATTAATTTGTTGTTGTTATTTTTGTTGCTGTAATTCTTGTGTTTTTAATTGATTTGTTTTTTATATTTGTTGCTGAGCGCAAACTTATTTGGTTAATAATAAAAATCTGCTTCTTCTGCTGCTGCATATACACGAATGATAACGAAGGCGTTGTTGTTATTATTGCTATCATTATTATAGGCGTTAAAGGGGGGTTATAAAAAGGGGAGTTATAAAATTTAATAAAATGATTTTTTTTATTGCAAAATAGTTTTGGAATAGTAGAAAAAATACATATACAAGAGCCCGGCACACACACGATAAGGAAATAAAAAGAAGAAGGAAAAATTCAGCAAAAACCGAAAGCAAACGATGACAATATTTTTCAAGCAGATGATGACGATTTTTACTACAATCTGTCCGAGGGGGCAGGGAATTAAAAGTTGAAAAGTAATTTAATAAAAGCAAAAAATCTTTCACGAACTACAAAATTAATTTTATTTAAACGAGATAGTTTAATTCACGCGTAGTAGACGTAGTAAAATTCATTTTTTACATATTGACAATTATTTTAAAATTGCTCGCCATATTTCGTTGGTACCTCAGTAGGTATGTTTGTACATATATGTACCTATGTAGGCATTACATATTGGATTGAACACTTTTTTTCATGTAACAGAAATGAAAATTTTCTTATTTATATTTTACAGATCACTTCATATTTAAATCACTATATATTTTTAAAATGTTTATTTAACTATTTTAACACTTTCTTTTATTTTTTAAATAAATTAAACAACGCGTAAGACGAGCCACTTCATATACGAAATCTACAACTACCTTAGACGACTCTGAAGTCTATTGAATATTTTCTTCTGTGCTCTCTTACGAAATGTCAGTATTTGAGAGTAATAAAGTGATGTCTAAAAATTGAAACAAAGCCCATCACTTTCATAATTAAACCAATAAATTGTAATTTTTTGTTTAAATAAATTGTATATGTAATTTCTGTAAAAATAACTTTATATTTAAACAATGTCACTGGAACAATATAGAACATATAAGATCGTTTCGACAAATACTAAAAATTTTACAACTCTGTCGTTATTACTCTTTATTTTAAAATTAAAATACATACCTATTCCTATTTTAATTAAGTAAAATCACTAATGTATTTCTAAAGCCTTTATTTACAATAAACTTTTCTCCGAATAATTTTTTAACAATGCAACACTGGATATATTGCAAAAAACCAAAACATTGTCTACAAGTACTATAGCTATCTCTTTCTTAACCATTAAAATCTTTCCTGACACACAAAAATTACGGTATTCAAATATATTTTAAAAAATAAAGCAAAAAGTATATTATGCAGTGTTTTTAAATCTCTCTCTCTCTCTGTCATAACCATTGTCAAAAATTATGTTTTCGTGTGAATTTCCCGTTTTTAAGCAAAACAAAAACAACTAAATAAAACGAAACAAAGCAAAATTCGCCGTAAATATGGATCCAAAAGGAATATTAAAAAATTTAATAAAATTTTTTCTCATTTAAACGAAAACTAAAGTTATTTTACTATTAAATATAAGAACTTGTAAGAATAAAAAATATCTTGAATGTTTTACTCACTTTTTTGAACTAAATTCTTATGTGCAATTCGTCATGAAAAATAAGCAACAAATGTTCACTTATGCCTGCTCATCTCGTAAAAGCAATTAGAGCACCATTGCACACAGTCAATTAAATTATTTTTATAAAACAAAATTCTTTTACAATTGCAAATTTTTTTTTTTTTTTTTGTCTGATTTGTTCCTTTTTTATCTTATTGCTCCTTTTTGAGGTTCGTTCACTTCATGACCATTTTTCGTATTACAATTTTTGCCAAAAAAATTTTTTCGTTCTGTTCACTTTTTCCTTAATCAATTTAATTCGTTTCATTTTTTCCTTTATTTTAATGTTTCATGCCGCTTTAATTATAAATAGTTTTATTTTGATAATTCGCAATAATTTCTTATTTGTAGAATTTTTATTTAACAAAAAAAATTAACTTGATATTCCGAAATGAAAATCCAACCGAAGTTCGCCATTTTCTATTTTTTTTGTCTCCATTTCATGGTTAAAATTCGTATAGTAAAAAAGTCGTTGTTACACTATTCAGCAGAATTTGTTGTTGTTCGCTTTAATGAAGGGTTGCATTTGTTTTATAATAGTATTTTCAAAATTATAAAATAGGACATATCAAAAACACGGCTGCCAGATTGAACGATTTATCGTCATTTTTACGATTTTTCGTTCCGAAATTAGCTGATTTTTTTTCTAAAAAGTGACGATTTTATTCAGTCTACAAAATACACTCGATTAATGGTTGTTCGATTAATCGAAGAAATTTTTCGCCATGATTTGATCGAATAATTAAAATAGGCAATTTCAAATAACGAATAACTCGAACAATTACTGTCAACTAATCGATTATTATTAATTTCTTAGAAAATTCGACTTTTTTAATATAAAAATATTTATTTAGAATTCTATAAAATACCTAACAACTAAATAAAATGTTGATATATTATATATCTTTTGTATCACATGTTCTTTTGAACATGTTTTAATCCTTTTTTAGATGTGGGTGTGTGTGAGACAAATTATGTGATAAACGATAAACGTCTTATTCCATTCGCAAGAAATTTCCTCCTAAACAGCGTATTTTTCTCATATTTAGTTTGACATTTATTGTGTAAGCATGACCGTCAATTTCTTTATTATCTCGTACGATCCAAACGGCTGGATGGACTTTCACATTTGACGTACCGTTAGATACATCTTAAAAACCGAAGTGTTCTTAGATAGGTATTTGAAAACATAATCACGAGTTTTGGCGCGAAAAAGTAACACGTTAAAAATACTAATTAACCAAAGCTTAAAGTTGAGCTTTAGAATAAAGAAAAATAAAAGGGGATTAAAAATTGTATATGTATATATTATATTAGCTATCAGCCATATTCTGTTAATGGAATACATACGAATGAAATTGAAATCGAACAAATTTTAAAAACGTTAAAAAGTTTAAAAATTCTCCTTAATATGCTTCATACTTTGAGTTCTTATCTTTACGATAACTTCTCTTCAAATCAGGAAAAACTACAGTGATTTAAACAAAATTTAACACAGAATATCCTTCTATTTAAATTTTACTCGATTTTCAAGAATAATAAATTGGTTTTAATTACGAATAATAAATTGGCTTAAATAGTTTTTCGTAACTAAAATAAAATAAATAATTAAAAAAAATATGAGCTGAAAGCCTATATTAAATATGTGCAATAAGTTAAGCAGGCAGGACAACATTGAAAATTATACACCAAAATAAAACTAATGGATCCTGTCTGCTACTAAACCTAATGCATGTATTAAACTTTTTTAAAGTTCATATATATATATATATATAGGTATGTGCGGCTAAAACTCAAGAACCGCTGGACCGATTGACACCAAAATTGGACAATAAATTAATTTAGTCTGGGACCAGGTTTCCCTTAAGTTTAATCCCCATAGGTGGCGCTGTTGTCGTGATATTTAAATTTTTCAATTTATGGTGCGATTTGGCTGAAATTAACAATATATATTTATTAAACAAAAATAAGCTTCCTGATAAAATTGACCCGGTAGATAGCACTGGGGTTAAGTTATTAACAAGAAACTTCATTTTAGTCTAAATTGCCGGCAAAGTATGTATTTTTTTGTCTATGTATGAATGGACCCGATATGTGGCGCTATGGTGATGCTAAATAGGTATTCATATTTGCGGTGACAGTAAACTTAAACTTAGAATGTATGTGTGTATTTTTCCTCATGACAGTTGGTTTTACGGATGTTCGAAAAAAATAAATTGTCAAAATATATAAAATTTACTTACAACAAATTTTGAAAGAATATAAGTTTCCATGAAACTTTGGAGCAAATATTATCATTTCAGTAGGGTTTATATGGGGCCTAGTGTAAATTATGGAGCGATCATCAAAAAATGTTACAGTGTGATTTCTGGTCCTATAAAACTGTGACGTACCAAATTGTAGTATGATAGCGTTATTTTAGCGTACAAAAATGTTTTCCGGGAGTAGGGTTTATATGGGGTCTAGGGTTAATTATGGACTGATCTTCACGAAATTTAGCAGTGTGATTTCAAGTCCTACAAAATTGTCCCGTACTGAATTTAATTGTGATAGCATTATTTATTACGGTTTAAGGTGTACTCTGTTTTCCGGGAGTAGGGCTTATATGGGACCTAGTGTAAATTATGGAGAGATCTTCAAAAAATTTTACACTGTGATTTCCGGTCCTATAAAACTGTGACGTACCAAATTGTAGTATGATAGCGTTATTTATTACGTTTTTAGGCGCACTAAACTGTTTTCCGCGAGTAGGATTTATATTTATTGTGTTCAATTATGGACCGATCTTTACGAAATTTAACAGTATGATTTGCAGTCGTATAAAGCGAATTCGTTATATCATTCCATGCGTTATTCCACCATTTATGTTAGTTTTTGTATCAAAATTATATTTTTTGGGTGGTGGTTCCACATTTTGATTCATAGTTCTGATCCTACTGAACCGATGTTGCTGGATTTCAATCCCAAACTGCTTAGGATAACTACAAGAAATTTGAGACCAAGTTTGTTCTTTTCTTTTGCGTTTTTCGAAAGTGAGCGTGTTTCTAACAGATGGACAGACAGACCGACATGGCTAAATCGACCTACAATTACTCAAGGAGCCAGAATATATATACTTTATGGGGTCTTAGATGTATAATAAAAAACTTAGTATATCTATATATTATATCTGAACCGATTTTTTCGAACTTAAAAAAATATATTCTACTTAAGATTTCTGATCTCTTTTTACGTTCTCCAGATATACAGAAATTTACAATGTCTTTGTATGGGAAGTGACATGCCCACTTCTCCAATCCCGCCCATTTTTTTTAGAGAGTTGGTGTATTGATAAGCAATATCGTACCGAATTTAAAAGCTCTGGCTCTTGCCGTTCTCCAGATATTCAGAAAAATAAATTTAAAAAACAAGGAATTTATGGGAAAAATTAGAGGTAGTCGTGGTTTCTTGCTCATATCATTTATTGACCGATCTGCATGAATTTGTATATGAACCGATTTTTCCCACTTTTTCATATTTTCTACTAAAGTTTTTCATATTTTCTACTAAAGTTTTTTATGTGTTTAGTTATATGACAGCTCTAAAATTTTAGTTTTTATAAAAATGTTGATGCTTTTTAGTCCATTTTTGAATTATTTTGCTAATTATTTAACCATTTTTTAACCGATTTATCAGATTTATATACTGCCGTCTTAAAGAAGAAATTTACCATTTACCTGGAGTATAAACTCGGGAAGATATATGGTATTTTTTAAAAAAAAATAATATTTTGGCCATAACTTTTTTGTATCTAAACCGAGTTTTTCAGAAAATATGTTATACTTAAGCTTTCCGATTTTTCGACATATAAGACGTATCCATTGGTCACATAATATCCCAAAAATTTTTTTTTTTTTATAAAAATATTGAGGATTTTAGCCCATTTTTTGAGTATTTTGCTCATAACGTGGCAATTTTTTAGCCAGTTTGATGGATTTATATACCGACGTCATAACAAGAGATTTTCAATTTACTTGTGTTATAAAACTTGTACTCGGGAAGATTTATGGCTTCTCCAAATGGATATGTTTATATTTTGGGCATAACTCTTCCGTTTCTGGAAAAAAATGTTCGACTTTTCTACAAATATATTCTGCTAATAATCCGATATTTTAGTATATAAAACGTGTCCACAGGCCATACTAGAGCCTTAAATTTAAAATTTTTATGTTTTCTTGACCATTTTTGGAGTATTTTTATCATTACTCGATTATTTTTTAACCGATTCGACAGATTTATATATCGAGGTGCACTTCATAAATCCCGCCCACATTTTTACGGATGTTGTGTATTGATAACTAAGATGCTTGTACCTAATTGGAAAATCTTGGCTCTCTCTAGATATACAGATATACGCTCATTGTTTTAGAGAAGTTTTATATTGATGACCCAGGTATGTGTTGAAGAATTTGGAGATTTTTTCTTTTTCCGTTCTTAAGATATAAATAAATCTATTTTTCGCCACGCCCACTTATCCAATCCCGCCTACATTTTGTCGGATGTTCCGAACTGATAACCAATATGCTTGTACGTAATTTCAAAACTTTGGCTCTTGCCGTTCTCGAGATGTTGAAAAATCTTAAATGCCCTTATACTATAACTGACCAGCCCACTTCTCCATTCCCGCCCATATTTTGTGGGATGCTGTGTATTGATAACAGATATGTTTGTACCTAATTTGGAAACTTTAGCCCTTTTCGTCCTCTAGATATACAAAAATGTATGTCTTTATATGGGAGGAGCCATTTGGCATTTTTAGAGAGTTGGTGTATTGATAACCAGATGCTTGTACCAAATTTGAAACCCCTGGCTCTTGCTGTTCTCCAGATAAACAGAAGAAAAAAAACCACAACAACAAGGGATTTATGGAAACATTAGAGGTAGTCGTGGTTTTTGTTTATGGACCGATCTGGCCGAGCATGCAGACAAAAAAAAAACAATTTTTTTTCTTGAAACTAACTGGTAAATAACAACCTAGTGCATATAAGCGTTTTAGTGAAAAAGATATCGAAGCAATGATATGACTTATTTGAACATAAAAACTTAAATGACTAGCATGGTATATGCCAAGCGACTTAACATATGATACAAACTCAATAGGGCCCCCTGCCAGGGAGAAGTTAATATTTGTTTGTGAGTTGTTTGAAAACAAAATAGCTCTTGTTTTAACAGGATTGAGATTTAAAAATTTAGTTCAGACCAATCTAAAATACGTTGTAAATCGTTATTTACATTCAAGGATAAATAATTAACACCGTTTCCATTATCAGATGCAAAAAGCTGTATATTATCGGCATAAGCAAAACATGTACAAAAATGTATTCGTGAGAAAATATCATTAACATACATCTTAAAAAGTAGCGGGCCAAGTATTGAGCCCTGCGGTATGCCCCGTTAAGTTTTTAAAGTTGAAGATGTTATACCCTGTACTTCGGTAAATTGACTACGTGATGAAAGAAAAGAATTAATGAGCTTACAACTTCCGCACATATATTTTATGGCTAATAGAGTCAAAAGCCTTATAATAATCGAAAAAAATTGCCACCGATTCAAAGTTTGTATCCATATTATTTCTTATAATTTCTACCGCCTCAAACGTTAAACATGTAGTGCTATAATTCCGTCTAAACCCTGATTGATATTCACTAAATAACTTTTTAACTCGTAAATAATCTTAAATCTGATTCCGCAGTAAGACTTCCAAAATATATATATGTATATGTATATATATAAATAAATAAATATATATATATATATATATGTATGTATGTATGTATTTATTAAAGGTCTGTTTTTAATAAATCACTTGTTTGCATTTACTCAAAGTGCGCAACATTAGGTGCGTTTGAGTACTTTTACAGTAAAATGCAGTAAATGAGTGAACTTAAAAATTTGCTCTCACAAAAAACTGTTGTCCAAAAAAGTACGCGAACGCAAAATTTGTAAAAATTCGTAAAATAAAGGCAACAGCTGATGGCAAATAATTGAAGTGTTGAAAAATGTTTACACTTTTGACTACTTAACTCGTTTTCTTATCGGTACTCGATTAAATACTTTTTATAAAACGAATATTTTTGGAAAATACAAACAAATTATTTTATGTAATCTTTCATATTTGTTTGTTTTTTATTTTATTTGAATTTGCTAATTTGCGTGCGGCTAAATTTGATCAATAGTACACGAATAATTTTTGTACTATTGATAACTTTAAAAACAAGAGCTGTTCTAAGTACCCGAGTACTTGACACTTTTACAACTCCTCAAAATTAACATAACAAAACATAGTTTCAAAAGTTGGTATTTAGCCATATATGTATATTCTTCACAAGTAAGTTTAATTAATTAATATTAATTAATTTTTTGTTTTTATTTTAGTTTTATTTCAACTTTTCTTTTTTAAACAATTTTTTCACAATTTGTATGCCTTTTGCTTGCTACTTATGTTTGTTTACCTTTTGAAACATATGTTTTTTTGTTTTACTAAATTTTACTGCAAAAATTTCTGCAGTAAAAATTTGTAAGTACTCAGTCAAGAACTGTCACTTTACGCTCTCAATTTGTGTTCTCATTTACTGTATTTTGTGTACGCGAACGCAATTTGGTAAAATGCAGTAAAGTTCAGTAAAAAATAGTAAAAACTTTTGTGTTCTCGAACGCAGCTTTTAATTCATATATAGAACACTCAAAGAGATAAGGCAAGAGTTAATCATATACAAAGGAGGGAACCCCCTACAAATGATTGTTTGAAATTTTCTGTCTTCTGGCTGTATGAGGAATTGCCAATACATATTTTCGGTGTCAGTTGTAAGAACAAAACGTGGTAGACGGAAACGAAGAAGAATAGAAAATAGCTCGCTTTGCACCGTGGGTGCTGTGTGCATTATACCATTCAGTGACACGCCGTCTGAAGATTTAGTAGAGGTATCAAATACCACTCGAAGTTTGGTTGTGGTACTTTCAGGTCAAAATATGTACCTAGTGATGAGAAATAATTTAATTTGGCCTTAAGGTGGAATTTATGTCAATTTGTGTCATGTGCCCTTAAGCTTCATAATCCTTCATAAAGTTTACGTATTGTGCCTTAATTTTTGGTGCCTTGGCTAATCTTCTTTCCAGTGAAAGAAATCTGTTCAAGGCTGTTTTGTGTGACTCTCCCAATGTATCAGGGTTGTCGCAGAATGGAATTTTTACCATATATCTCCCATTCTTGTCAATTGTATGAGTTTGCGCAAAATGATCTTCGCACTGTTTGTCTGAGGTCGACAGGCTTTTTTCGAATTGATTAAGATTCTCGAGCTCCCAAAGTTGAGCAATGGGATGTTCTAAATTAGTATTATCTTCGGTGCATATTCCACACGCTGCAGTTAATGAGGCGTGTCCTTCTACCTTCCTAGCAATAACCCAACCCAAAAACGTATTTTGTATATTCGGCAAATTTTTAACAAGTTTAACCTGTCTCACTGCCATTAGTTAGTGGTAAAATTCTGCTCCCAGTAAAACGTCTATTTTATCAGGACGGTTAAATTTTGGATCGGCTAGCACCATGTCTTTAGGAATTGACCATTGGTCAATGTTAGCTGGTTACGATGGTTGAGGCGAAATTATTTGTGGAGGGACTGCAACTTTGCTGCTGGTGCGACTTGTTTCTGCTTTGTGTCTTCCAGATGCAAAATAGTGTTGTGTTTTTGTTGCACTTCATGCAACTTCTAAGGATGCAATCTTTCGCATTATGACAGGTCTTAAACAGTTCACACAGCGCTTTTGTTTTTGAACATAGTGAAACCTTAATACAAGTGACTGCTGAAGAAAACTTTTGCATGCAAATAATGGGTGATTTCCATTTTTGCACATAATGCAGCAAGAGTTGCCTTGTCGCTCTGAAGTGTCCTTTTCAGCCATTGATTTCATGGATTGGAAATGCCTTTCTAGAAATTTTAAAAATTCTTTAATTGTTGGGACTTTTCTTGGCTTTACAAGTGATTGCTCGTAATGTAGCCGTGTGCTTTGATCCAATTTTTTAAGTAGCAAATAAAGCAATAGTGGATCCCATGATGAGGTGTCAACATCAAGATTTCGAAGTGATAAAAGACACTTGAGTTTTATCATACAGCGACTTGTAATTATCACTTGATGTCGTGGTCGGAGCATCGACTAGCTCCTGGATTATTTTGCTCACCACTAATCGTTTATTGTTGTAGTGCTCTACCACAACGGACCACACAGCTTCAAAGTTTTCTCCTGTGGTGGCGAAATGTTTCACTAAGTTTGCTGCTTTCCCCACTAAACGTGTTTTTAGGTACCACATTTTTTGGGTTTTTGGAATCGGTTGCTGAATGATTAGGGATGTGAACAGGTCGTGAAATTCCTTCCACTTCATGTAGTCTCCTTCAAATTTAGGTATTGTTATTTTTTTTAATTGGCACTGAGGATGAGTCTGAATGCCCATTGTTGTGCCCATAATGACCCTGAATTATTGAGTTCTGTCTTTCGAGCTGGATAAACCTCCCCATATTGTAACAGTGTTGTAAGCCTACGATATCTTGACATAGCCTTGTAGCAGCTAAGGCGTCTTCATGGGTAAAATTGTCTTCCAATAGTCGATCTATGAATGACATCATGGCTGATTGCCTTCGCATGAGTCTCACCAGCTCGCCATTTGGTGCCGTGGCTTCCTCAGCGGTAGTATCCGGACACTTATCGTCTGGGCTGTGGCTCAGGGTCGTTTCGTGGCTTCAGGAGTGACTTTTTTTAGCATTGATGTATTTTGAAAAATTTTACAAACTTAAGTTAACAAAAATGTGTTTTTCTATTCAGCCATGTTCTGGAATCAAACAAATTTTTAAAACGATTCTGTCTTAAAGGTTCATAAAAATATTCCGTTTTATATACGTTATACTTTGAGTACCACTAATCTTTATAAAAATTACTCTAAAAATCATGAAAAACTACGGTAATTTTTTAAAAAAATTGAACACAAATTTTCCTTCGATTTCAATTTTACTCAATTTCGATTTCCAGAACATGGCCGTATATGTATTATTGCATATGTTCAATGAATAAATCTAGTTTATAAGCGTAATTAAATGAATTTATATGTACATATACGCATATTTTTGGAAAAGAAGCACTAAATCTAAAATTTTTAGTTTTATTTAACTTTTTTTTTTAATTATTTATTTAAAAGTAATTTTAAATATTCCTTAAAAGAAAAGTACATTTTAACATTTAAAATAAAAATAATAATAAAATATAACAAATTTATTTTCCAGTAGTGCGATTCACTAACTTTTTTTTACGATAATCGTATCGTTAAATAAATATAACGAAAATTGATCGAATTTGCTATTCAGTAACACTTTTAACGATATTCGCTGTCGACGCATTGACGACGTTTGGAATGGTCAAGAGGCTTTAGTTCTTGAGTCAATTGCACCTTGTAAGCGTGTAAATGCAAGTCTCTACGCATAATACGCGACCGTGAGAGGTCCAATGTTTGGGCACGACGACGAGTTGAGGTGGACGGCTCTTCAGCCACACTATCGCGAATAGTAGCAATATTTTCTGCAGTACGAGCTGTACGAGCGTGCACTGCTGTTTTCACATCTCCTACAGACCCGGTTTGCTCAAATTTTTGCACGATTTTTCCGATTGTACGCACATTTGGACGATTAAATTAACCGAAAAAATCACGATGTGCACGACATGCATTTTGATTTGAACGCCCATTTTAAAAAAAAGTAGCACAGCTGTGCTTTCAACGTGCTTTTTTGTTTCCAAACACAATGTTTCATCGTGTGTGGCGATGTTGACTGTTTTTTCTTTCTCATTTTGTTGAGAGCAGTTGTTGAGTGAGGTGCTTTTGCAACTCTCGGAGAAAAAAATATGAAGAAAGAAATCGGAAAATGGCAGCAATTGCAAATTGTGAGAGTTGGAAAACAATTATAATTGAACATAAAATTTTTCCAAATTTATGGGACATAAAATATGATAGGTATACAATAAATAAATTTTTTTTTGTGTTGTAGTAGTTACTAAGTAGTATATTCAAAAAACAGTCAATACTGATGTTTCGTTTTTAGTGTCATCGTCTGTGGTAAAAACTGGAACATTAATAGTAACACGTGTTTCGACAAATGTTGCATCGTCTGTGGGTACCATAACAAAGTAAAACCGGAAATGTTATTTAATAATAGTTAAAATACTGCAACAAACTATTAGAAAAAATCAGTTAACAAACGTGTGTGATAAAGGGATTCCTTAAAATATATATGTATAATATACTTTATAATTTCCTAACGTTTTTTTTTTTTATTGAACAAATTAAAAACAACTTTTTTGGCTAAGGGGCCAAAATTAGGATATCCTCCGAAGGTTGGCTATATGTGGCGTATAGCTGGGTACTTAAGCTACATTTTGGTATATAATTTATATTTAACTTGAGTTTTTTTGAACAAAGTTAAAAGAATAACTTTCTATTAAAGTTCTTCTACGAGTAGTTTTGAACGACCACGTTTGAAAACCGACTGTCAAACCAAGCTGAAACAGATATTTTTTACGCGTGCAAAAAGGACAGGGTTTCCCATACTATGACAATTGAAAAATTTCGAGTTGACCCCCTTAAAACAATTAAACAAAACTTTGTATTTTAAAAGTATAATTCCTAAACAGTTGGTAGTAGGTGCACTTTAATAACCCAGTGTATTTTATTGTAGTTGTGTTAAATTTTCACCGCTATTGTAGAGTTAGCCCTCCATGCCAAACCTTAATCTTATATCCTCATTTCTCTCAGAGCTATAGTATTCTAATAAAATTATTAAAAATAACATTTTTTTTTAATTTTTATTTATTTGTATATTTTTTTTTATCAATTATTATAAATGATAAATTAAATTGCATTTAAAGAAAATATATATATATATATATATAATATATTATGTATAATATATTAGTAAAAGTAAAAAACAAATAAAAAAATTAAATAATTTGTATTTTATTTGTTTATATAGTATAAATTACAATAAACCATTTTTGGAAAAGATGAAGGGCGGGGAAAACCGATATTGTAGCATTCTATTATTACACAGTAAAGTTCTAAATGCGACAATAGTGAAATTTTTGCATCTCTAAAATATTTGTATATGCTTTTTTAACTAAGGTCGTCCATTCGTTGACTGTAGTTATAAAAATAAAATTGAAATCTAAAGGATAAGTTCAATAAAATTATTTAAAATAGTTTTTTCTTGAGGTGTCGATGCTTTTTAGGTGTTTTGTAGAATTCTTTAAGATCTATTACATTTGGTTCATCTTCTGGGTCTTCTTGAGCGACTACATGGCCATTGGGAGTAACAACAGCAGCGTTCGTAGTAAAAGAACGTTCAGTACTGGTAGTAATTTCATTTTGATTATTATTTGATTTATAAACAGAGTTATTGATGTGTTTCTTTGTTAAATTAGACGATGGAGATAGGTTGTTTTTTAAATTATTTTTAAAACATTTCTTGAATTGAAGTTTATTATTTAACATAAAAAAAAAAAAAAAAATAAAAAAATTAAAATAAATTATTTTTGAATAGAATTACTTTTTCAGGAATGTTCTATAAATCGAAATGAAGTGGATTTAAAATCGAATAGCCAGTAAAGAAAGTTCATAAACATATTTCTTTTTATATACTTCGTACTTTGAGTGCTAATTATTTTTACAAGAACAACTCTTAAAAGCAGGAAAAATTACAGTCATTTTGTAAATAATTGAAATCAAAATCTCGTTGGACTTTAAATCCATTTCATTTCGATTTCTAGAACATGTCCGTTTAATAAAGTAACAGGAAAAATATAATGTAAATTATTAACTTAATTATGTTTAGCTTAAAATTGTTTCCTATACATGAAATAATAATAATGTATTATAAAAAAGGAAGAAACAGAAATAGATGGGATGTGGGGGACAAGGTTTTACTGATTTAGTCGTAGATTTTTGGAGTCGACTCGTTTAATCAGTTGTACATTCCAAGTTCTTATGTTTATTTTCCTAAAATAAACTTTAAGTTTTACTAAGATTTTTTGTATTGTTTTACAAAACTAAATGATATAAAATGTCGGTTTTGTTTAAATGTTATTGTTTTCCGTTATTGTTGTATATGTTGTATCAAATAAAATTGCCGTATTAACTAATTGTTAAAATCTGGATCTTACAAAAACTGCACTCGAATCATGCTCACTGTAGCCCAACCGTTTGGTGTGTTTGAAAACTTCATTTGTTATTGCAGTAACAGGCATCGATTGATCTAAATTTTCAGCCATGCTTAGAACTAAACGTAAATCTTTCTGCATATGACTTAGTGGTTGCTGGGGATTAAAATCACCTTTTGCCATTTCTGAAAAGACACAGTAAATTTTAAATTTATATTAAAAACTTGCAATTTAGTATAGTAAGGTAAACACTTTAAGTTGCGATCAAGTACGTCCCTGTCGCTACAAAAATATTAGATGAAGTTTTGATTAGCATAAAAATACTTACTCATTACCAAATTTTATCGGGCATTTATTTATATTGGCATATGGATAATTGTTACCGATTTAAAAACAATTCTGTAATGTGATTTATTTTTATGTTCTTCTTATTTTAGTTGAATTTTATATGCTCACCGACATATTTATTTTAAACTTGTTAGGGAAAATAATTGTATGGAGATAGCTAAATTAAGAGACTTATTTCTTATAACCATCATTGAATTGTTTTATTTTTGGGCCAAAAAAGTATATGTGCCAAATTTTTTTATCCTTAAAAGTGTGACCTTTTCTTTATGCCCCTTCTGCGGTTTACATCTCAACTCTAGGTTCAGTTGAAATTTTGCAGTTTTATATTACTGTTTACAACCCTCTGTTAGTTTGTGTTCAAATGGCTCATGTCTTATTGACATGATTATTACTTTTTCTTTTTTCAGCCCATTATTGGTGGTTTGACCTACCGAACATTTTTAAAAAAATTGAGTAATTGGGCAGTGATGTTAGACTTCGAGTCCCTACGCAGCTCGAAAAAATCTCTATTTTCCCCTACGCGCTCAACAAATTGTCCCTACAAAAATCCCTACAACTTTTAAATGGCTATTTATCAATGCATTTTATTTGAAGTTGTTAAACATGCATACATACCATTAAATCGGTCCTTTTTTTAAACTAAAAAATAAATAAACAAAAATAAAAAAAATCCTAAAAAAGCGCGATCAGTAAATTTATCAAATTGAAACTTTATTTTTAACAAAATCTATTGATTAGCTAATTTGTAAGAAGATTATTTTATAATATAATTTAGAAACTGTTAAATGATGTTTGATCTAGCCAAACTTTTTGCAAAAGAAAATTTTTAATCCAAATTTAGATATTTTAAATTAGGCTTAAGTTCATTGAATTTAATTTTCATTAAACTATTTTTATGAAGACAGAAATTTTACAACATGAAATCAATTAAAATTTTTATTGATAATTTTTCATTCTTGACTGCGCTGAGATTTGAACCCAGCCTTTCACGGAAAGGTTGGTTTTACTGGCTGGGCTGGGTTCAAATCTCAGCGCAGTCAAGAATGAAGATTATCAATAAACATTTTAATTGATTTCATGTTGTAAAATTCCTGTCTTCATAAAAATAATTTAATGAAAATTGAATTCAATGAACTTAATAAGAATAATTAAAAATATCTAAATTTGGATTAAAAACCATTAACAGTTCAATAAAATAACCACAATACTGAAGATTTTTATTTTAATAAAACTAGTTGTTACGTGCAGGACGTCAAAAATTAAAAATCTTTCGTCAAATAGTTAAAACCTTTCGCTAACAGTATTATCATGTGGCAGTGGTAAATCAAATATAGTTAATTTCGACTAAAGGGGGAACATTAAATTTTCATTCAAATTTTTTATTATTATTTTTTCATTCAAGTAATCTATTTATTTCTCTGAAAAATTAAATTCTTGTAAAAGAGAATTTCACAAATGTACCTTAAAATCAAAGTTGAAATTGGTGCAAGCGATCACTCAAAGAAATTAACAATTTGTAATGTTGCCGAATAAACAATTTTATTAGTATTTTGTCACAAATCTCTACATTTTGATGATTTCAAAATATCTGTCCTTTTCCCTACGGCCTTTTTTTAAAAGAATATCCATACGAACAGATATTTTTCCCTATGTTTAACATCACTGGGTATGGACACTATGACACTTTCAAAAGTGTCATAACGTCCATGCCACCGCCGGAGGCAGTGGTGAAATTATAAAAAAATTCTATAGGGTTTATTTTAAGAAACCTTCATGTAAACCTACTTTGTCGTTTTTCTCCACTCCGAATTTTTGGCATATGCGATAAACAAATTATGAGCTGACGGTTTGTAAAGTAAAGTGGTTAAGTTTCAATTCAACTGAGTTAAGTTGCAAAACGTAATAACAGCATTAAGCACGATGTTGCGTGAGGCGCCAGCCGATCAGACAATTTTCACATGAATTCGATTAATAATTTTCTACACTTTATTATAAAATATTTTCAATAGTCATACCCTGCAAACCAAATTTGATAAATGGAAGTTAAAAAAGTTTCAAAAAATTATCCTGCAAAATCACGATAACCCGAGTTCGTTGGTCCAATTTAATATTCATTCGAATTTTATTACATGAATGACGGAGTTGCGTATTTAAAAACATCTTGATTTAAAATTATTTTTTGATTCGTATCTGATGATGCATATTTGCCAAGCTTTAGTGCAGAAATACAATAACATTCGAGAGCATAGAATAAAATATTTTCATAAATAAGCTTAAAATGATCTTAAGTGCATACCTCGTCCTTTTGCTAATAATAAATCTGATTTCATCGACGTCAGTTGGAATATATCCAATATATCTTTAAGGGAAATTGAAAAACGATCAGCTAGAAAAAATTAAGTGTATATTAAATATTTTTCTTAATTTTTGTTTTATATTTTTTAATCAACTCACCCAATGCTAAGGCCTCAGATAAACCAACTAAGCTTACGCCCAAGATGGTCTGTAGAATTAAATTAACTTTGCACGCATTGCCAACATCTGCTAAAGTGGGAGGCGCGGTGTAGTAAAAACATAATAAATAAAAAAAGGAAAATCCAAGCGAAATGTACCATAAAACAAAATGCAAATTAAAAATAAAGAAGAGGGAAGCATTTATATACGAAAAAATAAAAAAGAATTAGAAGAGAAAGAGAGACAAAACAACACATTAAAATAATTTTTTTTATAAGTTAAACAGTTAAAGTGTCATGGGATAAGTGTTCAAAAAAAAAAAAGTTAAATTTGAACGTAAAATTCTGTACAAACAAAAAACCTTTGTTTGAGGCCTTCCTCCATGTGTATACAAACAATAAACTTACCTCCCAAAAAGAATGTATTTTTAGCAATTGTTTTAAAGCAGGAATGACATTCTTCGAAAACTGTTCGATCACCGCCAGCTAAGATTATTAGCATACCATCTTCAGCTTCTTGCCGTGTTCCATGTATTTGTACTTCCAAGTACCTTCCATTGCTTTGTGTTATACCCTCGGCAATGTCCTGCGAGGTTTCTGGGTCTATTGTTGTCATTTCAACATATGCTTTATTGCATAAGTCAGCCACACGCAGTACACCGCAATTACCAAAGACGAGCTAAAAGCAGATTTATTTAATAATGAAATACATTTTATAAATAAAACAACCATTAAAAATCTTACGTCTTTCGATGCTTTGGGGTCTGATACACAACAAAATATAATATCAGAAGCATCAACGACATCCATTGGTGTTTCTTTAACTATAGCTCCCGCCTCTCTGAATGGTTCACATTTAGACATTGTGCGATTCCAGACAACTACCTTATGCCCCTTACAAATGAGATCTTTGACAATTGTTGAACCCATAATGCCCAGTCCTAAAAATCCAAAAGTTAAATCTGATGGTGCTATATCGCGTTCAGCTAGTGTCTGAGAACGAGTATTCATATCGATGGCCTGTTGTTCAGGCACCTTGACAGTTGGACGTTCGAGCAAAGCGATTGAATTGTTATTGCGCCGCGGTGGACTTGAATGTGCTCCTATAATAGCCAATGCGTCTGTATTGATTTTACGTCTAGGTGTTGTGCTATCGTTTAAAAATTCACTATCCTTTCGTTTACGTTTTGAGCTGGCTGGAACAGTGGCCGGTGTCTGTGCCGATACACGTCGTTTTGTGGCTGATTTCGAGCTTATCGATTTGGCTTTTGTACTTGACGCAGCTGTACTTTTAGCCTTTGGTGTACGTTTGCTAGGAGTCTTTGCAACAACTTCTTCTTCATCTTCTACAGACGATGCCTCACCATTATTGTCTACATTATTAGCGTTAGTATCAATGGTGATCTCTTCTTCCATTGAGAAACCATCTCGTATTTTATCAAAATCAGCTTCAGTGGGCAGTGACCTAATGCCAGTACTTTTACTTATGATTCCATCTATTTCGGTAGGATCATCAATGTGATTTTTAATATCATCCATAGCTTGTCTAAATGCTGCAGGTTTATTTAATTTTGATAATTGGTCTTTCCACGGACCCTCATATGGTTTAATATTATTAAATTCTATCCATGCACTTTAATAAAAAAAAAAAAAAAAAAAAAAAAACAACCTTTAACTCAAGCCATATTCGTATTTCAAGTATACTTACAAATTTCTTGAGCCAAAAAAGAATACACATTTGGAATTATTTTTATGTGTGTTATTCAGTAACTCCAACGGAGGCTCTACAATCTAAAAATAAAGTTTTTGGGTTAGATTTTGGTAATAATTACATCTTTATTTCTATTTATTTGGAGCATATGGTCAATTATTTTTATAAAAAGAAATACATATTATATATATATATTTTTTTTTTTTTATCAAATTTGCGTAATTCCTTTGTATTACGTTTTCAGGATATTTAAAAATATTTATATAATTACGAAAAACATATTAACAAAATTTAAAATACAAAAATTTACTAGTTTTGGAAAAAAAATTTCTATGCTAACAAAATTTTTTAACATAATCTATTACAGTTTAAAAATTCTTTTTTTGTGATTATTCTGTTTTTAAAATTGTAACATTCTCAAAATCTGGATAATAGTTTAAATTAGCACACTGTATTGCTTATGCTGTTTTTTGTAATGTAGTATTGTGTTTATATTTCTGGTCTGATTTACGTCCAGCAGTAGAGATGAGCGATCCCGTGATTTTTAAAGATCATCGTGATTAGTGAATGTGATTTAAAAATCACTGCTCCTTTAAACTGTGATTGTGATCACGGTTTATCAGTTTTCTGTTCATTTAAAGCAATTGCGGATAAGCTATATGTACAATGCGCGAGCTTTTGCATTAGCTTTTGTAAGCACTTTACAAAGAAACAACAACAAATTGTAAGAACTTTCCAATCTGTTTACTTTCATATACATACATACTTGAACAAATAAATTTTGGCATAAAAAAATTCTAATAAGATAGAAGAGAGAAAAGCTATTACCCACACAAACAGTGAAATATCATAAATTTGTATATGTAACAAAATACAAAAAGAACGACTTAGAAAGTACCTGTTACTTGACAAATTTGGTCACAACTGTGATTCGTGATTTTTCAGTAACAGTGATTAAATCACAGGTACAGAAATATCGCTCATCTCTATCCAGCAGCATCCAGCAGATTGCTACCCTCGCCTGGTTAACAATCTTGTCGAGATGCGAGGGCTTAATTGCACTCTACGGTTCTGATCTACTGAGATGATGTATCTGGATACGTCTTCGCAGGAGGCCGTGAATACTGAAGGAGTGTGCGACTAAAGGTTACTCATCTTTTCAAGATAATGAGGCGCTAATGGAAATGTACACTGTCCGGCCCATTATTAGTACATATAGCACGACATGCCAGCCCGTGGGTTCGTCCCTTGTAAGGTGGGGGATTTACTAGTGGTTGGTGTGCGACATATGCACTTTTAAGGTCAACGTGTTGGAAGCAGTGCGGAGGGCCCAACGGGGAGATCGACGAGGTTCCTTCGGTCGGGAAATCGGACAGAAACCTGTCGGCTGTTCATGATAGTATCATTGAACAGAAACGACGGGTACTGACTTATTTATATATGGATGGTCTTCTGGGCCTGTCGAGTGACTCCTGTGGTGAAACCGGGGCTACTATGAGGAGGTCTGGTGCATCACCGGCTGAAACTCCTAAGTGTCACAAGAAGGAGACAATTAAGAGAGTCAGATCTGGAGATGATCAGCCTTCCTCATCGAACAAGAGGGTGAAGTCGACGAGCCTGGATAATCATCTTCAGGTGGCTGTCATCGTTGAGAACGATCCAGATGGGAGGATCAGCACCGATCTATGGCAGCTAGTTGAATGTAGGCTCATCGACGAATTGGCCGTATTTAATGGCAAAGAGGAGGATGTATCCTTTAATGGTGCAGGCTGGGTTAAGGGAGCGAAGATTATCACCTGTGGTAACAAAAATTCCTTGGAATTCTTAAGAACTAACATTGGCAAATACAGCGACTTAAGCCCAGAGGCAAAGCTTGAAGTCATACAAGCCTCCGAACTGCCACTCAGGTCCATAGTGACAGTATGGATTCCACAACCCGTTCGCAAGGTGGAAACCACTGGCAGTACTGGGCAAGCGTTTTTAACTTCGTTTTGGGCAATGTCAGGTTCCGGTATCCGAAACATGACAGGACCAAAGAAGCTGTTAGTGGTGTAAATAAACCTGCACCATTGTGAAACAGCTTTCGGCGAACTAGCAACTTTCCTCACAAACACTCGGACGGACTAGCCCTTATCCAAGAGCTTTGGATAAATAATAATAACGTTTGCGGGATAAGGGTTACGGGATACACCCCGTTTGTCCCGTCCACAGAGGACAAGGTAAGAACGTGTATACTAGCAAGGAATGAATTGAATTTGCTCATCTCTCATTCTTTCAGGTGCGGTAACTTGACCGTCGTTAATAGAGAAGCCTGTGTATATGCCGTACGAATAGATCCACATCGCGCAGAGGTGGAAGAATTGGTGGTGTATGCCAGGAGGGATGCCATCCTGGTTTTGGGGTGTGATGCAAATGGACATAATAACCAATGGGGTAGCGCTGATATTAACAAAAGGGGTGAGTTAATGTTTGATTTTATTACTGCTAACAATCTGTAATATGGGTAACACTCCGACGTTCAGAGATAAGGATAGGCAGACAGTGATAGATCTGACATTTGTGAACCGCGATGAGTAACTTGTTGTGGAGGGTGGCAAGGGATTGTACTTTTTCAGACTATAGCCGCATAACCTTTACACTGAATTTGGAACTGTCTAGGGTTGATCCATTTAGGAGTCCGAGGGAGACGAATTGGGACTCGTTTAATCCGTTCTATGTTGGCGCAATGGGCCCTGTGCGACTTGCTGCCGACTGATGTGGAAGGTGCTGTGAACAGATTCACTCATCTGCTTAGAAGGAGCTACGAGCTGTCCTGCCCGGTTACATTTCCGGGTAGGGGTAAACAGCCCAAATGGTAGACCAGGGAACTTCAGGTTCAAAGACCAACGGTAAGCAGGCAGTTAAGCAGGGCCAAGCTCACGGGAGCACCGGATGATTGGAACACCCATAGGATGCATTTCAGTATGTATAAGGCGGATCTAAAAAGGGTAAAACGGCTCTCATGGAGGCAATCCTGTGATTCCATCGATAATGTCAATGAGCTGTCTAGATTCCGACGGATTTTTTCCAAGGATCCTAGGAATCTGGGGTATGTCCAAAGGAATTACGGCTCATGGACTGAGTCGAGCTCTGAGACCCTAACCTTACTCATGGAGACGAACTTTTCGGGGTGTACGGACACCGGAGGCATGAACGTAGGTCAATGGGACGAAATGTCTGTGATATCGAGTCATACGTTCGCCTCCGGCGAGGAAATACTCACAAGGAAGAAGCCTGAGTGGGCGGTCAACACCTTCGACCCATATTAATAACCGGCTCCGGACGGTATTTTTCCGGCCATGCTCTGCAATATCCCGGACGACGCATTATTTCTGCTGGTGAATATATTTAGGAAATGCCTCAGTTCAGGGTAATTTTTATACCCAAGGCTGGCAGGGCAAGCAACTCGAAGCCGAGAGATTTCAGGCCTATTAGTCTGTCTTCATTCTTATTGAAGACACTCGAGAGACTGATATACCTCTATCTCAGGGCTTTCTGGTGGAGTGGATAGTCTTCATTCTTAGCAGCAGGATTATCATCTCGAGCCTGGGGGATCATATAAGGGGGAGGGTTATCAGGGGGACACCAAAGGGTGGAGTTTTTATTATTGCTTGCATTCAGTGGGATTCTCAGGTCATTTGATTCCATGGGTAGTAAAGTATGCAGGCGATGTTGGGCGAACTCTCGGCATGGGCGAAGGATAGGGGCTGGGGGAAACCCCTGCGAAGACTGAACTGGTGCTTTTTACCAGAAGGTATAAGATAGAAGGTTTTAGGGTTCCAGTGATGGATGGCGTCGAGTTAACCCTATCTGCCAGTGCTAAGTATTTTGGGTAATTTCCTCGACTGTAAAATGTCTTGGAAGAGAAATACTCAGGAGAGGATGAGAAGAGGGACTCAACGCCTACTACACATGCAGAAACTTCATCGGTAAGAACTGGGGTCTAATACCAGATATGGTAAACTGTGTTTATACATCGGTGGTTAGGCCAATTCTTACTTACGGATGCACTGTTGGGTGGGATGCATTGAGCGTGGACAGCTATAGGAAGATGCTAAGCAAGGTTTAAAGGAGTGCACATCTTGGCATCACACGTGTAAGAACCACTCTACAGGAAGCGTTGGATATCCTACTATATGTGTCCCCTATTGAACATTATGTGAAAAGTGTGGCTGCCAGGAACTTATTCAAACTCTACGAGTCTTCTTTGGTAAGACCTAGGCGGGATGATTACACGAGAATTTTGTTCGAAGTTTGTCTGCTTGATCAGGGAAGTATTCTCGAGGGAATTTCGGATCATAGGATTATGACCAAGACTTTGGTGCTACACCAGTGGAGTTCCCGGAAAGGGAAGTTTGACGTTGATCCAATGGGCTGTTTGAGGGGTGAGCAGTATATACGGCACAGGTGCCGGTGTTTATATTGCTGACACACACGTGAAAAGGTCATTCAGACTCCGGGTTAAGTGCAGTGTCTTCCAGGCTGAGATTCTAGCGATCTGGAGGGACGACGGAGGTGTCACATTGTAGGGGGCTATGTGTTGATAATTTACGTCGATAGTCAGGCTGCGCTGAAAGCATTGACAAGTTATACGGTGTGATCAAGCCTGGTTGGATACCCGGAAACTGCAAGGTGGATGACAATGAGGTGGCGGACGAGCTCGCGAGAGGCGATTCGTATGTGGACTTAGATGTAAGAGGCAGAGGGGTAAAAAAATCCTTGTCAGTACTATGGGGTGATACGGAAAAGATTCCGCGATGCCTTTAACCGGTCCTGGAGGGATAGAACGGATTGCAGGGCGTCGAGGGCGTTATGGCCCGGATTGGACGCAGGGGCAACCAGGGTTCTATTAAGATTGAATAGGAGTTGTATCGGGACCCTAATTGGGTTCTTGACGATATATTGCATTGTTCTGTTAGGGCTTCTACGATAAAATGGGAAAATGCCATACCGGACTTCTGCAGATTGTGCGGGGATGCCGAAGAGCTAGAGACGATTGAGCATGTACTGTGCCACTGTCCTAGGATGCAAGGTTTTAGGCAGAAATGGCTAAGGGCTAGACGACGAACTGGGGTGTATCGCTGGATGTAATCCAGCCAATCTGCTATACGCCCTTGGGCGCATAAACCTTCTTAACCTAACCTAACCTACGTCCAGCAGTTATTTTTACCAGTTTATTTTTTGTTGTTCCTACACACAGTTTTTAACCAGGAAACCCAGAAATATGCTCTAAAAACGCGTTTTATGCGCATTTTTAAACAAATTCACAAAAACGATGGGCAGTCATGGGCTCACAAAAACAGCTTTATTATGAGATTAAAATTGATTTAAGAGTTTTTTATGGCGAATATTATCTAGATAATAACATCAATGAGATTTTAAGCTATTTATAGATGGTAGCTTTGGGAAAATGTGAGCCGAATCGAAAATAATTAAATTTGCAGTAAAATATTTTTGCGGCAAATTTAATCTAGATAACTACATAATTCGAAGGTTTACAGACAGAAATTTGATAAAATTATCTACAAAATTTCAACTTTTACTTTGCGCACAAAGTTAACATGGACAGAAAACCAGCCAGATGGAAATCGTTTGATCAGTTTAAACAGTGATTCTGAGTCGGTCGGTATACTAAAAGATTGGTCCAGATTTCCTATGTGTTACATCGCCAAAAACGTATATAATTGCTTTTTCCTTAATTTTTGCTAATAAAAATATAAATTTGAAAGTTTTAAACAACATTTATCTTTAATGACAACATAC
This sequence comes from Pollenia amentaria, assembly GCA_943735925.1. Taxonomy (NCBI): domain Eukaryota; kingdom Metazoa; phylum Arthropoda; class Insecta; order Diptera; family Polleniidae; genus Pollenia; species Pollenia amentaria. Next base: position 806,467 of record OX031007.1, read on the forward strand.
TATGTCTTAAAATTTAAGAGTACAAATTCAAAGAAGATGGCGAAATTGAAGCAAAACTTTGACTGCCGTATTCATAAAAAACTAAATTGGATATGAAATCTATTTTAAGGAAAATTTGTATGGAAATTTTGTTTTAAAATACATTTGAAATCTATTTTATTTTTTATGAATATGGCAGTGAATATACAGATAGACATTTAAAACAGAAAGACCAGAATTTTGAAAAAAAAAAAAAATTTTAATTTGCTGCGAATGCTCTTGTAAGCATTTAAAAAAATCACACATGCATCAAAATATGCCTCAAAAAGGTAAAATACGCGCTATTAACTTTATAAATGCTCTTTTAACTAAATTGTGCAAAAAAGGCTATAAAGGGTAAAATATGCACTTACAAATCGATGCCAAAATGCATTAAAATCTCTATAGCATTGTCCATTATCATTTCCTCTAGAATGTTTTTTATAAACTACATTTGACCTTTCGAACATTATTATGTTATCATTTTACTAGGACATAAACACGTACTGACAACTAAAAAATAACACTTTCCAACTTTAAAAGTAATAGCTGATGGAGAGGATTTAGTACAGACCTTAAATGGAAAAGAACTGGATATAGCAAGTTACAATAACTAATAACTACACGTACAGAAAACAAAGTTCCAAACAATAAATTTATGATTAAAATCTGTCTAAAACTTTTGATTTTATTCACAAAAGATGAAAAATATTAATTAAATTTAAGAATTTCATAATACACAATATCTGTATGGGAGAGCCCCTAAGGGGTGAAGATAAAGGGCAAGTACGTTTTGAGCAAATGTTGAGGACAAAAAACCAATAGAGGTGGGTCATATATTTTTCCTTCCTAGGGGCAACTCTTAGGTAGTTATGGGTCTTTTTCTTCAATATATATGAAGAATGAGATATCAGTTTGTGGATTGTGATGGAACATTTTCCGATATACTTCCATTGTTATCGGGTGTACCACAAGGATCGGTTTTGGGGCCCTTTCATAATGTATGTTAATGATCTTCCTATGAATATTGACTCAGAGGTACGTAGAAGTTTCTTATTTGCGGATGACGTTTTTTTTATTATTTAGCTCTCATAGAGATAATACTGATGCTTTGGAATCTAGGGTTAATGACAGTTTGTCTCTTTTTTCTCGATGGTCATCTATGAATTAATTTTTTCTTAATTATTCTAAAACTAAGGCAATAATTTTCGGGAATACGGCCTCTGAGTTGAATATTTTCATTGATTATCGAAGTGTTGAGTTTTTGAATGCTTAAATGCTTAGGTATATTTTTGATAGGAGCCTTACGTTTAAGATTCATGTGAACTATACTTATAGAAGTTTGAGGAATACTACGGAGGATTTACTCTAATAATGTGCATTTGCCTTGGGTTAGATTTAGACTGGCCTACGCGTTGTTGATGCCGTTTATTTTATATGGACTTGAAGTTGTCTCTGCTACGTTAACTTATATTTCTTCTTAATTGAATCGTTTGGTGAATATTATTGTGCGTTACGTTTATAATGTCCGTAGGCGAGTGCCAATATCGGAGATCGTTAGGACATTTCTTGGCTGTTGTTTCAGGGAATTTATAATGTTTCTTTTATTGCTTTTCCATAGAAATAATAGGTTGGGTGTTCGTCACCGTTTTTGCTCTGAATTTTCTTTTTAACGATCTACTAGAATTCCTCAAATAAATATTTCAAGAATAAGATGTAGTTGGTTTGCGAGATCGTTTGTTGTTAAGGTGGCAAGAAACTGGAACTATTTGCCTGTTGATCTTCGTATTTTTTTAACATTCTAACAATGCATTTTGTTTGAAACTTCTAATTAACTGATCTTCTGTTAATTTATTCTTTTTGTATTAATTTTTTTTATAAAGTTTAGTTTGCGTTATGGCGAAGTTTTCTTTTATTTATACATACGTTACATACATATGGATATGTTCTTGGTTTTCATTATACATATTTTTATTTTCTGGGAATTTTAAGATACGTTCTTTGATATTTTTCATTTTGTGATGCTATTATAGTTGGATAGGTAGGTAGAAAGGCTGGTGTGAATTCTCCTTCACACCGTCACCCAGAGACCAATATGGTCCATTGTGATGCCTTGTTTAGATATAGATAGATGGAAAGTAGGTGAAATAAATAGCGAAAGCATACGAAAAGATAAAAATTATAGATAAGAACAGAAGATATCGGGCCAACCCGAGAGAAAACCCACTAACACAAATCCGCTCTATGTGCGGCTAGCACCTAGTCTCCTGCCACGTAGCCAGGCCGTCCCCATTACGAATCCTATCAGACTCTCGAGTCATCAGCCGGAGACATCCCCTAATTCGCCTAGGAAGCTGCTGCCCAGCCACCTCAGCCTGCTGCCCTGTAGCCTGGGACAGTGTCACATAATGTGCTCAGCTGTCTCTAACTCCTCCGGGTTCTCACACAACTCGCACATATCCGACAAGTCGGATCACATCCTCATCGCCATCCTGCCTATCATGCGGTGGCCCGTGATAATTCCTATCATGGTCCTAAAGCAGATCATACTCCTGACCAGCAGCGACTCCGAATTGAACTTCCTAATCACCGGCCACAGCGTCCGTGATACCCGGCAGTACGAACGGTTCCTCCAGAGCCCGACTACAACCATAAACTAGCTTGCAGTTCATAACAGCCCCTTACGGCCATAAGAGCCGCCTGGCTGTCCACGTATATAGTGCCCTACGATCCCCTATCAATGTTATCCCTCATCAGTTCCACGGCCCTTAAGAGCCCCAGAACCTCCGCCTGAAAAACACTGCAGTCGTCAGGAAGCCTGTATGACATTCTGATGTCCAGATCCCACATTGTAGACCCCCGCACCCGTGCCTCTCAACTTCGAGCCATCGGTGAAAATAGCAAATACACTAAATAATCTGCTCCTACCTGACCAACTCTACCTAGAAGGCATTATTACCTTCGGCAACCGCCCTAAATCTACCCTAGTGCCCACATAATCTGTGGAGCCGGGTGATCCTACTCAATAACCACCAGCTTCAGTCTCACCCAGGTTCCGCGAATGACCCTGCGTGAAATTCCCCATCAATCCTAACTCCCTCAGTCTAAGAAAGCTCCTGGCTGCCATTCCCATCACATACTGCTCAATAGGCAGATGTAGAATGACATCCAGGGCCTCTGAGCCTAAGACAGAAAATTCTTTCGACTAGCCACTCTCAATGACTCCCACCAAACACAGCATCCATACGTGAGAATGTGTCTAACCACCGAAGTGTACAGCCATCCCACTACTGATGGCCGGAGTCCCCAGCTCCTACCTATCATGATCTGCAGGCATAGTAGCCATTGAGACCACTCTTAAGTCTTTTCTGGGTATTCCTTCCCCATGACAGCTTGCTGTTTAGAAAAACTCCTAGATACTTAGCGCTATCAGATAGTCTAAACTCAACTCCTCCTAGTACCGACAACCTAAAATTCTCTACCCTGTACCTCCTAGTAAAAAGAACCAACTCCGTCTTCTCCGGATTAACTCCCAGTCCCATATCACTCGCCCATGCTGACAGTTCGCCCAGCAACTTGCCCGATACCAATATCACTACATCATCCGCGTAGGCTACGACTTTCTATTATAACACTGGACTAATTTTGATTTGTTACTTTCATTTCTTGGGCTGGGGAGCCAATTATTAAACTTATCTTTTTGAATATAGCAGTGTATTGTATCATTTTTATTTTTATATTCAGGTTTTTTACATTGTTATGTAAATTTATTTGCATAACTAGGCTTGTTATATTACTGGTTGAAATAAATAATTAAAAATAAAATATAATTCATGTACATTAGGGAGTAAAGCTGTGTTCAAACCTGTTAAAAATTTGACGTCCTTCACGTTACCACAAGTTTTATTAAAAAATTGTTTGATTTTGCAAAAAATTTGGCTAGATCAAACATCATTTAACAGTTTCTTCTTACAATAAAGCTTATCAAATAAATAAAGTTTATCAATAAAGATTGTTAAAAATAAATCTAATTTTTTCGTCAAATATTTTTTCGGTATAAATATAAATTAAGTCAATGAATTTATTTTTAAACGCATCAAGTATGAGTTTTATGAAGCTATTTTTTAAATATTTGTATATATTATTAAGAAATTATTTATAAAAAATAAATAAATAATTGTCTGACGCGGAGATATATGTATTTTATATACCATTTCTATTATTTATGTTGAAAACCACAAAATATTTTTATTGCTTATAATATATAGAAAAAATATACGATACAGTATCCAAGTATCTTTACAAACAAATTTATTTTCATGTCGTTTAATAATCATTATTATATTAAAAGAGTTAAAGAAAGGAAGCCAGAACGATAAGTTTTATTAAAAAACTATTAAGATATAAATGGAATTTATCAAATATTGTGCAATTTATTTAGTATTGATGTTTGTTACATCTGCAAAAGCCAGGGAAGAAGAAAATGGACATTTGTGCGAAAAAATATTAATAGGAGAAACCGATGATGTAAGTAGCATTTAGATTTTAGTCCTATAACGAATAAGATTTTTTACAACTATTTAGGGACGCGAGTACGAACATAAAATACTGGTCTGTTGTCCAGGTTATACAGTAGATACTAGTGGAAAATGTATACCACATTGTGAACGCCCATGCATATATGGTTTCTGTAAAGATCCAAATGTTTGTGAGTGTAATGAAGGCTACAAAATAATTAAAGATGAGTGCCGTCCATTGTGTAAACAGAAATGTATCAACGGATACTGCAGTAAACCTAACGTATGTGGATGTCCAATTGGATTCGAGCTAGATGATAAAAATCTGACAGTTTGTATACCAATATGCAAACCGAAATGTCCCAAGTTTTCAAAATGTACAAAATCAGTTCCCCCTAACTCAAATCGATGCCAGTGTATAACTGGATATTTTGAAAATAAAATGAGTCAATTATGTGAACCTGTTTGTAAAATTAAATGCAATAATGGTTTTTGCAGTGCTCCGGAAACGTGTGGATGCTTTAAAGGCTATGAATTAGCTAAAACGAACAAAACTAATTGTATTCCAAAATGTGATCCAAAATGTCCATCTCATTCTTCATGTATAGCTCCAAACAAATGCAAATGCCATGATGGTTACATATTCAATGAAAAAAGTAAAAAATGTGATCCTATCTGTGTAGATCAAGTGAAATATTCTATATGTATAGAACCACCGAATACATGGGCTTGCATTGCGAATTATCAACATGATCGTAGGCTCGACAAGTGTGTACTGGAAACTTGTTTGTGCAATAGCAATGGATATTGTATCGACTATGAAGACAAATGCGAATGCTACGAGGGTTTTACAAAAAATCATACTACTGGACAATGCGAGTCTAATTGCCAACCAAATTGCGAACATTCCATTTGCGTAGCGAACAATGTATGCCAATGTTTGGACGGCTATCACAAAACTCATATGGATCATGTCTGTGAAACAAACGGTTTATGCAATGGTCTGCCATGTGAAAATGGAGAATGTTTAATAACTGGGGAATGCAAGTGTAAATCAGGTTTTGTAAAATCTTTGTCATATAATGGCCAATTACAGTGCGATAATGTACAAATATTCGTTGGAAAAGTTATGACAACGATATTAGGTATACCATTGTTATTGGCAACAATTGCACTTATTGCTGTATATGTTATTGCTAAAAAAAAGTCATATAACGTGGAAGAACAAGGTGAGACAAAAAGTCCTGCTCATATTTTTATTTTACGATAAATAAAATTTTATTTAATAATTTATTTTCAGAAATGATGTTGATAAACAACCACTAAGATTTATGCTCTGGTTGTATTATAAGCAGTGGCATTTATATGATAATATATTTAAGTATTATCTAATAAAATTTTATTTGGTCAAAAAAAAAAAAACTTTGAAAATGTTGAGTTTGTTTTACTAAAACCTAAGAAAAGAAGATTTGTGTACTTGAAAGGCATGCGCCATTTTTCTTTTCTTAGATTGTTTTTAATTAAACTTTCAAAAATAATAATAATTTGCGGTCCCTGATACATACATATGTAGCAGCACTGGTTGGTAATGATGTCAAACTATTATGAACCGATCTTCACGAAATTTAGCAGCGTGATTTCTAGTCCTACAAAACTGTACCGTACCGAATTTATTTCTGATAGCATTATTTATTAAGGTTTTAGGCGTACTAAACTGTTTTCCAGGAGAAGGGTTTATATGGGACCTAGTGTAAAATATGGGCCGATCTTCAAAAAACTTTACAGTGTGATTTCTGGTCCTATAAAACGTACGAAATTTTAGCATGATAGTGCTATTTATTACGGTTTTAGGCGTACTAAAATGTTTTCAGGGAATAGGATTTATATGGGGCCTATGGTCAATTATGGGCCGATCTTCACGAAATTTAACACTATCATTTGCAGTCATATAAAGCGAATTCTTGCAATTTATATCATTCCGTGCACTATTCCACCATTTATGTTAGTTTTTGTTTCAAAATTATCAATTTTTTTTAGGGTGGTGGTTCCACATTTTGATTCATAGCTCTAGTCCTACTGAACCGATGTTGCTGGAGTTTAATCCGAAACTGCTTAGGATAACTACAAGCAATTTGAGACCAAGTTTGTTCTTTTCTTTTGCGTTTTTCGAAAGTGAGCATACGGACGTGGCTAAATCGACTCAAGTAGCCAGAATATATATACTTAATGGGGTCTTAGATGTATAATAAAAAAGTTTCACACGGAATGACAAGCTTAGTATGCCCTCATTCACCACTAGTGGTGGTGGAGGGTATAACAAGGTGTACTTGGCGTTTGAATTTCTTTAATAAAGTCGCAATTTTTGATCGCAGGGATCTGAAATTTTTCGTGAACATGTAGTTTAATAAAACGAACAAACATCAATCATTCCGAATGTTGTTGTTGTTTTAGGTGACGATATGTATATTTATTTATTTACTAGCTGACCCGGTCCGCGTTGCTGGCCCTAAGCAAACATTAGTGTTGTATTACCAGACGACTTAAATTGATCTTTAAACGAAATTTATGCCTATCATAAAGTTTTTCTTACGAAAAAAGTGGGCGGGGCAAAATTTTCTTTCCGTAAAAACCTAAGTTGGACCATGGCGATCATTTTAAAGAAAAAATCGTCCAAATCGGTCAAGCCGTTCTCCAGTTATGCGCTTAATAGAAAAAGTGGGCGTAAATGTAGGCGTGGTAAATTTTTCTTTCGATGAAAACATAAAGTTGATTAATACGAATTTTGAAAGAAAAATAAGTCAACTCGATGGAGCCGTTTTCTGATTTTAGGTAAATCGAAAAAAGTGGGCGTAAAAGTGGGCGGGGTAAAATTTTCTTTCCGTAAAAACCTAAGTTGGACCATGGCGATAATTTCAAAGAAAAAATCGTTCAAATCGGTCAAGCCGTTCTCAAGTTATGGATTTTGCCACGCCCCTGCGCCCCCAGGCCATTAATTTAAATAATAACTATCCTATCATCTAAGTTGGACCAAATTACATATATATGCCAATTTTCATGAATATCAGTTGACTCGTTTTTGAGTTTATTCGAAACATACACAGTGACACGGATTTTTTATATATTAAGATATATAAAATATAGCTTTTACGAGACTTTGTTCGCCCGGAAAACTCCTTTTATATGAAATTTAATTTTTTTCTTTTATATCTTTTTAATCTTTTTATTTTGTACTTAAAGTAACTATATATTTATAACCCACGTTATATGTTCGGCCTTCAGGTACTAGCACGACCAGGTTGCTACGTCTTGGCCACGTAAAACTGCTTCTTAGATCAATTCCTGCTGTTTTCAAAGACTGACCCTGAGATTTATTAATTGCGAAGCAGCCTTTACCCTGCAGCCACACGATCAAGATATTCTTGGTAGTCTTTTTCTTTGAATTTCTAAAAAAATTTAAAATCTCAATACGAATGCGATTGTTTTAGATGATAAATTTATAATATAGACAGATTATTGTTGCTATGGAAATTATGAATAAAGCTAAAGCTTTATTAGATTTCAATACCATTTTCCTTACCAAAAGTTATCAATTATTGGATCTCCAATAAATAAATTCTAAAAACTGACAGTTTTGATTGCATATTAAATGGAATTTTTAAAATTATATAGTATGCAAAAATAGTGTAGTATGCAAAAATACTGGAATTAATAGCGAAAGTAAATCACTTTTTAAAAATATTTGCTTTGATATCGGGATCTATATAATAGTATCAAGCGTATTTTTCAATGTGTTGCGCAGAGCGAAAAAGTCACAGTTTTTTATAGATTTTGACTCGATTTTTTATGAAATTAAATAAAAATTTTTTTTTTATTAAAAAGAAAAATCACCTAAAATTTTCGAAAACGAATCTAGCTCAGAAGTCAATTTTTTAAAATAATTCATGTAATGAAATTGAGAAGACTGAGTTTCAAGTATTCCAATCCTATTCCATATATTCAATTTGAATACAACTTTTAAGACATTTATCCTCTGCTTCATTTCTTGTCGAAGTAACATTATGTTTCAGTGAAAATTTAATACATAATTAATACAATTTAATACATAATAAATTCCATTTTTTTTCCCCAATTTTTTTACATGTGTATTCTATAATATGTTCTTTAAACTTTAATTTTTTATCTATTATAAAACCTAGATATTTTATTTGTTCTACTTTTTCTTTAATTTGATCATTAATTTTAAATATTTGCTCGGAGTTCATATTTATTTCCATTGCTTTTTTGTAATTGTTTTCTATTTTTTAAATACGGTTCAAACCATTTAATTCTACATCTTTTATCACATACATATAGTTTTTCCAACATTATTTGTCTTTCAATTGTTTCAAATGCTCGATTAAAATTTAGAAATACTTTGTAAATTTTCAGTGCATATAATGATTGACCGGGAGCATATTACGTTTATTTTTGGTGCAAAAGCGCTATTTTTCTAAAAATTCATTCTGGTAACACAAAAAACTTCTGGCAGCACTATCATAAGTGGTCAAAAATCTTCATTTCTTTACAACTATACACAAGTATATTTATTTACATTAATTTTTTAATGTAAATAAATTTTGCTTAAGGTTTTTTTAGTGCAAACGAAGTAAAATTAAGCAAATTGCAAATACGTACATTTTGTTTTTGTGTTGTTCTAATGTGTGTATTTTTGCACACATTTGAATCGTTTGCACACTTTGTTTGCACTAACCGTCGTGATTACCATTACTGCCATCACTTTCCTTGTTTTTCAATATTTTTCCATTTGCTTATTACATAGTTTACAGTTGTTTCACATGAATACTTCTTACGAAAACCTGATTGATATTTTGACAATATGCTATTTTTTCCAATATATAATTCAAGTTGTTCTTTAACGACTTTCTCCAGAATTTTTTCACACGTCTTTAATGTATTTATCGGTCGATATTCTTCACACTTATTTGTTTTTGATACATTTTCTATTTTCATAGTTTATTTCCAACTTTCAGGAAATTCTCCAATCTCTAATGATTTATTTAAAATTTTTAATATTATTTCTCCTGTTATATTCCAGATTAATTTTATTGGATATGTTATCAGTCAGTTTTATTTTTCATTTGTTTTATGATATTCCTAAATTCTAAAATGTTTATTGCACGGAATTTGAAATTGTTGTTAACCCTAGTTATATGGTTTATGTATTCCACATGTTTAATTGAGTCTCTTATTGTTTTAATACTATCCACAAAATAATTATTGAAGTTACAAGATATTTCTTTGTTATCCTTATATTTTACTTGGTTAAATATCACAGATTTCATCACATTTTGTTTCTCTTTTATCACCAGGTCTTTGATCTCTCCACATTTGTTTTTGATTGCTTGCACTATTAATTTTGTTATTGATGTATTTACTTTTTTCGTTTTAAATTTTTAAATTGCATAAATTTCTTATATTTTTGTAACTTGTCTATGCTTGATTTGTATTCTGCATTTTTGCCGTTTGATATTTAATAAACTTTTCTTTCTACATTGACCGTAATTCATTATTAAACAACTTATTTACGTTATTATTACCATTTATTATTTTCTTACTTGTGATTTTTTGTATTGTCTCTTTAAAACATTTATCAAATAAATGTACATTTTGATTGACATTTTCATTTTTATCATATTTTATATTATTGCTTAACTCTGAGTTAAATGTTTCTTTGTTGTATTTAAATAATTCTAGTTCCTTATTTTCTATTTCTTGTAGATTATTATTATCACTGGTTATTTAGATATTTATAATTTCATGATCTGATATTTTATTTTTAACACTATGTTTTGATGAAATATTATAATTATGTGTTATTACATAGTCTATTACTGTACTGAAATTTTTTGTTACACGAGTTTATTCATTTACTATTTGTCTGAGACCGTTATCGTTTAATATACCTTGAATTAAATTATTATATGTTGAATATTTTGACCAGTCAATGTTAAAATCTCCTGTTATTATATCACAGCTATTATCACAGATATCTTCTATAACTTATTCAAAAATAAGTTATAGAATATAATATTAACTATTGTCTGAATCAAATTCATGATTGGACTTTACTTAACTCCTTAGCTCTTAACCCTTATAAGTCCAAGGGTATCATGTTTGGGCATAGAAATCATTTTTTTCCTAGTTTGCATATTATTCTAGACAATGTGCGTATTAGAGGTCTGCATTTGTGCGATTAAACGACACATGAATTCACATACCAGACTGGCCAGTAGTGTGTTGTGTGTGATTTTAGAATCATACACAATTTATTGTGTGTAAGAAATAACCTATGTGTGCAAAGCGTTCAACTATTTATGTGAGTGTTGTAAATACACTTGTGTGGCGATGTACATATTGTGTTTTATCAACACAAGATGTGTTTTGTGTTTTTGAATTTTTTTTATCGTATCGAAAACAAAATATTAGTAAAAATATATTGCATTAAAAGTGATACCAACTTTTTAGAAGCAAAAAGTAGTTTTAAATATATTTTTAAACAAATGAAATTTTTGTTAATTTTTTTGTTTTAATTTTTTTTAAATCAAGAGAACTTATAACATATTTTTAAACGTTAATAGATTATTTCTATTTTATAACGAGCTTTCTTTCTTAGCTTTGATAATTTTTTTAAGTTTTAAGTTGAACAATTTTAAATTTTTTTGACATTATTTAATTTTTTATCGATAATTTTAGTAAAATATTTGACGGTTTGCATTATAATAATTTTTTTATTTATAATTTTATTACTGTTATTGTTTTTGCATACAAAAATATACATATTTTTTACAACCATTTTATTTTCTTACTTTTTTTGTAACGATAGGGAAAATTATCAAATAGGGGAAAAACCAATTTTAACAAAACAAGTGTATGTGGCTGTGTTGATCTCTCATTTAAAATGATTGAGCGTGAATGACTAGCTCTCATTTTTTTACACATTTGATTTGTATATCAAATACACACACAACAATCATTTGGCTAGCAAGTACATTTGTGCAGACCTCTATTAAATACATATTGAAGTGTCAAATGAAGTACGCCGTTCGCAGTCGTTAAGCTTCCAAAAGATGTCCGTCATTTACCTCATGGGGCAGGCAGCAAGCGTAAATTGCAACATTCATTAATGTTAGGATGAATGGCTTAGGCTGGGTCTTTGAGATTTCAGTTAAACTAGGTTTAGTTAATCTGAAAAAAGATTTGTGCCGCCATTACCAAGTTTGTATACAAAATTTTGACGGAACAGCTTAAATTTGCTTAAAATGTTGGCCTTTAATGAAATATGTAATAAAAAAAAATCCAATTTTGCCGGAAAACTCCGAGTTTCAGACTAAATTAAACTAAGATTTTTCGCAGAACGTAACAGTTTTTGCATAACTAAAATTACTTTCAGGAGGGGAATTTATATTGGACTCATGGTCCAAATTCTGTAAAGGGATTTCTGGTATTTACAAAACATAAATTAGAATAAATTTCAATACAGCAGTGAAATTAGTTTAAGCGTTTACAGTGAATTTCAGAAGGCTGCTTAATATGGGATTTAAGGTAAATTGTGGACGTATATAACACAATTGCATAATATTTTTTCTGGCCATATGAAGCTAAGCCGCAATATCTATATCTTCTACGGTTTTAGGGGTATTTAGTTAATTCCCTAGAGTGGGCTTTATATGGGGCCTATGGTAAATTATGGACCGATCATCACGATGTTTATTAGTGTGTTCGTTTCTTTTGATTTTTTCGAAAGTGAGCGTGTTTTCAACAGACGTACATGACTAAATCGACTTAGAATTACTCAAGGAACCTCAAGGTCTCAGATGTATAAAAAAAAGTTTAAAACGGAATGACAAACTAAGTATACCCTCATTCATCACTAGTGGTGGTGGAGGTTACAAAAAAGTAACAAAACATATCAAAGATATTTTTATGAAAGTATCAATCGAAAACTGGTTGGATTTAATTGTATTGTCAGAATTTTAAAAAAGTACCAAAACATATTAGAAATACTTTTAAAATGAGAACAATTCGATTCAATTTCCGCTTAACTTACATTTAAAACAAAAACAAATTATAATATATTGCTTTTGGTTTACATGTAAATTTCGAACATGTACGCCTAAGAACGAAGTCTTCGTTCTTAAGCTATTATTGGTTTGGCGCATATGCCAAAAAGTCGTGAAAAATATTGCCACGTGCCGCATATTTTTTTTTTTTTTTAATTTTCTTGCTGTTATTTTATTCTGATATAGCTTAAACTACTTGCTTTTCCTACGACAATGAAGCAAAGCAGGAGTGAAATTTATTTTGTACGTTTTTGTTTGAGGAATTTACAGAATTCGCCAAACTGGGGCGTGTAGATCAAAACAATACTAAATAAACTTTAAAATAGTTCATGTGGAGCAAAATTAATGCTTAATATCTCAGAAGAGATAAAAAATTTCTTGACAGGTTTTGGATTCTGAAAGGTGGCATTCAAAGCAACCTATATAATTTTTTTAAATGGCGTAGGTAAAACCAATAATGAGCTGACGATATGCTTTTTGAATTATAATTCCATCTATCTTAGATACGTAGATATTAGGTTACATATGATTTTAGTCTTTTTTGTCCTTAAGAATATCGAATTTAAAAAAATCCTTTTAAATAGCAACGGCACTAAAATTTTTGCTTTGCTTAAATTTTTTGCAACAATATAAAAAAAATGTGTTTATTTATGAATGCTAATTTGACACTTTGATAGATAATAACCAAAAGCATAAAAATAGAGAGAGTAAATAATTTTCTTAATCTCACTGTGTGTATGTTCTCTGCTTAATCATTCAGCAAAGAACGATTTTGATGCAAGTAAAAAGTTCTTGTTTTATGCGTAACTTAATTTCTGCACTTAATTACATTTATTTAAAACTATTAAAAAATGATTAATGAATGGTTTTTTTTAACAAGTATAATTAAATTTTCGAGCCTGAGGTCTTTTTTTATCAAAAAACTTTAAACTCTTATTCTAACCAATATTTCTGCACTTCTTTGAGCGCCTTCTTCAGGGTTTTTTTTTTTCTTTTTTATATTACAAAATGTTAACCATTTTTTTTACCAAAAAAACATTAAAAAATTTTTTAAATTGAATAAAAAAAAAAATATTTTTCAAATCAAACTTGATCTATTACAATATAAATAAATTTTTTACTTCCGTTTCTATTTTTATAAATTAAACATCTATAATGTTGTGCTACATTTTCAGTGTCTGACTTAAAATTGATTCTCGACATTGTCGGTACCTTTACAATTTGTAACATTTCTAACATAATACAATTTATTATTTTCTGGTTTTAAAACTGTTGTATGTACATATTTTCCAAATCTTGATAATGGTTTAATTATACTTGATAAAATAAAGGTCGAATAAAATACATATTATCTTAATATTATTTGTATTTAAAAAATTTCACATACATAAGAATTTGGACTTTCTTGCAAGCGGGCACCTAGCGCTTTAGAAACATATTTTTTTTTTTTTTTTTTTTTTTTTTTTTGCAAAAAAAATAAAACAAGCCATAAATGATTAAAATCTGTTTACAACTTTTAATTTTATTCACAAGGCAAACAAATTTTAATTGAATTTAAAAATTTCTTAAACGCAATATTTGTATGAGAGCCCCCTAAGAAGTGGAGATAAAGTGCAAGTATGTTTTGGGAAAATGTGAAAATGTTAAGAATAAAAAAACTAATGCATGTCGGACAGTTATGGGGCTTTTTCTTCACTATATTTATAGTCTGATTTGAAAATTATATAATTTGTTGTAAAATTTCTCAGGATATATGAATATGTAATTTTGTTATTTTGGCCTCTAAGGCATGATATTGCATAAATAGATGGAATAAATAAAATTATGTATAAGAGCCCCCTTAAGCGCTAAGGGATGTTAGAAACAAATGATGTGGATGAAAAATAAACTGGGGTTGGTTCTTCATTTGACCCGTCTAGGATCATAAAAGGCGTTGAAGGGGAAAAATTTAAGAATTTCATTAAACCGCCATATTTTTATGGAAGGCCCCTAATAGATGGTGAAAAAAGGCAATTATGTTTTGAGACAATGTTAAGGACAACAAATAATGGAGGTCGGTCATTCATTTTATACCCCTAAGGGCGGTTCCTGGGCAATTATGGGACTTTTTGTTCAATATATTTCTAGTCTGCATTTACAATTTTGTATGGGAACACCCTTAAAAATTAAGTTAAAAAGCCAGGTGTCCTGCTTGACAGTTTTTTCAACTAGCACCGTGTAATTAATAATTCTCCCTGAAGAAATTGGTTTTTGGTGCCAATCTGTAAATGTAATATCTTGGTGGAAAGAGTTAAAAATTTTCTATTTCCCATTCCGAAATAATAATAATAGGAAATTAAATAAGCTTACAAAATTTTAATAGAATAATTTTTGTTTCCTATGTTGAATTTTTATTATTTTTCATAATTGACAATTTTGTTGTTTCATTAAAAAAAATTATTGTTTTAAAAATATCCAAATATCCCTATAGTAGCCATCCATTGAGACAGCGAAATATTGGATTAATAATAATTAATATTTTTATAAAATTTACCTTGGGCTTGAAAATTTATTACAATAACAACTTGTCAGGGTTGTATTTTTCTCAAAATACTCAAGACTTCTATTATAGTGTGAAACTGCCATAAAAGATGAAACAAGTTGAAAATAATATTAAAATTGATGGCATATTATTTCATTTTAAAAGATCAAACTATTGACACACATATTCTTCTACAAAACTACGGAGTTTGGTACTGCCAATTAAAATAATTTAAACCATATTTGAAGGGAAGAAAACAAAAATAACAAAAGTTAACAACGTAAAATCAAACTCAATTAATAACGAATATGGAGTACTATAAGGTTCAATTCCGGAAGGATTGTTATTTATAATATACTAGCTTAACACAGCACGCTTCGCTACCCTCATCATTAAAATAAAATATGTTATTTTTCAATACAAATCTCGTGCATTGTTTATGAAGTTATTTGTACCAATTTTGAATTCTCTTACTGTTACCATTCACCAGTCAAATAAATCCACAACACTCGCATGTAAAATACCACGGTATATATTGACGTGGAAATGGCATATAGAAGCAAAATTAACTCTTAAATGAAACTAAAAGCAATTCCAATTAATTGGCTTATCGGAAGAAATTCTGTTCTTAGTCTCGATTGCAAATTTCTACTTTACAACTCTATCTTAAAGCCAATCTGGTGCTACGGTATTGTTATGGGGCACTGCCTCATCCTCTGATATCAAAAAATTCACAGGCGCCAAAATAAACTTCTTCGAATAATCACAGATGCTCCCTGGTATGTTAAAAACTCAAATATTCACAAGGATCTCAATGTGCTATTAGTTAAAACTATGATGACGAAATATGCAGTAAAATGTTGAAAAAGGCTTGAACTGCACCCAAATCCACTGGCTTGAAATATTTTAAATTATGGCGGCCACGCTCGTTTAAGGAGAAGAAAGAGACACTGCACCCAATCAGAAGAGCGATAAGCACCTACATATGTGAACACAAACCGTGATGACGAAATTTTTTGTCTGGCACTGGCAGGACATAAAATAAACAATTAGGATAAGATTTGATTAATTATTGTTAGTTCATATTTAAAATATGAAGAATCAATATATATATATTGAAAAAAAAAAAAAAAAAAAAAAAAAAAAAAAATATTGATAACCATTCTTATTGTACCAAATTTGGACAATTTAACACTTACTGTTCCTTCAAATTTATGGGTTTCTATTTTGTGCCACGCTCACTTATCTAATTACGCCCAGTTTTTGACCGACTGATCACCAATCTATTTGTTCTAACTACAAAGGCAACTAATAAGAAATTATTTTAAAACAAAATTAATCAAAATATGTACATACATATATTTAAAATGATATAATTTTTTTAATGTAAGATTTTTATCAAAACAAAGTAAAAAATAAACGTTTAAAAAATTGGGCACATATTATTAATAGGTACATTACTAGGGAGATCGATTATTCGACTTTTTTCAAAAACCAAATATTCCGAACAGTTGCTATTTTAAAACCCCCGGTTTTCGGTTAAGCATTTTTAAAATAACCGGTTTTAATTCGAATACATAAAAACATAAAAATCTTTTATTGTTCGGATTGCTAGGCTTTGGAACTTGTTGCCATTTTCGTTACGGATTTTTTCTTATTCAAATAATGTTTTTCGGTTAAAAATTTTAAACTTCTTAAATACTCTTGATTAGCTACTGATGGATGGATGATAATTATGATATTTATATTTTTAATGTGGCTGGGGAGCCTTAATCTAAAGTGATGGTATATTATTATTTTTTATTTTGTTAGTTTTAATTATGAATTATAACTATAGATTAATGAATATTTTATACATGTAGCTTAAGCATTAATTACTTGTAATATTGATTTTTGGCCTTAATGGCTTAATATTACGTAAATAAATGGATAAATAAATAAATAAAATAAAACGTTATGGATAGGTAGGTATGTAGGTAGAAAGGCTGGTGTGAAGAAAGTAGGTGAAATAAACAGCGAAAGCATTAGAAAAGTTAAAGAAGACAGATAACAAAAGAAGATCGGACCAAACCCGAGAGAAAACCTCACTCAACACAACACAAATCTGCCTATGAGCGGCTAGCTCCCAGTCTCCTGCTGCGCAGCCATGCCATCCCCATTACGAATCCTATCAGACTCTCGAGTCCACAGCCCGGGACATCCCCTACAGCCATGTTCTGAAAACTGAATTCGAGTGACACTTATGTACATCAGAACTAATCTTTCAAATCAGGAAAAATTACTGTCATTTTTAAAAGAATTGATCTAAAAATCTCCATCGATTTCAATTTCACTCGATTTCGATTTCCAGAACATGGCCGATAAATAACATTATTAAAATAACCGGTTTATTATACCAACATAACCGGTTAAACCCGGTCGAATAAAAACCATAAACAGCTCAATAAAAAAAACCGCAAACTAATTGTTATATCAAATAATTGTAATGTGTAATCAGCAGAGCCCGTAAAAACTGCAACCAATTAGGATTGCGATCATGATTTCAACCAAACTGATTATAATTTTTGATTACAAAATGATTTTAAAATTGCAATGATTGCATTCATAAGATTGCAATATCTACATTTTGATTGCAATCATTTTTTTGATTGCAAAGAATTATTATTCAGCTTATTGCGTAAGGCGTTGTACACAGAAGATGTGTTCTTTAATCTTAAGCGTCAACGACAACGCGAAGTAATTCCATATTTTGATTCTCGAAAAAAACGAACTTTAATTAAAAAAAGCTAAAACAAGTCCGATCGAAATCACAACTATGAAATTAAAACTTTTGCATGGGAATGTGTGACAGACATGTATAAATTGTTTTCAAAAAATTTATTGCATTAAAAATCAAAAAATTGATTGTAATCCTACATGTGATGGTAACCGATTTTAAAAACAACACGACTTAAAACCGGTTATAGGTATAATTTTCATTTCTTATTTTCTGTAATAATTTGTTTTAAACAAAAAAAATTAATGCTTTAATACAGATATTGATTTTAATTAAAATCGGTTGATTTTTATCACATATTTTAAAAAGTATCGTTTTGAAATCGATCGATTTTCATCACGTTCCTGAATAAAACAAAAATTAGAGAAAAAGTTTTAAAATTATGAACATAGGTACTTATTACTTTGAAAAACTTAAAATAAAAAAAAAAAAGAATAAACACATACATATGTATGTATGTATGTATGTACGAACGTACATAAATAAAATTGATCTTAATTTGAAACCAAATACTTAAATGTTTTTCGTATAATCTATAAATTGCTGTGAAATTTTGAAACTTAAAATATTGTTCTACTCCATAACATGAAATTCCAAACATTTTCACTTATGAAGTGCCGTTCGTATGTATGTATGTACGTAAAAGTACAGTCAATAATAAACCCAACAATAACAATTTTGAACAGCGTGCGTTTGTTTATGTGTATCGGAACGACAAACTTACGTCTAAAACGATGCAACAATAGCAAAACACTAAACAATATTAAATTAATAAAACTACTTACCATGGCGGGCCAAGGCGCAAAACCTTTCATTTTTGCCCTGGAAGAAAGAAAAATTGTTAATAAAAATGTATATGATAACAAATTAATCGTAGAAAAAACGCGCGGATTTTTTGTTCCTCTTCGCACTGCTACTATGAGCAGCAGCGTAACTAAGAGCAGAAGCAGAGAAAAACTATTTACGAAAATAAACCAAAATAAATAAAATTTACTTTGGCATTTGATGTAGTAAACATTTCTGTGGCTATTGGCTTATTTTTTTTTTGTCGAGAGAAAAACTAATTCTTTTTTCGAATGTGAGGTTATGTTTAAGCGCCATTTTTTCTTAATAGTTTTTCCAATTGTCTCTTTCCACAATAGAACCGCTTGTTGTTTCTTGGCCAATTTTTCTTGGTGACTTTGTAAGACTTACCATACTAAATCCTTTGGCTTATAACATAATATCTCCTGTGTTTCAGCTCCCCCGGTGCTCTTTGTAACAGGAAGCGATTGCTTTTTAGCTTTCGACATTATGTTATCAATACGAAATTGGAATTTTATTTTGGTTGCCTTAATTTTCCCAACAATTTGTTTTCTCGTACACACTTTTAATTTATTTTGTCCCCACACTATTTTATTACGTTAACTTCAATTTGTGTCAAATTTAAACAATTTACTTTGTATTAAAAACGAAAAATTGTAGAAATATTTCTTTAGTTATTCTGTCGTTTTCTTTTCTGATATTTTTCTGCTGCTGCCGTCAATGGTTTATAAGAAAAAACAAAAATGGCGACTTGGGGGTAAAAACGAATATTTGTCAAATTATAACGAATAACGATAACACTACACAGTTGTATTTATTAAATATAATTGCTGTTGGATATTCACAGCACTGCCAACATATAGAACAAACTTAAATAAAGTACATAAATATTTTCCATTTTATTTAGAATTTTTATAAAAGGTTTTCAGCTTTTTTTTAAGTTTGGAGGAATAGTTTTATTGATTAGCTGAACTTTTTTTTATAAACTATTATAACTTTTGACTAAAAATAGTTGCACTCAAAAGAAATGTCGTATAAAAATGGACTAGTTTTATCTTACACTGCAGCCACACGATCAAGTTGTTCTTGATAGTGTTTTACATATACAGTTTGTCAAAATTGGAAGCTTTGACGTAGGCTGCACGCAAGTTTGAAGCAATTTACATTCAAGATGTCATCAAGAGAACAATTTATAAAGCCAAACAAAAAATTTTCTCACCAAACTTGTAATCTGCTGTTTTAAACACTAAGGTCTTACTTGTAACAATATCAAAGCTTCAACAATGCCACAACAATAAACAGTGAGTTTATCTTTTCTTACATTCCCCTACAATTGGCTGTTTTTTTCCAACTCGAATTGTAGTTGTAAAAGGGTAAAAAAAAAACAAAATTAAAAAAACAAATTGTTTAATAAAGCAACTTGCCATTTCAGTTTTTTATTTGTCAAGCACATGCAAATATTTAGAAACTAGCTTTCCTTCAACAATAAATTTTAGTGTTTTTATCAAAAATAAAAATTGGGAATTTAGCACGTTATTAATAAATCTGATAATAATAATAGTATTATTGCTTAGAAAATTTTCAAAAAACGATGAAGTCGTATGGGATGTCAATTTTTTTTTTCGTAATACTTGTCATTTTTATAAAACATTGCATATTCATTGAGTTGTTTACATGTATTAATACAAAGTATAATTGTGTTAACCAGCCTTAACCTAGAATGCTTCATACGGAGTGAGGCTAATTCACAACAGACTTTAATGTTTCTAAATTCCATTTCAATCTGTTAAGGGCAGTAAATATTCCCCTAACTAAAGCATTTGAAAATGTCATAATTAAAGTAAAATTTATTATATTTTGGAAAATTAAAAAAATATATCTTTCCCCAAGTTATTATTAAGTCAAAATACCTTTTTTCAATAAATTTCGTGTTCTATATACCTATGAATCTCATATTAATTAAAATTTTTAAATTAAGATTTCTTAAAAAAGGCGTGAAGTTGACATTTTTGGGATCAACATTAGTAATATTCAAGGCGAATTCAAAAAGGTAAGTGCAACTCGTCAGCCGTTCATCAGCTGTCTCCACGGCGAATTGCAAACATAATTCCTAAACGTCAAAATATACGTTTGTTTATGTTTTGTGCTAAAGTACCCTACAAGAAGACCACAGGTCATTTTACTAGTAAAATGGCCGGTTATTATGTCCACTATATTGGATAAAGTTTATATTAGCTTATTAAGAGCAAAATAAAAAAAAAACAAACCGAAACTCTTGTGTACATGTGATTTTGACTCTCTTTCCAACTAATTAATTCCACTCGACTATGGAACATACGTTGCTACTATTGACTAGGTTATTATTTTGGAACCATATTTAGACATTGGAACCAGAGAATCACTAGTACATTTAAGAAAATCTAGTCTACACTTTTGGTACTTTTTTCAAGAAAATGTCGAATGGGTTTTTTTTTTTAAAATTAATAAATTTTTTAGAAAACTAAAAATACGTATTCATAGCAACATTTTTTTTTGTATTAAAGGCAAATAACGAAGTGTTGACACTTCGTTGATAATGTCGACAAGAAGTCACAAAAATTGTCGAGAAGACTAGTGACACGGAGACACATGCACCCAGGTTTCCTTCAGGGAATCTACACATATTTTAGCAAACAATGTTTTGTCGCAGTATTAGTAAAAACACTGTTTGGCCTTTTATTGAGGTGGGTTCCGACTTAGACTAATTAGTTGTGAACTAAAGCCCAACTATAATGCACATAAGCTCGCTTAAGCAACTGTGCAGATACATGTTAATCAATTGTGTAAAACTAAATTGAATTTAAGGAAACTTTTTGTTAAGTTTAATGAATCTGTCATTTGCTTAAGCAAAGTTCGAAACTAATCGCACATTCCGTACAGAATCATATGTTTTATGATTTTATTTTTGAAATGTATTTGAGTCTTTTCGGTAAGTTTCGGCAGTAGCTTTAGCTTGCTCAGGCATATTGTAGTTGGGCCAATAGTATTTATTTCACGGAATAAAGGTCTAGGGCAGTATTGCTCAGAAAATTATTCAAATATACATATGTAATATGTAGTTGTATTTCTGACATATAATGAATAAAACTAAGATAAACTATATATTTATTTAATTTTTCAAATATTAACTACAGAAAAGCTTTTTATTATATTACAATAACTTATTTCATTTCTTGGTATGCATACGTTTGTAGTTTTGATAGGTATTCCGAATGCTTTAATAAATGGTTAAATAGAATATCAATATTTAACTGATTTGTACTTGGTCCACCATATTCAGCAGGTAGGCATTCATATCCGACCATATTACGCAGCTTATTGAAATTTTTCCCGTCGTGCATAAAAATCTAAAATAAAATAACAATACCCCTTTTAAGAAAATATAAAATATCTATAAAAAAATATAATTTATTATTAATAAGTGAATTTTCTTATATACATACGCGTTTCGGCTTATTCCCTTTATAATAAACCGTCGAGTTCTTTTAATTGCAAACCAAAATAAATACAAATACTTATTCTGCTTAATAAACTTTATTGTATTTAGTATGTAAGTTTACATAAATTTACATACGGATATCGTATTTACATAAGTTTATCGACTTCTGCTAGTAACCAACTAAACCCCTTAATGACTGTAAATTATAGTTAATAGGTGCGTTCAAGAACCCAAAAGTTTTTACTAATTTTTACTGAACTTTACTGCATTTTACTAAATTTCATTAGTGTACACAAAATACAGGATATGAGAACACAAATTGAAAGCGTTAATTGACAGTTCTTGGTCTGAGTATATTCAAATTTTTTACTGCAGAAATTTTTGCAGTAAAATTTAGTAAATCAAAAAAATATGTTTCAAAAAGTAAACAAACGAAAGTAACAAACCAAAAGGATACAAATTGTAAAGAAATTCTTTTAAAAAACTAAAGTTGAAATAAAAATTAAGCAATAACAACAAGTTTATAAATATTATTTAATTAAACTTCTTTGTGATGCATTTATATGGCTGTGATGCATTTATATGGTTTGGATTTCCTTAAACTGTTCGTGTTATATAATGTATTTAATGAGTACCTATAGGAAAACGATTTAAGAAGCCAAAAGTGGAAACATTATTCAACACTACATTTATATCTCATCACCTTTTTTCTAAATCTTGCGAGTTTTTACAAATTTTCCATTCGCGTACTTTTTTGGGCAACATCTTTTTTTGAGAGTAAGTTTTTATTTTCTCAGTAATTAGTCATTTACAGCATCATACTGTAAAAGTACTCGAACGCACCTAATTTTATGTCTAGTAGTTTTTTCAACTTTCTCGTAATACTTATAATAAACATTAAACACTTAAACACTTTAGTCTATTTTTAGGCATAAAAAATACAATTATGCATAAAAATTATTTTATTATTCGGTCAGTCGGAGTTACTTCACAACAATAATCTCACCACACCATCTTCAATCGTTGACAAGGACCATGGTGAGAACAACAATATAAATCCCACAGCTATTTTGATCAATTCCAACAACCCATTAGTGTGGTGTTCAGTTGATGTACGACCGAATACATGAATAAAAACCCTTCATAAAGCAGCGGTATGCGCTGGTTTGTCTGAGTTACGAGGTTTTTGGGTTTTTACATTTATTTGTCGTGTTTTTTTTACCAGTGCTGCTCAAATGCAAAAATTTGGCTACTAAGAAGTATGTTTAAAATGGAGAAAATAAATAAAAAACAATTTTCTAGAAGTAAAAAAAATAAACAACAATTTTTACATTGAAATCAAATGTAAAAATATTGCGTATACCACATACACGAGTTTGTGTGATTGTATTTTTGATCATTTACTCCTGCCCACAAACTGAACATCTTGTATTCATTCTTTTATAAATAAACAAAGTTAGAAAGGCAACGCTTAATACAAATTCCAAAAAGAGAAAAACATAAACTTTTTTTTAATTGTTTAGTCCTTCAATTGCTTAGTTACACGCATGGCCGATTTAGTAGGTCTGCTCGAAACGCCTGCTGATTTTTTGTAGAGTTGGGTTTTTATCGTGCAATTGTTGTTGTAGCAATTGTTTTTGACATCTTGTCAATTTTTTACACAAACAAATGCATTGGGCTTTGACATCTTTAACATAATTTACAGAAACAAAATCCGTGTTGTTTTTTCTATTGTTGCATTGTTGTAGTCATGCGCAGACCTACTAATTGGGCCAAGGTTACACGTTGCAAGTCTTATTGATCAGCTTGCTAATATAAAGGCGAAAGAGAAAGACAGCAAATCGTTTCTTTCCTCGTCTCTCTCGCCTATAAAGTAGGAAGCTGATCAATAAAGGCCATGTCATATAAAACTTTTGCTTCGCGTTGCGTTACCGATTCGCTTTGACATCTAAGATAAAATATACATACTTATACGAAATATGTCACATAAAGCGAAGCGAAGCAAAAAGTTAGCCAACTCTCATCTTTTAGCGCGCTTTGACAATTGGCTAGTATAATTTTCTTTTTTTAAATTTTTTTTGCCAAATTCAATTCTAAAAAACCGTCCAATTAAATTTTTAACTTTTCTTTTTATAACAAATAATTAAATGTACAAATTACCAACCGCTTTTATAAGTAAATAAACAATGCGTGAGTGTTGTCAAAGTTTTCATTGTGTCATATACCTTTTGCTTTGCGTTTTTCTGCCAAAGGTAGAAACGTCACGCAATGCGACAAAGTTGTATCTGACACGGCCTTTATCTTTTTGCGCGCTTTGACAATTGGCTAGTATAATTTTCTTTTTTTTAAATTTTTTTGCCAAATTCAATTCTAAAAAACCGTCCAATTAAATTTTTAACTTTTCTTTTTATAACAAATAATTAAATGTACAAATTACCAACCGCTTTTATAAGTAAATAAACAATGCGTGAGTGTTGTCAAAGATTTCATTGTGTCATATACCTTTTGCTTTGCGTTTTTCTGCCAAAGGTAGAAACGTCACGCAAAGCAACAAAGTTGTATCTGACACGGCCTTAAGACTTGCAACGTGTAAATTGGGACTTAACCCTTCGTCTTACTCATGAGTCTGACCAGACCTTTTTCAATGCATGTTGAATGGAAAATCAAAACATTTTTAACACGGAGGCAGTGTGGCCGTTTTGGCATTTTTGCAGTTAAATTTAGCATTAAAAACTTATATTTACCTGCAAAATTTTCATTTAGCAGTTGTCATTTTATTTAACATTTTTGGAAAATATTTTAGCTTTTTTAGCATTATTTAGTTTGAAAATTTGGACGAATAGTTTTATTGATTTTACTAAAAAATTTTATAAATTATAATAAATTTTGACTTAAAATAGTTGCACCAAAAATGAAATTTCGTATGAAAATGGATAATTCTTATGTTAAGAAACAGCTTACCTGTCTTGTTAAAAAAATACAATATTCTGGGAATATTAGAGAAATGGCCCTTTGATATAAAATATTATTTGACGATATAAAAGTACAAGGAAATTTCACTTAGTATTTATATAAAAATTCAATGGTGCCAATTTTTGAAAAAATTGTTTGCTCTTAACTGCCAAAAAAATGATTTCTTAAAGCCTCAACTTTTCTTAAACTATAAAAAATAAAATTACCTAAACAATTTTGTATATCATGGAAATAAATCGTTTAAATTTTGCATGTATCAGAGGTTTAAAATTTAATCTCAACTACCTGTGCTACATATTTATTTGTAGGTATCAGATGCTTTACCAAAATGTAGCCACTGGCTTAAATATTACCAATCATTTCTATTTCGTTACAAGATTAGTCACTGAAATGTATTTAGTTTCAAATAAAATTTCATACTGGTAATAAATTTTTGACAGAAATCTTTAAAAAATTTAAGCATTATTTTAACATTTTTTAAAATAATTTTTACCATTTTTTGGCCAGGTCTAATGCCAGATTTAGCTGCAAAATTTTTTTAAACCTGGCCACACTGCACGGAGGGCTAATGAATTTCATCAAAGCAGGAGTATTGCAGTCGTTGTTGTTATTTTGGTAATGTTTGCAATTTTGTTGTGGTACACTGGTAAAATATAAATTGTTTTGAGATCAAAATGTGTTAATGTGTTTTTTTCAGCTTGTTTTAAAAACTAAATAATATAATATATATTTGTTAATAACAACATAATCAATAAAAAAAATTGGATTTTGAAGTTGTCACTTACGGCCTTTTCGATTTTAGGTGACCATATGTATATTTAGTTTTTACCGTTATTGAAAACTTGATGGATTATATCATAATATGTATGTCTTAAATTTTTTACTGAATTTCTTTTTATTGCATTTTTATGTACATACAGTTTGAAGAACTTTCCAAAAATGTCTCCAAGTGTAAAGCAAATTATTTACTCTCTTTAATTCATTATGGCCCTAATCATGTAAAACGCAACGCAACGTCAAAGAATACATTGAAAGCACAAACAATGTCATAAATATTTTCTACAAAAATTCACATTGCGTTTTAAAATTTCAAACGCTGCATTGCTTGTGGCGTTGAAAATTTTAAAACGGCACATGAATTTCTGTAGCAAGCCAAAACAAAATTACAAAATATTTATGACATTGTTTGTGCTTTT
The DNA here is from genome assembly GCA_943735925.1 of Pollenia amentaria. Lineage (NCBI taxonomy): Eukaryota > Metazoa > Arthropoda > Insecta > Diptera > Polleniidae > Pollenia > Pollenia amentaria. The sequence goes on from OX031007.1 coordinate 832,870, forward strand.
AATGCATTTCTTTGGCGTTGCGTTTCACATGCTGGAATAAAATAATTCTGTCGAAAACATTATTGGAGATTATAGAGTAATATTTTTTTGTGCAAAAAAAAAAAAAAAAAACACCAAGTCCCTTTTTTTGTTCGATTAAAAAACAAAATTAAATAATAATATTAACTTTTTTTTTTACTTACAATTTAAACTTATAAGAAGGAAAACCGGAAATAAGCTCTAAAAAAGTGTTTCATGCTCATTAAATATTTGAGTATCCACTCGATTCAACGTTATTCGATTAATCGAAGAAATTGTTCGCCATTATTAGATCGAAGAATTAAAATGGTAGCATGTCATAATGTCCTGTGACATAATGTCCATGAACATTATGACGAAATCAATTAGTTGTTGATTCCATTATTGTCAAGCTCTGGGACGAAAGGTTAAAAAAAAAAATTCGAATTTCAAAATCCTAAATTTAAAACTCCCGAATTTAGGAACTTTAGTTAGCAAAGCCGTTGTTTGTAATACCATCGAGCTTAAAATACCTTGCGCAAGGGCGAAGGCCGGCTAGGCGGGGAAGCTTGTATACAGCGAAGCCGGTGTTTGTTATACAATAAAATTCTCCTCTATGGTATACAAACACCGACTTTGCTAACTTAAGCTTACCTGCATTGCGGGATTATGGCTTCAATCTGGAATTCTACATTTGAGGTATCGTTTACTTCGTCTGAAAAACCTAAGATTTCCTAGATTTACCAAACCTATAGAGTAGACCTTTAAAATAAAGAAAATTAACAAATAATAGTGCTATATTCTATATTAGAATACTTCCGGAGTAGACTTTATATGTGACCTATGGTAAATAATTGGATGATCTTCAAGAAATTTGAGTCTTATAAAAGTATGACTGACCAAATTTTATTAAATTAGCATTATTTGTAACGGTTTTACGCATATCCGAGAGTAGGCTTTATTTGGTACATGTACTGATTTTTTTCAATAATACTGTTTTATGCAAAACACCCAAAACAGTATGAAAATGTTCTGTTTTTTACACTTTAAACTCTAATGTAAGGATTTTTTATGACTATTTTTTGGGTCAGTCAAAAAAAAAAAGATATTAAGCAAAATGTTTCAAATGGTAATGACCCAATTTGTGGCAATGAAAACACTTCAGCGGTCTGTTCTTTTTATATTGTGGACCTTCTTCTCACCTTCTTCGTCGGTACCATCAATACGCCTTTCAGATTCATCTAATAGTTTTTCCATTAGGTACTCTAAAGAAACTGTTTCTTCTGGCTTATCTTCAATTGACGTCACTAAGAAGGAATAAGTTTTAGGCAAACTGTTGAGTACCATAGCCACCATCGAACTATCCTTAATATCTTCACCACGATCTAATAATTGATCACGCATAAAGTATAAACAATGCAAATGCTGCTGCATGTTTTCTCCATCTTTTGTCATATAATTTACGAAGTAAATGTAATTTCGATGTCATTGGCTTACGTTCATGCACTTCCTGTAATTTAATCCACATTTCCTTAGCTGGTTTGAGCCCTCTAATAAAATGAATTTGCGAATTCTCAACACACACACAGTGGAAGCGGACTGGGCCCATAACCTATTGGAACAATATCCCATTTAAGAGCTCAAACACAAAACTTCTGTTTTGTATAAAAGTCAAGAGAGTAATAATAATTGGGAATTTAAGTTAAAACGTCATAGAGAAATCTTATTAATAATTAATTTTGTATTCCCGAAAATAACTTTTGATAATAAGATTTTATTTAAAAAATTTCTTCAATAAATTATACAAAAATCGTAACTATATTGATATAAAAATTTAAAAAATTTTAAACACAAGCAGATATTTTGTTGAACTTAGTGAATATGGTCTCAATGATATTAGAAAATTAATCTAGGAGACAATAATTTTCTCAAATTCTATACGATTTGTGCAACTATGTGTGTGGTGAAAATTCCTTTAAATACCAATATTTTTAAAGAAAATCCTCCTAACACAAATAATAAATTAATTTTTTAAGCAAAGTTAGGGTTTTCTCTCTTTTTTTCTCTATTTTGATGTTACTCATTCTTATATGGCTTACAGATTGTTAATGTTTTCCGTTAATTTTTGCAAAAATTTTATAACAAAGTAACAAATAAATCAAATTATTTAATCATTACACATTGGAACATGAACTTCGGCCAAATGCTTCGTTTGTGATGTTTGCTTTATAAACGCACATGGTGCTATTTCATATATGAAACGTCATTTTTTTTTTTTTTTTTTTTTTTTCATTATTTATTTATTGAATCTTCATATATTAAATATGAACTAACAATAATTAATCAAATCTTATACTAATACTTTATTTTTGTCCTGCCAATGCTAGATGAAAATTTTTCTCTTCACGGTTTCTGTTCACATATGTAGATGTTTAGCGCTCTTCTTGTCTGATAAGTCCTGCTGTATCTCTTCTCCTTAATCTAGAGTGGCCGCTGTAATTTAAAATATTTCGAGCTAGTGGATTTGGGTGCGACTCAAGTCTTTTTAAATATTTTACTGCATAGTTCGTAATAATAGTTTTTACTAACGGCACATTGAGATCCTTGTGAATATTTGAGTTTTTAACATACCAGGGAGCGGCTGTGATTATTCGAAGAAGTTTATTTTGTCGCCTTTGAATTTTTTCGATATTAGAAGCCGAGGCAGTGCCCCATAACTGAATACCGTAGCACCAAATTGGTTTTAAGATAGAGTTGTAAAGTAGAAGTTTACAGTCGAGACTAAGAACAGAGTTTCTTCCAATAAGCCAATTAAGTTGAATTGCTTTTAGTTTCATTTGTGTTAGTTTTGCTTCTATATGGCATTTCCATGTTAAACGCCGATCTAGATGAATTCCGAGATATTTTACATGCGATTCTTGGGGCACTAATTGATTATTGATTTTAATAGGGGAACATGACTCCCGACGCAAGGTGAATGTTATATGTACGCATTTTTGCTCATTAACCTTTATCCTCCATTGTTTTAACCACTTTTTCAGTTCAAATATATGATCCTGCAAGTAGCGAGAAGCTTCATGACAGTTTTCGTGCACGCTTAAAAAAGCTGTATCATCAGCAAATGTTGAAGTTAGGGTGTGGTTGTTTGTTGGCATGTCTGAGGTATATATTAGGTATAACAGTGGGCCCATGATGCTTCCCTGAGGGACTCCAGCGTCAATTGGCTGAGGAGAACTTATAAAAGCACCTTCTTTAATAATAAACTTTCGACCGACTAAGTAGCTTTCTAACAGCTTGTGTGTGTTTACTGGTAAATTTAGCTTCAATTTATGTAATAAGCTTGAGAAACATCGATGAAGAGGGCGGAACAATATTTTTTTTCTTCAAAGGTTTTTCTTATGGCGTTTACTATACGATGGGTTTGTTCAATTGTGCTATGTTCTCTTCTAAATCCGAATTGATGGTTTGGAATACATCTATTTACATTTAAAATTGGGGTTAATTTTGACACTAACAGCTTCTCAAACAGCTTTGATATATTAGAAAATAAGCTTATAGGTCTATATGACTCAACTTTTGCAGGATCCTTTCCTGATTTAGGTATCATGGTAACTAATGATACTTTCCATTCCTGAGGGTAGTATTCAAGGCGTAAAATAGCATTAAAAATAAAGAGAATAATTTTCTTTGCTATGCTGGGTAGCTCCAAAAGCATTTTGTTACTGATCTTATCAAAACCAGGGGCTTTCTTCGGGTTTAAATCATGAATAGCCTTTTCGATTTCTCTTATCTCAAATCTTAGTGGAACAGCTGCTCTAACAGCAACAGGTGGTAACTCGACCGCCATATCGAGAGATGTGTGAGCGGTAAATACGGTTTTCAAATGATTAACAAAAAGATTTCCTTTTTCTATATCATTTCTTGCCCAGCTTCCGTTTAAGTTTCTTAATGGTGGTTTAGTGATAACTGGTCTTTTAAGATTTCTAGCTGCGCGCCATAATGAGTAGTCTGATTGTGGAGTTGCATCAAGTTCCTTAAGATATTTTTCAAAGGATGCAGTTTTTTGGGACTGCAGTAACTTTCTTAGCCTTTTTGTGCACTCTTTTAATAAAGTCTTAAGTTGGGGGGATCTGTGCAATTGCCACTCTCTTCGAACTCTCCTTTTTTCAGTCAATAGACGCTCGACATCTACAGAATATATGATATTGTTTTTGGTTTTTTTGAGGGTTGTGCTGGAATGTTGAACAGCTAGTTTGAGATAACTGTCAAAATTAACAATAGCGAGATCCACGCTCTCCGGTGTGCTAAGCGGAATATTTTCTGTGCAATGGGCACTAAGATATTTTTTATATTTTAACCAATTTATTTGTGAGGGTGATTTGGATAAGTACCCAGACGGCGATACGATTCTATTTGGAATCATTATAGTAACAATTGTAGGTGTGTGGTCGGAAGATAATTCTAAGGAAGCCTCAACATAAATCGTTTCTGCGGGGATGTTTTTAACCACTCCAAAATCTATGACATCTGGAACTTTTTGCTGATCAGTAGGCCAATATGTTGGTTCACCGCTCGCGACCACATTTAGATCCATTTTACGAATTGTGTTAAACAAAACACGACCCTTAGGCGTAATAAGTCGTGACCCCCAGAAAGTATGTTTAGCGTTATAATCGCCAGCAGCCAGGAAGCAGGGTCCTAATGCTTTGAAGTATTTATTATATTGGCTTTCTGATATTGAAAATCTAGGTGGTGAATATATTGATGAAATAACTAGGTTTCGATTTAATTCCTCAACGCAAATGGTCGTTGCTTGGAGATAATCTTCACGATGATCACACATTAAGTAGTGTTTTACTCGGTTTTTTATCAAAATGGCAGAACCTCCACAAGCTCTACCTCGAGGGTCCTTGGTATCATATAATATATAACCATTGATTTTAAACGTATTTCTCGAGGTCAGATGAGTTTCAGAAACCATCATAACATCGATTTGTTTATTTTTAAGGAAGTATTCTAGTTCATTTTTATGTTGGCGGATGCCGTTTGCGTTCCAAAAGCAAATTTTTAGACAGTTCATGGCTTATTTAGTACAGCTTGCAATAACATCGATTGCATTCTTAACATTTCTTGCATCATGTTACCCATTGTGTTGGTAAAATTGTTAACGGTTTGCACTAATGTTTCCATGGTTTTTTCTAGCCGAGTTAAATTAGAAGTGGGAATTTCGTCATTATTTGGTAAATCACCTTGCAATGGCATATGATTAGATTAACTGTAAATGGGATGCGTTTCATTTTTTTTTAGCTTAACGTCGCCGGGCTCTAACTCCACTCGAAATAGTGGTTGGGGATTTTTTTCCCTATTTTTAATATTTGTAATGAAACGTCATAAAGTGTATTTCTATGTTTTATTGTTGGTGCATATTAAATCGAAAGTTTAAAATATTTATTAATTTAACTAAATAGTAACATACGTTTTCTCCAAAAAAAAAAAAAAAGATGAAATGTTTTTTCTTGATTGTACTGTTTTTTTTAATTCATGGTACTTTTTTCCGACTTTTAAGTCTGGCTACCCTATATGGGACTCACTGTAAATTATGGACCGATCTTCACGAAATTTAACTGTGTGAATTTTAGTACTATAAAACTGTGACGTACAAAATGTTATTGCAGTAGCATCATTTGTTACGGTTTAAGGCGTACTAAGCTGTTTTCCGAGAGTAGGCTTTATATGGGGCCTATAGAAAAGTATGGACCGATCTTCACGAAATTTAACAATATGATTTCTAGTCATATAGAACGAACTTGTGCAACATCTTACAGACGGACATGGCTAAATCCAATTAGAATTACTCCACAATATACATCAGGGCTGTGGAGTCGGAGTCGGAGTTGAAGAGTCGGAGTTGAGGTTTTTGTACCGGAGTCGGAGTCGGAGTCGCAGTACCCAAAAAAATGCGCGACCCCGACTCCAAAATTTTTCGGCATAAAAAATTTAAAAAAATTTCTAATATTTTCCAATATAAAAATTCTTCGAAATTGGCGATGCAATATTTTGCAGATCAATATGAATAAGTAGATTTTAATTTATTTTATGATAAATAGTTGATTCAAGTACTTTACTATTTAAGTATATTTAGGTATATTTTTATACGTGCGGGAAAAAGTCTAAATTACATTAGCAAAACTTATACTCAGTTATTGATCTAGTTGAAAAAGGTGTGTGATTTTTTAAATAATTTACTCATGCTTAAAAAATGTTAATGACAGGAATTGCCAATAATTTTAATATCAGAATTTTTTAACCATCAACGCTGAAATATTTTCAACATTGTACAGAATAAGTGTTGCTATAGCGCATAAATACTAGTATGTATTAGACAAATTGTGATGTAAAATTATTTCTCTTTTGTGTAGAAACATCTTTATCGGCCTGCCGTTAATTCCTACCATAACACTCATGTTTTTCTTACGCACATTACGCGGGGATTCCCATAATTCGTTAAATAAAGATGTTTCTACACAAAAGAGAAATAATTTTACGTCTCATTCATTTCGCATCACGGTTAGAGTAGGAGTCGGAGTCGGAGTCGTGAGTCGGAGTCGGAGTCGGAGTCGCACTTAAAAAATTTCAGCGTTTGGAGTCGGAGTCGGAGTTAGTACCTTTTTCGGACGACTCCACAGCCCTGATATACATACATACATTTAATGGGGTCTGAGATGATACCCTCATTAGTATACCCTCATTTACATTTAGTGGTGGTCAAAAAAATGGAGTCTTACTGCCGTATTCATGCAAAACATTTCGATTTCAAACGTTTTTTTAATACTAAATTTTCATAAAATTTTTTTTTAAAATAGATTTCAAATCCAAATTAGTTTTTTATGAACTTTTTTTTTAATTTTTTTTCTTATGCTAATCCCGCGAAGCTCTTCGCATGTTTGCAGGAGACCAGAGTCTCGGGCGGGAATCGAACCCGCAACCCCGGTACTGATAGACTAGCTCACTACCAACTACCCTACCAGGGCCAAATTAATCCGAATGAAGGCGAAATTTAAAAGACTGGACTTAAAGGTTTTTCGTAATGTGATACAAACGTTCTAGTAAAAATGAGTAGATTCCTTAAAAAAATTAGCATAAATAAAAAATGTCAAAGGTTTGGTTAAGGCACTTTCGTAAAGGCTTGTTTACACTATTATACTCTGTATTAATACATGTCAAAACCTCAAGTAATATGTTAAAGTGTGAACGAAACGATATAAAAACATGATGCCGGACTGGGAACAGTATTAACAGCTGTGCTGTATAGCAATAACAATAATACTTTTCACTTGATCAGGGTTGCATTTTAACAAAAGCATATTCATGTGTGATAGTGTGAATACAAGCTGTAATGTTAAATTAGATTTTTTGATAGTCGCAACAAAACTTATTAGATTTCTATCCTACAAAGTATTATGGAATGCGTAAGAATTTTCGATAAGCACTTCAAACACGATTACTCTTTGTTTGTTTTAGTATGACTTATTAATCTTGGGTGACATTGAAATACTTATGACATTGAAAAGAAACAACTGTTTTTAAGTCAGCGGCTTCTACTAAAGAAAAAAGGGTTACACCCATTTTTCACGATGATTTTTTCCCCTATTTAAAAATCATGTTTTTTTTTGTTTGATAGTGAGCGGGGTAGAGAAGTAAGCAGGGTAGAAAAAAAGACATGAATCGTATTTCTGTGTTTCTTTTTTGACATTCCTCTTTGCACTTATTTGTGTTTTTTAATTTCTGTTTTATTCTTATTTCAAAATGACATGTGCTTATTAAAATATAGAAATATAAAAAATTTTAATTAAAAAAAATTCAAAATATATCAAAATTATGTGGAATAACGAAATTTTAAATATTGTTACGAATAAGAAACTAAGAAAAAATCAGCTCTGACTGCAAAGAAAAGAAACATGGTGAAAATTTAACAAGTTTTTGGAAGTTTCTTTAAAAAAGAAATACAAAAAAGACATGTCTTTTAAATCATCGTGAAAATTGGGTGTTAGATATATTCAATATGATATGCAACATTTTTTATTAAAAAATATTTCACTATGCAGAATTAAGGACAAAAGAGAGAGTGAGATTTATGCTGACTGTAAATTTTTTCTATGTTTTAAATGGAGTTTGACCAGTGTGGCCATTTTAGCATTTTTTCAGGTAAATTTAGCATTAAATATTTTTATTTAGCTGCAAAATTTTCATTAAGCACTTGGCATTTTATTTAGCACTTTTAGAAAATGTTTTTACCTTTTTTTTTTAGCATTATTTAAAACATTTGGACGAATGGTTTTATTGATTTTACTAATTTATTTTTATAAATTATAATAAATTTTGACTTAAATTAGTTGTACCCAAAATGAAATTTCGTATGAAGATGGATAATTATTATGTTAAGAAACATCCTGTCTTGTTAAAAAAATAGAATATTCAGGAAATATTAGAAATGCCCTCATCATGTTGATTATAAATATTACTTGCCCTTTGATATTACAATATAAAAGTACAAAGAAATTTCACTTTGTATTTAAATATAAAAATAAATAAAAATTCTATAGTGTAAAGCTACGAGTATGTTCACACCTACTAAATATTTGACGTTCTAGACGTAACCCCTAGTTAAGACGTTAGTCAAGACGTTTGGCTAGATCAAACCTCATTTAACAGTCTCTTAATTACATTAATCAATTATCTTCTTACAAACAAAGTTTAGTTAATCAATGGGGGGATTCACAAGGTGTGCTATCAAGTCATATCGTCATAATGTCCTAAATAATATTTTACAATTGTTTAAAAAAAAATATTTGTTTATTTTGTTTGAAACACAACAATATTTTTTTTTTAACCAATTGTAATATATTATTTAGGACATTATGACGATATGACTTGATAGCACACCTTGTGAATCCCCCCAATATATTTTGTTAAAAATAAAGCCAAAATTTGATCAAGCAACTGGTCATGCTTTTTTGGATTTTTTTTGTCAGATATTTGTTAGGTCTGAAAATACCTTTAGTGTTTGAAAAATATGTTTGCTCTAAACTGCTGAAAAAATAATAATTTTAAAACATCAACTTCTCTATAACTTTCAACTATAAGAAATAATATGATCAAAAAAAAAAAAAATTGTATAGCATAGAAATAAAAATTTCGTTAAAAAATAAGTCTCGAAAATGCATTTAGTTTCGAATAAAACTTCATACTGGTAATACATTTTTAACAAAAATATTTAAAAAATTTTAGCATTTTTTTTAGCATTTTTTAAAATAATTTTAAGCATTTTTTGGCCATGTCTAATGCCAGATTTAGCTGTAAAAATTTTTAAGATCTTGTCACACTGAGTTTGACATTTAGAATTACATAGTTAGTTAAAAAAAATGCCAATCAAACAAAATCGACAGCCAGCATAACTCTCTCTGCTTAATTTTCAAAAATGTATTGCTACACATGTTAATATTCATACATTGGCTTTAAAAATAATACACTAATATTTATCAATGATCTTAATAGGAATTGGATGAGACAAGAATTCACATTTTTGATCAATTGTGTATATTTTTGTAACTTTTTCAACTTACGTGTTCTTTGAAATCACGACTTAAAAACGGCATTATCATGGAAGAGGCGGCATTCATCAGAAATCCACTTTGAATAATATGAATGTATTTTTGGGAAAAGGGAAGAATTTTATTTTTCTTATTAATCAAATGGCCAAATCGTGGAGACAGCATAGGCAAAAAGTTTTGAGTGATTCTAAAAACAAACAGTAAAACATTAGGAAAATAATTAAAGAGTAAAAATTTTGGAAATGACTGTCACCCATTTATATCAAAAATAATAGTAATGCCACGTTCCTGCACTTGAGGTATCAATAACAATGATTCAAATACTAAATCGTCCATTTCGATGAGATCCTGCATGTAATTAGGATATTTGTTGAAGTAATCCACTAAAAAAATATAAATTCATATCTTTTCTAAAATCCAGATAGAATAAATAATAAACAGACAAAAATACATCACTTTAAATTTAATTACGTGTTTGCACTTGTATCATAAAATAGTTCTTCTGTTTTTTTACAAGTTCAAACTGAACAAAGTACATTCTTTTTGAGAGTTAAAATAAAAACTTAGCAGGGCAAGTTTAGTTATGCACAAACATTTTTAAAATATGCATGCAAATATACCAAAAAAATATTTTTTTTTAAAAAATATGAACAAAAAAATGCACGCGAAAAAATACAACCTTAAAATTTTTAATATATAACAAATAAGATCATGTTTTTTCAAGTTTTCCAAATGAAATGATCTTCGAGTGTCACACAAAATCGTACCCGCCCTTCTATACCAGAGATAAATATTGCGACATATATTGCAGTAAATGTCAAAATTATGTTATCTTTAATGTAAACAGAATTTTTTTTGTACATATTTCTTGCTGGCAATTTTTGTTTCAATATTTGATTCGTTGACAACTATTGCTAACATAAAACGTCAAATTTGGTTGTCGGTTGAAAAAAAGAAGCAAAAAGAAAAAAAAATAGAAGCAAATTTTGTGGGAAAAATTAAGTTTGTAAAATGGTAGCAAATTATAATTGAAGTAAAAGAAATAATTAAAATAAATAATTAAAAATAAACGCTAAAATAATTTTTTTTAAAAATAAACACTAAATTAAGGCCTCTATTACGGTTCATAACTCAACTAAGTTGAGTTGTAAACCGTAATAGGGGCCTAAAATTGCAAAAATTATTTTTGTTTATATATGTACATTTTTTCTTTTTTGATCTTTATTATTTAAATTAAAAAAAAAAAAAAAAAATATGTTTAATAAAGTTAACATTACGTATACCACTAGTTTTATTAAAAAAAATATTTGCTTTTGCAAACGTTTGACTAGATCAAAAATCATTAAACAGTTTCTAAATTATAAAATTTGATCAATTTACTGGTGACGCTTTTTTTTCGTAAAATATTTGTTAGGTCTGAACATACCTATAGTCATAAAATTGTATCTTCAATTTGCATTGTCCGCTCTAAAAAATGGCCATAGTTGAAAGAAGGCCAGATATTTGGAAATCATTCAAATGTTGGGAGTTTTCAAAAACGTGGTAAAACTGTATTTATTTGGCAACCTTTTTCGATTTGTGACAAAGTACTTATAAAATTGTTGATTTAGCAAAAATAGAAATTTTAAAATTTCTTTGATTTTATGGTTAATTTGTAAAACTCTCATTTACAAGAATTTAATTTTTAAGAGCAATAAGAAGATAATTTGTTTAAAGATGGCATCAACAACTTTTGGAGTTAAGTCAGCAATATGAAAAATTTTTATAAAAGTTTAATTTCCTAATTGCCTTTAGTTGAAAATAGCTATATTTGATTTATCACTGCCACATGATTAAATATTTACCTATTAAATATTTTCACATCATACACGTTAACACTGGTTTTATTTCGTGAAATATTTGTTAGGTGTGAACAAATACTCATAAAATTATTACAGTAACTGATTGTTGGTTATTAAATTCGTTTCCCGTGCTGTTAAAATTTAATGAAAATATAGTTATTTTACGAATCAATTTATTTTTTAACATTTATGTTTGTTATTCAAAAACACAAGCTATCAAAAAAAAATGTTTTTCCGTACTAATATTGTTATGTAGTTTGATTTTTTGTCAGTTAAATTATATTATAATAACTGTTAAATTTTACGGAATATACAGTTAAATAAAAAAATTCAAAAAATTTATGTAAAATTCATTTATTTTAAATGAAATATGTAAATGATCTGTATTTTTAATAAATTTTTAGTTGTTTTAAATGAATTTTCTGTGGGATTTACCTGCATAATATTTTGAGTGTACCTTTGGTCATCATATTGTATCTTCAATTTGCATTGTCCGCTCTTTTTTACAATAGGAAAGTACCTCCAGTGCACCGAAAAAAAAAGCCGCCCCAAATAGGGTATGTCGGAAATTAGTTTCCTAAATACCTAGTAGACATAAAGCAGTTACTGACAGCAAGGATTTTGGTACAAAATATTGGTTAATTATTAAAAAGAATCCTGAATAAAAAAGTTTATAAAAGAAAATTAGCCGTGTCCTTAATTATTTGCATGCCTCATTATAAACTTTTGGCAGAAATAAATTCAGGCTTGTTTTATTTTGCAAGCAAACTTATGTATTTTTATGGACATGTTCAAAACAAGGAACAAACTTTTATTTTATATAAAGAAAAAAAATTGTTACCAATTTGAATGCGATAAATTTAAATTCGACAAGGAGTCCCTAATTGTGCGCACGTAGCTGTATATTATATGGAGCACTGATTTACAGATGTTGAGTACAAACTACATATAAATTTAAGTTAAGTTCAACTAAACCAGCGTTTAAACATTAATTGAATAATTATTATGTAATAATTAAACTTTTAAAACAATGTATAAATCCTTCATATGTTTTATTAATTCTTGATTTTCGCGATTATATGTTTGACAGCAGTTTTTAAACGTTAAAGTTTCACCGATTCGAACATTGAAATAAGCAGGTAGCACTATTTGAACAAACATAAAACGAGCTGTAATGAAAGCGAATTAAGGCTTAAATTTTAATAACACGAAATTTTATTAAAAAAATAATACATTTTTTTAACAAAATAATATTTAATATATTATGGAAAAGTAAAATATTAAGAAACACGTAATATAATTTGAAATAACAGTTCATTAATTTTACATTAAACCATACAGTCGAAATCCTAAAATCCTAATCCAAAAATCCTAAATATTTTCACAAGGATTTTGTTATTGGCTATGCGAATTTTTTAAGCAGAAAAACGGCCTCGTTTTCCTTTACGACAAGATACTACATTTTTGTTTATATGTTCATTCTTTGGATCTTGAATAAATTTAGAAAACAATGTAACTGTGAGGAGCTTAAAACGATAAACCTGTTATAAGATCGTCCTTATCTTCTTAAGATGAAATATAACCGATTGCAATAAGCCTGAATTCGTTTTGTAGATAATGGCCATAAAAATATCCCTTATAAGAAAAAAAAAACATTTTTAAGAAAGTATTTCAAAAGCACCGTGTCTCTTTTCATATTTGTATTCTGTACAGTGATGCCAATAGTAGGGAATTTTCGCTATTGTAGAGATTTTTTCGGAAAATTTCAAGAATAGGGTAAAAAAAGACAGATATATTATTTTAAGGCAAATGTAGGGAATTTTCAAATTACTAGGACTGCCAGGTGGCCCAAATTCGACCACTTGACATTTACAGTTAAAATAAATCCTTTATTGCGTGTATTGAATATGCACTTCTTATTTAAGAGGGCTACCTAAATTTAAGAAAATACCAAATGTCTTTTCATATTTCGTTTTATTGGTAATTATTAAAGCATTCATTTAATATTTTACTTTATTTTACTATTTATTTTTAAAATTTGTAAAATAAAGTTTAAGTTGCCTGTTCTTAAAAATAAAATAAAGAAAAAAAACCAAAAAAACATTATGGATATTGAGACAACAATAATAAAAAAAATATATAAATTTGTAAACAAACATTTTTATTTTCAAAAACAAACAATTTTTGCATGTGTGCATGTTGGCAAGCAAATTTTAAACACTTTTTAAGCACTTTAATCCTAAAAATTTAGAAAATTTATATTGTGCATATCTACACAAAAATACCTTTAAAACGATATATATTTCATTAAAATCGGTGGACGATAAGATCCTTCAAAATCAACTAGAAAAAAATTGTTTCAGTATTTATATATAAGATAATCAAATTTTTAATACATTGTGGAAAAATACGTAAATATTCGTATTATTTTCATTTAAAAAAATAAAATTTTTAGTATAAAATATCATTAAAGTACAAATGTAGAATTTTGTAACAAAAATTCTATACAATGAGTCCTAACAGCCTGGAAATCTGCAACAATCTTCGCATTTAAGAACAATTTGTTAATTATTGGTATTGGCATTCGAACTCACATTCGCTAAAATGTATGCGAATATTAAAAGTGAATATTCAATGAATGAAATTTCTACATAGAAATCAGTTTTGTACCGAAAAAAAAAACAATCACACCTTCTAAACTAAGAGAAATAAAACCAATATCGAATTTTTAAAAAGTATTAATGGAAACTTTTAAGGATATGGAACGATATATTTTTTAAAGGACATTTTTATATATTTTTGGTCTGGGGTACTGAATTATATATTTTTTTTTAAAATTCTAGAGATCATTCCCTTTAATTTAGTACCGAGTTTGCTAAAAAATATTAGATACGTATATTAATTTTTTTTTTTAAAATAAGTATTCTTGAAAAATGTTAAGTCCTTGAAAAAGGACAAAAGATAAAGAATTAAAAAATTAAGCACGTCCTTTGACTTTGTTTTGACTCTAGATTAAATTATATATAGTGGTGTTTCTGTCAAAAAGAACAAAATTAAATTTGCCACACAGCGTAGAATGTACATATTTATAGCCTATTTCCAATGTGCGAAAGAATTCTTTCGTTCGCATAACTACATTGAAAACAAAAACAAAGTGTAAAAATGGTGGGGTGCTTTAAAACCATGTGAGATAAGGCCATTATGGCTTTAATGCTCAATTGAATGGGAGATAAAGCCATAATGGCCTTATTGCCCAATCATTGAGAGGTAAGGTCATATTTAAAATTTTGCGAAATGAGAGATATAGCCATACTTTTTTTTTATCGCAAATGAGAGATAAAGCCATATTTTAAACTTTAGTATGCGAAGCCGGATTCCAATACTTTACTTTAGTGTTTCCGGGAAAAGACATTTTTTTTATTCTTGTGACGCACGTAGGAAAACTTTATTCAGCGAAGCCACCTGCCGTGTCCTACTGGAGGAGAAAACCCGTAAGAACGGCCGCAGGCCGCCACGCAGAAAAACTTTTGTATACGAAGCCACTTTTGGTAAAAGGGAAAATCTATTATTAATCAATGTAAAATGCAAAAGTTCTTCAAAACTGAAATGAGAGATAAAGCCTTTTTCCAATATTACTAATGTGAGCTAAGGCCATGATGGCTTTATCTCCCATTCAAATGAAAAAAGGCTTTATCTCCCTATTGAATGAGAGATAAAGCCATCATGGCCTTATCTCACATGGTTTTAAAGCACCCCCCCGTAAAAATTTGTTTTTGTTTTCAATGAAGTTATGCGAAAGAAAGAATTCTTTCGCACATCGGAAATAGGCAATTATTTTGTTTTTTTTTATTGTTGTTAATAAATGCTTTCATTATTATAAATATTTACTAAATGTTAACAATATATATATGTATTTATTTGCCTGTTGCTTAATTTTTTTTGGATGTAGGGGAAAAGAGGGATTTATTTAGACTCGGAGGTATTTTTTTCTTATTTCTACTGGTTTCACTTTTTCTGTATAAGAAAACTTTTTTAAAAAAAAAAAAAAGACAAACTGATATAAGAAATTTTTTGCCATGCACTAATACAAAAAATACGAACAAAAAATATTTTTTATAAGAAAATTTTTTTTTTACACGCCGAAACTGTATTTGCTTACTCAAAATATCCAACCAAGTGCGTATATACTTTCGTGCACAAAATATCTAACGTATGGCCTTTTCAAACTTGTCAACATCTAATTTCTACCACCAACTTGCGAAGATGTTGACATTTTCCATAAAAAATACATAGAGCTAAAAATCAACATCTTTACAAGATGTTCCTATCTCATTGCATTCCATTCTGCATATTCCGACTATTTTAGTGTCATCACTTGAAAAGTGACAATAAATTTTATTAAAAACCTTTTCGTGTTGTTTTCTCAATTTCTTATAAAATCAAAAAACATCTGATTTCTTACGGAATGTGCGATTAGTTTCGCACTTTGCTTAAGCAAATGACAGTTTCATAAAACTTAATAAAAAGATTCCTTCAGTTTAATATGGTTTGACACATATGATTTACATGAATTCGTACAGTTGGTTAAGCCAGATTATGCACATTTTGGTTGGGCCTTAAGCCCTTGGTTACCGTTTGAAGACCAAGATTTCGATTAAAAACTTGTTGGGTTTTTCAATCAATATTTTATTTCTAATATTTTGAACTTTTCCTTTAACGCTTTTCTTTGACAGATATTTATGTAAAAAGCACACAAAATACTTAGAGCGGAACAATCAACTCTGGAAATTCCTGGGTTTCTCTCACCATGTGTGAATTTAAGTCTTTTTTTAAGTTTCTTTTGGCCTTTTTAAATAAATCACTATCAAGAACTAGACATCTAAAATTTTTCAGTAACCGTATATTTAAGAAAACCTTTTTCCGATGAATTTTATGTTTGTTCTTGTTAAAAATTTTGTTATAAAAAAATGCATATAAAAGAAGAGGAACGATATATTTTATTTTGTTATTGCAACAGATTGTCTCAAAAGCAATTCTTTAAAAATATGCAAATAGATTTAAAACTTGCCCTGCTCATTAGTATCTATAAAAGCAAAACATTGTTCTATATCATTTGCCGACCTTGAGAATAAAGTGTATTATTAGATTTCAATTTGTTTTTATATATACCGTACATACCTGATTTAAAAATGACTATGGGTCTACCCATTTTATCCGGCATGGCCATCAGAAATTTGGCATTAATATTCAAAAATTCTTCACGGAAATATTCCACCGAGTGATTGGCTACCCACTCGGAATGTCCAGCTTTAAATTCGTAATAACGTACGATGCTTTCAAATGCCTTTTTAACGTCCCAATTGGTATAAAATAAGAATTTTGACATAAGAATGTCTTCAGTTCCAACACTCAAGACATTGCTATCTTTTAGGGCAAGTAAATAATAGAGAGTTTAATTAAATTAGATTTTAATCAAAATTAAATATCGTATATTTCCTTTATATTTACTTTCGATTTTATCTCGCAAACACTGGATCTTCTGCATTTGATCAAAAGAGTACGTATACGTGGCATTTAAAAAAGACATTTTTGAAAATGTTTGGTGCAAATTCGTTTATTTGTATTTCTTTCTTTTTAACACTCTTTTTGTATTTATTAAAAAAACATTTGCTCTTTAACGCACTAGAAGTAGTTTTAACGCATATAAGAATATTGCAATAAATAAAATGGATAAATAAATTAAAAAATTGCAACTATCTGCTACAAAAGTTGTCATAACGATGATGTGTGTTTGTTCGTTCAGCTGTATTTAATTGTTTTTTTTTGAATGTCCAGAGAATTTTTATTACCTGTTTAGTTATAATAGACTTTTTGAGTTAACATTTTTTTATTTACTTGTGTCTTTAATTGTTTTTAAAAGCGTTTTAATAAAAAAAACTACTTGTATAATTTATAGGTGTCAATGTTTTTTGTTGCTAAAGATCAAAATAATAATAATTTTGAAAATTTTACACAAGTTAAATTACTGAAAATGTTTTGAAAAGTTCAAAATATTATAACAGTGAAGGTAAATAAATAAATATTTGCACAATGCTTGAAATACATTCGAGACAACAGGCTACCGACTTCAATAGGTCAAAAATAGAATACATGTGTGTATTTGGTTAGATGTGATTTCATTACATTTGCCACAACTTTAATCTCAAATGCTTCTCAAGGGCCAAATACACTTGTCAAATGCTTGTCATGGAGGCGAATGGGCTCGTGTACGTGTGCGTAATATTCGCCGTATAATTAAAATTTCTAGGTTTTTGATCTAGTGCCCATGTTCTGTAACTTCCGCGTCGAGAAACTTTTCGATTGAAATGTGAGAAATTTAACAAATATGCCATAAATTGAAACAAACAGATGTTTTTCTCACTTAACTGCGTCTGTAAAATTTTTGGCGAGTATCTGTCCCTGGGGAAGATTTCAATAAAATTTTGGTGTTACTCCAATTTTTAAGCGTTTTTTGGCGGGTAAAAAATTAAAAAAAGATTTATTCTTTCAAATACATTTAAATTCTTAACTGAGATGAAAATTCATAACGTATTCAACTATGAGTGTGAACTAAATTTATATTTGACATATATTTTGAGATATGAGACTTAAAAGAATAATTTCATTATTCATTGTAAATTACTGTAATTTAAAATAATTTTAATAACTAATAAATACTGAGTGGGTACATACAGGTCTTGATGTTTTATGTTGTTGATAATTTTTTAATTGGTTTAAAAAAAAATTTGTTAAGCTTGTTCTAGCGTCCGTCTTTCTTCGTTGCTCATTCATACACCATTTGGCAATAAAACCAGGTTTAAAATAAACTAACTCTTAAAATTAATAATGTTGGAGCATTTGGCAATCAACATTAGTCAAGTTATCGCCGAAATACCGCCCGAAATGTGCGAAAAAGTGGTCGGAAACTATCTCAAAAGTATCGACTACTGCAACCAGCCTCAATTAAATTGTATTTCATACGTTATGGCATAGTCCAAGCATTACAATGAAACAAAAGCTTCATCGAAATCACAACTTTAGTTTTAAAACCCAAAAATAGATAACCCGCTATTATCAGGTATGTCACAGAACTTGAACGAAAGTGAAAATATTCACATTTTTCAATTTGTACCCTTTTTGGCTTGCAATCTTTTATATTCAACTTTCGTACGGTTTCATAAATTAAACATGATACCATTATTAAACAGTTTCTTTGTAAAAAAAATTAATAGAACTGATTGTGGGAACTACGAAAATAAATTAAAAAACCAAATTTTATCCTTGAAAAATTGCTAAATATCGATATTGATCAATATTCCCGGTGCTTCACCACTAATTTAATTGCAGCAATGATAGCAAACAGACAGGAACAAAAAAATATGTCAATGCCTTTTTTTACCTTCACATTTTTTTTTTGTTATGTTTTTAAACTGTAAGAAATATAAAACAATTGTTATCTTAACCGGTTTTGTCTATTTTTCAAGACACAACTTAAGAAACAACAGGATTCTCTACCATTTAAAATATTTTTTGAACGTTTCTTTTATGTTAGTGGTCTCAAATTAGTATTTACACCACCTCACTATTTTGAAACGAATTTAAAACGAAAAGTGTTTGCGTTTTAAGTTTTCTAGAGAAGATATAAACGTTTTCATTTTCACTTTCTAACGAATTTGGTTTCTGTGATGCACCCATATAATTAAATATAAGTATAAATTTATTTTAATAAGAATTTTGGACTTATTTTAAGCATTCGCATTCGCTTTCGCAAAAATTTAATTTGACTATGTGCTTAAGCATTCATTAAATATATATTCGCCGCACCTCTAACAGAAACAACAAAATGGAGATTGTAGCCCTCATAGTACAGTAAGCTCTCAATTATATAAAGCTCGTAATAATATATTTCTCGATAATTTGAATATTTTCCCAGGTCCCTTGAAAAACATTTACATTTAATTTGAAATTATGGCTCGCTGACAGGCTATAATTTGAATATTTTCAGCTCTTCAGCTAAAAATATGAAATATTTTAATGTGCTGTATTAGTGAAAAAAAAAAAAAAAAAATAAAAAAAACGATATACATAATAATTTTTTCTTAAATAATTATTTGTTGTGTTTAGGAATATCATCTTGCTCGCCAACGTTTTATAATTTGAAGCTTGGAATTTTTTACATCATATAATTTTAATTGCTTACGCAAATTTGTTCGTATTTTTGAAACCAAAAACTCTTGTTAATATAAATTCTTGATTATTTGAATTTTTTCTCTGATCCTTTGAATTTCAAATTATCGAGAGTCGACTGTAAATTCTTTCTGTTTGGTTTGAAATATAAGCAAATGTTTTTCCCAAATGAATTTTTTTGTGGCATTTTTTTTCCAGCGTTTATTCGCTCTTTTTTTTTTTTTGGAATTTATTAAGCCGATGTGCATATAGTATATAAAAATGTTTATTAACCATTTTCTTTGTAAAGCCAAAAAATCTTTACAAATATTTATTTAGTGAGAGAATGTTTGCTAAAGTAAAAGACATTAAAGAAATAAGTATTTTTGTGTAGCTAAGCTGTTCGGTCACTTTGGCTATTTGCCATCGTGATAGATAAATAACTCTTTCCGGGAATGCAAAAATTGTTTAACAAAATGCAATTTAATTACAATAAGCTAAATATGCCATTTAAATCGATGCCAATAGATTGAACAAAAGGTAAATCTATAATGCGATATAAAATTTATAACCTTTGAAATTGAAGCCAAAATTATTTTTATTATATTAAATCTTTCCATGAAAATGTAATTGGTAAAGTCAAAAGTAAAAATATTGTCTTAAATTAAGAAGTATTGAAATTTATTATTCTCTTTATATGGTCTTTAAAATTGTATTAGATCCTAAGTATTGACAATTTTTGTTAATTTCATTACGTAAGACTTAAGTTTAGCAATTACCTGAAAATCACATATTTATGGCGATTTATTCGAAAAATTATGTATATAATACTGCCTTTTTGAACATAAAGATTCATACCATTGTGTGCTTAGCAAATTTTTATTCTTTATATATAAGGCAATTTACAGTTACAATTTAAAGTATCTTTCTTAAAAAAATCAAACAAAAATTTAATTAAATACGTTTTGATCCAGAAATAGTTTTGTAAAATCAAAGGAATATTTACTAAAAAAATATGGGCCACGAGTGTTGCTTGAAATATTTCTTAACTGTGTCTGTGGATCAATGTGAATCAATATTGACTAAAGCATACCAAAGTGCCCCGTTAGACTAGTTGGTAGCGAGCTAATCAGCGCCGGGGTTGCAGGTTCGATTCCCGCCAGAGACTCGAGTTTCTTTCCTGCAGGCAAGCGTAGAGCTTCGCGGGATTAGCATAGAAAAAAAAAAATAAAAAAAAAAATACTCACCCCAAGCGGAATAATTTTAAGATCAATAGAAATAACGGTACTTTTAGTATTTGCAGCTAATTTTTTCCAGTAAATTAATTTAATATCGAATTTATTATTTTAAGGTCTGCTGATATACTATTTTATAGTTGTATCGCATTTGTTTT
Source organism: Pollenia amentaria (assembly GCA_943735925.1). Classification (NCBI taxonomy): domain Eukaryota; kingdom Metazoa; phylum Arthropoda; class Insecta; order Diptera; family Polleniidae; genus Pollenia; species Pollenia amentaria. The sequence goes on from OX031007.1 coordinate 853,917, forward strand.
GACAAATTATTTATATACATATGGGGGATTTCATGTCAAGTGGCCAAACTTTTGAAATCGGTGTCACCGATTTGGATGAAATTTACACCAATGTTAGTCCTATGGGATAGTAGTTTAGACACTCATTTTCAATATCGGTCAAAAAGTTTCTGAGTTAGAGGGGGTCAAAATTTGACATTTTGGCCAAACAGGTGTTCTTTTCATTTCTTACTCAACGCGAGGGGTTTTCAATTTTAAGCATATGCATTATTTTGAATTTTTTCCTTTTTGTGTGTAAGGGTTTCTAAAACCTTAAAAATAAAAATTATGCTGAGAAACTAGATAAATTAACCTTTCTGACGGTATGTAACATAACTAACTAGGAATAAAATCACTTTTTTTATGTAGAAATGTTGACAAATTATTTTTTTTATTTATTTGTAATAATAATTAAATTAATATATAATTATAATAATAATAATATCTAATAATAATAATAAAAATAAAAGGGTTAATAATTAAATAAAATTTAATCTTAATCACATTAGATCCTTTAACTTCATAGTTATTTTTACACTTAATTTATTGTAGCTGATGAAGTGTTTTGGTTTTGCAAATACGATGTCTTTCATCCTCCATATTTATCGCTTTTATTTTCTGCTTTTTTTCAAACACTTCATCAATAAAAAAACAATTAAGTGTAAAAATAGTTATGATATAAAAGGATCTAATCTGATTAAGATTAAATTTTATAATATTATTTATCTTTTTGTTTTTATTATTATTATTTTGTATTAATTTAATTATTATTACAAATAAATAAAAAAATTTAATTTGTCAAAATTTCTATAGAAAAAAGTGATTTTATTCCTGGGATAAACATATTGTGGGTATTACAGTATCGAAGGTATAAAATCCTAGTTAGTTATGTTACATACCGTCGGAAAGGTTCATTTGTCTAGTTTCTCAGCATAAGTTTTTTTTTTTTTTTATTATTCCTGCACAAAATCCTGCGAAGCTTTTCGCTTGTCTGCAGGAGACCAGAGTCTCTGGCGGGAATCGAACCCGCAACCCCGGTACTGATAAACTAGCTCACTACCAGCTAGCCTACCGGGGCAACCCTTAGAAACACTTACACAAAAAAAGGAAAAAAAAAATCAAAAACGTGCATATGCTTCAAATTGAAATACCCTCGTCTTAAGTTCGAAATGAGAAAAAAAACTTGACATGAAATCCCCCATATGTAAAAAAATGCCAAGACCCATTGTCTACTTACAAGTTAAAAGCAATAAGCGAACAAATTATTAATCGATATTGTTTTAAAACACTAATAACCAGTATACAGTATTTACATTTCTATTACTATTTTTGTTGGACTTGTATTTGATAATTTTTAATAAATTTGAAATTGGTCTTCAGACGCCTTAAATTCTATTTAAAATTTCGAGAAATTTCAGATTTTTCTAAATGCAATTAATAATTCTTAAAGGATCAAAAAGTTTATATTTAAATCGTCATTAAATTTTAACCTCTTCTATAAAAAATCTATTTATGTATATAAAATGAAAATGCGTTTGCTAGTTCCCCATATACTCCTAAACTACGAGTCGGTTTTCCTAAAATCAATAATCCGCTTAACATAGGCTATAAATATTTCTAAATTTTCAATTGGGCGTGGCACCTCACATACAAAGAAAATATTAATTACAGTAAATTTGAAGAAATGCAATAAACGTTTCCAAATTTTGAACAATTAATTTGGTTAATTAATACAAAAATCTGTCAAAAAGCGAAATGAACTGGAAGATGGACTGTAGAACCTCCCATACATACAATGGCAATACAAGTGTCTAAATATCTGGGGAAGATAAACAGTAGAAGTATCTTCAACAATTTGTTTCAATTGCTTCGCTATCAATACACGAGTTCTCTTTTAACATTTTTTTTACTAATTTTATTTAAATGAGAGTAACGAAGCGCACCGGGCTAAGCTGGCTTTATATATTTTAGATGACCCTAACTAAACTTGAAGTTTGTAGTTAAGTTTATCGTTCTTAAAAGTTTTGCAATATTTGTTGCATCATTTTCTGTTTATTCGTAATTTCATTAACTTCAATATTGTCTTCTTTTAATAAGTTTTCGTTTTTGCACAGAACTCTGACATAACAACTCTTTTAAACTTAATATTAAGTCACGTATTCATTGTTTAATATCTCTTTGCCACAAAATATTAACAAAAGTTAAAACGAAGCGACAATTTCTTGTTACGTTATCTACAAGATTGTGTATGTATTAGGGTTTTCATTTAATCGGGCTTTTGCTTTAATTTGTTAATCGCTCGATTAATTAACTGAGGTTTTAAGTTAATCAGTTAATAATCGGCTCATTTTGTTATAGATCGGTTAACCGATTAATAAAGTTTTTTATAAATTCAATAAATAAAAATATATAAATTATTTATTATTTGGAGTTTATTAGAAAAACAAAAAATAATAGCATAACAAACAACAATTCTTGAACTAAAACGAGCAAAAAAAAAAAGAAAATTAATTAATTAAATTTAATTAAATATATATAATATATATTTTATTCGACCTTTATTATTTATAGTATAATAAAATTATCGAGCTTAAGGTCTTTTTATATAAAAAAAATTAAAATTTTTATTATATCCAATATTTCGGCACTTCGTTGAGTGCCTTCTTTAGGGGGTTTTTCTTTCTTTTACAAATTTCACAAATTTTATACAAATTTAATTGTTATATTGTTAAATTTGTAAAAAAATTGTGAAATTTGTAAAAGAAAAAAAAAAATTCTGAAGAAGGCCCTCAACAAAGTGCCGGAATATTGGATATAATTAACAATTGAAGTTTTTTATATAGAAAGACCTTAAGCTCGATAATTAAATTATACTATAAATTTTATTAAGTAATATTAATTAAATTTATTTAATGTAATATGTATTAATTAAAAAAATAAACTGTGAGATAATTTTATTAGTTATTTCAATAGTTTAAGGAGATCAAAAATATGACCTTTTAGAAAAATAATTTGGTTAAACTTGGAAAATTTTTTTTCACTTATCGTAGATGTTGGTGAAATCGAAATCAACCCATAATACAGAATATAACATTTCGCAGTCCTTTTCTTGTATTTCTGTTAACATATAAAATCTTCCATTATAACATTAGAGTCCTGTTTTAGTTTTTTTTTTAATTTTTAACAATTCTAATTGTTTCGGTTAAATTTGTTAAAAAATTGATATGAGAAGATATGAGAAGAAAAAAATAATAACTATACATATAAAAGCTGTTGACAACAAACACTTATTTAAAATTGTATGTATGAATAAATATTTTCTAAACACATACCTTTTGTATATTAGACGTAAAAAATAATTAAAAACACAAAAAAATATGTTATAATACTAAAAATAATTAAAAATTTTGTTACATCGGTTAATCGACTTCAATTAATCGGTTTATTCGTTAATCGAAAAAAGCCAATTTTAAATTAACCGATCAGTTACTCGGGTAGTAATTAATCGATTAACCGTTAATGAATACCCTAGTATGCACTTGTGTATAATATACATACATACATATACATATAATATCCATACATACATACATTGTATATTACCAGCCAGCAAAATGGACCGACGTCTTGCAGATATCTGAGAGAAACGTCCACAAAAAACTCGGAATCGTATACGAATTCTGTCAGATTTCTGACCCAAAAATGTATGTAATGGTTGACACGAATTCTGGCAGACAAGTTGTGGGAAATTCTGTTTTGTTTGCCGGCATTTCTGATAGAAATGTAAGAGAAATCTAGTGAAAAAGGCATGGGAAATTCTGATGTGTTAACCGACTTTTTTATTGTTTTCTGATAGATAGCTGAAAGAATATGGAATAAAATTCGAATCTAATAATCGCACAGATTTCTGTAAGAAGTCTTTTATTGTATTGAAAAATAAGAGTTTATAATTAAAAATTATACATACATACATACGTACAATTTTTTAAAATCTTTTTTTAAACAATAAAAATTTTTTCAACTTAATGAGAATTGTAATTAATTAAAAAAAAAGAAACACACATAACAACTTATACACATCTATATGAATTCAATCAGAAATCTATAAGACATATCGGTACATAAATTCCCTCCGATATTTGCATGCCAAATCGATCAGAAAGTGGCCAGACAGTACGTATAATCAATGTCTGACAGAAATCTGAACGAAGTCTTTAAGAATGAAGTCAGACATTTGCAAGAAATGTCGGAGCATTTTGTGCTGGCTGGGTTGTTTATGATAAGTTCGGATATCTGTTTATTAGGCATATAACTAAATTTGACGACAAATTTGGCATACCACTAAATAGTTGCCAATACTTTACAAGTAATAAATATTACCTTTTTTAGGTGATTTTGGTTCAAAAATGTTCCGCACCAAACGTTATTTCTAAAATAATTTTTTTTTAATTATTTTTATTTTAAAACACAAATGTTTTCAATTGTTATATAAAATAAGTTTTAAATTTAAAGTATGTCATGATTTACGCAATAGCGTAAATCACAATTTAATTGCACAATTTAATTGCACGTTCTGCGCAAAGGTTGCTTCGCTGGACTTCCGGAAAAGTTGATAGTTTTTTGACCCAATGTCTCAGAAAACATGCGAAATTATTTTTGTTGAAAGTATGATCAGAAAACCAGACTTCTCTCCAAGCATCACATACAAATATTGCAATCGATATTCCGGAATAATTCCAGCGAGCACTCCTGAGGGCTGGCATTGCTCTAAAATTATTATAGGGAAAATATTTATTTTTTCAAACAATTTGAAAGCTTGGACCAGTTCATATAAGTACACGCAGAGAAAAAATATGTTTAGAAATGGTCACCTCCAACAAAACTATTTTTAAAGAAAATTTTAAACATATTATGTTTAATTTAACCATATTATTGTCATCGACAGCCATATTATTGTTAAATTAGCCCTCCATCAAGAAGCCACAACCATATTATATTTGATAATCCAAAAATTAAAAAATAAACAATCCTGCCTGTTAAAAACGTTGTTTTGCCCTCCTGAAAAATAATTATTTTGTTACTTACAACGTTATTCGCGGCTGTGCTTCATTTTTTCCAGCACTTTTTAAATATAATAATGTTTTTTTTATTTAGTAAACATGAATGTGTAAAATGTTTCCAATTTTCTTCATGATTACTTCACACATTTTTTGTTTTAATCAGTAAATTTCAGTGGCTTATTTGTTTTCTGATCCCGTTTGTAACACAATTTAAATCAATTTTTTTTTATTTGATTAAGGTACACAAATAATAGTTCGTTGCCATGGTAGGATAGTTGGTAGAAAGCTTGTCTATCAGTGTTGGACTTGCGGGTTCGTTTCCCGGCAAAGACTGTATTCTTTTTTACTAAAACGAGGTGAAGGTCTACGTTACGATTGATCGGTAAAATTAAGTGTAATTGGTAACATAAAATACGTAAATAATAGTTACTAAAGACAAAAATCGCAACAAGTTAAATTTACAAAATGTAGATCAAGGGTTAATAGATGAAAATATAAATAAGGAAGGTAACGATATGCCTTTTTGCGGATACGATACCGATGCTCAAAAAGAAATATCGGCTATACCGATACACAAATTGAATTTGAGTTCTAGTTAAAATTAACAAAACTCAGGCTGAGTAATTTTTTTATTATACAAACTTACAGTGAAAAAGATGATTTATATATATATTTTTTTATATTTTTATTCCTACACTAAGTCCCGCGAAGCTTTTTCCTTGTCTGCAGGAGACCAGAGTCTCTGGCGGGAATCGAACCCGCAACCTCGGTACTAATAGACTAGCTCACTACCAACTAGCCTATATAAAATTTATATTAATAAGATTTTAAAATAAAGAAAATATTCTCAATTTTTACAGAGAGAGACGATCAAGCAAATCCGTTTGAGCCAGACCTGCAGTGGGAAATAGTCTTCTAGATGCGCAGTGTTGCCAATTTAGCCATTAAGTGGCTAGATTAAGGCATATTTTGGCCATGAAAAAATCAATTTAGCCGGTACTCATTTTTAATTTATCCAAATTTCATTCAAGTTTATAAAATTTCTTACCACAAAATATTATGAATGCTGCATTAGGTGTGTTTTAACTTTGAACTTTGAAATGGTTAACGAATATGATTTCAACAATAAGAAATATGAAATTTTTCGATAATTTGAGCTTTTCGTTATTCAAAGATATATCTTTTGTTTATTTTTTGTTACTTAAAATGGATGAATTGAAACAAAATAATCTTTTTTGTTCAATTTCAGTGTAATAAATAAATTTTCTAAGATTTTTGTTAATATTGATTCGTTTTTAAAACATGAATAAGGGTATACTAGGGCCCTAATTGTGTAAAACGCAACGCAACGCCAAAAATTACATTGAAAGCAAAAACAAAGTCAGAAATATTTTATAATTTTGTTGTTGCTATTTACAAAAATTCTTATTGCAAAATTTTCAACGCCACAAGATATGCAGCGTTTGAAATTTAAAAATACAGTATGAATTTCTGTAGAAAGCGATAAGAAAATTATTTATAAAATTTTGACTTTGTTTTTGCTTTTAATGTTGTTTTTTCGTTTTGCATAATTAGGGCCTAAGTTTGTCATTTCGTGTGAAACTTTTAAAGAGCTTGGGATTGAAATCCCGCCAAATCGGTTCAGTAGGATCAGAGCTATAAATCACCACCTTAAAAAATTTATAATTTTGTTACAAAAATTAACATAAATAATGGAAAAATGGAATAATGCACGGAATGATATAACATTTTGCACAAATTCATTTAATATGACTGGAAATCACAGTGTTAAATTTCAGGAAGAGCGGTCTATAATTTACCCTAGACCCCTTAAAAGCCCTGCTTCCGGAAAACAGCTTAGTACGCATAAAACAGTAATAAACAACGCCATCATAACAAAACTTAATACTTCACGATTACTTTTATAAGCAACCCAGTAAAAAATGTGCTCCAAAAGGAACAGGTTTTATATATGAATTCATACCTCGAATCGCTTCAAGCCTGCTGATGGGATGCCTGATTTTTGTATGGAGTGTTCCCGGTTTGGAGGACTATTTTCTGCTGACAATAAGCGCTCCTTTTAACATAATAAAACACGCAAACTATATACTATATAAAACAGGCTAACTATATTAAAATATTCATTTTTCTTTTGCTTTTACTTGTTTAAATGCCTTTTTTAAGCATTTTCGTAAACCATAACATATTTTTATTTTGTTATCGCTTTAAAACCTTCTTCGTTGCAGCACTAAAATAGCAGCTATTTTTGTATATTTTATTCATTATCATTTACTGCTGTATAAGAGCTCTCTTATTGAAGCGCTCAATTATGCGCTTTTTCTCTTAAGTGCTTCAAAAAACACAAATTTTTTTTACTGGGAACTGCATGAATGGCCTATGACAGAAGCAGAAGGTGATGATTCTTATAAATAGTTTGGCTTATTTAAGCCAAGTCTAATCAATAACACAATATTTTATGATTGTTATAATTATTAAAATGCTTATGAATAGAAAATAATACCATTTAGCTAATGTAATAAACGAATCTCGAATTTATAAGTCGCGTTCTTTGAATTTTATTGCTATTAAATGCAGAAAGGGGTTTATTTGAGTTTTGCTAAGAAACTAGTGTAAGAAGTGTATGTAGTCTTATTTACTGATATTTTTGGCTTCTCTAAAATTTTTTTGGAAAACGTTTCTTGATGATCTGGCCTAAGCAATTAGTGAAACGCGCATAGCAACAGCTTATCCTCCTACAATAAATTTTAGTAATTTTATCAAGAACAAAAATAGGGAATTAAGCCCAACAAACAAAATCTTTTAATGTAAAAAGTGTCATATTAGACAACTTGAAATAAAATTCTGTTGACCATTTACGAGAACAGAACATAAAAATTAGAGTTGTTATTATCCATATTTAATTACACTGTTTTCTTTAATTACCTCAAAATGAATGTGTTGAAGGAGTCCACTTTCTGCACTATGCTATTCAATTGTATAGTGAAATTTTTATTATCAACTCATACACTAGTGGTAGAGTATAAACGATTCGTTTGTATCCGATAGACTATAAACTTTTTTTTTTAATATGTATTATTTTTTCCCCGACACACATTTTAAGTACTCGTATGTATTGTGAAACGCTTTTGTCATGCTCTTCTCCGGCTGCACTCTTGCTCACAGTTTTAATTGTGTCACAATGATTAATAGTGGGAAAACTAGAAAACATTTTACACAAAACTCGTACAAACAAAAATTCCTTAAAGTTAAAAATAAAAAAATAAAGAAACGAAATGTTTGTAAAAAGGACACCAAATGTCAGCAAATTTGCAAGAGAATGGTGCGCGTCTCTGAAAAAAAAACCAAAAAAAGGTTGGGAAAGTATTGAGTTGTACTTCAGAGGGAAGTAGCGGAGCACCGGTTGAGGAATAATGGTTTCAATTTAAAATAAATTTATACAAAATTCACACGAGTTAAAATAGGAAAGCTTCTTCTCTTATAGCCCAATGCGAAAAAGTGCTATCATATGAAAATACAATAAATATGCTGTATGAGTTTTTATTAATTTCAACCGACTCTTAAATAAATTAACCCATTGCGGTTTTCCCTGAATCGGTTGCCTGTAGCCAATAACGTTTAAAAGATCAGTTGTATACATTTATATTATCGAAAAATCCTTTGAATTCAGTGTCAGCAGGGGCACTGTGTTAACAAGGGTCTTTCTTTTAGAGAATATACGTCGGATTTTCCATTTGACTACAGTTTTATTTAAAAATGGGTTAATTATTCTGTATGAGTAGAAAATGTTGTGTACGTTTGTATGTATTTTTTGCTGTTTGTATGAGATCGTGCAAATGTGATTGTGTGTATCACAACTTGAAATACTATAAACCAAAATGTAAAAAAGTGAAATTGAACAAATTCCTTGACAAATTGGAATTTTTTGTATAAATGTTTTTTCTTGGTGTTGTTGCTGCTATTCTGGATGTTGGTGTGGAAAGCAAACAATAGCAAAAAAATTTTACTTATACAAAAAACCCCAGCCATTTAAAAGATTTTTTCTTTTTTATTCTATATTTTTTTTTGTTTAAGACTCTATTGCGTGTGTAGGTTTGGGTGTTTGTAAATGTGTGTGTGTGTGTGTAAAAAATTGAATAATGTTAGTTTTACAACAAGTGCAATTTGTAAATTTTCCAATTTTTATACAATTTTTTTTCGCAATTCTTACACTCAAGAGCCAAATCAAAACCAAGCAGGGAAAAATTGTTTTCTTCCTTATCCTTTACTGTTCCCCTTTCCGCTCCCACTAACACTTAATTCATAAAAAAAACTTTTGTTTTACTGATTTCTAGATTGTTTAATACCCAACAACAGGCATAATGAATGTTAGAAAAATAGTGGGGTTGTAAGGGAGGACAGGCAAGGAGGTGGTACTATGTGGTTGCCTTGAATGTGTAATGTAAATTTTTCGGGAGTTTTAATATAAAACTGTAAAAAGGGGTTTGATCAGTTTTTCTTTTGTGTTTTTTTTTTTAAATAAAAAGGGTGTGGTAATTTATAGTAAATTGTTTGGGGGTTAGAGTGTTAGAAAAATTTTATTTATTGTGGTAAGACTTGGTAAAATAATATAGAAAATATTGATGAGTTGTTCTTTTTCTTCCTTTGTGGTTATTGGATAAATTAATTTACTATTTGTTGACCTTGTATCTCAACAGATGATAAAACTTTTATATATTTTTCTAATTTTTCTGTTTTAGGGTTAGAATCTGTAATAAGTAATAGAATCATAAATTGCAAAGTATAGTTAAGTAAAAGTTACCTAAGCGATTTAAAAAAAATGTATGCAAACAAATCTAATAATTGCAGTTATAATTAAGATGTAACAAAGAATTGTATTTAATTTATTTACGCAAACGAGATCTCATTTAATCTGGGTTTAGTTAATCTGAAAACAGATTTGTGCCGCCATTGCCAAGTTTGTATACACAATTTTGACGGAACAGCATAATTTGGTTTAAAATGGTGGAATTTCATGAAATAATAAAATAAAATCATATCTCGCTGGAAAAATCCGAGTTTCAGAGTACGTTAAACTAAGTTTACACTCAATCCACATCTCAAAATCCCGGCCTTAGCCTGTTTAGGTGTTTAAAAATTTTGCCAGTTTAGTCAGCGTTTAGCCACTTTCAGCTAAAAATATAGACATATTTGGTCTTAAAGAATTGGCAGTACTCATTAAAGAACAGAACACTAGAAATATTGATAGTTTCGTCGAATTCGTAAGACTGCTTTGGGTTGGCAAGCAGCTAGCGCGTTATTGTCATTATCGGTTAAGGGCAATTAGGCCGTCTATTTATTCGTTCTGTAAGGCGTAACATTTCACACTCATTGGTTAATAATTTGCATAGCTGTGTTGTGTTATAGCTTTTTTGGGGTGAAATAATTACTAGACGCTTTCGGTTTTAATCTCACTTTTTTATGATCGAGGGCCAATTAAAACTAAAATTGACTTGGTGGAGCATGTTGCATATGTACTCAATTCAGAAGTGGACTTCAGGAGCTCCGTCTTTCAATACGTAGGTTGTACATTCTTCGAGAACCTGAATTATGATCCCGCCAGAGCCTCTGGTCTGTTTCACTACAACAGTCTGACCCTCATATTCATAAAAAATATTTTAGGTTTATAGCAGGTTTATGAAATGAATTTTCTATGAAAAGTTGTTTAATAAACCTTTTATTAATCAAATATATTTTTTATGAATATGGGGGTGAAGGTCTAAATTACTATTGCTCGGTTAATTAAGTTAGAATTAGGGACGTAACGATACCTTGCCTTTTGCCTCTTTTCCGATACAATACCGATACTCACAAAGAAATATCGCCGATACCGATACGAATATTAAATTTAAATTCAAGGTTAAATTAATAAAACTCAAGTAGAGTAATTTCTTTATTGTACTAAATTACAGTGTAAGAGATTATTAATATTTAAAATTGATTCTAATAATATTTCAAAAACAACAAAATGAATTTAAATTCATGAAAAAATTAATTCATTTTTTTAACAAAAACAGCGTAAGAGATTATTTATATTCAAAATTAATATTTATAAGATTTTTGTTTAAAATACAAAGCATTCTCAACTTTTGCGGAGATAATTTCGCAATTTTGCTTGAAGCAGGCCTGCAGTAAGAAAACATCTCTCAGATGTGACTGAAATCATTTGACAACTCAAGTATTTCTGCGCCATGATTTGAAATTTTGAGTATAATATTGAATACCACTAGTAAACAAACGGATCTGCGTCTTTAGAAAAATTACAAAATCTAAATTATATCTAGACTTCTTATTTAGCTGTACCACATCGTAGGATGGGCAGAGGATCATTCTTTTTTAAATTTTCTTTAAAGATTTCCACAAAGACTCTAAAGGTCTGTTCTTGTAGATTTATCAGAACTTTTACTAGACGTAGGGGTTTTGAAATAAAGCTCAGGAAGACGTTTTTTCGATTAATTGTCTTTGAAATTTTCTTGGTTGTCTTTAAAATTTTCTCTTAACATTCAAATCTTTCATGCAGAGCTAATGCTAGGTGAATCGCCAATTATTGGGAATCTGAACTATTCCGCATCTCAGTTTGTTCATTGATCGTATTTCAAATAAAGTTCGAAGACTGCAGCAGTGGCTTTGCTTATCGATTTTGTGGTCTCTATAATGGAACCCAAAATTTGTAGCGAAAAGATTTTTATTTTCACAAAAATCATTAAAAATTAGCAGAAAATTCTTATAACGTTCAATAACATACAACATTTTTCAATGGGAGAACTTTTTACTATTACGGTGCAAACCAAAACGGCTGATGTTGCAGGTCCACACCAAGCGTTCAATGCATTTATGCATCAGTCCAAAAAGTCGTACCGTAAAGTTTTATTAAATAGCTACACAGCAAACGCGTAAAATGCATACTTATAGAAAGCATGAAGTAGGATTACTTTCTACATAAGCATGCGTCTCGAAAAAAAAGAAAAATCGAGTGGTGTGGACCGACCTCCAGCTTAAGAATTAAAAGAAACAATTTATAATTCTGCTTGATAATTTGCTATTAGTTGTTATGCAAAAAATAAGCATTTAAAATTAAATTGTTTGTTCAAAAAAAATATAAAAAAAGTATCGGCAGTAAAATATCGCCGATACCGCTATATCGGTTTCGGTATCGGTATTCGTTACATCCCTAGTTAGAATATAATTATATAATATATCAAAATCGACTTTTCGCGAAAAAGAAGATCTTATTGATGAAAATGGTTCCTTGGGGCCTCGAAAACAATAGCTGTCCTACGACTTTTTCATAGTTGGCCTATCCGAAAATTTACCGTTATTTTTCTGTTGTTGAAGAAAATCGCCAATTAGACCCTCCACACCGCAAAATATGAAATAAAAATTTTGTTAAAACGGTTGTTTCTTAATTTTTTGTAAACATACCAACCTCGAAAAATTTCAAATAATGGCAAATTGATCGTTTTAATAGAAATACTGAATAAGCGCCATCTTGCCGTGGAGTTTTTACAAGAGAATTTTACAAGCCCTCCAGAATGGGTTTACTTATGAAAATTGCGTAAACAAATAATTTGTTATAAATATCTTTAAGGTGGAAAAAACGTTTTTTTTTGATATATTGCTTTATATAATATAAATTTTATTCGACCTTTATTATTTCAAGTATATATAAAAATAAAAAAATAAATTATTTAAAAAAAAAAAAAAAAACCCTTCTTCAAAGAAGTGCCGAAATATTAGTTCGAATAAACGATTAAGGTTTTTAAAAAATAAGACCTCAGGCTCGACAATTTAACTATATTTAGAATAGAGTTCGTTATGGTATTCGTAACTCTTAATAAATAAAATAAATTAATAAATAAATAACATTCCGAAGTAAAAAAATTTAGGTGATTTATTTGGCTGAAAATAAGGAGATCTATAGACCTATTCCAGGAATCGTGTAATATTTATGTCTGATAGTTCACGAGACACAGTGAACTTTGGAAGAGGATCAAATGGGGATCATTCAAAATTTTCGCTTCATTATTTGAAATAATATTTCTCTTAGTCAGGGATAACTATATTCCTCATGGAGAACTCTTTGTTTGAAATTATTTTTTTCATTGCCATCAATACTTAAGTTTATATTTGAGTTAGAAATTTATCTTTTAACTATTCTGCAGTTGCTTTGCCCCAATATTGTCATATTTGCATTTGGTCGCAGCATATTTGCCGCATGTTTTTGCATGTATCACTTTAGCTTCAAAGCTGCATAGTACTATTTGTATCTCTTGCTAAAAGCGCATACTAATATTTTTAAAACCTGATAAAACATGCAACACACATTTTGTGTAACAAATAAAAACTAAAATTTCATTATAATTAATTAGCGTGAATATTGAATGTTGGTAAAGAACATAACTTATTTTACTTTGTGTTTCTCAAAAATATTTTCAACGATTATGTTTTTGCAGTTTTGTTTATAAACAAGTTAAATTAAATTAAGCAGCATAAATAAAAGTTTTTGATAAATATTTTCATAAATTCTCTATAGAAATGAACAACGTTATTATCTGTAATAAATGAATATTTCTAGAAACATACGAGAGTACTGCAGTCATTTATTTGTTCAGGTCTAAAAATTTTTATAATAAAAAAAACTATTTTCTTTTTTTATTACTCTTTTACGCATTATCAATTTGCAATTGAGGAGTTTTTGAAATTTAGCCAAATTAGTTATATAAAAAATGGAATTTAAATAGTTTTATAATAATTTGTCTACATTAAAGTTCTTACTTATGTATGTATGTACGTTTGTATGTTTGTATGATGGTCCTGACATTTCCATTAGCTGTCATCCTGGCATATTTCGGCCAACCGCTTGTTTCTCATTTCTTATTTTTATCTATTTGCTGTCATATTTAATATGACACCAAATGTTATTAACTGCCATTTTTATGCAGTTTTATTTTCTCTTTAGACTTTACGATTGTGTTACAAATAAATGAACTCTATTGTCGTTTTATGCTTTGGCATTAGGGATGTCAATCCTGAATTTTTAAATCCCGGGATTTTTGGGATTTAGTCAATCCCGAAACTTTAACTTAATTTTTTTTTGTTCCTTTTTTTTTATAAAAAGAAATTCATCATGACATTCTCACTTGAGAGGATAGAGAATACAATATTGATCTTTTATATTTATTTGGTTAACTCCGTTAATCACCCTTTTTATGCGTTTCGATTACGTTCCCGCAATCAGTTACGCACGGATCAAAAAAAGGTTATATGACAAAAAACGTAATCGAAAGAAAAAGAAGAAGAGCATAGTATGTTTAAATTATGTTCTTTGCTGTGAAACGTGTGAAATAGAAACAGTAAAAATAAACAATTTTTAAAGATTTTTGTAAAAAGTCAAATTGAGTGCACAAAACAGTAATAAATAAAATAAATAAAATAAATAAACAAATAAAAATTAAACATTATAAGAACAATAATTAAATAAAGCATCATCTAAGAATGGACAAATAAAAAAAGTGTCGGAAAATAGATGTATGCGTGAGTAAGAGGCATTTGTGGTCAAAATATTAGTGTGAAGAATCCTGCCGCGCCGGAGTTGATTTTTTAATTTTTTTACATCGTTACGGCCCAAAAATAAAATTCATTCGTTTTAACAAAATGAAATCCATAACAGCGGCGCTGTTGTTGGAAGAGGAAAATACACTCCAGAATGCAGAGTTAAGAATTGAAAATCAGAGGTTGAGAGACAATTGTAATCCATTCGAGATGACTGACAAATCGTGAGACTTTTATTTAATATACATATGCATTAGTGAAATGATTACTTTAGTTCCTCCGGTGCTCATCATTTGTTTTTTGTTTGTTGACAGCTTCCGTTTGATGTAGCTTGTCCGGTCAATTCAAACCTTAAAAATAATATATTTAGTATACTTCATATACAACATTATTAAAATGCCATACTTTCTTCCAAGCAGTGCCATTTCGTGTTGGTGGCCCTATTTCGTTAAGTGTAGTTGCAACTTCCTCCCAGTATACCGTGACATCTTTCTTAGGACGCTTTTAGCAACCGCAAGCAATATCGTCCTTAATTTCCATTAAGTTTACCAGCGTTTCGTACTTCTGAGGTGTTCTTGCTTTCGACCTTTAATAAATTAAATGAAGGCTTAAAATTTTAATTAAACAAAAAATGTTTACAAAATAAGTTTATTGTATTTTATACTTACATTTTTGTAATTTTATCCTTTTTTTAAAAAACTCAAACAAAAAGGATCGCAAAAAAATCCGTTAGCACATACACAACTTACAAAAATTTAGCTACGATCGTAACGCAGAATACATACAATCGAAGAAACGAATGAAAATGAAACGAAACGGAACATAGAATACCAAAATTGCCAAGCGGAAAAAACTTCGATCCGAATCGAAACGCATTATAAGGGTAAATAATGTAGTATACTTGAGAGCCCGATTATGGGACTATGTATAATAATAAATTATAATTACTATTTGTTTATTTTTAGTTTTAAGAACATGAATTTTTTTTTCTCTGTAAATAAACACTTAAAAAAAGGGTAAATAATGTCATTGAAAAGAAAAAAGTAAAATTTTGTTATTCCTTTTTAGCGTAAACAAATTTGCAACCTTTGGTTAGAAATTTGTTGTTGTAGGCTTTGCAACGGGGTTGAAAAGCAAAAAACCCAAATCGTAAAGAGTTCAAATTTGGTAAGAGATAAATTTTACTCACGGTTCAACAAAGGTTATATTTAATAAAACTCGGAGTGGTTAAACGTTATAAGCCTTTTATTTTGTAAGTAAATATGTAGGAATATAGAGCTAGTGCACCGGTAAGTAAGAACTTTGTGCAACAAAAAAAAAAAACGTCACAACGACTCAAAAAACAAACTCCCCGCCATTAAGGAGAATTCCCTCTGTCAAACTCTATTAGTGGCATTCACGATAGTAACGTACAGTAGGGGCTCGATGTTCAGATCAGGAAAGTCGTCCTCCTGATCTAAAAGCATTTCCTCAGAGGGCGCCTCAACAAAGCGTGTCCAACAACTATAAAGAAATTTTAATGTAAGAAGTGCTGAAAAAAATTAAACAGAATATTAATTAAAGAAAGAAATATTTTTTTGAAATGCACAAAACAAAAAGAAAAACCAAAAGTTCCGTTTGGTTTTATTTTCTAATTGATTCTACTGGTGCACCAACTGCAAAATTACGACTTTACTCTTTACAGGTTTCGGCTTTTGAAAGTGTTTTCCGAGAGTAGGCATGGGACTGGTTGTTTTTGGAGCGATTTCACGATATTAAGTAGTGTAATTTATACTGTACATAATTCATACCACCAGTGGTGGTGTGTATAAAAATGTGTGTTTGTTAAAATAAAACTAAAAAATTGATTTTAATTTAATTAATTTCGAATTCAAATTTCAATAATTCATCTTAATTCATTTAATAAAAATTTTAATAGAATCTTAAAAATAAATCAATTACTAGTTTGCTCTATTGAATTACTATATTTATTATTTTTTTTTTTAAGTTTGAAACAATTGCGGAAATTGAGTAAAATAGATTTTATGTTAATTAGTTTTTAATTAAATCAATAAACACATTGTTGGAAATTGTACGATGTTTTTTTTTTTTTATCATATTTTTAATTAAATGAATCATTAATTAAGAAAAAATCACAAGTTTAAATTTGTACAAATTTTAATAATCAATATAATCATTAAACAACTTTGTAATATTAAGCGTTTTATACAACTTTTGTTTGTAAACCTCTTTGAAAGACGTTTTTTTTAAATAAATATCTATTAAAAACATCTATCTTTTGACTTTCAAAAATCCCGATATCCTAAAAAACCCCGTAAAATCACGGGACTTGGTTTTTTGAAATCCCGAATCCCGGAATTTGCGACGTCAGCCCCGATTGGCATCCCTATTTGGCATTTACACTTCCTTTTTTCTTTTTGACCATCTTCCTCTTGACCATCCGCACTCTGAAGTTCTCTTTCTTTTCTGTCGTCTGGGCGATAAATGTAGATGATATGGGATACAAGCGTGTGTTAAAGCAACCATATTTGAATGACCGTTTGGGAGTCCGTTTGCCATATGCATTACAAAGTACTTGGCATTTGTGGCAGGTTATGTCTATGGAGTGGAAAAGCAATGAAAATGAATATTGTTATGGTATCTATTTTTGGTGTTGGTCATTTGTGACAGATGGTGTATACGATCACAACGACATATTTATGAGATGCTGTTAAAGCCAAGTGCATAGATTTTTTTCTGCTGTCATATAAAAAAAGCCGAAATTTAATGTTTAATTTCATTAAATTTTCAATTTTACCTTTTTGAATATGTAGACTTATAGATGAACACAAATTTATAATTTTACAAATTTCGCTTCAAATTACTCGTATTTATGTTAAAACTAATTAGTTGGAAATTTAATAAAACTATTATGAGCATCAACATTTATTAAAATATTAATAACTTGTTTGAATTTTCAATTGTTTTTCCTTCTTCTGCACAAAATATTTGTTAAATCTGTTGTTATAAAAATTGTATTTCCACAATGAAATACATCTATACATATTGTACGATTACTACCACAAAACTTACGCACACATACATAAACTACTATGTACCACTAATACATGCCAGTTAGTGGCAATACTAGTACATATTATTATTATTAAAACTCAAACTACAATAACAGCAAAAAATAACTATAAAATATTTATAATTGTGTATAAAATTGTTGTGCTTTTTTATTTTACGTTTGTTTAAATGAAGTGTATTGTTTTCCATGGGAATTTTCATGGTTAAATGTATAAAATTTATATAGAACTATTATAATTGTTGGTGTTTTTGCTTTTGCTTGTTATTGTTGTTGCTATTGGCAATGGTGGTGATGTGATGGTCGTGGGAGGCTTGGTGTTGGTTTTATATTGTATTATTCTATTATCTTTAAGGGAAGTCTTAAAACTAGGAATAAAACGCTTTAGGCTTTAAATGCTTTCGTATGCTGTTGTATCTGGTGTAGTTTATCCTCTCTGGTATGAAAATAGTTTGTGGTTAAGTTTAGGGCATGTTTTGCAGTAAATGTTGTGATATTCGGAGATGGTGGAAAATAAAGGGATCAAGGAGGGGGGTTTGGCATACATAATGGGTGTTTCAAAATTAACGCAAGATTTATTTTAAATATAAAATACATTCAAGTTTAAAATCATTAGATTGTAATTTTTTATTGAACCAGAAAGTAAATCGGATAGAATTGCTTATGGAGTAGCACATTGGGTAAATTGCCTTTAAGATTATGCTGGTACAGACGTACTCTTATAAATATGTTTGAATTTTATTTATGAAGGGTTTAATTTCCTCCTGTAGTGCAAGGCTGGTTATTGGCGAGTTTTCATAGAACTTTGATTTTAAATTACCCTTTAAAAAAGAAATAAAATGGTGTTTAATCAGGCGATCTAGGCGACCAGTTATGATCACCGAAACGAGAGACTACACGATCAGGAAATGTTTTTCTGTTTTAAGCCACATAATTTTCTTATCAATACGATCCAATTTCAACAAAAATTACTGTGTTATCATGTCGCGATATCGAGTACCAGTAACTGTAAAAAAGTTACGGTTAAACGATGCCCCTAGCCAAAATCCGCACCAAACGGTAGTGTATGCAATTGTTTTTATACTCTCCACCTCTTGTGGTAAATGAGTGTAAACTAAGTTTGTCATTCCGTGTGAAATTTTTAAAATATAACTCTATAAAGTTTATATATTCTGGGTGCTAAAGTAATTCTATTAAGGTCGATTTAGCCCTGTCCGCCCGTCTGTTGAAATCACGATCATTTCGAACGACTTAAAGAAAGAAACATATTGGTGTCAAATTGTATTTGGTTCTTTTCTGCAGTTCGGAATTTAAATTCAGGAAAATCGGATCAGTAGGAACCCCAAAAAATTTATAGTCTTTTGTTTTTTATAGAAACTTTGCACAAATTCGTTTTATATGACTACAAATCATACTAAAAAATTTCGAAACTTCGGTCCATAACTTATCACAGGCCCTTATAAAGCCAACTCTCGCAAAACACTTTAGTACGTCTAAAGCCGTAACGAATAATGCTATAGCTAGAATAATGCTTGAAATCCCACTGCCAAATTTCGTAAAGATCGGTCCATAATTTACCATCCGTCCCAAAAAACCCACTCTGGGAAACTTAAGTTCGCCTAAACCGGTAGCAAATTGTGGTAAAATTTGGTCCAATTCAGCTTTATGGGGCCAGAAATATGCTATTCTTTCAGTTTTTATAAATAACTTACATATATATCCCAGATAGAGCCTGCTTTAAAACTATTCTACTGTCGGTCGAGGGTATCAAAGTTTCGGCACAGCCGTTGTTGTCAATTACATGTCGGTTTTTCCGTATCTCAAATTCGGCTACTCTAGCGATTTAAAATAAAAAAGATCAATCTGGTCGTTTTACTTTAAAAATTATCACATACTATGTCGTCAATCGTTCGCTGCTGTGAAATATTATTTTTGGGCCACCAACATTTGCCGCTAAAATGTAGGCAAATTCAAATCTTTTGGGACACCCATTAAAAACTAGAGAAACAAACAAACAAAAAACGCATACAATTTTAAAATTAATTTTATGTTCGAGGTTTCTCTTGTTAAAAGATTATTCAACATTTTAGTAGATATGAACGGATTTTTTAATACCAAAAAAAGAAAAAAAAAACATGCTTTACAAAAATGTACAAGGGCATTTCCACGGAGAATCTCTCTTTTTGTCACGTTACACCACCAAGTAATTAAGTGTGTGTTTTAGACCAATGTTGTTCAAACTTTTTCTCTGTGTTACTATATATAAAACTAGTTGCGATTTACACCAAACAAAAAAGTAAGTAACATGGGTAATTCCATGTCAAATCGACCAAGAGTGCGACACGACCCCTTTCGATTTGAATGAGGGTGAGAAGGTTCTTTTCAGCCTATAAGAAACATATATCAACAAAAAAATGTGTTGAGCTTATTTTGTCAATATATCAAAAACTACTTCACATACGAAGATGATTTGTATGTCATTTTGCAAAGAATTCTTGGGCCTACAAAAAATATATTGAAGACAAAAAGTGTACTTTTCTTTGAAAGTGCCCACGTTGAACTCTAACAAATGCAACTTTATCAATGTAGTTACTTTTTTCCAAACACCCTAAGGCAATTAAATCAGATTTAATAAACTCTTATTGCTCAAAATTACAATATTAATATCTTATTTTAAAATAATTTTTTTTAAGGTAGCTAAAAACAAGAAGTAAGGAAGAACATGTATTCAATGAAAATAGGTAATCAGTCATTCAAAAGCATATTTCGATCTAACAAGGTAAAATACCATTTGTTTTAAAGACAAACGGCAAACGCCACTGAAGAGATTGTGTGGTTACAATCGAAACTAGTCTGGGCAACCTGTCCGTGAAAACCTGAGTTCAATTCCCAGCTCACTCAAGAATGAAAAATTATCAATAAATTTTAATTCATTTCATGTTGTAAAATTAATTTCTTCATAAAAATAATATAATGAAAATTAAATACAATGAACTTAAGCCTGATTTAAATATCAAAATTTAGATTAAAACCTATTAAAAGTTCAATAAAATAAGCACAATACTAATTATTGGTAGCGAAAAAAAATTATATCTTAAAAAAAACACTTCCTTCAAAGTTTTAGAATTTTTAAAGAACAGATTGATATATTAAATTAAAAAAATCAGCAAAAAAATTGGTTTTAGTCCATTTTTAACATTAATTTTTTTTGCCCCGGTAGGCTAGCTGGTAGTGAGCTAGTCTATCAGTACCGGGGTTGCGGGTTCGATTCCCGCTAGAGACTCTGGTCTCCTGCAGACAAGCAAAAAGTTCGAGGGATTTAGTGTAGGAATAATAATAAAAAAAAAAAAAGATATAACATTATTACAAAAAATATACTGTTTGTAGCCCTAAGTATTCTCTTAAAAGTGACATACAAATCATCTTGGTATGTGAAGTAGTT
The DNA here is from genome assembly GCA_943735925.1 of Pollenia amentaria. Classification (NCBI taxonomy): domain Eukaryota; kingdom Metazoa; phylum Arthropoda; class Insecta; order Diptera; family Polleniidae; genus Pollenia; species Pollenia amentaria. The sequence goes on from OX031007.1 coordinate 875,116, forward strand.
TTTGAGATATTGAAAAAATAAACTCAACACATTGGGCTAATTCGACGAAATTATGACAATTATGTCATATTCAGGACATAACTTTTGAAAAAAAATTTTTACGTTTTTTTTTCGTTGATATATGTTCCTCATAGGATGAAAGGAACCTTCTCCCCAAATTTTATTCAAATCGAAAGGGTTATGGTCCCGCTCTTGGTCGATTTGATATGGAATTACCCATATTTACATTTTTCCTGTGGAAATGCCCATATACGAATTGGTATCTATATTTTTTTTATTTAATCTAAATTTTTTAATAAAATAATATGAAGTAAGTAACTTTTGAACATGTATCACTCTATACCACATTGTTTTATTTACTACATATGCACATATAAGCCAAAGTTAATTTTTTTTAACCATTAACCACAAAACAAATTAACATGAAATTCAAAGTCACCGAATATTTTCTAGCAGACTTTTAGCAGAGAATGAACAATTATAAAACTGAATCTGCAACAATAAAAATAACAAAAATTACGTTATCAAAATATTTATTTGGGGTTTTCTGATAGACATGTAAAATAGAGACATCTAACCCTAGAAAGATAATCATATCTCGACATACGTTAAAGATATTCATACGTAAAACTGACGCATTATTTTTACCTGCTATATTGTCATATTTTTTGGTTTATTAAGATCAAACTTATGTGGATTCTATTTTTACATATATATTAAATAAAAAGACCGGCATTTAAAATATGTTTATATCTGAAATGTCTGAAGTGCACAGCGACGTATTCCTGCTAATTTAAAAGAAATAGCAATATTTCGAAAGTGCACAGCTTATCTCTCTAGGGTTAATCGAAAGTATACTCTTATTAAAATTAAGTAGGTCGAGTTTCTAACAAGATATTATTACAAAAGCTCAAAAAAAATAATCGAAAAGTTATAAAACTAGTTTTATACAATCAGATTATAGATAAGAGAAACAAAAACTGTAGAGAAGTACAATTTGTAAATATGTACCTAAAAATGAAAATCTTCGATACAACTCATTTTTTGGCTATATAAGTCTTTTGTGTATATAAAAAAAAATATCTGCGTTGAATCTTTTTTACAGCTGAATTTATTATTTATTTTCATCAAAACTAATAACAGTAACTAAAGCGGCCCCCATTAAATAAGCCCTTACATTTAAAATGAATCCCTAAAATAAGATAATTAACTTAGGCCCTATTCATGTAAAACGCAGCGCAACGCCAAAAATAACATTAAAAGCACAAACAATGTCATAAATATTTTGTAATTTTGTTGTTGCTTTCAACAGAAATTCATGTACCGTTTTAAAATTTTCAACAACACAAGCGATGCAGCGCTTGAAATTTTAAAACATAATGTGAATTTCTGTAGGAAGCAACAACAAAATTACAAAATATTTTTGACATTGTTTGTGCTTTCAATGTTATTCTTTGGCGTTGCGCTGCGTTTTATATAATAAGGGCCTTAGTATTAATAAATCACCAAAAATATGACATAATTGCCAAAACAAATATAAAAAACACACTATAAGCGAAACGTATTTTATTCTGATATATTTCCCATTTAAAAAATTAGACAACCTCCCTACACTTAACAATCGTAACCAAGCCTACTCTTATTTTCGTGCAAGAATTATATATTTTCTATGAAATACTTTCAGTAGCATAATCTGAAGGTTAGTAAAGACTTAAACCCAATTTTAATATATGGTGGCGTGTTCCTTATGAAGGACTAATTATAAGTTACCCTAATAAGATCAAACATTTTTCGTTTAAAATGGTTTGCTTGGCAACATTGAATTATTTCAATTAATATTTTTGTTGTTGTAAACCTGTAAAGAGTAAAGTTTATATTTTGCATTTGGTACACCAGCGGAATCAATTAGATAATAAAACCACGCGGACTTTTGGTTTTTCTTTTTGTTTTGTGCATTTCAAAAGACATTTCTTTCTTTTACTAATTTTCGCTTTTATTTATTTTCAGCACTTCTAATATTAAAATTTCTTTATAATTGTTGAAAATGCTTAAAAAGAATAACAAAATTTTACTTTTTTTCTTTTCAATGACAGTATTAACGGAGTAAACCAAATAAATATAAAAGATCAATTTTGTTTTCTCTATCCTCTTAAGTGAAAATGTCATGTTGATTTTCTTTTTATAAAAAAAGGTAAAACAAAAAGATTAAGTTAAAGATTTCGGGATTGACTAAATCCCGAAAATCCCGGTATTCAAAAATTCAAATCCCGAGATTTGCTGCATTCGGGAAAATTCGGGATTTCGGGATTGGCATCCCCAGTATGTATGCATGTATAACAAGTTTTAATAAAATGTTAATACATTAACACCAACGGTTTCATTTGCATTGATATATTATCATTTAAGAGTCGTTAAGATTTTTGTAGGGACAATTTTTGGAGCGCGTAGGGAAAAATTGAATTTTTTTTGGCTGCGTAGGGACTTTTCAAAAATGTCTATAGCATCACACGTCTTTCAGTTATTTTTACTTTAGAAATATATTTATTAAAAATCGCTAACATACATATATACATATAAAGGACTTAAAAAAAAAACTCGAAAAAATTCATCAGTTTCATGAACTATGTTATATGCATCATAAGTGTATGTATACATTCGAAGATGAATAATTAATAAGCAAATTTAGTTCTTATGGAATAATGTTTGTTTTTTGTAATTAACCCAAGTTTCAAATGACTTTTATATAAGAATTTAGTTTTTTAGGCAAACTTATTAAAATTCTATTATACTGTAAAGCCCAAATGTGGGATATGCTCAACGTTTCACCCATAAAGTTCTTATAACGTCATCCAAATTACCAAAAAAACATCATGTAATCAGCTTCTTAAAATTTAATAGTCACAAAAATTCAAATAAAACCTAATGGAAAAATATTTTAGCACATTTTATAAAAACAATTTCTCAATGAACAGCAGATATTCGGTTTTTTTATTTTTCATTTTTTACAACTTGATTAAAAAACCACAATAATAAAATTCCATTTATAGCCGGGACATTTAAATAAACCCTCAATCTATTTAACCCTTTTACACTTTTATTAAAAAAGAATGAAAAAAAAAACGAAATAAGAAATGTCATGTGAAGGAAAAGCAAAAAGTGAAAAAGTGTTTTAAATAACATAATTTTTTTACAATGTTTCAGCTGGATAAAAAATATAATGAAACGCACAGACATATTTGTACCAAAAAAGAAGAAAAAAAAAAAATAAACATAAAATACAAATGTTTCCTATAAACTAAAAGAGGGAAGTGTGAGGGAAATTATGGGGACATATTATTGAATTCAATTCCAACTGTGTTTTTTAATATACAAGATTTTTTACGGTTTAGGATGAAACAAATAGAGAGGGGGAAACAAAATAAGAAATGTCGGTTGAAAAACCACATTGACCATTTGTGACCATTGTTATGAGTAGATTAAACAAATTGGTTTTATTTTTCATTTTTATTTCTATTTTTTATTGTTAAACTAAAAAATCCACAATAAAATTTCTCAATTTTATTTAAAACAATCTTTCTATTTTTTAGATTGCGACCCTTCGTTTATTGTGTAAATATTCTACTTCATTAGGGTTTGAATATTTTTTTTATGTTTTTCGGTTAATGTTTTCCAAAAGTGTTAATAATGTTAAAAAGGGTTTAAATTTGTGTTTGATTTAATTTATCCAACATGACATTTGATTAGTTTGTTTCATTCATCAAATCAAATATTTTTATTAGGAGCCGGAAGACTTTTCCAATTTGAGTATAGAAAGGCGTGTAATAAAAATTAATTGTAGTGATTAATAATGAGAATTATATCATTAGGAAACTTTGGAAATCTTCAGTTAATAATATTTTTACAAGAAAATATTTTTTTTTTGAATATCAATAATATGTAGAGTGATATATCCGGCTATGCCGAACCTTTTATTACTTCCGGATAGTTGGAAAAGAAAAGGATGTTATAAATGAGCTCAATTGTATCCATCTGGATTGTTTTGTATGTACACTATTGTACCAATGCCCTAAACTCGGGCCAGGTGGAATACTAAACCGATGCAGATTTTTAATATTGAATACGCCTCGTATTTAAGAAAAATGTGATCCAAATTTGGCACACTTAGCTCCTTAGGTATAGGCGCTATCGTTCCAATATCTTTATTCCAGGAGCATATTTCAATGGGCGCTAGGTGAAATAATAAGCAGATTTTGCTGATTTTGAAAACCAAATAAATTTCATACACTGAGAATACTTGAGCTCCAATTTACAAAGCTAGCTTGTTTTGTATAGACCTACTAAAACACTGAACTCGACAGGACACATATATGGCGGGCAAGTGATGTAGTGGACCGATTTGACTCATTTTGAATATTCTTTTCCTCTTATATTAAAAAATATTTAAGCCAAACTTGATTCTCCTATATCATATGGTATGGTCAACCACTTTGGCAAAACCATTATTTTTTTGGGAGGGGAATAGTTATTTGCATATAACTAGGTCATTTATCGACCGATTTTGTTAAGTTTTACTGCCAGTATTGTACTAAGTTTAATTTGACACAGTCGTGGTATTCTGCTCATATCTCAATCATTTATGCACCGATCTGGCTGAATTTCAATAGCAAATAATTTTGAACCTTATGTGATGTCAATATATAATAACTTAGTTCTCATCATATCTGGGGTCTTCGGAAAACACATTACAATGGACACACAGACAGATGGATATCGTTAAATCAACTTCGCTACTCATAAGGACCAAAAATATACATTTGTACTTTATAGGGTTTTAGGTCAATATTGTAGAAATTACAAATGGAATTACAAACCTTTACATACCGTTCCCCCCTGTGGTAAAGTAGATGAATTATCATTTGATTTAATAAAAAAATTATATCGAAACTTCGCTTTAAATTTTGTTCTTGTCATTACAAAATGGTTTATAGATTAACATGTTTTTTGTACCAACAAAATTGTCCCGTCTTAAAATACTGACTGATAATGTTCACTATTGACAGCTTAAACATTTAGGGGCGAATGTTCAATTATCAAACACACGTACACTCTCATGAAGTCGCAAATACTCGAGTGCAGGTGCAGATACAGTTTGGAACAAAAAAATAAAACAATTAAAAAAATCTATCAAAAATTTATTTCTAATACATTTTCCTTTTATTTCCTGTCTTAATTTATCTAATTATACCCACACCCCGATCATGGAGAGGGTATTATGCATTTGTGCTGATGTGTGTAAAACCTTAAAATATTGGTCATAGACCCACCTTAAAGTATACTAACGATGTCCGTCCGGCTGGCTATCAGGCTGGTTGCAAGTCCATGTAAACTTGTGCGCAAAGTACAGGTCTTAATTTGAAGATTATTTGATGAAATTTGGTACAAAGGTCGCAATTGGCGCACGGACTAAGAATATTGAAAATGGGGCGAATCGGTCCATAAATTCATATATCCTCTATACAGGCTGCTTTCCGGGAAAGCGTTTTTGTGCGCACTATCAAACCAATTTTAATGAAATTTAAAACATAGGACGATCTATATTTATATGGACACATAAGCTGTGTATTCTTAAAAAAAGAGGACCACGAGGGGAGATAGGGGGCAATTTCTGCTTCTACGAAACTATCTACCAGATTTTAATGAAATTAAAAAAAAAATAGATCCCTATTCATATAGCCACATCAGATATGCATTTTTCAAAACTAGGTCCCAAATAGGTACACTAGCAAAAATGTTTTCCTATGTACTGTGGTGTAGGGTATCATTTGGTCGGGTTTGACCGACTATACTTTCTTACTTGTTTTTATATTTTATATTTAAATTGAACTGTAACTTCGAACAAAAATTAAGACTTTATTTAAAAAATTATTCCTATATTGTTCGAAGCTCATCACACTTTTTAAAAACGAAGGGTACATTTGTCATATAAATAAATATTTTTTTGATCAAATAAAATAAGGTTTAAGTTCGGAACTATTGTTTTATCCTCAATTGTTCGCTTTCCAATGTAAGGGTAACCTTAAAAAGAAACATATCGATATGCATGCCACTCAAACAGAGAGTAGAATTATATTGACAATTTTTTTTAAATTGGACTTGGTTGTATTCTGAAATGTAATTTAAAATAAAAGTGTTACAGTTTCGCTTGTATACAAACTGGATGATTTGAAGTCACAAGTATTTTTTGGCATTTAAAATAAAATAAATTGGTCTTATGCTCGTAGAAAAAAACAACGATAACAATTAAAGACCATGAAAAACGTTGTCTTTAGACTGTACAGTATCTCGTAACACCGAAAAAAGTGAAAAAAACATTCTGTTAGCCCATCTCGTATCTACTTTTAAATTTGCATCGGTGGTATTTTCTGGTTATAACTCGAAAGACTTAATGAGTTCTTAAACCACATTTAATAACGTTGTGTCCTACATTTACTTGAATGGCCTAAACATTTAATCATAAGCCACGCTTTTTTGCTTTACCCCTTTTCTATACCAAAGATAAAGAAATATTGCGACATATATTTCAGTAAATGTCAAAACTATGTTATCTTTAAAGTACTCAGCACTTTTTTTACATAAATATTTCTTTGACAATTATTGCTAATATAAAATTGAAATTTGGTTGTCAATTGAGTCGGACATTTAAACAAAAGGACGCAAAATATAGAAGCTCATTGTGTGAAATGGAATTTAAGTTTGTGAAATGATAGTGAACTATAATTAAAGTAAAAGAATTAAATAATAAAATAAAAATCATTATATATCGTCACCTAAAGTGCAAAAGGGCGTAACAACACTATTTTTTTTACAGAAGAAGCATAAAACTTTACAAAACCAATAGAAACAAGGTGTACTTGTCGTTTTTATCGCAGGGATCTAACATTTTTTGTGAACACGTAGTTTAACAAATCGAAAAATCTATTTCGATTTTTTTTGTACTGTTGGTAAAAGTGCCAAATTTTAATTTAAGAAAACAAATCATTCTTTGTGAATTCCTGGAAATCTAAAATAAATAAAAATAAATATTTTTGAAAATAAAAACTTTTTTTGTAAAATAAACTTGCAAAAATTATTTTCGTAAATATTTTTAGCCCTCCTTGGTTTTTTTTAATCAAATTAAAATAAAGTTTTAACACAAATACGTCTTTCCATATTCTTAACATAAACTGAGCAATAAAAAATATTGTTCTGTTATTTTAATGGCGTTACTGCTGAATTGCTGAGATATTTATATTTGGTGTAGACCGGGGGTTGCTTAGTGTCTTTTGAAGAACATGTGGTAAAAACATCTTAACTGTTTTTTTTATTCTTGAATAAACAATCAATTAGAACTGTGCGAGTCTTTTTTTCATTTTTTTTTTGTTTAAATACACCTTAATGTTTATATATGTATCCAAATGTTTTTTTTAAAGCTGTGTTTTGAATGAGTAAAGCTACGGTCACACTTATTAAATATTTGACCAAATAAGCATAACCACTTCCTTTGTTAATAATTAGTGTGATTTAACATGGTCTTAGTATCATTAATAAAACTAATTATACTGCTAGATATAGCAAAAAACTGTTTTATATAAGATGTGGCATTATAATCAAAATATATATTGGAATTAAAGGAAATTATACTTAAGTGAAGCTGTTGGTCCCATTATTTTCGTCAAATATTTGACCAGTGTGACCGTAGCTTAAGAAATTGTGCGATTTTATCAACTACCTGTGAAACAAGTTCGCAAACGCATTATTTTTTATGCATAATTGCTACTCTCAGCATTGACTACACCAGTTTTTAAAGTATTTTCAAGTAATTCAGACAGTAACTCACATATGGCTGGAGCTCATTTGGCTGAAGCGCAAAGCTAAAAACAAAAAAAAAAAAAAAAAAAAAAGAAAAGAAAGACTTAAGTCCGAATTACAACTTAGGCATTGACTTTTTTAATATTAAAAATTTATGCTTTTATGTGTTTTCTATCAATTAAATAATACAGACGACGTGTTCTGGGGGGCTACTCTCAATTGCGATGCGAAAGAAAATTATAGCAAATCTAGCGATTGGTACTCTTTAATGCGTTTGCGCATTTGTCTTTCGCATCTTTTTATTTTTTTCTTTTTGCAAATCATCACTTTTTCTTTTATTTAAACTTTCTTATTTTAATTTTTTATAAGATATTTTGTCATTTCATTACTGGAAATCTGCGCTTTCTTTGATTTGTATTACCAGTATTGCTTAATTTTCAAACAAGTTTGCGAAAGTGATAGAGAGTACCAAGTTGGTATTTAGCTTTCGCATCGAAATTGTATTCGCATCGCAATAGAGAGTAGCCCCCCTGAATAGGATCCAATACTTAAAACTACAGACGTTGTTTATAGAATCGGGGCTTAAAAACTCTTTCACGAAAATGCTTTTTCTTTCAAAAATAGAGAAATTCCTCGCAAAAACAATATGTTATTGCAGTAACAAATGAAATTTCTTATTACATTAAACGTTAGATGCTAAGATAATTTTTTGGAGTGGCGTTATGTATGAATTGATGTACGAAATTGTATGGAAGTGGTTGATTAAAAGGAATTTCAATAAAATTAAACCTAAAAATTTATCATTTATCTATTTATATCGTGGCTTTCTTCAATTGCTGCATTATATTCCTTTTTTCATTTTATTTTAATGCCAGGACCAAATTGAAAAGACAATTACAAACAAGTCAAAGAATAATCAGAATGGTTAGAAGGGATAAGTTGAGAATATGTGTATGTAGAATAGAAATGTCTTGTAAAATTTTATAAGAAATTGTATAAAAGCAAAAACAAATAAATTTCTATTATCAAAGAAATGTCAAATGCACGTAAAATAAATAACAAAAGAAAAATGTGTGAAAGTACAGTTGATCTTGCCCGACAATTTGATATCCTACACTACAGTAAAGAGAGTGTACCATATCTGGGGCCTATGGCTAATCATGGGCTAACCTTTGTGCCGAATATTATCTATATATCAATATCTATGGCAGATTTTTTTTCGTCTTACAGCGATTTGAAAGAGGAGGCATATATGCGACCTGAGGACAGTTCTCGACCTACCAGTGCAACATTTAGCCAAAAAATTTTTTTAAGATGATATCATGTTGCAGAAATGTAATTTAAATATCAAAATAATAAGATAGTTTGTGGGCAAAAAGCTCTATTCCGAAAAGATCCCAATGAACATTTGTTTTATTTTACGAATCACTAACGGCACTGTTTAATAATAAGCCCACATTTATGCGCTATGCAATAATGCACACAAATTTTAAACGAATACAAAAAATAGCATTTAAAGATCGACGAGAATCCCTTACAACGAAGCGGGTTTATAATGGAGAATATTAAAGATTAACTGTAACAAAAGGCTGAGCTAATCGTTTCGCCCACCAGTTATATGCATTGATTGAAGCGCTTTTTGCAACAAAAATTTATGGCTTCAAAGTGGCAACTCGCCATATAATATTCATGCCTTCCGCAGCCAATACGGTAACCGATACTTTTACATTTATAGCTTATTTATTACTTACAAACCTGCTTCGTGTTAAGCTCAATTTGTTATTGCGAAACCTTTGATATATAGTAATCTTAAATGCTAACGTTATACCTACATATCGCACACTATATCATAAACAGGCATAACTAAAAATTTCCTAAAATCTTTTTTTTTTCATAAACCTGTTCATAAATCAAATCCATAGCGACCACGAAAATTTCGTTTGCGTCACTGCTCCTTTAGCATTTTTAGAACTCACTTTAATTAAAAAATTTTAAACGTGTTTTTGAAGCCAGTTTTCAGCCTCTCCTTAACATTTTTGAATTTTGAGTTGTGCATGTTTATGATTTAATATGCGGTATATATAGTACTGGTATGCCGCATGGGGCATTTTTACCAAAAACTAGTTATAAGTCAATTCGATATAATAAATGAGCCCTCTTTAAAATCTTTTATCCAGTCCTTTTACTATCATACATTGCTTTTCGATTTGGCGGTTTACAGACAGAAGCTGTTTGTTCTATTCTTTTCGGTGTACTTTAAGGCGAATCTAAGACCAATATTATGAAGGTGTTACAAACATCAGCACAAACGCATAATACTGTTGTGGTGTGGATATAAAAACACATTCAAACACACTAACCTCTATATGCATCCAAGATGTTTGAGTAAAATATGAAGCGGACTTGAATTCACACATCGAAGTAAAACCTTAAGGACACACACACAAACACACACTACGTTAAAAAGTATTAAACAATCTAAAAGCGTCTTTTAAGGAATGATCTTCTTTACTTAACTGAAATAGTGAACATTGAATTGCTTTCACAATCGAAATGTTTTATGGATTAACCCCCACATTCATAAAAAATATTTTAGGTTTATAGCAGGTTTATGAAACGAATTTTTTATGAAAATTTGTTTAATAAACCTTTTATTAATCAAAAATATTTTTTATGAATATGGGGGTAAATTTTTTGTGTTTTTTGTCATAAAGAACGTGAGCAGAACTATAAACAAATAGAAGTTTTGCCCGATATCGAATGGCGTTATATAGCCCTTGACATGATTTTTTTTTTAAATAAAGTTGCTTTGAATTAATTTTGAGACTACCGTCGTTCTTACAGTTATGTTCTTAAGATAAGACGTTATGCTTAACAGTCATCTAATATGTTAGTATGTACATGAATATACACTGTATCGTATGTGGCAAGAGCATATCCAAACATATTAACAGTCACTAACATTATAGTGTCACATTTTTTGTTTGTTTTCATGACATGTGTTTCTCTTAAGACATTAAAATAGAATTGGAGGGATAAAGATAGATGTTGGGTGGATAACCAGAGGGATGGATACTTACAAACGGACTGTCGAATGAATGAACATGAAATTTTCTTTCTTTTTTTGTATCATTATTTTGCAACAAATTAAAAAAAATCGAGATGAAAATTGCAAAATACGAGTTTAACAAAAAGAAAGTATGACAGAAGAATACCAAGTTCTGAACAAGAATGAACAATTACTTTTGTTGCTTTGTGGTGGTTTAAGTATAAAGTATTGCCTTTTTTTGTTATTATACTTGTTGTTTTATGGAGTACTTGTACTCGTATGTGTGTTGTTGTAGTTTTGGTACCAACATTTGAGGCGTTAAAAGATTATTTAAACAAGAAGTAAAAAGTGATATTGTTAGTTATTTTCAATTTCTTTTGTTACTTTAACTGGTAGGAGAAAAAGAAAGTTTAGAAACAAAATGAAGAAATAAAGTAATTGATATTAAGCATGAATGCGTTTTTATTTTATTTATATTCATATCTCTTTTTACTTTTTGTTTTCCTGAATAATGTTCTTTCCATTACATGAGTTCACACAAATATGAGTACATACAGAGAAATATGAGTATTTGTATGATAGTCAAACAATGCCAAACAATTTCTCTTTTTAGTTTGCTCTTCTATGAGTTCTTTTGTATAATTGAATGAATGAATAATAAAATAAATATAAAAAATCGTCAGCAGTAACAACAGTTGCAGCAGCATAATTTAATTAAAGTTGAAACAGGGTCATAAAACGCGTACATTTTATTTAAAAAAAAATAAATAAAAAAATATACGAAAAGCATTACAAGCCGTAAATTATAAATATATAATGAGATGAAATGAGGTTATTTCTCACGAATGCAAGATTAACGCAAGACATAATTTTGCCACTATTTATACGGTAATGGGGGAAAGAAAACAACTTAAAAGCTGACAGCTTAAGGTTAAATTTATATTGACCATGCGCTGCGAAGGGAGTTCGTTGGCTGGATTATTGAACAACATCATTAAACACCTTGATATTATGATTTTTACCTTATTCGCTCTAATGTGATTGTCGAAAAGTAAATGCAGCTACACCCAGAGAAAAAATATTGTTAAGTATGGTTACAGGCAACTGAATGATGGTTTTTTAAGTAAGTTTTAATCACTGTCGCATGTGACCTGTCGCACGTGACATATTACGATCATTATAAAGGGTGGTTAAATTTTAAGGGCCGATGTTGAATGTGAACCACACCTAAACGGCAAGTTGTTTTCTGCATTTTATTTGACATTTATCAATTTTAGACTAACTCAATTTTAACCATGGAAAGATACACAAAAGAGCAATGCGTTAAAGTTATTCAGGCTATGTTTAAGATGCAAACAAAATATCTTTACTCTAATAATATTTTGTTATCGCCATTTGTAAAATGATTTTGCATCAGTTGTGTCGTTTGTTTTACATATGCATGTAGAATTATTTGTTATTCAGTGGTTAAACAATTTAAAAAAAATGCCCGTTAAAAAGACCAAGTTTAAAGAAATTAAAAAAAAGATATTGTAGGTACATTAAAAAAAAAAATTTAAAGTGTCACAAAATAAAATATCAATGCTAAAAAAAATTTAATATTGTTTGAAAATGGTGCAAAAATATTGACCATGGTTTTGTGTTATTTTAGAGAAAAAGAATGAAAATTCTATAAAACAATTTAAAAATAATTGCGACCTGCGACCAAAATAGCTTAAAAATATTATGTCTAAAGTTGCGTCATATTATGATGTGAAATATCTCTAACTATTTTACGTTAAAGTTGCCAGTAAGTAAATAAGCATAAATATATATGTATATTAAAAATATTTTCCGGTTTTTGATTTAATTTACATGATAATTATATGATTACTTCTTAACTTATTATGATAAGCATGATAATAATATGCATAAATTAAATTATAATATGATGTAATAAAAACAAATTAGGATTAAGGGAAAAATATTATGATTTAATATTACGAATATATTTGGTCATAATATGATTCAATAATAATCGTAATATGTTGACTTCACTCATGAGTCTTATCATAATATGTTGCTCTTAGAATATGTTTACTACAACCATGTTTTTTCTTTGCGTATAGATTAATTAAAACGATGTCGTTAAATCACATTTCCAAATAATTTCTTTGCAATTAACCCCTTTTTCGCCGCACCAAGTAAATGGACAATGAAATAACGAAGTAAGATTTTAAGTAACTGGCAGAAAAGAGTATTTTAGTGCTGGTGATTATGATCACCGGTCGGTTAAAAACAATTATTCGTTTATTCGATTAGGAAAGTCGATTGGTATACTAAAATCTATAGAACTGGTCAGGGACCATGATACCATAAGTACATAGTACCAGTGTTGTCAATGATGAATTCGGAAATTACACATGACTGTGTCTCAAATTACACATTTGAAGCAAAATTTTTCTCACAAAACCAAAAAGTAGTTTTGATCGAATGAATTCGCCATGAATAGATGCTATGAAATAGTTATGTTTATAACAAAAGCAAAGCTCACCCATTTCTGCAATGGATGCACATATTTATTTCCGAACATAAATTCCGAACGGAAATAACGTCGGCAGAAGAACAGTAGAAAAAGGTTTATGTACAAGCTTAAAAATAAATCTTTAAAATTCGGTGTGAAAAGTTATGTTTGAAGCAAACAAATTTATCGAGTTGTAGGAATCAATGAAACTGCAATCAAGTTTGAGAGTTTTTGTTAAACATTATTTCTTCAAAAAATATTGGAACAATTATTTCGCAATACACTTATGTGTTCATGAATGTTTTTGCGGTCTACACATAGACATATGGTGTTGGCAATTAAATTTGACAGTTGAATACATATAAACATCCAAGTTTATTGCTCGTGAAGACCTCATAAAACATTTCTTTAAACGTTTGTGATGGAAAGAGAAAAAAATCCAAAAAGGACGGAACTTGAAAAACAAGTTTTACTCTCAATAATTAATAAAAAAAAGAAATCAATAATACATTAGGCTGAAGCGTCGGTGTATGAAAAAAAGTCAAGTAATAAATTTCAAATACACACCTCCAGAATGTTGCCTCTACCTAAATTTTATATCTATTTTTTTTTTTAATTTTTTCGACACATCTTTAGCCCTCTACCAGGGATGGAAGTTGTAGTAGTTTTATGATTTTTTTTTTAATATGCATCAATTATTTTATTAATTATTTCTTTTAAGCCTACACGTAAATAACAATTTTGTACTGAATAAAAGAAACAAAAAAGCGAGGAGATCTAACAAATATTAAGTTATTGTCAATATCAACAACTAACAATAATACTACAAAACACAAAATTTCTTTTAATAAAAAACAAGTAAGAAAGTAAAGTTGGTCAAGCACGACCATATAATACACTACACTACATTATATAAGAACACATCTCTGCAAGTGTACCTATTTGGCACCTAGTTTTGAAAAATGCATATATAATGTGGAAATATGAATATGGATCCTATGTACATATATATGTTTCAAAATTCATTACAATCGGTTTGATAATTTCTGAGAGGCAGCAATTGCCCCCTATCTTCCCTCGTGGTCCTTTTTTTAAAAAATGCAAAGCAAGTGTTATAAATTTCATTAAAATTGGCTTGATAGTGGGCACAAAGATCCTATTCCGGAAAACAGCTTGTATGGGGCCTTTATGAAATTATGGACCGATTCGCCCCATTTGCAATAGGCTTGTGCCAACTAGAACCTATGCACGAAATTTCATCACATAATCCTCAAAGTTCCGACCTGTAATTTCGCCAATAAACAAAAAAAAAAAAAAAAAAAAAACAACAAATATTATTTTTCGGGAATATCGCAAAAACGCGATCACCCTCATATTAGTTTAGAAAAATTTTTATTTAACATATGACAAAAGCTTAGAAACTGAAAAATTGGCATAACTTCAACTCAAATCTGACCTTGAATTTAAAAATAATGTATATTTTGAGTGTAATGAGTTACGAGAACTATAAAAAAATCTTTAATCGTGCATCGTATGATGTTTGACATATTGGTCGATTTTATCTAATTTTCCAAATACTGACGCTGCGGTAGAGGCCTAAAAGTAGGTCCAAATTTTGTTTCATTATTTTTCTCATATCTGTGATTCAACATATTAGTACTATTTGAAATTTTAAGTCGAAAAAAATTGTGACGAGAGAAGGGGAAAGAGAATGTCAGTTCTTTTCCTCTCTCTCTCTCTCTTAAAATCTTAAGATTTGACGGCTAAGTCTTGAACAGTGTGAACCAGCACTTAAGCTTCATTTAGTATTGAAAATTGAGTACAGAAAAGGAGTGGTTAAAGAGGGAAACAGTCATATTAAATATAAAAAAACTTTAAAGTGAGTATGTCCTGAGGCATTCAGTAACTAGCTGATATATTAATTTGGGAATTTTATACAGTTTTAATTTTCCACTTACTATAACCCTTATTCTAAAAAAAATTATTTTAGAAATATTCTTCCAATAAACCATTAACTAGAAATATTTCGTTCACTTTTCGGTTCCTAAACGTTATAAACAAAATTAAAAACAAGTTGGAAAGTATAATCGGTCAGGACCAAACATTTGAAAGCCTACACCACAGGATTTAAACATTTTCGTGAGTGTAACCTATTTGGGACCCATGGACAATCATTGACCCGCCAGAGCAAAATAATGTTATAAGGTTAAGATTCATGTAAAAGTTTTTTGTGCCAAATACTATTTTGATATCTTCATCTTTACGAGATTTGTTTGCCTGTAAGTGATTTTAGGATGGGGGCTTATAAGAAAACTACGGCAAATTTTGGACCGACCAGCACAAGATTTTTTCATAATATAGTGGCTATCGTAAAAGTTATTGTCAAAAATATTGACAAACAAATGGGCGAGATCGCAATCGAATAAATGTAAACCAAATATAACACATTGAGCGCAAAAGAAAAAAATAAAGTAAACATTCCTGGGTTGTTATACCATTTTTCTGGCAGGTACTGTCGAGTACAACAGCAGTCGGCTTTTTGAATTTTCCAAAAACCACCAAAATCTTGAGTTACGGCTAACAAATAGGGGTTTCATACCCGTATGCACTTACCACCCTGTAACTTAGTTAAATACCAAACGATTTCAAATTTAATATCGATCAGTCATAAAAATTTTTTTGAGACGCAAGGAGATTATGTAGAAAAGTAAAAAAAATAAGCATGAATAGCCAGCCTGCCAGTCAGCCGGAGATCGTTAGTTCGATTCAGAAAATAATTCTGCGTCGATGGGTATATACATATAAAGATGGGTCTAGGACCCGTATTTTAAGGTGTTACAAACATCGCCACAAACTCATAATATCCTCTTCACAATTCATAAGAGAAGATATGATTGAAGTTGTAAAATCTCTAAAATATAAATTCGATTGCGTCAATATTTATAGCTGTTATACAAACTTCAATAATTGGGATTTTCCTACATATTGACCAAAAGCCACAAATTACATTGTTGAAAATAGCAAAATGTTTTGAATGTTCACATTAACACAAACACAACATTCAAATGGGCTGGGCTGTACAACTTCGATTTTCGCACACTCTCTTTTGCTTATGTTTGTACAAATGTGAGAATGGCGTGTAGGTCCGTAAAAGCTCATGTGATTTCACAAATAAGTATATTCCTAAATTATCCATTTCCTACATTGCTTTTTTTATATGAGCAGCATCTTAAGTAAACTAACCAAGAAATAAGACACAAAAAATACTTACAATGTGTACGTGTATTTGTGTGTGTGTTTGGGTAAGTTTTCTTGCATGTCATTCAAAGGATTTATTAAGTTATAAAAGGTGAAATTGCACCATAAGTTTTCCTTTTGTACGTTTGCAGCAGGGATGAATTTCCCTCTATATTCAAGCCAGAATATTATTTCAAATGTAATTATATGTAATTATACTTAAAGATATGCACTACTTTGTGGCATATCTTTATGTATAAATCAATATATTGTTGGTATCTTATTCTGATCGCAAGCGATTATAGGACCTAGAGGGTTAAACACGATAATGATTCCTTTGTTGCAATATCTATGCAGTTAACGACCTCCGGCCTTAGGCCAGGTATTCTCCGTTCGAAGCGAAAGTGAGAAGGCGGTTAAGTAGCCTGATATCTGGGTGATATCTGTTTCTGAAACTTTTTTTTACCAACAGAGCGCCCTGAGCTTGAACGAAGTCTCAGAAAGTTTTCAATTAAATCATTAATCAAAAATAAAATCATGTGAATTGAACGTTTACTTATGTCCGCAGCAGAGCAGAATTGGTGCAAATTTGATTAACATTGTAATATTTTTAATTTAAACAATTGTCCTCAAATCTTGAGGCTCTACCGCCCAGTATACTGAAAACTTTGTAACCTACTGAGCATTAGAAGATAATTGAGAAGTCCATTTGCAAAGGGCGCTATGTTAATGACAAAATTCTGAGAAACTCGATTAAAACCGTTTTTTGAAAGTGACCTGCCATTAAGTACTTAACTTATTGAGTTTTGAATTAGATTGATAATGGCTTATTTTTTAACTTAGCGGTGTTTGCAAGTGGACTACTCAACTTGTCTTTTATTTATTTAAGCTTGGCCATAATAATTTATAATTAAGGATGAGTGGGATTCACATGTATAACTCCTGTTTGCCAGGTTTAAAGAATTTTACAAGTGTTTCGTCTTTAAAGCAACACTTGTAAGTCTTACGAAATGGGCCCCAGTATTTGAATAATTAGGGCCCTTTTATAATTTCCTTAGCTCTTAAACACCTTGTCGTTTCAAATAATGGGTGTTAACTCTTACATGCGCACATTTGTGTTTGTTGCTAGTGTTACAAAATGACTGCAATAGTTAAGATTGTCGCAACATAATGAAAATTTATAGCAGTCAGAAAAGTACATATTGTAAACGATAAAGAAATGTTTTTTCTTTTTTCACAAACCAACTTAAAAAAAGAAAAATGTATTAAAAATAAATTGCAGAGTTTTTTTTGATTACATCCACATAAATTAAATTTTAAATTTATCAAAACCAAAAATAGCTGTGAATATTGAATATTTTTTGTGGCATTAATTTATTAGGGTTGACTGTAAGTTCCTTTCAGCCAAATGTTACCAATTTATTATCATATAAAATACCAAATAGAAAGTACTTACCCAATAATATTCAATTCGTAAAAAATATAATATAAGCAACCAAAAATTTATATTAAATTATTATATTAAAAACAAAAAACCAAAATATGCTGTAACAACAAATACAACAACAACGTTAGTTAGCTCTGGTTGATAGCAATAAATATGTGCTGCTGGTAACATCTTTTGCTGTATACACACGCCACGAGTGTTTGTGTTTTTCTGCACAAAAATTTATGTGCCCAGCAAGCAAAAATTAAGCGTTTTTGAAAGACAGTATTATTTTTAATTGATTTTAAGACATGAAGAAAAAGTCTTGCTTTTTGTTGATAATGCTTTTATTCTCAAATGGCAGTCAAAAAAGTTTGTAACGCTTGAGGTTTGAAAATGGTTTTCAATTAAAACCATTCCTAATTTAACTTCAAGCATCAGTGTTTGCTGGGTGTCCTTATGAGTATTAGAGTTCTTTTTTACTACAGTGCTGTGTTTTTACAACAGTACTGCATTTGTTGTTTATAAAATTTCCGCTGCATTGGTTTTTCATTTCCGTTTCCTATTGCAATACGTTTTATTTGTTTACTATTGATTGAATATGTGGTCATGGGATCGGCTGACTGAAATGCAACTTAATATTTTAGGAAATATGTGCAGTGCCGCCTCCGTTCTTTTTAGTTCTTTTTGGGCAACTTGTCCAAGAAAACAAAAAGTTTTGAATTTGGAAAGTAATTAACGATGATGTATTTTGACATTAGTACTTTAAAGTGTCTTCGATTTTGACCCATGACACTTTACATCATTATGATGTCAGCCTTAACATCACTTGCCCATTTTGTCATCAGGGTCAAAAATTGAAATAACGTCTTCAATGGGTTGACACATCGGCATCACATAAATGACGAATCAAAGTGAGAGAATATGTACTATTATTTATTTCCCGTTACACATGTTTGTTTCAATTTTGTTATATTCCGCCCCTTGTTTACAGAAGAACTCTTAATTATAAGACACCAGCAGCATGCCTGATATGGTTTTCGTAATCATTCTACTTTGAAAATTTGATATTTTTCAGAAAATAATTAAAAAAATAGAATATGGAAATTTTTGCTTCTCATTTTACTTTTTGAGCATGAAAATAATGTTAGTTATACACAAAATGATGCATCTAATTGATGTCGCTGTAGTCATAGCATTGATGGCGCATAAAATATGACACAATTTTTTGATGACGTTCGTCATTGGATTGATGTCCCTTGTTGCCTCATTGATGCCATTTGTAATAAATTTGAATTTTTCTTTGAGTGTAGTGAAATTCTGAACAGAAATCTTATGGCTAAAGAAAAAAAAATATGTACAAGAATAAAGAAACAGGATAATAAGCAAAAGTCTTATAAATTTAAATTTGACTTTGACATATAAAAAAAAAAAAAACCAAAACAAAAATTTATAATAAAAAAAAAATAAATGAAAATAAAAGAAATATTTTACTATCTCAAGTTTGACACTACTTATTAAAGGGTACTTTACACTATCACACAGGTCGAGGAAAATACAACGCTGTTATGATAAGTTGTAATTGTTTTTGTTTTTAAATTTTTAAACAATTACGTAAAATTGTATTTAAGTGTACAGTAACCTCAAGGGATATATTGATATTTATATTATATTTACATTAAGCAAGTTTTATTGACTTACACAAAAGAAAATTCAATAAAACAGAAGAACAAATTTATCTGAAACAACTCCTTAGCTGGAGGTAACGTGCACTAACTAGCAAGTAACGTGCACAAAAGTGTAGGATACCTTAACTCCTAGTATACGAAAAGTAGGTCTACTTTATATTTTTATAAGCTTCATAAGCGGCGTTTTAACAAATCAGCAGATTTTGACAAATAAAATTAAATTTTTATTTGCGGTGATGCCGCATAAACAGCGTTGCATGTAACTCAAAGCGTAGAACGCATATTTAGTAGGAAAAGCAAGCAATGCGTTGACGCAAAGTCTTCAAGTTCAATAGGAAAAATTAAAACATAGAGGCAATAAAAAAGAAAAATTTATATTATCATAGAAAATACAGAGTGAGAACTGGAATTTACAATTTAGTTTAAATTTTTCAAAATATTTTTTCGCTCAAAAACTTTGCCTAAAACTCTCAACACAATATTTGTTTAAAATACAATAATTGATGAAAATGTGAAATATTTTGCAATTTCTCTTTTTATCTTGCAAAGAGAGCTTACCGTAATTAAATACAATTATGTAAAGTCTATAAATTTTGTTCCTTTTTATTACATCAGCCCTTCTTTAATGCTCTGTGGCCTTTTGAAATTAAATTTTTTTATTATTTTAACTTTCACTTTCTTTGCCGTACATTATGAAATAACAACGTGATAGTATAAAAGGCTGCAAAAGATATTTAAATAAAAAGAAAACAGTATATTAATTTCGGTATTTAAATAATATTCTTTAAATGAAAAGTTCAAATATGTGAATTTTTAAATATTTGAAAACTTTATTTAAAGGGCATATGAAAGTCAGGATAATAAAACATTGTTTGTGTTTAGTTATGTTCAGTTGAAACGATTTTTTTTTAGCATAAAATACTTAAAATCAGGTTTTTTTTTACAAAAATATTCGCTTGAAAGTGAAGATATATATTTTATAATAAAATGCCTGGCATCGCATCATTATTGCCAGCATTATTGTCGTGATTATCATTAAGTAACAAAAAAGCGTTTATTGTTTTTATTTTTTTTTTGCTATTAATTTTTTATTCTTGTTGTTGCATTTTTATTAACAAAGAAACTTATACATTAAAAACAATACGCTTTATTACCTCCCCTCCACTAGTAATATTTTATGCCAGAGTAAAAGGCATAAAACGCAACTTTGTTATTTGGTAAAAAAAATACAAAAAAAAAAAAAAAAAAAAAAAAAAATAATAAAAATTAGAACAATGAAAAATCGTCCACTAATGGACAGTATAATAAAGCGTAAAATACATAAACAAACAAATATTAATAAAAAATAAATTTATTATAAAAGAAGTTAGAATGAAGAAAAAACGGAACCAGATTTATTAGTGGCTCATTGTTATGAATTCTACTCTGTTATAATTGAAAGATATGAATTTAAAATTAAAATTTCTGTATTATTCATTTAAATACTGAAATATCTTGAACACATTAGGAATTAATACAAATTTGAACAAGGAAACTTCCAAAACTCACGGATTTTAAGCCCGAATGAATGAAATTTGCCAGATTGCGAAATGCATTGCGTAGTGTATACCCAGCATAAGGGCCATTATTACAACCTAATGATAAGATTCCTTATAGTTAACGTGAACAAAAACTATCGTGAACGATAAAGTGAAAAGTTTTCTCCATTATTATACTGTGGCAACATTGCAATATATACCGACTACTTTTGGTTGTTTTTAATATGAAATGGCAACGATTTACTTTTGTTTAGTCTTTAATTGAAAACATAAGTAAATTTTTTGTGCTTTATTTTGGTTTTTTTATTATAAATTATTTTGTTAAATTGTGTTGAAGTTACCATATTTTTAGCAGAATATATATGGCAGTATATATCTCGAATATACATTCATATGCATTCAGTGATTTCGAGACTTAACATTGTTCTGCTGCACGTTCTATTTAATGAATTTAGATCAAAATATTTTATGTTGTTTTCATATAAAAGACTAATTCTTATACCTTAATTTTAAAGAACTCAAAACCTTTCAAATTGTTTGTTAAGTGTTTCTTTGTATAATATATATTTTTTGATATTATTTTACTTCATATTTCATATTGGGGGGATTCACAAGGTGTGCTATAAAGTCATATCGTCATAATGTCCTAAATAATATTTTACAATTGTTTAAAAAAAAAATATTTTTTATGTTGTTTGAAACAGAACAATATTTTTTTTTAAACAATTGTAAAATATTATTTAGGACATTATGACGATATGACTTGATAGCACACCTTGTGAATCCCCCCATTAATTTTATTTTTTACTTTGCCTGAAATATCACAAAAAACTTTGTTAAAATGTTATTGTCTTAATAACACTGGTCGGCAAAAAACAATCAAAGTCGGGGGGAGAGAGAAATGATATTGTGTGATTTTAATTGACTTTACCGTGCTGAATCCCAATCTGTTCACAGTTTGATTCCATCACGTCTAGTTATAATTTTGTTTACTGATTTTCATGATTTCATGGCTTTTTTTATTCGTTATATACCTGTATTTCTTATAATTTTTTAATGATTTTTTAAAAACTATTTCTGAATTAGTTGCGATCATTTTTAAAATAAGAAAAATATTATTTAGATGACTCGAAGGAAATTTTATTCCTAATCCTTTTGTAAGTGATCATGATCGCACATATCCTTCTCAAGTTATGATAAAATGTATAAACATAACCGTCTTATTTCGGGTGAAATATTAGTTAGGCCCACAAAAAAACTAGACATGATAGAAAAGACCCAAATTTGAATAAGCGCTTTAAAATCTTTATAATTCATATATTTTTATTTAAATCGATTTTTCTGCCAACCATTTCATTAAGTTTTTTATTTAAATTTTATGAAGCGCTTTTCAGCGTTTTTTGATTAATGGCACGGCGCTTTTTGATCAGAAATATTTCACAACCCTGTATATATGGGGTCAGCGTTACCGTTTGCCCGACCAAAGTGGCAATTTGACCATTTTTTCTCAAAACAAGTTCACGGCTCATCAAAAGTAGACAACAAAATCGCCATATCTGACAACCCTGATTCTGGCCAATCTGATATATTTGATTCTCCCCCTCTCTCTCTAAAAAATTGTTATTGGATTTGCAAAACTTTCTTAATTAAATTGTTTCTTCTTCTAATTTTTCTAAGGTTTATTAATAACAAACGCACATATTTTAGTATTAATAGCTAAGATCTATTTTTTAAAGCTGCCCGCTTAATTCCTGTTTCTATAATCCCATTTTACCAACAGTTTTATTTTGACTTTTTATTTTAGTTTAGTAAATTGTACATAAATAGAACTTGTGTCCCTGCTGCTCTTTGATAAGGATGACAAATCCCTTATACATACATACGTTTCATTTTATTCTGATTGTCGTTTTCCACACATCTACGGCTTACCTGTCACATAATGTCAATTCAATTTCTGTTGAGTATTATATAAAACGTGGAAGTAAAAAGAGTTGTCATATGTCAAAAGCTTTTAAAAACAGTTGTTAATTCTAATTTTTATTATTTTATTGTTACAAGCACACACACGCAAGGAAAAGAGAAAAAAATGTACAAACATGCAGCGTTGTAAACTGTTTATAAACTAAACGCGCTATTGCCCTTAACAATACGCGCTCGAACGCGCTAAATCATATCGTTGAAAAATATTTATAGCCAAAACGCGTTGTTTCTAACACTCTTAATTAAATTTTATATAAAAGTCGGTGCATATCTTAGAAAAAATCCAATAAATATCGAAACAAACAAAATGGCTTTCTACATATTTTCTTTGGTTTCATTCAGGTATAAAAGTTGCCACTTAGAACTATTTATAAAACGTAAAAGTCTCAAAATAACAACAAAACGTATATACCATAGATTACACAGATATGAAAGTCGCTTGTCAAACACCTAATAGCATGTTCGCACGGTGCTTTGGCGTGCATTGTTACAGATATGGCAAGAAAAGATGGGCGATCTACGTGGTTGCCGGAAAAATAGCCATATACTACTTGCAGCTCTTTCAAAAGCTGGAAATATGTTACCTGTGCATTCAACAGGTTGTCTATGACCATACTCGTGTCCTCTGCCAATTTTGCCAATAACCTTCTTATCAATATTTTTTTTATAATTTTTTTTTTTGATTTCATTCCTTTTTTTGATTCTACTAAAATTTATAACTTTTCTTTGTTTATGTTATTATTTATTTTTATTTTTTAGTGCTTTGACAGCTGGTGATGGTAAAAAACCGATAAAAATTAGAGCTCACATTGATTTTGAAGTAATCCACAAGGTAATAGAAATTGAATTACGTACAAATGAGATGATCCGCTCTCAAAATTTTGTATGACGAATTATGTAATTTGGATCATAACTGGGCTGTGAATTACGAATGAGAGAGCGAATTACGAAAATACGCTGCCGTGAGAACATGCTATAAGTCTATTGTTAAAAAAAAACTTAAGTGATGAGAATGTGTTAGTAAAAATATTATAATTGGGTTAGTATAAAATAAATATTCCCCACATTCCCAGCAAACACAAATAAATTGAATTTTATTAAGAAATTTACAAAAAGTTCTCTTTTTTTAAATGCTTTGAGTTTTGAATGATATTTACCCATTTTCTAGCGATATAATATTTCAGAATGGGTTTAATTAAATATCATTACTAATTTCAAATCAAGCTTTACTGTTTGCTGGGAATATTTCACCACTCTAATGATATTTACCTAATTACAAAAAATAAGTGAGAAAGCCCGCCTACATAATACCCTACACGGAATACAAATTTTGAGAGTGTAGCCTATTTGGGACTACTGTGTAATCATGGACGCACAACACTACGTGATTAGTTTAAGATTCATGTACTTATACGAGTTTCTTGTGCCGAATATTATCCATATGTCTACATCTGAATAAGATTGTTTGGAAAGCGTTTGTATGGGACCTATGGTCAATGCTGGACCCACATGTCATGACATTGAAGTTATCGTCACCAAATTGCATGTCAATACCAATATTTTTATGCTTGTTATAGTATTAAAAGCTCTATTTGGGAACGTTATTTTTATGGAAGCTGTGGTCAAATATAGTCCGATTCAAATAAAATTTGAGTAAATGATTAAGGCCAAGTTCAATAGAAATACCAGCATATTAAGATGGTTTATATGAAAGAAGACTCTATTCTGGAAAGAAGTTTGTATGGGGGCTTTATGAAGCTATGGGCCGATTATTGCTATTCGCCCTTATGACAATTTAATAATTGGTACGAATTTTCATAAAATTGTCTCTAATATTGTGAACTGTAATTTGCGTACAAAGGTTATACAGCCAGCCGGATGCACGGATATTGTTAGGTCGATTCAGGAGGTAATTAAAAGACGATCGGTATGCTAAGATAAGGGTCGAAAACCAATATTTTGTTTGTTACATATATCAGCATAAATCCACAATACCCTCGCCACGTATGGTGGAGTGAGTATACTGACATAATTCCAGATGAGACTTTGATCAACAGCTGTTTATTAAAGCTGTAAATTTTATGCTATAAAAGCTTGAGATATGGATTGCTATTTGACCCAGAAAGCAACGCCTAAAGATCGAACTCCTCAACACGCATACGAACAACCCACGGAAACACTTAAAAACGCGAATGTGACTTTTTTTTCTTTTGGTTTCTCTACGTTTTAATATGACTAGAAGCCGGCGCCAATGATAGTACGGAATTAAGCTTAAGCCATTGCTTTAAATGCTATGAAATGCAAAAAATTAAAATTTCTTTTAAAATATTGTAAAGAAACACATTATCGAAAAAAAATTTTTTTAACTGTTTTTTGTTTACAAAATATTTGTCAAAAAATTTAGTTGGAATTTGGCAGGTGTGTTGAATTCACACAGTTTCTAAAAATATATATATTTTTTTTAATTTTAAGGGAGTTTCATATCTATGTTATCTATCTATGGTATATACTATATTCGTAAATCGGTAAAAAATATTAAATCAGTTTTTGTATTTTATATTAAAATTCTAATCATTGTTACATTTTTATCGGGTAGAATTGTTAAAAATTTCAATAAGGACCTTTTAAATATCATAAATCAAAGCTAGAAAAGCAGAGCTTAGATTGATTGTCGTCCATAAAAAATATGTATGTTTTATACAATGTGGCTTATGTTCTGGCCACATCTAATGGAATACCATAATTTTCACAACAACAGTTTTTTTTATCTAAGGGCATAATTAGTGTGTATTAAAGAATTGACTATGTCGATTGACATTTTATTTCTTATTTTTGTCTTAAAATAAATTATTACATTAAAAAATCTCTCAACTTCTGCACTTAAAAATGAATTTCTTAGTTAGTTAAAACAAATAAAGACAGCTTAAGAAAATTATTTCCATAACAGAATGTTCAAAAAAATGCCCAAAATAATTCAGTTTTACATATACATCTTTTTTTTTTTGTGTAGGTCTCAAAGTTGCCGACTTTGTTGTATTTATATGATGACATATAAAAAAATTTTGTAATTGAATCAATTACAAATTTCAGCCAAAGCAATGAATTTTGTCAATATATCACTCCCTCACTACCCAACGGCACGCAGGTACGGTTAGATTTAAGTACACACTTACGAAATTCTTAAGACATTTGCAATTTCGTGAATAAGTTATTATTTTTTAAAAATAGAGCACATAATAATCCTTCTTTAGTTGTTACGCATCGCTGACGTTTTCACGAACGACGGAGAAGTTTTCTCGTCATTCATTATGAACGAGGAACGAGTACAAATCAGGGAGCAGAAACGATTAACGAAAGGAACGATCTAGTTCCTTAAATCTTTGGGATCGGTGGGAACGATTCCACAAAAGAAACGATTTTGCCCAACTCTACACAAAAGTGAGGAAATATTGACATTAAACATTTTTATTGCCTTCACTAAAAACGCGCTTTGCCTAGTTGAAACGCGCTAGATTGGCATCGTTGCAAACACGAGTCGTATGTAAGATATTTATAATACGTATGTGTGTGTGTGTGTGTGCGAATGCAAAATTACGGGGGTATGCTGAACAGGTTTTTGCGAAAAAATTGATTAATCATGTTTCAGATTGGTGAATATTAGAAATGAAATACCGATTTGGTTATAATTAAATTTTCTCTAATTAGAACCGTGTTATCAAAAATTATTTTTGGGAATGAAATATTTTATTAATTAATTCATTTATTAATGATGTGCTAATAATCCCAATTTTTTTAAATGAAAATACTGAAATTTATTGTTGTGGGAAAGCTAGTTCCTATGCGCATTTCGCTGGTTGCTTAGGCCAGCTCGTCAGGAAACTTTTTCCAAATACTTTAGAAAAGCTAAAAATATTATACAAGTAAGACCATAAAGTGAATAAGAATTTTAAAACACTCTGGTCTTAAATGTAACAATATCAAAGCTTCAACAAAGTCACAACAATAAACCGTCAATTTTTTCTTTCTTACATTCCCCTACAATTGGCTGGGTTTTTTCCAACACAAATTGTAGTTGTAAGAGGATAGAAAGAAAAAAACAAAATTAAAAAAAACAAGATGCTTAAATAAAGCAGATTGCCATTTCAGTTTTTTATTTGCCGGGCACATGCAAATTTATTATCAAAAATTATTTTTGGGAATGAAATATTTTATTAATTAATTCATTTATTAATGATGTGCTAATAATCCCAATTTTTTTAAATGAAAATACTGAAATTGTTGTTAATCAGATGCTTCGTTGATTATCAACTTGGTTAAAAGAAGAAAAATTAAGTTTTAAAGGCCTTCTAGGACAGATATCGAGTATCTGAGTGGAGAAATACATGTGTATGCATGTATTCTAGAATAAACTCGTATGTATTTTTGTGTTTGACTTTGTTCGTTTTGCTTGAGCTTTGACAACTTGTAACATTTCTAAATGCAACTCGTGGAATTAGTGTGAATTACAGTTGTAACATTTAAAAATGGCGATAAAATACGACAAGAAGAAGATGACAAACATATACTCTACTATTGTATAGGTGAAAGTAGAACTTCCTTTTTCAAAATAAAACCATGTCTGTCTGTCTCTATGTGTTCTTAAATTTCTCTTAGATGAGTGAGTGTTCACTGTGTGTTCCGTTTTTGCGTTTTAATTTTACCTTTTTTTTTTGTCAAGTAATCAGGATGTAATTATGAAAAAAAAAATTAAAAAAGAGTTATAAAAAAATTATAATGAGTTTTATGTATTTAAGCATATTTAAAAATTCGTTAGTAAATTAAACCTTAGTATTTTGGGTGTACTTTAATAGAATACAAAATAAAAGAGGATTTACTCTATATGAAATAAAAAAATTTACCTGAAATCAATTAAAAACAAGCATTGCTATAAAAGTTGTAAGTACAATATTATATATTTTAATCAGGAAAATAATTCACATTTAATTAAAAGAACTTAAATAAAATCTTTATAATATATAGATTATATTAATTGATAAGGCATTTTCTTAAGACCCCTTTAACGCCCAGAGTATACATAATCGTATAAAAAATCCTGGGATTACGACTTAAAGTCCTAACTTTTATAATACATACCTGGTTTCAAAAACTTAAAATCTAATGTTCGTTTTCTCAATGTATCGATAAACAGCCTGTTACAAAATCTCGCCCGTTAACGATTTTGGTTTTCTCAATGTACCGAAAAAAACGTGAGACATTGAGAAAACCAAATTTCTTTAAACTGCAGTTTTTCGTTGGAAAAAAAGATATTCCCCTACACAGAAAAATTGATTTCAATGAAAAAATTTGTGATATTAATTAAAAAATCATCATGATCATCATCATCATATATATTAATAGGAAGTGGATTTTTTAGGATCCCTTTTACGTCTTAACTATAAAATGTATTTTAACAAATGATATATCATTCGAAAGATATTTTTTGGGAGATTATGTTAATTTCAATTTTGTTAAAATCGGTTCTGTATTTCACGAGTTATACGCGTTAGAAAGTGGTACTAATACATTGAAACAATTCACACACGTGTGAGAAAAAACAATGTAGACATAACAGAAGCAAGCAGTATGCTTTGTTTTTGTGTTTACTTAGTAAAAAGAACAACAACATGCAGAGTTTTCTGCTATGCATTAAATTACAGAACAGTAGAGATTAATGCCCTAATCATATAAAACGCAGCGCAACACCAAATAATAACATTGAAAGCCAAACAATGTCATAAATATTTTGTAATTTTGTTGTTGCTTTCTACAGAAATTCACATTGCGTTTTAACATATCAAACGCTGCATAACTTGTGTCGTTGACAATTTTAAAACGGTACATGAATTTC
Source organism: Pollenia amentaria (assembly GCA_943735925.1). NCBI lineage: Eukaryota > Metazoa > Arthropoda > Insecta > Diptera > Polleniidae > Pollenia > Pollenia amentaria. Next base: position 904,272 of record OX031007.1, read on the forward strand.
TGTTGAAAGGAACAACAAAATTACAAAGCACGTATGACATTGTTTGTGCTTTCAATGTTATTTTTTGGCGTTGTGCTGTGTTTAACATAATTAGGGCCTAAGAAATAAAAAAAGAGAAAGACAATTTGAAATATTTTGTTTTCGTTTTGGGAGGGTTGTTGTTTTTAAATGTTACCGTTGATTTCTTAAATTTTTGCGCTTATGAATAATTTTAATGTTATTGTTTCATTATTAATATGGTAACATTGTAAAGAATGTGTTTATTGCATTTTTTTTTTAAATAAAGTGCGATCTTTTGATGGGGCTGCGATTTTATATAACAGACACTACCGATCATGGTCATTTGTTATATGATAATCATGTATTTATAATATATATATATATATAGAGGTTATAACAACATAATTCATCAACGAAATAAATATACATGGAAAATATATAAAAGGCTTTCTTATAAACATTGAGATTAGGGAACTTATGTTATATATACATTTTTAGAAAAATTGTCACTAAATTTCATATGCCTAAAATAAATATGCCTCATAAAATTAAAAATTGTTCCGCTTTACTGAGAATTATTACATTTTGAGTTACTACCCTGTTTATAATCAAGTGCGATATGTTTTTTAACATTAAATAAATATATTTCTACATATGTATGTATCAGTGATGGAAAACTTAAAAATTGAGATGGTACTAACCATCAAGCAAAAGAGTATTTTTTTCAACATTTTGGTACTTTTTTTAAACATATTTTTTATTGCATACATATGTATTTGCTTGTGATTTAATATAAGGTACACACGTTTAGATGTCTAAGGCTGTTAAGCCATTTGTTTATTTTACTTAATGATATCATTAGTAATATTATAATTGTAACAACAAGAATCATTTGACATTAATAGATCTTTAGTTTTAATTAAATTTGAAAGAGTTTGTACTTACAAACGATTTCTTTTTTTTTTTTTCGTTTTTATAGCATCTTGCACTGAAAACGTGCGCTTAACTGCTGCTGATAAATGGGGTATTGACAAAATTCCAATAGCAACACGTGAATTATCAGGAAACAGAAGTTCGTCCATTTCGTTCTTAATTTTGCTTAACATGAACGAGAAAAAGAACAATAAATTTTGTGTAGGCAATGTTGTCAATGTTAAAAAAATAGAAATGCTAAATTTCTCAACAAAGAATCATAACAAGAAAAGAGTACTAAAACCGGCGTGGGGGTACCGTGGTATTTTTGAAATGAAAAAGTACTGAAAAAGTACCATAGTACTGAATTTTCCATCACTGGTATGTATATACATATTTAATAAAGTTTTAGATTAAATAAATATTAGAAATAACGGTACAAATAAGTTATTTCTAGATTGCAGTCGATTGTGTCGACTGGTGGCCCATACTAGTTAATAAAATTGCACCAGTAAGCAAATAAATAGTGTCAATTAAACGTTTAATTCACTTGATTAAATTTTTAGTTAAAACTGCTTTTATTTTTGATTAATGCTTTAATTGGTGAAAAATTTTGATGAAGTTTTTCTGTGCAAGGAGTAAACGTCCATAAGCATGGGAAAATTTTGTCTGATTAAGTAATGACCTGAACCAGTTGAAGCAATGTATTCAATATGAGAGCAATTACACTGGTCAACAAAATTTTTGTTTCATTAATTTATTTTAACTGTTATAGGGTGTTTCTATGACCGTGGCTATGATAATAATACTGGGATATCGCTAACAGCTTTAATGTGTTAATATATGCCATATTTGAAAAAAGTGTCTAATTAAGATAGAAACTTCTTTTGTTGACCTGTGTAATCAATTAGAGACCGATCATAAATTACTTCGATATAATAAAGCTCGTCAAGTGTACACTTCTCTCGGAAGTGTATGGCAGTCATCATAAATATCTAAGAAGCATAAAGGAAGAATTTTCAACACTAGTGTTAAATCGGTGCTGCTCTTTAATAGTGAGACCTAGAAAGTTACGAAGACAATTTCGAACAAGCTAAACGTTTTTCTAAACAAATGCTTTAGACGAATACTAAAAATATTTTGGCAAATTCGCATAAATAGCCAACATTTGCTTAATACCTGTGGGATGGATACAATTGATGTTTAGATCAGGCGTAGAAAGTGGAGATGGATTGGATATACGCTTAGAAAGGACAATACAGACATTGCTAAGGTCTGCTTCCAATGGAACCTACAAGGCTTTATAAATAGACGTCGTAGATCAGTTGAAGCTGTACTTCGGAGTAGGAGACTGTCGTGGCCACAAATAAGAAGCGTAGCTCAGGATAGAATAATGTTTAGAAATTTCGTCGAATCCTTTTAACTATTCTAAAATTTAATTTATTTATATACTTTATATTTTGTATACACATTAATATATGTTAATTTAATTTTTGATGTTGCTAGAAGCTCCACTTGGAGTGACGTTCTTACAATTGTAAGATTCATTAACTAAAATGAAAAACAAAACAAATTAATTACTTGTCTTGGTGGTGTTACTTTTATTTGATTGTTTCTTATTTGCGTCGCCTTCTTGTTCGATATTAGTATTTGTAATACTTAGATGCATTGTCGGAAAGCCAATATGAATTTATTAAATAATTTATTCCTACATTGCAGTCAATTTATCTAGTCTCGTTTTCATTTAATCCTACGCTATTATGATTTAAAGCCATGACACACTTCCAACAATTTCAGTTAATTAAAACTTGATTGCTTTCATTTGTTATATCAAAATTTTATATAAAAACAAAGTTTTTCTGCTTTTAAATAAATTATTGGTTACACAAATTTAGTTGGAAGCTAAACTTCTAATACAATGTTTGCTTTGGCAAATGTTATCACTTTCGAGACCCTTAGGCTTATTAGCTTTTTGCTTAAAAAAATATTTGTCTAACTCTTGCAATTAGTGCAAAAAAGAACAGAAATAAAAAAGGAGTATCAAGGTTTTTAAACAACCCCGATTGCGTTGCATTTGCATGCAGAGAAAATAAAAAATAAAAAAATACAAAGATTCATACAATTAACGTTATAATTTGGTAGCACCACTTCAAACTCATTGAAATTGAAACTGTTGCGTTAACAATTTCAAATGCACAAACATGAATGTAAGAGAACCCCTTAAGCTCTACATTAAACGCAGCGCTGCCACTTTCTAAAAAATTATTACAAAATGTACAATATAAAATCTTTGTATACTTTTAAACCCAAATAATTTCGTGTAACTTTTTTCAATTCATGAAATTCAAAATATGTTCATAATGCTGGGAATTATATGGATTCGTTATGTAACGCCGTTATTTTCTAAAACACGCTCCGTTTAGCCAAAATTCCGTCGTAAACGTATTTTGTTTTCTTTTGAAAAACAATATTGAAAAATTCCAAATTAATTCAAATTGCTGTTTATTTTGCTATCATTTTATTTTGTTTTCAAATATCTTATTTACAAATACGGGACCAATTTTTTGTAGTTAAGTTTTAAGTATTTTATCGTTCACGGATTTTAAAGAAACATATCGTCGGTCACAGGTTGACAACTCTTAACATGTTTTTTTGTACTTTTCAGGAGACAAAAAAAATAAAACGTTATTACTCCGTTACTAAACCATGTTGGAAGTAAATAAAAAAAATACCAAAATTAGTAGGAGATATTTATTGCTAGATGGTGTAAAAAAAACAAAGGTATTGAAATAATTTTAGATTAAAAAAAAAAAATTAAAATAAATAATACCCCGATTCGTTTTTTTTGCGAGTTAAGAGTTGTCAACCTGTGACCGACGATATATCGTTTTAAAGAAATTTTTTTGTGTAGATGTAGATTTTTTTTAAGGATTTAAGTAAGGCAGATGTCAAACCAATTTCTTTTTAGCTTTATCACATACACAATGTAGCCTTTAAAATAATACACATTGTTAGTTTAATTTTTTTTTTCAATATTAAAAGGTTTTATGTTTTTATAGTAAAATAAAAGTAACGAATAAAAGGAAATATAGAAATTTTTAGAATTTGTTTTTGTTTTCAATGTAGTTATTCGAACGAAAGAATTCTTTCGCACATCGGAAATAGGCTATAATTGATAAAACCTTTACAAAGACAAAAAAAAAACAAAACATGTATTGAGATCATATAATTTTATATGTACAAACAATTAAACCGATCTTTTAAAATAATCTTTTAAAAATAAAATGTTTAAAGGGTTTGCTTTACTTGGAAGTCACACGCACTCACTAAATTTTACGTTCACTTTAACAACTGACCAAAAATTAACTTTGGCGCTTTCTTTATAAAAAATATATTTCGAATTATTTCTTTTTCATAAGCAACTTTATTATATTCAACATTTTTTCATTTTTCGAATTTATTCTATGAGTTAAATTTCAGTTATGTATTTTATAAAGCTTTTTGTAATAGCTCTATTCCTTAAATTTTTTAGAAATGACTTTATACACCACCAGACTATTATATTGTATTTTCTTGTTACATTTTACCTTAGCTTTCCGTTGGATAGCAATGAAGTATATTTATGTACAGAAAAATTTACAATTACGGAAAGCTAAGGTAAAATGTAACAAGAAAATACAATATAATAGTCTGGTGGTGTATAAAGTCATTTCTAAAAAATTTAAGAATAGAGCTATTACAAAAAGCTTTATAAAATACATAACTGAAATTTAACTCATAGAATAAATTCGAAAAATGAAAAAATGTTGAAAAATATATTTCTTAAAAAAAATTTGCTTTATTAAAAAAAAATTGTGTTCTAAAAAATTTTTGTGCTCTTTTACAAAATACTTTGAGTCATGCTACTATTTCGAGATCTTTCTTCGGTGGGGGTCATTTTTAAAATTAAATTGATTATTAAATTGACTGCTACCAATTCAAACAAGTTTTGACAAGCAGTTTTTGTGAACAACTTGAAAGTGATTTATTGAACATGTGGGTGGCTCCAGGGGTAAAAATATTTTTTTTCATTTGTTTCAATAATAAGTAAAAATTAACGGATAACTTAATTTTTTCATTAATCAGTAAAAATTTACTGGTTACTGAAAATTTTTTTTAGTTAGCAGTACGCCCATGTTTGTGAATTACTCACTTAGCAGGACTGTTTTTATTAACTTCCAACGGACCATACATTTGGTTTGTTTATTTGACATAAAACTTTAAAAAATTATATATTTGCCAGAAAAACCATATATGTATTGTTATTCGATTAATCAGCATAAATTCTTCGATTAATCCTTTAGTCGAAATGAGCAATTTTAAACTAATCGAACAATTAATCGTCTAAAATTGTTCGATTAATCGAATAAGAATTAATCGACTGAACACCCTATCTACGGTAAAGTATTATTACAAAGGGTTTCCATGATATCACCTTAAAGTCCCGCAATCTGTGCAAACTGTGCATATTTACGCCGTCGCAAATGACCTGTCAAAAATTGTATGAGAATTCATTAATACAAACTTTGTAAATTTTCCCAACAGTTTTTTCTCGTAAACTTGCGCTGCTCAATTGAGCATTTGGTTAGGCTTACCTTCGTTTTCAACGAAAAACTCTAGTGGTTAACAATCACAAACAACCAATTCTTGAAATAATCTAATCATTCTTAAAGCATTTTTAAAAACAAAATTCACTTTTTAGTAACAAATTTTAACATTTATTTTTATATATGTATTTGATTTTAATTTATTGTGTATTGGCGGTTCTTACAAACTGACACTTATTGTTCAAAATAAAACAAAAGTTAAAAAGGGACTTCGTGAAACGTGTCTCGCAAGTTTTCACAAATGGCCATTTTAAGCGATTTCATGAAAATCCTTAATCTTTTTTTTAATTTTTTAAGTCATTGAAATAATAACAGATACAATTTTACGAGTAATAAATAAAAAAATTAGAAAAAGTATATTCGGGGTAAAACTACGCGAAATCATGAACCGGTTAACGTCTTTAATCATTGCATTAAAATAAAAATAGATGGCCTTATGATCCTAACCTGATCTAGAGAAAAAAATATAATAAAAATAGAGATCTGTATTTTTATCAGAAGGTTAAGGTCACGCAAATGGACACAGTTAGATTGAAAAAGAAATTATATTTGGTTCCATTGGTAAGCTTTAGAGTGATGTAAGCTGAAGTCACCTTCTTCACGTCCAGAACGAAGCGAATCATACTTCGGTAAAGATTATCAACTCTGCAATACCTGTATAAATTGGAAATTTTTTCATCCGCCATGCTATATTTCACTAATATTTTTATAATTGGATATGGTTTCAAATAATTTCAGCCCAGCAGCTTTTAGCTACACAGGTGGCAACTACGATTTAACGTTAACACACACACATGCATGCAGAGATTGAGCTTAAAAAAATCTCACACACGGACTTATGCAAACATGTGAAACAATAACATCATTAGCTTTTCAATTCGACATTTCCATTTCTTTTGTTGTTAAATGAAAATGTACTCATTTGTAACTGTTAATATTAAATAAACTCACACATGCACTAACACACACATCAACGTGCTAAGTAGACGTTCTCTCATTCAGCGCTTCAACATGTTTAAAGGTTGAGAAGATGATATTTTAGTATGAGTAACATTTTTGTTCATGAGAAAAAAGGAAACATTATATTTGTTATAAAAATAAATGGTTGCACAGTGGTCTCCATTTCAAATTTAGCTGATAAAAAATGGATACTATTTTCTGAATACACCTAAAAATCATACATTAGAAAATATTTAAAAGCATCAAAGCATTTGAAACCACGGTAAGTTGTTATCCACCAACTCAATGAGTGTGCATACATGAGAGAAGAGTTATTTTCGTTGTTAGCATTTTGCCAAAGCTCAAGTGCTCTTCAAGTTAATGCTTGAGTGCCTCTGGTGCTTATAACCTTGTACTTGTTTTGTTTTGTTTTGTTTTTAATTTATTCTCATTTAATAATTCTCTACAAACATCAGTTATAATTAGTGACAGAGAGTAAAAGAAACAATTTAAATTTTTTTTGCTGTTGCTGCTTCTTGAAACAAAAACATGAAATAATTGTTGTTATTTTTGCTAACTGCTGTTTAGCTAAAGGATTCTGGGAAAACATTCGTTAAGGATGCAATGCTTGAATATGAAATTATACTAATTAGCTGACTTTTATCACAAATAAAAATCAACTTGTTTCTCAGCTTCTCGCTTACAGATGCAGAGTTACGAATATTTATTTAAAAATGTTGCGAAAATGTACATCTCCCCAATCGGGAACGAGAGAAGGAACACTTAAATAAAGACTCTTTCTAACTAAAAGAGTAACTGTAGTCTTATTTTTCCTTCAAAATTTTAGGAAAACAAAAAATGGCTACAACTTTCTTCATAAAAACTGAGTTTGATAACTGAGACGAGTTTCGGTAATTGGTTATTTCGGTATCGGTAACGGTATTTTATATAGATAATGTATGTATCGGTAAACCGAAACAAGACTTCTTGTTCTGGCATATGTTGGTCAACAAATCAGCATCCACGGACCTTTCAGGGTGCGTGTCATATTTCTAGGTTGTCCGTAAAGGACAATGCAAGAAGTGATCATTTTAAAATTTAAAACTTTTTTTTTTAAATCGAAAGATTTAAAAATTATACACTTTTTTTTGTTAAATCTTTTAATAGTCACAAAAAACATGAAAGCAGTGGCTGAAAGTAACGTCCCTGTGGGAAATTTGTGCTAATTTTTCTAACAGGACGGGTCCTTGGAATTATGAAAATAGAATAAGAAAAAAAGACATAACTAGTGACATGTGAAAGCAGAACTAATTACTTAGGATGTATATTAAATATGAACAAAAATTTAGATTTTGTTTTTATACACAGAAAAAATTATCCGTAGTTTTTTATCAATTAGTAAATTGCTTAAAAAGTATTTTAATTTAATTAATGTGATAATTGAATCAATTTGATTTTTAGTTGAAAGAAAAATTTAATTTTAATTTAATTAACATTTTAGCTATTTTGAAATAAATTTTTAATTAAAATTTTATTAAATAACAAAAAATCTTATTTGACTTTTTTCGTTAAAAAAAAATTTTTTAAACTTGTAGAACTGTCAAAACCTGTAGTGCGATTCACTAACTTTTTTTCGTATCGAATCGTTAAAATAAATGTAACGAAAATTTATCGAATTTGCTTTTCAGTAACAGTTTTAACGATATTCGCTGTCGATTAAAGTCAGCTGTTACTTTAAGAAGTTTTTTTTTGTTATTTTAACGATAATAATTTACGTTGTGTTTATTTAATCGATAAAGTGTATTTTATGTTTAAAGTGGCTGAGGCCCGACTTCTTACATACATACTGCATACATACATACATATGTATATGTATGAAAAAAAAACAAAATTCTAAATTCAAGATGTACATTAAAAACCAAATAGTGATCAAAACTAAATTCTTAATGTAAAATTCAGAAAATAAAATATAAAATCAGTAAATTAAGCACAATTTCATTTGTTTTTTCTTTATTCTCTTTTGTGCTTTTCGTTTATTTTAACAGTTTGTAGACAGAGATGTTACAAAAACTGCAGCTGTTTACAATCTTTAAAAATAAATTACAAAATATCATTTATTGAAAACATAATATTCACAATGTTACAATTTTTAGTAATCAATGTAATTATTTATATAGGTAATAGGTGCAAAATTAACAAATTATTTGCTTGATTTTATGAATTTGGTAATTAGAGACAATTTTTATTTTTTTCTCTTTAATTCTTTGAAACTAATGATTTTTTTTATTTATTTATATGCACTGTTACCAATTTAGCTATTAAGTGGCAAGATTTAGCCATTTTTCTTCGTGTTTAGCTCTGAAAATATCAATTTAGCCATTAGCCATTTTTTTGCCCATTTTTTTTTTGCCAAATTTCCTTCAAGTGTTCCAAATTTTTGGATCAAAAATATTATACGTTAGAAGTATAAGTTGTGTTGTTACGTTGAAGTTTTCTAAATTATATATATCTGTTTTATAAAACTTGAGCTTCTCGTTATTCAAAGATTTTTTCTTATTTCTAGTTTATTTTTAATTAAAGTGTATTAAAATAAACAAAATTATCTCTTATGTACAATTTCAGTGAAGTAAATAAATTTTTTAAGAATTTTGTTAATATTGATGCGTTTTTAATAATAACACCTTTTTTAGCCATTTTTTTTAGCCATTTTTACTAAAAATTTAGCCATTTTTAGTAGTGAAGAGATGGAATCACTGTTTATAAAGACCAATGTTTTGTAACTTGTTCATTATTCACTTTGGGAATATTTAAAAATTTGTTTAGACTTTTTAATTGGGAGAATACCAAGGACTAGCATTGAAGTGACTAACACTTAACACGTTTATTGAGAATAGATGTGTGACTGGTAAAATGGTGGTTGTTAGGTGTCATTTAACCCCCTACAATGATACCCCCATGTAAAAGTGATAGGTCCGAACTTCATATAAATTGTAACAACTAGGACCGGTCTCTGCCACCAAAAAACCTATCACGGGACACTTTAGTGTCCGTTCGTTTTTTCTACGGTATACGCTTATTTTGAAGGATATTTTTTCATACCTTGTATAACCAAATTACACTTCAAGGTCCGCGGTGAAAAATTGTTTCTTAAGTAACTTTTTTCATTATAAAAACTTTTTTTTCTAAAATATTATAAAAATAAATATAATAAATGCTTAACAAATTTTTGTTTACGGACAAAATACAAAACTGAAAAAATTATGCTTCATAAGTCTAATGAATCAATTTCAGTAAATATTTTTACTTTTATCCAATGATAAATTCCATAACGTAAATGAAATTTTACAAATTTATTGAAGCCACTTTATTAACACTCCGAAATCAATTTTCGTAATTTCGTTAAAATTTTTAATTGTTAAAAAACAACTGAATATCTCTTTTTAAAGAAAAATCCAAATAATTCTTATACATACATTATTTCAAGAATGATAGAAATAAAGATTATGCCTTGCGCATGTGATGATGTATTACTTCCCTCATAAAGGTTACCAAGGCTTTTTAATATGTGAAATGCATAATTTCTTTGGAAAAAATTTATGTATTGCGTGATAGTTGGCTACCCTACAATAAATTTTCTCAGAGAGTTTTCAAAAAAATTTTATATTAGCGGAATTCACCCTTGATAGTAAAGTCCCTTGTAGACCTTGTTAATCTTATAATTTTAGTAAAAATACTAACATTTACAGCACTGCAACAACAAAATGTATTAGACTAAAATATACTACGCTGTAGTTGAAAAATCCCACAAAAAGCAGTAGTAAACAAAGTGTGTGAATTTACCAGAATAAAACAGTTGCAGAAACTTTATCTGTCTCTTTCTCTCACTCAGAAAATTCATTAATTTACAATGCATACGAAAAAGACACTCACGCTTTGAAGTATAAAATCGTATTAAATATAACAGAGTTGTACACTTAATACAAAGGGTGAATACCGCTATTAATTGTCAAACAAACTAATAATTTTAATAAATATTTTATATTAATAATATTATTAAAATAATAAATTAATATTAAAACGTTAATACTCGTGTAGTTAAAGCTTTATAGCAAAAAAATTAAAATTTTAAAAATAGAAGAGGGCAAAAAGAGTGAAAATATGAAGTGTTCAGTGGGCAAATGCAAATAAAGTAACAAGTAATAAATTGTGTAAAACATAACGTTTAGCGTGTTTTTAATAATATGTACATATTTTTAATTAGAAACTAAAATTCTTGATATAAAAGTATTTTCCCTTTTTCGTCAGCTTTAATTTATGTAGTAAAGATGGGAGCTTATGTACATTATGTATGTATAAAAATTCTTTTATTTTAAATAATTTAAATAGAAAAATTATAAATTGTCCCACTATTATGTTTACACATGAATATACCAGTTTGAGAGCTAAAAATTGTAGCCAATGAGAAAACTGGTTGTGTGACGTCATCGTTACGACATGCGCAGTAAAATAATTTTATGCCTGCCTGATGTCGTAATCTTTATTTCTATCATTCTTGCATTATTTCAATAGATTTTTTAAAATTCAAATGAATTTTAAAATTTTAATATTGAAATATTTTTAAATTAATAAAAAAAGAAAACTTCTGTAACTTCATATTTTCAATAAAAAATTCTACTAAATCAATGAAAACAATTTAAAGTTCTCGAATTGCGAAACACTTATAACAAGAAAAAACGTATTTTTGGCAAAAGATATGAAAATTTATGAAAAAATAGAAAATTTAAATGTTTCCTAATAGCAATGAAAAAAGTCATTATGATAACGAAATAGTGGTTTCACCTAAATGATAGATATGAAAAATTGTAGAAAAATTTTAATTTTTAATAATTTGTAATATCAATGAAGAAATATCATTACGAAATAATTATTTTAACTATATGTCAGTAGAAGGTTCAAAAGCAAACAGCAAAAAAGAAAAATAGGAACAGCAAATTCTTAAATTTTTTTTCCTTTAATTTTTAATTTAAATACAACAAATTTTCGTAGTACAGTAGGTAACGAATATAAGAAAATAAAAAAATTACACGAACATTTTTCTAATAATCGTTTTTTCAGGGACTAAGAATAGTAATTATTAGTAAAAATTAGTTATCAGTTTTTATATCTATATGAAAAAGACACAGTACTTTTGAAATATTTTCTTAAAAGCAATTTTTTTTATATGGGATGTAGTTATGTATATTAGACCGACTCAAGTTGTATGGAGCCGAAAAAAAGCTTTTTACTACACAAACACTACTAGCGCTTGTGTTTACCATTTTCTACCTAACCGAAGACTAAAGAACATTATGTAATCTTTATTTTCGAAAACTGGTATATTATTTCGTTTTTTTTTATTCCTGTTACAAATCATTAAGTTATTTTAATATTATTTCGTTTTTATATTCCTGTTACATCCCGTTATGTTCTACTTTCATAAGCTAAAAAAAAAAGTTATTTTGTTACCCCTCTGAAAATTAAGGTTGATATGTTTTATGATGTTTCCCAAAATATTTTGGTTCTAGCGTTGACCATCCGCGAGCTGGAACATTTTTAAAAAAGGTCCTTTTTCCGTTATTCGAATTTTTTTGTACTTTGCTCCAAGACGACATAAATAAAATTTGGTATCATCGAAAAGAGTTTTTGAAGCAGCATCCAATGGTGTATAAAACTTGACCAGTTGCGACCCACTAATTGAGATATTAAGCTAAATACATATTTTCGTTTCGGGTTTTCATACAAATTCTACGTATGTGGAAATAATGTTCTGCTTTTCAAATTGAATCTGTTTTAAAATAATGTTAATATATTTTTTTTTTGTAATTGTTCACATAAAGCGCGAAAATCGCGATAGATTTTATCTATTTTATATTTTTTCATATATAGTCAATATGGGTATCAAATTGTTTGATTTTTCAATTATAATAAACTGGTAATAAGCAAAAGATCCGTTTTCAAACCCTAGATGCTGTCAGCTAAATTTAAGTTCTTTAATATTAATTTTTTAAATAAAAACATGGTCAACGCTGGAACAAAATATTTTGGGAAACATCATAAAACATATCAACCTTAATTTTCAGAGGGGTAACAAAATAACTTTTTTTTTGAGTCGCTATAATATACAACAAACCAGTAAAATGGAAAGAATGCTGATGAAGGTCGTCAGAGCTGGAAAAGGATTTATATGCAATTAACTTTAAGGTTAGCTTATGAAAGTAGAACATAACGGGATGTAACAGGAATATAAAAACGAAATAATATTAAAATAACTTAATGATTTGTAACAGGAATAAAATATACCAGTTTTCGAAAATAAAGATTACATAATGTTCTTTAGTCTTCGGTTAGGTAGAAAATGGTAAACACAAGCGCTAGTAGTGTTTGTGTAGTAAAAAGCTTTAAAATACGTTTCTCTCTTTGTGATCTGGGTACAAAACAAAAAGGCTGTACTAATCGAACTCAACATTAAGATGATATCATTTCATTGCGTTCGATTTTTCCTAAAAAACCACAAACTTCGTTGTGTTCATTTATGTTTAGCACATGTATGTTCGATCATTTCAGTTGTTTGCTCATTCCTTCAACAAAGATTAAAAATAAACACTAATGAACATTAAAATAAAATGTATGCCAACAGAAATATTTCAATTGTTCTGTTGTATAAGGAAAACAGAGCACTTCATAATGTTTGTTACTTTCGTCAAAATAGTTATTAACGGCATTAAGGGTTGTGTACTTATACACAAACACTAAAAAACTATATACCTTTTCTGGGTGTATGTACCGTACGTTAAATGTTAAATTTTCGACTTATTTTAACACTCTAAAATACACAACAACTCAAAACGCTCATTGAAAAAAATGGCTGAAATAAATAACCTAATAATTATTAAACATTATACATCATAAAAATAACGAAATTTTGTAATTAATTTAATGAATTTATGTTATTGATCAAATTATAAATATTATTGAAATACAAAAACCTTTTTATTAAATAATGAAAGAATAAAGAAAAAAGCAGTTTAAATAAAAGATTTCTTTTAACTTGTCATATTGGTGAAATTATAGATGGTCATTAGAAAAAAGTAAAGAAATCTTAAGCTTTGACACCAAAAATTCAACAACTCCCAACGAAATAAATAAAATGTTTGCCATTTGTCTATAGAATTTAGTTATTACTTTACGAAAATCATCTTCACGATTAACTTGTATTTTAGTTTCATTTATACTACCACGTTTTATTGCAGCTACATAAAAAGAATTTTCACCTATTACCGAGATCAAATTCTTTATTAAATCACTTGAGTTTTGCTCTCTAAGATATATCGGGGGTGGCTTAGAAGATTTTGTAACGTTTTGTGCTTCCGAGGATTCCTCTTCCAAAATTGCAAACCGATTTTGAGAACTTATTCTATCAGCTGTACCCTCTTTTAAAACTTTTGGGACAGAAGCAACTGCAGAAGAAGTTGGGCTGCGACCCCGTTTTAGCACTGTTATGTACCTATCCATTCCAACTTGTACTTGAGGCTTTTGACCGCTTTTCACCTGTGATACTGAGTTTTCCATCATGCCTGATTTGGGGGTAATCTTTTCATCACTTGTTAAAATCGTTTCTGCCACTGAGGCACCGCTTGCAGGTTTTATATTTTTTATTGTATTCGAATCAACCGTATTATTAGACACCGAAGGTGATACAGAGTTTTCTATTGTGCCTGATTGAGGGTTAATATTTTTATCACTTATTAAAATTGTTTTTGCCGTTGAGGCAATGCTTGAAGGTTTTATATTTGTTAGTGTATCAACCGTATTATTAAAAACAGATGGTGAGAGGGATCGCGTACGAGTAATAGGTTTAGCTGTTAGGTATTTGCTATCATCGACTCTTTTTTTTATTTCTGCATTTGTTTCGTTAACACTCACTGTGATATATGCATTTCTATCATTATGCTTAATTGTTTTTGCACTGTTTGCACTCATAAGAGTTTTTTTTTTTTTTTTTACTGTTTACAGTTGTGCTCTTCTTATTTGTTATTGTTTATCAACACCGAGAATAAAAAGTGTGTATGTTTATGTATGTATGTACATACATGTAGCACTAAAAAAAAACTTTTATACATACCAACTGAAGAGCAGTAAAGGTCTTCAGGTAGTGATAAAGGGCATTGATTCATGCGTAGACCCAGGTGAAATAAAAACGTTTTTAGAAGAGAAGGGCTTTAAAATTAAAAATGTAGTTAATATTAAAAATAGAGAAAAAAATCCCCAGCCACTATTTCGTGTGGAGTTAGAACCCGGCGACGTTAAGCTTAAAAAAAATGAAACTCATCCCATTTACAGTCTGAGATATATCCTGTATAGGAAAATAACGATAGAGGAGCCGCATAAAAGGAACGGTCCCGTGCAATGTTTAAACTGCCAAGAATTTGGTCACACTAAGGCATACTGCCATTTAACACCTGTTTGCGTTGTATGTGGAGAATTGCATGGTACAGCTCTCTGCGATAAGTCTAAAAACGACCCCAATGTAAAAAAATGCAGCAACTGTGGTGGTAATCACACTGCCAACTATAGAGGATGCCCTGTATACTCTATCGTCAAGCGCTCGGTTGGACCGAAACCTAATCCACCTCAAATTCAGGAAACACATCAAAATAATACTAATGACATTCATGTACCGCAGCCTAGTAATAACAGAACATCCTACGCTAACGTCCTAAAATCAAACCATATGCCAATGCAAGGTGATTTGCCAAATAATGATGAGACCCCAGTTTCTAATTTAAGTCGTCTAGAAAAAACCATGGAAACACTAGTACAAACAGTAACAAACTTTACGAATACAATGGGTAATATGATGCAGGAAATGTTAAGAATGCAATCGATGTTATTGCAAGCTGTACTTAACAAGCCATGAATTGTTTAAAAATTTGTTTTTGGAACGCAAACGGCATTCGCCAACATAAAAATGAACTAGAATATTTTCTTAAAAGTAAACAAATTGATGTAATGATGGTTTCTGAAACTCATTTGACCTCAAGAAATTCGTTTAAAATTAATGGTTATATATTATATGATACCAAGGACCCTCGAGATAGAGCTTGTGGAGGTTCTGCTATTTTGATAAAAACCCGAATCAAACACTACTTAATGTGTGATCATCGTGAAGATTATCTGCAAGCAACGAATATTTGTGTTGAAGAGCTAAATCGAAACGTTGTACTTTCATCTTTATACTCTCCACCTAGATTTTCAATATCAGAAAGCCAATATTATAAATATTTTAAATCATTAGGACCCTGTTTCCTAGCCGCTGGCGATTACAATGCTAAACATACCTTCTGGGGTTCACGGCTCATTACACCAAAGGGTCGTGTTTTGTATAATACAATGTCTAAAATGGATTTAAATGTGGTCGCGAGTGGACAACCAACTTATTGGCCTACTGATCAGCAAAAAATTCCAGATGTCATCGATTTTGGCGTGGTTAAAAACATCCCCGCAGAAACGATTCACGTTGAAGCTTCTTTAGAATTATCTTCTGATCACACACCTACAATTCTTACCATATCAAACCCTTATAGAATTGTATCACCGTCTGGTTACTTAGTGACGTCAGCCACACAAATAAATTGGTTAAAATATAAAAAATATCTCAGTACCCACTGCACTGAAAATATTCCGCTTAGAACACCGGAGAATGTGAATCTTTCTATTGTAAATTTTGACAATTATCTCAAACTAGCTGTTCAACATTCTAGCATAGCCCGCAAAAATATCAAAAATAGTAAAATATATTCTACTGATGTCGAGCATCTCTTGACTGAAAAAAGGAGAGTTCGAAGAGAGTGGCAATTGCACAGATCCCCTCAACTTAAAAATTTACTAAAAGAGTGCACAAAAAGGCTAAGAAACTTACTGCAGTCTCAAAAAACGGCTTCTCTGGAAAAATATCTTAAGGAACTTGATGCAACTCCTCAATCTGATTACTCATTATGGCGTGCAGCTAGAAATCTTAAAAGACCAGTTATCACTAAACCACCATTAAGAAACTTAAATGGACGTTGGGCACGAAATGACATAGAAAAAGGTAATATTTTCGTTAATCATTTGAAAACCGTATTTACCCCTCATACATCTTTCGATACTGCGGTCGAGTTACCACCTGTTGCTGTTAGATCAGCTGTTCCACTAAGGTTTGAAGTAAGAGAAATCGAGAAGGCTATTCATGATTTAAACCCCAAGAAAGCCCCTGGTTTTGATAAGATCAGTAACAAAATGCTTTTGGAGCTACCCAGCATAGCAAAGAAAATTATTCTACTAATTTTTAATGCTATTTTACGCCTTGAATACTACCCACAAGAGTGGAAAGTATCCTTAGTTACCATGATACCTAAACCAGGAAAGGATCCCACAAAAGTTGAGTCATATAGACCTATAAGCTTATTGTCTAATTTATCAAAGCTTTTTGAGAAACTTCTAGTGTCTAAATTAACGCCGATTTTAAATGGTAACAGATGTATTCCCAATCATCAATTCGGTTTTAGAAGAAAACACAGCACAATTGAACAAACTCATCGAATAGTAAATGTCATAAGAAAAGCCTTTGAAGAAAAAAAATATTGCTCAGCACTCTTCATCGATGTGTCTCAAGCTTTTGATAAAGTCTGGCATGAAGGTTTACTACTGAAATTGCAGCAAAACTTACCAGCAAATATACACAAGCTGTTACAAAGCTACTTAGTCGGTCGTCAATTTATTATAAAAGAAGGCGAATTTTTAAGTCCTCCACAGCCAATTAGCGCTGGAGTCCCACAAGGCAGCATCCTGGGCCCTCTATTATACTTAATTTATACTTCGGACTTGCCAACAAACAGCTACACCCATACCACAACATTTGCGGACGACACAGCTTTTCTAAGCGTACACGCAAACTGTCAAGAAGCATCTCGTTATCTACAGGATCATATATTTGAACTAGAAAGGTGGTTAAAAAAATGGAGGATAAAGATCAATGAGCAAAAATGCGCACATATAACATTCACATTGCGTCGGGAAACATGCCCCCCTATTAAAATAAATAATCAAATAATACCCCAACACTCGCATGTAAAATACCTCGGTATACATCTAGATCGGCGTTTAACGTGGAAATGGCATATAGAAGCGAAGTTAACTCAAATGAAACTAAAAGCAATTCAAATTAATTGGCTCATTGGAAGAAATTCTGTTCTTAGTCTCGATTGCAAACTTCTACTCTACAACTCTATCTTAAAGCCAATTTGGTGCTACGGTATTCAGTTATGGGGCACTGCCTCGGCTTCTAACATCGAAAAAATTCAAAGGCGCCAAAATAAACTTCTTCGAATAATCACAGCCGCTCCCTGGTACGTCAAAAACTCAAATATCCACAAGGATCTCAATGTGCCATTAGTAAAAACTATGATAACGAAATATGCAGTAAAATATTTAAAAAGGCTGGAACTGCACCCAAATCCATTAGCTAGAAATATTTTAAATTATGGCGGCCACACTCGCTTAAGAAGAAGAGACACTGCAGCACTCACCCAATCAGATGAGCGATAAACACCTATATATGTAAACAGAAACCGTGATGACTAAATCTTTTGTGTTTGGCACTGGCAGGACATAAAGCAACTATTAGGATAAGATTTGATTAATTATTGTTAGTTCATATTTAATATATGAAGATTCAATAAATAAATAATGAAAGAAAAAAAAAAAAAAAAATTTGTCTATAGAGTCCACATTTTAAGCAGGTCTGGAAAATGCTTATGAAATATATCTGAGTTTCTGAAATCACCTTTCTTCTTCTTCGGAACCCACGAAGGGGTACCTAGACAGAGGTGCGTAAAAATTTCATTTTGTTTTGTTTTCTATTCATCCCTATAGTGATTAATCGGGCTTATCCCCAGAAAACGATTGACCAATTGATAGATAGCAAATGCCTCAAAATGTTTGGCACTCAAAATATGGCATTTATTAATTTTTTTAAGAAGCGTTTTCCGAATATAAATATAAATCGTGTGTTTATACAGCTGTTTTAGCTATTTCGAAAAATATCGAGAACTGTTCATCTGAATCGTATAAGACTTGAACTGTTGCATAGATACATATCGTCACCTAAAATGCAAAAGGGCGTTTCAACAAAAAATTTTAAATATCGTTTTATTAAACTACATTTGGTAAAATATTCACCATTATCTTAAGGAAACGTTATGAGCGCCATTGCGATCAGGCAATGATGTGTGACTACTGATGGATGCAAATTCGTAAAACGTCATCAAAACATAAAATATAAAATTTTCAAACAAAAATAGAATTTAATTATCTCTTAATTACATTATCTCTTCACACTTAATCCTAGTCCGATCAACACAACCAAGAAACAAAATTTTTTTATTGAAAATTCAAATTCTATTGCTTCTACTATTAATCCGAGGATAAAAATTTTGTGACCAATAAGTTTGGAACAAAATTTTTTTTAAGATGTGGGTTAAAAAGTTAAAAAAAAAGAATTTTTTTTTTGACTAAATGGAGGGACTTTAGATTTTGAATTTTTAAAAAAAAAAACGTTGAAAATTTTTTTTTTTCAAATCTAAAGTCTTGTAACTCAGTGAACTTTTATCCGATAAATAAAGTATAGATATGGGCTGAAAGATGAAATTAATATAACTTTGCAAAAGTGTAGAATTTCCGTAATTCAAAGAATTTTTGGAAAAAGCTCAATAAACGGCAAAAAACAGTGTTTTTGCGAATATATCGAAAAGGCTTCGTAAGAATGCCATATTCGTTTTCAGCAGCCCCAATTTAGTTTAAAAAAATCTTTTTTTTGAACCAGTATAAATAATATGAGATTATTAATAACTTTTATTAAAAAAAAAAATCAGTTAAGCTTGAAATTTGGAAGTTTTGAATGTTTTGGCTGTTACTTTTTTAATTACGAGTATAAACACATGTGTCCTGGTAAATAAATTGGAAAATATTTACAAGAATTCATGAAACAGTTACCAACCTTTTTAACCACAAATCAATTTATTTAAAATGCTAAAATATATGAGAAACATTTTTAAATTTGTTGATTAATATTTTGGTTTTGAATTCTGGTTTCGTTTGGTTAAGACGCAGGTGTTTTTAAATGTAGAATATTTTAACTATTAGTATTTTCGGTAGGTTAAGTAAACATTTTGTTATTTTTTATATTTTTGTTTGCTATTTTTCTTTATTATCGGGTTAAAGAAAATAAAAAAAACAGATTCAAATTAATTAATTTTAAAACATGATGCGGTGAGTTTGCCTTTCGATTTTATATATCCAAATTTTTTGAAAAGTTTAATTATGTTAATGAAGTTTAAGATTTAATAATAAATAAATATATCAAATAATTGTTATCTTGAGTGTAAAAGTGGAGTCACGATCTATAACAAGTATTTACAGTACATAAGTCAAGTGTTACAATTGTATAGTATTTTGAAAAGTGTTATAATGAATTGTTTCTACTTATATTTGCTTAATTTAATTTACGAAAGATTTTAATTAAAGATTAACAAAATAAACATCTGATGCGGTTAAAGATTTGTCGTTCATTTTCAATTATTTTATTACATTCTGTTCCAGATCAAGTCTTTGCTTTTTATTAACTTCTATTAAACATTTCCTGCATTTAGTAAATACTGTTCTTTGTTTATGTTCTTTCAAACCTAATGTATGATTCTGTGGCAGCACTAAATGTAACCACATGTTGGTTAAAACATGTGAAACATAAACATTTAGATCGAAAAAAAGTACAAGAAAAAAAATTTTGCAACAAAACGAGAAACTTACAATAAAACTTGGACAGAAAATTGAAAAAAAGAACAAAAGGGAGAAGGAAAACATAAAAATGAAACAAAGGCAAAAAGAGAAATAACAACTACAGTATTATAACCTTAAATGCCACAACATGACCATTACCACATACAACTACAACTACATACATATAAACAACTGCCACTACTTGTATAAATTACTTACTTGCTAGAACAACTACTTTGCTCAAAAAGGGCAGCTAGCTAATCTATAGTTCTTTCCACATGAAGCATACACATACACACATATTACAATACTACATACGTACATGTATGTACATATACATACTCGTATGTTGGGTCACTATGTGTCCAGCATGTTAACATGCCGCATGACACATGTCATAATAATACAATACTATTCGTATACATAAGTTTATACATATATAATAAGTATGTACGTATCCTTAACTATACAATATAAAGCATATGTATACGTGTAGTAGTAGTAATAATGAAAATATAAAAGCTTAGCTTGCTATTTGTTCTCATACATCTAAACATGTGTTTGTTTGTATGTGTATGTGTATGTGTGTGTGTATTTTTATTTTCTATTCTTTTTTTTTAACAATGCTTTTTGCTGCTATTGTTGCTGCTAAAATCCTTAAGGAACAAATTAAATCAACATCACTGATTCTGATGGTACGCTGACCGACCATCAACATCGACTTCACCATCATATTTTTCAGCTGCTGTAACAGCATTTGATCACAGTGCTTGCAATTGTTTTATGTCGTAGCCCCTTAAGGGCTCCCCATTGTAATTTTGCATTAAAACAGCAAATACTATTACAGATTATATAGTCTGTTTTGTGTTTGTGTATGTTTTCGTAAAGTAGACGAATAAAAATTAACACAGACTATCAAATTTTTGTATATTTGAAATCCATAAGAGATTTTATTGCTCATTTATTTGTGTTTTATTACTTAATATTACAAGTGTGTGAAAGAGTCAAGGGATTGAAATTATTGGTTATTTTCATTTAGTATTTGCAAATATGTAAATAAAGTGAATCTTTTAAAAGAGTCGTAACATTTTTTGATTTAGTGTTGACTTTTATTTGTTGTTATCTGTAAACTTTAAATGTTTGGAGATTTTTTATTAAAATAATATTTTGAATTAAGATTTGTCGAAACAAAGCAAACATTTACATACAAAAGGGTAACTAATAAATCAAAATTTTTCATATTTTTTTACGATTGTTTTTTTTTGTAGAAATTTCAATAACTGCAAACGTTTACGTTTTCATACATAATTTCTACGAAAAACACCCTCTTTAAATAATATATCCCTTTTAAAATATCATACGAACCTTTACGCTTGAAATGGTTAATAAAGAAAAATAAATTTCTAAAAATAGTTCCGCATTAAATATTTGTTTTTGGGGGCATAGCGTAGAAATAGTGCAATTTAAATATTAAGAGTCATTTGGAGAAGTGTCACTTATCAATAATATATAGAAACAAATAAATATAACATAAGAATTAGCGAGGTAACGATACGACAATTTGCCGATACGATACCGATACGCATATTGAAGTTGAATTCAAGTTAAATTTAACAAAACTCAAGTAGAGTATATGGTTTATTATACAAAGTTTCATTGTAAGATATTATTTTTAATTTAAATTGATATTATTAAGATTTAAAAAACAAAGCATTAAATTTGAATTCATGATAAAATAAACATAATAAAAAAAAACTTTTTTTTACAAAATATTAATAAGATTTTTCTTTAATAAACAAAGTATTTTCAACTTTTGCGGAGATAAACGATTTCGCAAGTCCGTTTGAACCAGACCTGCAGTGGAAAACAGTGGCGGTGCGCAAAACTACCTCAGGAAATATGGCCACAAAAGAAAATTAAGACACAACAACACGCAATTTTGGGGCAATTTTTTTGGGGTCTTTTTAAATTTTTTCGTTGCGGTGTTTTTGCATTTTAAGTGAAATGAAAAAGACCCCAGTATCAAGGAATAAAAAATGGCCCCAAATATAATGCAAATTTTAAGAAATAAAAAATTACACCAACAAATTTAATATAAATTTTATATTAACATTTTTAGGAATTGTATCGAAATCACGAATTCTTTTGCCAAATAGGCAAAAATCCTCGCTGGCTATGCAGACATGCTTAAGTTAGCGTAGCCGGTGTTTGTTATAAAATAGGAGAAAATTAGGATTTTAAATTTAGGATTTGAAGTTTCTTTGTTTTTTTTTGATTCTACCTTTTTTGGGGTAAAAACTCATTACAGATTTTGAGGTGATTTTTTGTAATGAAGAAGTACCAAAAATTCAGGGTCATATTTCATTTTATTTTTAGGGCAATTTTTTTCATTTTTTTGGTGTAAAAAATGGGGTCTTGTTGTTTATGAAAAATAGCCCCAAATTTGGGGTAGATTTGGGGCCATATTTCGCAGCGCTGAAAAGAGTCTCTTAGATGCCACAGAACTCATTTGAAAACTTAAGAATTCCTGCATGATTTTCTTCAAAATTGGGTATAAAATGGTCATCCCCCTCGGATCCTCTTCTCCATCTTCGTTGATTCATTTATTATATGAAATAATTTCATTAAAGAAAACAAATTCTATGTTTTGAGATTTATTGAGGCCGTATGATTTATTTTAATACAAACTATTGGATATTAGTCATACGCAAATTGCCGCAGTCGCATTAAGAACAGGTCAGCACTTTATTCTTTTACAAAGTTTTTGTTGTTTTCGAATATTATTTGATTTTAAATGGAAAACTTAAACTTATATTTTATAAGGGCAAAAATCTACTAAGAATTTTTTAATAGGAAAAATATTTGTAAGTTCGGCTTAATTAAAAGTGTCAAAGTTGTAGTCAAAAACCAGAATTATAATTCTTTGCTGTTAGGCAAAAAGGTCTTAAGTAAAAAAACGTATTTTGAGCTTTTGTTTGGCTTTAATTAAATTTGTATATCCTTCACCGAATGTTAAAGAGTACACTCCCAATATTATTACAGTAACGGACTGTAGTTTTTTAAAAATTTTTAAAAATTTAAAATTCCAAGCAAATTTATTTTTAACTAATACTAATGGCTAATAAATCAGTGAGTGTTTAAACGCTGGTTTAGTTGAACTAAACTTAAATTTATATGTAGTTTAAACCCAACAGTTGTAAATCAGTGTCCTATGTATTATATGTAGTGTAAAAAGTAACATGTGGCAGCACTACGACAAATGTTGACAAATTCATATGGATTGTATTGGTAGTTTAAACGACCAATTCAAAAGATTTCATGTTGCATTCCGAAGTTCTTAAAACTTTAAAAAGGAAACCCTAAAGCGACAAAAAAATTGTTTTAGGATATAAAAGTATTAAAATGGTGACAAGAAAGTTAAAAGTTTATAAGAACTACAGAAGTTGTATTTAAATTTTTTTATTAATAAGCCAATACGTTAGTTCTTATTAATAATCAAATTCTAGTGAATATAAATACTTAAATGTTTAATATTGGATCTTAGTTCTATTCCAAAGATTTAAACAGACTTAATGCAGAATTGATCGCTTTTATGCAAACCGGTCACAATTATTTAACGCTTTAGTGTATCCCAATTTTGGTCCAAATATAGTTCCGTATTTAAAATCGCCGAAATAGTTTCACAATTGCGCACAATTTTTTAATTTTCATATCAGTATCTTGAATTAGTTAAAAAAAAAAAACAAAATTGTATAACAAATATTTTTACAAAACTAAATTTGCTAATTTTAAATTAAACTTTAAATTTATAAATGCACTGAGCTTTTTTCAAGTACTGAATCAAAATATATTAAATATGAACTACCAATAATTAATCAAATCTTATTTTAATACTTTATTTTATGTCCTGCCAGTGCCAGACCATAAACTTTCCCTTCACGGTTTCTGTTTACACATGTTGGTGCTTACCCGTCCTCTATTCGGACAAGTCCTGCGGATTTTCTTCGTCTTAGGCGGATATGGCCACCATCACTTAAAATATATTGAGCTTGAGGATTTGGATGTAATTTACCGATTTATTACTACCCGATAAATTAAAATTGGCTATTTTCGATTAACGATTAAACCGGTCAATTTCAGTCGATTAACCGATGTAACTAAATTTTTCATTGTTTGTAGTATTATAACATATTTTTTTGTATTTTTAATTAATTGTTTCGCCTCATATACAAAAGGTTTTTCATACAAACAAAGAAGATGTTCAGTGATCTCCATTTTAAGAAAGTATTTTCTGTCAACAGCTTTTTGTTTCACGTACTTTTTATATATATATCTTTAGTTATTTGTTTCTTCTCATATCAACATTTTAACAGAATTAACCGAAACAATTAAAAGTGTTAAACGTTTAAAAAAATAAAACATAACTCTAATGTTATAATTGAAGATTTTATATGCTCAGATATTCTGTATTATGGGTTGCTTTTGATTTCTCCAACATCTACGATTAATGAAAGAATTTTTTCCAAACTAAAGAAAAGAAACGCTTTAATCCTTAACATTCAAAACAAATTATTTGTCTAAAAGATCATTTTATAAGATCTCTAAACTTTTAAATTAATTAATAAAATTATCCCACAGTTTATTTTTAATTCATACATAATATGTATTAATAAAAAATATGTTTTACATATTTATGTAATAATAAATATATTATGCATTTTTATTTATTGAAATAACTTAAATTAAAATTTCTTAATTTATAAGAAACTTAATTCATCGGTTAAAAGATCAATTACAAAATTAACCGATTATTAACCGATTAAAGCAAACCCCCGATTAAAAGAATAACCTAGTTGAAGGAGTTTTAACATACCTGGAAACGGCTGTGAATATTCAAAGAAGTTAATTTTGAATGCTTCGGGATTTTTTCAATATTAGAGGCAAAAGCAGGGTCCCACAACTGAATACCGGGACACCAGATGAACAAATAAGCGATTTTTTATAGATGCATTTCTCGCTTAAAATTACCAAAGGGCGAGCAAATTATAAATACTCTTCTTATTACATGTGTTAAATTTTGGTCGGAAACAACAACCTTTTTTTTTAGCAAGTGTTGGCAATTTCTTGTATATAAATGTTAAATTTAATATCTCATTTCTATTTTATGCAACTATGATCTCAGGCATTAAAAACAATGAGTACAGGACACCAGCAGGGGTAACACCAACAACCAACACCAGCAGAACAGAAATCGAGAGAAAATAAAAATTTTTTTTATGTAAATGTCCCAAGCACAAAAAAGATTTATTTAAAAATTTTAATAAATTTTATAACAAATGTAATGAATGCATGAATGTATGTGTGTGAGTTTTCACAAGTATCTCTAAACAAAAACAAACGTATGAGGGAATGGTTTTTTAATGTTGCGTATTCAACACGTGTACATACAATATACAAAAATATAAAATGCATTAATATACACATAAGGATTTATGTACAGCTACTAAAAACTGTATGTGGTAAACACTTACAGGTCTTACACAGACAAACGAACTTACAGAGGAAAAAATTAAAAAAAAAACCAAAAATGTATCAACACATTTACATTTATAAACATGGTTGTAGGAATGTGTGTGTGTGCATACAAAAAACCAAAAGGAGCAGGAATATTTAAAGTTTTTGTTAACCACTTTTTTATTTAAATTTTTTCCGATTTTTTTTCCTAACAGAATTTATTTTTTTACACAGATTTATTTTTTTGTACGTTGCTAAATACCTGTGGCGTTTGTTTTTATCCTTATTATTTTTATTTTCTTAAAAAACGAACACACATACATCTCTACATATAAATACATATAGACAAAAATATATGTTTACGAATAATAAATAGAATACGCACAGTGTTCTA
This sequence comes from Pollenia amentaria, assembly GCA_943735925.1. Taxonomy (NCBI): domain Eukaryota; kingdom Metazoa; phylum Arthropoda; class Insecta; order Diptera; family Polleniidae; genus Pollenia; species Pollenia amentaria. The sequence goes on from OX031007.1 coordinate 930,531, forward strand.
TCTTCTTAACTAAGTGCTCAAAAATATGTGAGACATGGACGTCTTATTTTTCGAATATTTGTAATTTTAAAATTGATTGATCTAGGATTAGAAAATTTTGCTGAGTTTATATTTTTATTTTATTTTGCTTCGTAGTCGACAAATTTTGGATGAAAAATTATCTGAGCTTAGAAACTGTTCCTCGTAGTTTTTTGTTTTACTTAGAAGATCTGTGTTTTCTTTGCTTTAAATTAGCCAAGTTTGTTACTTTGGACATGTTCGTAAATGCGCCACTGCGCTGCATTATGAAAGCAAACTTTTTTTTTGATGGCGATAAAAAATTAATAATATTTTTTTTTATTGTGTTACTACGAGTTTTATTTTTGTGGAGTATTTGACAATTTTTTGGTCCACATCTATTTCACTTTTCTATATATATATATAAATATAACAATTTGAAGTCACTGATTCAGCGCAGTGAAGCATTTACGATCATGACATTAGTTCCTAGAAGTGGAACAACATTTTACTTACACAGCATATCCTGTACACTTGTGTATGTAATTTTGCTGCAACATTGGATGCAGGAATGCATTGCATTTCTTAAATATTCTTACTCATAATTTGTTGCCTAACGAATAAAATAACAAAGAGCGCTAACCAGTACAAGCATCTCGATACGAACTCCCTTCTGCTTTTTTTGCTCTCCTAAAAACTCAAAAGTTAAACAGCAAAAAACTCAAATGGCACAAGTTGGTACAGTTAAATGCCTAAAATCGATGTATATACAGGCAATAAATTATTTATTAGAATCGTTAAACATTATTTTAACAGTTAATTGTTTTAGAACATAAAACATAATATTTGTTTTAATTAAACGCTATGCTTATCCTTTAGTGAATACTTATTACGTTACTATTTTTTAAAGTTGTTTAGAGATTTACTTAAACACATCTGTATAAAAACCAAATAAATATTTAATCGTTTTGTTTAAGTGTATTTGTTAAAAAATCTATCAAAACTTCGTTTTCTTTATTCAACACTAACAAATTGACAATAGTGAGATTATTTGAAAACGAAACCCGTAACACTTGTATGTATTTTCCTCTTTACTCAAAACAAATAACACTGTGCTAGTTCAAAAACTTATTAATGGTATAAAAATTAATAAATGGTAGAAAACTGAAAAAATTGCGTTTCTCAGGTACTTCTAACCACAATATTTAATCTTAATTATTTTTAAAACTAGAGCTAACGTAAAAAACGGTTAGCCCCACTGGATTCAACGTACTCGAATTAGGCATACCCGCCGGGTGCTTCGCTTGTTACAAGAAAAAAAGAAGTTTCCAATTCCAGCACAGTGTAATAAAAAAACGTGAAACTGCTGATTCAAAACAAGAGCGTACAAAAGTTTTTGGAGCAAATAGTGAGTTGTTCATTTGATTGTATTTTTTGCTTTTATCTGGTTTGAACAATTGTCTTGTTATTATAAAAGATTATTTTAGGAAATTTTTAAATTTCAAGATTTCTTTTCAAAATTAAGAAATTTAATCTGGCAAGCCTTAGTAGTTGGTTCTAAGCCAGTATTTTAGAGCATTAACATATAAATACTCTTAATTCCTAATGCCTACATTTATAAAAAAAAAAAAAAAAAAAAAAAAAAACGCACGTTTGCAAAACGCCCTGACAGAATCTTACCCTAACATTTACTAAAATTTGTCCCTTATGAAGACTAACAATTATAACTTACATTCTGTTGCAATTAACCCTAAATGTCCTTCACATTAAAAAGATTTTTAGAAGTTCATCTTAATAAGTATATCAAAAACAATTGATTGAGAAAGATTAATAGTTAAATTAAATAAACATACGTAAAAAAGCGCTTATGTTAATAAGGATCTTTGCCCTAAGGTACGCGTGCCGCTTTTGTTTAGGTACGTCTGTTAATCAATAAAACTTCACTTTTTTTTTATGAAAAAAAGTAATAGTTATGAATAAAAATAAGGCGACAACCAAAAAACAATAACTAAAAGTATATTTAATTATACAAATAATTACAAAAAAAATATAAATGTTTCATTACTCACAACATAATTGTTGGTGGTGCAAATTACAGCTGTCTCGATTGAAGGGTCCAGCCAGTGTTGCTAATCTGTGTGTAATTAAACATATTATGTGTTTTTTTTACTTGAATGTGTAGCCCATGTTTTAGCAGTTAAGTCTTGAGCTTTTAAGAGAAAAGGGAAAATAGAATGTCACTTATTTTCCTCTTCCTCTTTAAACATCAAGACTTGACGGCTTAAACTTTTAGAATGTGAACCAGCACTTATATGTATGTATACAGAAAATATTTGAGATCAATTTGATAAGCTTTTTAATTCGGAAGGATACTTGTATGGGTGGGGGGGGGGGGGGGGTTCAGATGAAAAATAAAAACTCTTTATATTCAAAATTTTGTCCTCGCTGCTATTATGACAAATCCATTATTTTGGAAAGAAAACAATAGTTATTTGTCTATAACTCGTGCATTAATAAACCGATTTTATTAGTTTTGACTACTAGTAATATTTAGGTTGAAAATAAAAATAAAGTTAATAGATTAGGTTTAGGTAAAAATTAGACTTTTGGTTTAAAATTGGAGGCAGTCGTGGATTTCAGCTCATATCTCAGCTTTTATTTTAGACTATCGAATTGGCAATACAGGAAACCGATGTTTGAGTCAATAAATTTGTTTACATAGAAGAGAACTATTCTCTGCAAATTTTAAAAATTTTTGTTGCAAAAACTTTTACATAAAAATTTTTGTAATGTTTTCTGCCAACGTTATTGATTATTGTCGGATAAAAATTTTGAGCTTGGAGACATGCCGTTATCAATTTGCAGCAATACCTTTCTAACTTCAGCAATCGGTAAGCTTTGCTTTTTTTGTAAACTTACACGCAGAGAAAAAATATGTTTAAAAATGGTCACCTCCAACAAAACTATTTTTAGACAAAATTTTTAACATAATATGTTTAAATTTAAACATAATATTGTCACCAACAACCATATTATTGTTTAATTAGTCCTTCATCAAGAAGCCACAACCACATTATGGTTGCCTCTAAACATGTTATTGTTAAATATGACAATAATTTGTTTTTAATTTAACAATAGTATTTTCCTCTTTTCCAAGAGCAACAAGCTATGGTTGAAAACCAACCATGCTATTATAAGTGTTAAGCATATTTTAGTTATTATTAACCAAAACATGTTCGGAGGCAACCATAATATGGTTGTGGCTTCTTGATGGAGGACCAATTTAACAATAATATGTTTGTCGGTGACAAAAGTATGATTAAATTAAACATAATATGTTTAAAATTTTTCTTTTAAAATAGTTTTGTTGGAGGTGACCATATATAAACAAGTTTTTTCTCTGGGTGTAACAATTGCATTGCAAACAATAAATATCTGTAACGTTATGCTTTGCGTATCAATTTTGTCAAGGATGCGTTTTGTATTTATATGTGTGAATTTGCTTCAAAAGTGTAATTTGGGACACAGTCATGTGTAATTTCCGCATTCTTTATTAAATTTTGTATTTTTTAAAATCATTAAAAATCCAAAACGGGAAAAAGTTAAAACAAAAATAACCTATAAACTAAATGAGATATAGATCATAAAAATCGATTAACGCGTTTCGATTTTATTTACAATTAAGTAAAGGTACCTAATTTGTAAGTGAAGCAAAAATTTCTATAAATAGAACAGAAAAAACACACACACATACATTAAAAATATGTAATTTTTGTATGGAAATCGCGATTTTTATCCATTAAGTTCTCTCAGTAAATTGTGAATAAAATCAAAAGTTGTGCACCGATTACAATGCAATAAAGCTCATTTTATTCTAAATATATTTTGCTTATTGTTTTCAGACCAAAACTGTGATTTGTGTCCCATTTTTATTTTATATGAATTTTTAAAGAACAAAAAAAAAATTTTTTTTTTAATTGTTTATTTTAATTTAATTGTTCTTATATTTTTTTTTAACTTCAACAATATTTCTGAAACTACTGGGAAAATTCAAAACAGATGTAAGAATGAAGATTGACGAATTTTGATTATTTTTTAACTGAAAATGGTGAACCGTTTTCAAGTTATTCCAGTATATGTAGCGGAAGTGGCTTAATTTTGGACATAACGGTATATCGCAGTTCTTAACCAACAAAAACCTTGTGCCCTTGCGTAATTTGAATAAACTTGGAATTTTTTAATATTAATAAAGGCAAAAGCAACAATTGCAAGAAAAAACTTACACCCCTTTAAATGTTATAGATTTTTGATCACTTACATTCCCAAAACAGCACACTGTGCGTCGTCATCTGTTTTTAAGGAAATATTTTAATAAATTTTGTTTTGCGTGTTATTTTTGTGTGTTTTTTCTTCTTCTTTTAGTTGTTGCTGATGTGTTTTTTATATAAAAAAAAATATTTTTCTCTGTATGTTTGTAGAATTTTTATGAAATAAAAAGTAAAGCAATTAAAAATATTTTCGACAAGAAATGAAAAATGTCGAGAGGAAATCTAAAAATAATATAACTTTTTGCAAAGGAATAAAAGAAAAATTATGGTTTTCTGTTTGTCCTCTAGAAAATTGCTACAAATATGTATTTTTTAATATTGCAGCTGGAAATTATGCTTTATAATTTAAGTTGTTATTAAAATTTGCTTAAAATATGCTTTGGCTTTTTGCACACACACACATAGACGTTTGTGTAAAAACCCCTGGTTGGGGCAACATTTCAAAGTATCTTAAAAGGATTTATCGTTCTAATTTATTGGTACGATCTTAGGACCACAGTGATTCAATTGTGCAAAAAGCAATCAAATAGAGTAAATGTTATATCTCCGATTCCGATGACATATGAATGTGTGCAGTGTTATCCTTTAAAAAACAAGTCGATTCGTATTATTGTTTTTGAAAAAAACAAGTTCCATTTACGATTTTAAGCAACCATTAATTTAAATATTAAATAATTCTTTTAGAGTGAAATGCTTAAGAAAGAATGAATTAAAAAAAAGTCTGCCGCGGTTTGGTAGTGAGTAACTCTATCAGAGTGAGGATTGTGGTTTCAATTCCCGCCAGAGACTCTGGTCTGTTTCATTATAACGGGCTGAAGGGCGACGTTACTATTGCTCGGAAAAAAGTTCTAGTATAATTTGTAATTGTAAATTAATAAATAAAAAAATAGAAAAAAAACAGAAAAACCACGATTACATGAATTTCTCTAAGTCTTTAAATATAGCAAAGATATTAAAGTGACCCAAATACCTTAAAATGAACCGCGAAAAAAGTATTTTTGGGAGCCCTCCAATGTATATTTTTTATACCTACGAATGGTTTTATGTTAAAACATAATTGCTAAACCAAAAGTATTCTTTATTTATAAATCCAGCATATTTTTTTTTGCTATTTCATTTAAGTTTTATTATGCATTTTTATTCTTTGGCTCTTAGTTTAGAGCGCTTTCAATTTAGATTTACTGCCATCAACTACTGAATAAACTTTTGAGCAGATTGTTTTTTGTTTCAACTAAAACTCTAATGTAAATTTATGTTTTTAAAATGCGTACCAGGCATCCAACCAACCATCTAAACGACCAACGAGGAACTATCAGTTTAGCATCAACTTAGTTTGATGTTTCACAAGAAATAAAATTAAAAACAAGAACAAATAGTGGAAAATGGTGAGAAAAGTTCCTTTTATACAGAAACTAACGATTTGCGTTAATTCAGTTAGCACGAAATCTATGAGTTCTTGCTTTTTTCTATTTTTGTTGAGATTTTTTTTTTACAACTTTTAGAAAAACTTGCAATAACTTTTTTGAAACAGCATAAAACAAAAAAAAAAAAAAAAATGCTCAAAAAGTTGTAAAATATATTTTACGAGTTTCCTACGTGTTTAAAGCTTTACGAGGGCAAACGATAAGTTTTTTTTTTGGAGGGACTTTAAAAAAAACGTTAAAAGAAATAGAATTAAAGAAGAATCGTAAAGTTCTTTTGGAGGGATCACTTCGAAGTTTGTATATCCTTACGAAAAAAAGGATAAAAGAATAGTTTGATTTTTTTGTTGAACAATATATTTCGTCAATAAACAATTAGTTGTACAAGTTATTGTTCCTTCTCAGGTCGCAATTCAGTTTTTGTGAGGCGTATTTGGCGAGAACGCCAATCAACTCCTCGTCAAAAGTATAATTTTTGTGCCTTAAGTGTTGCAAATTCATTACTAAACTTAAAATATTGCCAACTAATACTGGGGTTATGAAAAAAGTGGTAAAAAGGAAATGCAATAAAAACAATCAAAGCAAACAAGCGTGTACTCGCTTCTTTACAAAACTAAAAAAAGAAAATTGTTTTCACTGCTAAAAAACGTGAGAAGAAAAACTTTTTCATGCAAACATTAACTGACATGTTTCCTGGTTGCTGTTATTTTTTCTATAGAAAATGGTTTTGCCCAAATATGAGTTCAAGTGGTAAAGAGTTGGGGTTTCTTAAGTTTTTGGCACCTTGACATGATTGCAACTTTTAAATACACACACACACACACACACATATTCAAACACTACTCTTAACATGAAATGGGCACGTCTAAATAAGAACTTTTTCTTGTTCTAAAAATTTATGCAAAATATGTAACAAACTCCGTTTATTATTTATTAAAAGCTGTAGTTATTTTCTTCATTTCTTACTCACAACAACCATATTCCTTTAAACGCTTCTGAGTGAAAACATTACAAATCGCTAAAAGTTGGGGGGAAAAAACTTGATAAAATGCTGCCAAATGTTTGAAAAAAAATTTGGACTTATTTTTGCATTTTGGCAGAGCAACAATATTTTTGTTTTTGTTATTGGTTTAATTTAATGTTGTAATTAATAGAGTTTGTTTTTGTTTATTTTTGTACTTCTTTTCTCTTTCTCTCTCTCTTCCGCTTGTATTTTCTCTTCGCCGTTTTGTTATTTTAGAGTTTTTGCAAGCGGAAAATTTAATGCTAGTGTCAGCGTTGCCATAATTTTTTGAAAATAACTGCACCTTAAGAAAAAAAACTGGTTTTAACTTAAAAAAAACTACACATAAAAATATCCAAAAAAGATATAAATTCAATATTATATTAGGAGTTTTCATGATATCGCTTAAAATTGCTATTTGTACAAATGGGCAAACTTGCGAGACTCGTTTCTTGAAGACCCTTTTTAATTTTTGTTTAATTTAAACAATAATTGACAGTTTGTAAGAAACGTCAATTAAAAAAAAAAAAAAATATATATATAAAAAAAAAATTTTGAAACTTTTGATTAAAAAACTAATTTACTCAAATTATAAAAAAATTTATTGTTTGTGATTTATAAACACTTGCATTTTCCATTGAAAACGACGGAAGGCATTAAAAAATCTGTTTGTAGAAATGCACAATTGAACAGCGCAAGTTTACGAGGCAAATTGTTAGGCAAGGTAACCAAGTTTTTGTAAATAAATTCTCATAAAATTTTTGATAGTTCGTTTGCGAGGGCGTAGAAATGCACATTTTGCACAGATTGCGAGACTTTTGAGCGATATCATGAAAACCCTTATTATAAACGAATATCGTTACTTTGTAGGCCAGTGGAATTAATTACTCTTGCGATTTTTTTTTGTTTCTTCATTTGATACAAAATTAATTTTAGTTCGGGCGCAGATTTTCTATTTGTAAAGTCCATGTGTATAAAAATTGCAGCACAAAAATTTTACAATGTAAACCGAAAACAACAAAAATCACAAAATGCAAACGGGACATTATCAAACTTTCAAAAGTAAAAGCGAAATAAACTACTTAAAAGGTTTGGCAAACATGTGAAAATTGTATGTATGCACAATATTTTTGCGTTGCTAATTTGGGTATTTGACAAACGATTAAAAGATATTTGTAAAGGGTGGCCCAGCCAAAACGCACGATGTTAATTGTAAATAAAACAAAAAGTTTTCAGAGAACTATAAATAAAGTCATTAATGTACCGAATTTTATCATCCTTTAGCTCATGAATTGTTCTTGGGATATTGACGTACACCTTTTCTTTTAAATATCCCCAAAGAAAGAAGTCCAACGGTGTCAAATCAAATGATCGTGGCGGCCAATTAACATCGCCCGATGACGCCACTAGCACATAAGCATTAATAGTTGTTTTCACATTTCCTATAGACCCGGTTTGCATAAATTTGCGCACAATTCTCCCGATTGTGGACACACTTGGTCAATTATGCTGAACAAAAAAATCACAAAGTGCATTTTGATTTGAACACCCATTTTCGTAAAAGGCTTCAACAATTTTTTTTTTTTTTTTTTTTTTTTTATAAATTTTTTTTATTTTTGCAATCTATTTACAAATAAATATTAAGCAAAACTTATAGCTAATACAACAATTTCACAGAGTGTTAGGTTCCTACGAATCTAACTGTTGTATAAGTTTACAATTCTTAACAAAAAACTATTTACATTAACTTTTACAAACTGAAAGTTATATTTGAAATGGGAGATCTAGTATGTGTAACCTTTTTAAACGTCTTACTTCATAACTATCATCTAACAATGAGATCGCAAGTAAATTTTGGTGGTTGCTCAGTCTTTGTTGATATTTTCTACTGTAATTTTTAATTTCCTCTCTAATAAAGCGTACATCAAGATCACGGTGAATAGCGTTGTTTCTCATAAACCAAGGTGCGTTTGTTAAAAGTCTGAGTGTTTTAGACTGATATTTTTGAATTATATCAATATTCGAGTAGGATGCAGTTCCCCACAACTGTATTCCGTAAGTCCATATTGGCTTTAGAATCGTTTTATAAAGCAAGACCTTGTTATTGAGACTTAATTCGGACTTAGGGCCAAGAAGCCAATACATCTTTTTTGTTTTAATTTCAAGTTGTTTCCTTTTCAGTTTTATATGGTCTTTCCAAGTCAAGCATTTGTCTATTATAAGTCCCAAATATTTTACATGATCGGACTTCGGTATATCAGTTCCGTCAAGGTAAGCGGGGGGGCAGTCCCCTTTTTTCAGTGTAAATGTGACGTGATTGGATTTTTTCGCATTCACTTTTATATTCCAATTTTTCAACCAGTTGCTTGTTACATTAAGTTGTGTTTGCACCATATCTAATGCTAAGGCGGCAGATTTGCTGGTAGCTAATATTGCAGTGTCATCGGCATACGTAGCAATCAAAACGTTTTTATTTGTAGGCATATCTGCGGTAAATAATGTGTAAAGTATGGGGCCTAATACGCTTCCCTGAGCCACACCTGCTCTTATTTTGCCGATTTCTGAGTTTTCTCCATTGATACTAACAAAAAAGCTGCGTTCATGTAGATATGATTTGAGTAAAAGATAATATGGAGCTTGCAAAAGTTTTTTTAACTTATATAAAAGGCCATTGTGCCAAACTCTATCAAATGCTTGTTTGACGTCCTTATTTTCTAGAGATTCTCTAATTTTTTTAACTATTCTATGGCACTGCTCGGGTGTTCCATGCTTGTGTCGAAATCCAAATTGGTGATCAGGAATTATTTGAAGAGACTCTAGGACCGGTAATAGCCTTTTTTGAAAAAGCTTTTCAAATAATTTAGATAGTGTAGGTAGCAAACTAATAGGCCGGTATGATTCAATACAATGCTCTGGCTTATTAGGTTTATTAACCATTATAATTTTTGCATGCTTCCACTGGGTAGGAAAATGTGATATCCTTAAAATAGCGTTGAACAAGACAGTAAGAAAAACTAAAGCTTTTTTCGGCAGGTTTTTTAGAACTTTTGCATCAATATTATCATATCCCGCCGATTTCTTTGGATTAAGCTTTTTTATTTCAGCTATAATTTCAGTTACCCTAAAAGGTTTAATGGGTAGACTCATTTGGCATGAAATATCTAAAAAGGATTTTATTGTGGAATCTTGATCTTGCGTACAAAGCGAAAAAGGAGTAAATATGTCTTCAAGGTAGCTTTTAAAGGCAGCAGCTTTATTCTTATCAGATCGACACCAATAACCATTTCTGTCCTTTATTGGAACATTACGCTTTTGAGCGTGTTTTAGATATTTAGTTGCCTTCCAGAGATTGAAATCATTATTATTAGCTGGACTTAGCTTGGAAAGATATCTATTGATTGAATCATTTTTTAATTCTCGTAGCCTTTTCTTTAAATTACTAGCTGCACGATTGAAATTTGTCTTGTCCACCGGCATCCTTGACCTCTTCCAGATATTGCGCAGTCTTCTTTTCGCAATGATAAGCGACCTAACTTCAAGCGATAGCCGTTAATTTGAACTAAAGTTTAAATTTTGCGGTGTAGCCCTAAACGAGGCTTCATGTATAACTTTTGAAAACATTTCCACAGCATAGTTAATTTCGCCTTCGGTATTAAAAGACGAGCTGAGATCAAGTTGAGATTCAATGTAGCGTTGAAAAAGATCAATATCAGTTTTCGCGTGCACAAGCCTGGCATTTAACTGCCTTTTCTTACATGCTGCCGAGAAGCTAACAATAATTGGGCTATGATCAGAGCTGAGATCATCACTAGATACAATATCTAGAGAGGTTTGTGGAATTCCTTTATATATAAAAAATCTAACACATCTGGTATTTTGTATGTATCAGCTGGCCAGTATGTAGGTAATCCCGTCGATAGGGTATTGTATTGATTTTTGGTAATGCATTTAAATAGTTCTTTTCCTTTAGGGTTAGTTAGACGTGATCCCCACCATGTGTGTTTTGCATTGAAATCACCTCCTACTAAGAATCGATTACCAATATTGTTGAAAAATCTTTCGTACTGATCACATTTGATGTTGTATCTTGGGGGAAAATAAACAGAGTATATAGAGACACTGCTGTTATTGCAAGTTATTTGAATGCCTGCGGCTTGCAAGTATAACTCAGTAACAGGTTCTAAAACTTCATAAGAAAGGCTTGATTTAATAACAATTGCAGAACCTGCATGTGCTCTGTTTTGAGGCTGATTGGCAACTATTATGTCGTATCCTCTTATACGGAAAAGAGATTTGTTAGTTAAATGGGTCTCTGAGACTAATAAAATATCAATAAAATTATTTTTAAGAAAGACTTCTATTTCGTTAATATGGTTCAAAATTCCATTCGCGTTCCATTCTGCTATTATAAGATTTAATTGCATAATTTTGTCATTAACATGGACATCATGTTCATTAATGTATTTGTTAACTCGATTTGTTTTTCAAGCATTGCCTCTATTTTTTGAAGAACATTATTTACATTGCTAACATTATCATTTGCACCCCTGGCTGCTTGAGCATAAGTTAATTGGCCGTTTTGGGTTCTTGAGGGGAAGGTAGAGTTATAATTGTAGCTATTTTGCTCAGGAATATTTCTAACACTTCTATATGAATGTTTATTAACAAGTTTTTGGTAAACTTCGCAGCCTTTGTAGTTCGCAGTGTGGTTACTTAGACAATGAACACATTTAGGGGGAGAATCTGGGGATTTAGTACATTCCAATGTTCAATGTTCTAAGCCACATTTAACGCATCTGTACGGTTTTCTACAATAAGTCTTTGTATGGCCAAACTGCTGGCATCGGAAACATTGGACAATGTCATCAAATTTTTTGGGTGCTTCTATGACAACAGTTGCATGACCAAATGTTCTCAAGTCATAAATTTCATTATTATTAAGTTTTGGGTCCAAGTCAACAAAAAACATAGGAAGTGGCTGCTTAGTAGTTCGACTTATGATGTTTCTTACACTCCTTACCTGATGCCCTAACAAAAGCAAATTCGCCTTAATATCTGCAATTGACGTAGAGTGATGAATACCTTTAATAACTACACTAAAAGCACGCTCTTGCTTGAGCTGAAACGTGTGATATATAACTTTGTTTTTGTCAAAGTAATCAACTACCCTTCTGTACGAATCAACTGTCTTAATACTTAAGCGAACCTGACCATCTCTTAAAGATTTATAATAAAATTCATGACTATCTACAACCTTACTTAATTTATTAACCATTTTTGCGATGTCATCGACATTTGGTATGAAAATTGGTGGCGGCTTAGGCTGCTGAGATTGTTGGGGTGACACTTCATTGTCATCGTATTCCTCATTATTAGGTGCTAGAGCAGCAAAACGGTTTGAAGTGGAAGGACCGCATTCCAGTTGCTGACGCTTTGGAATATTTATTTGTGGTGATTTGGAGCTAGACCTCTTACGGTTATTTTCAGGAACTCGCTGCCAGCTGCATTCACTATCTGAACTGCTATCACTCAAATTCATATTATCAGTTTGAATTTCTTTATTTGTGTTTTGCTTGATCACATCACTGGTTGGCATATTGATTCTTAGTAAGCTTTTTTTTTGTTGCTATCAACAAAAATGCTACCTAAGTATGCGCACATTTGCGTGCGCTTTTTATTGTGGGATTAACACTGTTTATATTTGTTATTTTATTTCTGAATGTTTCAGTACTTTTTTTTATTTTGTTTGTTTGTTTTTTTTTTTTTTTTTTTTTTTTTTTTTTTTTTTTTTTTTCTTACAATTGTTATTGCAAGAAGGAATGTAAAAAATATTTGAGCAGTCAAAAATTAAAGTTTGTATTGTTTTTATACGTCTTTCACTGATCGCATTCAAACAGAGACTGATCAACAATCTTAATGTCAAATTAAATTGGGTAAAGAACTTGACGTTAATGTGTGACCCACAATAAAAATCATTCATTATGGTTGGACCACCCTTTAGAAAAATCGAAATGTTGAAGATTTTCCCAACTGTTTGCGCTTCCTAGTGCCAAATTTAATTATTTAAGTTAAAATTTAGCAGAGTCAAGAAGGAAAATACGAAACATAAAAAACTTAAGAGGATTAAAGTTGTTCATTATAATCTATTGAAAAATGATAAATTAGGTTTGGGTCGTTTATTTGTTAACGGAAAGTGCGTGTTTCCCAAGCCGTTTGTGTGGTATGTTTGGCTCTCGCCACTGTTACACGGATATGTGTTAAGCTAATTAGGTGAGATTATTGCTTTAGAAATAAAAATAATATAACAAAATTGAAAGTAAAAAAAAATTAATGCAAAAATTTAGAAAAACTGCAACATGCGGTTAATCTGCACATTTGGCAACGCTGGCTGGTACGAGTATCAACGTGAACATTTTTTTAATGGATAAACATTTAAAAATTTTTTTTAGTTAAAGATATTTTGCAAACTTTTTAAAAGCTTTTCTGGATTATGGGCTAAATGAAAATTCAATTAACGCTTATTAAAAGTAAAGAACAACAAAAACAGAAATAAATCGACTTGAAGAATTGCAAAATAGAAAAGAATTAACGAGACTAAGACTAATGCAGAAAGAAAGTAGCACTTGAATTTCAATATATTTTTTTTTTTTGGAAAGTTCATTGACTATTTTTGAAGGATTTTCCTTTGTATTTGAAAGTTTCTAGAAAAAGTGCAACAAAATATAGTATTTGAAATTTTTGCTTTTGAATGTTAAAAAAAAAAAGTTTTCTTCAAAGTGCTCATGACTTCACAATCTTTCTTGCTTACCAGTTACTACCAACTTCTAAGTAAGAATGCGCTACACTTTATGGGGCATTATATTAATTTTTGATAAAAAAAAACATCCTCATCAAATAATAATATTTGATAAATATGTTAATAATTAATTTCTTATCAACCAAATTTAAGTGAGTGGGCAGTGTTTTTTGAATACAATTTCAGTTTCTTAAATTAAAATTGAACTCAACTAAATTATAAACATGTAGAGCGTAGTATTCTAAGCCATAGGTGGGAAGGTTGTTATGCATTTGTGTTGATATGTATTACACATACAAACAGAGTTGCCAGTTTAGTGCCTTTGGCGCTAGATTTATCACTATTTAACTGTCATTTCCTTTAAAAAGAACGCGAAAGTAGCATTTCTTTTAAATTATACAAACACAGCATTTTGTTTCTTCTATTTGCATACATTAAAATCAAGTCATTTAAAATCAAAATTTGTTTACGTTTCTCAATTACTTTTCACATGTATTATACTAAAATGCCCAATGTAAAAGTAAAAATATTGTTGCATGTAATTGTTAAGCTGTATGTTCTGGTTAAGGAATGTAGATCAAAACAATTTATTCTGTTTTTTCATATAGAAAACTAATTTGTATACCTAAATTATAAATAAATCAAGAATTTTAAAATTTTTTTTATTTGTCTCGTTGTATTATAAATAATTATTGATGTGTTGTATTTAAAATTTGATATTAATTTGCCTTAAATATCAGAAAAATCTTTGTAAAAAGGTCAAGGTCACAATAACCCTGCTTGGCAAAAATAAAAAAAGTCGGGGGCAAGACATTTTTTATGTGATTTCAATTGATCTTAGATTGTTAAATTCAAATCTGTTCACAGATTGATTATGTCACGTCTAGTTAAAATTTTGTCTACTAATTTTCATGATATATGTATTGCTTATTTTATTCGTAATAAGTCTTGATTTCTGATAAACTACAAAAAACTTTAAAATATTTTTTCGTCCTTATAATAGTTTTTATGAATTTTTGAAAACAAAAAATTTTTCTTATTTTGCGTAGAAAAAAATTATCGCCACTATTTTTTAAATAAGTCCGAAAAAGTTAAAATACATAACAGAAAATATTATTCGGATGACTCAAAGGAAATTTTATTCCTACCCTTTTGTAAGTGATCAAAAGTTTACCAATCGTTCTCAGGTGATAATAAAATATATTCGCATAACCTCCTTATTTCTGGCGAAAAATTAGTCTAGCCCATAAAAATATAAACGTTATAGAAAAAACTGAAAACGGATTAATATTTTGCACTTTAAAATCTTGGTTCTTAAAGATGTCATTTAGTTTTATATTTAAATTTAATTTATGGCTTTTAAGTGCTTTTTGATTGGGGACACGGCGCTTTTTGATTAGAAATAGTTCACAACCCTGCATAAAAAACTTACTCTAGAGTATAGACCCACTTTTAGTAAATCGATGGACTCAGACTTTTGAAATCAATCTTAAGATGTCCGTTTGGATGGCTAGCTATCTGGCTTGCAGTCCATGGAAACCTAAATAAGAGCGGCAAGCGTTTTTTAAATATTAAAAATCTTAAATAAATTTTTGATAAAACAAACCGACTCGCAGTATTCAATTTCTTCCTTCCTTAAGAAGGGAGAAACAAAGCTGCACGCAGAGAAAAAACCTGTTTCACTGTGGTCACCTCCAACAAAACTATTTTTTAAAGAAAATTTTTAATATATTATGGTTAATTTGACCATATTATTGTCAGCGACAGTCATATTATGGTTAAATTGATCCTCCTTCACATACTTACAACCATATTATGGTTGCCTCTAAACATGTAATGGTTAAATATGACAATAATTTGTTTTAAAATTAACAATAGTATTTTCCTCTATCCCAAGAGCAACATGCGTTGGTCAAAAGCCAACCATGCTATTATAAGTGTTTAACAGAGTTTAGTTATTATTAATCATTACATGATCGGCGGCACCCAAATTATGGTTGTCGGTGACAATAATATGGTTAAATTAAACATAATATGTTTAAAATTTTCTTTAAAAATAGTTTTGTTGCCGGTAATCATATTTAAACATGTTTTTTCTCTGGGTGTAAATAGTTTTTTTTTTAATTTATTTTAGTGACACTCCGTACTCCCTTCATTGGGAAGGGAAAGAAGTTATTAAATTTTTATAATTTGTTTTGGTCTCGTTACTCTTACGTTAACGAATACGTTGCGGATTAGCCGTTCTGTTTTCCTTACCAAGCTTGTTAATAAATAGGTTATCTTACGTAAACCTGACGTTGCGTTGTGAATGAACCTGATAAAATTTTTTTCTTTCTCCGTTTCAACTAGAGATGAGCGATATTTCTGTACCTGTGATTTAATCACTGTTACTGAAAAATCACGAATCACAGTTGTGACCAAATTTGTCAAGTAACAGGTACTTTCTAAGTCGTTCTTTTTGTATTTTGTTACATATACAAATTTATGATATTTCACTGTTTGTGTGGGTAATAGCGTTTTTAGAATGAAATGTCGAATGATATTGCTGTTCCTTTCATTCTCTCTTCTATCTTATTAGAATTTTTTTATGCCAAAATTTATTTGTTCAAGTATGTATGTATGTATATGAAAGTAAACAGATTTGAAAGCTCTTACAATTTGTTGTTGTTTCTTTGTAAAGTGCTGACAAAAGCTCTTGTAAAAGCTCGCGCATTGTACATATAGCTTGGCCGCAATTGCTATAAAAGAACAGAAAACTGATAAACCGTGATCACAATCTCAGTTTTAAGGAACAGTGATTTTTAAATCACATTCACTAAAAACGATGATCTTTAAAAATCACGGGATCGCTCATCTCAAGTTTCTACGTATCAGCTCTTAAATAATTTCGTTAAGGTTTGTTAATGTTTATCGATATAGCGAACATTCTATCCACATACATGACGTTTCTTTTATATTTTTATAACAAAACCGCACAAATAACAAGAGCTAAAATACATTATGGATATTTCGTTTTTAAGTCCTTCATCTGAAAGCCTTGTGTCTATTAAATAAGACCTTCTTTTAGGCCTCTTTACTCATTTCTTTTACAGCTGGTATGAATAAAATCAACATTTGTCAACCAATTTTCATGTTTTATGGCTTATTTAATTCGAATATACTTGGCTCTTTTCCCAGAAAAAGTTATAAATTGTCTATTATCACCGAATTCATATTAAATTCATAAAATCAAGCAAAGAATTTATTGATTTTGCACCTATTACCATAATGATTACTAAAAATTTAACATTTTGAATATTTTTTTCAATAAATGATATTTTTAATTTTAATTCAAAAAATTATTAAAAATCTTTCCTGTTTCAAACAATGTGTTAAGTGGTTTTGATAGTTCCCGACAACAATTCTACAAGATTAAATAATTTTTTTTAAACGAAAAAAGTCAATTAAGATTTTTTGTTATTTTATTAAAAATTTATTTCAAAACAACTAAAATGTTAATTTAATCAAAATTAAGTTTTGGATTTTCTTTCTGATAATTTTTTCTGTGTTTCTAATTATACAAATGTAAAATGTTTTTACTTAAAATTTATTTTATGAATTTAAAAAAAAAAAAAATATTTATTTTGCATAAAAAAAAAAAAGTTACCGCCACTTATTTGTAAATATCTCCGAGACTCTTAAGAATACAAAAAAAAAAAAATTTAAAAAAAAAGTTAAAGTGATTTAAATACTTGTAGTGCGGGTTCCTCCTATTTATTTTATTTTGCTTCACTTCTCTATTCTTTTCTCTAAATAACCAAGTTGAATTGGATATTTTTAATTTCTTTTTAAAGTTATATTAAATTGTAAAAAAAATGTAAAATCTTGAGTATTTTTCATAATAGGAGTGCTTGTGTGCTGATTTGTTCAATTTTTAGCACAACTTTTCTTTAATATGTAAGAAGTCACTATACAAAAACCCAGCTTTTTACGATTTTCAATAAATAATTATGGCCAATAAAATTAAAAAATCACAAACTGTGCGACGTAACGATCAGTCTAATCGGATTCGCGTTATATAGGCTTGTTGAGCAAAAATTTTATGAAAATGAAAAGCCTTGACATATAAAAACGCTTGCCGCTCTTAAACCAATAAATCTAATAATAAAAATAGTAAATATGGCACAAAAAACTCTCAATGGTGTATTAAGCCAATAGTTGCCTAGAGGTCTTAAATAGGATTCACTTTCGAAAGTTGTTTTGCAATTTTTACAAGTGTTGTAGGGTATAATGTGGTCGGGCTTAACTGACTTTGCTTTGTTACTTGTTGTTTTGCTTAAACTTTTATAAAACTGTAAAATGTTAGTTTAAACTAAAAGTTTAAAAATATTAAACATGAAAGAGAAAAATGAGGAGAACAAACAACAAGCTGCCAAAAAGTAAATTTCACAAGTAACAAAAAACTCCTGTGAAACACTGCAAACAAATTTCAAAATACTTTTTATGTGTTTTTTTTTAGCAAATAATGGAATGTTTAAAATTATAAATACAAATACTCATGAAAATAATTTTTTAAAAATTAATGTAATAAAAAAGCGTTAAATAGAATAATAATAATAATTTTTCTACATCAACAACTGATAATCATATTCAGTGTCTGAATTCTATCAAATTTCTAAACAGACTGCGTCAAATAATTCAGTCATTAGCAAAGAAGGTTAATATCGCATTGGTCAAAATGTAAGCCCCAGTTAGCTGACAGTAACAATAACGTTGCAAATCAGCTGCTTCGTTTTATTGTTTGTTAAGTGTAATAACTGAGACGCTTTATCTTTGCTTATTCAACTACGACTGGTATGCTCATTCATTTTACATAGTTGGCATTCACTGCCTTTACTCATCCAATTATATTGTATACAAACACTGTATGTGTGTAGTAATTAATATATTTAATTAATGTATATAATTGTAAAGCTATTAGAACTATTCTAGTTAGCAGTAAAGGCCTCGTTACTCTTACGTAAACGTATACGTTGATGATCAGCTGTTCCGTTTTCATTACCAAGTCTATGTATAAATAGGTACTCTTACGTAAACGTAACGTTGCGTTGCGGACGAACCTGATAAAATTAAAATTTCTCTCCGTTTTTACGTATCCGCTCTCAAGAATTTTATTTTTGTTTTCAAGCAGTGTTGTCAACAAAACGTATTAGCCGGCGGTTTACTTTTAGATTTTATTAATAAGATTCTCTTTTTAAAATATAAATTTAAAGAATATAAACATTACATACATACATACATATACATATATAAATAAATATAAATATATGTATATTAGTTTATTTGTTTTTGATTAAACTTGGTAAGAAGATAGAATGTTACAGCGAAATTACTATAGGCTATATTTTTCCGGAATTTTGGAGCAGGGAGGAATAAAATGGTTAAAAATTAGCAAAAACCGATTTTTTGGAAATAACCCTACAATCATAAATCTAAATTTTTTTCGTACGAATTCCTAATCGGAAAATCGGCATTAAAAAGGCAAATTTCAGGTCAATTTTGATCAATTTTAACTACAAAATTTTAAAAGTAAATTTATTTTTTGGCTTAAGCTACCATTAGGGATATAGGTTTGAAAAATGTTAACTTAACGGGACAAAACAGGGTAAAACTTTGTTTTAAATATTTTGGCGATGTTTGAATGAATTTTACATTGTCGCATAAAAGTACATTTTGAAAGTCGTCGCCTTTAAGGTTTACCCCCTTTAAGTGGGTAATATAAGGAATTTTTGGGATATTTTAATTAAGCTCATTTATACTGCAAAATTTGAAAAGTTTACGGCTTATTTCCGATGTGCGAAAGAATTCTTTCGTTCGTACAACTGCATACGTACAAATTCTAAAGTTTGTTTTTGTTTTAAATGTAGTTGTTCGAAAGAAAGAATTCTTTCAAATATCGGAAATAGGCTATTAATTATTTCATGCTAAAACTATCACTAGGGACATACATATATAACAAATACTAAATTTTTTCACATAAAAGTAGCAAAGAAATAAAGTACATTTTAGGGCAAACAGGGTAAAAATTCGTACTCTTTGTACTTTTTTGTGAACTCGTTTTTTGCAGTAATTTTGACTGTTTTTCCCCGGGCATCTCCGGAATTTATCCCATATAAGTGAGGTCAACTTTGTACTTAAAAAGATATTTATAAAGTCTTAAAAAAATTTTAAGGTCCATAACTCCTTAACTAGCTGCTTAGGTGCAAAAACACTATATCAAAAGTTTTTATGTTATAGCATTTTTCAGTGCTGTACATACAAACATATCTGTGAATATACATATACACATATATTTTACTTCTTTTTTAGAAAACCGTCGATATCGTTATGTATTGGCGATTTCAAACAAGAACATTAACAACATGCTTTAAACCAACACTGAGTGCAAAATCAAAACAAAACAAAATTTTTTATTTCATTCTCTTTGTTTTTTTAACACACTTTAAGAACATATGATACGTTTACGTATTTTTAGTAACTACCAACCATTGACGTCGACCGCAACGTTTACGTATCCGCAACATTTACGTAAGGAGTAACGAGGCCTTAAGACATAACTTAACCGTAACGTCTAACCCCCATATTCAAAATATAATTAAGGGTTATAGCAGGCTTATGAAACGAATGTTCTATGACAATTTGTTTAATAAGTCCTTTATTAATTAAAAATATGTTTTTTGAATATCGGGGTATAAGGTTGCACATTTACATGAAAACAAAAACAAAATTTACGAAAATTGTTTTTGCTATCAATACACTTCTAAAATAAAATTAACCCGAGAGATTTAACGCGTTTCTCTCTCTTTTAAAAACGGTAAGTTTTGTGTGATAAACAAAAAGAATTGTTGTAAATTTATTTTTGTTTTCATGTAAATTTTCAGTCCTTCGACGCGTTTTTAAGAATAGCCACCAATATAAAAATATACGTAAAAACATAAATACGAACTTATAAGAATATATAAATCCATTCATCAATTTCTTTTATATCACGTATTAAATTTTTATATTTTAAAATTAATTAAGTTGAGTGAAGATGAATTTTTTACAAATTACAACTAAATTTATGTAAACTACTTATCTTTTTTTTTATTTAAAAAAAACTTAAAAACATTTTTGGTCAAATACTAAACATCTTCGACTCCAATTTCCGATCTACATGCATTCCCTGCAAGTTTTTATAAACAGATGCCTTAGAAGAATCCTACGAGTCTTTTAGCCACAATGCATATCAAACAACAGAATATGGCATCAAACGAACCAATCCCCCATAACCTTAACTGCCTTAAATCAGTTAGAGACAAAAAATCTCATATAGAGACGGTGACATTTGTTCCGTATTACACAGAACTGTTCGATATTTTACAGCTTTGTTCTGTGTAAATTACTTTTAAGTCAAAAACCTTAAATTATTCTGTATTAAAATTAAAAAGGGTTCCCCGGTAGGCTTGTTGGTAGTGAGCTAGTCTTTCAGTGCGGAGGGACTCCCGTATCTTGCAGACAAGCGTATCCTGTATTTAACAGAATATGAAAAACATTAGCATTTGCAATTTCTCTAACTTTGCTTATTACTGTAAATTTTTAAATTTTTTTTTCTTTTTTGAAAAATTTCTTGTAATCAACACTTGAAAAAGTATGAAAGAAATAATCTTTTGTCGAAATAAATCACAGAAGCAATCCTGGCTGAAGGACACTACTTTTTTGATTAACGAAACAAGAAGTCTGAATATACAATTTCCAAGAATAACAGATATTTGTAATTTTTAAGATAATTTTTGAAATAATACACTAAACGGTTAAAAATGTATTGCTGAGTATTTGTTTTCAAATATCTCTTCTTAATTGTGGCTTATTTTAGACACAGTTAAAACCAAAAAAAGGAAGTTATGGCTATGGCTTAATTTAGTTAAATGGAAGAAATAGCAAAGAATGAAAGAGAGCCTTTTGAGAAGATGGGCAGGAGGGGAATCCTGATTGGGTGGGATATTGTGGGCAGGAGGGGATTCCTGGTTTGTTGAATATTTTGAAATAAAAACCAACGACACTGATCTTAAGTTCAGTTTACTTACATAGTGTTTTATTTATTATACTTATTTTGTTTTGTACAGTGATGGTAGAAAAGTGTTGAGGATGTTGATGGGGAGCCGAGGGATGACTTGTTGGTTTGGTAGCTCAATGGGAACTGAACTAGAATACAAAAAACCCGAATTTAAAAACTAACTCAAACGTGGCGAATATAAAAAGTAGGAAATAATTCACAATAGGCTAACTCAGAGCCGGAAACGCTAATACAATCATGTTTTACTTTAAACAAACAGATCGTTTAAATATTTTTCGACAAATCTCTCCTTGGCGTTCTTATAACTTTTTCTTCATATAACTGTTTATTTGATTAAAATCCAAAATTTTACCAAAAAAGGAAATCAAATTACGTTTGTTGAAAGTTTTCAACAATATCTTGTTTGTAAAACGGGCCAAAATCGAAGAATAAACCACGTTATTTTAATGTAAATCATTTTATGCTGTTACTCAAGTTCCGTATTATCCTGTAAGGCAGCTGGGGTTGCTCCTTCATTTTAATGCTGTTACTCAAGCTCCGTATTATCCTGCAAGGAACCTGCGGTTGCATCTTTATAAATGTTGTTTTGTAGCTGCTTCATTCCTCCTACGTTCGAACAAATAGCGGTTAACTGCCTATCTTTTGCATTTTCCCACTGCTCTGTTAATACTTCTCTGCTGACGCCTCTCTGTTAAATTCTCTGTTGATATAGCTGTGATGGCACTGTTAGTAAGAAAAACCCTTCACCTATCCCTGACTTTATTCGAACTCCTGTAACAAATCGACCTCCATATTACCTGAAATGAAAATTAGCAAAATTTGCGGATGAATATTTTTAACGAAAGAGTTTTCTGTTTAATTAACTCTGTCCCAAATCTTATTGCAAAATACATATATAAAGTGCTGGGTATTATTATTATTCAATGAAATTTAAAATATGACGCTCTTTGTGCCGTCCAATGCTCAAAATTTATTTTAATTTAGAGAAGTAAAAAATATTCATTTTAAATAACAACAGTGTGGAGCTTAAAGTTTTGGCATGAACAACCTGTAAATACAAAATCCAAAACATCATTTTAATAAAGACCAATTCTTGTCCATTAAAAATTCTTAAATTAATTTCTTACACGTATTTCTCTCCGTACTTTGGGAGAAAGTTAGAAAATGAAAATCATAGGAAATGTTCTTTTTTATTTTTATGCACTTAGACTTTAAAATAATAAGATTTTTGCCACCATTTTCTTGAGCTGACCTTTTATCTTCTTCGCCAAACTTAATCCTACTCAATCAAATGAAATTTTAATTAATACTCAACAGAACATGAAAGTGAATTGGGGTTTTTTCTCATTATAATATAGAAAAAAAAGAAAATGTTCCTGATACCAATTGACTGCTAAACAAAAGTTTTTAACAAAACTTAAAGATAATATTTTCCGTCAAGATGGAAAAGGTATTTTTTTTTATTTATATTGTGTAAGTTAATGTTTTTTTTTTATTTATTTAATATTCAATTAGAAAAAGTTGTTTGGAAAATGATTTTTGAAATTTGAGTACATTTTTTCTCTCTTTTGTTTTGGATATCTGTTTTGAAATTGAACACCAGCCAACCACCCAAAAACTTGACAATTTTAATGAAAATTCACAAAAATAAAAAAAGAAGAAAATAAATCATAAAACTGAAAATGTTCACACAACAATCATATAAATGATGTTGAATTTACTTAAAACATTTGAAGCTGTTTTGCTGTACAACTCATTGAGTTGAGATGTTTTGTCAAAAACAAAATTCGTTAAAAGTTTAAGTTTTAATAGAAAAAGCTGAATTTCAATTGAATAAAAACAAAAGAATAAAAATCAAAATCCAACTTAAAGAAACTTTTGTTTAGTGGCAGAATGTATTTACGGCATAAGCCTTTCTAACCCTTAAATATAATAGAAGAAGAGAAGGATATTCTTAAAAAAAATTCTAAATTTAATTAATAATTACAGTTTAATTAGAATTTTTAATTATTACTACTTTTAAAGTATTTATATTTTGTATAATTGTGGTAAAAACAAAGAAGCAACTTTCACTCTAAATAATATAATTATTTGTATTAAACGATTTTAAGATTTCTTAAAAATTTAAGTTTTTTTTAAAATTATTATCCGTTAAGTGTGTTCTGGAAATCGAAATCAATGAAGATTTTTAAATTAATTTTTTTTATAATGATTTCAAATGTTGTTCTGGTGAAAATAACTGGCCCTCAAAGTTTGATGTACTGAATTTTTTTGTCAACTTTAAACACAGGATAGTTTTCAAAATTTGTTTGATTTCAAATTCACTTGAATTTGATTTCCAGAATATGCCTCACAGACCCAATGCCTGAATTTTTGATGGCAACTTAGTTGATATACATGTTTTCTTATGAGCTCTGTCCCATAGCGTACGTTTCCGTTAACGCAAATTACTAAAGTTGAGCCACTTTTATCTAACGTTGAGTTGTTGAAAGCTATCAGTTTGTTTTTCGAATTTTTTTAGTTACATTTTTTGTGCTGGTTGTCATCAAAAATAAAATAAAATACAAAATAAAAGAAACTTAAAATTCTATAAATGAAATTTGCTCGTTCTTGATAAAATATCCGTTATTAAAGTGTTCATTATGTGCCAATCCTCCGTTGTTACGTTAGTGTCAGTTGAAAAAAAGCTACGTATAAAGTAAAAAGGATTCTATGGAATTAGGCCTTAAAAGTAACTCGTCTCTTTGACAATTCCTCTCAGCAGTACTTAATCGTGCATACCTCAAATATGTGATAGTGAAAAAAATAAAAATGCATGAAATTTTATTTTGTTTGAACTTTTTGTAATTTTTAATACAGAAATAAACCAAATTGTTCATTCAGTATAAAATCACCAACAGAAAAAATTGTTATCAAAAATTTACAAATTTTCTTTTTGAGGTGTGCAATTTAAAGCATTTTCCCATTGAAATTATAATAAAAATGATGCAAAAAATGCAAAATTTTTTCAAAAAGTGTAATAGTGATAATATTTGGTATTCACATTCATAATTTTGAAAATAAATTTAGTGGAATTTGTGTTAATTTGTTCTCTCAAAAATGTATCGAATTTACACAGCACCAGGACATGTGGAGGTTATTTTAAAAATACGAGTACAAAGAGTCGAGAAACTTTAAATACTAATGAATTAAGTACAGAAGTTTAATAACAAATTAAGAGTGATTTAAAAACAAACCCCATTTCAAACCTCAAACATGAGAAATCATCAAGAGGCTGTACTTTGTTACCTCTCTAAATAACATTCGAGTAACGTTTGATAGCAAAGAAAAAGGGCGATTAATTTGTCTTTGATAAGAATGCCACTGTGCATAGCATCTTTTCTTAGCAGATTATTCATAACACAATTATTCAAAAATGTATTATTTTAGTGAAATTTTCAAAATAAAAATCAATTAAAATCAAAATTTTGCTTCTGAAATGCCATTTTTATGATATTTTGTGGGTCATATTAAAACAAATTTATGCAAATTTTATTTACCTAAATTTAAACATTGTAATCCAAAGCCGACCCATTACAATGAGCGTTTCTTATGGGAACTGCGAGAAATCTTGTTGAAATGTTCAGCGAATAAATAAGGCTTCATATTTCAATCAAAATAATATCGCTATATCATTCCTTTTTTGGAAAAAATCGTAAAATATTTGCTCATATCTGAATTTACTTATGCTGTGATGCTATAACATGAATTTCAAAAAAAGCTTATTAAAAATACTTAAAGATGCGATCGAAACATGTCGAACACCGGTTCTGCTTACTGGGTTTTTTTTGTATTGGCGGCATTCGGCCGGGCGGAAGAATCTTAAACTCTGTCGT
Organism: Pollenia amentaria; assembly: GCA_943735925.1. NCBI lineage: Eukaryota > Metazoa > Arthropoda > Insecta > Diptera > Polleniidae > Pollenia > Pollenia amentaria. The sequence continues at coordinate 956,046 of OX031007.1, forward strand.
ATGTTGAACAACGTCATCGCTAAATAAACTTTTTTTATTTTTAACAAAAAATGAGTAAATTTTTAAAATGAAAATGACAGAAAATTTATCTAATTAAAAAAATTCGGGCTTGAATGGATAACATTTTTTTAAAATATATTTGCAATTTTTTTATTAAGCTGCTAATGGGTTAGGGGAATTGTCAAGTTCGAAAGGTAAATTCTATATAACGATTCCAATATTGCTCCAAATATACAATTAATATTGACGATACATTGAAAACTGATAGGACCATTACTCGGGAAATAATCACAATCACACCAAAAATTATTCTTAGTAGTAAAAATTTTCGTGTCAGTATCTCTAACTTGGGTTAACTAGATTTAAGATAATTTTTTATAAGGTTTGTGTGACCTCGCTGAACACTCAGATGGAGATAATTTGAACGGATTGAGAAATGATTAGGCATTCCTTTGTGATCTTCATATTTTTGGATCAAAAGTTTTCAGCTTAGCAACAGCGACATCGACCGGATTTTCTTTCATACTAGAAAAAATTTCTGAAGCAGCCACATTTCTCAAAAGTCCAAGTTACATTTCTTTAATTTCAATACATTAAAAAAAGCAACCGCTTAAAAAAATTTGGTTTTTGTTTGAAATTATTTTTAATTCTTAAGGTAAATGTACACGACATGATTTTTATATCTGACTTGTAAACTTTTCAAGTCACATGTGATTTTACAGAAGTCTTAAAATATTTGAGATAGCTAGGAGATTCTTCCCAACGGAGGCGGTACCGCGACCAACCCAGGTCTATTGTACCAGCCCTCCTTTAGTTGGTCAAAAGACCCTCTGCTTCCCAGAGTAACCTAAGTAGGTCTTTTGCCGGTGTTGTACAGACTCAGGACGCGCCTTGCTTTTGGCATAGTCTCTGTTTATTTTTGCAGCCAAAGTAGCTCATGGATTCAAAACAGCCTGTTGCCACCACAAATGTTTTATATTTGAGCCGTAAAAGAGTCCAGCCAACTCAAAATTGTTTTCTTTAAATTCGAAGATACCAATTTAGGATATAATAATGAAACGTTTTTTATAACAATATGTACATAATTTATATTTAATGGTGAATCGGTATTATAAAATATTAACTTCAGCCGGCTAATGATCTCTTCAATAATGGACTGCCGCTGCCGGTTTTCTCCCGTCATATATTTTTGACACAGGTGATGTCGGATGTTTTGTCAGAAGAAAATAGAGCATGGTCTAATTGAAATTTGGTCATATGACTTTGCACTGACTTTTACAGAAGCAATGTTATAAAGGCAACATACGAGATGTATATATTTTGCAGTGGACAATTTGATAAGTCAGATGTAAAAAAATGTCGTGTAAATGTACCTTTACTATGCTATTTGCAGTTTTAAAAAAATGTGATCCTGGTTTTTTTTGTATTCAATAACTTTAAATTTGCAAAAGAAAGTCAAGAGGTAAAAAAGTTTGCAATCAATTCGTTTGAATTAAAAAGAAGAAAACAAAAATAACAACTAAAAGCCGTTATTCACTGTCCTACAAAGTATTAAGAACTTTTCAAATCAATAACATCTTATCATGACAGGTTTGTTTTTTTTTTCAAATTACGTAATACTTGTGTGTTGCTGTAAAGCAGCTATAAAAATGTACACATTTAAAAATAGAAATTATGAATAAATTATAAATCAAGAAGAAGCTAATTAAATGACTGAATATAAATAAAATTTTGGAATTTAAAATAAAAAAAAATTCATTTATTTGAATTCAAACGTTTTATTTATTCTATGCAACAATGCCAGTGATGTTTTTCCTTATTATTATTGTATTATTTGTAGCAAATATTTACTATAATTGCTATAATATTTATAATTATGGCTAATAAAAATTTACCGAAAAATTTCCTACTGTTAAGAAATACTGTGTTTTTGTTTCTTGTTTCATGTTTTTTATGTTGAATGGGAATTTAGAATTTCCATTCAGCACTTTGGAAATGTTTAAATTCCTTGGAATTCAAACAGAAGAAGAAACTATGAAAATAAAACGCAGAGAATAGACCATAAAAGAGCTTAACATTTTGAGATAAAAGAATCAGCGAGAGGTAGAGAGAGAAAGAAAGAGAGAGAGAGAGATAGGGAAAGAGAGTATGAAATGAATTCATAGAAACGAGCGAAAATTCGAATAGACATTTGTATTCATTATGAACATTGTTAACGAGAATATTATGATATTTATTATCTTAAATATGAAAATAATTGTTTTAATCATAAAAATAAACAAATCAAGGAAATAACACACAAAATAAGTGTGTCGAATTGGTTGTGTAAATACGATTAACTGGATTAAGGCAATTTTCTTTCATAATATTTTACCGATGTGATATAATTAGAGAAATATCATGTAAAGTTTATTGGAAATTTATTGGTATCAAGTTCAATAAAAAGATAATTATTTCATTAATCTTACGATGTGAAGTTCAAATTAACTTCATTTTTAATTTTAATAGAACTTTGTGATACAAATCCCGAATTAAGTTTTTACTTTTTGGCGTTCCTTAGATTTTTTTACACAAGAGCTGAATGCATTTACACTAGTCTCAGTTTATAAACATCTTAAGACAAAATACCACCATATTGTTCTCGTATTAAAAAGGGTGGCCCAACCATAATGCACGATATTAATTGTGAGTCACATTTTAACGTCAAGTATTTTACCAAACTTAATATGACATTTCTTTGTTTCAGTCTTTGACAAATTCAACCATAGAGAGGTACACAATTAAGCAACGCATTAAGATTGTTGAAACCTTTTACGAAAATGGGCGTTTAAATCGAAATGCATTTCGTGCACTTCGTGATTTTTTTGGTCAGAATAATCGATCTCAGTGGATTCATTAACAAGCAGAATTGCCGCATTTAGGCAAATGAGAATCCACGAGTGATCTTTGAAAAGCCAAAGCATCCACAAAGAGTGACTGTTTGGTGAGGTTTAATAGCTGGCGGCGTTATCGGGCCGTACTTCTTCGAAAAGGAGGTCGGCCAAGCAGTTACCGTGAACGGTGTTCATTATCGCGAAATGTTATCGGACTTCTTGTGGCCAGAAATTGAGGATATGGACCTGGACGATATGTGGCCCCAACAGGATGGCGCCACTTGCCACACACCCAACGAGAGAATGACACTGTTGCGCGAGAAATTCAATGGCCGTGTTATCTCACGTCGTGGCGATCCTAATTGTCCATATGATCATGTGATTTGACACCGTAAGACTTTTTTCTTTGAGGATATTTCAACGTAAAAGTGTACTTCAATAAGCCAAGAACAATTCAAGAGCTAAAGTATGAGATAGTTCGGCACATTAACGACATGGAAACTCAATTATATCTTTGAGTCATTTAAAATATGGACAATCGGGTAGAGGTATGCCCCCGAAGCCGTGGCGAGCAATTGGACTATATCTTGTTTCACACATAATTGTCATAGATTCTTCTATCACTGTTAAATATATTAAGATAATTCTCTGAATTTTTTTGGTTTTATTTACAATTGACATCGTGCGTTTTGGTTGGACCACCCTTTATAAGAAATAGGCCAATACTTACAAAATCAAGAAGATAAACATATTTAACTACTTAATTTATAGAGTCAACGGAGCTCCTTTCAATACATAATCAATTTTGTCATTATTTTTGCTTAAAAACTTATCTTTAATGTAACATAAACATGGTTATAGCTCAAACTTAGGCCTTGGAGCTACAAATAGTATTCATCATGTTGGTAGCAGCAGCTTAACAGTTCCAAAGTAAATTCTCAAACGATTCAAAAATAACAGAAATAACAGAGTTTTTTGCATTGTTAGTGCTTACGGTCCGAAGTATCAATCATTTTAAAAACATTGTAAAACCAAAAACAAATTGGTTCGAACTGTCAAAGTTAGCAGACTTCTTGCCCACGCCTGTAGTGAATCCTTGAACAGTTTTGCATATTTCAATCCCACGCACATTTTTTTCTATTGAACTTCTTTTTATCTGATCTGATTTATTTGTCTACAAGAATGACAATTTTGATGACCAAAATTAGAAATCACATACTAAAACTTTTTTTATTTTAATTATTTGTTACTACGGTTTCTATTCGGATGAAAATTCCCTATAAAATATTTTTTAAATTCCCGGAATGAAGGCGAATTCATACAGGTGACATTTTTGAGTCATCTGTTTATTGTTTATTTTTTTGTGTGTGTACTGAATGTCAAGCTTTGTTTACATTTTGCGAAAAAAATTTGTTAAAATTTAATAAAAATCCAAATTGAATTGAAAAAAACTTATTTAAATTTTATAAAACAAAAAAGTGAATATAAAAAATAAATTCTGTGAATTAAAAGTGCCGTAAGGAATAAATGGAGCTACAGTACATGTGCAATACAGAAAAAAGTTTTACCTTCTAAAGCAATTGTGTATATTTTATAAAAAAAAATTCCCTTATTTATATTTTCAACAAATAATTATGACATTCACACTAACTTTTTACAAAAACAAGATACATAGTATTTAAAAAAAGAGATAGCTAGCATAACTATATCTCATGATGCGGCCACCTGTATGAATTCGCCTTGCACAGAATTTTCAGAAGGGAAATTTCGGTAATTTTCTTCCAAAGTTTTTGACTTAAATAAACGTTTTTGTGACAAAAAAAATAAAGTAAAGAACAATTTCCAATTAGCGGAGGGTATAATGCATCTTATTGCAAAATTGGGAGCTGAACCATTTTTTATTTGTAAAGAGAGGCTCCTGTTTTCAACACTTTTTGTAAATGTCTCAAAGTTTAAAACTTTTGTTAGCATTATAAGGAAAATCTATGAACTAGGACTTTGGGGCTTGGAAGTGTTTGACTTTTTATCAGACAGAATCTTTATAAGATAACAGTATAGATATAACAGTATTTTTTTGACATCTTCTTATTTCAAGCAAATGCATGAAAGTTATCAACTCGAATGTTTCTCAAAATAAATTCCAGTAACTATAGCATAATTTTTTTTACCAAGATAGTTTCTGATGCCATGCATTTTGAAATAGAAAGCAAACTAAGCGACTTCTTGTGTAGTCTAATGTTAAGAAAGATATAGAAACATATTTTGCTCTCCAGGGAATTTCTCTCAAAAAAGATAAAAATACGGGAACACAAAGTCTAAATTGTTAAGGTAAAATAAAGTTGATTATTAATAAAAATTATCTATATGAACACAACTGTTTTGTTAGCCTTTTTTTTATTTATTTATGCTTGAAAAACTGCCTGATAATTAATACAATTAACATGAATAAAATGTGTGGGCTGTTTCGTGCAAGAAAAAGAAGAATTTTATTCTCTCCAAACCGCTCTCATTTAAACAAATTTAAAGTTCTGGAACGTTTTTCGTGCAAATTGGGATCCCGAGGGATCACAAACTAGAGTAAAGACACATACCTATTATGCCGTTATTGATCCTATTTTACTTTTGACAGGTAAGTTACTTTTATTGTAATATATAAAAGAAATTTTAGTATTGGCAATTTAATGTCACTAATACACACAAATTAGTTTTATGATTTTAATATTAATTATACGCCTCCACTTACTTTTTTTCGAAGTTTCTCTTTAAATATTGCAATAGTTTCTCACATAAAACAAACTTTTATATTTTTATACAATCTCTTTCACCCCAATTATTTTGTTCTTTACAAAAATATCCTTTACATTTTTGCTCACTTTCATGTTTATTCATTCACAAATAAATTGTTTAACGGAAAATAATTCTTAAGTTTGTGCTTTTTTTATTTTTATTTGTATGTTCTCCATATAAATACAACATTTAATGACAATTTGATGAGCTAAGTTTTAAGTCGTCATCGAAAAATAAAAAAATTTAAATAAAAAAATTGTATCACAATTTCAAAAGGACACTTAAGTACAATAATTCGTAATTTCAACAACCAATTGGCATTAAGATGATGAATAACCGAATGAATGAATAATGAAAGTTTAAAATGGTAGAAAATAAGATTATTTTTGTTGAATTCATTTTAAGGGTTAGTAAAACGTAAAGAAAGCGAAAGAAAATAAATGAATATAATAAGTAAAAAAGTTTTCGGTTGGATTTTACAAAGCTTTAATAAGTTTGATGTAAAAACTTCATATTAGTTTTAGAGAAAATTTATTTCGAGTGTTGCCAATTAAGCCATTTATTGGCTAGATTTTGCCGTTTACTTCGGTACAGTTTTTGTCAAAAGTATTTTAAATAGAAAATTATCTCCCATTTAGGATTTTTTTTTTTTATAAAAATTTTTTGATCACATCTTTACTTGGCAAATTTTGCTCAGTATTTATTTATTTAAAATAAAAACTTGGAGTGGTAAACAAAGGCGTAATAGACCATTTGACACATATGCATTACAAAGCAATAATACCAATAAGCTCAGGACAACTAACGAAGAAAATAAGTTACATAATCCCAATGCAAGTTATATGAAATCAAAGAATAAAAAGTTAATAGCTTATACCCAGCGGTAACTATTGAAAGGACCGCAAGAAGCAGGCCTTTTTGAAGGCCTCTATACTCCTTTCTAAACGATTCGCTTCGTATGATATCCTGCCTACAGAAGTATTCCTTCTAGAAGGTATACATTTCTTTTTAAATGACGTCCCAAAATATTCACCAACCATTCGATACTAGAAAGGAAGTTGTTCAGCTTAAGTTGTTTTTTAAGTGACCTTCCTTGCTGCCTTCTTTGGGAAGGGCTTGCTCCTGTGTAAAAAATAAATATGTATGGAATGCGGCGAGGAAGGCTTGTGTCGACTAAATACGGGGTTCTTATTACTCAATCTTTTTACCGCTGGGTAGTATTAAATATCGAAAAGGAAAAACAATTTAAAAAAAAGTATATACAAAGTATAAACCATATAAATATCTTAACAGATTTAAATAAAAACCAAAGCTCATAAGCTAAAAAAATCAAATATTTTACTATTTACAATTGACAAGATATGGAAACCCTCATGCGAAATGATGGAATTTACAAGAAGAAATTTAGTTTGGAAAATCTCTTGCAAAATGTAGAAATTTGTTAAAAATTCGGACTAATTTATACTTAAAATGTTTTCTTTTATCTTAAAGACAAGTTTAATTGCATTTCTGCTTCATTTGTTCATCCCATTTCGTTTATTTTGTAAATTTTCCTAATAAAGAAACACGTGCACGGTTGGCAGTACTGCTTTTCCTTTTATTTCTCTAAACAACCAGACCTCAGTTTTATTATCGAAATTGATTATAATTCAACGAATCTACTTAAAAATTTTACCTGAGTTCAGCCTAATAAAAAAAACCAAATACAAAATGCAAAAACAAAAAAATCCTTAGTTAAGAACACCCTTTTCTAATATAAAAAAAATTGAAAAATTTATATTTTTTTGTACGTATGTATATAATGTGTAGAGAGTAAAAACCCCTCTTTAATTTTTTTTTGAATTGGATTTTGTTTAACAATTCGAAACATGTACACCATTCAATTTGTGTTCAATTATTTCGATTCACTTCGAAAGTTAAAAGAATAAAAAATACATGAAAAAAATATTCGAAAGTGGCTTATAAATAATAAATTAAAAGAGACGGACGGGCGAGAAAGAGAAATGTAAAGAAGAGACAAGAAATTTAATGATTCGCAAGGTTTAAGAAAAATGCTTTTAATTTATTTAATCAAATCATTAAATTTAAAATAGCAAAAACTTTTAAAAGCAAAATGCATTCAAGCAAAATTTAGTTGAGCTTAAGATTTTTAAAGCTGATACTGGATCAAATTAAATTCTACAAGAAAAGTTAGACTTCACTTATTAAGTAAATACATAATCGCATACCTACTCGCTACTCACACCATTTCATTACATTACTAAGAAAACCAAGACAAAAAAAGACCCAAATTCAAACCTCAAGTGGTGCAGTTCATTTATTTTACACATACGAGAACACCTCGTAACTCGATATAAATTCAAAATGAGTTTCAAGGTTAACGTATGACCATTAAAATATTTTAACTGTCAATCAACTAATAAGTACATGTAGTAGTGAGAAAAACTAAATACAGAAAAGAGTAGGCGTTGATTGTAGTAGCCGGGGTTCAGCTTACTGGTTTTTTCTTCTCGTAAATGTTTCTGCAAGATGCTGCTTTGACATTTGTAAACTAAACAGATACAAAATGCACGTCAGGAACAGCCATACCTAAGCAAGAGCGGAACGCGTTTTCTAGCTGTCAAAAAACCTCATGCCCATACAGTTTATATAAAGCTTCCCTAATTAGCCCGGCGTCAACGCTTTGCAATTGGAAAATCCGATTTAGACAGCGCGTTAAAATAATCAGGGTTGTTATATTTGTTGTTTTTACAGCCCTGTTTTAATCTTTTGATAATGAATAATGGCAAATTAGGTATTTTTAGGTCAAACTAGCGGTTTTAATTCCACTTCTTATTTCTTTTATGAGGGTTTTAGTAAGCACTTGTTTAGGTACGGCTGTAAGAAATAGAGGGGTATACTCCCCAAGAAAAATCGGTTACATTTTTTGCGAAACTTTTTATCGAAAATCATCTCTGTAGATACGTGAATAAGTAAAATTACCGCTTCTTGGGCACTGAAAATACAGAGCCATTTAACCATCTCAAAGTAAATGTGTAGTGTGGTAATGACTTTATCTTGCTCAATTAGATAATTATAATTGGAGAACATGTGGCTCTAATTACAACTGGAGAACATCTGGATGACCGACGGCGCTCGATATTATTTTGGGGACTGCATATTCGCGTACCAGGCTATGGGAGCATTTCAGTCAACAGCCTATAGCAACACTTTGAGAAGGTCATGGAACTAAATTACAAGAAATACAATAGAGTTGAACCCGCAGGACAGCAAAAGAAGAGGAAGCTATGCTCAAACGTGGACAAGGCAAATCGATGTTGAAATAGCTGGAATGGGTGAAGGCTGAATTGAAGTGAAAGGGTTGGCACAAGACATATATATGTCTTTCCAATTTATTGAGGCCCTTTGCTCCTTATAAAACAGAAGAGAACAAATATATATATCCGGGTTATACTAATCACTCGTATTAGTGATATTCACTATACGGACAGATCACCCAATTTAACCATTATGCAATTTTTTGTGGAGGTATTTGAAGTCACGAGTCTATTTCAACAAGTAAAATTAGTTCAAATGGGGCATCCCTTGTAAAACTAATGAGTTGTCGCACTTAAAAAGTCATTTAACTGAGTAAAAACAAGTTAGAGTGCTATATTCGTCTGTGTCGAATTGTTGCTACCCTTCACCGACAGGAGTCAAACTGCAAACTGCATAGGATAACTACAAGCAATTTGAGTCCAAATTTGTTCTTTTCTTTTGCGTTTTTCGAAAGTGAGCGTGTTTTTAACAGATGGACATGGCTAAATCGACTTAGAATTACTCAAGCAGCCAGAATATATATACGTTATGGGGTCTTAGACGTATAATTAAAAAGTATCACATGGAATGACAAACTTAGTATACCCTCATTCACCACTAGTGGGGGTGGAGGGTATAACAATTTTTTAAGGGTTTTGAAAATTACCACTAATTTTAAAGTTTTCAAATCGTAATTCCAAACATGATTATGCTGTTCATCTAAATATTTCCTTAACCCTTCTTACTATTTTTGTAACGGTTGCTGCTAGATTTTCATTAGATCAATTTCTGCATTTATAGACACTCAGTTATGAAGTTATTTTCTGTATTTGTTTATGTTTCTGTATAATTTTTCTAACAGCAAATAAACAAATAAACAACTTTTGTGTGTTGGTTTCTTTTATTTTCTAATGATGCTAATCTTGTTTATAACTCTCACTCACTCATAAACATTCGACTCTTTCATGTGTTAGTTGACGTGCTTTTAATAGTGTTGTCTTTTACCAGTTTCTAAATGTGTAAATGTGTGAGAGTGTGTTTTTATTCACTTTTATATTTAACCATCCTTTTTTCCCAACTCACATCTTCTTTTTTATGATAAGTAGCACCATTTACACATGCACACATGTACACACTTCTTTGTATTCCATGAGACTTACTCAGTCACTCATTCATTTATTCACACTCACCTATACAGTGTATGTATACGGTGTTTGCCAGACTGATAAGCGCACTTAAAGGTACGTGTAAAGTTGGGTTTTTATGGTGTAGACAAACAATGAAAACCTACAACTACAAAAGGATAAACAAAAAATATATATGAACTATATTATACATAAGTATATGACTATTTGTCTGAATTTAGATGAGTGTATGTGTTCACATACCTTCGTAGCTGTGTATAGATATGATTTGTCTAGAAAGGAATTAGTTCGCTTAAAACTGTTTTATGTCAAATTTTATTATGAAAAATAAAAACTAACGCTTCAAACGATATGAAGAAGAAGGACGAAAGGAATTACATATTTTTTAAAGTAAAATATTACTTAAGGTTGTTGCCAAGAATCTAAATTATTGAGCATAAATTGTTAAACTTATATAATACAACTGATGCGTGTTCTAAAGAATGTAGTTAATTTTTGGATGTAAATAAGACATCAATAGAATTCACATACTTAAGAAAATAAACCAGAAATAAAACTAAAAATCATTCTAAAAATATAACCAAGAACTTGCTATTGATTATATTAAATTAGTTTGAACTGGTAGTTTTTTAAGGTCAATTACCTATAACGGTACTGTTAGCCGCATCATATAGTGGCCATAATAAAATTCAGAGAAGTTTAACAAGAAAACCTATTGAGTCTTTTTGGTTCTTAGTTGATTTTATTTCAGTTCCAGAATTAGTTATTTTTATTATAAAAATTTGTATAGAGTATTGTTCGAATATTCATAAATATCTTAAGAAAACAAGTCAGATAGTATAGCTGTGCAAGCCCGACCATATGCTACCCTACATCACAAAAGAACAAATTGTGACTCTGATTGGAACCCCTGGGTAATCATGCCCCCGCCAGATATTAATTAGAAATTGTGATCTATATGAAAATTGTTTAGCTTTAAATGATTCTACACAACATATTTCCATGACATAGTAGCTACTATAAAATTCATTATCGCCAATTAATGGCAACATTTATAAGGAAGTTATGGCATTAAAATCTATTTTCGGGAGTAGTATTTGTATGGGAGCTATTGTCAAATATGAATCTATTCCAATAAAATTTGGTTAGAGGATTTTTATTGCAATAAAATAGTTTGGACAAAATTTAATCTAAGTACTAACATAATAAGAAAATGTATGGCCAATAAGACCCTATTCCGGAAAGATGCTTGTACGGGGGCTATTTAAAACTATTCTCACCAGTTTGAGTAGGCTTGGTCCTTGTACCAAATGTCATCATATAATCTACAAAATTGCAGCCTGTTCCAACTAGAATAACTTTCTGATCCGATCGGTATACTTAAAGGTGGGAACCAATATTTGAAGGTGTTACAAACATCAGCACAAATGCATAATACCCTCTCCACTATTGTGTTGTGGGTATAAATATTAGTTTCACTTTGTGACATCTCATAATGTGAAAAATGAATGCTTTTAGTTTTACGATTAATAATTTATTGCGCTCATGATCGTAAAATATAAACTCAAAGAGCGATCATCTTTTCAATAAAGAGTTCCAAAAAAAATTTATAAGCGGAGATAGAAATTTTCAAAAAGGAAAGGTGAAGGATGAATTGATTAATTTCGAATCGATAAGCGATTTATGCAGCTGAAACGGAGATGAAATAAATTTCTAGTTTCAATTATTTAAAATATTTTTTAACTCTCTTCTCTTTGAACACAAAAAACATAAAATACGAGGGCGGATCAATAAGTCCGTGACTTTTCGAACTTCCCTCGAAGTTATATGAAACAACACTGCTCCCATCAAGTACCACTTCTTAATAGTTTTGAACAAGTTCCGTCATTTAATAAACGGCGAATATTATGCCAACTTATTGGACCCATTTAACGAGGATTAAAAAAAAAGACCCCATATGGCCAAGAAAAAAGTACTTTTTCATCAAGATATTGCATTGTTATCTTGCGCAATCAAGTAAAGTTTACAAGGACACGACTATTATTTTTCAACCAATTAGATTTCTACTCGATGTATTCGATAACAGATAAAGTGTAATTTTATTCCACCTGGAAAGCCGTTATTCGGCCCATATTTGTCTTTTCTAGACTTAGAACGGAAATGATGCATTTGATTATGAATTAAGTAAAAGTTTCCGATATTATATAAAGTTTTTTTAAATAGAAAAGTATATTGTAATTATGAAGTATATTGTATGTACAGAAAAATTTACAATTATTAGACACCAGCAGAATGTAATGCATTTTCATTGCTATCCAACGGAAAGCTAAGGTAAAATGTAACAAGAAGATACAATATAATAGTCTGGTAGGGTATAAAGTCATTTCTAAAAAAATTTAAGGAATAGAACTATTACAAAAAGCTTTGTAAAATACATAACTGAAATTTAACTCATAGAATAAAATTCGAAAAATAAGAAATGTTGAATTAACAAAAAATAAATAATGTTCCTATAGAAAAGAGCAGTGTTAGAGATTATAAATATTTAAATATAAATTAATAAGATTTTTGTTAAAAATACAAGGTATTCTCAACTTGTGCGGAGATCGAGAATCCGTTCGAACTAGACCTGTAGTGGAACAGTCTCTCAGATGCGACATTTTAAAACTTTAGTAATTCTGCACCAAGCGGATTTATCCAAGGTATACTTCGACTTCTTCTTTGGCAGAACCACAGCTCAGGATAGACAATGGCCGTCCCCCCGTTGAATTTTCGCTCTTAATGTCATTTTTAGGACTGACCGTGTCTTCCACAATTTCAGAATGCATAGTCATAGTAGCTCAGTAAGACGTTTTTTTCGATATGGTTGAAGCCGATTGTCTTTAAAATATTCGAAGAATTTTAAATAAACAATAGGTTTCATTATTCTCTAAACCCAAAAATTTTTCATTTAGAACTAATGCAAAATATGTCGCCAATTCTTGGCCTCTGAACTATTCTCTATCTCAATTTATTCATTTACAAATTATATTTTGTAATAATGTTCAAAGATTGTTGACTAACGGAATAACGTCAAACAACGTAGCAGTGGCCTTGCTTATGAATTTTGTAGCCTCTTCGAATCAAAATGATTTTTATTCTTACAAACATCTCATTAAAAATAAGCATAAAAATCCAAAAAGGTTTTTTGTAATAGTAAGATTTAGCAGTGGGAGAACATTTCACTTCTATGGTACAGAGCATAACGGCTAATGCTGGCGGTCCACACTAGGGTATTCATACGGTTAACCGATTAATTACTACCCGATTAACTGATAGATTAATTTCAAATTGGCTATTTTCGATTAACGATTAAACCGGTTAATTTCAGTCGATTAACCGATTAACCGACGTAACAAAATTTTTAATTTTTGTGTCTTTAATTATTTGTTTCGTCTCATATACAAAAGGTATACGTTTAGAAAATATTTTTTCATACAAACAAAGAAGGAATCTTCATTTTAAATATGTCTTTGCTGTCAACAGCTTTTTTTTTTTACTTTTTACATTGTGACGTGACGAGATATTTGTACGAAAAAATGTAAAAATTAAATGAAGAAGTCAAATTTGTAAAAAGTTTTTTGTATATTACAAAGTAATTAAGCAGCACTATATTCAGAAAAAAATTACAACAATCAACCCTAACGATTTGAAGATATAAGCAAAAATGCGCCGGCGTGACGTTACAAAAAACAGAAGTGGATTTTGACTTGCATTGCAAAACTGCATAAGTCTGCGAATTGAGCAAGAATTTTTGTATAAAACCTTTTTTAATAAGATTTATTTTCCAAGTTATCAAATTTAAAAATCTTTGCTCGTTTTAGGTACATATAGGAATTTCCAGCGAAAAGTCTACTTTTTGTAATGTAACGCCAGGAAGCAAATAAGCTTGTATTTTAGGACCATGTTGTTCAAAAGTTATCCCTTTTGTTACTTATTGTAGAGCTAGTTGCGCTTTACAGAAAATATAAAAAAGTAAATTATATGCATACAATTTCTGATAAACGATTTAAATTACTTCTGGCGTTACGTTACAAAAAGGAAACTTTTCTGTGGAACTTTCCATATGTATGTATGTGTTTAGTTATTTGTTTCTTCTCATATTTTCTCAAGCTTTTAACAGAATTAACCGAAACAATTAGAAGAGTTGAAAATTTAAAAAAATTAAAACAGGACTCTAATGACATAATGGAAGATTTTATACGTTTAGAGAAATCCAGGAAAAGGACTGAGAAATTAGATTTTCTGTATCATGGATTGCGTTCGATTTCTCTCACATCAATGATAAATGAAAAAACTTTTTCCAAGTCAAGATTTATCAAAACTAAAGAAAAGAATCGCTTAAATCCTAAACATTTTTCTAAAAGATTATTTTTAAGGTCTCCTTAAACTATTGAAATTACTGATAAAATTATCTTACAGTTTATTTTTTAGCCCTTGCAGTGTTTTTGTCGAATATATTCGACATTACATTGTACTCTGTTTCAACGCCCTTTTTTTAAATTGTTATTATAGTAGGCATGGAGTTTATTTTCTTATTATTGAGCACATTGTCGTACACTAGTCAGAAAATTTGTAAAAATGTTATATTTAGGAAGAAAACAACAACAATAATTTCGGTGAGCGGGCGACATTAAAAAGTACATGAGGCGAAAACTATTATTTTTCCTGGCTGCAGCGCCATCACATTACCTTTAAAACAAATTTTCAAATTGTTATCTCGCTACAAATTATTTTTGACCCTGAAAGGGTTAATTACAACATAATATTTATGTATTAATTAAAAAAAATGTATTACATATTAATGAATTATTTTTTTTGTTTGCTCGTGTTAGTTCAAGAATTGTTATGTTTGTTATGTTATTGTTTTTTTAGACAATAAACTCCAAATAATAAATAATTTATACATTTTTATGTATTGAAATTACTTAATTTATAAAAAAAGCTTTATTAATCGGTTAACCGATTAATTCCAAAATTAACCTCGGTTAATTAATCGAGTGATTAACCGATTAAAGCAAAAGCCCGCTTAAATGAATATCCTAGTCCACACTACATGTTCAATTCGTTGATGCGTTAAAGCATCTGTCAAAAAAGGAGAAACAATGAAAAATAGTATTGACAAGTTATACAGCAAACGCGTATAATGGATATATTTATAGAAAGCATTAAGTGGGATTGCTCTCCCCATTTGCATGCGTCTTGAAAAAGGTCAACAAAGAATTACCCGCATCGAACGAGTGGTGTGAACCTCCAGCTAAAGAGTTAAAAGAAACCATTAATTATTCTCTTTTGAAAGTTTTTTTTGTTTTTAAATGTGTTGCTTCATTCAGTCATTATGCAAAAAATAACCACTGAAAATTAAATTGTTTTTTGAAAAAACTCAAAAAAAAAGTATCGGCGTATCGACAGTAAAATATCGTCGATAATGATATATCCGAAAACCTTAAGAATCACCGATAAATCGGTATCGGTATTCGTTACATCCCTAGTTTCAACCTCATATTTTTAAAATTTTTTTTTATAATGTTTAATTGCCAACATGGAAAGAAAAAAAAATTAAGTAAACAGAATAAAATTATATTATTATATTACTATTTGTAATTGGCTGAAAATATTGAAATATTTTTCCAAAATTGCGAACGGTACACGATGTTAATCACACTACAGAACCTACTGGAACTTCTTCACTAGTTCCTCTAGGTTGTCATGCATCTGAGGCGTGAAACAAATTGTATTAAAACAATTAAAAGTTTTATTTTCGGCTGGGGCGAATCATATCTGCCCTTCACCATCGTTTCAAAGTCGTTTGGTGGCCAAGTGAAATAATGGGCCGATCTTGTGCATTTTTGGGTGCCCCGGTAGCCTAGTTGGTAGTTAGCTAGTCTATCAGCACCGGAGTTGCGGGTTCGATTCCCGCCAGAGACTGGTTTCTTTCCTGCAGACAAGCCTAGAGCTTCGTGGGATCGGGATAGGGGAAGAACAAAAAAAAAAATACTTTATTTAATGTAAATACTTTAAAAAGTAAAGGTAAGTGGGTAAAAATTTGAGATTAAAGCTTGTTCACAATGGCAGCAACATTTTTACTGGGTGTTCACAATTAAGCAACAACTTGTTTCGCAACCACACACATTTTCAATTAAGAAAACCTTTGCAAATTTTGCCCACAACAACATTACGTATTTATTATTATAAACGTCATTTATAATTTCATTCAAATTGTTCCTGAAGTAGAAGTAGACTCATTTTTTAAAAAAAAACTTTAGTTACACTTTTGTTCGAAAAATTAAAGGAAAATATACTTTGAGCAGAAATAAGACAGAAGAAAAAATTAAATTGTTTTTACCATTGTGAACGAAGCTTTATAAGTAAAAATTACAGGCAGTCCTGTTATTTTGCTCATATCTTAGTAATTAATGGATCCATTAATTCCGAATTAGATACCAGCATCTTGGTTAGCAATACATAACATCCGCCAAAATGTGGGAGGAAATGGAGCAGTGGGCTTGGCATAAAATGTTTTTATTTTTAAAACTAAACCTTTAATTTAAATTGAGCTTAAATAAATTTAAAAAAAAATTAATTTTTAATGGTGTCTATTGAAGGGGGCATGATCGCACACATTTTTGATGTTTTCTTAATTGATAAAAGTCCAAACAATAAGATGCATAGCGATATTTCACTTTTATGTTACCTTCAAAGGATTTAATGTTGTTTTTGCAAAATGTAAGTTTTTATGGGAGACCCACGAAAAAGCTGACGAGACTTAAACATTTCTGGGATTAATAGAAATGTCTCTAGCAAGTTATAAGTATAAACAGAGTTTTAGTAAATATAGTTTGTGAGGATTCTTTTTTATTCAGTAGTCCGCCTAATGCGCGGGCCACTAGGAAAGGGGGGCGTGGACCACCAATACTTGATATTTGGTATACTGTTTAGTTCATTTCTGTGGGCGATTTTCTTTTGGATAAAAATCCATTTGTACGTTAACCCATTTTATCCGTATACAAATAAATTTTTTTTAAAACCGATTTGGGATCCGACTTGATTGTTTATCGCCTATAAAGTCTATTAATAAAATGAATTTTATTTAATTCTCTTAAAACTTTTAAATCACTGCTGGATACTCTTAGATGCTTTACTAAAAGAAGAAATTAAAAACTCGCTTTAAACATTAAAGATACTCATCAATTTTGTAATTTGAAAGTTTTAAGAGGCGTTTATAGTCGGCTTTGGTCAACTTGTCTCAACATCTTGTAACTTTAATGGCCGGATTTGTCTTTTAGAGTTTGGCTGTGTGATATTCGCTTATTTCTGTGTATGTTTGCATCTTCATATACATACTCGTATGTATATATCGGTTTATCTACGTATTGTATGTTGTTGATGAATTATTTCATACATTTTCCATACTGTCTGCGTTTGCCATTAGATTGTCAACATTTAATGGCTTCCATTTCTTTTTGCTTTCTCTTGCAACTGCAAGCTTTCGACAATTTTTCTTTTTTGTTTTTATTCTTTTTTACCGAAACAAATTTTCATTTTGCATTTTCGTTTTTTTCTTTGCTGCTTTTGTTGTTGTTGTTGTTTTTATTAGAAAACATAATGTAACCCTTAACAAAGTTTCTTTTATTGCTGGAAATGTATAAACAAAATTTGCGTTAAGTTTTGTTTCGTTTTGTTTTCATCCATGTTCTTCATGTTGAAGTTGCACCAACAGAAGTTGTTGACATTAAGTAATGTAAAATTGTGTATAAAAGCGTTTGTGTATGAATGAATGATGACTTTGAATATGTAGTTGATGATGTTTAAATTGTAACTTAAGTGTTGTACTCCTACGAATCCTTGAGCAGTGAAAGAGCTTTAGAGAAATTCGGTTGGTGTTAGAGTCTGTAATGGGGGGTAGGGGAGGGGGGATAATAAGGATTAAAACGTCTTTATATGCATGTTTTTGTCTTTAGTATTCCGTTAATTTTGTTAACTGCAAACTTTAGAGTTGGAAAAGATTTTAATTTTGTATAAAGTTTTAACAAAGTTTCTTAAGCTAATTTTAAATTGTATTAAGATTGATATTAATTACAGAATTTAATATATTGAGTTGTTTGCTTTTGAAATATGTATAGTAAAATAATAATACAACTTGATTTGGTCTTATATGTTAGTGCCTGATTTTTTTGTATTTATTTTAGTCATTTTGTTTAAAAGACAATAAAGAATCTTTAAACTCTTAGAGATTTTTTACTTAAGAGCTGTAAAATATTTCAAGGTTTATTTTCAGTATAGAATTTCGACATTTAAAAGCAAAAATTGCCATCAACTAAAAAATATATAAATAAACAAATATTACAAAACTTTTTCCCAACTTTTGCTATTATTTTTTTCATATCACTTTTGAAAAAACCAAAAAAAAAAAAAATGAAAATACAACTGAATAATTCGTACTTCTAAAAAACACAAACATATATTTTTCACTTCAAACAATAAAAAAAAGTTTGCTATTCTAAATACGCATTTCAAAGTACAATAAGCATATAAACGCTTATAAAATATTATCAGGAGACAATTTTTTGTTGGCGTACTTTTCAATCTGTATGTGTGGGTGTGTATCGTATGTAACTGAAAGTATGTGTATGTATTTGTGTATTCTGTAGAAACAAAAAAATAAATGGGAAGGCCAAAGTTTTCCTAATTTTTTTACTGTGCACAGAATTTTTGTGAAGGTTTGAGGTTGTTTATTTTGTCAAATATGTTTGTTAATGTTTTTAATGTATTTCTAGAGACAAACTCATATTCTTTATAACAAAAGTAATATAAAACTTTGTCTAAGATTTTTTTTTGTTATAAATTTCTTTTTGTTTTGTTTCTATACGAAAGAAAGAAGAAAACGAAAGTAATGTTGCTGTCTCCTTTTACTTTGTTCATGCGTTCGATCGATCGTTTGTTTGTTTGTTTGTGCCAAAAGGGGATTACTTATCACAGTAAATTTGAAGTTAATATATAAAGATAATATTTTAATTTATTTGGTATTTTTATACACAAGAAAAATATACACAGCGGAAGTTCAAACAAAAAAATTATTCAAAATTTCTCGAAATATTTAGAAATCTATTAAATTTATGAGCATAAATTTTATTTTGAAACAAGTTTAGAAAATTATTGATTTGTCTTAACAATTAATAATTCACTTCAAGTTCGTATATAAAAAATATTAATCATACGCCACGTCTGGCAATAGAAAAGTGAAATTTTTAATATTGAATTAAAATAAAATATTTTAATATTTAATTTTTTTAGGAAACATTTTAAAATTTTTCTATTAACGTTTGTTTATATATGTATTTATTATCATTTTTGTATTTTTACGATTTTTTTTTTAATTTGCAATACGTCATGTAGAAATGAAATTTCCTTATAATTCAATTTAAGCTTTAACTCGTCACATCCTGTGTACCATATTTTTTATTCCATTTAAATTATATTTATAATAACCCCAGAACAAAATGAATATTTTTCTTATTATTTTTCCAAATCTGCGTGTTTACATTATTTTACATTTACCAAAGAGACAGTCAGCGCAGACAAAAGAACAGACAGACTTAAAAACTAAAACCCAGCAACATGCTAAATACGGATGACACTTAAAATTCCATTTTAAATATTTTATTTCCCGCTGTTTAAAAATTCTGGCTTTTTTTATATTTATTTTTATTTCGCATTAAGAATTATGACAATACCTACATTACGATTCTCCTGCCATTAAAAGAAATAATAAAAAATAAATCTTAAAATAAATCAAGAAAATAGGATTTTCTTTGGTTTCAAAAGCAACAACTAAAACACGTATGCATGTACCTATAGAAACAAAACTTATATTCTTCTGAATACATGTATAGGGTGGGCTAAAAGTCACCATGGGGCTTAACAATTTAACAACTCGTTCGTTTATATGGCAAATAGTATCACTTACATGAATCCTGTTATCAGTTTCGCAATTATGGGTTCGTTTTAAATTTTTGGATTTGGATTTTAGATTTTTAAGCGAATTATTTCCAGAAATTCGGAAATTAATTGACTAGCGCGTTCGCCAGATTATTTTCTTTGTGGTTAATTGAAGGAACGAGCATATGTGAATAAGCCCGAGGCAATCCTTAAACTCAAGGCCAACATTTTTGCAGAAATTCGAGCGCTACAGTAACACATTTTTAAAGATGTTAGGGAAAATGCTCTAAAGAGATATTGCGAAGCTGATAACGGGGATCATTTAAGTAACATTATTTTCCATACTTAGTGTAAAAAATTTCCATTTTGTATATTAATAAATGTGAAAAAATATAAAAGAATATATAAACGAAAAAGTTATTAAATTTGTAAACCCCAGGGTGACTCTTGGTCCACCCTGTATGCAGCTTAATATACATATAAGATATATTTTTCTTCAACGTCAGTTATATTTCCTAGACAATTATCGTATGCACTCACGCAAAAACACACTCTCAATTTTTAATTTTAACGGAAGTTGATCACAAAACTGGTTGTAAACAAACTCCTACAATTTCAACCCAAAGCACTTTCACATTCTTCCACTAACACAAACACATCAGTTGATAATTTTTATCGTTAACACTTGAAAAAATCCGATTAATTTTTTTATTCTCTCTTTTTTATTGCTAAAGGTTTGGAAAAAAATGCTTAAAGCTGGAATAAACATGATTTTATAATAACAAAAAAAAAAAAAAAAAAAAAAACCACATTTTCCCATGTAGGAAAAGAAAGACATATAAAACATAGAAATATTGTACACACACATACAAACATGTTTTTCATTCTTCCTCAACAGATGGAAATAAAATTTATGTAAAATATGATAATGCAATGAAAAAACCTTGAAGAGAAACCCTGTTGGAAAATATATAAGAATAGAATCATCTCATATGAGTTTTATTTAAGAGGAATGAAGTCAAAAGTGTCCTAAGCTTTAAATCCAAAACAAACGGATATATCTTGATACCAATACAGAATCTTTAACTTTTGAAAGCCATAATTTTATCCCAAAATTCCAGAATGTTGTATTTTTTTCTTGATTTACAACGAGGTAATTTGTAATGCACTCCCAAAATGTATTTTGTATTTTACTTAGCTGTCGCTCAAGTATTTTTTTCTTGCATTTAAAATACTTATGGTCTCAAAATACATTTTCCCAAAAAACTGTTACAATTAATAAATAAAAAATAAGTTGTCGTACACATTTAATCCTTTGGCCACTGAATTTATTTCATAACAAAATAAACACAGAAAAAAATTAAAAATTGTATTTAATTAACAAATTTATACCAAATTCATAATATCAAGCAAACAATTTGTTAATTTTGCATCTATTACTTTGCCATTTCAAACAATGTGTTAATTTATTTAATTAAATATTGACAATTCCCAACAACAATTCTACAAATTTAAATTATTTTAATTTTTGTTATTTAATTAACGTTTTAAATAAAAATTTATTTCAAAACAACTAAAATGTTACTTAAATCAAAATTAAATTTTTAATTATCTTTAAACTATAAAAATAATCGATTCAATTATCACATTAATTAAATTTAAATACTTTTTAAACCATTTTTTTAATTGCTAAAAAACTTTTTTCTGAATAGTAGACTGACAGAAGTTGTTATGCCCATGTCCCACAAGATAAAATAGCGAATGCAAGATAAAATAATTGTTTGATAATTTGAGTAAGAATAACACTTTTTCGGCTACAGAACTGGAATATTAAGATCAATTCACAGCAGCATTGAAACCAGTTTTCTTCAGATTACTTTCAAGGCAACAATTGTTAAAAAGAAAAACTTTTGCTTACCTAAGTATCAGTAAAAGTGGCGGCTTGATGTGGTTAAAGTGCTTGGTGGTTTACAAAACCAAGCAACCCAGCTTCGATCCCTGGCAGACGACAAAAAATTTTCATCCTGGTTTCGAGTTTTAAAAATTAAGTGGCTTTAACTCCCCTCCAAACAATCCATTAAAGAAACCCTGGCAAAAAAGGCAGGACACAAAGATTAGCCAGGTTCCCACCGCTACACCAAAATACACGGAGGGTAGGGCGTTGTTTCTAAGCAACGACAGATGACAGCTCCATTATCAACGGACCTGCTTCAGCAGACCAAGAACAAGAACCGATCAATGAAACTGATAGGAAAAATTGCAATAAACTGATCGATACTCCAAGAGCAAGGAGAGTGAAATTTTACTTGGAAAGACGCGAAAACAACTGCAAAAAATTGTGTTCAATATCTCAATATTTTAACAACATTTAATACAGCTAATTTGATATGTAATGAATGTTATCTATCTCGGGAATTTTCATTATTTACGTATTTATTCTTTCAAAGTATGGGACATGGTTTTGCGTATGGAAACACGCCTTTTATTTTAGTTTTTAAAAAAGTTTCCGTTCAAGGATATTTCATAAATTCTCCAAGAAGGAGCTGCTTGTCTAATAGCAAAGGTTGCGGTTTTAAGCTCAATAGAAATTCAAACTGTCCAAAAATGTTATGAATACGAAGCGCACTCTGGACGTCCAGTTTTCTTTATTTTTGAATAAATAAGGTTTGATGATGCCTCCAGAGCATAATCCGCAATAAACGGTGCTTTGCGATGGATGTAATTGAGTATGAAGGGTCTATTGTGGATTGGACATGATTCATATGCGGCAATTTTGTTCATTGAAATACATATTAAGCAAAACATGAACCGTGCACTACAAAAAAAATTACGAAGTCGCCTGTAAGTTGCGCGAATGGATGACTTTTTGTCACAGTAACTTTTGTATACTTTGGTTGCTGTTGTTTAAGCGCAAATCTAATTATTATGATTTGCCTGAGTAAGTATAAATATCAGTAGGGCGTGGACTTTCATGCATTTAGTATTCGAATGTAAACGTATAAAACAAGCTTAAAAAAATTCGAAATATGCTTTAAAAATTGAAGCACAGCCGCGAATAACGTTGTAAGTTACTAAATAATTATTTTTCAGGAGAGCGAAAAAAAAACGTTTTTCCAGCAGGCAGGATTATTTTTTTTTTAAGATTATCAAAAAATAATGACAATAACAATTTTTATGCAAAATATCAAGAAAATTGAATTTTAAATTAGATGCTAAATTACAGTTTATAATTAATTTTCTAGTGGAAAAACGTTTCATATCCACAATCGCGATAGCATTTAAAACGTTTTTACACTAAGCAAGCGGCTTTTAAAACGTTATTACACGTTGCAAAACCATTTCGGTTGTATTATTTTGTTAGTAACTTACAATGTTCTTCCACTTTTTGTGTCGAATTTTGACGGCGTTAAGATGCATAATTTTGGGTGATTTGATGTTTTAACAGTGTAAGAGAGTAATGATAACGATAATCTGCAAAAAAAAACAGTTCTTGCAAAAAGTGTCTTTTACAACGTTATTCGCGGCTTTGCTTCAATTAATCAATATATTTTTTTATTATTTATTATTTAAAGAAACAGTGACAGTGTTATTACTAGTGATGTTACGAATATTCATATTCGTATTCGAAATGCCGAATATTCGTCTATTTTGCGACATTCGTATTCATATTCGCCAAATTCAAGCGAATATTTCACGAATATTTTGTTAATACATTCTAAAAGAAAACAAAAATACAAGAGTGTAAAAAATACATAAAATTAAACAAATATATAAATTTTTAATAAATTTTATTAAAAAAAACCTTTTGTCTTTAACTTAAAAAAAATCGTCTTCTAATAACTCGGAGAGACCCTTTCGCTCGGCTTATTATACAATTATAAGGAGGGGAAGCTAAACAGTTTGATATCCTAAACACAAATAAAGAAAAACCTGTAAATAAAACATGTGATAAACCACCGAAATAGGTCGGTGAATTACTAAGTAAAAGCCTAAAAAGAGTGAGAAAAACAAAATCTAAAAGTATTTAAGTATATGTATCAGTGTGACCATTTTAGCATTTTTGCAGTCAAATTAAGCATTCAAAATTATGATTTAGGTGCAAAACTTTCTTTTATCATAATATATTAAGTGTTTTCAGGTTTTTTTTTAGCTTTGTTTTAAGTTTGGAGGAACAGAGTTATTGATTAACAGAACTTTTCTTTTTAAACTATTAAAAATTTTGACTACAAATAGTTGCACTCAAGATCAAATTTCGTATGAAAATGGATTAATAAACTGATCTAAAATTTTTATAGAATCTTTTAAATCAGAGCAAAGTAAAGAAATAAAATCGCTTGTAAACTTTGTTAAAATATTACCAAATAGCTGTTAAGTTTGACCCTGCTGGCAGGAATAGCCCCGCGTGCCGCCCATAGACCGAAAATTCGTTACGATCTTTCGCAGAGAAAGTACTTTCAGTATGCCAAATTTCAGCTTCCTATACCATCACATGGCTTCAGAAAGTTGGTGAAAGAGAATAGGACAAACATGCAAACATCCGAACATACTAAAAAATTATATCGAGCCATAAGCGCAAAAAAAGCTTAAGCGACAAAAAAAAAATTTTACAGGAGAAGGTTTTTTTGCGGTTATGGCTCGATATATTATATAGATTTTTTAAATTTTGTTTAAAATTAGTTCCTAAAATTAATTTAGTTTTTAATAAAATTTTATACTGTTAATGAATTGTTAGCAAAAATCTTGAATTTTTTCTTAGAATTTTCTAAAATCATTTTTAGTATTTCTGGCCTTGTCTAATGCAAGACTTAGCTGTAAACAATTTCAAGATCTGGTCACACTGATAAGTATGGAAGCAGTTCCTTAGAGTTATCTTAATGACTTCAGGTGAAGTATACAATATCTCTCCGTGTAGAACAATTGGCTTTACTTGCAGCCCTAATCTACTTCAGTGAACAATTGGGCTTTTATATAATAGTAATTATGTTAGTATACAAATTAAAAAATGTTCAGTAGTGACATTCAGGTCCGAACTTGTTAATTTCGAATTCAGTCATCGGAATTTCATAATAATGTTAAATACATTTAATAGTGTGTCAGCTTTTTTTTCATAATTTACTGTTATGGACGAGAATGGGAGATTTTTTTTCAATCAAATTGGAAATTTCATGTGGCGCAAAATTTCAAGTTGGATATTCGTATTCGGCGAATACTGGCGTAGATATTCGTATTCGCATTCATATTGACGAATATTAAAAATTTATATTCGTAACATCACTAGAAATTACTATATTGGTTTTGTTCAACATTTTTTATTTTTCGAATTTATTCTAATGAGCTGGAAATCGAAAACGTAAAACACAAGAATTTTAAAAGTGACAATATTATACAAATATTTCTCTATTAAGCAGGAATTTATAACAAAAATTATAAAAAAAAATATTAAAAATGTATTAAAAAAACTTCCAAATTCTTGCGTTTTAAGTTATCGATTTCCAGCACACCCCTGTATATCCCAATTCAATCGATTATTGAGGAAGTTCATGTCATGCATTTTCTATTTCTGGTTGTGTGTTTGACATTTCATAAATTGAGACACCAATTAGAAGATTTTTGTCAAACACAAAAGCATCTTGCAAGATCAGTGCTTGATTTTTATAACACCAAAAATCATTTGAATAAAAACGAATGAAACGAAATAAAAGTGATGTTATGACAAATCGATGCTATTTTAAAGCCAAAACTGGGATTTTTTTATATTTTTTTTTCGTTTATTATTTAAAATTTGATTTTCTTAAGCTTCGGTTATCACACAATTTACAGAGTTTAGTTAATTGATAACTTTTCATCTACAAAATTTATACATATTTAATCTTAAGTTTAGATTTTAATTTCAAAATAATTTTTCAAAGGAAAATGTATAACAAAAACTTCTGATATATTTAATTACAAATTGTGATTCATATAAACAACTTATTCATTTAATATTTATTTAAACCTTCGAGGAAAAATATGCATAATATGCCTTACTTTCTCAACCTCGTATCTTAAAAAAATACGGTTTATACTTTTTCATATAAAACGATTGTTTTTTTTGTGTTCTATTACTGCAACAACTTATTATTTCAATACTTTGTCTCAATTCTGCAAATATTAATAAATTATTGAAATAATAAGTTTTTGCAGTAATAGAACACAAAAAAAAACAATCGTTTTATATGAAAAAGTCCAAACCGTATTTTTTTAAGATACGAGGTTGAGAAAGTAAGGTATCGATGTGCATGAAATTCCGTGTCCTACTGATTATAAATGTTAATAACTGAGCGCAGTAACACAGTTCATTTGACAGCTAGCCCTATCGCTGGGTTTAAAAAATAACATTTACCTGTACAAATTTAGGGTTCATGAAAGGAAATACTAGTTTTCCGATGCGTCAACAGACTAAACTGATTATAGTACATACAAACGCAAATTGTACATTGTTTTAAGGTAAAAAGGAGTATGTTGTCTTCCAAATTTATCACATCAAAATAAACATCAAAAATAATTGAAACGATTCATTTACTAAAACGTTTCTTTATGTCTTGAAATAACAGTGTATAATTTCCAATTGGGTATTTATCTAAATTGTATAATGTACATTTTTATAAATAAATACTAAAACTTTCTATCAAGTAATGTAGTAAAAATAGGAGCGTAGTAAACGTTTGGGAAACAAGTGCATGGTCGATTTATTTTAAGACAGGAACTAACTGTATGATTAACTAAGTCTATTTTATAACACTATTAGTATTGAAAAATATGTATTCCCTCAGTTTTAACATCGAACAGTGGCGGCAATGCTAAATGTCTTTGTGCACAGAAATAAATAAAAAATAATAATTTTATATAATTATAATGTCGTACACACTGAGTAAATAAACAAGTTAAAAAATATACTATAAATATACAAACATTTACGTAAAACCATAAACCAAACACCAGTTGATGTTGAGCATAAAATTTTTTTTACAGAAAATAAGACGCACTTTTTGCTTAAAGTGAATGCTCTGCTGGTAACACAACCCCAGTGAAATTCTGACTACAAGAAAAGATTAAAATAAAAATCAATAAATACATCATCAAAAAGAAAAAAAAAAATGCATTCTAAAAATATTTTCAGGATAGATAAAAAACTGAATACAACGGCAACTATTGTGATTACAAGAAGGACTTTGTCTGGTTTATATCATTATTAAATTATGTATTAATGATACTATTGAAAACATTGTATTAGAATTACAAGAGTTTGCTTTTTATCAAGTTTCTTAACGCTCCTAAAAAATTTTTAAAAATGGTGATAGACCCTTTTTATATGACGATACAAATTTTTTCAGCTTAAACTTAACTTCATTTATGCCATATTTGTCACAACAAACAATTCAGTTTGCAAAAGAAAAAAAAAGTTGAAACCAACAAACAATTACGCATTTCCGTTTCTAGAAAGATGAAAACTCTAGTGGGTGATTCACAAGGTAGTAAAGTCATATGTCTTAAAACAATTACAAGTAATATTTATGAGTGCTGCGGATAACCGCTTATAATTTAGATTTCTACTGTACAGTTGTGACAAATCAATGAACACACCATTAAAATTTTTATTTTGTTTGAAACACAACAATATTTTTTTTAAACAACCTTGTGAATCACCCATATGTATATTTTTAAAATCTTTTCGTTTTTTTGTTGTTGTTGAAATAAACCGAGCAAACCACAATGAAGCGCAAAATAAGAGATTATTATGTGTGTTGATTTTTTTTGTGCTACTCACCCAGGGAATATGACTGACTTTTTATTCACTCCAGCAGTACATTGACATAATTTCTTATCCTTTTATTTTTGTTTCTTTGTGGAAGAGAAAGTAAGTAATAAGAATTATATTTCAAAAGGTTTTTGCCAGGTATCCCTTACAATAAATTAATAAAGGATGTATAAAAATATATAAATCCTTTAAATATGTTTTTTTTTCAATTTTTTTTTGTTATTTTTGGTTGCAAAATTGCTGTTGTTTTCTTGGGACTATAAATCATTTTAATATTTTCATTTTCTCTAAGACTCGGTTCAATTTTAAAAAACAGTTAAATTAAAAAGAAAAGTTAAATTAAAAATCGAATTAAGAGTCTTTGCAAATACATGTTAAGATATATAATATAAGAAAATTAAATTTTCCTTAAAATCAGATTTATTAAAACGTTACTATTTACTTGCAAGTGAGTTTATAAAATTAATAAGTGATGTTATGTTAAACACGACATGATTTCCGAACGCGTCCTGTTGAATACTAAGGGATAAAGCACATTTTATATTCTTAAATTCAATATTAATACAGATTTTGTGTGTTAATTCATTGGTACTGCCTATCCATCTATTTTAATAAAAGTTTTCTACAATTTGCCAATATATTTTCTTATATTATATTTTAATTAAACTTTAAACACCAATAAAGGTCTTTTCTAATCAATTTGTAATTTATTTTTACAACATTAACTCCCCACACCACTTACCACTGCCCTTGAGGTCCTTCAACATCAACACATGTCACATTATCACTTAAAAAAACAACGACATCATAAGCACGAAAAAACAGGGAATGGAAGGAGTTAAATTGAAAACTTTTACAAATGTGTTAAGAAACAAAGTTTCTTTTCCTTTCTCAACTCCATCGAAGCGACAATCTTTGATATATTTTTATTTTTTAGTTAAAAAGAAACCATTTTTCTCCCATATCCCGAGTTAAAAAAAAAGGAAAATATCGAAAAACTTTTGTTGCTCTGTCGGTTCAACAATGTGACAAATTATAGAACATATCAACGTACTGAAGCCGTTAAAAGAATGTATTCTATTTCTAAAAAATTCGCTGAAAATCCCAATAAAGCTCAATCAATTTGTTTTAAATTCTAAGCTTCATCTTTCTGGCTCAATATTTTGTAAAATTAACTCCTTGGTAAATTTTTTTATATAAAATGTACTATTTCTTTGAATGATTAACATTTTCTTTAATTAATTTGCACTACACAGAAAAAATTAAAAATAGTTTCTAATCACTAAATTCATATAATCGAGCAAACAATTGTAAAAATTGTGTATTTTTTTGCTTCAATAAATGATATTTTTAATTTTTATTTAAAAATTATCATAATACTTTGCCATTTCAAACAAAGTGTTAATTGATTTAATTAAATATTCCTCAGATTTTGACAATTTCGAACAATAATTCACAAGTTAAAATTATTTTATTTTAAACGAAAAAATCAATTAAGATTTTTTGTTATTTAATTAATATTTTAATTAATAATGTATTTCAAACCAACTAGAATGTTAATTAAATCCAAATTATATTTATATTTTTTGCAACTAAAAATATAATTAATTTAATTATTACATTAATTACATTAAAATACAGTTTTGAGTACAGTTTTTAATGGATTGTTTTTCTAAAAAATAAATCAAGTTTCTTGATAAAAAGTTCATTCAGTCTTCTATAAATTGATTTTTTTTACACTCTTACTGCCTTATGTAGGCCTTACAGAAAGTTGTAAAAATCTTGAAACTAAAACTTAAAAATTAGTCCCATTCCAGTAGAACATTGATGTGTAGATGGTCCTCCGCATAGCGGGGTGCAAGATCGGCTCTTCGAAGCTTTGTTCTTTTTTGAAGTTGCGAAAGGTACCTTTCTAGCGGATTTGGATGGTGTTCCAGTTTAATAATATATTTTGCATTGACT
The DNA here is from genome assembly GCA_943735925.1 of Pollenia amentaria. Taxonomy (NCBI): domain Eukaryota; kingdom Metazoa; phylum Arthropoda; class Insecta; order Diptera; family Polleniidae; genus Pollenia; species Pollenia amentaria. Next base: position 985,886 of record OX031007.1, read on the forward strand.
TTGCGAAATTTATCTGTACCAGGGGAATCTCTAAGTCCCTATGGCGCTTCGGTCGCGGTTTTAGGAGCTTTCGATTATGCTCTCTGTATAAGCTCAATACTGGAATAACTATCCTTTTCCCTTATTGGATACCACATATCCAATCCGCTTCAAAATCGTTTTATAAAGACACCTTTTATAGTCCGGGCTAAGTTAAGATTTACACTAACCACCCAGTGAAGTTTTCGGTCTGTTAACTTCAAGTGAAGTCTCTTCGTTTCTATATGTCGACGCCAAGTCCGCCGTCTAGCCAAATGTATACCAATGTATGAAACAAAAAATAACTGGTTATTGTAACATTATTCGGTGTGACAGGTGGACAATTTTTCCTCCTGAGTGCGTGTTTACTTTTTTAAATCGTTTACTATAATTCGACAATATTTCAACCAAGTTTCGACTTGACTTAAAAAGTCAATTAGTTGATGACAAGCAAGTTGCGTTTTATTTTATTGTAGCATATGGGCAAATCAGAGGTGTATATATAGAGATTAGGGCCAAGAACGCTGCACTGTGGAATTCCAGCTTTTATCTTATTTTCTCTGGCCATATATTCCTTTTTTTAATTTTTAATAGATTGAATTTGGAAATAAGTAAGGAATTCTAAGAGAAAATATTCCAAAGGGAATAAAAGAAAAGAATATTAAAATTCAATTTCAAAAAAATTCCAATCAATCAAATTCGAATTATTCTTAAGAATTTAACATTGTTTTGGAATGAATTCATCTAGGAAGTAATTTTTACAAAATATAAGCTTAAAGGATTAAGAAAATAATTCATTCTTTAAGGATTGAAAAGTATTCTGTAATTTTTAATTTCAATTTGAAAAGAAAAAAGGAATTATTTTTTTTTTTTTTAGAAACAAAATAAAGGAATTAATTCTTTCTCATCTACGAAAATACAGTTCCACACACACTTTCTATACAAAACGCTGAAATATAAAAACTAAAAGCAAAATAAAAACATAAAACAAAATCTTAACAACAACTAAAAAGTTAAAAAAAAGGAAAATACTTTTATAAAAAACAAACAAACAAACAGTGATAACAAACTACCAGTAAATGACAATTAAAGTTATTTTAGTTTTTTTTCTTTTGTTGATTTTGGAAATAAATATTTGTTTGTGTTTTTTTGTTCCTTTAAATGAAGCGAATTGTTAAAATGGATTTAAGAGCAGCTTAAAATTAAAAATACTTAAATCAAATCAATTCCAATCCCTTATTAAGCTAATGGCTGGGAAAACATAAAGTAGCTTAACTAAATAAAAATAGAATGTATTATAAATAAGATTAAATAATTAGAAATAGGAAAACAGTGAACAATTTTTTATCTTCCATACAGGTGGACTAAGTATATTCTTTTTGAATTCAATTCGAGAGTGTAATAAAGTGCATTTTGTAGACTTCCAGTTCTAAATTTTTTCTAAATAAAATGAGTATTTGTGGTATTTTCGCTGATGTTTATGGGTGTAACTTTGACGTGTATGGGGATCATATTGTCAGCCATCAAGAAGAATAAAGATGAAGAATTAGAGACCCTGCTTAATCAAGATTTGTGTCAAACTCAAGAATGTCTCTCAAAAGCACCAGGCTTCTTCTTAAAGTAATGAGCCTGAGAGCCGCATGAACTTATGCTAAGAGACTTTCTTTTGTATGTCTAAAACACTGCTACCGGATCACAAAACGAAATTGTTTCTATATTATTTTCAAAAAAGGGGATCAGTTCAATAATGAAATCTTAAGAGAAAAAAATTCCTTTGTAAATTGCTGTGCTTGGAAGATTGCTAATCGCTCTACTGGAGAAATACTGACACTGTTATCGGAATATTAGTCCCGTTCCATTCACCATTTTGGCGAAAGTAAGGAAATGGCTTTAGATATTTCCAAGGCTTTGGACAGAGTCTGGCATGGTGCACAATTGACAAAAGTTGTTGCATTTGGTGCAGCCGATAATTTCTTTCGATTTATAGCGACGTTTCTCAGAGAGCGCACTATACGAGTTTTTATAGATGGGGTTTCGTCAAACGAGTTCAAGATTCATTCAGGGGTGCTCCGTTCTTTATCCTACTCTATTTGTTCTTCTTCTGAATAACCTCTTATGTCAAACATCCAATTCTATCTACTCTTCTGCAGATGACAGCCAGCTTTGCCATTCGGATTTATACGGCAGAACATGAAGGATACGCTTGGTGAGACCTTAACATAATCTCGTAATAGGATCGTGCGAACAGGTTCGATTTTAATGACCGAAAGACCCAATGTTGCATGCTGATGCATAAACGCGCGACGGATCAAGGTGTCTCATTTGTATATATGAGTGGTATAGTTATTGAGGAATCAGAATCCCTTGATTTTCTGTGTATGAAAATAAAGTGTGATGTCCAATGGAGAAGATATATACTCAAGGTAAAGAAAGAAGCATTCAAGTGCCTCGATTTTTTAAAACGATGTAAGAGATACTTCACTCCATCTGATCTACTTTTTATTTTTACCACTTACTATATCCGACCGCGAATGGAATGCAACTCTCATGTGTGGAACGGTTCTTCAAAGCAGGAGAGGGCGAAGGTTCTCATTGGTGACAGCAGGATATCCAATTCTATTGACTCCCTTGACTTCCGTCGCAATGTGTGTTGTATTTGCATGTTTTATTGTTACTATAATTAGCTGTGTTCTGATGAAATAAGGGATCTGGTTCCCGTATTTTCCTCAAGAGCCCATCCATGTATTATCGGTTGTCCGGTGCATCGTACCACGAAGTATTTCAGAGAAAATTGTTTTCTTTTTTTGGCCGTATTATGCCTATGTGGAATAACTTTCATCCGGAAGTCTTTTCTCTTACTTTCAACAATAATAAGAATAAGTTCATGTCCAATGTTCACAAGCACTTTTCCCTCAATCATCCTTCCCATGACCTTTTTTCCTATCATCTCCTGAGTGCTGGTCCTAACAAAAAAAGCTCTGTAACGAATAATGCATTTGTAGTTAAATTTGGTCTGTCATAGTTTTAGAGGACTATTAATCACACAATTAATTTTGTGCAGATTGGTCTAAAACAGTCCATAGGTCCCATAAAAAGCCCACTCCTTAAATGTTTTAACTCTTGGTAGAGGGTATCAAAGAATATAGAACTCTTAGTTGCTTCATATGACTATTAGGAGAATTTAGTAGAGCCTTAGCAGTTTATTTCCCAATGATGTCTGCGTTAGTGTCCTTTAAAAGTGTTGCCAGCAATTTCGAAGAAGGCAAGCAAATTCTCTGCACACTTGTTGTGTTTATGATAATCCTAAAAATTCTATATCCCTTTATTTCTTACCATTTGTACAAAAACATTTTTTAAAACCGACCGATTTCTCCGCCTGGGTTTGATTGGTATGCCGATCATAATATACAGATACATAATTAAGAAAGAACGAAAGTGGTAAAATAATCTTTTGAATTATAACACAATTTTTTTTTAATTGAAAAAATCTTTCGTCCTCAAAATGCCTGTTATAGGTCAGTTAACTCAAGTATGAATGTCTACCTTATGTAAGCAAAATCTGCTGGAACAAAAAAAGTGAAGTTTTCTTTATCTAATTCCTTTATCTTCACTAATTTATTTAAGAAACAAACTTATATTTTATGCGTTTAATTAAATTTATAAATAAATTATAAGATTCATTTAAGCAAGAATAACAACAGTTACTAACACAATGTCATCACGGCACAAATGATGGATTTCATTTAATATAATACAGTTTGAAAACTTTCCTTTATTCATTTTCCATCTTTTTTGCAGATAAGAAAACAAAAAACTTCAACAATGATACGAATACGACTGACTAAGTATGCCAGTTGTCACTAAGTAACACAGCTAATTTTAACAGCAAAAATATGCTGCATCTTTGTACAACTGCCACAACAAGTGCAACCTCTATTACTGATATTACCATTGTAAAATCTAAATTGGATGTCTACAACTACTCCAGCCAATGCCAGAATGACTACGAACTACAATTGCTCCAAGAGCACAGGTCGGTCAGTCAGTCATTCTAAACTTAGTCAGAAACAAGTAAAGCGGAATCCAGTGAAGACATAATGTAAAAATATTTATTTATCCAGTTAAGTTTTTTTCCTATTTTTTTTTGCTCGTGATATTTTGTTGTATTAATTTTCACTTGAGTGGTGTGCGGCATAGGAAACAACAAGAAGGTTGCAGAAAGGAAGTAAGAGGTGAAAGGAAGTTACGGAAACATTTTTAAGTATTAAACTGACATAAGCTTAGGAAAAGTGACATTTTTTTTAACATTTCAAAAGTATAAATGGAAGCGAAACAAGTGAGCAACAGTAGGAATGAATGAACGAAAAAACTAATGTATATGGAGAAAAAGGACGAATGCATTTTAATAAATGACTTCTAGTAACGACTTTATTGTGTTGATTTCTGTATATTTTTATTATGGGTGTACAGTTAACACACATATAAATACAGAGTTAGAAAATAATCACAGTCATTGACATGTTTGTGTTTTGTGGTTTTTTGAAGTGACACTGTTATTTATGTCTAATTTATGATTTAAATTGTGACAAAATATTTAGAATTGCTTAAACAAGATTGAAAGATGAATTGAAGAATTTGCTTTTAAATAAAATTCAGTAAATGTATTGAAGTATTCAACAAATTCCTAATATTTTCCTTTACCAAAGCTTTTTTCATATTTTTTATTTTATTTCATTTTATATAAAATTTTTCCCTTTTTTACTTTAAATCTCCTCAAATATTTGATCAAAAAATTCTTCGAAATTTGCATTCTCTTCAAAAAAAAAAAAAGTATATTGAATATTTGCAAAAAAGGGAAAAATCTGAGTTTCTGCCAGCAGGGCGTTGTGGTTATTACTTACTGGATCAAAAGTACACTTTGTACATCCGGGCTATGACAACAATTCACATGATGAAAATATTTACATTTTTTTCTTTTTATTTTGCGTTTTCAAAAATTGCAATTTTATGAACAACGAATGAAAGAACAAACTATGAAATGATAATAGCCGACATTTTGCGGTTAACTATTGAATGAAGTGTTCTCCGTTCTTTGAATGAGTGAGTAGTGAGTAGAACTAGATACAAGTAGTAGTCGAGGTAGAGCCAGTGGTAATGGCATCTTGCCATAATAATGTTGTAGTAATAAAAGTCAATAAATATGAAAAACAGATTTTTTGGGGGGACGAAGCAAATGGAAATGTTTTTATGTTAAAAAGATAATTTACTTTAAGAGGGAAATAAAAGTTTAAAAACATTTTTTTAATTAGTTTGAAGGATGCTAGAAAAAATGTTAATTTAAAACTATGAAGGATATATATCTGTTTTGTAACAAACCGACAAAATTCATACGCAAAGTTAATTATACATACTTATCTGATTTTAAATACAATTCTATTTAAGAAGTAAAAAATTATATATAAAAAAAATTAAAATTATTTGCCAAAAATTTAACTTTTCAAATTATTTATCATTTAAAATTTCCATTCCTATGATAAATTTAATTTCTTTCTTTTCAATTCATAAACTTACTCTGACATACAAATGTCCTTTTTATTAAAAAAAAAAGTTTAACTACACAAGAGTAAATAAAATCATCTTAAAATCGCTTCTTAGATGTATTTCAGTCACTTACAAACATTCGACGATGTATTCACAAAAATAATTAACAAGAGAACTTTTTTAACTCAGCACAAAGCAAATAATCAAGTTTAATCAGATGTACGAGTATGTTTGTGTGTATGTATCTTCACTTAAGATGACATGCACATTCAGAGGAAAACATAATAATAAGAATAAAAGAAAAAAACCCGAGTAAATTTGTAAAAGTAGAAGGAAAAATGCAACCCACAATTCTTCAAACACAAAAAAGTAAATAAACGAAAAAAAAAAACAACGAAAATATGCATGTGCTCATATTGTACGAAAAAGGATTGTCTGCCTTAACCAGTTAAAGACCAGCAATATTTTAAGTGACAAATTTTAAAATTGTTGTTGTCTGCATACACTTGACGTAATTGTTCATGGTTGTATGTTTCTCACAACATGAAGCAAAAACAAGACTGCAGCAGTGTTCGAAAATAAACTGAACATTATTTAGGGTATGGTTACACCCATAAACGTTACCTTTTCTAGGCTGGGTTTTTGAGATGTGGATTAAGTTTAAGCTTAATTTAACGTACTCTGAAACTCGGATTTTTCCGGCGAACTGTGATTTTTTTTTAATTTTTACATTAAATACCAAAATTTTAAGCAAAACTGAGCTGTTCCGTCAAAATTTTGCATATAAACATGGTAATGGCGGCACAAATCTGTTTTCAGGTTAACTAGAACTAGTTTAACTGAGATGGATATCAGAGATTTAGTCATCTTTAATCTGTGTTTTTAGTTTTAAAGATCAGGGTTATTTACTTTTATTTGCCAGTTTAAGCAACAAATGTTGGTGGCTTAAACTAAATCAACAAATTTCAACTCATATAGATGTATAACAAAAACAGCCGTTAAAATACAAAGAAAGAATACATATACATAAACGAAAAATTAATTAATGAATGAAGTGAAAATGAAATAATGAATGAATTAGTGAAGATGAAGACCTAAATAAAACAATTATAAGAAGTAAATTTCTTTTATAAGATTTAAAAGGCCGGAATTTCTTCTTCTTCTGCATAATATACAAAGTGCATTGATAAAAAGTTGCCATTTTAAAATATGTTGCTGCCATTTTTTGTTATTCAGTACGGCAATGCTGCGAGGCTTAATCTACCACTTAAAAACGGCAAACCCAATTTCAATTAAATTTAGTCTCAGATTAATTAATAATAGTTTGCTGCTAAGATTAAACTCTATATTAAAAACTCACTCTTAGTGTTTGTGTTTTATTACACAACCCTTAATAACGTTCATAAATGTGTTCACGAAAGTAACAAACATTATGTAATGTTCAGTGTTTACAATTTACAAGTACAATTGTAGTGGTTCTATAGACATACATTATATTTTTATGTTTTGTAGTGCTTTTTTTTACATTGTTAAAGGAATAAGCAAACAAAAAATTTTAGCAACGCTACTTACTTGTATTGTTTTTGTATAGAACTGGCCTGAAGTATGTCTAAAAAAATTATATTATGGTCCCCTCAATGGCTACAAAAAAGCTATTATTGCTTTTTACATTATTTTTGTCACAATTGATAATATTTTGTTTCTATTAAACCATAAAATTTTTATCTTATTTAAAACTTTATATATGTCAGGATTTAACAATTAAGGACTTATGGCGTTTTCTTTTCTGATTAATTTTCTGCATTTATTCTGCCTTTAACAGTTCTTTATCTTCTTTTCTCATGATGCTCCCCTTAATCAAAAAAAAAAAAAAAATGCTACATGTTCAATATTCATTTCAGTTAAAGAGGCATTATTATTATTTCTGTATAAATAAATAATTTTTTCAAGTTCGTTTCTCGATATTTTTCTACTTAGAAATTAGCGGTATAAAAGAGCCTACAATGTTAAAAGCTAAATATTCTTTATTGTTTTATGGAAAAACTTGTGATCTTTTGTAAACGTTAAATATGCAACACTGTGTTAACCGACCGTAAATGTAGAAATGTAAATGTAATGTTAACAACTGATCGTTTCTGTTATATGGAAAGTAATACAAATGCTTAACTGACCGTAATGTCACTTAACCGTAACGTAGGAAATTGAATTTCATTACAAAGTAACTTTACACAAAAAAAAATGTTTAATAAGTTTTTTATTTAAACATACAATAAATACCGTTTTAATACCATTTAAATCCCTTGGTACTGCAAAGCGGTCACCATTTAAATATTTTTAATTCCCACCACTGTGAGTTTGTTGTATGTATACTACGCTTTTTTGTTTATGTTTTTGAACAACAGGAGGCACGTTTTTAAAATGTTCCATAAATGCACAAGCGAGTTTACAGTACGTTACACTGCGTCACATTGCATTTCATTACATATACGGCCGGCTAAGGCGGTCTTTGAAAATGTTGCCAAATCGCATGTTACACGTATGAAACCCATTTTAGAAAAGAAAACACCATTAGTTATAAAAAATAAAACAAAAGGCTTAATTAACAAATTTTCATAGATAATCAATAAATATTTAAATAAAATTTAGCTAAACCAAAGGTTTTATAAAAGTACAACAACAATACAATATTTTCAAATATTGTATGTTTAATTTTAAAGAGAATATGTTTCAAACGTAATAAAATTGTGGTTGATTTTTTCTCTGCAGTCAATTATTTAGATTTCATGACACGGAAAGAGTCTTGATGACGGTAGTTGCAGGATCGAAAATAAGTTACATGCAATTAACTTAACTGTCAGTTGAAGGTTTGTGCTTTAAAAAGTGGAACACAACATGTAAGAGAAGTCACAAAACAAAATAAAAATATAACCTGAATTATAGCAGACATACAAAAATGAAATACAATTTAAATTTCACTCAATGAGCCCTAGAAAAAAATATCTGAATAAATATAAACATAACATGTTTAAAATGTAACACACTATTGCTAATTTTGGCCATATTATGGCTTATTTCGTCCAAATTATGGTTAATTTTGACTAAATAATAAAACATTTAAATTATATCTAACCAGAATATGTTAAACTCCAACTATAGTATGTTGCCATTAGAAAATTTTTCAAACCGTAGTTCTGTAACTAAACGCAGAAAAAAAATAAAAATTGATTTCAATTTAAAAATTAGTGTTATTAATTAAAAAATTTATTAACTTGCACCAGTAAACAAATTAATAGTTTCGATTAAATATTTTTTGATATTAACAACATTTTCTGCAATAATGCTGTTTATATAAGTAGACGTTTAATTTACTTGATTAAATTTTTAATTAAGACTGATTTTGTTTTTTATTAATGGTTTAATTGAAGAAAAACTTGGCGAAAAATTATTTTTACTGAATCTTAATTTTTATATATAAAACTGCATGTAGTCATTATTAAAGAACAAACCATAAAGTAAATATTTTTGCTACAATTCAGTATTATTCAAGTCACGCAAAAATTAAACATTTCCATACCAACTTAATTAGTAACCTTGACATATTAGTGCAAAATCATTGAAAACCGATCCTGGGATTATAACGATTTTTTTAGGGTTTTACCGGCAAAGAATACTATTTAAAAAAAGCCGATATTTATGGCTACTGTATCTTGATGCAAATGTGGTTACTAAATTCGGGATTTTTGTTAACTGCGGCAAACGTTGGGCCACATGTTCCATAGTTTTTATAGATATTGCAAGGTATTGCTATTGTTTAGAAGACTAACTTAACTTAATATTTATGAGATTTGTGGCAGTGAGAAAAACGGATCGGAATAGGTCTAATTATTTACCTACAGCCATTTTGAGGTCAGACTTTAAATGACATAAATATACAATTTTATCTTTATGCCAATATTTTTGTGAGAATAATAAAAAGTAAATTTCGCCAATAGTGGTGTATAACTTATATGTGTAAAGTAAGTAACATATAAAAATATTTTTTTTCTTCCACATTGCTATAAAAAACATGCAATTACTTAAATCAAAGTTTATATTAAAGGGAAAAAATTCCATATGGATTTAAAACAAAATGAAGTAAATGTAATGTGCCGGATTAAAAAAAAAAAATATAAATACATTTTTTATGGAACACCCCATATGATATAAGGGATATTAATAAGTCATCGCTGTTTTTTTTTTGTTAAATATATTTCGTTTTTTTTAAAGTGCGAAAAATTCTGCAAAAAATGTTTTAAAACTTAAAAGAAATTTCGTTTAAAAAAATACATAAAATATTGGCCTATTCCAATCCATTTTTGTCATGGCTATATCGTATTAGCCCATTGCTAAACAGGAGGAAAAATGGCGAAATCTAACCACTTAATGGCTGACTGGTAGCTGACAATTATAGATTCATATCATGTGGCACATTTCTAACTCAGTTGTTATCCCTAATGCTCACATTATTGCATTCGTTATTGGGTTCCAAATGATCGATTACTGGATAATTGCCATCATGCCTGGGATTGTTCTAGGAAATGTTTACAAACTACAAAATAGTGTGTCCTTTTTCGCCATTTTAGTGGGTTAAGCATTTGAGAACAAGAAAAAAAAATCTGCGCATATTTGAGTGTGAGCTTGTACTCTTATACTGAGTATGAATGACGTTTAAATTGAGATGTTTGTCTTTTAATTGGTTGCAATCTTAACTCATATTAATATACACAAAAAAAAAAAGCAAATGTACAACTCATATTTATAAACATACATTCATTTGCTTATTATATTACGATGGCTCAAAAAGGTTGGGCACAGATGTCAACTCGAGCGGAATCTGTGAACTGGTGTACCATATTTAGCTGTCATTAGAAAGCATTATTAACTAAGCAAAAAATGGACACTCAATTTATGTGCGGTTTCCACAACAAAAATGATTGAACGTGTGGGCAAATTTATATGAAAAGCACTCAGTTTTTTTAATTGCTTTTCATATAAATTTTACTACACGTTTAATCACTTTTATTGTAAAAAACGCATATTGGAATTACTGTCTGTTTTCATACTAATAAAAAAATTTTAATTTAGAAATTTATATTGAAAACAAAAAAGTTCTTTTGAGTTCTTTTTCTGTTGTTTCAATATATTTTCCCAAGCGAAAATTTTCATTTTAATCTGAAAAATTTCTTCTTCTTTTTTCAATAATTAAATAGAAAATATTTTCAAAATTATATATTATTTTTAATTGCATTTCATGATATACATACATACATACATCCTAGGGCATTCATTCGGTTAACCGATTAATTACTACCCGATTAACTGATAGGTTTATTTAAAATTGTCTATCTTCGATTAACGATTAAGCCGGTTAACTTCAGTCGATTAACCAATGTAACAAAATTTTTAATTTTTTTGTAGTATTATAACATAGTTTTTTGGGTTTTTAATTATTGGGACGAAACACTCATATACAAAGGGTATGTGTTTAAAAAAAATTTTTTTCCATCCAAACAAAGAAGGTGTTGAGTGATCGTCATTTTCAATAAGTGTTTGCTGTCCTCAGCTTTTATATGTATGTATGTGTTTAGTTATTTGTATCTTCCCATATCTTTTCATATCAATCTTTTAACAGAATTAATCGAAAAAATTAGAAGTTGTAAAAATTTGAAATAATTAAAACAGGGGGCTACTTCTGGCAGTCGTGATCGAATACTTTTTCGATTTAAAAGCAATTTTATTTCGAAATTCTTTCAATCGATCGAAACTATTTTTTCGGCGTTGTGAAAACTCAAATAAATGCTTTACAACACAGAAAAAATTATTTTGGTTGGTGCAGTATCGATTGAAAGAATTAGAAATAAAATTGCTGTAGAATAGAAAAATATTCGAGCACGACTGCCAGAATTAGCCCCCACACCCAGAGAAAAAATATGTTTAAATTTGTTCTCCTCCAACAAAACTATTTTTAAAGAGAATTGCAAACATATTATGTTTAAATTTAACCATATTATTGTCACCGACAAACATATTATTGTTAAATTAGTCCTACATCAAGAAGGTACAACCATATTTTGGTTATTACCATATTACCGATAATTCCGATCACAATATATAGCCTACTTAAACTGCAAGAGTGCCGGAAAGTTGGCATATTTCGTTATTAGTTTAAAATACAATTACTTGGCTTTTCGAACAATGAAATCGTGGTAGCCTAATTTTTGATATACGTCGTATAAATTAAATTTTTCTTCGGCCTTTGAAAACTGACACTATTTTAATTTTTGATATTTTTCCGGCTATTTTATATAAAACTTCAGGGATCCAAAATTTTCTAAAAAAAAGTATAGAAACAATAAAAATCGCCAAAATTTTATGCGGATTTTTTTTTGTTTTTTTTTTGTTAGGACCAGTACTCAGCACAAATGCATTGCATTGTGTTGGAACTAGGTTATGAGAAGGATAGAGGTTTAAAATATTGAAGGGCTTAACCACAGAGTAGTATAAAGGCTAACAAATATATGATATGCGTTTCACAACCAACTAAGACCAAGTTTTGAATTTCTACCTTTTTAGTGATCCCTCTAATTAAAAATTTAAAACTTTTAAATGCGCGGAAAGCACATAAAAACTATTTATTGTATAGAAAAAGTTATTATTGAAAACATTGATCAAATCTCCAAAAAAATTTAAAACGTAAGTCCCATGGCTTACAGGTACATTTCTACCCACGTACTTAGATTTATTGCTCTACAAAAAGAAATTTATATGGTTTTGGCCGATATCTACCACTGTGCATTGTATGTAATTGTACATCAAATCCGCTTGCAAAAACTAGAAAAAAATGGAGCAGAAATTCCAAATGAGTTTCCAAATGATTTCTGCATCTGATAAACTACTTTCCGCTCCAGGTCTGGTTTAAAAGTTGAGAGTTCTTCTTTTTTTTAAGCAAAAAATTTAATCATATTAATTTTAAATAATAATAATCTCTTACACTGTTTTTTGTATGAAAAATTTTTTTATTTTTGTTAATTTTACCATGAATTGAAATCAAATTCATAAATTTTAAATTAAAATAATATCAATTTAAAATATTTATAGCATCATACGTTGATATTTTGCATAATGAATAAAATTACTAACTTGAGTCTTGTTAATTTTTACTTGAATTCAAATTCAATATAAATAAGTATCGGTATCGGTATCACCGATATTTATTTTTGAGTATCGGTATCCTATCGGAAAAATGGCGTATCGTTGCATCCCTAATAAAACTAATAACATTAGATCCCTAATAAAACTAATAACATTAGATCAAAATAAGAGAAACTTGGATTCGTCACTCTAGAAAACATAGAAAGCATCTCTAATGCAAACAATTCAAAATATTAAGAGATAACATTTTCTCATATCTCAGCCATTTGTGAATTTCAATAGCAAATAATTCAGGGCTATATCGCTGAACCATTTGTGAATTTCAATAGTAAATAATTCAGGGCTATATCGCTCCTTAATGCAACATAGTAATATCTCTAAAAATTAAAAATTTGAAGCGAATTAAGCAGAAGTGCTCCCTCACATCCTCCTAAAATGTAAAAAATTATTATTATATTTCAAACTATACCGAAGTTATACCAGGATCTGCTTTTAAATTTGAATATAAAGGTACATTTTGAAAACTTAAATTGCACTTTACCAAGTTTAATTTTTTATTTTTGAGATATGACTACGTTGCGATAAAGGAGCGATATGGGAAATAAATATATTTAATAATCTAGTCCCCATCTTCGAAAACCCCATTTAACTGGACACACGGCCAGATGGACAAACGGTCGGACGGATATCGTTCAGTCAACTTCGCTACTTCTAAGGACCGAAAAAAATATATATACAAGGTGGGTCAAAAGTCACGCCTGCTTGGATAACTTTGCTAACTTTTTTGCTTATTATTATTTTTTATTGTTTTTTTTTTTTTAGATTTTATTCATCGAACCGTATTACACCACCATGCAAAATTTAACGAACGAGCAAACGAATGCTACAATTAGTCTTTTAAATTAAATTTTTGAAGACCGAATTATCTTAAGAAAGTCGGAATTCAATAGCCCAGCACGTTCACCAGACTTAACTGCGCCTGATTATTTTCTATGGGGTTTCTCAAAGAACGAGTGTATGTTAATAAGCCCCAAACTATAGAGCAGCTAAAGCATAACATTGAAGCTGAGATCAGGGCAATAGAGCCTGAAACTTTGCGTGCAGTTATGCAAAACGCCTAAGAGCCCAATTCGATGAAAATGGTGGTCATCTCTCTGATATTATTAAAATTAGATCGTACAGAGCTAATATTTTATTTAAAAAAATAAAAAATAGAAAATAATAAACAAAAAATTTATTCAATTTATATACTCAGGCGTGACTTTTGACCCACCCTGTACTTTATATATTCTAAGATCAATATTGTAGACATTACAAACGGAATGACAAATTTATATATACCCTTTCCACCTGTCATGAAGGGTATAATAAACTTCAGTTTTACGTCGATCCACATTAATTGAACCGCCCTAATACAATTATACTTGTACACATACCATCATTGTTGGTGATGATGATGATGATGACGAAAAGAGTCAAATGATAAAGATCGAAATAAAAAAAAAATAAAAAATTATATTTCTTATATTTTATTTTTGTATAAAATGTTAAAGCAAACACAATATAAATAACAATTTCATCTGTTGTTTGAAAAGTGTGTATGTGTTTCCCAACATATCTCCACATTTGTGCATCTGTGTATGTTTCTTCAAGGTGATATATGCATTTACACGAGGGTTTATAATTTCCCGGATTTCTTCCATTCCAGGGAGCGCATAAGATTTTTGTAAAGACTGATATGAAAAAATAAATGATACGTAAACAATTATTGAAATTCAGAAAAAAACTTAATCTTTTGTTTTGTTTTGAGTATTTGTCAGACACTGTATTTTAACTTAAAAATACTTCGCATCGTCGTCAAAACTCCTTACAAAATGCAAATCGTAGTAAAGTAAGAGAAATTTATTATGAGAATCATCGATCTATAATATTCATAAAACAGAAAATTTTCATTATTTTATGTTAAACATTTAATAAAGATTCTATCAGATAATAAATCAAACAGCATTTTGTTTTTTTTTCAAAACCGGATGCTTTCCTTTCTTAATCTTGGTGTTAAGTCCGTTAGGCGAAATCAAAATTACAGAAATTTTGTTGCTTAAATGAAATTTTTAATTAAACGAAATTTGGATAATTTGTAAAAAAACTTTAACACTAGCCACTTGTTTAGGTGCTGAAGCGTTTTAGACTTTGCTGCATTTTTAACACTTTTAGATATCCACTATCAGGACAAACTTCACCACAAGTTGTGGAAAATCTGCCCTTGAAGCTGACTTTTAAAGATTTCTATGCCCGCGATTGTGGGTCCAAATAACAACCACCACGTGATCCCAAAGGGGCCTACAGCAATAGTCAGCTGGGACCGAAGTCCCAGGGTCTATCGATCTCAAGAGAATTGTGAAATTTGAACTCTGCCTAATGTCAGGTATTGACTGCACCTGATTTCGCAGGAGCAAGTTACAATAAAAATTATCCTTAGGATGATTCCCTACATACCTCCGGCAGGAAGTTTGAATAAGTTTCCAAAATAATTTTTTCGGATATTCTTGGAATTTTTTTTCTTGAGTAGAAACCCTACGAAATATATGAATCGTACATATGTATGTGAATATGTTTACGTGCATATTAAGAAGTGTATGCCTGTGTGCGTTTTTCTGAAATGAATACTTGTCATAAGATGTTAAATGAATTGACATTACACGCCAGCCGTTTGGCAGGAAAGTAAAGGAAATAATATTCCAAGTAGTAAATGTGTGTATCGTTCAGGTGTATAGAGAGTTTAAATGCAGGTGATAAGATATTTAACCTTCTGTTCACTGCGATGTTTGATAGAACGTTAAAAAAAAACATCAATTACATAAAACTACAACAACACAATATAATAATTATTTTTTATTAGTGAAAGCGATTAACATTCACTCACACTTGTATTGCGTAGGCAGCTGTTAAGATGAAAGATTGTTTCAATAGAAGTCATTGTTTGTGAAGAACATTTTGTGTCTGATAAAATTAATTAAAAAAATTTGCTGATAAACAGATTATTGGTTTAGAAAATATACCTTGAGAATGCTGTTTATAACTTTTGTTTAAACTTTTAATATTTTTTAATAATTTATAATTATTTTAATTAAATTTTTTATCTGATTTAACAATAATTCTTATGAGGCAGAGCTGCATGTTATAGAAACGTTTAATTAATTCCGAAACAATTTCTGAAAATATTTGTTTTTATTTAGGGTTTTTGCACATTTTATTAAAATTTTGATTGGTTGTCATAAATTCACAATAAATGTTAATAAGACATTATGTTTTTTTTTAAATTGTAATATTTTTTTTTCATTAATTTTCAATTCAACATGACATGCACAGACAGATTTATAATAAAAAAAAAAAACAACAAAGTATATACAATAAAATATTTAATGAGACATATTAAACTTTAATATATTTTTAAAATCGACTATAAAAACACGAGTATTGAAATTAATTAATTACTAAAGATGAAATAAAAACAAAAACGTTTAATTGAAATTTCCGGAGAGGATGAAACAGGCAAAAGAATGTGCTATAAAATAATTTTGTTCAATAACGATTTAAATAAAAAGCATTAATTATTTCACATTAAAAATAAAAACTATTGATCAATATTTGGCAACATTCACAGTAACGTTGTCAAATTGATCAAAAAAGTGCATTTTTAAAATGTTTCTATTCGATTCGTATGCGTATAACAGAATATATTAAATGTATGAGTTAAAAATAAACAAAAGTTACAATTGTTTCATCAAATATTTGAACAATGTGAATGCATTTTTACTTTGTTATATCCGTATCAAACTGTTTTGAAATAATTTAGATCTAGTGTAGCGCTCTGCGAAATGCGGTTTATTTTCATTGCGTTTTTATTTAAACATGTTAAAATAAATATAATAAACAATTTGTCATTTGACAAATTGTAAAATAATTTAATCGTTTGGAAAAATTTAATTGATTTTAATAACGATCTCTCTCTTACTCATTCAAACAACCGTTCATATACAATTACACGCAAACAAGTGGAGACAAAATTACGAATAAACAAATAAACAAACACTGGGTAATAAATTAAAACTTAAAATAATTTTTTTTTTTGTAATTAAAACAAAATAAATTTGGTTTTATTAAAATTCATACAACAGGAAATAAAGAAAGACAATAATGAATGACAAAATAAAGAATAAATGGAAGCAACAATTTTCGCACTAGTTTTCCTTATTTCATCATTTCCTTTTTTTATTAACATTTTGTAATATGTACGTAATAGAGCTGCATTTCCTCGCCGAACGATAGCATCACGTAAACTGAGACGTAAAGAACTGTAGAAAAGAAAGGAGAGTTTAAAGAAAGCGTAGGAGAGATTAGGCACCTAAGACTTCATTAAGTCCAATTCAGTACCGTGAAATTTATTAATTATGGGAGCAGTGACCGAAATATATTCGCTGTAATCACTGCCTAAGATATTTATTTAGTCCACCGATATATTAACTTTTCAAACTTTCAATAAATTTTATAAGATTTAAGAGCTCTATAAATGGTTTATTTCTAAAATCGTTTTGAATTCCCTCGAAATGTATGTATGTATATAATTTAATATAATTTTTATGAATATATTTCAAATATTCATTGTAATATACATTTATACTTCTTTTGGTTACAAAACAAAGAGACAGGAAATAATACTACAACTGAAAGTAATAAACGATATTTTTTATTATACATAGTCTGACTAATACTATGACAGCAAAGAGAATTAAAAGTATTAGTTAGGAGAAAAAGTGACACGACAAATAATACAAAAAGTTATGTAATTACGAAAAGATTCCTGCAGAAGGAGTCGTAAAGTCAGGGTGCCAAGTACTTAGGCCAACATAAAATTCATCTGCTCAGTACGTATTTGTCCTTCTAAAGAACCAAAAGCTAAAAAAAAACACACAAGCGCAAATAGTGATCGACTGACACTAGTCGATTTTGTATATGAATACACTGCACTATGGTTCAGACTACCATTTTATTTGGGCAAGACTATTTTAAAGCTAAGTTCTGTACCGATTCTAATGAAACTTTGTAGAAACATTCGCTACTCGTCACAGTTCTTTTTAAGAGCTAGAAATGTAGGCGGTACCACAACTATTCAAGGTAAATATTGTTTTTAAACTTCTAATACTTAACCGAATCTTATACAACTTTGCACACCCGTTAAGAACCGCTTAAAATGCAATATTATGACTAGAAAAATGGGCAGTGCCAATGGTGTGTCAGTTGTGCATAAGGCCAAACATTTTTAAAACAACGCAAAAATAGTAATATGTAAGAGATATAGAGATTTTTCTTATTTTTCGCAGGAGAGTATTTTCCTGCCCCGGACCTGGGCAAGATTTTGATATATAAGCAAAATTCCTCTGAAATGTTCTCTTGAAAACTTTTTATTCTTTTATTTAGCCGAACAACTACTTAAAAAAAATTCAGATTCTAAATTATCTCAAGAAACGAACCCTAATTAAAAAACCAATACTCCAATTCAATAACTTCTGGAAGTATTATGCTGACAACTGGTGAAAACTTTTTTAAAAGCTTATGTTAAAAAAAGCGTTTTTGTGGATTGTTTTTTTCTTCTCTTAAACTAATCTTAACATTATTATCTTTCTTTTTCGTGATATTTTTTTTAGCTAATAACTGCAGGTAAAATCTTAAACAAATCCTGTTTTCCAATTACAAAAAAGTTAAACTTTGGTGGCTTATAATTTTTCGATTAATTAATGTTAGCAAAAACAAAATACATTTTAAGTTGTTTTGAATTATGAACTTTTACCGCCGGTTCATTAATTTCGAACATAAATGTTCGCATAGAATTTTATGTGGAAAATATTTTTAAATCTGATTAGACTGCACCAAAACAGAAAAAAAAAATTGTTTTGGCCAAAGAAAGTGGCCGTCTGAACAATAGTGCACTGTAATAAAGCACAAATCAAATAATTATCGAATATAAACAACTTGAAAATTTATGTCAGTGTAAAAGAAACAGAAAACATCGATAACATTTTTCTGAATCGTTTGACAGTTAACATGAATATTTAATATTTACGTAAGATAGTTAATTTAGTAGTAAAAAGTTACCGACAATCCCAGGGTTAAAATATAAACGCAATTTCTGCTAAGTTTACATGAGAGGTGTTAATATTTGTTTCTACAAAGGCAAACAAGTTATTCAAATGAGTTCTATATGGGTACTAAAATGTACTATTTCTAAATCCCGAAAATACCGGGATTAAAAAATTCAAATCCCGGGATTCGGGATTCGCTGAATCGGGATTTCGGGATTGGCATCCCTAATAAAAGCTCAACATCTCTCCAAGTCGATAATCCTATGTGTTCGATACCATTAACCGTAGAACGCATAACAGGGTACCCTTGTGTCCACAAGCAACTTTAAACGTTTCTAGCTGTAGTACCAATCAATACAAATAGAGTATTGAAACTTCAGATCTAGAAAATTTAAGTCCGTTTGAGTCGTTTTATTGCCCATTTATGAAATTGTGTTTAGCGGTTCCATAACTATTAGCTTCCAAAAATGACACCTACGCAAACACATAACTGGGGTACTCGTGTACCCAATAGTTTTATATGAAAAAATGAGCAAATAAGAGGCTGTTCAAAGATCTTTTTAATCAAATATATTAAACTATCTAACTACTTATTCTAAATTTTAAATTAAAGGATTCTAAAATAAATATATTTTTGTGAACGTAAAAATTACAATATGTATATTGATTTGTAGCCTGGCTTGATTTTTTTGTTGTAGTGTTTAATAGACAATTAAAAATTGTATCAAATATAAAGAAATATTTAATTTATTTGTTATATTTTTAATAAAGGGTTTTAAGTCAAATATTCTTTGCTGTGAAGCTGAAAATGATTAAAAAACTCGACAGGCTTAAAATAAACATAAAAAAGACAAAACTAGTGCGAATTGGGACAAACATCACAAAACATCTTAACATTAAAGGTATTAACATTGAAAGTGTCGAGTCTTTCTGCTGTCTTGGAAGCGTTATTACAATAAGCGGTGGATCTAAAGACGATTCCCTCGCTCGTATAAGCAAAGCAAGGGTAGCTCTCCAGTCAACGCACAAAATATGGCGGCCAAACAACATCAGTCACAATAGAATACTCCGTCTATTTGCAGGAAGCGTAAAATCAGTATTTTTGTATGGCTCTACAACATGGTGCAACACACAGGTCAATCAAGCATATAGCCCAACACGATATCAACAAACGAACTATTTGCCATCACAAATAATAGACCAGCAGAAGAATAAATAAAGAAACGTAAGTGGAAGTGGATTGGACATATTTTAAGAATTCCTGAAGCGATATTACTGAAACTGCACTCATATGGAATCCCCAAGGTCATCGAAGGCCAAAAAGACTTCGCATAACATGGACTAGATATGTAAAACAATAATATGAAGCCCTTAACAAAACATGAAGCCATCTTACTTACGATCGAAGAATAAGAAAATAATTTGAAATATTTATTTTTGGACCCATATAAATATAATAAAAAAAGGACATATATATGAGGGGCTTAAAACACAAGGGATTTAAGTGACTTTTTAAAAAATTTAGATAAGGTACTGATATACCCTTTTTGTTCCAAGCGAAACAGGTATTTTAATGACAAATAATATAATTGGCCGCCATATCTCGTTACCGAATCAGAATTCCACATTCACCTCTTGTGTTCTGAACTTCTCTTACTCATTCCATATGTAATCTCAATTTAAAAAAAGTACTTAAACCCCTTGTGCTTTAGGTCCCTAATATATATATAATAATATAATTGCATAGCTTTCCCACAACAATAAATTTCAGTGTTTTCATTTAAAAAATTGGGATTATTAGCACATCATTAATAAATGAACTAATTAATAAAATATTTCATTCCCAAAAATAATTTTTGATAATAAATTTGCATGTGCCCGGCAAATAAAAAACTGAAATGGCAAGCTGCTTTATTTAAGTAACTTGTTTTTTTTAATTTTTGTTTTTTCTTTCTATCCTCTTACAACTACAATTTGTGTTGGAAAAAACCCAGCCAATTGTAGGGGAATGTAAGAAAGAAAAAATTGACGGTTTATTGTTGTGACTTTGTTGAAGCTTTGATATTGTTACATTTAAGACCAGAGTGTTTTAAAATTCTTATTCACTTTATGGTCTTACTTGTATAATATTTCTAGCTTTTCTAAAGTATTTGGAAAAAGTTTCCTGACGAGCTGGCCTAAGCAACCAGCGAAATGCGCATAGGAACTAGCTTTCCCACAACAATAAATTTCAGTGTTTTCATTTAAAAAATTGGGATTATTAGCACATCATTAATAAATGAACTAATTAATAATTGCATGTTTCATTAGCTTGAAATGGCTTTTTTTGTCAGCAGAAAGTAGACCTCTAAACCGGAAACTCCCCCTACGGTTTGTAAGCGATTATTTTTAATTTTCATAGCAAAAATCTGCTCCTTTTACAGAACATTTTTTATTGGGGACTTCCATACAACTATGGGGCTTTTTAAGTCTTTGTCCTCGAAATAATTTATTTAATAGGCTTGAGGATTCCTTCAACTTTTAATGAAATTATAGTTCTAGCAATTATTAGGTACAGAGTCTGATTTTTATTATCTGGGCTTAAAGCGTCAATTAGTTGTCTACTAGTTAATGGAACTGATAATTTTTCTAACCCAACATTTTCTACTTTTCAACTTTGTAAAGTCCTGCTTTACGTTTTTTTCTTTCATTGTTTTAGATTTGAGTTTATTTTCCATTTTTTATTCGCTTTTTTATTATTATTTTCCGTCAAAAGGTCTTTAATGTTTTCTCCCTGGGAGTTGCTTTAATTTCTTTTTATACAAAGAATTTTTTTTTTGTTGTTGAATGTATTTTATCACCGAAATTTTCACATCATAAACTTTTTTACACATCAGCGGTGATGTTATTTAGTGACTAAACTTTTTCCTTTTTTTCATTTATTTGTATTTTTTTTGTTTTTGTGCGGCATCAAGTTTTATTTCATTTATTTTGTTGAAACGTAAATGCGAAGAAGAAAAAATAATTTCTTTTTTATTTGCAAGACAAATGGAAATTAAAAAATTCTTTGGGAAATTGGGAAACAAGAAACTGGCAATACATAATCATATAAAGAATGTTAATAATAGTAAAATTGTAAAAGATGAGTTGGAGAAATAGCAAATTGCAAGAAACAAAAGTAACTTTGCAGTATAAATAGTACGCAATAATTATTTAGTTTGTTTGTAGTCAAAGCAGGGGAAAATGATAACAATATCCTAGAAATTTGCATAAAAAAAAACATTACGATAATTTAATAGTCAATACAAACAACAATTGATGACAAAAGTTGAAAATTGCAATTCAATGTATTTTAGTCTTTACTTGCAACATTTGAATTTTAAATACTTTTTTCTCTATAAATATTAATTATTAGAGGCAAATTAAATAAATAATGTCACTTTGATATTTCCATATGAATTCATATTATTTATATCCATAGATTACATAGATATGAAACTGGCTTGTCAAAAACCTAAGCCTGTCGTTAAAATTTTTTTTATCATTGTGTTATATTCCCCATAGTATATTCCCCACATTCCCAGCAAAAACAAGCAAAAGGTCGGAAAAATAATATTGATTTTATCTGAATTTTATTACGAAATTCACAAAAAGTTCTCTTTTTTTTAATGCTATTAATTTTGAATGATATTTAACCATTTTGTAGAAATATAATATTTCAGAATGGGTTTAATTAAATATCATTATTAATTTCACATCAAGCTTTACGGTTTGCTTGGAATATATCACCACTTTAAAGATATTTACCTAATTATAAAAAACAAGTGAGAAAGTCCGACTACATAATACCCAATACCATTAACAAATTTTCGAGAGTGTACCCTATTTGGGACTAATGTTCAATTATGAACAAAATTATGTTATTAGTTTAAGATTCATACGAGTTTTTTGTGCCGAATATTATCTAGATATCTACATCTGAATAAAATTTTTGGAAAGCCCCCTCTTCACGTAGGGTGGAGTGAGTATACTTACTGGTTAACATTTTTCCAGATGAGACTTTGGTCAACCGCTGTTTTTTAAAGATATAAATATTTTGTTGTACAAGCTTGAGATATAGATCTCTGTTTTACCCAGAGACACGCCCAAAGAACACAACACGCATTCGATCAACCCACGGAAAACTTAAAAACGTGAATGTGACTTGTTTTTCTTCCGGTTTCTCTACGTTTTAATATGATAAGAAGAAAATGCAAAAAAATAAAATTTCTTTACAAAAAATTGTAAAGAATCACACAAAAAAAAAAAAAAAAAATATTTGTCAAAAAATTGAGGTGAACATTTACAAGTGTGTTGAATTCACACAGTTCTTATAAATGTGAAGGGGTAAATATATATATTTTTTAAATTTTAAGGGAGTTTCATATCTATGTAATCTATGTTTATATCTATTTTAAAGATTGCTGGTAATGTGCTGGGAATTTAGCTTCTTTTACAAATATTTTTAATATTTCATAAAATATCCATTTCATGCTTGACTTCTTTAAGTTTACCTGGTGTTATTTGAACTGGTTTTAAATAAATATAAAATATTTTGTAAAGAAACAAATACAAATAGACTAGATACATTTTTGTTTGTGCATGAGCATGTGTTTAAAAATAATATTAACAAAATGGAATATTCAACACTAAAGTCAAATATTATTTACAATATTTGAAGAATTTACAAAAAAAATATTCTTGTACAAATACTAAACAACACTTAATATTTAAATGCACAAATACACACACACACATATGCGCATACACACAAACGTTATATGAATATACCCTTAATGCATATGTTGTTGTGTATACCTATATAAATAAAATATTTATTAAACAAAAGATACACTTCAATAGTTATGCTTAATATTCTCCTTTACTTCAGAATTAGTTACAAACAAATCGACAAACGTAAGAAGAGAGTAAAAGCTTTTTTAAATGGTCTGCTTGTAAATTAAATTCCTTAAAGATTCTTTGATTTTGTGGATATTCGAAGGTGTCCAATTGGATGTGTTAGTGTGGATAGTTACATTTGTTTCTTCGCTTTTGTCTTAATGCCAAAAATTATTTCAAATTCATTTGTATGATATTGGGAGTGTGTGAGTAAATGTGTATTTTATATTTAGACACATAAATCTTCGATAAAAAAATGCATCAAGGCAACAACTCAAATATCTGTATATAATATTTTGTTGGTTTTAATAAATCGTTTTGTTATTTGTTTCATTGCCAATGTTTTTAATAAAAACATAAATCACTTTTTCTCAATATTTTTGTTTTGTTTTTGGTTTCCTTATCCAATTTTACGATACAAAATGTTGTTTCTCTAATATTTCTAGCAGGGTGTTGTTTTTTTTTCTGTATCCATTTGAGAAGAAATTGTTTATCACTCATTCATACATACAGGACACTTACACTTACTAGGACAGAAACTTAGATATGGACTAATACTAATCTACCTTGTAAGTGTTGTTGTTATTGTTTTAGCCAATAATAGATGGTAGAAACCGAGATTTATTTAACTTTTCTCCAGTCTTTGGTTTGTTTTTCCTTTTGCTTTTTATTGGAATGTTTTTTACTTCTAAATGTGTTTTAAATGTTTTTTCTATTGTATCATTTTTTGTCCTCTTCTTAAATGTCATGTAAAGATTTATAAAAAGATAAAGCTTAAATAAATGTTTATTTAGGTTTGTTTTTGCTTTTGTTGAGATCTTTAGGAAAAAGACTAAATACTAGAACAATTAATAAGGATTCATTTTAAGTCTCTTGGTTTTGTATGTGTGTGTGTGTATGTGTATGTAATAAATATGTAAATATGCTGAAGCATTAAGTAACTTTGAACCGAAGTTGCCAGAATATGTATCAACGTTAGTTTTAAAAATCTATTTTTTATGGATCAACAATTCTTCATATCATATACAACCTGCCGTTAGTTAAAGGTAGGATTGTGTCGGACGTATAATAAGTTTTTTTTATTTCAACTTTTCTTTAGCCTACCCGGTAGGATGGACATGCCATTAACATATTGCTCACTTTAGTTTAACGCAAAGTTGTTAAGTGAATAACTTTTTATACGTGAAGCAAAATTCTACCCTTACCTAACGCCAAGTTGTAATAATGACCCTAAATGTAATAAAATATATGATTCAATAATTTTTGAAAAATAGTTTATTACTGTTTTCAATTAAATATTATGCTATAAATTTATTTAGAATATCGTTAATGTATGGTATGCCTAAGTTGTGTGTATATTTTTGTTTGTATGTAATATTATTAATTTGTCAGTGCAGGAATTTTGTGTTCTAATACATTTATATGTATGTAAAATTTATAAATAGAAACTCTGCATGTACCTAAAGGAATTTATATAAAAAAATATGCAGGTATTTAGCAAAATTTAAATTTATTTATAGAATTAAAAAATTTACTTAAATTTTATTAAACGCACCAAGTGTACTATTCGTATCAAGTGTACTAAATATACCAAAAATAACAAATGTATTTAGTGCACTTATCTATTCTACACAAAAAAAAATTGATTTTAGCTAAAAAATTTGTGATATTAATTAAATTTGCTCTAACAAACAAATTAATAGTGTCAATTAAATATTTTCTTTAATAACAACATTTTCTGCGGTAATGTTTTTTAATTCACTTGAATAAATTTTTAATAAAAACTGATTTTATTTTTGATTAATGGTTTTATTTATATAAAAAAATTTTTTGCTTAAAACCTGAATTTGTAAGAAATTACTCAGATAACTCTTCGCCATTCCATACAGTGCATTTTGTATCGGTGTAAACATCCTCAGATATTTTAAAAATTTATAGGAAATATGGGTACGTTCGTTAATGCATCACTGCGCTGCATCAGAAAAGCAAACTTTTTTAAATGCCGATAAAAAATTATTTTTATTTTTTTTTATGGTATGGCTATTATTTTTGTAGAGTATTTGACAATTTTTTAGACCGCATCTACTTCACTGATAGATATATAAACATTTGAAATCACTGATGCAGCGCAGTGATGCATTTACGAACGTACCCTATCAATTGATTTCAATTTATATATTGGTGATTTTTTTTTTGACACTTTTTCGTAGGCTGCTTTGAAGTCAACAAAAAATACATATACCTTTTGCTTTTCACAAAACTTTATATTAACGATATCAGCCTGATTGAATATATTGTCAATTGTTGAATATATTTTCGATAAAGAGCTTGATATTCTATTAAAACGTCATCACAATGGACCATATTGGTCTCTGGGTGAAGTCCTTTCTACCTTCTCTTAAAACTTGCTTCTCTTCCACCCAGTTATATAACCTGTTGTTTAAAATTTCCATCATAATTTTCGCTAAGGTGTTCATTAAGGAGGTACCTCTGTAGTTTTCTGGCATATTCGGATCTCCTTTTTTGAATATAGGAAAAACCACTGTCTTGCTAAAAACTTCCTTCATTTGACCATCATTAAACATTTTAATAAAAGAATTTAACAGGCGCATTTGGAACTCTTCCGACGAGTTTATAATAAACGCGTCTGTGATTCCATCCTTCTTCGTGTTTTAACACATCAAGTGTAAAATTTGAATCGAGTTTATCGTCTTTGATAAGTATTGGCACATACATAAACTCATGTAAAGTATGCGATTGGTTCAAAAGTTTGCTGAAGTAATTGTTAAAGGCAGCTGAAGAAATTTGATTGCCAATTGCATAACCATTGTCTACTATCATTTATGGAATTTATTTTGATATATTCTGTTTTTTTCAGGTTAGTTTCTTAATTAGCTACTTGTTTAAGCCTTATACTTATTAAAACGTTCCAAGCATTAGCTCTGGCGTTATTGCATTAATAATTGTATCATTTATTTTTCGGTTCAAATTTCCGGTATTTGGGTTCGACTGCAAATGCTTTGATCAATCATATCTTGCAATTCCTCTAAACTAAAGGTATGATTATTTGGATGTTGTTCGATTTTCTTATTTTTGTATTGCAATAGATGAGGTTTTGTATTAAAATCTTTTTTGTAAGTTTTTATTTAAAATTTAGCCATTTTGGTCATGAGAAGTTTGCAAAACTGGGTAAAGTCGTTAGAATATAAACACTGGCACTCTTGTTAGATTATTTATTTGGAGTATAAAATAAAAGTATGTAGTATACAAATTTGTGGTAAAATCTTGTGATTCCAGTTTTTATTTGTATACATACATTTTTATAATGACAAGACCCTCTATAAAATTTGGCATTCAATGAAATTTACATTTATTATTAAAACGTAGCGCATTAGTAATAATTTATAATATTTTTATGATTTACCAGAGACGTAGAGTCATTTCTCTCTGACTATACTTTACATATATTTGTAAAATGTATCCTTTCACAAGACTGGTATATATGATTATTGAAAAATAGAGTTCGAGAGCCAGCCAACGTACATTCTAAAGTTCTCAGTTTAAAAGTAATAAAACCCAAAAGACTTAGTAGTGCTTTTAAGATTAGTAGGGCTTTCTAGATGTAGTTTCTTACTATTGCATGCTTTTTAAATTTTGAATTTTTTTGTATAAATTTATATTAAAAAACATTCCAGAATATTTGCCTTTAAAGTTTTTATAACAAAAATATGTAAATAGAATGCATTTTTTACTCAGTAATAAATTTATTTAAAATAAATTTTGTATCGGTCATTGATCTTTTATTTCCTGTTGTGTTAGTTTTTTGTTGCATCAACAATATTTGTTTGTTTGTATTAAACATTAATCACTTTCAATTTGCTTTTGTTTGATATTTTCATGAAGCGTATGTTTGTAGATGTAGGTGTTAATTTGTACATGTGTATGTGTGTGATTTGTATTGTTCGCTTATTTATGAGGATGTGTGAAAAACAATTAACAGTAGAAAAAAAAAACAAAAATAAGAATTTATGACATTAGAGCATATGCGTTGTCATATAAATTAATTAAAAGCCAATTTTCAATTATGTTTTATTGATTTATTAATAAAGGTGAATTGAAAGCAGATGAGATTTGATATGTGACATAACGTTTTCTAACTTATAGATTTGATTGGAATGTTTTTACGTATTAAAAAATTAATTTAATTTTTCGCTCAAAGAAAATCTAATATCGTTAAATATTTTTCATTAGAAGATTTTCTTTGTTGTGCTTAATTCCCTATTTTTATTCTTGATAAATGCATTAAAATTTATTGTTGGAGGATAAGCTGTTTCCATGCGCGGTTCACTGAGCAGATCATCAGGGAACGTTTTCCCACAAAAGTTTAGAAAAGCCAAATTCCAAATATCAGGAAATAAGACTTCAGAGAGAATGAAAATTAGAAACACTCAAAAACTCTGATTTGCAACGATATCAAAGCTTCAACAAAATACCAACAATAAAATAGTGAGTTTATGTCTTCTTACATTCCCCACTACGTTCGATATTAAATAGTTATGTATGTAAGAATATATTTGAAAATTATGTAGGTATTAGATTATCCCCTTTTTTGACTTTTATTTGAGTAAGGAGTTCATCGATTTTAAAATTTTAGAAGACAAGATTAAAGACTATGTACTTTAATTTAATCCTCAGGAGATTGGGGTGATCATCTTAAAAGGTATTTAATCTTTTGGTGTTGTATCCTCTGGGGAAATCAGGTGCAGCAAATACCTGGAATTCGAAAAAAATTCAAAATTGGACTCAGTAGATCTTTGAGATATTTACGACTTAATTGAATTGAAAATATTGAATTTGACGCCTATCGTGACTAACAAAAGATGTCAACATACACTCATATCTAAACATGAACTAAAATATGTTCAAAAGTATATGTTATAAAAATGAATGCAGAAGGTAATAAATTGTAAGTGAGTTTTAAGGTGGTTACGGCCAATTGCGGCAAGTTCACTTAAAGAATTACGAACTTACAGTATAGCGAACTTGCTGAAATTGGCCGTTAATCAGTTAGTAATTTAAAAAAAAATTGTATAAGTAGAATTTTCTAAAAAATAAATTTTGATCGATAAATTGACATGAATTGTTCAAGTACTTCGTTTTTCGAAATTCGCTATTTCAATTAATCGATTAAATAATGGCGTTAATTGCCTCTATTAATCGAGTGGATACTCTAGTTTATGTGTTGCTATTTAATAAGTGTTAATATATTTTACTTGCATTAAAAAAAAATTTGGTTATTATGAACTCTAGTTAATTCTTTTCTGATATTTTGGTGAAATTTTGCAATTTACCTTTTATTATTTTAAGCTTCACCCATAAGTTCAATAAGATTTATAAGTTTCAATGCTTAAGCTTCTGCAAATAGAGAGTTATGAACTTTGACAGTTGATAGCGTCCTAATCGTTGAAGCTACATCTGTCGAATTTCATTTATTCCGTCTGTTTTGCCAAGAAATTTAAGCTGGCCCAAATATTCATCGACAAATCATCTGCAGCGATTAGGCCCACTTCTGGGTGAATTGATACATCAACAAAGAAAATTGTCGAATTTGGGACGTTACCAATCCACATGAGATGCATTTTATTCTGACAAAGACAGTGCTTAGTGAGGATTATAAGCTGGTGACGTAATCGGTCCATATTTCTTGAAGAAGGACATTTGCTAAGTCATCACCGCCCACGGCGAGAGCTATAGGTAGATGCTTATTAACTAGTTTCGGCTTTATTTGATTCTAGGTACACCAATTCTATGTAGATTAATAGTACGGCGCACACTGTCGTCATTTCATATAACGGGTGGCCATAAATAGAAGGAGTTTTTGCACAACGACAACATTTTGCACACTTATTTTTAGTGATAAGAGATAAAAACTTTCAGCTTGTCGGAGCAAGGATTCGAGTGCTTCCCATATTTTCATATATTGAAATATTGTATACACAGAAAAAATTATCAGTATTTTTTTTATCAATTAAACACATTGCTTGAAAAGAATTTCAATTTAATTAGTTTGATAATTGAATCAATTATTTTTTTAGTTGAAAGAAAATTAAAAATTTAATTTTGATATTATTAACATTTAAGTTAATTATTTAAGTCGTTTTCAAATAAATTTTTAATTAAAATATAAACTAAATAACAAAAAATCTTAATTGACTTTTTTCGTTTAAAATAAAATAATATAAACTTGTAGAATTGTTGTTGGGAATTGTCAAAGCCTGAGCTATATTTAATTAGATCAATTAACACATTGTTTGATATGGCAAAGTTTTTTGATCATTTTTTTTTAAATTAAAAATACCATTTATTGCAAAAAAATATTAAAAAAAATTCCAATTTTTACAATTTAAAGTAATCAATATAATCATTTTGGTAATAGATGCAAAATCAGATGCAAATTGTTTGCTTGATTCTATAAATTTGGTGATTATAAACAATTTTTAATTTTTTCTGTGTAGAGGAGAGAAAAGTTTTGCATTCACTAAATATAACGACATATTTCTCAGTATGGATCCAGGATATGATTAGCTCATAAATGTCTTATTTCGTAAAAAAGTTTAAAACTTTAATAGCTTCTATTTTTAATATGTTTTAACTCTCATGTACCTGGTATATTTGGCATGTTGCGAACACAAGAATCAAGGGCTTTTGAAGCGACCAAATATCCTTTAAAAAAAATAAAATACTTGTTTATAATAATAATAAAATATTTTATTGTAAAATACATACTCTATTTAACTATGGTTAAATTAAAATAAAATTTTTGTCTTACCAAACATCTAAATAAGTTTCAAAACATTGATTTCATATTGCTGAGTTTGGAGCAATTTCTTTAAAATTTAGAAATAAAATTATTATATTTTCCCTATCTGCACACATAACTTTTTTCCAAAAAAACAAAAAAAAAAGTTTTACTTTGAATCATTCATTGAAAAAATAGCGTCGCTGAAAGACAATATAACCCATACATTCATCCACCCAGCGAAACTGTGAAACCCCTTTACACGACGTTATATTCCATTCAAAACGGCATCAAGAGGTCTTTCGAATGAATAAAAAATGTCGCCGATATCTTACGCAGTCATAATTTGTATTATTAAAATTATAAGATGGAAAACACATTTTATTTCTTTATGAAACACTTTAATGTTATTTTTATCAGCATTTTGTATTTCACATTAACACTTGTTCATAATCTTTTCTAATATCTTATAACATGTCGGTGTGTGTATAGCGTTGTCTATGTATGTTTGTATGAGTGTACATAAAGCATAAATTCAATTACTGTATTGTTGTACTAACAACAAAAAAATTCATTTTAATTTATTGCAATTTAAATACAATGAAATTTGCTGTTCGAAAACAACAATATTTAAAATAAAACAAAATGTTTATTTTCTCTTTTCTTCCAAGAACACACACACATGTCTAACACTTTAAATATATATGTTGTATATAGTTACTAGAAAACTTTAATAACAATTCATAAAACTAATACTGATTATAGTTAAAAAATATTAGTTTTGTAGACAAAAAAAAAAAAAAAAAAAAAAAATACAAAAATAAAATTTAAAAATTTTAAATTAGCATGAATGGGTGCGTATGAAAAAAATGAATTCTAAAATAAATATTACTCATACGCCCATTTGAATTGTAATAATTAATTTGAAAATTAAACTTAAAAGTACTTTAAAATAAAACTTTTAATTTATTTGATCTAAGAAAAAAATATTAAATATAAGTTGACATTTTGCTACTTGAATATTCAATCAGAAAATAATCCTTTAAATAGAAAATTAAATATTTACTTTAAAAAAACATTTTTATATACTTTCAATTACTCTCAGTTTGTATTCTTTTACATAAGACTTTTACTGTTTTATTTTGTGCAAAAAGTAATTGAAATATGGTGAACAGCATTTCTTATTTTTTTTTGTTCTTTTAAATAAAAAATGGAATATATTTTTTGCTTGAGGTTGAGGTGTTTGGATAAATATTGGCGATAGTAATTGCAAAACAATCGTCTCTAATCTGGACAATAACAACTTGGGCACGTTAAAATAAAATCAAATTATATATATATTTTTTTTTGTACTTTCTTTTTTCTGTATAAACAATGAAATTGTTGGTCGCAAAATAATTAGTTTTAGACAGAGTTTTTTCAATGTTTGTTAAATAAAGTAACATGCAATTTTATAAAACTCGAATAACTTAAATTACAGATTTATTTCATTGTACCCCATTGTTTGACGGCCTTTTTGAACTTGATAATATCGCATTGTTTTTTTTTTTTTACTTTTTACAAGCTCAGGCTGGGTTTTTGAGATATCAGTTAAATTAAGTTTAGTTAATCTGGAAACAAGTTTTTATACAAAATTTTGACGGAACAGTTTAGTTTGGCTTAAAATGTTGGATTTTAATGAAATTATAAATATAATTTTTCGCCGGAAAATCCGAGTTTCAAAGTACGTAAAACTAAGTTTAAACTTAATCCATATCTCAAAAACCCGGCCTCAGTGAAATTACTGAGTCAGAAAATTATTCTTTAATTGAAAACTACTTTTGTTTTGTAAACAAAAAATGATTCAGTATACAGTGGGGAGCATAAATGAATAATGTTTGTACTATGTGCCCATACACTTTTTCACGGCTTAATGTATTGGTTAACTAATGGGAACTTATACAATTTTTTTACATATGACAGTGTTTAGTATTTAATAAAATAATTAAGAATTCAAAACCAACAGAATCAACTTTTTCGAAAAAGAACCAACATAACAAAAACAACTCGCATGTTGTAAATTTTCCATCATACAAAAACTTTAGGGAGGGAGATTTTATTTCAATATTAGGACCAAAGACCGTTACTATCAAATACAGTTTCTCCGCGTTTTAGCATCTCGACCACTTTTTCAAATATTTTAGTTGGAATATACTTCCGTCCGCGCTGACTCCGCTGCCAAATCACGCCCAAATCGGTTGGGGTTGATTGGTATTGTTAATCGGATAAAGCTTCGAAAGTTTGAGCTGGCCATTGTCTACGACTGCATCAGTAAGTAATTTTGTTCGCTTATCCATTTTTTCACGATCATAGACGTGTGAACTTTTAGCTACAAAATCAGTCTTCTTTTCCCCTAGCTCCGTTGATTCTTTGCTTCACCATGTAATGCAAACCGACCCACCGTGCTCCACTATTTTCTTTACATGGTGTTTCTGAATTCTCTCCCTAAATCAATAGATGACTGGAAACGTGTAATCTAGTTAAAAGAGTCTATATTAAATCGTTGTCAATACGATAGTAAACAATATTAATGGTAAACAATATTGTTCGCGTTTTAGTGGAACAAACATCCAAACTTAAAAACATACGAACTTTCTCATATATACAGCCATGTCACAGAGTACAATTCCGTTCGGAATGATTCCGTTCGGAATTGAAGAAAACATATTTGTTTATTGATAGAAAGTATATTTTGATGGGTTTTTGGTCTTTGACATACAGAAAACTCCCATACCGTTCATGAAAACAAAAATGGTTTCATTCCGCAAAGTTTTTTCGTAATTTTCTGAAGCACCAAAATACGGAATGAATTCCGTTTCCGAACGGAATTGTACTCTGTGACATGGCTGATAATATTTCTAGCTGAGCCCGGCGAACGTTGTCTTACCCTCAATTTTTTTTTACCCTTACCTAATATTTGGGAGGATTTCCTCCTATAGATTGGGTCACCATTATTCTAAGAGAAATTTAATTTTCCGTAATTTAAAATTGATTTTTTTAATGGAAACTTAAATTTTTCACAATTTGTTAAAGGAAAATTTTTAATATTTTGACAATTTTTTTTCGAACGTCCATAAAACAAATTGTCATGAGGAAAGAAACATACATTAGGTGTGTTTATTTAGAAAAAACATTTGCTTATTTTCACTAATTATTTACTAGTTAGTGTTAACGTACTCTAAAAACTTGCAACGAGAGAGTGAAAAAGAGCATACTAGTTTGAGCATAGTATACAGCTAGTATGCCGTCTCGAGAGAGCGTTTTCAATTTTTTAGTTAACCCCTCACACATATAGGTTCTGTGTGAACAAAACAAACCAACATTTTAAAATATCATATTTTAATTAGTATTGTGGTTATTTTGTTGAACTATTCATGGTTTTTAATCCAAATTTTTACTATTTTTAATTAGGCTTAAGTTCATTAAATTTAATTTTCATTAAATTATTTTTATGAAGAAAGGAATTTTACAACATGGAGAATTAATTAAAATTGTTATTGATAATTTTCATTCTTGACTGACCTGGGATTCGAAGCCAGGCTGGCTGGCGTGTGATTCGAACCCAGGCGGCTGGTTACCCTGACATGTTTCGACCTCAACCACTAGGTCTCCTCAGAGGGATTTGCCGTCTTACACTCGCAGCCATCGATGACTGCTGACGTCAGTAGTCAAACATCAATCCTTAAACCAAATTGTATTTTAACCTTTGGTAGATCGAAATTTGCTTTTTGAATGATTATCCATTTTTAATTGATCTCACATGTTTTCCTTACTTCTGTTTTTTCGTACTTTTGTCAAGAATTCTTCTTGAAGTCCGAATCCCTCTGAGGAGACCTAGTGGTTGAGGTCGAAACATGTCAGGGTAACCAGCCGCCTGGGTTCGAATCACACGCCAGCCAGCCTGGCTTCGAATCCCAGGTCAGTCAAGAATGAAAATTATCAATAACAATTTTAATTAATTCTCCATGTTGTAAAATTCCTTTCTTCATAAAAATAATTTAATGAAAATTAAATTTAATGAACTTAAGCCTAATTAAAAATAGTAAAAATTTGGATTAAATATCATATTTTAAATTATTCACAATGGGTACGTTCATAAGACGTAGCTGTTGAGCTAAACTGCTAGAAAACTGTTGACAACTGTTGAGCCGAAAATTTTCGTCTTAGAAACGGCATTATGAGTATAATGCAAAATTAACAGCTGATAAACATAAACAATTGAAAAAAAATAAAGGTTGAGGTTGAGCACAACATGTTGACTTCAGGTAACTACAAAATTTTATGATGGAATAAATGGCCTCAAATACCCAACTAAACGGTTACACAACAGTTACGCCTTATGAACGTGCCCAATATAACACTTTTTGCTTAATTTTATGATACAAAAACATAATTAATAACTTTTTCCTACACATTTTGTTCATATTTTTATTTTACACAAACTATAAATTTTTAATTCATTTTTTTGTCTCAAATTTTTTTCTGTTGCCAGCAGAGTAGTATTTTGTGGTATGAAAAAATGTATGAAATCTTAAATTATTTAAATTTTTTCCGATCTTGCAGAACAAAAATTAAGCAAACATTGTTTTATAGTTTATAAATAATATAAAAATGCATCGAATTAAGAAAATTTTATTTACAAAATTTTTTTTCCCACATTCCTTACGATTTTATGCAACTATGTTTAGGAGTGAAAATACATAGTTTTAAACACTAATACACTTAAAAAAATCTTACTAATATAAACATCTACTAGGTACCTTGACATTTGATTCAAAGAGTCGGCATACTAGTTGTATACCATGAATTTAAGAGATAAAAAATTTGTTGAAAATTTCTTATAGTAAAATTTATAACTAGCAAGAATTATTCAACCAGCTGTTTTATGTTTTTGTTTACAAAAGAAAATAATTGTCATAATATTAAAATAAAAAGTTTTTAATAAAATGAAATATTTTTTCTTCTAAAACTTAGAAACAGTATTCTTGCGCAATTATTTGAAAACAAATGAATTTATTAACAAATAATATTGTATCTTACATCTGAATAGTGTCGATAATCCTAACTTGCTAGTTTTTGCTGGTAAAGCGTTCATTAACTTTTTATTTTTTGAGTAATTTTAAATTTACTCTCTCGTTGCAAGTTCCTGCTAGTTAAGTAAATGAACACACCTATTATGAGTTTAGGTAAAATGTCTCAGCAAGTATGAATATCTCAATAGCATAACCATAGCGCCACATATCGGGCCCATTCATACATACCATCTGAAGTGTCGGCAAATTAGACTAAAATAAAGAATTTTGTTAAAAACAAAATTTAACAGAAAACTTATTTTTGTTTAATAAATATATTTTGTGAAATTCAGTCAAATCGTACCATAAATTAAAAACACTAAAATGCCACGACAACAGCGCCAGATTTCGGGATTACACTTAAGAGAAACCTGGTTCCAGACTAAGCTAATTTATTGCCCAAATTAAGTGTCAATTAGTCTGGCGGCTCTTGGGTTTTGGGAACACGTACCCGGCACAAAAGTTTTAATATATAAAGATGTTTTTCTCTTCCTTATACACGATAATTTTTAACGTTTTGTTTTATTTTATTTATTAAGGCATGAAACTCAAAAACGCATAAAAGAAGTACCAATCTCAATCCCCTAATATCAAAACCAATATGCGCCTCCATGGACAGAGAACTCAAAGAACTTGTATTGCATTAAAAGTTTTAATTTTGTGCTACAAGACTATAATCATGTACTCACTTGTGGTCCCCACTTTACATTGTTAGACGTTTAAGAAATTAATACCTCAAATTTATTCCAAATGTATTATTCTGCAAAATAATATTTAATAATTTTAGTGAAATTCGTTAAAAATTTTTACCCGAAGAGTTTATTTCTTCGGTCTGGATGATAAAATTAAACTTTAATATTTCGTTGAAGAAAAAAACTGTAAAATCAAAATAAATATTTTGATTTTTTTTGCAATAAAGCGGTGGTCATGTCATTGTTGTTTGTTTTTTCTTCACCAAAAATATAAAAAAATAAAAAATAAAAAAACTTCAATGTTTTGCTAATAACTGAAGCGTGTAACAAAGTGCAACTGCTGAAACTGTTTAAACGTCAGACAAACCGTAAATGTTTGTTTAGAGGAATTTTACAGTAAATTTGCATATTGAATGAAATTGTGCGGCAAAATTGCTGTGTGGTATGCATGTTGAACAAATATAATGTTGCAATAAGAATGAATTTTAAACAACATGTTTCTATCTACATAAATACATACGTATGTATGTGAGTATGTATATTTAGACACACTGGTTGTGTTAACTAAATTTAGAGAAAACTTCATATTTTGATGTTTTAAGTGTGGATGGAATTGTAGTTAAAATAAACATATTTTTAATAAATTCAGACTATTTTTAATAATTGTTTTTTTTTCGTTTTGTTTTAAATTTTTTATTATCTTTTGTTATTCTTTAGTCTTCAAATGGAATTTTTAATTTTGTTGTAACTTTTTTCAAATACATTTTCATAGAATTTTCTTTTACTTTTTCTTCTTCTCAAAATCTCACTTGGTTATGTGATTTTGGTGTTGTTGTTTTGCTAGAGTCTTTATCTTATTTGTATATAAAGGAGGAATAAAAAAAAAAATTCTGTAGCCTGTAGGCATTTTTGTACTAAAGAGTTTACATACAGTACATAAGAGCATCTTTTACTTATTCATCTTGATGTTCTTTATACAACAAGCAGAAGCAGCAGAAGTATTTAAATACACTTAAGCACCTTTTTTTCTATTCTTAACAAGAAAAACGTACAAAAGACAGCACAAACTGAAAAAAGTGTTGAATATGAAGACTTTCTTTATATGTTAACGTATGAAAACATGTTGTTCATCAGCACCACTGACACTGGCAACAGCAACGGCATCTGTTGTAGGAGTATCAGCAACATAAAAGGGTTTATTGTTGACAATATAAATATAATCATATTTTCTTTAAGTAGCAGATAACATGAATTTAATTTGTATCTCAATACAGTTTTTGTGCTGTGGGGAAAATATGATTTAATCATAATCACATCAAATAAAAAAAGGTGTTGAGTCAATTTGAGTGCTTTAATTTAGGAAACAAAACAAAACAAAACACTCTAATGCACACATGTTAACGGTGAATCTAAAAAAGGTGTAATGAAGTGATTATCTGTTAATTTAAATTATGCCATAAAAAAATCTTTAAAGTACAAAGGAAGGAAAAGAAGTACTTTGTAGTTTAAGAAGGGAACTGGCTTATCTGGGGCTTAGAAAATTGTTATAATGTCAATGTGTGGAAGAAAATTATCTATTTCTTAGAAAATTATGTTTGCAATTTATAATTTAAGTTTTAATAAAATGTTTGTTATTTATTAAATATATTTTCTGAAGATATCTTAAGACTTGGTTGACATAAATTTGTCGAAATAATTTTTATTTGACCTAAGCCAATAGATTTAAATACTCAAGACATGGTATCCAACCAAAATTACATAAATTTTTGCAAAAATGTACTATCCGAAAAAGTGCATCATTTTTAATGCTCGCAGTTTAAATTATTATATTGCCCCTCAAACCCCTATAGTGATTAAAGGATTAAAACAACTTGCTCTATGTAATCTGTATTAAAATATTAATGTTGGCCTGATTTTAAAAACAGGTACTTAATAAAATATCTAAAAAAAAACAATTATCTACTTTTGTTTTGTTGGATAGGTGGCCCATTGTTCCTTATAGGAACCACAGGACATAATAATAATATAATAATAATAATTTTGTTGGATATGTTAGACTTAAAATTGTAACACAAAGGGCACTAAATGGTGGATCCAAGAGAGCAGTGCTTGATTGATGCTAGATCTAAAATTAAAATTAAAGACTTAAGATAAAAAAAAAAAACATATCAAAATAAACATTTATTTCTGTCTAAAAACTAATAATTAGTATTTTCCCGCTAAAAATATCATGAATCAAATAGGCCGGTTATCTTGTATTCTACTTTTTACATAAATAATTGCTAAATTATTTAAAATTTTTTAGATGTTTAGCAACCTTCATATAATTCAATTATTTAAAAATTAAATTATAAAATATCACCTGAAACGTGACTAAAAAGACCAAAATAAATAAATTAACAGCTTCATTAAGACCACGAAATATTAATTAAAAAAACCTAAACAAATCATAAATTAACCGAATAAAACGTGATGTTTAAATTTTGGTGGCCAAAATACAATAAATAAAAATAATTTGCCAACATCCTGCTGGTCAGGACTCCTCAATTCTACACGAATGTCACAACATTTGTTAAGAAATTTTAAAGAAAAAAAAAAAAAAAAAAAATATAAGATATACATTATAAATTCAAATTTTAAGATTTTATTATTTTCCTTAAATGTATGTGTATGTGTGTGTGTGTGCGATTGTTTAAATGTGTTAAAAATTACAAATTTTTTTCTCTGCACTTTTTCCCAAAATGACAAATAGAGTCTTATTATGAATGTAAAGTACAAATTTGAACAACTGCCAACAAACCAATGAATAAAAGAAAATGATGAAAGAAAAAAAGCCGAAAGCTTTTATATTTCTTTTAAACATTTTGTTTAAAGCAAAAAGTATTTTGATTCTAGTGCCAAAAACACTTAACTTAAACAAACTCCTACATTTAGCCTTCTTTAGATTGAAATATTCATACAAATAAACACTCACAAACATACATACATACTTTATTATATGTATGCCCTGCAGACAAAGTAACTAGTATTTCGCTAGATATATACCGTTTCGAATTTACTTTAAACTAGTTGCACTTTTGATTTTTTTTCAAATATCAAACTATCGTATTTAACGTTGAGTTGCCATCGAAGCCCAACTTGTTTTTTTATGCAGTTTTATAATTGCTTACATTTATTTGCTTTATTTATATTTTAAATATTAAAGGAAAAATTAAATTTTAGTGTTCCCCTGAATATTTTTTTCATACGCTTTCGCTTTATAGCCCAAAGCAGAGCGGCAGTGAGAAGGAGGTTTATACATCATATGTATTTTTTTTAATAATTCTAATCACTTATCTGCGGAACCATAGAAAAATAATATTTTTACTTACTTAATTTCGTGTTACATACGTTTCACTTTTGTTTTATTCCCTTTTGTTTACGGAAGAATGGTCCGATACGGTTTTTGCCTTCATTCTATTCTAAAAATTAGCTGTATTAACTTAATAATCTTAACAAATACAAAACGGGAAATTTTCCTTTTTTTTAGTCGAAATTTCATCAATTTTGTCATTGTTGTTCTCGAAGCAACTAGTAATAAACTGGTCCAAAACAATACAAGTTACGAACTTAGCTGCAGGGTATATAACACAGACTATAATAATATGAGAAAAAGCGAAAACAAAAACAAGAACAACTAACGAAAAAATTCCATCTTAAAAAAAAAATTGTAATTGTATGGTTTTATGAAATAAACGCAAAAAGGTTTAAATTCAAATCAAAACTTAATGATTTGGAAAATTTGTTTTAGAGATTGTATGATGGTTTCCTTTTTCCTTGTTTACACACATACATGGCCATACTCACAGCATTGAAAAGAAACCAAAGCAAAGTAAAAGGCAACAGGAAACAAAAGAATTATGAAATATTTGGAGCTCAAGGTTGTCAAGTAATGACAAAAAAAAAAAAAAAAAAAAAAAAAAGGAAAATAATTAAGAGATAAATATTTTAAAATAAAACATTTTATGGAAAAAAAATTGTTTGGAAATTTTGTAATTTATTAAACACATATCGCCCTTGAATACGTAATGCCACGTAATATTCATATCCACGCACTGTAAAAATATCGCGCTATTTTGGCTACTTTTTGTAATTGAAACGGTTGGTTTAAAAATTCTTTTCCATACGGTTTTAATATAAAACAAAAAATTGTTTTGCTTCTACTAAACATGTTACAATTTTGTGTTTATACATTCTTGTAGATCAAGTGCATTATGTTTTTTCTTGTTTGTGCAATATTCAATTTAAAACTTTTCTTACAGCTTAAATTACATCACCTGATTATTAAACATTTGGCAATTTGGCTTAAATTTCCTAAGTGAATATTTAACTCTTCTTAATTAAATATTTTTTAACTTAACTACTTGATTAACTGGCTGATTAATCAGTTCGCTATTATTTACACAAAAACGGATTTTTTTTTAATCTTTAACACACAAATAAAACTTCCTCTAGTCTTCAGTTATGACTTTCTTAATATAATTTTTCAATCTAAATTTTAAACAACAACGGCAAAAGAAGAAGATAAAAAAGCACCAGACAATTTCTTAATAACACAGCTGCAGTTAATTATATTTTACAACACTGTAACACTCATTTATCTCCTTCTCTTAACGGTATATAAATATTGTTGAACGAAAAAAATAGTAGATAGAATTAAGCATAATTCTTAACTGTAACATATGACTTCTTTGCCAAGCCACCCAACTACTTACTACCCCTTCCCTTATTTTCACTACTTTTACCAGAATATTTCGAATGAACTTTGTAGCCTTTTCATGGTTTGAAAAAGCGAGTGTTAATGGATTTTGCTGTACTCACGAAGCAATTCTGTAAAAAAGTATATTTTTGATTTGTTATGTATGTGTTTGTGTGAGTAAGAATGTGTGTGTTAAGTTAAATTGTAGCATCCCATGTAGTCATATTATTGCGTATTTATGTATGTCAATAAATTATGACTACAATACGAAATCCTCTTAAAAGGCATTAATGTCTGTGTATCGAGTTAAACAGTACTTAAGATTTAATACAGTTCACAATACTTTGGAGAAAAGTTACATTTAAATCAGTAGCCTTCGTCTATACGCATTAAGCACTTTTCCCAGAATATGAGGGGGAGGGGAGAGAGACAGGTTTTAAAGCGAAAGTAATTCGTTTGAATTTTTACATTAATATGCCCCTAGAGAAAATGGCAAAACATTCGTCTGGAGGCTTAATAGTACGGGTAGTTAGTGTGAGCAGCTGTTTTATGTTCAGTGTTTCACTTATTGACAATGTGGTCTCCTTTGATGTGGTTGGCTAAAGAGAAATATAATGCCATAAAAAATATTTTTTCATTTAATTAAAATTACAATGAAGGTTTAAGAAAAAAATTGTAAAAATTATTTTATTTTATGTAATTTAAGATTTTTGCTAAAATCTTTCGATATTGTTGCATATAATTCATATGTATATCTTCTAAAAAGAGTCACCGAAAACCTTGTACATCTGGCTAAAATATCAAATTGCTGAACGTCCGATTTCAAACTGGAAGTTTTGGACTTAATTCAGGCATCAAGTCTAATTGTACCCTCGTAGATCATTTTTCTCTTTTTGATAGTTATTCAAAAGACTTGAATCAGAAACCTAAATGTAGTTTTAGAACGATTAGCAAAATTTTTTCACAGTGTTTCTACTTGATACTTTGATAATATGTTAATTGAAGTCAGCGGTAAGATGGAGCATAGCAACTGTTAGCTGTTTGTAATGATCACAAATAAATATTAATTTAGTTATTACCTTGAATAATTTAACTTCTTATAGTTAAACATTGTAAAATATCATATTTGTTTTTCTTGCCTGACCTTCATGCAAAACGATATTAACTATTTTCAATTAATTACATTTGACCGCAAGTATATTAAATGCTTCCTTCCCCTTAAGTAAAAAAGGGACTTACTTTTATTCTGCAACCAATGAAGTATTTAGTATTTTACCACACAATTTCCTCTTACTTTTATTTAACTTTCACAAATGATACAAATACATGCACACAAACATACATAAATTTACTACACTTTTACTTTAAAACACACAGAAATTATCTAATATCCGGTTATAAATACACATACATACATATACAATATTATGCACAGCCTTAGATTCAAACATAAATTGATTTATTTAATGCCCACTAAGCATTAAAGTGGAAAACCAATGCGTTTTCTTTAAACAGAAATAACATCTACAGACATACACTGAGTACTCGTTTGTGTGTGAGTTTGTGTTTTTTTTTACCTCAAAAAAGGAAAAATTTATAAACTAATAGAGTTTCTTGTAATAAATTAACACGCCAACAACATACTTCTTACAACTACTACAACAACAGATTGTTGTTACAGATACAAACATATGTTAACATATGAATGCATGTACTTTTGAGCACGAGTGTGTGTGTATACTACATGTATACTAAATATGTATGTAGGTATGTGTGTTGCTCTGTGTACATTAAATTTGTATCTATAGAGATTGTTATGGTTATGGTTATGCTTGAGTGAGCATAACAACTTAATGTATACTAATAATGAGTCTCAAGAGATGTAGAAGTGTCTGACTAGTCGGCCAGAAATACCGAAAAATCTCCAAAAAAAATAAACAAATAAAAAAAAAACAAATGAATTCTTGACCCTTTTATTTATGTTTGAGGTGAGACATGTTGTTTGTGGGTAACCAAAATAGCAGAAAAAAAAAAATTATAGGCAATTTCAATCAAGTAAATTCTTATTGTTTTTGTGTTTGTATTTAATTTTTTTATTTTAACCTTAATGATAATTTAAGATGGTAAATCTATTTTTAATCGATAAACTTTATTTAAGATGGTAATACCTAATAAATTTCTTCTAACAAAAAATCACCTGAACAAAAATTAATCTATATAGATAATAAATATTTCAGTTCTAATATACTGTTATTTTTCTTTGTACATTAGTCTCTGCCTTTATCTTTCTTTATAGCTTCTATTTTAGTTTATGTTTTTTTCTTTTTTAATTTAGCCCTTCGTCACATGCGTTTCACTCAAGTCTTTTGAAAAATATTTTCACAATAAATTACACTGTCTGGCAGCTGTCACTGCTTTGACTGAAAAAATACCACTCGTAATTGCAAAAATAACAAAAGAATTACAAGTATTCAGCGAAAAAAAAAATAATAAAATGAAATGCATAAGAAAATTTAAAAGTGCAGACGACTTTCATCGCAACTAATAATTATTAACTAGACAACATGTGTAATTAGAAAATGAATTGTAAATTAAAAGAAAAATATGTTTTAATTACAATTAAATGCCTTTTATGTTGAAAGTATGAATAACCTTAAATTAAATACTTTTTGAAGTTTAATGTATTGCCGGAATGCCTAAATCTTAGATATTTGTATTGTGTATTCAATATTAAATATAAAGAAAACGAAAATATTAGAAAATTGCCA
This sequence comes from Pollenia amentaria, assembly GCA_943735925.1. Taxonomy (NCBI): domain Eukaryota; kingdom Metazoa; phylum Arthropoda; class Insecta; order Diptera; family Polleniidae; genus Pollenia; species Pollenia amentaria. The sequence goes on from OX031007.1 coordinate 1,029,801, forward strand.
CTTATAATATTCGCAACTTTAGTTGGCTAAAGGCACTTTTAAAAATATTTCTTGCAAATTGTTTGTATAAAAGAACACAATTATTTTCAACCACAACTTTTGTCAAATACAAAAGTTTAGAGTAAAAGTTCTTTTGTTCGAATACGTTTTACAATTTATTTTCTAAGGCAGTTTTGATTTTGTACTTTTTACTTGATGCAATCAAAGCATCAAAAAAAATTTTAGAGAGCTCTCTCTGGTCACTGGAAAAAACAACTTTTTGGGCAGATCGAATAAAAATGGTTGGTGTTTTTTTAAAGGCATATTTAGAAACAAAAAAGAGAAATTGGGTGGAATGGTCAAAATTTTGGATTTATAAGCAAACAAATTTTAAGACATTTCATGTTTAAAAATCATTTCTGGCATATGAACGTCATCTTGTCAGCCTATTTATTTACAATTTTTTCAAGCATACCTCAAATATTTCGTCAATAGTGCTTCGTATGCTGACTTCTAAATGATCAATTGTTCCTGGTATATCAGAATAGACTAGAGATTTTACATACCCCTCCAAAAATTAGTCTAAAGGTGTTAAATTGCACGTACGAATTGGTCAATTCACAGGTTCATTTTTTGAGATAAAGCGGTCATAAAAACTTTGGCTCAATAAAGTGCTGGTTTCACGTACTGTATATCATGTTGGAACCATTATCCCTCCAAATGATTTTTAATTACATGAGGAATATAAATCCTGTTCCGAATTGTAAGGCAAATGGGCCAATGACGCTTTCGGCATGTAAAGCGCACCAAATTGTGCTTTTTTCGGGATGTAATGTAGTCTTACGAGGGTTGTGCTCTCTCCAAAAAATGACAATTCTGCTTGTTTTTATACCCGTCTAAAAAATCAATCCTTGAAATTTTTTTATGGCCAATTAGCAGATATTGTACATCAGTGTTGCCACAATTTTGCCTACGCATTTAAAAAGTTTTTCCCTACATAAAAACCTAACAATTAAAAATATTATAATAATTGAAAACACAAATTTATATAAAAACAAGTTTATAAATAATCAAAATTATTTTATTTGCAATACTGATACAAACAGCACAAATCAACAGCTCAAATCCAAAACATGCTAAGTCGAAAAAGTGAGTTTTGCAGAAGATGCTCTTACAGTTTACGGGCGATGCAACATTCAGTTGTTTTCCATTTGTATTTTTAACTTTGGATTGGATTAGCCGATCAACACGAAAATTGGACAGAATTTAAGTTGAACAATAGTGGATTTAAAAACGTAAAAAAATTAAAAACCTGCTAAGTCATCTTAGCAGTCAACTTATTAGGAATTTTTATACTCGGATAATAAGAAATACATAACATCATTCTAGTACAAGCGTGTTAACTTAAAAAAGTACTAAGAATTTAAAAAATTTAATAAATCTGTACGATTTTCCATACTTCTTATGCCGCGTGTCCACACACTAAACAATGTTGAGACATCCGGATACCCTTAGTTGAAATAGTTGGCCACACTCCATTAATTGTGGCAAAATATACTTTGATATAAATATATGTAATTAGAATATTTCTTCCACAAAAAATTAAACAAAACCAACAACTGCCTTATAAAATTTAGGTGTGTGATAGTATTACTTTATTTTTTTTCCCAGCCACACATCAAATTTATGCCATCAAACATCAAGAAAAATGTTTTACTATTTGTCACATTGTAATTTTTTTAGTTGAAAATTTTCTGAAATTTAGTGGAAAATTTTTTCTCAAATGAAATTTCAAGTTATTACAGGTACACACATCAAACTGGCTTCCAATTTTAGTGAAAATCAAAATTGTTTTGATTTCCGCAAACTCACATCAAGCCCCACATGCGTGTATGCAAGTTTTTTTTACAAAAAAATCACAAAAATGTGAGTTTGATGTACATTTGGCCTTTAGGCATACACACATAAATACATGTTTGTAAAATTTGGCTTAACACTACATGATATTGCGCAAGTAATGAATATAACTTTTTAGGTTATTTGGGTTCAAAAACGTTACGCACCAAACGCGATTTCTAAAAAAAGTCAAATACATACATACATATTTACATACATATGTACACTCAAAAGAAACATCAATCCATCTCTGCTCAAATCAATCCGAAGCGGTATCAATAGTACGGTGAGTACGGATTTTCTAGAATTAAGTACAGATTGATTCAAGTACGGATTATTCAATCGCGGAATACTCAACTTATCCATATTCAATCCCGAAGTCGTACTCTTAATAATCCGAAAATGAGATTGATTTAAGTAAAACTGAGATTGAATCAATCTCAAAATGCGCTTGATTCAAGAATTATAAAGTTGATTTAATCCCGAATTCGTAATTGAAATAAATCAAAAGTGAAATTAGAATAAGAATATTATTACGATTGATACTTAGCCGTTTCGCACCTTACAGAGTTCCAATTATTAATCACCAGCATCATGCCCGATATGATTTTAACTTTAAAAACTTAATGTACATATTTGACTAAAAATATAAACTAAATGAGAACTCCTGCTTTCAATTTTACTTTTAAGTTTAAAAAGTAAAAATTGATTAAAATTTAAACATGAAAAAATTGCGTTTTCTTCTTGTTCTGTTTTGTTTGTTGTTTCTACACACAACAAGCAAATTGTTTTTAAGCTAGATGTCTAGTGTTGTTGTACCGGCTACAACAAATTTTGATAAGTTATATGAGATTAAAACGCTCATTTGGTAAGTTTACTCTCAGAGTGGCACTACCAACGAAAAGTTCAACCTTTTTTGTACTTGGCTTAAGAATTTTAACTTATTTTAAGAATTTTCGGGATTGATTTTTGAAAGTAAACCCATTTTGGATTATTTTTAGTACGTTTTAGTGTTATTCGTACTTGAATTTTTGAGTACGACTCGTACTTAAAGTAAGTGTAAACAGCTTAATTTATAGCGAGTGTTTTTCTTTCTGTCTATGTATTTTTTTTAAATAATTATATTTTGAAATAAAAATGTTTTCAATTGTTATATGAAAAAAGTTTTTAATTTAAAGTAAGTGATGATTTACACAATAGCAAAATGTCTTGCACAATTTTAATAGCATGTTCTGCGTAGAGGTTGCTTTACTGAACCTTCTGAAAAGCTGATAGTTTTGTTACCTAATGTATGACAAAACATTCATTTGATTTATGCTTTTATAGTGTGGCGAAATTATTTTTGTTAAAAGTATCACAAATAAATTTACAAATAGGATATAGTTGCAATTTATATCCCGGAATAAGTACAAAAGACAAAAGGGCCGGAATAGCTCTAGAACTCCAACAAACATTCCTGGTGCTCGTATTGTTTTATATAGATAAAATATTTATTTTTTCAAGGTATTTATTTCTTTGAAATTCTAAATTAAATGAAAATCAAATTTCTTTACGATCTTATAAAGAAGTAATTGAGTTTTGGGCGGAAACCTTTTTGCAATTTCGAAAAAAGATAAGGGGTCTTCATACTTTTTTATGCTTTATTCGAATTTGCTATGCCGTTTTTCCTATTACTAAAAATTGTAAAAAGTTATATGCGTAACGGCCATGCCGCTTAAGGGTTGCCATTATTGTAGAACTAGCTTACATATCTGTGCCCCTAATTTTTTTTACTAGTGCTGCTAAGAAAGCAGTACACAAAGACATGTAACATCAATAAACAAAATTTGAAAACCGGAAGTCTGGAGGGCTGTTTAAAATCAAGTTCAACTAGCAGAGAAGTTGTTAGTGAGTGCATTTTATAATATAAAACTGATAAATAATACAAAGATCTTAATCATAGTGGTACTCGAAAGGCAGCTTTATAAACATGGTTTAATCCTTCAAAGCTTACGGCTTAAAACTTCAACGACGAATCAAAGAGCTGTAGGAAGTAAAAATCCAGTTAATATTATTTAAAATGTAATAAACTAAACTTAAATTTCAAAACTTTAAAGGCGTTGAACCCTGCTCTATACTCCATTAATATTTTGGCACATTACAATTAACAACTAAGATAAAAAGAATTAGTAGGTGCCCTGAGACATACGGCAATTTTAAAATTTTTGGGCCACACTAGTTTTCATATTTCAAATCATATTTTTTAACTTCTTGTTCAAAAAGTAGTGGTCTATAATTTAAACGAGATCGGTTAAGCACAGATTAGCCGCCAAATTTTCTTCTTAATTTTCCAGAAATATGTTCCAAATATAAATTGTTTGCTTGGCCGAATCTACTTTAATATGTAGTTTCAATTTATTTTAAAATTATTACTTTTTCATAATAATATTTTCTTGTTTTGAATTGCTTTTAAAATTATAAATGACTTTATTATGATTTCCTACAAAATTTCTCTATAAATCTGTAATTTTCAAAATTTAATTATATTGAAGTATTCTCCTAACACAGGTACGCACGCATTCATAAATATATTCATTATCACCATTATCACACATTTATTTCCCAGACTTTCTGGTCCACTCTGATTTGTTGTTTACCTTAAAATATAAACCATTTTACACCGACAATGATTACCACTGTGGTTTTAGCCAAAAACCAATTCAAGCAATTGGTTTTTGTACAAAACCTAAAATAGAGAAGAAAGAACCTCAAATCACTTTATTACCATATTTCTAATAGGTTTTCCTCTATGAATCTCTATTGTATTGTAACAACAGTGGAGTGCAGAACACAGCCGAATTGGACATGGCTCAGTTAAGTTATGTGTTGTTGTAAGTCTATGTGTGTGTATGTGTCCCAGAGGTGTTAAGTCTCTAGTGTTCTCTATCTTTGTAAATTTTTTTTGGTAAAGTTCTTCTACACACATACAGATAAATACAAACGCTTACATTTGGACACACACACGTACATTCATATGAGTGAATCAGTGTTACCAACTCTTAATGTTTAAATATGGCTAAAATATGAGCGAGAAATGGCTAATCAAGATTACATTTAAATTAAATTTTATATTTTAATAAAAAAAAAAACGATCAAATTATTTTTTTTTATATAATTGGACATAATACTGGACAAAGACGATATATTATTAGAAGAAAGATGGGCATATTTCATTTAATATTTCATCGTGTGTAGAATGTTTAAATATCAAAACTTTTTGCTATCTTATGTTTCTACTAAATCTGCTTATTCTGAATAAAATCCTAAATTTTAAAAGATTCAAATACTAAAAACTAGGGAAGTAACGATACGCCTTTTCCTATACGATACCGATACTCAAAACAAAAAACCCCGCCGCTATCGATACCGTTGCCGATACGCATATTGAATATGAATTCAAGTTAAAAGTAACCAAACTCAAGTGGAGTAATTATTTTATTATACAAAATTCAGTGTTAGAGATTATTAATATATAAAATTTAATAAGATTAAAAAACAAAGAATTAAATTTGAATTCATGGTGAGATTAACAAAACATAAAATATTTTCCATTAATCAGATTTTTGTTTAAAAAACAAAGTTTTCTCAACTTTATGGATATCGAAAATTTTACAAGTCCTTTTGAACCAGACCTGCAGTGGAAAATAGTCTCTTAGATGCGAGATAAATTATTTGAAAGCTAAAGAATATCTGCGCCATTTTCTTCAAGTTTGGGTATAACATGTCATTGCGCCCGTAAACAAGCGGATCTGCGTCTTTGGGAATATTAGAAGATCTAAGGCATCTGTGGACTTTTTCTTAAGCAGAATCACAGCATATATGGAAGGGGGTACATCCCTTTCGGATCCTCTTATAATTTTTTCACAAACACTTCAAGGGCCAAATTCTTTTAGACTTATAAAGATTGTTACCACCTGTAGGGGTGACCGTGTTTTCAACACTTTCGGAATGAAGAGACATGTTAAGACCTTTTTTTCGATATGATTGAAGTCGATTGTCTTTGCATTGCAGCGAGAGCGAAAAATTGTTGATAAACAATAGCTTTTATTATTTTCTAAAGCTTAACATTTTTATTTAAAAATAATGCTAAGTTAGCGATTTTTGGGACTATTCTCCATCACCGTTGATTCATTTATTATATGAAACAATTTTTTTAATCTGTTTTGATTTTATATTCTGTTTTTTAAAGTGTTATTTCTCTTAGTCGAAAAATCTGAAGTATTGCCGATATATCGGTATCGGCATTTGTTACATCTATACTAAAAATATTATTGGGACAATTCATTATTAGCATAGACATTATTACACATTATTTTTAAAACTATAAACTTATTTCAAAATAAAAATGCCAAAGTTGTAAAATTGTGAAATCTATTTCGTTAATGGCTTATTTGGCAACACTGGTACGTGGTGCAGGTGACTGTGAGTGGTTTTGAGTGCATTATATGAATTATTGTTGAGTGTGTGTAAAATAAAGCATACATCTAGGAGCTATACTCCGTCTTCTCTGCTTCGTCCTGGCACTACAATCTATACTACGGATACTTTTTCTAATGTCAAACATTACTTTGTTTTAGAATAATAAAAAGAAAAATGAAAAATAAATAAAATATAATAAAAATAAAACATTTTATGAATTGAAAACTAAAAACTGAACATATTGTGTGCATAAAAGCTAAAAGATTTCTCTTATTTTATTTAGTTTTTTTGTGTCAACATTGGACTTTGGTTAGTGTGATACATAAAATATTTGCACAAGTTTGTGGCATAAGTGTTGATAAGTTTATATATGTACATAAGATTACGTTACAGCACACATACATATACTTAATGTATGCATGTAAGTGTATGTGTGTGTGTAGGAGTATGAATGCGTTTGTCTTTGGCATGTATTTATTATACTACTGTCGTAGTAGTAGTAGACTGTAACTAAAGATAAATGTGTTTTTAATTGGTTTTAAAGTTTTTAGGGAAAACCGTATTTATTTCGGTTTTACATAAAATTTTTTCACTTTTATTTATATAAAATATACAGAAGAAATATTTTTATTTAAACTTTCAAATTGAATAGAAATATTATTTTCGGTTTTTATTTCATTATTGCTTGATAAGGAGAATCTGAACTTCGATATTTTCATAAATTAGTCTTGAGATGGAGGTGATAGTCAGGTACAAAAAAAAAAAAAAAAAAATTCTGCAGTTATTATTAAATATCTTGTAGGTTTTTCAAAAGAACTATTAAATCTTGAAGTAACTTATTTTAACAGTTATTATAATTTACATTCCTATTTGCAAAAAATTTTTAGGGCATCTTCCCCGCAGAACATTACGAGTATGTACCATTTAAAAATCGATTAAGTTTGTGTTTCTGAAATCGAAGGGACAACTTTATCAAGTATATTTCATTTATTATTTCCAAAAAGGAGAAATTTGTAAATATTGCAGCAATTTTTTTTTTTATAAATTTAGCACAACATGCAAAGACATAACCATTCTTGAGCAAATTGAATTGATAAATAGTACAAGTACTTTAACAAGTTATAATAATTGTGCAGTTTCAAAGTCAAGTATGAGGGTAAAGAAAATAAAGTTATCAAAAGGAATCTGCATTCTGTGTCGAGTTTCCCAAAAAATAGTTTAAAAGAAATGTAAAATGAAAAACTTGTAATTTGATAACCCCCATTTGTGTTAAGAACAAGAAAGAAAAAAGTTAAATGGAAGCAAATGGTTATGAATGTTAATAAAATAATAAGTTGTTAAAAAGATTTGCTAACAAAGTTTTTCAATAAAGGTATATCTTTTGATTATTCTCAGTTAAAAAGGAAAAAAGAAATTATATAGAAAAAATTAAATAAGTTTTGTTTCTACATTCAAAAACACTTAGGGGCTAGTTCTATTAATTGTGTACTTGCGAATACTTCGTGATGGTTCACAATCTTCAAGTTTTAGGTGTCAAGTCTTGAGCTTTTAGGAGAGAAGGGATAATATGAAGCCATTTCGGTTCCTCTCTCTCCTTTAAGGGAAAAAAGAGAATGCCATTTCTTTTCCTCTCTCTCCTTTAAAACTCAAGACATGATGGCGAAAACTTGAAGAGTGTGAACCAGCACTTACTCACATGATGAATTTTTCTACTTTTAGGATTTCCTTATTCCTTATCACATAAGCTGCGGAAACAATTTTGGACACCTGACATATGGTGAGTACCTCAGTTACAAGAAAAGACATTAGGATGACTGTTATTTTGTGATATTTTTCGGATTCCCGGTATGCGTGCATCTTGAAAAGCTGTTTCGAAATTAATTGAATAAATAATAAAATTAAAAAAAATAATGTAAATTTATATACATATGGGGGATTTCATGTCAAGTGACCCAACTTTTGAAATCGATGTCTTCCGATTTGGATTTTTTGCACCAAGGTTAGTCTTATTGGATAGTAGTTTAGATACAAATTTTCAACAAGATCGGTCAAAAAGTTTCTGAGTTAGAGGGGGTCAAAATTTGATATTTTGGCCAAACCGATGTTCTTTCTCATCCATGTAACTTATTATCTATTGGTGTTAGCAAAATTTGTCCCAAACAAATTAGATAGCTATTTCTTCAAGCTTTCGAAAAAATTTTTTTTTGTATTTTTTAAAATTTTTTTTTTTTAAATTTAAAACATCTTTTTTATTTTTTTTGGAAACGGTATTTTTTTTTTTTTTTTTTTTTTTTGCTCAAAAAAAAGCTTATGTATTTTCCTTTTAGGTAGTTTTGGTCGCTTAGTGGGATGCGAGTGGGATATGTATAAAAAAAAATAATTTCTAACTCAAGACGAGGGTTTTTCAGTCTAAACTACTATCCAATAAGACTAACCTTGGTGGAAATTTCATCCAAATAGGAAGACATCGATTTCAAAAGTTGGGTCACTTGACATGAAATCCCCCATATGTATAATAAAAAAAAAAAAATTAAGAGTCGCAGAATAAGACGTGCCTTTTTGTAAATTTTTAGGAAATGTTTTATAATGTCTTTGCATTATATGTTTGAGTACTATGAGAATAAATATTATTTGCGTAATTTTTCTCCTCTTCTGATAGAAAAATTTGATCTTAAAAATTTGATCAATATTTTAAGGTAATACAAACATCAGCATAAACCCATAATACCCTCTCCACCATTGTGGGGTGGACATAATGTACCAAAACGTTCTTTAAAATTTTTTTTTTTTTAACAAAACGTAGTTTTTTTTAGTTTTATTTTAACAAATCGTGCTTTTTGAAATTTAAAAGTCCTTTTATTTCGTACATCCTTAACATTTACTTTTGCGACTTATTGGAAGGAACTTATTATATTTTCTAGGCTTATGCTTCATAAAAATTGGGTGAAAAAAATAATCTTGGATTTGTTGTTCGACTTATCATGTATACTCAAAAGGAGATTCTGCGGACTTATATGACCAAGCATAGGGTGAGTTCAAAAATGTCGAATGCGGTGCAACTGAATAACGAAAAGTTTCCCCTCAGGTAGATCAACAAAAATGATTGATTTCTATTACGCCTTTTAATATTCATAAATAAAATTGGCTTTATTTTAACTCCCCAATAAACATTTTTCTTATTTTGCGAAGCACTAATGGTACATTTTAAAAGTAAGCACATATTTATGGGCTACGAAATTAGCCATACAGAGAAGCAGTAAGGTAAGCGAACGAATTCTTTATAAATTAAAAAAAAAATATATAAAATTCGAAGAGCCACGACATTTTCTTACAACAGTGTGCAAAACTGTTCGTTTCATTCACAAATTTTTATAAACGCTCAATAAAGCGCTTTCTGTGTCAAAAATGTATTGCTTCAAAGTGGGAACTCGCCATATAAAATTCATGTCTTCCGTAAGCGATATGGTAAGCTTTTAGAAGCTAAATTTTTTATTGGGTTCTTTAAAGGAAATCAATAATATACATAATAATTTTATATCTCTTCATTTACTGATTTTGAATACCATTCCATTTTTATAGAAACTTAAAATAATGGCGCGAAAGAAAAATAAGTGATCACAAAAATATTATCTTCGTCAGATCCGCAAAATTATGAAAAACACGGGATTCTTATTTTTATTATTAATTAACTTTTTATAAATAAAAAATCTTAGGGGTGTTACATATATTTATTTGAGTCTTTTACAAGACCGATGCGAAAATTCAGATGATGTTGGAACGTCACGTTACAACCCCGGTGCCCCGGTAGGCTAGTTGGTAGTGAGCTAGTCTATCAACGACGGGGTTGCGGGTTCGATTCCCGCCAGAGACTCTGCTTTTCTTTCCTACAGACAAAAAAAAACTCAAAATTTTAAAAATTAATAATTGTGAATATTGTTAATTACATCTTTTAGAATGCTGTTTCGATCAAAAGTATCAGAATAAGCACCCAGGACTTAAGTCATATACAAATTGCCTGCTAAAAATTTTATGTTTGTGTAGATATAAATTACAAAAACTAATTATTTTTTTGTTTTTACTGTTGTTTGGCAGAGAAATAAAAGGGAAAATAAGAAACAATTTCTGTAAATGGTATTTACGAATGTCAGAGATGGTTAAATACGTAGAAGTAAATTACACATCCGAAAACACATACAGAATAGAGTTTGGTTCCTAGTTTGCAATGAAGAACGTGAAAGTGTAAAATTTTCCTTTTACCTTTCGTTTAACAAAGCAGGTTGATGGTCGTTTTAATTAAAAAACAAATTAATAAGGCAATTCACAAAGTATTTTGTTGTATCACATTGGCTCTATTTGCTTTAATTTTTTAACAGTCATAAAGTCGTTGTCTTATTTTTCATATTAAGATATGACAATACAACTTTGTTACCGATGTACATATTTCCATTGTGTGCTTTATTTTTGCTTGTTTTTGTTTACAATTTCAAGTCATAATTATTAATTTGTCATTTAATTTTGACGATTGCTCCAATATCAGGCTATTCACAACAGTGCTGTTTAGTTAGGTGTCACAAGGTGTCCTAAAACTTTAGAACACCTTGTGAATTGGTTAAATATATTCAAAATAGAAATCAAAATCAAAATAGACATTAAAGAATTGAAATGAACAAATGAACAAACAAACTGAAATAAAATAAATACAATTGGGGATACAAAAATTCAATACTATTGTACTATTTTTATTACTTTTTCATCTTAAAAAACGCATGGTCAGTTTTAGTACTCTTTTCCTGTTATGCTTCCTTGTTTAGAAAGTTGTCCTTAAATGTTATTGCTGGAAAACCAACAGCATAGAGCCATTTTTATTTGTTGCCAAATGTGCAAAAGAAATTTGAAACTATCAACTCCCATTTTTGTGCGTTGGCTGATCTCCCAGAAACAAAACAATTAATAATGGGAAGATATTTTAATTTTTTTTTGGGAAAAGATAAGCAAAAGGAAATGGGCGAAGTTATGTTTCCTAATATTTCAAGCTTTGCTATCGAAATTTTGTCAATAGCAGCAGATGAGAGCACGTTTTCAATGAAAAATTATTTAAAAACGAAAGAAAGGAATCGTTTGCAATTACACCCAAAATTATTAAATAGATTACTAAAAATTGAAAATTGTAAATATTTTTTTTCAATAAATGATGTTTTTAGTTTTAATTAAAAAAATGGTCAAAAACTGCCATTTTAAACAATGTGTTAATTGATTTAATTAAATATAGCTCAGGTTTTGAAAATTCCCAACAACAATTTTACAAGTTCAAATAATTTTATTTTAAGCCAAAAAAACCAATTACGATTTTTGCTTTTTATTTTTTTAAAATTAATATTTCAATTGCAAAATTTATTTCCAAACAACTAAGATGTAAATTAAATCGAAGTTTTATTATTAATTTTTTTTTTAACTAAAAAAATATTTGACTCAATTATCACATTAATAAAATTCAAATACTTTTCAAACGATTTTTTTAATTGATAAAAAAAACTACTGCAAACTTGTTCTGTGTATTCTCTCAAATTAAATAAAAAATAAGGCCCTAATTGTGTAAAACGCAACGCAACGCCAAAAAGGCAAAGAAATTCTTCACAACAAAATTATAAATTATTTTTGACTTTGTTTTTGCTTTCAATGTTAGTTTTAGTGTTGCGTTGCGTTTTACATAATTAGGGTCTAATGATCTGCGAATATGTTTTTATATCAAAAGCATTATTTTTTAGACATCTTAACAAAATTTTATATTTTGTATATTAAAATTAATTTACCTTTAAGTTTAATGTAGTTTTTTTTAAACTAATTTTCAATAAAAAATATAAAAAGAAGCAAAATATTGAATACAATACTCTTTTTCTTGGTGGTGAGTACCATCGCAATTTTTAAATTTTCCATCACTGAATACAATACAAAATAAATGGGTGAATGAGTGGAAGAATGAGTGAGCAACTGAATGAGTAAATGTATGAATGAATATAATAACACTTAAAATCATACATGAAATTGTTAAGTTACAACTACAAAAACAATAACAGCAACAATAATGAACACAAGGAGAAAAAAAATTGCTAATGAGTTGTTATTCTTTACTGTTGTGTTGTTTTTACTGCTTGTAATGCCAACTAATTAAAATACATACTAAAAAAGAATTGTACAAAACAAATAAATAAATATAAAACATGAAAATGAGGGGTAAACACTTAGACAATATGCGAAATTTTTAGTAAATTAAATATTAAATATTTAAAAGATTAGACTATTAGTTTAGTAAACCTTTTGATTTGACTGTGGACGTCCAAAAATATGTATACATATTGTTTTAAATAAGGATTTCAATATTGTATTATTTAAAGTTTTAATTTTATTGAAAAACAAGTAAGAGTGCCATATTTGGCTATGCCGAATCCGACAGTTAGAATAAGAATATATCAGGCGTGGGCTCAAAATAAGATCTCTATTAACTATTAATTAATATTTATAAAAACGGACGTCAGTATAAAAATTGGTTGCATTATAGAATTATAAAATTGGTTGCATTGTTGAATTATATAAATATCTGCAGGGAATTTGTTGGTGTGATTTCTAGTCCTACAGAACGAATTTGTGCACAATCTTATTTCAATCCGTGCATTATACGATCATTTTTGTTAGTTTTTGAAACAAAATTATAAATTTTTTAGGGTGGTGGTTCTACATTTCTATTCATATCTATCATTCTACTAAGCCGATTTTGCTGGTTTTCAATCCCAAACTGCTTAGAATAACTAGAAGAAATTTGCCACCAACATTGTTCTTTTCTTTTGAGTTTTCGAAAGTGAGCGTGTTTTGAAAAAACAGACAGACGGTCTGGCAGACAGATAGAAGGACAAAGCTAAATCGACTTAGAAGAACTCAAGGAGCCAGAATATATATACCATCTGGGGTCTGTGATTATTAATAAACAAGTTTCATACGGAATGACAAGCTTAGTATACCCTCATTCACCACTAGAAGTGGTTGAGTGGTAGAATGTATTCTTCAGCTGAGTTTCTTTCTTTTGTTCAAACCTCATGTTGCCATTATGTTCATTTATCAAATTAAAATTACTTCCTTTAATCTTATACATTCAAATATCACTCATAGTTTTCTAGTTCTTTCATTGAGTGATGATAAAAGAAAACGTCAAGTCTTACAAATATCAACTTATAGAGTGAGCGCCAGAAAGAGAGAAACAATGACAAATGTTTCACAAGTCAAATAAAAAGTTTTTGTTTACAATGACGTAGTCGTATAGAAAAAATAAACATTAAAAAAGTATAAGAAATCGATAATCTATTTAATAATTTAGTTTTTGCAAAAGAAAAGTTTTCTCTGGCTTTATGATTTTATTATTGTTATTTGTAAAAAAGTATATTAACATGACATTTAGATATGAAAAATAATAAAAAAAAAAATATATATATATATATATACAACCTTAAACTAAATACACATTTACATTCGTATATATATATACATATGTATATATTTTGTATCCGGCAAATACTTGTTTTTCAAGGAAAAGGCAAATTATGACAAACATTTGTAAATATTAATAAAACAACAAAAACATCAGCGATATCAAGCCAAACTGACAATTTGTTAAACATCAACCATGTTTAAGGTCATTGGCTATTAGGCAAATGTTACTGTCATCCAATAACAGTTAACAATATTTGGTCAAATTCGTTCTCTTTTCTAACTAATATCTTTTTTTGTGCTTTGCTACAAGGACATTTACAATTTGTGTCTAATCTAATACTTATTAATGATGTATAAAAAGAGTTCTTCGAACTAAGTTTAAGGGCATTGGCGACAAATGATGAAACAATTTTTTTTGAATGTCATGAAAAAGTAAAAATGTGTATGTTTTATATAATTCTTATATTTATAGTTAAGACAAATGGAAATTTCTATAGATAAAACCATGATACAAATGCAGAAGGTAGTTCCACTTCTCTCTTAAAATATTTGTTTGAAGTTTATCGGAATTATTAAAAGTTTGTTTTTTGTAAACATTAAAATAGGCGTTGCCACATATAAAAAATACAATAAATTCCTTTTGGAAATTATTAGTTAAAATGTGTAAAAACTTATACCCCACTATTGTTTGGAAATTAGTAATTAGATCTTAAATTTATACTCAGTCAAGCCCGACCATATAGTATCATATAGACAATTTACCGAAATTTAGCGTTGCGGAGGAAAAGCCCATCTAAGTCCAAATTAAGTATTGGACTGCTTAAGAAAAAAACAATAAAAACTCTTCTCCTGTGAAATTTGCCTTTTGTCACTTACGACATAGTCGCAAATAGCGCTCGATATGGTCAGACAAAGTTTCGTTATCGTACCGTATTGGGGACTGATGGGCAATCATGGACCGGTCGAAAAAAATTTATATTAAATTTGCATATGGGGTATTTCATGTCAAGTGACCCAACTTTTGAAATCGATGTCTCCCAATTTGGATGAAATTTGCACCAAGGTTAGTTTCCAATAGGACTAACCTTAGTTTAGACACAAATTTTTTTAGAGGGGGTCAAAATTTGACCAAATTTGGTCAAACCTGTGTTCTTTCTCATATATGCAACTTTTTATCTATTGGTGTTAGCAAAATTTGTCCCAAACAAATTAGATAGCTATTTCTTCAAGCTTTCGAACATTTTTTTTGTTTTTTTTTAAATTTAAAATTTTTTATATTTTGTTTTTAAGCGGGTACTTTTTTTTTTTTGCTCAAAAGAAAGCTTAGATCTTTTCCTTTAAGGTAGTTCTGGTCGCTTTTTGGGCCGCGAGTGGGTTATGTATAAAACAAAAATAATTTCTAATTCAAGACGAGGATTTAGCATATGCACTATTTTGAATTGTTTCCTATTTGTGTGTAAGTGTTTCTAAAACCTTAAAAATAAAACTTATGCTGAGAAACTAGACAAATAACCCTTTCCTACGTTATTTAACATACCTTGCGAGCATTTCATACCCTCGATACTGTAATACCCACAATATGTTAATCCCAGGAATAAAATCCCTTTTTTTCTATAGAAATGTTGACAATTAAAATTTTTTCACGTACCATCTAATAGGACTAACCTTGGTGCAAATTTCATCCAAATCGGAAGACATCGATTTCAAAAGTGGGGTCACTTTACATGAAATCCCGCATATATATTAGAGTTTTTTGTAACGAATATTATCTAGGCAGCTACTTATATATGATTTTTAGCCTTAGATCGATTTTATGACGTACCAGAATAACATGACAGAGCTGATTAAAATAAAGTTCTTGTGGCCAAATTATTTATCAATGCCATTCTATCCCTGGCTAAAAATCACTTATGTTGTAAATTTCAAGATTGATTTTAAGCCAGAAAAACTTTTAACCTATAATGATGGCTCTTAGTTTATACTATTGCAAAATGTGCATATTAATACATTTTGACAGGGCAGCGCACACAATTCTACACTTTTTTCATAATATTTCTTTTTAGTGAATATCTTTCAGAAAACCATCAATTCGGAAACGTTTTTCTATTGATAAAATTAGCAAAAACAAAGTACATAACATAAGCATCGTAACATGGGCTAATTATGAATCTATTTTATATAAACATAAGTAAAAACAATACATACAAAATCTTCTACAAGGAAAATCCGCCAAAAAATTAAAGAAGTTGCTATTATCGTGCATAAGATTTAAGAAATTTCAAAATTTTCAAAACTCTTATAATGGAATTAACGTTACATGAACAGAATGAAAGTTCTGTAATACTCGTGTCCTTTTAAAAAAAAGCTCAATTTATACGTATTTTATTGAAAAATATTAATGTTCCCGAAAATGATCAATCGTTCCCGGAATGACAAAACTGTTACACCTTGGTGATTTTGAGCCCCCTATACATTAAGAAGGCATCTGTGGAATGGAAGCTATTTTCTGGAATGGAAAGCTATGATCATTTATGATATTTAAATATTTATGTACATATATCATTTTTTATTAAACGATCTTCTAAATTGCGTACTTTGTATGTTATAACTTTGCGCAGACAGTTTACATTGATAGCCATCCTTAAGTTGATTAAAATACTAAAATTGGGTGTAGAAACAATATTTGTACGTTCTACACATAAAACCACAAATTCTGCTGCACCACAACAGAAAAATGTTGTTCTTACAAAATAACGAAGTTCACAATATTTGTATTTAATTTATTTTTTTATTTACAAAATTCACAGAAAAATGTTTAAGCTTTTTAATATAATTTTTTTTCAATGTTATGTAAATATATATAAAATTTTTTAAAACTTTAATTAATTAACACAAACAGAAAAGTAGGATTATATAATGAAATATGGTAGCACAAATTTTCATAGTTCCAATAAAATTCAGAACGTTAATATGGCGACAAAAAGAGAGAGTGGAACAACCTTCTGTATTCGTATCATGGATAAAACTATTATTAAATGAAATTTAGAAAGTCGTTCTATTCAGAGAGACACAAAGACCTCTGGCGAAGGAGGCAGGGAACCAGAAAATGGATTATAAACAGCTGGATACAGCTCATAATTGCTAATGCTTTTTACATTCAATTTCCATCACTGTGAAGTAAAAGACGGATTAACAGCATTTTCACCAAGTTCAGTTAAATTTATCTTTTACTTTAACTTTCATTTAACAATTGGGTGATTCAAAAGGTGTGCTATCAAGTCATATCATCATAATGTCCTAAACAATATTTTACAATTGTTTAAAAAAAATATTGTTGTGTTTCGAACAAATTAAAAATGTTAATGCTGTGTTCATTGATTCGTCATAACTTTACAGTAGAAATATAAATTATAAGCGGTTACCCACAGCAGTCATATATATTTCTTGTAATTATTTTAAGACATATGACCTTACAGGCTTATGACTACCTTGTGAATATATTGTTAACAGTTATAACTGATTGTCAGCTTAAATGACTTGGTGAAACTGGCCGTAAGTAAAATATATAACACGAAGCTACAGATCATTCTAGTAATATTTAGAGTTATTTCTAGGCAAACATACATAATATGTATTCTTAGATACAGATATTATCTGAAACTTCTTTATTGCTAAAGTAAATGTAAGAAAAAAATTGTGTTAAATATTGAAGGAATAGGACTATAAGCAAAGGCTATAGAAATTTTAATTTTGACTAAAGGAAAGCACATTTTAAAGACTACTTTTTAATAATAAAATTCTTTTTATAAAAAACTTAAATTCAATTTTATATTACATTTTTCAGTCATAGTTAATTATTTTTAAAAAGACACGGTCACTAAAAGGTCAGGTAGCGAATATGTCATATTTTTAATAATGTGTCGCATTTCGATTAATTTTCAATTAAAGTCACCATTTTCAGTACAACTGACTTTTGTCACTAAAATATTAAATTTTTCAGTAAAAAGTCGCGTTTTTAAGATGATATGCAGAAAGTCATATTTTCTAGTAAAAATTTACTTTTCAGTATCAAGTCATATTTTCGCTAGAAGATGAAACTTTTTACTAAAAATCCAATTATTGTTAAAATGTTACTTTTCACTAAAAATTCACATTTTCACTAAAAAGACACATATTCATTTTATGTGCGGTTTTCACAATACATTTATATGTTTTTTGAGTGCTTTTAAATATGAATTTTACTACACATTCAATCACTTGTTTTGTAAAAATAACACATAAATGTCAAATTTTTCCTAAAAATTCAGATTTTTAATTTTTTACTAAAAGGTTAAGCTAAAAATCATAAAAAGAGTCATTTCACAAAAAAGTCACATATTGCCTGAAAGGTTAGTCTAAATTCACTTTTCAGTAAATTGTCACTGTTCTAAATTTTCACAGAAATGTCATATTTAAGTACTTAAATTAAAACAGACAACTTGTAAATTCAGAGAAACGTTAATAGCAAACGCTTTAAATTGGAAGTTTGAAGGAATTATAAAATGGCATTTTTATATCTGTCTTATTATTATTTATTTATTTATTAGGAGTATAATTACAACTTATATTCTAATAATCAGGCATAATTAGTTTGTACTTACGTTTTTTTATGAATCAGCCCTTTTGTTTCTATTTTCTGTTAATTGAAGCAAAAGAATTGTTCCCAAAATTTTTTTAATTTTTTTATTTAAAATTTCAATGTTTATTTATTTTACTTTTAAAAACAGCTGATTTCTTTCACAGAAAAAGTAATTACAAAATATTTGCTACAGAAAAAAACGGCAACCGAAAGCAAAAACTAATGGGGCACTTAGTATATCAAATTTCAGCAATTGTAACGAATACCTTCGGCTGGTTGTAGTGAAACTTCCCATATATTGTATACATTTAAAATACGTAAAAAAATTATATAAAATTTAAAAGTATTAATATTTGTTAGAAGTCTTATCTGTTGCGTGACGTGTGCGTTGAATTTTTGAGTTCATGACTTATTAAGATTTCAATGTTAATGTTCTCTTGTATTTGGATTTTGGCTTTGTTGTCGTATTTTACTGTTTTGTTGTTGCCTTGTGTCCAACTTTTGGAAAAGTTTTCCATTGTCTTTTACTTAAATTACGGTTTAGAATTTGTAGGTATCGCTTTGTCAATATTTAGGTTCGAGTATTAAATTTTTTTTTTTAAATATATTTACAAATAAAAACAAGTTTAGTGCGTTTGTAATATTTCAATATTTTAATGATAAGAAAAAAACTTTATAGACAACTTGAAAAATGGAATTTTTAATTTTCTCAAAATTGGCTGATTCTTACATATTGTTTCGTGCGTATGATTAACATTATTTTTAAAATACTCATACGTAAGTACTTGTGTGTAAAAAATTATAAGCAAATGCGTAAAAAATGCAACAAATATTTCGACCTGTGGCAGGCAGGTTATAAAGTTGAGTTAAATTTCGATAGGGTTCACAAATAATTATTATTTGTTAAATTTAACCCAAAAAGGTTATAGGAACGCAAAATGCTGTATTCATGAGAAGGATAAATTTTATTTAACTTGGACCTTCAGCGAAATTAAATTTTTATTCCTTTAAGTTCTATTGAAAAACTTCACTGTTAAATTGTTTTCTGAGTTTAACTTTTTGCTGTGACAAAAATATAATTCTTCTGATTTTATTGTGTTTTAACTTGAAAAACAGAAATCATCATGTAAAACCAACATTAAATTAAAAAAATATTATTAAAAAAAAATTTTAATCGTTACGGTTCCGGATTTGCATAATAAATGAGTCCAATATGCAATTGCTGAAATTTAGCTCGTTCGTTTTATTGAAGTACAGTAAAATTTTGATCAAAATGATGTTGCAACTTAATCTAGAAAATCGCTTAAATGATTTTCGTTAATTATTAATAAAAAATCATGAAAAATGGAAACGCAATTAAATTTTGAGTTCAGTGATTTAAGGGTTGTTCAATTAAAAGTCATTTAAAGAATTTTTAAGATTCTTATTTCGCTCGAAAGTGGGCGTATTATTTTAGATTTAATAAGTTTTAGTAGTTAAATTACCCCGATACTTGTTGAATTATCTGGCGCCATTTAAATTGTAAATGTGCATAGAATTTTATATTTATATTTTCAATAAAACAAAAGAAAAATTAGTTTTTCACAATTCTAAAAGAAAAAAAAAAAAAAAAACATGCAGTAAGAACAAACACACTTTTTATTTCCATTAAGTTTTCCATAAAAATTTTCCATAGATACAACGGATATGTTTCATGAAAACAGGGAGTTAATAAAAAGTGTCACTCTATCCTTTTGGTAAGATTAAAGATTTCAAGGGTTATTAAAATAGCAAAAGAACCTTATTTAGAAACCATAAGGAATTCCCATCAAAATATCTATTCTTTTTTTATTTGCCATTCTGTTAACGAACACAATTCTGATAACAAAAATACCAATCTTTTAAATATAAAAAAAAATCTTAAGCACATGACATTCTTGAAATATTTTAAGCCTCTTACTACACACTCCTGATCGCAAACAAACATATCGTTAACTAAAATAAAACACGATTAAATTTAGAATGTTCTGCTTTTTATTTGAAACAAATTTATCAAAAATCGAAAAAGGTATTTTTAAATTTAAACAGATTTATAAGGAATTAAATACCGCTATTTGGCCCTTTTACATTTTAGGTAACCATCTGAAGCCGATAAAAGAAAAAAATAAAACGGAAACCAAATAAACAACAATGTTTACCCAGTCCAATGGTGCTTTTACTGTTGTTGTAGTTTTTTACTGTTGTTGCTGCTGTTTTGTCTCATCTATGATAAATGAGGCTAATAAACTGTCATGTGTATATGCCGTTTTTTTTTTTTTTAGTATTTTTGTTGCTGTTGTTATTGTAACTGGTAGTTTATATACTTTATCGGCCATATTAAAAAGGGTTAAGCCCTTCCTTAGTTAAAAGTGAAGTGGTATCTGTTCGTTTGTTTGTGTGTGTGTGTATGTATCTCACCCCATATTGGAGTGAATTGGAGGGTATTTTTATAGTAGATTAACTGCGTTAAGTTGTTAAAACATAAAATCTGGCTGTATGAAGATGAAAATGTGTTGTTTTCATGACTGGTATAATATTTACATTTACATCGACGTCTACTTCTATTTCAACCCAAGATTTAATTGCCAACATTTAAAAATGTAACCCTACATTGGCAAAAAATATTTTGAAAAGGGCCAATACGAATTTTTTATAAAATTTTGTGAACAAATTCCAAAAAAATACCGAGAAACATTAGCAACTATTTGTTAATTCTTTACACATACTGATATCATGGATAGTTTTATATAAATAAAAAAAACAGAAAAAAATTGTATTATATTAAAGAGTTTTTTAAACCCTTCTCTGAAAGTATTTGGCGTCTAAGGTTTAAATGGTCAAACATTTTACACACGATTTAAGCTCGATTACATGGCGAATAGACAAGAGGGCAAAACATTTTTCACCAACACTGTGTGAAGTTAAGATTAAAAATGTATTTTTAGTCATTTATCATGTATGTTTTTGTCTTTTCCCCACATACATACACACTCCTCTGAAAATATATGTTTAATTTAATGACCATTCATCCAAAAGGGTTGTATGACATTGCGGAATTAAAAATCACTTAAACGATACAAATATTAACAACTAAAGATTTATCACATCTTTTTAAGATTATTTATTCTTGCCATAGAATTTTCATTCTTTTCACACATTTTTTTTATTTATTTATTGAAAATAAGATGACAAATAAATATTCATCTTTGAATAAAGTTGAGTGCTTCGTTAAATTGATCTCATTTAGCTGTAAGCCACATTTTGTTTGAGTTCAATGCAAATACAGCGCCAATTTAATGCAGCAGCACCTTCAAACTGATTGTCGTCATTCCATTGATAAGGGAAAGGATGACAGTCGCAAGAAAGTAGAAATATAAACGAGTACTCCAAACACCCAAAAACAGACATCCAGACTATGAGTTAAAAATGGAGAAAGATTTATTCGTTGCCTGAAATTTTGTAATTAATTGATAGAATGCAAACTTTTCAATAAAGGTGTTGACAGACAAACTTGCAACTGAATAGCAAATACTCTTTCGTTTGTTCTTTCCTTCTTTCTCTGTACCAACTAAAGACAGATAAATAACTCCTGCAAAATGAAGTTTAAATCAAATTAAATCAAATCAGAAAAAAAAGATTTATCTCTAAAATGTGTTGAAGAAGTTTTACTTTTTAAATCTTATAAAAGATTAAAAATAACATTTAATTATTTGCCAAGGAAATTAAAAAAACTATGTTAAATGTTGATTAAAATAATTTTTTAAATGATTTGAAATACATGGTATCCCATAAGTTAGATTTGAAATCCATTTCTGTTTTAGATTTACTTACATAAACATTTAATATTTATAATGAAAGATCTTATCGAAATATGTTTTATTATTTAAATATTATTAGGTTGCAAGCAAGTATTGAAGAAAACCCCAAGAGCTATACAAGGCAACGCTCTCAGCTATTAAAAAAAACTGCACATAATTCGTCAGAACTCGGCCAACTTAAGTGGGACATTTTTTTTCAGCTGTCCATCTCATTTGCACCATTTTTATCTTTGGGGTTAACTCAATGGTCATTTGTATTCCAATAAGCCAAAAATCATCCAGTAGTTTAAGATCTAAAACCGAGAAGTCAAAAGATAAATGGCTAAAACGAAAAATTATCGCAAATACTCTGGATAAAGAGCAAGTAAGGTTGAAGCAAAAAATGCACTATAAAAGGCGTAATGTTAACATATTTGTAAACTTATATATCTTTAGTTTAATTTGGCCTTTTTAATTATATTAAAAAGTATTTTTATTAAGCCCTAGGCCTTTTTTATATAAACAAAATTTAACAATTATTTATTTAATTGACTTTTCTTAATATTTATTTAACCTTTTTTATTTAATTCAATCTTCTCAATATTTCTCTAACCTTTGGTTAGCATCTTCAGGAAAAAATTAACAAAATGTTTCTATATGTATAACAAAAAACAATACTAAAAAAAATTATGTATATGAATTGTTATACTTTAGTTATAATATATTTAATTTTGTTAATATAGGTTTTGCAATTGTTTATGAAAAATAGTTTTTTTGAATTTAATTTGAAATGTTTTTTCCATAATTTTTTTATAAGTATTTTTGTGTTATACATACATAAATAAAATTTTTTTTAATTTTTTCCTGAAGATGCTAATCAAAGGTTAGAGAAATATTGAGAAGATTGAATAAAATAAAAAAAAGGTTAGAGCTTAATTAAAATACGTCTTAATACATATTTGTAAACTTAAACCTAAATTTTACAAAAGTCACATTTAAAAAAAATCGGAAAAGAAAAAGATCTTCATTCAATAAATTATAACCTCATTTTTACGCCACCCTGTAAGTCATGCAAATTATATTTAAATTTTTTTTTATTAAAAAGAGGAACTTGTCATCGGTAAACCTTAACTTGGGTATACTCAATCATGTGTCATTTTAAGAACTTTTCCTCGTATTCTGAAACGATTATTAAATTTAACCAACGTATATAATGTTAAGTTTCCATACTCAATTGGTCGTGTAAACCTCTTTGAAATTGTGAGTATTTATACACACCCCACCATGGTAGAAGGGGTGTTATGCATTTGTGCTGATGTCTGTAACACCTTAAAATATTGGTTCTCGTCCGGTCGACTCAGAACTACTTGCTAAGTTGATCTAACAATGTCTGTCCGTCCATTTGGCCGACTGGCTGGCAGGTAGGACAATCATATTGATGTGAATATCTGTATAGTATTCGGCACAAATAATTTTTATACATATGAGTCTTTACCTCATAACATAATTTTGTTTTATGTTGTGTGGGTGTCAAATGGGCCGACTTGATTGAATTTGATTTATTTATTAAGAATTATAAATGCAATTATAAATTATATTCTACTTATTAAAGCCGTTGCAGTGAAACAGTACAAAGTTAAGGGGTGAAAACATTTTAAATATTTGTATTTTTATTTCTTTAAATGTTCGTGCCACTCTACAAGACTAGTGTGGCAGTGTGAAGAAGGAAGTGTAATTCTGACTATGATATTGAAACAAAACATTAAAAATTCAAACCCTTCTTGAGCACTTAAATTATATAAATGTGATATATTTTATTAAGAAAATTAGCTGGGGAATTGTAAACGGATGTAAAATAGTAATGCCTGAATTAATTTTTTTTTTAAATATAAAAACTTTTTTTAAAAACAAAAATGTACTTTGTATTTCAAGAAGAATTCTTGATAAAAAGTACGAAAAACAGAAGTTAGGAAGAACTTGTAAATCAATTAAATAGATAATCATTCACTCAAAGTAAATTTCGATCTACCAAGGTAGAATACCATTTGGTTTAAAGATTGATGTTTGACTATTGACGTCATCTGTCTTCAATGGCGGTGTGAGTAAAAACGGCAAACCCCTCCGAAGAGATTGTGTGGTTACAATCGAAACTAGTCAGGGCAACCTGTCCGTGAAAGCCTGGGTTAAATTCTCAGCGCAGTCAAGAATGAACAATTATCAATAAAAAATTATTTAAAATGAGTTCATCGATTTCGAACGTTAACGTTCGCATAGAAAATTACATTTAAAACAGCAACAAAATTTGTTTTTCAAATTTTTGGAGCTTCTCGACCGGGTACAGGAGAGGGCGAAGGCTCTTGTTGATGACAGTAGGGTATCTTTTTCTATTTACTGCCTTGAGCACCGTCACAATGTGGGTTCTATTTGCCTGTTTTATCGTTACTACAACGGGATATATTCTGATGAAATTAAGAATTTGGTTCCCGAAACCGCCCACGTTAGTTCGTAATACTTTTATTTTTATTACTTTTATTTTAATTGCAGCTCCATAAAAGTATCGGTTTTGTTACAACACAGATATTCGAAGTGAAATGTGGCCTACACACAAAGATTGTTTGGTATTGAAAATTATCCAAATCATTGTTCAACACGTAAAAGTTTGAGTTCTTTGAGATTATACTTTTTTATAACAAAAAGTATATATCAATATTTGTAGAACTTTGGTATTTTAATTTTTTTAAGAATAGTTTTTCTTTCTTTACATACGTTGAAAAAAGACGTTTCTGATAATTTGTTGTACATTTTTTTAAATAATATTTATTTATTATTTCAATTTTCTTTCAATTAATTTCCCCTACTGCTTTTTGCCAGTAGTTACTACATAAGCTGCTTTCTGGAAAATTTATATAAAAAGCGATTAATAATAGTTGTATTTTATTTTTGCTCGTATTTTCGAAACCAATTTATATTATTCTTATTCGCTTTATTTTGCTTTAAAAGAATTGTTTTTTTTTTATTGTGTACAAATAATTTTTATTATTTTTTCTTTATTTTACTATTTTTTCTAAGGCATCGTCCAGACTTGCAATTTTTGTTGCAGCAATTATTGAGTTTCTTGGCGAGAGGGGTGAGAAGATTGTGGAGGGGTACTCTGTTTCATGTACCCTGCAATTCTGTTTTGTTTTGTAATTCTCACACTTTTTAACTTGAAGTTGGCTGTTTTTATATATAAAATCTAGGAAGGAGAAGAGGAAAGACAAGATAAAAATACAACAACTGCAAAACTACGATTTCATTATCTGAAGCAGATTTTTAAAAAATCCCACCAACAAAATTTGCAAGTCTGGACGATTTTTCGTACACAATATAAATTGTCCTTAAATTTTTTTTTAGTTTGGTTTTTACTTTTATAATATTTTTTTTGTAGTTCGAAATAAATATATAGAAATAAAAAGTTAAAAAGGGAATGCACTTCTTATTAAAAAAAAGAGAAAAATAAAAAAGAACATAATAAAGTTACAATGTCTTCTATGTGAAATGAAAATAAAATCTTAAGAAAAAAAAGGAAAAAATTACTTGAAAAAGAAAGTCTGAACTAAAGAATTTTTCCGGATGACTTGAAGTCGAAAACAAAATCTGAAAAAATGATAATTTATTTTTAGTTAAAATTAATGAAGCCAAAGACTAATGTTGTAACAACATTTTGTAAAGCAATTATGACAAAAAAAGCGAATTATTTTGAAAAATTTTACAAGAATAAATAAGTGAAAAAAAAACTCAAAGCATTTTGATGAGAAAAATGGGGGAAAAAAACAATAAAGAAAAGTTTAGTATTTGTCACAAAACTACTAGACAAAGAAAAAAATTGAAAGTGAATAAAAAGAATGAATAAATTTTATGATGAGCTATTTTTTAAGGAAGGAAAGTGTTTTTTTTTTGTTAATGTTCAACAAAATCCGTAATTATAATTCAGTTGTAGTTCATTTAAACTTGTAATTAGTAAAAAAAATTTTTGTAATAAATTCATTATAATGCTAAAAATACATCTTCCTTCTTTAGACTTTGTAGAAAGATTCTTAATATTTTAATTCAAAAAATCCTATTAAATTAAAACAAAACACGGCAACAGAATAAAAACCTGTTACAAATCAAAAAAAAAAAAAATAAAGAAAAATCAAAATATATAATAAAACTTTGTTTAGTTTGTAAAAAACCAAATCTATAACAACAATATGCATTGTAATGACTGTGATCAGTTAGAAAAAATGTTAAAATCAAACTGAAAAAGTACACAAAAAAGAAAAATATAGATATCTGCAAAAACATGCGAACTATTTCCCATGGAGTTTTTGCTCTTTAAAAGACTAGAAAAAAAAGCAAATAGAGCCAGTCAACAGTGGAGCTTGGCAGAAATACTAGATGTGACTGTAATCATCATTATACGCGCCATTACATGCATGTGGTGAACATTATAAAGATAATAAAACAACAACAGCAGCAATGACTACGCCACCAACAACACAAACGGTGGGAAAATAGAAATGTAACGGTTAATGTTCATGCATAAACGCAAACACACTCTAAAACAAATTAAGTTTCTATGAAAATATATACGCATAAATATTTTTACTATTAATTAGGGGGCTCCTCAAAAAAGCTACACATTTTTCAAGATAGATCTGTATTAAAATAAGTGGTCCTAAATTTCCACAATTCTATTAAAAAAAGGATATTTAATATACGCTTTTCATAACTAATTGTCATTTAAAGTCAAAAATATGCTTAATCGAAAGAAACTGAGTGGTTTTTACTATTGTCGTTCTTACAGAAGTCGCAGTTTTTTCGTTCCAAAAAAAGCCGCAACTCTCAAGTATTAAATCCCATAGTAATAGCTTGGCTTACAAAGTCCGTTGGTCTCAGATCGGACATAAAAATAATGATTTGTGGTAGATAAAGAAAACTTGAGCCAAATACTGATATGTGTTAAATTTTGACAATGTCGGTCAATGGACACGCTAAACTATAAAATGAAATTGTAGCTACAATAATGTACTAAATGCTTTATAGCGCTTAAATAATATTACAAGTGTGATTCCAAAAGTATTTTTAAGTCTTTACAAGGAATCCGAAAGCTCTCATAGATATATTTTCTATTAGTCACTATCAAACCGATAACAATTGTCCAACCATTGTGGTATTTAACAATGTTCCAGGTTTTATCAATTCTGCAATATTTATCTGAATTTATAATTATTTCCGTGAAGCACTATTTAAATATACATTCGCACTGTGCTGTATGCCTATGAGGAATTCCATATCAAAACTATATACAGTTGAACCTCGGTTATCCGGGCCTATATTAATCGTTTACAGCTATTAACCGGCATGCTGCTCGCTTTCGTTAGACTAGCTGATAGACTAGCTCACTACCAGCTAGCCTACCGGGGCACCCGGTAAAACATATATTTTCCATGATTTTACATTTTTTATCCGTGCTTCTTTTTTATACCTCTATTATCCGTGCAACAAGCATAAGTTTGTTTTCTCTTCCAATCAAATACACATAAGCATAATTTAAGTTTGATGATTCTCATTTTTTGTATGCATGCACTTATGTTTTTATTACATACAAACAAATACAAACATGAACATGTAGATCGTACTAACTTTAAATACCTTTCTACTCGTAAAATGAAGACTAACATTCAAAGTTAAAAAAAAAAATTTTATTTTCTGTGTTTTCGTACTATATCGATTAACGTGTTTTTCGATTTTCCGTGCATGGTTCGGTCCCGTGCGAGCCGGACAATCGTGGTTCAACTGTAGTTCCATTAAATTTGTTTTTTTTTTTTTAACTAATACGGCCTTAAGTTCTACGTGTAATTAAAAATGAATATAGTCCATATTTTCTTAACGTTTCGTGAATGTAATGTTCACTTTATCAAGGGATTCGTCTATTTAAATTAAACAAAATATATTTAACAATGTTACAACAAACATTTTTTTAACAATTAATTATTACTTACAGTAAGTGAAATTAATTTTTTATATTAAATTAAACAAAAACTTGTTGTAGAAAATTAAATTAAACACGAACTTATTATATCACAGGTTAGTATTTAAGATATTGCAACAGAGTAACTGGCATAATGTTTTGTGTGCCTTCTTTTAAGTGCATTGTCTTTTTCATTTTATGGTGTACCCTTTACGTCTATATTGTGAATTTTTTCTTTTACATTCTTTCGTGATCTAATATTCGTACCTTGTCAAAATCTGCAGTATGATTTGTATTTTTAATGTGTTGGGCTAATGCAGTACATTCCTTCATTTCCACTTCTTTTTTTTTTTTTGTATTTTTGCTTGAATTCTATTTTACATAATAATAGTTATTCAGACAGCATAATTGTCCGACGTCTTCCAGATATCTGAGAGACACGTCGGCAAAGAAGTCGGAATCGTATACGAATTCTGTCAGATTTCTGACACAAAAATGTATGAAGTGGTTGACACGAATTCTGGCAGACATGTCGTGGGAAATTCAGAATTTTTTTTTCCGGCATTTCTGATAGAAATCTAACAGAAATCTAGTGAAAAAGGCATGGGAAATTTTGATGAGTTAGCCGACATTCTTATTGTTTTCTGACAGAGAGATGAGAGAATATGAAGTCAAATTAGAACCTACAAATAAAGAAGGTGAAAGAGCTCATGTTGTTTTGCTAACTGTAAGGAGAAGGAACATGACTCTAATTGCTACGACAGATAACACTGATGTTGTTTACCATAAAGTTATTTCTGTTTCCACTGCGAATTCGGCCCGTTTCCAAGTATTTCTTCGGGAGTTCTTGGATAAAGCTGAAAGCAGCCCAAGGCTACAAAACTAATTTTTAATTATGGTTAATGCCAGAATTCATAAATCCCATGTAATATGACAGAAAGTGGACAATAGTGAATGTACATTAAAATTTTACCACGATATTCTTCTATGCTGAACCCGATAGAGAAGGTGTTTTCTTCGTTAAAATTTCATGCCCAATCAATATTAAGTTATTTTACCACTGATCGTAACATTGTAAGTGTCGAATAAAATGCCGAGTGAACAAGCTCTCCATTAATCAGGAATGCAAAGCAATACAGAAAACAAATTCCCTACAAAATTTTAAAAATTAGTTAATTTATTTTAAAAAATGTTTAGCTGTATTTGAATAAAGTTTTGTGAAAAATTTTGAATAAAGTTTCTTTTATTTAGAGGTTTCGATTAATTTCAAAAAGGTTTTATTTAAACTGAAAATACTAATTAAAACTATTTTCAACTTAATGGAAATTGTAATTATTAAAAAAAAGAAACAAACATAGCAACTTAAACACATCTTTATGAATTCAATCAGAAATCTATTATACGTGTCGGTACATAATTTATCGGAGGGAATATCCGTGCGAAATTGGCCAGAAAGCGGCCAGACGTTACGTATAATCAATGTCTGACAACAACCTGAACGAAGTCTTTAATAATGAAGTCAGACATTTGCCAGAAATGTCTGATTTAGACAACGTCGAAGTATTTGGCTGGCTGGGTAGCCATTTTTTTTATCAAAATAAGTACAAAACTGTTTTCTGTTCAGGGATCATATTAAAGCATGAATAAGCCGAAAATTTATTTAGAAAGGGAATTTTTCAAAGTCATTTGCCCACACCCTAACAAATTCTTAACTTATGAACGCGAAAGCTTGTGTGCTTCAAAAAAGCAAAATATTATTTTTAATCAGTTTTAAAACAAGAAATTTATGATCCTCGTTTCCTGTGATTTTATACTTACCGTTATTTGACAGAAGTCAGCGAGAAAAATTTATAAAAAATCTTTAATCTACGGAGTCAAACACAGCAGGAGTATTTCTTGATATTTCTATGGTCTTCACCACAGGTGTAAATGGTATACTAATAAATGTTCGAATTTTATATTAATTTCAAACTCAGCTTGCAATTTCTACACTATTGATCTAAGACCCTAAAAAGGGTGTGGAAGTGTGGAACTTAATGAGTAGAGGAGTTTATTTAAAGCTGTATATCTGTCTGTCTATGCGTTGGTTAAAATATGTTTTCCGAAGACACCAGTTATAATGGACACTAGGTTTGTTATATATTTCTATCGTATGTAGCCCTCAATAGATTGCTATTGAAGATCAGCCAAATCTGTTAACAAATGACTGTGATATGAACAAAAAATCATTACTGCCTTTAATTTTTACCCATAAGCCTTTACTTTTTTAAGTCTCCTTTTAATCTATGAACTTTTTATTTCCTTCAGCTTAAGGAAACTTAGTTGTAA
This sequence comes from Pollenia amentaria, assembly GCA_943735925.1. Lineage (NCBI taxonomy): Eukaryota > Metazoa > Arthropoda > Insecta > Diptera > Polleniidae > Pollenia > Pollenia amentaria. Next base: position 1,060,369 of record OX031007.1, read on the forward strand.
AAATTAAAAAAATTGGTTTATAAGTGACTGAGTTAAAAACATGAACAATAATTGTGACAAGAAATCGTCCATACCATCAGTGCCAATATTTATGCAAATATTTGTATATAAATTACAAAATTATTACAAATTAACTAAGCCGGTCCATTATTTCAAATGGCCTCCCAAGTGTATTCTCGAACTTAGGGTTTGGTACGATAGGGTCCATACAGAAGATGTTGATAGAATCGATCTTAAATATTCTCTATATATTTGTTTGCTTTCAACAATCAGCAAAATCGACCTATTTTTCAACTAGCGCCTACACAAATATGCTTACGGAATAAGAATTAAACGCGATAGTGCCTAAACCATAGGAGTTAGAAAACAATTGCCTTTTATATACTCTGGTGGAAAATATATAAAATCCGGAAAATCCGAATATAGCACTTTTACTTTTTATACCCTTCACTGAAGGTAAAAGGATATATATACGTTTGTCCTTCCGCTTGTAATTTCTACTCAGAAAAAATTTTCAGTATTTTTTTTTATCAATTAAAAAAATTTTTAAAAAGTATTTCTATTTAATTAATGTGATAATTGAGTCAATAGTTTTTTAGGAAAAAAAAAATAATAATATAATTTTGTTTTAATTTATATTTTAGTTGTTTTGAAATAAATTTTTAATTAAAATATAAAATAAATAACAAAAAATCTCAATTGATTTTTTCACTTAAAATAACATAATTAAAATTGGTATTGGGAATTGTCAAAAACTGAGCAATATTTAATTCAATCAATTAACACATTTCCTGAAATGGCAAAGTTTTTTTTTATTATTTTTTTAATTAAAATTAAAATATCATTTATTGAAAAAAAAAATATTCAATATTTTCAATTTTTTAAATTTTCAGTAAAATCAATATAATCATTTTGGTAATATGAGCAAAATCAACAAATTGTTTGCTTGATTCTATGAATTAGAGACAATTTTAAATTTTTTTCTGTGTACAATTTTGATATGATGAAGTATATTCTATATATGTATATTCTGGGTCCTTATCAGTAGCGAAGTGGATTTAACCATGTCAGTCTGTCCGTTGACTATGTTGTTTTATATTTATATCCGTTCAAATTTAGCCAGATCGGTCCATAAACGTTATGAGAAAAAAACCCACTGCCAATTTTTTGGTGTTTTTTTCTTTCTTTTTGTTTTCTTCTGTATATCTGGTGAACGGCAAAAGTCAAAGTTTCCAAATCCAAATAAGGTTCAAGCATCTTGGTGATCAATACAAAACATCCGGCATAATGTGGCCGGTATTGTAGAAGTTGGCCTGGCACAAAATTGATATATTTATATATAAAGAACGGACTTTATAAAACTTTCTGTTCTTATCAGACCATGGTGAAGGGTATATAAAATTTGTCAAATCACTCTTATATAATTTTTTTCACTTTTGTATACCGTGTTATGATTGTGTTGATTTCATTTAATATTTTTTTTAATAAAAAAAGCTTTTTTAATTGTTAGTATGAATTATTTTTTGTTAAATAATGTTAAAACGTCTTCTTCATTGATATGGAAATAAATTGTTTAATAATTTTAAAGCTAAAGGCAATTAACACTTAGTAAAAAAAGTTGTAATAATATATTTTATACTATTTTGAATAACTGCATCAGTTTTAAAGTTGCTGGTATTAAATCTAAAAGTTTCCATTTTTAAATTTAAAAATTGAATGCTAAAAACTAAAAAAAATTTGCTAACGAATAAAGCAAATTATGTACTTCTTAAAAAAGGAAATATCGTGTATAATTTTTCAAAATTCAACACGGAGATGAACTAGTATACTCTTGTCTGAATAACACACATACACACAGATCTTGGTATAATATTTCCTTCTGTCTTTGTGTGCATATAAGTTGGGATCTAAATGTGTAGGGATGTGTGTGTTAATACTACCCAGTAAGAATAATAAACATATTGCTTCTGTTTGCATTTACTTAATGGAATACAAACAATATGTTATAGTTCAGGAAGAAATACACTGAAGCCACGTTAATCGCTTATAACATTCTCAAGAATTATTTTGTAAGTTTAACGAAAAAAATTACTTGCTTATTTTTTTTCAACTTAAAATTTATAGCCGCAATAATAGTATTTTTTAATATTTCATTTTGTTATGCTGTAATGCTGGCGTTTTTTTTTCAATTTTTTCTTTTTTCTAAAAATGATTTACATGTGTCGGTTGTAAACATTTATCATGGGATATTATTATGTTTACTGTTTTGTTTATGATGGCTACTACCTTCGTTCCTCTCCCTTGGCATTAAATGAAATATAATAATACAATCTAGGCCTCATACTGAACTGCTTCATTTGTGTAGAACTGAAGAGTTTTCTTTACTTGGGAGAGAAATTTATATTTTTTAACACAGCAGGTAATATTTTTTTTGTTTTTTTTTTGCCTTGTTAGGACAGTAGAAATCAAAGAAGTTTGGCAATAAAAAAAGTACAGTAAATACATTGAAGGGAGTCTTTATTAGCTGTTATTTCTTAAAGCCAAGAAAATTTAAGTCTTAAGAAGTTTAAAATAATTTTTATAGCATTTTACGAAAAAAAAGCTGTTTTGAAAATAAAAGATTTTACATAACTCTAATTTACTTAAAGAACGTTATGGAAATCTTTTAAAAAAGGAAATGATTTAAAATTAATAATATCGTTTTCAATGTGTTAAGGAACTCATTTTTAATACATATTTTCTTATTTCCGGTCTGTATTCTTTTAAATTTTATATTGTAGTTAACCTAAGAAATGAATTTAGGAATCGCTCGAGATTTGTCACATTTTTTTCTCTTCTCTATGCTAATTCCGCGAATCCATATGCTTGTCTATAGGATACCAGAGTCTCTGGCGGGAATCGAACTGGTAACCCCGGCACTGATAGACTATCTCACTACCAGCTAGCCTATCGGGGCACCCTAATCTGTTAAAACGATAACTTTTAATACGATTTTCCATACATACCTGTTTATTTAGAAGCCCATCTTGAGAAAATATCTGACGGTGAAATTTGTACGGAGCTTTAAACCTGATTTAGCAAATAGTTTTGCATTATTCCATTTCAAAATCGATGTTTGTGAGTTATGACATTCTTTGGATAAAAAGTAAATTTAGAAAGGATGGAGAATGACCGGGATCTTTTTATAATTTGGGGGGTAAGCTCCACTGGAAGCAGACATGGGAGAGTGAAAAATGCCATTTTCCATGTTTGAATGGTTTTCTTTTTCTCATTCTTTTGAGAATAAAATTTCTAGAAAATCGCGTCTTACGAGACCTTTTCCTACTTTCATATTCTTAAATTATATTCAATATAATTTTCAATACTAAACCTTTTACCTAAAAATCTTAAATAACTAATTTCTAATTTTTTACATACGGGCCTATTCTGAAAATCACGTGACTTCAAATCACGTACTTTTAAAATCACGCGTGTGATTTTGTGGTGTTCTGAAAAACATTTAGTTTTTATGTTTCTTGGTATGCTTTCGGCAGTTGAAAATCACGCCAAAACATGCAAAAACGGAACACAAAAATATCAAACGTGTGATTTTAAAAGGCACATGAGATTTGAATTCACGTGATTTGAATATAAGTGATTTTCAGAACAGGCCTGATAGTAAATAAAATCGAAGCAAATGGTAAAAGGGATGCCAGTTCGGAAATCTCGATACCGTGAATACCGGTATTTTCGGGATTAATTTAATCCAGGATACCGCGATTTTAATTTTTTAATCCCGGGACGTTCGGGCTTCAGTTATTCGCAAAATTGTTTACTTAATGTTTTGGTTTTTCCTTTTTTGATAAAAACTATTTAATGATGACTTTCTCCTATGAGAGCATATCGAACACAATATTAATTTGTATATTTATTTCATTAATCCTGTTTATACTGTCATTGAAAAGTAAAAGAAAATAATTTTTTTTCCAACAATTATAAAAACAAATTTTATATGAAAAGTTCTGAAAATAATCAGAGAACAAAATTAATGTAAGAAAAATATGACTTTTGAAATGTAGAACACAGAAGCAAAACCAAAAGTTTTTTCTGATTGATTCCACTGGTGCACAAATGCAAAATAAAAGCTTAATTCGTTATGGATTAACGCGTATTAAAGTTATTTCCGAGGGAGGGCATGGAACCTATGGTAAATTACAAACCGATTTCACGAAATTAAGCCGTCTATACACTACATAAGTTTAGATATTTTTATATAGGCACATTTGCTATGCATTTTTCAAAACTAGGTCCCAAATAGGTACACTTGCAAAAATTCGTTCTTATATACTGTGGTGTAGGGTATGATAGGGTCTGGCTTACTTGTTTTATGTTAATTATTTTGGAAGCCGCCCAGTTTTTTGATCGTATTTTTAATTAAAATTGAAAATAACATTTTCAAAATATTATTTATCAAATTTCTATATTAAATTTTCAAATTTAATTTGTCAAAATAATCATTTTGGTTATATTTTCAAAATCAACAAACTGTTGCTTGAATCTACCAATTTGGTGATTCATATACATTTTTACTAGAAAATTCTTACAATTGTTTGTATATAAAATACACAAGTTAATTTTATTAAACTTCGTAATATTAACTTTTGTTTGTAAACTTCTTTTAAAGAAGTTTTTTTTAACAAATACCTATAAGAACGCTTTGATATAATTTTCAGAATCTCCGATATCCCGAAAAAATCACGGGACCCCGTCATTTGATGTTTTTAAATCACGAATCTCAGAATTTGCAAAAACCAGTCCCGATTGTCATGCCAATTTGTGATATATTACAATTGTAAACCATATCAAATAATTTTAAAATTAATATTGTTGCAGTTATTGTTGTGTAATCGCCTTGTTTTAAATCCGAAAAAAATGTTTGAAAGGTAATCGTAATTAAAATGTAAACAATTTCAAAAATTTTTTTGATTGAATGTCAAGTGGTAATAAGTGTTTAAAATGCCTTACAGCAGATGAAGTTCATTAATATAATAGAAACTTTACAATTTGGAGAAAGATTTCTAACAAAAAATAATTTTTAATTACCATATTTTTAATGACTATTCTACAGGCAAATAATTATTTAATAAAAGTTTTAAGATGTTTCCATTAAAACTTAAACAGGTTTTTTTAAAAAATTGTGTATCATTGTTTTTAAATTCAAATAAAATTTATAAACATGAAAAGAATCCATATTTTTATTACACAAAGTTAAACCACAAATTGGAAGCAAAACAAAGAAAAATAAAATTCCTAAATATTTTTATAAAAACGAATCAATTAAGAAAAAAATTGGATATTTAATAATATATTTGTATATTTGTACCAGCCTTACCCTGTTCGCTTCGCTACCTTCATTGAAATCAAATCAGTATATTTTTTAAATAGATCCCTGATCTGTTACAAGTTTTTAATATGTATTACTATCCTTCTCCAAATATTAGGTCAATTATATTGTCCTTGCAAGAGAAGTTCCTCCTCAGGGGAACCCATAACCCCAAGAGGAAGCGTGCCCATTGGACGTATCGGGGGAATTCTTTCCAGATATGGGTGGTAAGAAGGAAATTAAATACGGACCAACAGGTAGCAGCGTCTGTACGCACATTGAGCGACTGCAAACAGCGTCAGTATTCCAGTGGAGCGGCTGAATACGAAGAAGGAAAACTCTAAGCCCTTCAAAAATCAAAGGGAAACTTATATCAGAAACCTCCCTTGAAAAAAATACAATTATGAATTATCTCAATCTCCGGTAATACGACGGTGCTAAGAGTCCCAGGAGGTAAGGCAAAGAAAAAACTTGAGCATGGGTACTTGGAAGCCTCTAAACTAACTAACATAAGCTCATCATAGACATACTGGGTGTAAGCGAAACATAGCGGCCCGATAGTGGCGAAAATCATAGCACAAGGACGTACAATTCTGGCAATCTTAATAAAAATCACCGAAATGGCGTGGGGATTATAGTAATGAATAAAATTTTTCAAGCATATCCCTAGAGGGAAACGAACTGATACAAAAGTAGTCCCGTGATAGGTCTTTAATTGTGGTAACCGGTTCTAGTTCTAACACTTTATATGAGTGGGACCTATCACTTTTACCTTGTGTTGTCATTGGAAAGGGTCAGTTGACACCTAACGGCCATCATATGACAAGTTACACATCGTGCGAACGTGTTTCGTGTAAGTTACTACTATGGAGTTTTGTTTCAATACAATGTAGTATTATTTCAATTAAAAAATACCTAACTTTTAGAACCAAATTTAAGAAAGTCCCAAAAATAAATGCGTCACACCACTGGTGAATACTGTACTGTAATTCATTACTTTTTCTTCCTTTTGGTTCTTCATAGACCAGTAAAATGATTGGTTCTCCTTTCACTGGTCATGAGTTCTTTCTTTTTGTACTGGTTCTATTTCACAAATCCCAGTGCCAGTCTGTTGGAACAATTGATACAAATTTCCCGCAGCGATACTCCAACTGCCGTCAAAAGTAACGAATAAACGAAATTTAAGAACCGATGAACATGACGAAATCTTATGACATAAATATAAGGAGACTTCAAGGATAAAGTAGGAGAAGGCCACGTTCCTGGTATAACAAAAAGATACGGATTAGAAGATCGGAATAAAAGTGGAGATATGCTTATGCAATTTTGTCAGGAATACAAGAAGAAAATAACAAACACATTATTCTGTATTCCTCATAGAATACTCTTAACTGGGAAATCCGACCAAAATCGAAAAGAGAACATTGTGAGGAATCAAACCGGTTTTATAATGGTAAACAAACACTTTTCCTCATCATTTACAAAAAACTCAACCTAGCCAGGAGCTGATGTAGGGTCCTATCACACTTTATATATAACTTACATGTGCTGTAAAATATCGCTAGCAAAAAAAAATAAAATAAATTTGGCGGAAGAATTGGAAAACTCGAAAACACAGATATTCGAACAAAAATAAATGAACACAAAGATCGTGAATAAAAAAGAGAAAAGGTTAAGAAAATGTGGAATTATATTAAGAATACTTTAAAATAAATAGCTAACAACACTCTAGGGCACTATAAGAAACTCCAAACCAAAGAATGAACGACAAACGACACATTGAACTTAATGGGAGAATGTCGTTCGCAAAAAGACACAGATTATGATTTATAGGGAGAGATACAATCGGCAATACGTATGAGCACCTTATGGCTAGTTTACACTATCACACAAGTCTTACGTATTTTGAGGAAAATAAAACGCTGTCATGAGAAGTTGTTATTGTTGTTTAATAATGTTCAAACAATATTTACATCAGGGATGCATTTTCGTTAAAATACGTAAGACTTGTGTGATAGTGTAAACTAGCCATTAACAAACAATGTAAGAAGATTGAACGTCTGCAAGAACAACATGATTTTAAATTGCACCGAAAACTCAAAGAAGCCGCTGGAGTATATTACAAATCAATCCAAAAAGTTCTATATATCAACAATAGAGCCGTTTTCGAAATCAAGGAAAGAAGGTTCGACTGTATTAGACAAATATTTACTAAAAGGAACCAATCAAATAACGAATAGCTTAACAAGTCAAGGCAGCCCACTCAGTAAAATGGAAGTGGATTCTGCAATACAATGGCTACGAAAAAGAAAAGCATGTGGCTACGATGAAATCCTATCCAAAATATTGAAACTAATAGACGACGAAAATATCCAATTTTTATAGAGTTATTTAACCATTTTTACGGTTCGGGCCAATATCCTCAAACTGGCTGAAATCGACATTCATCACCATTACGAAGAAATACCGTCCAAAACAGTGCAGTGATTAAAGACTTAAAGGTCTAATGAGTCACGCCCACAAAATATTCCTTAGAATAATTCTGTCCCGAATTTATACAAAAATTCGAAGAGGTAATGGGAAACTCGCAACTTGTATTTGAAGAATATATGGGTACAAGAGAAGCACTGTTTTCTATACAGGGGCTAATACAGAAATGCAGAAATGTTGATGTTTTTCTATGTTTCATTGATTATGAAAAGGCTTTTGACACTGTACAGCATAATAAAATGATTGAAATCCCTTTGTCTATCGGCATAAACGGCAAAGAAATGCAATGTATAAAGAACTTTTACTGGAACCAAACTGCACAAGTCGATATCAACGGAAAACATACCGATAGTTATATCCAGAGGAGTCAGTCAAGGTTGCACATATACTATCATCATTATTATTCAAAATCTACTCGGAAAAAATATTTCAAGAATGCATTTCTGATGTTCATAGAGGTATGCCGATGACGATGATATCATTGCAATGGCTGATAGTATGTCTGGACTGCAAGATCTTCTAAACATACTAATCACATGTTGCGAAAAATACGGATTAAAAATTAATATTAAAAAAAACTAAATGTATGGTCGTAAGTTAGACAAATAAATAATGAAAACGTCGACAGAGTACAAATATCTTGGGATCACAATTAACGAAAAATGGGACTTTTAAAAGGAAATACGATGCCGAATTGAAATAGCGGCTCCCCTGCAGTGGCTTGCGGAGTATGTGTCCGATCCAGTTCCACTTTATTCTCTGTATTTGTACGCACAACGGCATTTGATTTGTTTTAGCCCACATATTGCTGTTAAGATGGTTCGTGGCCAGAAGATTCGTAGAATTCTTCAGAGACACCAAGTTTCACATTCATAAAGCAGAGTTGATTTTCATTGGTGTTGACTGGGTTAGAATGGATATCCAAGCTATTTCTTCCGAATTTGAACACTTTTACTGAAACACTTCTGTAAATAGCTGATTACGCAGTGTGTTGTATTTGGTGCTGGCGTTTTTGATGCTGTCATCTTTAAGTTTGTAGTAGCGTATTGTATTTAACTGGCTGTTTTGTACCAAATGTTGGTGTTTAGCTGTCTTTGTACAAGGGGGAATGGCACAGGCTATTTGTGTCGAATTTAAAAACTTGTACTGTTACCTTTCCCCAGATACACAGATATCAATATTGTCCTTGTTTACAAAGTACCATGCCCACAACTGCATTGCAGGCTTCTTTGTGGCAAATGTTGTGCCTTGATAACCAAGCTACTTGCACCAAGCTTGGAAGGTTTAAGAGAATAGGGGAAGTCCACTTTTTGACAGACGCTATTGGAGCCCAGACAATTTATACCAAATTTAGAAACCTTAAATGTTACTGCTCTTTAGATATACAGAAATCGATATGGAAGTTGCCACGCCCACGTCAAATTTTACAAATAATTATAGCCCATTTTATTATTTTGTGAAAATATCAGAAAAATCGGCTTAGTAGTTAAGAAGTCTATAGGCAACAAGTAACATACAAACGCATTTGCTTTTTTATATATTCACTTAAATATGTATTTGGACATAAAAACGCAATCAATCATTTCTGAGCAGAATAATAAAAAAATTAACAATTATTATAACTCTCCGCTTGCCCCGCATTTCACTCTCGTTTAAATATTTTTAATAGTTTCTGTTTTGCAGACTTTTTTTTCAATATTTTTTATCGAGTTAATTTGTTTTTGTATCTCTGGTATAAAATATTTATGCAATTTTTATTTAATCATGTTGCCGTTGTTCGTGTGTGTATATGTACGTTTAAGCCCATAAATGTTTAAGTGTTTATGTATGAGTGTGTATCTGTGTGAGAGAGTGTTTTGTGTAAGCTTTGGATTATTTCAATTGTATTCAATTGTTTTTACTTTTTTGTTTTTCATTCCCTTTCGTTTGTTGTTGTTTCTGTGGTTGTTGTTATTGTAAACCATGATTATTAAAGCATATTAAATGTGTGGTTCATTTTTGAAAACTTTTTTTGTCCCCGTTTTTTGTTGTTGTGTATAAATATTCATTTTGAATTTTTTCCTTTTGTATTTTGTGTTAAATTGAATTTTAATTTGTTAACAAAATTGTTGTTTTTTTAACATTTAATTGTGTTTAATTATTTACCAGCACAATTTGCTGCACATTTAAAAAAAAGTGAAACAAAAAAAATAAACAAAACGTGAAAGGAGGTTTGAATGTTTTATTAAATTTTATTATTATTTAATTCTTCTATGTATTAATTATTAATACGAAATGAATTTATTGTAGGTGAAATCGTGTTGGAATGAAAAATAAAAATAAAAAAATATTAATTAAAACTGTGATTGCTGTTCTGTAAATTTTTGAAGGCTGTTTTCTACTTTTTTTTGCATGTTCACTCCAAACAAAGATATAATTGAATCTTGTTCACTTAAAAAAATTATTAATTTGTGTGATTATTAAATTTGATTTAAAAATTGTGTTAAATACATTTTGTGTTTAATACTTCAATTTTTCTTTTTAATGAAGTTTTTTTTTTTGCACAGAAAGAAAGAACTTGCTAAATGACATACATAAATATTTGAATAAAGTGTTTGCATCAAACATGACCTTTTTACTATTTTCATATTTTGTATGAATCTATTGCAAAATATTTTGAAATATGCTTTATGACGCAATTGTTGACTTGTTTTATATCATCAGAAAACAAACGAATCATCAATTTTTAGCTAATCAATGTTTAATTGCATATTAAAGGTGGTCCCGCAAATTAATGAATGTATGATATAAAGAAGGATATAAAATGCAGTAGTTAACTGATAGTCAGTGGCGATTAATTGCAATGAAACATGCTCAGTAAATAAAAGCGGAATCATTTGTATGCTTGGAATACATTTAAGACATTAGAGTTCAGAAGAAGTTGATAAACTTGCATTTCATTCCAAAATGCTTGGCATTGTCTTCAAACCCTTATCATCGCATGGTAAAATATTTCAGCAAATAAATCGTGATAATAATGACTGAAATTTGTTTTGAGAAACATTCAAGCTAATACCTTTCAAAATTTACTTAGAATCAAAAAATTTGAAATTATTGATTTTTTAATTTTAATTTTAAACATTTTTTAAAAAATTCTTTCGTACAAAAGTCAAACTATTGATCAAGCACTTAAAATTAGAGATTTTTTTTTAAATGATGTTGAATATTAGACCCAGAAAGTTAAACTTATTTAATTGCAGTGTAGTGTACCTCATAAGTCGCCACCGCATACCCTTAAACTACTCTAAAACCAACACTTACCAACTTATATAGAGTAGGGTATTTTAAATATCAAATAAAGGTATAAACAAATGACGACAATCGGAATGTAAGTGAATGACATTAAAATTGAGTGTAAATTGAGTGCATTCCAACGTCCAACATTCCGATTGGCGAGACTGGTCATGAGGGCTTGTTATTGATACAATCTATTGATATCGCCATATGACCGACAAAGACAAATAGAGAAATGTAAATAATTAAAATAAGTTAGAACGGTTAAGTTAAAAATTCATTTGTAGTATATAAGCACTCGTAAAATTTAAATAAAATAGACTTAAAATTAATAACTTAATTCGGCAATAACTTGCCTGGTTTTAATTTAAAGACTCATCCAAATTCGGCAGTTCCTTTGAACGCCTTACAAATCAGCTGGTACCCTAACAGCTATTTAAACAAAATAAGGGCTATAGGGACCAAAGCACATTAGGGAATATACACTTAACATCCTACACTATCCTGCCACTTCTAACCCTACATGGCGATCCTGCCATTACACATCTAACCCTACATAGCGTTCCTGCCAGGCCACATCAACTTCTAACCCTACATGGCGATCCTGCCACCCCTCTTACACTACATGGCGATCCTGCCCAATCGGACCACTAGGACCAGAACAGATTAATTATCCTGTCAGGCTAAACTTTTAAGATCCCACAATGATCCTGCTGGCAAAACTGGCAAAAGTTAATTTTCCTAAAAAAAAAAAAAAAAAAAAAAAAAAAATAAATAATTATTAAGATTCGGTAGAAATTCCTCCCAAACTAAAAAAAAAAATGTTTAAGAAAAATTTTAAAAGATTTTTTATTATTTAAAATAATTAAGAAATTCCTTTATAATTAAGAAATTCCTGCCACTACATTTCACCTACCACAGAAGATCCTTCACTTCATTCCATACCTATTCGGATCAAGAAAAATGGAATTCTGCACTTCCTTTCAACCTGAAGAAGATCCTGCTGTCTCAAAGTTTTTAAGATGGGAAAATTTTTTTCGTTAAATTTTCGTATAGAGGAAAACGGAAAAATAGATTAAAACAATAGAAGATATAAAACAAAATTTTTTTATTCTAACGTTTTGATAGAAAAAGGTAGAACTAAGATTGAATTAATTAAAAAAAAATGGGTAAAATAAATGAAATGGCTTTAATAATAAAAAAGAAGAGAAAAAGGAAACCTTTTAATAAACACAAATTAAAAAGAAAAAAATAGTAAAACAAAGAAAAATTTTTTAAATATTATAAAAACAAAAGGAAAAATATTGTATTTATTTTAATTTGTTAAAAATATATAGAAACAGTAATGTTAAATAATTATTTAATTAAAATTATCAAAACATTTTTAAGCATTTATTAATATTTTTGTATTTTTTATTATCAATAAATATTTACTTAGTTTTTAAGAATATTTTACTATTTTTCAAAAAAAAAAATTAAATAAAACTATAGCACTTTCAATGTAAACCAAAGCAATTGACAGTAAAAAAGAAAAAAATTTGTATACAACCCATAACAGAAATTATGCAATTATTGAAATTAAACCTTACCGATTATTACGTCATATTAAATAATAATGAATTAAAGGACGGAATTTTTTTTAAGTAATTCAATAGCACACAAAAAATCAGAATGACACATATTTAATTTTTAAAATAAATAAATAAGACGGAAATTTTGCAGGGTATTGAACTGCACGCTGACCCACTGAAAAACTACGACATATTAAGTTACACAAATATAAACAATGACGAACGTTTTGAACAAATACTAAATGACTTGCAATTAAATAATTCTGATAAATTAGAATTAATAAACATATTCAAAAGATACCAAAATGTTTTTCATTTAGAGAATGAGAAATTGACTGTAAACAATTTTTATAAACAAAACATTACGACCTCAGATAACACTCCGGTGTACATAAAAAACTACAGACTACCCCACTCACACACGGACATAATAAATGAACAAGTACATAAAATGTTACATGACGATATAATAGAACCATCAATTAGCCCCTACAATGCTCCACTTCTTTTGGTACCCAAAAAGAATACGGAAGACAAACGAAAATGTAGACTTGTAGTGGATTTCAGAAAGTTAAATGACAAAATAGCTAATGACAAATTTCCACTAACTAGATTAGAGGATATTTTGGATAAACTAGGAAGAGCTAAATGGTTTTCGACTCTTGACATGACTAGCTCATTTCACCAAATTCAGTTGGACAAGGACTCAAGACCACTTACAGCTTTCTCTACACATTATACACTTCATGAAAAATTAACACTAATGCGGACGCATTATCAAGGATAGAAATAAACTCAGACGTACTAAAACAAATGATACCGTTGGAAAATGATGAGAAAGAAAAAAGAATACTAATAACTACGAGGGCAATGACAAAGAGAAATGAAAAAGAGGCAAATGAAGAAATAGATATGAATAAAGCGCGCGCGTATAGAAATAATCCGGATAGAAGCAACGCGAATAGAAATAATGTGGAAAAATGCATCTCTCAGGAGTCTGATCAACTTCTAATATGGGAATGCACATCCATAAATGACGTCAAGAAAATGAAGAAAGTACAGTTTAATAAATTTGAAAATATAGAGGATATAGATATATATATATAAAAGATAACGTTGTGCACATAGGGCGTGATGATAATTCATCGAAACAAGATTCGACTATGAAGAAATCACGAACCCAAGATAATAATCATATGAATAAAGGATGTAATGATAATTCATCGAAACAAGATTCGATTATGAAGAAGTTACATGCCAAAAACATACAAAATGATAATAATATGCATGCAAGATTCAGCGATAACTCAGCGAAACTAGATTCGATTCTGAGGAAACTGATATCTAAAATGAACAAGGAAAATATAAAAGAACTAGCGCTAGCAAAGAATGATAAAATATTTAAAGTATATACAATGGAAGATTTTAAAAAGCATATGCAAAAATAAGAATGAACAACAGAAGTCCTCAACTAAAAATATTAATATATAATGCCTCAATAAGAAGAACAATAATTAAGTTGAAACGGTACATTTGGAAAGATATGAATGAGATGATAAAACAATTCGTAGAATACTGTGACGAGTGTAACATAAACAAACAAACCAAACATATTAAGTAGCCACTTACACTAACGGACAACAATAATTAAATATACATAAAATATAAAAATTTTATATAAATAGACATTAAGAATTACTTTATAAAAATCTCAAAAACACATAAAATATATAAATAGAAATTAAGAACTATTTTATAAACATTGTCGGTACTATGAATATATCAAGAAAAATCAATCCCCTAATTTTTCTCTTAGCGGTGAGGGTGTAGTGTACCTCATAAGTCGCCACCGCATACCCTTAAACTACTCTAAAACCAACACTTACCAACTTATATAGAGTAGGGTATTTTAAATATCAAATAAAGGTATAAACAAATGACGACAATCGGAATGTAAGTGAATGACATTAAAATTGAGTGTAAATTGAGTGCATTCCAACGTCCAACATTCCGATTGGCGAGACTGGTCATGAGGGCTTGTTATTGATACAATCTATTGATATCTCCATATGACCGACAAAGACAAATAGAGAAATGTAAATAATTAAAATAAGTTAGAACGGTTAAGTTAAAAATTCATTTGTAGTATATAAGCACTCGTAAAATTTAAATAAAATAGACTTAAAATTAATAACTTAATTCGGCAATAACTTGCCTGGTTTTAATTTAAAGACTCATCCAAATTCGGCAGTTCCTTTGAACGCCTTACAAATCAGCTGGTACCCTAACAGCTATTTAAACAAAATAAGGGCTATAGGGACCAAAGCACATTAGGGAATATACACTTAACATCCTACACTATCCTGCCACTTCTAACCCTACATGGCGATCCTGCCATTACACATCTAACCCTACATAGCGTTCCTGCCAGGCCACATCAACTTCTAACCCTACATGGCGATCCTGCCACCCCTCACTCACTACAGCAGTAATATTCATTATAATTTTTGCTGGTTGAAAAAACGCTTTAATTATTGTCTTTTAAAACACAAAAATTTAGATTGAAATCTTTGAGAAAATTACTGGAAAGTTTAAAAATATGTTTCCAGGGAATTCTCGCATATACCCCGTATTTATAAGTTTCAATCAATGAACCAATTTATATACACAGAAAACATTTTCAGTAGTTTTTTTTATCGATTAAAAATATTTTTGAAAAGTATTTTAATTTAATTAATATGATAATTTAATCAATTCATTTTTCTAGTTGAAAAAATTAAATTTATAATATTATTCTAAATAAAATTTTAGTCGTTTTGAATTTTTAATTAAAATATTAATTAAAAAACCAAAAATTAAAATTGATTTTTTCGCTTTAAATAAAATTATTTAAGCTTGTAGAATTGTTGTTGGGAATTGTAAAAACCTTAGCTATATTTAATTGAACCAATTAACATATTGTTTGAAAAGGCAAAGATTTTTGATAATTTTTTTAATTAAAATTAAAAAGGTCGATAATTGAAAAAACTTACAGTTTTAAGTAATCAATATAATCATTTTGGTAATAGGTGCAAAATCAACAAACTGTTTGCTTGATTGTATGAATTTGGTGATTAGAAACAATTTTTAAATTTTTCTGTGTACAATTTCTATTTATTTTTACTTTATCTGAGTGGTTGTTTTGAAAACAGTAAAAACTTCTGAAGTTCTCGTAGCATTAACAAATACATTATAAATCAATTTTTAAATTAAAGTGTTAACGAATATTCTTGTATTAAATTCAATAACCACTCATATCCTGTGACGAAATTTCCACAATACACATTTTTTTTTCTCAATATTTTACATTTAATATCTTAACTCAAATGTTTACACAAAATATAAAATAATAAATGGCTTTTAATTCCAAAATCAAGCGTAAAATTTACACAAATCTTAAAATTTCCAATAATAATTTATACAACGTCAACGGAAATATAAAGAATTTTAACAAAATAGCATTAAATGAATTTACGATAGAAATCTAATCTCTAAAAGGCTTCGACTCGTAAACAAAACCAGTACAAAGATGTGAACCAACAATAACAACAACAAACAGCAAATAAATTATAGGAATATTTATTTGTTGTCGTTGTTCTTAACGAAATTATTAAGTATCAATTAATTTTCTCAACAGCAAAACAATAATAAAATTACATAAACTCTACAATTTTGCACTTAAGCCTCAACGTAAAGGATTAATGCGTGAATGCGTTAAATGTTGTTAACCATAGAAATCCAGACGATGGTGACTTAAACAGCCAAAAGAACAATAAAATACAACAACAAGAATGTATCAAATAACCCAGCAAGGATAAAACAATACATACATATAAACAACAACTTAATATATGAACAAATAGAATGAAAATTTGTTGCTCTTCTACTTACACTAACACAAATACGAATACTGAAATTTAGACAAATTTTAGGTATTGGTCTTAGCGTGAAAGAGGAAATTATTACCGGCTGATATTGTTGTTGTTTGGTTCTTATTACTGGTCCTTTTGTTTTTCTTGTAGTGAAAGGAGCTCTAGTGAAAGCATTGCAATTTAATGTCTTCTTATATTTAAATGATAATAAAAATAAAAATGCGTAAATAAAATTAGGAATTTATTAAGAGCAAAGCATTAGTACTCTGTTACGATAAAACGCCTAATAGTGTAAATGACTGTCATAATAATGATTATACAGTTACAAATTCACTTCCGTTATGAATTATTTAGATTATTTTGTGGTATTATTGGTAACGATATCATTTCCTTTCTTTTTTTTCACAAAGTTAATAATGCATTTATTAAGTTTCTTAGGGCCTGTTTTTTTTCTTCGTCTTTCATTGTATGATTGTGTGTTTTATTTTATCATGGTTAATTTACTGCCAGGCTTTTTAAGAGGATGCCAGTAAGTTGAGTATTTGCGGTTAGTTACCAATGCCGTTTGTGGGTTTTTGAACGTGTCAGATTATTACTTTGGATTGTAAGTTGACAAGCAAATCAATGTTTTTGTATTAAATATATACCCTCATATTCATAAAAATATTTTTGATTAATAAAAACTTTGTGAAACGAATTTTCTATGAAAATCCTAAATATTTTTTATGAATATGGGGGTAACAAAATAACGTTAAAATTAAATATTTACTAAAAACAAAAAGAGTTTAATTTGTTTTCCTAGCAAAACTTTGGAATCATAAATTTTTGAATAAATAGGTTTGTTATTAGAATGCAGATTGATTTTCATTATATTGAAGTATATTGTATTGTGTATAAACTAAAATGTAGCAAACTTAAGGTTTACGTCCAAGCCTTAGGTAGCAGTTTTTATATCCCTAGAGTCTATTTTGAAAGATGATGCTGCCCTAAGACGAATTGACATTTTGATATAGTAAATGCAGTATATTCCCCCCCCCCCCCAAAACTTAATCGAAGCTTCATTTGGTCCAGCATCAAACGTTATCGAAGTTTTTTTCCAATAATTATCGACTTTTTCATTGTTTTGGTATAACTATACATTATTTAGCAAAAACATGGTTTTTGAAAAGATATTGATAGAAAATATTTTTTATTTAAAAAAGAAGAGAAAAATTATATGTATGTATGCCATTAGGCGGCAAGAAAAAATAATTTGAGCCAGTCCCCCATAGGATTAAAGATTGGTTGAAAACAATTCCAGATTTTTTTTTAAATTTTTTTCGTTGCCAATTGTGGTGTCTCTTTAATCCGACATAAAATTCTGGACGCCACTAATTCCCCCTAATGTGGAATGAAAGTCCTTTTAAAACTTTGTACGTCTAGCTTTGAATATACTCACTTTTTTACACGCCTCAAATTGGGCCCATTTTTCTCATTTTCACATACATGTTACATTAATCCAGTTCCAAACTAGAACAAGACAAAAAAATTGGATCAGTCATCTCCTAGAATGAAAGGTTTATCAAAGATGTTTCTAGAACTGTACACGTCCCTAAATACAGCACTTTTTGATTTTTATGAATACGGGCGTTTTCGGCATATGTTTTTAGCACCTGGAGGTCTTTTACAATAACCGAAATAAGTAGAACAATGCAGTAAATCTGCAAGATTATTTTTTTAAATATATAAGTTTAAATCTCATATTAGAAGAATAATCAATAAAACTTGCCCGATCATGCACTACAATTTTTGAAACTCAATGGATATATCCATAATACACCATTTATCAAAGCATTGAATTTGGCACTGAAATACCTGAAGTTGATGGTTCCATTATAGTATTTTTACTTTTAGAAGACTTAATACAAAATACAAGCACTTACTCCATATTTTCAGTTTAACCACGGCACGCAAAATTCTTAAAAATTATTTAACTTTGAACGCTCACTACTAATAAAGTAAGTTACTCAAGGCAGAATTTTAGCAGTTGATGATGTAGAAATTTATCTACTTTCATCTAATACCAAACATGACTCTGGGGGATAAAGTTCAGCTTTTGAATTAACCCTCAATTTTAGTCAATTTCAATCCTCTTTGGAGCAGTTTATCGAATTGTGCAACTTTAACTTTATATGAAATAAAAATCGATTACTTTTCTTGTTAGAATATGGCTTTTGAAACTCTTTTGGTTCTTATTAAGTTCCAAAATGGATTTTTGCTTAAATAATGGCTTTTTAAGTAGGCGAACAGAATAACTGAATAATAATATACATACACCCAGGCCCCCGATGTCGATCGAAAACTTAAACGAGCGGCAACAAGTCACTCATTATCGTTCTCTTGTCGCTCGACAGGTTTTACGTGTCTAAAGTAATTAATTTATTTATTGTCAAACGACTGCATTGCTACATCATCAATTCCATAAATAAAAATCGATAATACATATAAATTAAGCCAAAAAATATAACTATGGCTAAAAACAAATAAGAATACAATAAAACAAATAAAGAAGTAAACAAAAAAAAAAATTAATAGCATTTTTCTAAAAACCTAATTTTATAAGTGGTGGTATTTTAAAAGAAATAAAATAATAAAAAAAATATTAAGTTTTTGTGTGGAAAGAAAATGTTGTTAAATATTATAACAACATGCCTGTGTCGAAAACTACAACACAAGTGACTGATTCTGATATTTGTGGTCGCATAATATTTATAAGTGAGCCGCAAATTTGTATGAAAACTGTAACGTTATCGATCGCTCTTAATTTTTGTCTTATGGTTTACAACTTTGCTATATTGAGGCAACGAAAAACATCAAACAATTACAACTAATTACAACCAGTTGTTTTAATTCGAACTCAACTAAGTTGAGTTGTGAACCGTTATAGGGGCATTAAATATATAACGGGCGATTTATCCTGAGGTGTTATATTGTAAAATAAAACACACAAATTTGAAAGTAAACTTAAAATTTTTATTATCGGTTAAAAGAACAATTTATGGCATTTACTGTTTGAAAATGATATCATGTAAATGTTGGTCATGACTACGTCTGAGGTGGGCCAGTCGGGAGGTCCAATTTTGGGCTACTCGTTCGAGAATAGCGACTAGTATTTCGCGAATAAGACAATGTTGGCATTTTAAGCGGTTTTAATAGTAGCATGCTTTTTCCAAAAGACCTCAGACTTTTCATATCCGCAGAGAAAAAGTCCGAAAATGTGATATCGTACGTTCCAGAGCCCGTTCAATAAAAATAAGACACAAATTTAAGTCATTTGGCTTCAAGATGCTAAGAACGACGACGAATCGATTTGCGTACGCTCTCATCTACAGCTGATATATTCACTTTACTACGTGCTGGATGTGGTCTGACTGGTCGAGTATAATCCGCTGATGTAAACTGGGACTCCAACTTGCGAATGGTGTTGGTAATAATTGCTTCAGTAGGTCGCTACTGCGCATCGTAAGTGCCCCGAACCGCACGAAAAACATTTCTCACAGAACGCTGATATTCGTAATACAACTGAAAGATTTGGAGACACTGTTGTGGTGTGAGTCTTTCTATGATGACTTGCCAAACGATACTGAACAAAAATGAAAAAATATTTTGATATAAGTCATGCGTAATCTGTAAAACAACCATGTTGAAAAAAAGCTAAACCTCGCGATGTATCACCCAATATTAAACAACAAAGTTTTATAAATATTAATTTTTAATAATGCATATTTTCCTTAAAACAGGCACTAAATTATTTCCTTTTTAAATTAAATTTTTACCGAATAATTTTACATAAATAAAACATTTGTAAATCAAAATTTTTAAATAAAATTTTTAGATAGAATCCAAGTTGCTATTAAATTAACAGCTTAATGTAAATAAATTATAAACTTTGAATTTATTTAATTTTTGTCTATAGTTATGAGTTTGAGGCTAATTTTTAAAAATAAAAAATTATAACATTTATTTTATTTAATTATCCAATATTTAAAAAAAAACACAATTATCAAAATCAATAAAACTAAATTAATTATATAAAAAATTAAAGCTCAAGTTCAATAATATAGACAACAATTTTATAAATTTGCCTAAAGGCCGTTATACACTACCCCACAAAGTCTTAAGTATTTTTCGAAAATGCTTCCCTGATCTAATTATTGTTTAAAAATTTTCAAAAAACAATAACAACTTATCATGACAGGGTTGTTTTTTTTTCAAAATACGTAAGATGTGTGATAGTGTTAAGCATCTATAATATGCACTCGAATTTAAAAATGTCAGTGCTTTAAATATGGCTGGAATTTAGCGTTAATTTATGTCATATTTTCAAGTAAAATTCCTGTTCATACAAAAATGTTTGAAACTTTTTTCTTAAATTTTGTAGTGCTATCAACTTAAGCAATACAAAAATATTTGTAAAATAAATTTTTTTTTGTAATTTTCAACAATTCTTGCAGTTAAAATTATAAAGGGCCTATTGAACCAATTTATTAATTCATATTTAAATACAGATTTTAATATAATTTTATTTTTATTCGATATGAAAAACGAATGTTGAACATAAATTTTTATTTAAATAGAACTGGTGAAATATGCCATTAGTTATATTTTATAATTAATCAATAATATACCTTAATTTGATTCGATTTGTTTTACATTAATTAAATATTTGTTTGTATTTAAATTGAAAGCAGTCCAAGAGAATTTAATGATGGGTAAAAATGGCCTGGAAAAAGAAAGTGCAAAATAAATTAGCTCTTTTGTTAAATTCAGCAAAAAAATACAAAAAGTTTTCGTTAGATTTCATAAAAAAAGCTACGATATTTTCAGTAGCTCTTTCTCAAGACAATTTGCACCAAACACTGAACCTCCGCTATTATATGCCAATGATATTGTTATACGATTGATCTATATTGGTGATATATCTGTGGCAAAAAGAAAAAACTGCTTAAGTAGACTTAAAAGAATTTTGAGTTTATGTCACCCTTGTATTCTTCCATGGACAAAGATTCAATTGTTTCTTACGATTTTTTTTAGGAAATTATAGCAAAATTACTTTTCGCTAATTTCTTTTTAAATGCACAATAACATTTGGAATTAAAACTTAAGTTTTCTTGTGATCTGTGACATTTGGGGTATTAACTAGGGTATTCATTCGGTTAACCGATTAAGTGCGCAAAAATTTAAAAAAATTAAATGATGAAGTCAAATTTGTTTTTCTATATTACAAAGTTATAAAGCAGCACTGTATTCAGAATAAAATTTACAACAATCAACCGTATGGATTTGAAGATATAAGCAAAAATATGCGCCGTGACGTTACAAAACACAGAAGGGGATTTTGACTTGCAATACTTTTTTTATAAAACCTTTTTTAATAAGCTTTGGACTTATAAAGATTTATTTTCCAAGTTATCAAATTTAAATATCTTTGCTCGTTTTAGGTACATATGGGATTTTCCAGCGAAAAGTCTACTTTTTGTAATGTAATGCCAGAAAGCAAATAATCTTGTATTTTAGGACCATGTTGTTCAAAAGTTATCCCTTTTGTAACTTATTGTAGAGCTAGTTGCGCTTTACAGAAAATATAAAAAAGTAAATTATACGCATACAATTTTTGATAAACGATTTAAATTACTTCTGGCGTTACATTACAAAAAGGATACTTTTCTCTGGAAATTCCCATATGTATGTATGTGTTTAGTTATTGGTTTCTTTTCATATTTTCTGATATCAAACTTTCAACAGAATTAACCGAAACAATTAGAAGGGTTGAAAATTTAAAGAAATTAAAACAGGAGTCTAATGACATAATGGTAGATATTATACGTTTAGAGAAATCCAGGAAAAGTACTGAGAAATTAGATATTCTGTATTATGGATTACGTTCGATTTCTCCAACATCAAAGATTAGTAAAATAATTTTTTCAAGTCAAGATTTATTAAAAATAAAGAAAAGAAGTGCTTAAATCCTAAACATTTTTCTATAAGATTATTTTTAAGGTCTCCCTAAACTTTTGAAATAACTAATAAAATTATCAAACAGTTAATTTTTTAATTACTACATAATACTCGTATTTATGTATTAATTAAAAAATATGTATTACATATTAATGAATTATTTTTTTGTTTGCTCGTGTTAGTTCAAGAACTGTTATGTTTGTTATGTTATTGCTCAAAATAATAAATAATTTTTGCATTTTTATGTATTGAAATTACTTAATTTATAAAAAAACTTATTAATCGGTTAACCGATCAATTACAAAATTAACCAATTATTAACCGATTAAACCAAAACCTCGGTTAATTAATCGAGCGATTAACCGATTAAAGCAAAACCCCGATTAAATGCATACCCTAGTACTCACCATAGAGGGAATCGAACTGACACCAAAGTAGTCTCGTGATAAGTCTTTGGTGGTAGGGACCGGTTCACTTTATATGAATGTGACCTAACACTTTTACATGGGGTTGTCATTGGAGGGGGTCTAAAAGCCACCATATGAACGTGTTTAGTGTTAGTTACTACAATGGAGTATTTTTTCCATAAAACAAGTCCTAGAACTAAATTTAAGAGCCAAATGTTAGAAAGTCCCAAAAAAAATGTGTTACACCAGCGGTGAATACTGTGTTGTAATTCATAACTTGTTCTACCTTTTGGATCTTCATATACCAGTTAAATGATTGGTTTTCCTTTCACTGGTCATGAGGTGTTTCTTTTTGTACTTGTTCTATTTTCACAAATTCCAGGACCAGTCTGCTGGAACAATTGACACAAAGGGTAGGAATCAAAACTTAAAAGTTTAAAATTGCTTTCGTACAAAACTAAAATAAATTTTCTAAGTACTTTTTCCTGATTGTCGTAAATATGTTTGTTTTAAACTTGCCTTCAGTACTTTAGTTCTAGTTTAGTTATTGCGTGTTTCAGACTGGAATTTTATTGTTATTTAACACGTGAATTTCACTCTATTTATATTGTTAGGTTCGACTTAAATTCCAGTATCCATTTTGCTGGAGCATGCTTTTGACTTTCAGTGTAATTCAAGTATAATTCAAGATTTTAGAATTGAAAATTTTACTAAAATTACACTTGATTTGTATGTACTTGAGTTCCAAGAAAATTACTTATTAGGAAGGTTGAGTAAAATATAATTTATATATAAAAATTATTTTTCTTCTTAAGTTTCCTAGAAAATTCAATACAAAAAGTGCTCTACAATTTCATAAATTAAAAAGAAAAATCTGTTTATTGTTTGACAACAAAAGTTGATTTGGAATAGAGATGTAAATTCTCGACATTTTATGCTCAAATGAATAAGTGTATGTCAGTGTTTTTGTCTATGTAAATGTAAATTAGTAAACAAGTGTATGTAATTGACGTATAGTCAACAGTATAACAGGATTCAGAGACAGGCGTATAATAGTAAATAAAGCATAGATAACTATTTTAGGGTTTCTATTGACTCTATACACACACACAAACACACACACACACACATCCATACGCATAAGAGACAACTACACAGGCAAATTTACAAATAAAATATCTTGGGAATATGTTAATGTGTTAGTGACATTATCATTGAAGGAAGGTAAGGAAGGCTTAGTATATGTACATTAGGCATATAACTTTTTAACAAATTTTTGCAATTTGGAAAAATGGCATAGCATAGTCGAATAGAGCATAAATAAGTATGAAGACCTATAATTTTTTTTTTCAAAATCGCATAAAAGTGTCCGCGGCAAACGCAATTACTTTTTTTATAAGATCGTATAGCCATTTGCTTTATCATTAAATTTAGAAATTTAAATACATAAATATTATTTGAGTAAAAATATTAAAAAGATGTATGACATGCAATACTTATATGAACTGGTCCAGTAATGCCCGATGGAATTCTAAAGCTATTTTGGCACTTTTGTCTTGTATATATATTCCGGACTATCGATTGCAATCATTTTCATTTTGTAAATTTGATGCTTGGAGTGAAGTCTAGTTGCCTGATCATACTTTGAATAAAAATGTGTTCTCAGACATTGGATTAACGAACCATAACCACAATTAAAATTGTGCAAGACATTTTGCTATTGTTAAATTATTACAAACTTTATATTTAAAACTTATTTCATATAACCATTGCAAATATTTGTGTTTCAAAATAATATTTTGAAATCGCGTATTGTGTGAAACATTTTTACCCCAAATCACCTTAAAAGTAAAATTCTTTACTTGTACAATATTTGCCACCTTGTAGTGGTATGCCAAATTTTTCGCAAAATTTAGTTATAAGTCTAATGTAGATGTACTAAAGAACATGATTTTTTGGAAAAACCTGAGAAATTTTTGTTTTCGGATTTAAAATTAGATTATAACAGCTCATATTGCACATCATTGTGACTTTTGACGGACAATGATGTTGTGATAATTATTTCGATTTCAAAACACATTTTGTAGTAAAAGCTATTAAAAAAAATGTTAAAGCTTCAAAAGGCTTTTAAATACACAAATAACTATGCAAATTTATTCTAATTTTATCTACTAAAAATTGTAGTTTTGAAATAAACAATAAAAGAAAAAGGTAACATATTAAATCGAAAGAGGTATTTAGTTAACTTATTTTGTTTTATGACCGTATAATATCCTGGTTTTAAAATCAGTTCTAGTAAAAACAATTGATACTCAAATTATGTAATTAAAAAAAGCAGGTTCGTTTTTAGAATTTGTTTGATTCACGTTACACAAGAAAATGTTTGTGTATAGTATTTTTTTCTTGATCAATTTTTCTTTATTTTAATTAAACCAAAAATTATTAGCGCAAACCCAACTTTTATAAAAATTTTATGTGTTTGACTCAGTGATGTTATTAGCTTTTTTGAAAAGACCTTCCGCAGCCCGAAAAAATCCCAATTTTTCCCTACGCGTTAAAAAAATTGTTCCTACAAATACGCCTACAACTTTTAAATGATTAGATATCAATAAAAAAAAAAACATTTGTATTAATTTATATAAATTTTATTAAAAGTTGTTCTCAGCTTTCATTTAGTGATCATTTTTTGTAAAAATCACCTTAATGAGTCTTTTCAGATCACTGTTAATGATTAAAAACTTATTTATCACATGAGGGATTGAGAATGAAATCATATATGAATTAATGATATGTTCAAATAATGATTTTTAAATATTTTTAATTGCTGTTCATTCGTCACGCCTAATTTAACAAAATATAAACTTTCGCATCAGCCGAACAAATGAAAATATTAGCCCAAAGAAGAGGAGTTAAATAATGTTATCAAAATCCATAATGGTGCTGCTTTTATTGGCAAAAAATTTAAAAACATGACGATTAAAAATATTTGATATTCAGTAAAAGAAACTATATAACGTATGATTGTAAAATGAGACGGAAAATACTTAATAATGATTATAAAAACTATCATTAAATTGCTCAAAACGGGATCAGAAAATCGTATCACATGATTCTTTGAGGTGAATTTGAACTAATTTTAAATTAATTGTTTGACCGTATCAATTGGAAAGGTGTTTTCCTAACAATCGTACACAGGTAAAAGGGTACATTTTTTTTAATAAGTTTCGCTACACTAGAAGGCATAACAATTTTTACATTCGTCTTGTAAAAAAGAGCGGTGCCCACCTTTTAAAAACTATCTATTTCTTGCTCTGGAAAATTAAGTTCAAAAGATTCTTGTGAACGAGATTTTCCCAAACTTACGTTAAAATTAAAAAGAAGCAAAAGGTTGCCGAATATATACAGTTTAGCCACATTTTTGAAAAGTCACTACATTTTATTGATTTCAAAAAGTCTGTCCTCTTTTCCCTACGGCCATTTTTTTTATAAGAAAATCAATACGAATAGGGATTTTTCCCTACGTATGACATCACTGGTTTGACATTAACATTTTTCGGCAACACAAACAATATTTTTGACAGAGTAAATATACAAGTTTGTGCTTATTCATTCCTTTTCATGTGCATCAGGATACATTTTGACAATAAAACAACAAACTAGATTATTTGTCATTAAAGAAAAGATATCAGATTATTATTATTGCAATTATCCTGCACAAGATTTGTAATAAAAGTGAAATATTTTTTGCGAAAAAAAATATTTATCTAATCGATTATTGGGTTAAAAAGAAAAACAGGGCAAATATTTGTTTTTTAATTACAAAAATTTATTTTATAATGTATTTATAGATGCGTGTGTAGTTTAAATACAAGTGTAATTAGGACACTTTTTGTATGTGTTTGTGTTCTTGGACAAACATAAAATTGCCTTTTGTGGTTTTACATTAATTTTATAAAACCCAGCTAGCATTTTGTATCATATTCAGATATTTTAGGAATCAGTTTTTAGGAACCGAATATTAGCAAATGTTTCGATTGAAAATGATACTCTCGTTGTGAGAAAATGGTACCCTTTCGATGAATCCCCTCAAAGAATGATTTGTGAATCAATTTGCTGATTCCTTTTTGATCCTATACTCAAAATATTATGTGAAAATTCCTTTTAATGAACCAAAAATTTATTTAAAAAAGGATCATTTACATTTTCTTTAAAATAAATAAATTTTACATTTATTATTAAATTTGTATTTATTAAACAATATATTCCGTAAAATTTAATAGTTGTTACTTATAAAAAATGTATTCTACCCGACAAAAAATTAGACTGCATAACAAAATAATTACGGAAAAAAATAATTTTTTGGTAGTTTGTTTTTTGAATAACAAATATTAATATGTTTTTCAATTTTAACCAGGCATCATAAATTAACAACCGAAAACTTAAAATTTTCTATCAGTTAAAAAAAAAATAGGAAACACAAAAAAGATATTTATTTTTATAGTACAATATGTGTTTTGTACATGAAAAGAAACAAAAAAACAAAAATTTGAAAAATACACAAAAACGTTTTTTTTTATTATATTTTTTTTTTTTGAAAAAAATTTATCATTGGTGTTCAATACATGTTTTCAACTGTACAAAAAAAAAAAAATAAATAAAAATTATTTTGTTATATTTGTTTTTCAAAGTTCAAAATAATAAAGTTCTTAAAAAAAACGTTTTTGAGAAAATTTTTTTTTTTTATTTTTAGAAACTAACAATCAAAACTTAATATGAAGTTAAAATTGTGAATTTTAATTAAAATTATAATATAAAATTGTGTTTAAAATTGCAATTGCAAAAAATCTTTAGAGATTCTTAATTATCAAAACTAGCTGCTGTTGAATTAGCTGTACCCGCAACACAGGTATCTGTGGAGACAGCCTTCAGTGCTTTGCCAATTATTATGGCCAAAAATAGAAGGAATTAAAGTTCTGAGCGTGTAGAAAATTTATTGTTGCTCCAACTCAACATCAAGCTAATTGATAAGATTACTATTTAGTTCTAGGATAATCTTTATCATGTTATAACTACTAACTATTAATTAGCTTTATATTTTTTACTATAATTTTGTACGAATGAGTTTAAATTTTGTCAATAAAAAAATTTAATTTTATGTTTTCGGTTCATTTTTTTCTTTTTATGTACATAAAAATATTGTACTGAAAAAATAAATATCTTTTTTTTTTGTGTTTGCCTTTATTTTTTTAAACTGATGAAAAAAAAAATTATTTTGTACGCATGATTCTTAAAGTTTTAAAAAGAAAAAAGCACAAAAAAAAAAATATTTTTCTAAAAACCTT
Organism: Pollenia amentaria; assembly: GCA_943735925.1. Classification (NCBI taxonomy): domain Eukaryota; kingdom Metazoa; phylum Arthropoda; class Insecta; order Diptera; family Polleniidae; genus Pollenia; species Pollenia amentaria. The sequence goes on from OX031007.1 coordinate 1,088,722, forward strand.
TTTTTTTGAGAACTTTATTATTTTAAACTTAAAGAAACAATATCGAACAAAATATTTTTATCTATTTTTGGTTATTGTACAATTTAAAATATTTTTCGAATACCAATGATAAATATTTTTTAAAAAACATAAAAAAAAACGTTTCCGGTCCTTGATTTTAACAGTACGAAAATTGAATTTAATAACCAACAATCAGTTACTGTAATAATTTTGCGATTGAACGAATGAATCAAATGTGAATCATTTTTTAATCACTCTAGTGTTAAATCAGTTTTAAATTCAAAACATTTAGAAATCATTATCATTTGAACATTGTATGAATCATATATGAATGCTTTTTCAATCGCTCAAGTGATTGATACATCAGTTTGTAATCATCAAAAGTGATCTGAAAAGTCTTATTCAGGTGATTTTTACAAAAACCGATCACACAAATGCTTGCTAGGAAGTGACAGTATACATATGTGTGTGTGTGTGTGCTTGAGCGTTTGTTCATGCAAGTGTGTTTGTGGTTTTAAAGTAGGTTAACTATTTTATAAGATTTATTTGTTTATGGTTAAATAATTGAATTGTTTATGATTGCGAAAAATATTAATTTTCCATAGAATTCATAGAAACCGCAACATTTTGTAAACTATTGGCATTTCCAAATCCAGGTTAACAAAATACAATAAATATTATTTGCTCAAACGAAGTTTTACGGAAAATATAATAGATTACTTTCCTTTGTGATATTACAAAAATTATTTAATAAAATAAAGTGTTATTATAATAATTAAAATATGGGTTAAGTCCATATGACACTACATTTTTTATTCATTGAATTGATATAGAATTTAAGGAAAGAAACAGTTAAAGTAAGAAAGAGCAAACTATAAAAAATGTAAACAAAGTTTTTTAAGGGCATAACAAATTGCTTGGCAAACTTATCACAATTTAACATTTGTACAAATATTTTGTGATGTTAATTGGGGTGTTTGCTGTTTGGGCAAACATTTGAAGCAATGTTTGTATAAATATTAAAAATTTTTAATATTTGGCAGACATGTTGGATATTTGTCAAACTTTTTGTTGTGTCTAGTGCTAAAAGTAATCAATTCAGCAAAAGCTTTGCAGAGTAAAGACGTAGAAGAAGAAGCAATAAAACATTTTCAGCCGTAAATTGTAATTTTTTAACAGCACTGTTCGCCCCAAAACAGCTGGTTGTTAGCGTAGTCTTTACTCCAAAATTATTTTTCTTTCTTTTATATTTCTTTTCCGTTTTAAACAAACAGCGAGCAAAATCGCCGCATCACAAAACTAAAGAAAAATTAAAAATTGATGTTTGTACGAATTATGATTTTGTTGTTTATTGGCAAACAGAAACAAAAACAAAGTACATGTTTGCCAAGCAATTTGTTTTGTTTATTATGGTCTTTAGTTTTTTCCCTTTTGTTATGGTTTTGCTTATATTTTTAAATGTTGTCAACTATTTGTTTATGAGAAACATGAGAATGACAAAGCGGTAAATCGCTAAATTTTCCTATAAACCGCTGATGAATCAACACTTTTAATATTTTAAGCTTGAAATGTCAATTTTAAGTTGAACAATTTTTAATTTTTTTTGACATTTCTTAATTTTTTATCGATAACTTTAGTAAAATTTTTGACAGTTTCCTATTTATCTTAATACAACTGAACTCTTTGCACTTGGTAAATTTTTCTATTGCATTATATTTGCACTGTTCACCAAAACTTGAACAATGCATTAAAAGTGTTATGTCATAAGGGCTTTGCTTACAACATAATATTTTTATTTTGATATTGTCTTTTAAAGTTTGTTAAGTTTAAAATTTAAAAAAAGACTATTTCTAAAAATCTAACAAAATTGCGGATTTTTTTTTATTTTAAAAATCATTTTTTCATTTTTTTGTTAGCGTTCTTATGAAACCCATTTTATATCCATTTTGTGGATTTTTTCTAAATATGTACTATTTTTCTATACTCATATGAATGTTTTGCATATAAAATAGATTTTTCCAAAGATTCAATTTTGCTTTTGCGGTTTTCCTCTTTAATAGTAAAAAAAAAAAAAATTGGAATAGAACAAGAGAGATGGCCTCAAGAGTTTTGTATAAATGTCGTTCTCACGTGTTGGAACACTATTTCATTTGATATGCATACAACAAACTCCCAAAAGTATGAATAGATGGATGAATGATATTTGAAAAACGTTTTGTTAGTTTTGTATTTATTCTTTCATTTCAATGGTTGTAAAATATTAAACATTTATTTTAAAGGATTCATTTATAGTTTAATATGACTTTGAAATAATGGATGAATTGATTGTTTTTTTTAATAAATTTACAATTATCAGCCATGTCACAGAGTACAATTCTGTTCGGAATAATTCCGTTCGGAACCGAAGAAAACCTATTTGTTTATTGATAGAAAGTATATTTTAATAGTTTTTTTGGCCTTTAAAATACAGGAAATTCCCATTCCGTTCATAAAACAAAAAGGATTTTATTCCGCAAAGTTTTTCGTAATTTTCTGAAGAGAAAGAATTATTAAGCATTAGTGTTCGAATGAAATAAATAAATTTGGTGTTAAAACTGTTTGACCATTTTCTACATCATCTTTAGTTCGCCAAAGCGCGTAATATAAACAAAAATACTTTTTACATTATATTAATAATATTATTTTTTAAATCTCTTCAATGTTTTCACAACCTTGTTATTTTTAATGTAATAAATCATTTTCACCACAATTTACTTTAAAGCAATTTTATTTCATTAATACCAATAACATTTATGAGGTTTGCTTCCATCATTTGCAAAGAGGAAAAAAAGTAAAATTTACTTGGCGAAATCGCGGCATGTAGTACGCGTACGGATGTGCTGCGTTGCGACAAAATGTATGTCAAATGTAACTGTCATTCGCAATAATCTTAACGCTTAAGAACATTCACGTGTAGTAGAACACACTTTACTTTCATCGTTGTCGCTGCATGTGTGTGTATGAGTTTCTCTGTTGTTTTTGTTGTAGTTGTATATGTTATTTTTATTATTATTTCGTTTTTTTTTTAATTCTTAATGCAGACACCTTTAAGCATTTTAAATACTTACATGCTGTGAAAAGTGTTAAGAAGAGTTGCAGGAATAAAAAGTGTGTGACAACACAGGAAGTGCATTAATGTTATTTGCACTTAAACTAAATGGAATGAATATCTGTTACAGTTCGTAACAAAATGGCGAAGCAGTGAGGTTGGTATACTGATGATGACAATGATAACGACTACAACCAAGATACCAATGATTCCGGTGACGTTGATAATAATGATTTTAACGATGACAATGATGTTGAGAAAGACCTGGTGACGGTTGGTGGGGGTTTAATTCTGTTGTAAAACACACATTTTAACAACACATTTCGTAGCTTGAAGAAAAGTTTCGGTTTAAAATCATATAAAATAAGAACGGCTGTTGTCAAGCATTCTATTAGTTAATAAAATTGAATCAGAAAACATCAATTTGGGGTTAAACAGATTAGGAATTAAATGGATTATTCAAATAATTGAAAATTGTTTACATTCTTGATAATGTTAAGTTAATTGAAAGGTTCTTATTTAAAATATTTGTGCGTTAATTACAGCGATACAAAAATGCAGAATTTTCAGTTTAAATAAAAAAAAATATTATTGCATTTTTAATTTAATGCAAAAAAATTTTGATCAAAGTCTTTGGAAATCAGAGATGTTCATTGCCTAATATAAATTATTTACAATTTGTATTTCTATTTCAAAAATTGAAATGTGTTAAATTTATTTAATATATAAAAATAATTCAAATGAGTTCCGATTAATTTATGATAATGTTTTTAAAATTGTATTCCTTCTCTTGCCAATTAACTATTTTGTCAATCTATTTAATTCAAATTAATAATATGAAAATATATTCATATCAAAATTCATATTCATATCCAAGGCGAATTTACTTCAGGTGGCGGCGAAGAGACAGCCTGTTATTTTTTTTAGTCATGCCAGAATTGTCAAAAGTTTTGTTTACATGTGCTTTTTAAAATTGTGTTTTTAAATTAAATTTTAGTTTGCAAATTATTAATGAAATAGTTAAAAATAAAGGGACGATTAATTAAACTATGTGTAAGAATAAGGTACAGATCGTTTTTTGGTCACAAAAATCAATTTTTACCATTATCACTAAATCTTAAAGGTGTTTTTATGTTCATGTGCTGTTTTAATGTTCAAATGCATAAAATGAATACAGAAAAAAACGGTTTAAATTAATTTTAATGCCACGTTGACTTCCAACGAATTTGCAATTAAGTGCTCACAAAAATTGCACAAGTTTATGTTATAAAAACTGTTATTTTCTTGATTCTAAAAATAATTTATTTTATTTTATATTTTTTGACTCAATTGTTTTTGTTCATTTTAGGCTAGGGCTGCCACATACATTCTTTCTTCATTCCCAAATTTAAAATCAACATTTCTTAAAATATCTAAAAATAAGAAGCCAATAAATAAATTATTACTAAATAAAATAATGTATTAATATTATTTATCAGTGGGCATTATTTTTATCTTATAAATTTGTATTTTAAATTCATATTAGCATAATCACACTAAAGCAATAGTGTATTTTAAGAAATTTCACAATTTGGTACTTATCTTTCAAATTCTGACCAAAAATATACTGTATTTGGGAAAAGGGATCATTCAGTTAATCCAAAATATTATACATATATGTATTTTAAATTTCCTGTATGACTGCCGGCTTAAATATAATTAAGGCCCTAATCATGTAAAATGCAGCGCAACGCCAAAGAATAACATTGAAAGCACAAACCATGTCATGAATTGGCTAGAAATAGTTTTTTTTAAAACTTTGTTCAACAAAAAACTAGCGCCCAAAATGAAATGTATATTAATTTGTAGCTAATGTGGCCCGCTATATCACCCAATTCAGTGAACTTAGTGCGTTTTACATGATTAGGGCCTAAAGGAACATGTGCATATTGCCAAACATACTTTTAGAATGAATGGTTTCAGCCTGAAAATCCATGTTGAATGATTTTATATCGTTTATGAACTTTTGAAGCTGTGAACATTTCAAATGTATAGAATTTGCATTATTATAATGACCCGACAAGCATATTCATTTTACGCGTGAAATATCAATATTTGTGGTCATATATACGTTTAAAAGTAATTTTACTTCTTAGAATGTTTACAGGTTGACCTAAACAGAAGGGGTACATAAACGTTTTTTATATGGTCCAATTAGTAGGTTGTGTTTTTCTGTACAATGGTTTTTGACATCCTTATCATGTTTTACACAAACAAAATTAGTGTTGTTTTCCCTATCGATGCATTGTTGTAGTTTTGCGCGACCTAGTCATTCGACCATGTTTTTTAAGATAAAAAAAATTTTGCTGCAGAAATATTTTGAATAAAAAACTGATGTGGCGATCAGCAAAATCAGATTTTTCAGCCGACAGATATTGAATTTGCGTTATAATTTTTTTAATATAAATTGTATTAAAGGAGTTTTTAACATAAAAAATATTAGCCTTTTTATTTAGGTTATCTTGTAAAATAAACAAAACTTTAAATAATTTACCCAAAAAAAAAAAATATTTTTTACATCCTCAAAATAAGCCCGAAACCAATTTTTTTTAATCTAATTTGGGATTAGAACCCCAATTTTGGTAGCCCTGTTTTAGTCAACTGTTTTATGAAAGGCGAATTCATTTATACATTAATTCGCCCTGTTTTTGACATTCCATGACCGAAAAACAAAAACAAAATACCATGTTGTTTTTTGTGTTGTTGACTTGTTGTAGTCTCGCCGCCACCTGAAGTAAATTCGCCTTGATTCATATCATTGAAAAAAAAAATTAATTAAAGAGATTTGAAATGTATTTCAATTTGTTCAAAACTCCTTGAATAAAATAATTTGAGATTTTCTGTTGAATAAGTTTAAAATTTAAAAAAATTCCTAAATATGTATCTGTATTGAATTTTTTTTTTAATTACTTATGATCTGGAATATAATAGATAGATAGAAAACTTCAACTGTAAAAATATAACCGGAAATTACTCTTTCGCCTTTTTCCAGCCATGTAATTTTTTTTTTTGGTTGGTTATGCTAATTGATGAAACAACACACTCGAAGTATGTGGATGTTCTTTAAGCGTAAAAAATTACACAATTACCCAAACGATGAACTTTATATGTTTAGTTTTTTGGGCGTCAAATTTGCTTAGACCAGTATTCCATTTTTCCAATTTTTATCTTGATTTTATTAAATTTAACAAATGAAACGATGGTCTATGAAGTCCTCGTACTTTTATTGGTTGTTTTTTAAAAAGAAGCTATTAATTTTTTATTTCAGTATTTTATTATATTGTCATCGTCATAGTATAATAAGTACCAGGAAGGTTCATAAGGGAGAGATGTCATTATTTAATAATGTAATGTCAAAAAAACAAAACATTACTTATCTTCAAATATTAAAATTTCAACATATTTTGCACTTCTTTTATATAAAATTATATTTTATTCAATATATTGTCTATTTGAAATTGATTTTTGATTAAACTTTGGTATTGCAAATTTTTATAGTAACAAATTTTTAAAAAATATAATATTAATTTATTTGATTTTTGACGCTTGTTTTAATTTTTTTCATTATTTTCTATTATTTGACATAACATGGATTTTAATATTGAAAGCAAACTTTCTAATGACTAAATAAATGTCTTTCTCATTTTTCAAGAAAAAATAAAAAAAAAAACATTATAAGACTTTTGTATTTAAATGTTTTTTGTTTGCATGAAATTTTATTTTCTACAAATTTTGTTGAATAAAAATTTTTAAACTAAAGCGATGTTCACACCTATTAAATATTATATGTCCTATACATAACCATTGGAGGTTACTAACCACTAGTGTTATTTAAAAATTATTTACTTTTGCAAAAAGTTTGGCTAGATAGAACATCATTTAACTATTTCTAAATTATATTGGGGGGATTCACAAGGTGTGCTATCAAGTCATATCGTCATAATGTCCTAAATAATATTTTACAATTGTTTAAAAAAAAATATTGTTGTGTTTCAAACAACATAAAAAAATATTTTTTTTTTTTAAACAATTGTAAAATATTATTTAGGACATTATGACGATTTGACTTGATAGCACACCTTGTGAATCCCCCCATTATTTAATTATCTTCATACAAATAAAGTTTAGTAAATAAAATGAAATTGTTAAAAATAAAGCTAAAGTTTAATCAATTTACTGGTCACGATTTTAAGGTATTTTTTCGGCAAATATTTGTTAGGTCTGAACATATCTTACAAACCTTTTTTTTTTATTTAAATAAAACTGATTTGAATAATATTCCGCTTGGGATATTTAAATATAAAAAGAACACAGGCCTGTAAACTTTGAAGAAAGTCAAAACCCTGGGTCTAAAGGTTTGAGTTGCGCTGAATCCGAATCTGTTCTCAGAATTCCTCCAACACAAGATATCTACTCAAACCTTTAGAAAAGTATACTCTGGTCTATGGGTTACAAATTTGTTTGTCTGTAATTAAAGCATTAATCACATTAATCTTTATCCACCTAATTTTTTAATTTTATGTACATAAAGATATACTTAATATAAAATTATACATAAATAAATACGAGTATATGAGAGTTTCATCTGATTTTATAAAACTCTATAAAATGAACATTTAAGTAAAAAATCTGAAATTTTTCTTTTTAGTTAAAATAAAAAATTTGAATTAAATAAAAAATATTTTAAATTTGTATTAAGTTCTTAGAGAAATTTTTAAATATATAATTTTTGATTAAATAAAATAGATACATACAAACGACCTGCATGAATTGAATCACAGTGAATCCATCTTAACACTGTGCTACTATTCACTACACAACCTACAAAATATCGACAAATTAAATGACGGACAACATACCAATTACTTAAGCACCAACTCATGAACATGTATTAACTTCATAGTATTGCAATAAAAACAAGTAAGAAAGTACAGTCGGTCAAGCCAGACTATTTAATACCCTACACCTTTTCTGGGGTTTGCCCATTATTTTATAGGGTTTGAAAATTTATAGTGGGTCATATCAATATAATATTATAGGAGTAGATCACTGATTTAACCGTATTTGTCGATATGTTTATCGTCTGAGGTTAAAAGAAACGTATGGCATTGTATGTAATGTCTTTTATTGGATGGGATTTCAAGAGCTTTGTAAATACTAGGCTAACTTAATTTGTTGTCCAAAATTATTAGAAAAAGCTCTCATCCTTATCTATGGGATAGATTCTGTTTTGGAAGCTCAACAAGGACTTCGACTGAGGTAAATAATCTTGATTATAAAGAGATCATTTACTGTTCGTAGAATTACCCTTTTGGAATTTAGTTGTGGCATACACCAAGAGAAAATTAAGTAAAACTGTTTTTATAAATATTTGAATTCATTTTACTAGTTGATGTCAGAATGTTGCTGGATTGGTTATCATATTATTATTTTATTAATATTTTTTTTTAGATTTTTAGCTATTAAAATACCTTACACCTAAATAACATGTTGTTATATTATATATGTATCAATTGTATTACGTGCACTTCTTAACAAATTTTAGCCCTTTTTAGATGTGGGTATGTGTGCGGCAAATTATGTAATAAACGATCAATAACTTATCCCATACGTAAGAATTTTTGTACTGAACTAGTGCTTTCTCGTATTGAGTTTGACGTTTATTGTAAAAAAATTCTGCATCATTTATAAACATGTAAACTATGCACCGTCAGATTATGGGTAACTTGATTTACCCGACCCTCAATTTCTTTATTACCTCTTACCATTCAAACGGCTGGATGAAGGTTTAACATTTAGGTATTGTTGGATTCGTTTTAAAACCCGAAGTGTCCTTAAATAGATAGTTGAAAACAAAAGTACAGATTGTTGGCCCAAAATAGCAATACGTTAAAAGAAACGAAAGAGTAGAGCTCTAAAATGAAGAAAAATTATGTCATCAGCCATGTTCGGTAAATCGAATACATATGAGTGAAATTGAAATCGAACAAACTTGGAAAACTATCCAGTTTAAAAAGTTTCTTCATACCTTGAGCTCTTATGTTAACTAGAACTTCTCTTAAAATCAGAAAAAATACGGTGATTTAAGAAAAAATAACTGAGAATCTCCATTGATTCAAATTTTACTTAATTTTGCGAAATAATAAATTAGTTAAATTGAATTGCGGATAATAAATTTGTCTATCTAAAATAAAATAAATAATTAAAAAAATTATTTATTATCAAAGTTGTTTTTGGGAATACAAATATTTATTAAAAGATTTTGTTTGTTGTGCTTAATTCCCTTTTTTAATAATTGATAAAAATACTGAAATTTATTGTTGGAGGATAAGCTGTTCCTATGCGCATTTCACTGGTTGCTTAGGCCAGATCGTCAGGAAACGTTCTCCTAAATAATTTTAGAAAAGCCAAAGCTATCAGCAAACAAAACTACAGAGGGAATGAGAATTACCTACAAACACTCAGAAAGTCTTGTTTGCAACGATATCAAAGCTTTAACAAAATACCAAACAATAAAACAGTGATGAGTTTTTATCTTTTCTTACATTTCCCACTACAATTAGTTAGAATTCTCCCAACATTAATTGTAGCTGTAAGTGGGTAAAGAAAAGACATATTAAAAACAAAGTACTTTTATTGTTTTCGTAAGAAAACAAAATAAAAACAATTTGTCCGTTCAGTTTTTTATGCACGTGCACTTGCAAAAATTTATTATCAAAGTTGTTTTTGGGAATACAAATATTTATTAAAAGATTTTGTTTTGATATCGTTGCAAATAAAACTTTTTGAGGGTATTGTAGGTAATTCTCATTCCCTCTGTAGTTTTGTTTGCTGATAGCTTTGGCTTTTCTAAAATTATTTAGGAGAACGTTTCCTGACGATCTGGCCTAAGCAACTAGTGAAATGCGCATAGGAACAGCTTATCCTCCAACAATAAATTTCAGTATTTTTATCAATTATTAAAAAAGGGAATTAAGCACAACAAACAAAATCTTTTAATAAAAAAATAATTTATAAAAATACGAGGTGAAAGCCTGTGTTGAATTCCCGTATTTAGTTTAGCATGCGGGACATAATTGCAATTAATACACTCTGATGAAATTAATGGACCCCGACTGCTGCCTAACCTAATGCATACATTAAACTTTGGCTTTTAGATAATTTTATAGTCTGTTCAACCGAAGAAGAGTCCACTTTGTTAATAGTTTATTTTTATTTATTTATGCAATAAAGATAATAGCTTATTTCCATTCTCGAACAAAACTGTTTTCAAAAAAAACGCAATTTAAAAAGCAAACATGATTTTGTTCAGGCTGTGACGTTAAGCCGCTTACATGACTGCAAATAAACCTACTTAATATATCATTTTGTTTACTCAGAAAACTTCTTTAAATACGATATACGATAATAACAAGCCATAACTTTAGTTGGCATGCCATGGCATTTTTCTAAATGTTCCCTTACACCAACCATTTAGATTTATATAACATCTTAGGCAACAATCCATTTGCAATAATCATAAGTTTTCGGACTACTAAAGTCATATCTCTCCCCTTTCAGATGTGATATATTGTTCACTGTTTGAAATCGACTGTAACCGAATAAGGAGTTTTGTACAAAATTAAACGAGACATAATGAATGAAAAAAAGCATCAATTTATTTAAAAAAAATATAATAATACAAGTTATTGTTTGACCATGTCATCATTGTTGGTAGTGGGCTTTCTCTAAACAGTATTTTTTTTTAAATCAGTTGTTACAAGTTTTTAAAAAAAACTTCACTATGCAAATATTTTATTCATGATCTTAAATTTAATTTTACTACCTTCTTCCCAAAAAATTTTTCCATTGTTCTAAAAAATAATTAACCATTTTTTTTAAAAGTTATTGCTCATTTTTTCAATAAATAAACTGTTGCTCTTGTTTCAAAAGGCACTTTATTATTTATATTATTAATGTAAAAGTTTTATATTTTCTTTTGTTTTAGTGAATTTTTTTTTTAAATTTCCAAAACTTACTCACCATCTAACAACATCCTTCCTACAAAGAACCATGACGCAGAGAACGATGATGAAAAAAATATTTATTTAAAGCCAATGTGTTTTGTTATCCCTGAAGTACTTAAAGGAAAACATCTTTAGAGTTGCATTATTTTAAACCATTGAATTCTTCTTGCAATTTTTCCATTTCTTTAAGCAAAATATATATTTATATATAAGAGTTTGTGTGAGCAAGTGTAGTTTTTGGTTTGAAGTTACAATAGTCTGCAAAGTTATAGTTCACAGTTAATAAATCTTAACTTTACTTACCTGTATCTTTAAAAGCAGAAAAGGAGATTGAATATTTTGCTTGGTGAAACACCATAAATACTATGATAATAAGTATTATGCGATAGAATAACCTAAAAAGAAAATGTATTTCCAAGAAGTTTCTTAAATGAAAATTAATGGGCAAATAACAATTTTTAACAAATTATGCTGGTAATTCAAGACCGCAAAGCTCAGGTATTTGTAAAATAAAAAAAAGTTGCGTTTAAGAATTATTCTTCAAAATATTTATTAAGTTTTTAATAACAAAATGTGCGATTACTTGTGCAATATCAATTGAAGTTAAACTGTGAGCTTAAGCCCTTTCTGGCTAATACCATAAAAATCTTTAGTGATTAAATTTAAACCATCGATTTTAATCTAAAATTATATTTCAAAATTTAACATGTTTCCACTGCCATCTACCCCTTGAACATCATTAAAAATGCAACAATATACTAAAAGTTGTATTCTTAACAGTTTTTCAGTTTCTTCTGTTCTGTACTCTTTTGTTGTATTAAAAGTTATTGAAAAAAAGTTTTTCTTTATTTTGTTCTTTTTGGTATAGCTTGATTTTTTTCTGAGTTCGTTTAAATAACTCTCTGTGGCTGCTATAGTGTAGTTTATAAAAAAGAAAAGCAAAACATTTACAAGACTGCAAAAACAAAACGAAGAAGAAACAAAAGACAAAAGCCGGATATCCGGTGTCGTCCTTAAAACTGTTGCAGTTACAGGAATAACGAACAATGAAAACAGAATGTAAATAAACTATTCATAATTTAAGAGACATTGAAAAATTACTGTTCTGCTTTACCGAACTATTTAAATTATAAATGTCTTACTTTAAACATTAAACAAGTGTTGAGTTAAGAAAATTTACCATTTGATTTCCGTTCAATTGAAATTTTAACAGAGACGTTTTTGTAGTTGATGGCAATAGAACACATTAAACAAGTTGTTTTCAAGAATTTCAAAATACATTTAATTTCAAAAAGGAGTTTTTTTTTTATTTATTTATTATGAGTTACAAATACAATTACAAATAATATTTTTACTTAATTAACCAAGCAATAGCAACTTGACCTGCAGACGCTTGTAGTGAAACAGACCAAAATCTCTGGAGAGAATTTAACCCGCAGCCCTCACACTGATAGACAAGGCTCAGTACTAATAACGGGCCACCTGCTTAAAAAGGTCTAAAATCTTAAAATAAGAATATCAGGTTTGTCTTCTTAAGTTTTAATTTGAAAAATTAATGTTGGTTTCTTGGTTAATTATCTTGTTTGATTCTTAGATTAGATCTTGATTTGATCGATTATAGGATTTTGAAAGTTCTTTTAAATTTAACTTAATTGGGCCTATTTTACAGTTTCGGTCACTTTTTCTTAAATTGACAAATCTAGATATTCGGTAAATTATTTTGCAATTCTTTATATTTTTACAAAACTTTAAAAAAGAAGAAAACTCGACTCTTCAAGTTAAAAAAAATAAAAACTTTAAATGAATATAAGAAAAATTTAACATTTTATTTAAACAAAGTTGACTAAACAAGAAAAGAATTTAAAGAGAATCATTCATGCATGATCTAAGGAGAAGGAAATGTTAAAAACCCCTATAAAAACATTCACAATGGCATTGAAAAAAGAAAAAACTTATAAAAACAACATGCAAACAAAATTTTTCAAAAAATTATACAAATTCACCATTTTTTCATTCATATTTTGAATACAAAGAACAAAACAAAATTCATATTCAAACTTTAAACACTGAGACTTTCACTTCCAATTTCCACATCAATGGATTATGTTTTGTCGCTACAAAGTGCAACAATACACATTTCGTAGCAGCAGTGCAGGCGTCTTTGACTGCTTTAAGCTAAAAAAGAACGTTTATTTGATGTCAATATTGTCTCAATTGTTTCTTTTTTTTTTTGCTTTTAAAAATTTGTTTTTTTTTTACATTTTGTGCATTTTTATATGAAAAGACATGCATTTATTTTGTCAAATTTATATTGTTTTAGTTATAATAGTTTGGCAAAGTTAGTGCAAGAATCCATTCAGAATATTTTGAATTTTGATTGTTTTGAAATGGTGTAGAGGGAAAATAAAAGAAGTTAGTATTGAATTTAAAATAAACATAAACTTCAGTTAAAAGGCACAGCCAATCTCAGACTGGTAAAATAGATTTTAAAAAGATTTTAACAAAACAGTACAACAAAATTGAGCTTTTTAAATTTTCTGAAATCAAAATAGCTGAAATCAAAATAGCTGATAGTTAAATATTTTCGTTTGCTGATTACGATGGCGTTATTAGATTTTCGCTACCAGCTTTAGTTTTTATAGTGACAAAGTGACAAGTATCATTGATATACTTAAAACCTTTTTTTTGTTTTATTCAGTAGGAACTTCGCGAAAGGTCCTCCAAACCTTCAAAAACTTTCTGGATTCTTATTATTTCACACAAAAAGCTATTTCATTAGCGTAAAGTCACATTATTGAATACATTTTGATTTCTTAGTGTCATTGAAAGGATGTTAAAATTCTTATGATTTTGATTTGGCCCTAAGAGTGAATATTGCATTTTTTTTTTACTACTTCATGTCTAAATGATTTGATTAATTTCTAAGCATTCAGATTTATATTCTGATTAAAAATTGTAACCCTTGCATCATTTCAATAAGTTTAGATATTCTATTTTTTGTGAGTGTAATTTTTAAAAAAATTTCATAAATATGCATATGAAATATAAAGTGGAGTGTGCATTAGATCACGTTTGTTTGTAAAGTAGTCAGTAGTATCAGTTTTTTTTTTAGTATTTACTAAAATGTTATTATTGTTTCCTATAACTATTCCAAGGGGGCGACATTATGGTTGCCATTTACTACAATTTACTTTCAATTGCGATATTTACAGATTGTGTTCTTGGTATAGGAACATATACAATATTACAATATTAAACAACAATTTTGTGTAGATTTCTTAAGAACGACATAGTTTTTGGCTGTCATAAGTTTTACACCAGAACTTACGTATTTATAAGTTAAAATTCTATATATATAAAAATAAGTTGTCCTATGTTCGTCATTTTATAACTTGAGAACCACTCAACCGATTTTCAAACGAGTACATGCGTTGGAAAGGTCTACTTTCACTGATGGTTTATAAAAAAAACCATCGAAAAATTTCTACGAATATGGGTTATACTCGAACTTTTATGATGATGTGTTTTCTCTATATAAAATGTATTGTTTTCCTTATGAGAATTACATTTTGTCGGTATAAGGTTCTGCTTGCTTGCGTCATTTAACTTATTTAATTTCTGTATATTTATTGATTGTCATTTAAATTAAATTTTTAATACAAAGACGTAAACGTATGTTATTGCATTGTCCAGCAACGCGGGCAGGGTAACTCTAGTACAATATAAATAAGAGTCTTAATACAATCAATCTTATTTGAAATTTTATTAGGGCAATTTGAATTTGACTTTTAAGGTGCAAAAAGAGAAAGTATTTAACTAGTCTGTAACGAACTTTGAGGCTGTAATATCTACTTTTTCAATTCCCTTTTCATTGCTTACTTAAACAACATTTCACCGCTAAGTAACAAGAATTTTCCAATTACCCGTTATTTTGTTGCAACTGACCACTTAATTTCGAATGCTGTCAAAGACTGCGAATTCAGTGTTGCCTGTACGAACTTCTTCTTAATGTTTGCGGCCAACTAAACGAACGCTCTTAATTTCTCTCTTGAGCACATACGAACAAAATATAAATGTTAAAATATTGTTATTACAAAGAATTTAATATTCATTTGGGATACGTTTGAGAAAAAAAAAACATTTTGAAAATAATTAATTTGTAAAAGCTTTGAGGACAAGAGAGATATAGAGAAAACATTATGAATTTGAGACAGTTTTCAAATTATACGGTGGGGCAAAGCTGTTACCTGTTAAATATCTGTAATCTAAAGTGTCAATTATTTAGTGACAATTATTTATGATCGTCATAATCGACATACTCTGCAATGAATTATAAAGATTATAACGTAATTTTTAGAGACTCGAAGCGTAACAGATGTTGTTAGCCTTGTGCTTTAGCAGTGTGCACACTGCCGAAAATATCGCTTCTGTGAGTGAAAGTGTGGTGAAAAGTATGAGCTTTTTGATTCCACGGCTCGATGCGCTATGGCCTGCAATTGAAGATTATGAACTGGACGATATGTGGTTTCTAAAAGACTGTGCACGAGCCACAGAACATGGCCGATTTCCAGAACGCGTAATCTCACGTTTTGACGATTGTATACCGATATCATGCGATTTGGCGCCGTAAGGCCATATATACGCGAATAGTCCTCTAACCTAAGTTATCGCAAAGATACTGCTCAAAATATGCGACAAATTGGTCGAAAACTACCTCAAAAGCAGTGACTGTGTAACCAATCTAGAGGCGGTCATTAAAATGACATTGTATTTCGTACGTTGTGGCAAGCTCCAAGTATTGTAATGGAACAAAAGTTTCATCGAAATCAAAGATTTATGTGTGTGTTATTTATAAGATTTGTGACCGTATTTTAATAATTTTCTTTTGAAAATTATTAATTTTGAGATGAGTATGAAAACCAATATCAATATCAATAAGTCAAAGGTTTACAAATATGAGTATCCCAGCGGTAAAAATAATGAGTAAAGAGGCCTAATAGAAGGCGTTATTTAGCAGACAGAAGCACTCCTCGCCGTATTCCATAATTATTTATTTTTTATAGGTATTCTTAAACGATTTCAAATGAAGGACGTTTAAAAAGAATATGCAGATTGTCTTATCACTTTTGTTATTTGTGCGTTTTTTTATGTACATATATAAAAAAATCATCGAGAAAATCGAAAGAATTTTCGATTTAACAATAAACATTAACAAGCACGAAATTCTTTAACAACTTATACGTAAAAACGGAGAACATTTTTAATTTTATAGCGTTCATCTGCAACCCAACGTCACGATTAGGTAAAGTACCTACTTATATGTAAACTTTGTAAGGAAAACGGAACTGCTGATCCGAAACGTATTCGTTCTCCCTTCTTGAAGAAGGGGGTAACGTATGTCTAATGAATATTTTGAAGGGGCTTAAATACCGAAAAAAAATTTATAACTTGTAGAAGGCATATATCTGAAGTAAGCATATCATAGGAAACTACCCTTTTAGAAAGGAGTATAGAAACGGTGAGCACACTTTTAAGCCAGCATTAGAGATGACAACAATTTTATATTATGCAAATAGTGGTGCAGAAAAAAGACACACGTAAACAGACGGACCAAATATCTCTAAAATACTATATATTAGAAGTAATTTATTCCATTTAATTCTTACTGTAATCTCAAAAACATTTTTTGTTGATTTTTGCATTGACTTTAGCTACTGTATGAACTCTTCTTAAACAACTTAAGAACATGCCACTAGGAGACAAGATAAAGTCAAGTTGCATTAATGGGATGATAAGCACATTTTCCGATATAAGGCAACTCCAAGTGTATTCTTAAAATTTAGCCCGTTTGATATAAAAAGATTTTGTTAAAAACTTTTGAAAATTCAATTTTATCTCTTTGCCGTTAACTTAAGAGGTCTTAAGTTAAAAAAACCAATTTTTAGTTTTTAATTGGCTTTAATTCATTTTTTTCTCTTTCATTTGATAGCAATAACTTAAGTCTACCACAACTGATTATAATCGCAATCATCTGCTCCGTAGGAAAATAAGTCTATGAAATACACCAAATAAAAAATTTTCGATTTAATATTACGACAAACTACAGTTTCTGACTTAAAATCTAAAACTTTCAATGACCTTTTTACTTCCTTGAAAGTTACAGATTTGAAGCTAATAAACTACAATATCAACAATTAGTTGGAAAAGAAATTTGTCAAAAATCGTATAAGAAAATAAAAGATCTTAGAACAAGATAATGTCAACTTAAAACCCAGTAATTACACTGTTCAACACACAGCAACTGATTCTTGTAGAGGGGACTACAAAATTATATAAGTGTATCGGCGTTTTAAAAGTTTATATCTGATACTAATTTTACGGCCTATTTAAAGATTTACCCCTGTGTAGTAAAAAACGTAGAAAATCGTGTGATACTTATGTTTTTGGTTTTAAGTTTACATTATTTTGGTATAAAGTGTCTTCAGAATATTTATTTAGATCATTACAAGCAACATTTTGTTGGTATACATTAAACCTCTAACTCTTCTGGACATTTTTTAAAAAAAAAAGCAAATATCACCCTTAAAACAGGGATGTATGTAGTTGAAATATTCAGCGAAAATTATTGTCATGAAATAAGCAACTTTAATACCAGAAAAAAAGCAAAAGCTTAAAAGTCGATTTAAGGGTTAATTATATACTTATATTAGCATGACGATAATATATCGCAGAAAAATTATGTTGCAACAAAACCAAAACTAAGAAAAGCAAATGAAAAATAGTTTTGACAATTCAAACACCTTTAAAGTAAAATTTGAGTGATTTAATAAATAAAAATTTTGCAAAAAAAAAAAAAACGTTAGAACATTTTTAAGGATTTAGAAAATGTCTAATTATTTCGAAAAAAGACCTGTTTTGTTACGTCTACGTCAAACATGAACTGTGTATGTCTAAGCATTGCTGTCGAAAGTTTTACAATGGCCTTAAGCTTTGTTTTCAAGGTATTTCAGTTTTTGCTCTTATGGACTTCTTATTACTGTAGATGTACTTTTGAATATCTGCAGTAGGTCAACGAAATGCAATGCAATTTGGTATTCACATTCGTTGTCTTGACCCAGGTGAACATGCTGACTCCACCTGCTGCGTTTGGCAAAATAATGTCGCACTAAAATCAAATAGATATAATTAACCCTTAAACTACCTTTAAAGTTTTGGCGTATTTCTGGAATTAAAGTTGCATTTTCGGCTTAAGTGTGTTCGGAGACCTATAGTAGAATTTCATGGCAAATATTTTCGCAGAATATTTCAACTACATACATCCCTGTTGAAAATGTGATTTTTGCATTTTTCCAAAAAGTTGCAAAAATACCAATTTTCAGAAGAGTCAGAGGGTTAATGTATATAAACAAAATGTTGCTTGTAATCTTCTGAATAAATCTTCTAAGGACACTAGATACCAAAAATCTAAGAATCGATTTTCGATTTTGCACGGGTGCAACTTAAAGTAGGCCGTAATATGAGTTTCAGATGTAAACTTTTAAAATGCCGATACACGTATATCTTTTTTTAGATCCCTCTACAAGAATCAGTTGGCAGAACATTGTTGAAATTTCATTTTGTTGTACAGTTTAATTTTTCACAATTGGCAACGATAACCGGGCTTTGATGCCCCTTTAAATAAATAAGGCATAACATTAAATCTTATAGACTTCTGCAAGTTAATTCTTATTAATTATTTAAAAAGAAAAATTGTAAAAGTTTTAAGCAAATGGAAATGTATTTGTTGTAGCTGATTTCATAAATACAGTACAATTACAGTACATTTAATGAAATACAGAACATTTTAAGATTTTTTTACTAAAAATTAATTTAGACCAAACAAGATCTTAAATACCGAACTGTTCTGTATGATACAGAAATGATGGTCACCTTAAGTATAGAGTTGTTTAGAAAGCACTGCTACTTGCAGTCCTTTCAATATTAACCGTTGGGATGTGGCAGCTTAGTTTTTTTTTAAGGTCATATGGATCAAGTATACATTGTTTTAAAGTAGAGGTTATATTTATTCTAATAAATATTTCAAATATTTGTTGAGACATTTTGCAAGAACAACATGTTTAGGGGTCCGCAGACAACTGCTGTATTTAGAAAAGGGCTTCCCACTTTTAAAATCAATACGAAAAAAATTCGGGGGAAATCGCTGCTCTAATTAGCACGTCGTATGATTAAACTTGCAAGAATTATATAACGTTTTCAAATTCAATATGTTTTTCTCTTGGAAGAAAATTGCTCATATTCCAAAATTCACATTCATGAATTCGAAACTATTTGTTATCAAGTATAGCTCTTAAAACTTTATTATGTAGATCATAAAATGTTTTCGGCATCCTGCGCTCCAGTGGGAGTTAGAACAATATATATATATATAAATATATATATATTTATATAAATATATATAATGCAAGGCGAATTCATTACAGGTGATCCTAAAAGCCCTGCTGATTACTTTTTTTCTTTAGCTTTATAATTGTTGGATTTCAAAATTTTGTTTATTATCTTTGTTTCTGTTTTGATTTGTTTCAGTTTTTGACATTGTACAATGATTTTACAAAAACAAATTGCTTGTGGTTTTTTTACGAGTTGTACTTGTTGTACTACCGAGATTACCTGGAATGAATTCGCCTTGATATAATGTTTCATTGAATATATTCTTTTCAATTAATCTATTTATATAAATATGTTTGAAAAAATGCTTTTTCTTTGTAACTTACGGAATTTTATAAAAACAATTTTTTCGGTTTTAATTTTTACAAATATTTTAAATTTTTTTCAAAGATTTAAGACAAAAATTTCTTTTTTTACATTTTTTTAATGTTTCTTTAAGTTTGACATTGTCTTTCTTCACTTCTTGGAAGCAGGGAAGGCAAAAAATGTTTTATAGATTGTTTGTTAACTTTTCACATGTGTTGTTTTTATTATCTTAAGGGATCAAAAGGTTGTTTCTTCTACTTTTCAACTCAACGTATCAACAGCAATTTTTACTACTGGTGGCAAAAATAAAGGATTGTCTTTGTTATTTCTTATATTTTTATGAGTATTTATAATATAAACTTACATACATATGTATGTGTATGCAAATTACTAACACACATACGCATAAAAAACAAAGACTTGAGTTATGCGTAGTGTGGAAAAAGTGTTGAAAATACTTTTGTCTTGTTTATCATATTGAGCGCCTAAATGTTCCCTTGAGTTTTTCATATTTTATTTTTAAGCGTGATGAAATTGACTTTTTTGAATTGGTATGCGTTTGTGTGTGTTGTCGTCTAATAAAAGGTAAATTATTTATGTATGTATGTGTGCATGGGTTTTTTTAATTTTGTTACTTTTTCGAAGTGTTATGGCGTTAACAACGTGAAAAAATTAATTTAAAAAGTTTTTAAACTGTAACAGTTTAGTTTTATTTGGTGACAAGACAGTAATAAAATTTAACCCTTTTTGACTTTTGTTTTCTATTTTTAGCTTTAAATTATTTCTTCAAATTACACAGCTGTAATACATCTAACCTTTTATAAGCAACAAAAAAATAAGAAGAAGCAATTTGTATATAGCGATTATTAATTTGTATCGGAAAGATAAAAAATGTGTTAAGGAAGTAGATAAAAATATATTTCTTAATATATTAATAACATGCCATTTGAACATTTTCAAACATTTCAAATTTTCTCTAAATATGTAACATAAAAGTTTTATAACACATTTAATTATGTTTACGACATACTCAACTAATATACGTAATAATGTAACGACACTTCCGCAAATTTTGTATTGGTTTTTAGAAATTTTCGTTTAATAAATTTTCTCCTATACATTTTTATGTATTTGTTAATTTTTCTTTAGGACCAATAAATTAACTGTCAAAATTATACCACACCAATTTATTTTAAATAAAAAATTTCCAACAATCATACAAACATCCTGCCTGTCGACAAATGACCAGAAATTGCAACGGAAATTTAGAATGATTATGCTCGAGTTTGCATCATAAAGCGATTATATTTATATACAAATAAATATTAAGCGTTTATTGTTTATGGAGATTTCCTCTTTTTACTAAATATTTATGTGTGATTGTGTGTATTTATTCGTACACAGAAATTGGGTCTTTAATGTGGCATTTGTGGATACGAAAACAGCAAAAGCAAATCATCAAACTACGGGTGTGAAACTAACAAGGATTATATAGGTTGCCATTAGCATGTGCATTAAAGTGAACACTGCTACTTAGGTGTACGGCCATAATGAAATTTTTAAATTCTAGTTTAAAAGATTTAAGACTCAAATTTATTATGGCAAATTTGCAAAATCTACAATATTATTTTTACATTTCATTTTAAAAACTCCGTTATCGAAGGGTTAAGTGTTGTAGGGAAAAACGTTAGATTATGTTAAAAGTGGTTGGTGTGTTGTTTTAAACTAAAAACAAAAAATAATAATACAGTTCATATGTAGGAATAGTTATGAGATTTTTATTACCAGTTGGCTATTTTTAACACCATCCTTAGCGAATAAATAACAAAATAACGATTCATAAAACAAGCAATTTAAACGAGTACAACAAAATGATTTTAGTTCGTTTGTTATTAATAAATGCCAATTGCAGTTGCAATTAAATTAAAAACATTTACGTTAAATTGTTTTAGTTTAAGGAAAATGTAATACAAAAGTTCTTGGCATTTTTGTCATAACAAATATTTGGTTTTTGTTTAAGTACTTTCTTTATCTTCAGATCTGAACTATAACGTGCGATAAGCATTCGATATAGCCAGCATTTATTTTTAAAGAAAAACTGAAAAATCCAGTCAGACTGCTATAGTATAATTTAAACAAATGTAATTGCTTTTAATTAGCTTTTGTTGTTATCCAACCATTCATCTTTTAAAAAAATTCGTTATTCTGGAATTAAATAAAATAAATTCAATTCTGTTTTATTCAACCTTTACTTTTTAAATTGTTGTATAATTTATTAGGCTTGAGGTCTTTTTCTTTTTATATACAAATTTTTATTACATTTATTTTATAACTCCAATATTTCGATACAGCAATGTGTAACAAACAAATTAAACAATTAAACTAACGTTTTTTTTTTAATCTACTAGCGTCGAGATATGAGCAAAAACCGCGACTGCCTCTAATTTTTTACCACCAAAGTGGCCTGTTGTTGTTATTATGTTTGGATTCTTTTTGAATGTGTTACATGCAACAAATAAATTTACTGACTTGCCGGTTTAATAAATGAATGTGTATTGAAAGAAGAATACATATTCAACATGTTTATCTTAAATCATGATTGTGTTAATTAGTGGGTGAGTGGTATAAGTGCTGGATTAGACAACGTGCTATTTGTGGTTCGATATTTTTTTAATTTTTTATCAACCACGGTGAAGGGTATATACAATTCGCCATAGCCGAATTCAGCTTTCTTGCTAGTTTTTTAATTTCTTCTAATAATTCCTTTAATTTACCAATAAATTAAAATACAAGCACATGCATTGAAATAGTTTTCGTTTACCGTGTGACAGAGAGAAGCGGTCAGTATGAAAGCAGCAAAGGAAATAAATGTAAGAGAATTAATATCGAAAAATTCCCAGCAAACTCTAAAGCATATGGTTTTCTGCAAAATGCTTACAGTATTCAAAAGCAAATAAATTTTTTGTTTTCAAAGACAGATCTCAAGCACTCAAGCACTAAAAAATTTTGTTCATTTGAAATTTGTTGATTAAGAATTGATTATCATACAACAACTAACTACAATTAAAAAGAAAAATTTAATAGAAAATTAAGGTAGGAATAAAGTACATCCATCTTTAAATAATAGCAAATGTATAACAATAGAATTAAGTTTTATTTTTGTCGAAAATTAGCCACCATTATCCAAAATAAAAGTGGAATATCATGCTTTCAAGAGGATATTAAATTGTTCATTATAAGAGATAGAGATACGTTTATAAATGACGAAATTAAATTCGATATTGGTTTACCTTTAAAATACGTTCGAGAATTTATTGGGATAAATAAAACTCTCAATGGTTTGTATTTCGATTTCAAACATTTGTCTACGTGACATTAAATCCACAAGTTTGTTGGGTATTTTTTAGATCTAGTCGTTGCAATTGTTGTATAATTTCATTTAGTGCTTTTAAGTTTTATTTATACTTTTGCAACATGAAACTACTTTGACCAGACAATAATTTAACATTAAATTGTAGCACTTACACCACCATACTAAGAACACAAACACCTACTCGAACACACAATGCTATCTCTATCTCTTTCTCTCTCTCGTAACGAGAAACAGAAAAGTTACAGTTATTTCGCCATATATTTTGATAGTCATAAAATTAAATGGAATGTTTTCTTCATTCTCTCAATTTCTCTCACTCTGCTTATGAAAAGTAAAATATATATTACGAATATAATTTAAACGTGTGTGTGTGCCAGAAGAACTAAATGTATGTTTTAATATTAAATAAGCTCCAATATCAGACAACAGACAATTTGACCAAAATGCAGTAGAGTAGTAAAAAACGACAACAACAGCAGCATCAACAATACAGAAACAATAACAAAACAAAAGTGCGAATGTTCCTTCACATTGACCAACAAGGACTTGCAGTAGTTGTGCAGAGAAGATTTTCTATTCTCTATAATTGTATGAACTAGTTTGTGTTTTTTTGTGTGTGCGTGAGTGCGTGTTTGTGTAAATTTATTTTCATGTTTGATGGTGTTAGTTTTATTTGTTGTTTCTAACACATTCTAAAGTGTTCATAAAGTGTGTACTTTTGGTTTTTTTTTGTTTGCAATTGCTTTTGCAGCGGTGATGAAGCGTGTATGTGCGTTAAGTACAAGTAAGTGAAAAGAGTATTTGTCTGCTTATGTGTATAATATTTATGAACCATTAGCTTTTTGGCATAGATGCAAACAATAATTGAAAATTATTTCGTATAAATAAACAAAAGTTTTTTATAAAGCAAATAAAATGAATTAAGTGAACATTCTTAAAATCAAAATATGGATAAAACTTTATTTTTATTGTGGTCTTTAGTTAAGGAGGAATAATGATTTTTTTATTTTTTTTTGAAGTACATTTTAAAATATTACAAATCAAAATGCTCCTTTTTAAAAATCTAAATTTGCTAATTTAAAGTAAATTTTTTACTAAACTATAACAAATTTATGTAGTTTGTATTTGTAAAAAAGTTTAGGTTTGTCGCATTTCTATATTAAATTTTTTGGAATAATTTAAGTTTTAAATACAATAAAGACATCTAACTCATCATTTTCTGAAGGACTTCTTTGTTAACATTTATATATTTCTGACTTGAAAATATTAACCCTGTTTATTTTACTGATGTGAATAAATATTACAATTTCCTCTTGTTAGCAACCACAATGGTTTTAATTTCATTGTCTTCACTTCATTGCCTTTAATATTATTTTTGATTGCATTTACATGGTGTATTCTTTTGTACAAATAAAAACCAAAAAATGCAAACGGATGTGTTAGAAAATAAAACGAAAGAAATGCATAAAATTACTGTACGGACATCCGGTGATCCGGTAGCAAGTAGCTTTATATTAATAGGAACCAAAAGTAGCAAAAATGAAGGAAGTTGCAAGCAAAAGAAAAAAAAAAGAGAAAATGAAATAAGAAATGAAGTGATGTTGCTTAATGTATCCGGACATAAATGGAGTCATAAAAAAGCAACTGACTAAAAATAACAAAGAGCAATTGTCACTTTATGGTCTCCGTATGACGACGAGTAAAATAATTTGTAAGGAAAATAAGTAAACAATTAAGTTGTGATTTTTATGTCATAAAAGAATAACTCTACTTTGTTGTTTGTTTGAAGAAAGTTTATTTATTCTTATCAACCCAAGAGAAAAATTCGCATGACATACACAGTGCGTATACACAATTTACGTAGTAGTTTCATATTAAGTATACGCTACCACTAGGGATGCCAATCGGGAATGGTTTTTGCGAATCCCGGGATTCGGATACTTATTTAAAAAATATAATATAAATACAATCGTTTACGTATAAAATATACAAATGAATTAAATTTAACTTTGTGATATCAAATGAATTAGAAAACTTATGTTTGTTTGTAAACCTAAAATTTAATTCATTTGTTTATTTTATACGTAAACGATTGTATTTATATTCAGATATAAATAAAAGATATTAAGAACACATAAGAAAATTAAAAATTGATTTTGCATCTATCACCAAAATGATTATATTGTTAACTAAAATTTGTTAAAATTTTAAATTATGATTTTTGGCTGAATAAATGATCAATTTAGCAAAAAATATGATCAAAAATCTGTGGTATTTTGAACAATGTGTTACCAGAGATTCAATAAAAAAAAAATAGTTAACTAAAGTCTATTTTTATATTCACAACATGAAATGCAATCAAAACATTTATGAATGAAACTCGACTTCGTTCATATGGCAACCGCGAGCAAGTTTGCAGCGGTCGATTCGTTGGATCCAATTTTCGATGACTCGGTCAAATATTTCGCCCGTAACGGCCGCTATTTCGCGTTCAATGTTGGCTCTGAGTTCTTCCGACGTCGTCGGCTTGTTGGCATAGACCAAAGATTTGACGTAGCCCAAAAGGAAAAAGTCAAGAGGCGTTAAATCGCATGAACGAGGCGGCCAATTGACGTGTCCATTTTTTGAGTTAACACGCTCACCAAACTTACTCTTCAATAGATTGATTGTAACGTGTGCTGTGTGGCTTGTGACACCGTTCTGTTGAAACCACTTGTCGTCCAAGTCCTTGTTTTCCAATTCGGGCCAAAAATGGTCGGTTATCATGGCGCGCTAACGATAGCCATTCACAGTAACGTGACGTTTGTTATGCCGGCATGCAAACCGCACCAAACAGCTATTTTTTGTGGATAAAGTTTTGATTCATGAAGCACATGTGGATTTTCACCAAACCAGCAACGCATATTTTGCTTATTGACGAACCTGAATATGATTTTGTGATGAAATCCATCGTCTTGGCGCATTTATAATTTGCATACATTGTTCGTTCGTGTACTTTGCCATGATAAAAAAAAAAGGAATTTAACAGTTAGATGATCAGTGTTGTCAAGTACCTATTGCAAAACTCGGTATATATAATTGACTTGAGAATCTCACAAAAAATTAATTACTAGTTTAATTGATTAATTTGTAAGACTTAATTCAAATTAAATAAATTTAGACGAACAAAAATTTAATTAACAAAATCAATTTTCTTAGTTAACTATAAATATCCTATTTAAACAAAACACATTTTGTGGTGGTAGAATTTATGTCCATGTCCACTCTCGGAAAACAATTTAATACCCTTAATTCGTATAAAGTTTGCATTTGATAGCCCTGTTAAATCAATTAGAACATAAGACCACACGGAATTTGTGGTATTGCCTTTTGTTTAGTCCATTTTAGGAAAAAATTTTTGATTTAAGGATTTTCATCACTTCTCACAATAAAATTTCGTTCTCAAGGTAGTATTAATAAGATTAATCAAGCAAGTAAAAATATCAATGTTGTAAATTTTTTTTATAAAAAAAGGAAAACAAAGAAAATTTAGTAAACGATTTCGGGATCGGGATTTCTGGATTGACATCCCTAGCTACGATATATATTGGCAAATCAGAAAAATCGAATAACCCCTTTGATTTTTTTTGTTGCAATGCTTTTTTCTTCTGTCAGTCAGTATATTGTCAGTTTACTTGGTGCGGCGAAAAATAGGTTAAAAATGCACCAGACACACGATGCGTATACGAAATCTTGGCCGTAATTTGACATTAAGTATTCGCTATGATGTTCATTAGCAAACAAATTAAAAATGTATTTAATGTGATTTGTGCAATAGTTTTCCGATGAACTAAAAAAAATGTTTAGGTCATTTTCTATTGGAATTTTTTTTCAATATCTCAAATTTTTACTTAAAAGTTCTAAAACTTCTTTTTTTATAAGTTTGAATTAAATATTTTATTTTGCTTTTATTTTGATTTTATTTTCTTCTCAATATTTTGTTTCTACACTTCTTGTTTTTCTTTAATAAATCCGTTTGCTTGTTGCAGCAGTGAAGTGGTTGGAAAAGCCTTTCAACTAGTTTTTCATTTTCTTTTCTATGTAATACATTAACTTGTAACAGCAGCATGTCCAATCATGGATAAAGGGATAAATGTCGAATAAATTTCAAAAGTGTTTACTTTTAATTAAAATGTTATACTTTTGCTTATACATAAAATAAATTACAGAGTGCTATACTGTAGAAGTATTCCAAACCAGAAGCATACTGTATGTATCTGTGCTTGAATGACTAAAATATTTTAGAAACAATATTTTTGTTTTTGAATTGAGGTTATAACTAGCTTTTTGTATATTAATACAAGCTGTGTGGAAATATGATTTTTTTTTCAATAGAACTAGAGAAAATGTTTAGTAATAAAATATTTTATGGAGCTAAAAGTATTTAAAGAATTTAAATATAGAGAATTTTTAAAATAGTAAATTTATTATTTGTTATGTATTTGAAAATATCCATTTAATTGGGCTTTTGCTTTAATCGGTTAATCCCTCGATTAATTAATCGAGGTTTTGGTTTAATCGGTTGATATTGTTATTGATCGGTTAACCGATTAATAGATTTTTTTTTTTTAAATTAAGTAATTTCAATATAAAAAAATGCATAAAATATTTGTCATTTGGAGTTTATTAGTAAAAAAAACCAACAACATAACAATTCTTGAAATAAAAGGAGCTAAGAAAAGAATAATTAATAAATATGTAATACATATATTTTCATTATTACATTTTATGTATTAATTAATTAATTAAATTAATACATATTATGTCCTAATTAAGCAATAAACTGTAAGAACATTTTTTTAGTTTTTTTCAATATTTAAAGAAAAATCTTATAAAATAATCTTTTATACAAATAATTTGGTTGTTTAAGCGTTTATTTTCTTTAGTTTTGATAAAACTTGACTTTGAAAAATTCTTTCATTGATCGTAGATGTTGGAGAAATCGAAAGCAACCCATAATACAGCATATCTAATTTCTTAGTCCATCTTCCATTATGTCACTAGAGACCTGTTTAGATTTTTTTAAATTTCTAACACTTCTAGGTATTTCGGTTAATTCTGTTAATAGATTAATATGAGAAGAAACAAATAGCTAAACGCATACATATAAAAAGAACGTGAAACAACCCATCAGACCAAAACAGAGCAAAATTTAAATAAGTTATAGAATAAGCTTATTATAAGAGAATTCCTACAACATGGCAACAAATATGACAAATGATTTATTCTCGCTATATATTTGTAAGTGTTTCTGAGAATGATGTCCCGTTATTTGACGCGTGCCTAAATTTTGTATTATTTTTTTAAAGTTTTCAGTCTTTGTGGTTTGTTCGAAGAGTGAAGTGTTTAAAACTGTGTACAATTTAAAAAAAGTAATTGAATATTATATAAGTACAAATTTTTTTGTAAATATGTCATATAAATTTAAACAGTGTGTTCGTAAAGCATGTAATATTTTTATAGATCAGAAAAATATTTTTCTTTAAGATTATTCTATAATTAGACTTAGGCTGCATTATATTATAGACAAGTAATTTTATCGCAAGGGATCTGTTTTCATTATTAAACAATTTTTAATAAGCCCCTTATAAAAGTAATCACAACAGTTTTCTAAGCTTAAGGCTTATGTTAGTAAGCTTGCTACAAGTTCTTTATAGAACATTTTGGTTTGTTGGTAAAAAGCTGCTGACAGCAAACACTTATGTATTTCAAATGAAGATCACTGAACACTTTATTTGTTTGTATGCAAAATATTTTCTAAACACATGCCTTTTGTATATGAGACGAAACAGTTAATTAAAAACATAAAAAATATGTAATAACACTAAAAAAAAGTTAAAAATGTTGTTACATCGATTAATCGGTTAATCGACTGAAATTAATCGGTTTAATCGCTAATCAAAAATAGCCAATTTTAAATTAACCGATCAGTTAATCGGGTAGTAATTAATTGGTGAACCGATTAACTGTAAACCGAATGAATACCCTAATAAATAGTTAAATTTTTTATAGTAAATAAATATATTTACCCCCAAATTCAAAAAAAATATGTTTGATTAATCAAAGGTCTATTAAACAAATTATCATAGAAAATTCGTTTTATAAACCTGCTATAAACCTAAAATATTTTTTATGAATATGGGGGCTAGTTTTTTAAATTTCCCAGAACATTTTTGAACTTTGCCAAAAATATTCTATGGAAACTTTCCTTAAAATTTAATACTCTTCACCGTAGGTGGAAAGTTTATCATTCCGTTTGCAATTTCTACAATATTGATCTTAGACATTGCAAAGTATATATTCCGGGTCCTGATGAGTAGCGATGTTGATTTAACGTCTTTCCGTCTGTCCGTGCGTATGTTGAAATGCAATTTCCAAAGAACCAAAAATGATGGGGAATAAATCTTTATATACCTTGCGGGAAATTTGTGTCAATTTCTCTTAAAGCGCTTATCCCGTGAACAAAATTTTATAATTAAAAGGAACGAATTGTGATGGGTGAAAACAAGAGCTATCTCTTAACTAGTGATAATGTGCTTAGAGTGTAGTTGGTCCAGAGGAAAGGTAATAGCACAAAACTATTCATGTGACTGGATTTTGTGCGAGTAGTGGCTGATTCTCTCTAGTTCTATTACTTTATATGAAGGGGATCTATCATATTGACATGGCTCATTTGTGACAATATCTGCGACAGGCATTATTTTAACTGAAATTGGATGTGTCCATTAAGGTTATTTCAGTGACCTGTTACAAAGTGTCAAAAAGGTGCCCATTAACACCTCGTAGAACATCGCCATATTAAAGTGACTTGTCACGTGAGAAGTTTAGTGTTAGTTCCCTTTCCCCTAGGGTGGTTATGTCATATATACTCCTCTTAAGCTCGCTATTGTAACTCACCTAGTTCGCTATATAAATGGCTGGCATATAAGCAGAAAACCACGATTGCCTCTTATTTTTGTCATACAATCCACAGTTGTTGTTTTTTTTTTACCTATTGATACATTATTTGTCGCTTAAATAGAGAAATGTGTTTTAAACAAAAAAATGTAAATATGTTTGATAATGCACCTTAGTGGGTGGGTAATATGGTGAAGGGAAGTAAAGATTTGACACTGCCAATTGTAGCATTTTTACTAGTTTTTGCATAAGATATTTTTAAAAATAATTTCACCGTTTTGAAAAATAAAAATGGTTGTTCATAAAAAATAACACACGTTTAGAAAAGGAATTTTCTATAAAAATTTGTGCACCTGGGTTTTTTTATGAACCTGTTTTATTTTTCTATGAAAGTCTGTTTTTTATGAATAACGGCCAATTGCACCAAGTTCAGTAAACACTAAATATTTCTTTAACTTCCAGTTAACAATACGTTTTTGACAGTTATAACTGAAAGTTAATTATAACTTAACTTGGTGAAATTGGTGAAAATGTAAACGAATTTCAGTATTATGCTTGCGTTGAAGTAGTGTAACTTAATTTTTGTGATTTTTGTAGAAGATTAGTAAAAAAATTCTGTTTCATTTTGTTTAGAAATCTAGAATTCATCTGCAGCATAAAATTTTGAATTTAAATATTTTAATATATATTTGAAAATACACATGGGACCAAGAATGCTAAAATTAAATATTATGACTTGCATATAATTTACTGTCTGATGACGATTTGTTCCCTTGTAGTGGTCACCAAGTCTGTTTTATACGGTAAATTTATAATTTCTTGTCAAAAATGAATATACTACGTGAAAGCAGGTGAAACTGTAATTAATTTACTCAGAGAGTTCTATTGCCCACCAATCTACGAATTTTGCTTAATATTTCATATTCAAAATATTCCGGTATGTGATAAAAAGTTTCGTTTTTGAAAGGTGTGATGAATTTCAAATCCTAAATCCAATTCTGCATATACAAAAGAATATAGATAGGAAATAAGAAGAAAGTGTATAGGAAATCCATTTTTTACTATGCTGTAAACGTTTTAATGATTATAAAAATAATTAGAATTACAAAAAAAGCCTGAAAACTCTTGTGCTTAGAGTCGCATAATTAAGAAAAGTTTAAAATATCTAGGAGAGAGCAGAAAAACATTACAAACATGAAGGGTGCAGTGAGCAAATCCAAACAAAAACCAGCACAAATGCAGTTATTATGTAAAAAAACTAATGCTTTTGATGAAATGTAAATGTAGTAAATGAAGAGATAATATAAATTGAGTGAAATTGTAAAAATAAAAACAACTTCTTATAAAAAATTCTTTGTTTCAGATATCGCTCATTTCGTGCAAGACCGTCACAACTCAAAATTTGGCATTTTCGAGTTAGTAATGCAGAAATGTTCTTCTCTTAAATCTCTACAAATTGATCTAAGAACGGAGAGAATTATCGAAAAAATAACGGTAATACAGATGCTTTTGACGCTATGACCTCTTGTAACAAACTTGAGCAATTAACATCAACAAGGTCACATTTCAGTTTTTTTGTTGGCATTCCTCTTGTACATGTGGTTTTCTTTGTAGCAAAAAAGAAACATTTGATTTTATAACTGTATATAAAATAAATAATAATAGGTTGGAATCTTAAAAAGGCTCTCCTGTAAAGTTTCAAATTTTGAGTTGTGACGGTCTTGCACGAAATGAGCGATATCTACTCTATTACTTATCACACTTGATCATAGAGAGGGTATTAACTCAAAATTTTTATTTTTTCACTTTATGGAAAAAATCGACTTATTTACCCGTCGTAAAAATATCGATTTATTTTTGCTACTTTTTGGTAATGAAACGTTTGGCTTAAAAATCCTTTTTCATATTCCTTTAATATTAAATTAAAAATGGGCTTTCTTATACTTAAGATTTTTAAATTTTAAGTTAATGCCCTCTTTATGATCAAGTGCGATATTAACAAAAAATGTTTTTGTTTGGAAGCGATAAATTCGAAACCTGCTGCATCTTTTTTTGCAAAACTTTTCACGTATCTTCTATGGACCGTGATTAGTGTTTTTGTGTAGTCCGCTTTCACTGCTTTTAAAAACAGAAAGTTCTGTATTTTGGGCCGTGCCAAATAATTTTTTTTAAAAGTTCCATAAACTCCACTGATATACATTTCATTTTAGGGCGTAACTGGTGCAAATTTTAATGTTTTGTATTGGAATCGACTTAGCATATGTAACATGTATGTAAAAAAGAAAAAAAGGCAAAGTTTTGAAACTTGTCATATAAGTAAGTTTATTAAGAGCTACCCGTATTTAGTTACAAAGAGAAAGGACTTTCTGGACACGAGCAAAAAATTGGACATTGAGGGTCCGAGATGGTATAAGTGGCGCCCAGAATAAATGTCGGTTTAAAAAGTCACAAAGGGAAAAATAATGTATTTATTTTAATATATTAGTTTTCTTGAACTTTAGATCTCTTTATCGTTTGTTAGATAGCCATGCTATATATGCTAAATATACATATGTTACTTTTTTGCTAGTTTATTATATTTTTTATTATATAAACAGAGTTGCGACTTTAATAATTGATTTTCCGTATAAACCAAATACTGTTTTTTTATATGCACTCTGATATTACAAAGTGGTATACAACTGAATTTTTTTTGCAAAATACAAGAGAAATTTGTCTAAGATTTTTGCAGTGGGTAGTTTGGTTATCGTTTTCTTGGAAAAAGTAAACATGCGTAAATTTTTAGTTTACACTCTTCAGAGAAACCATTGCAAATAAAAACTGTAAAAAAAGTTTTAAAATCTTAATTTGAAAAATTGGCCTTTGGCGCAAAATTTAAAAATTCTCCCATTGTGCAACTAATAAGACCTTAGTTTTTCTTATTTCCAATTATACTTTACGACTACAACAAAATGTTCTTTGTTCATAAAAATTTTAGTTCTTTAGTTTTTTTTGATTACTGTTAACAAAGAAAATTATATTAATATATTATTAATCGCAATATTAATTGCTTTAAATATGTATTTGTATAAGGCTACTAAAAAGATAAAAAGAAAAACAATTAATTTTTTTTCTATGTAGTTTGAATGGAATGAACAATACAACAAAACAAATTTCAGAATAAAAGACTATTATCATAAAAACAAAAAACATTTAAGAGACTACATATTGAAATACTTAAACCCTCTTCTGAATGAGCCTTTATTGTATCGACACCATTAATAAGACTAAACATCAATGTTACAAGCTCTTAATGGAAAAATTTTTCTTAATTTTGAGCAGGAAATGGCTAAGCACGATTTAATTACAAAATAATTAAAAAAGCAACAAAAAAAAAAAAAATTTATAACAATATATATTTTTTTTTATAAAATAGATATTGGGAATTATTTCTTTTCATAAGCAACTTTTATTATATTCAAATTTTTTTATTTTTCGAATTTATTCTATGTGTTAAATTTCAGTTATGTATTTTATAAAGCTTTTTGTAATAGCTCTATTCCTTAATTTTTTTTAGAAATGATTTTATAAAATACATAACTGAAATTTAACTCATAGAATAAATTCGAAAAATAAAAAATGTTTAATATTTTTTTTTATCGTATGTGTTAAAAAATATTTTTTTGGTTTAAATATATGTTACGGCATAGCAGATTTCTTAAGTTTTTTGACCCAACATTTTTTAAAATTTTTAGAAAATGTTCTTGAATTAAGACGGTGGCTAAATTGGCAACACTGCTAAAAGTATAAATGGCAAGTATCTTTGCATAAATAAAAAAAAAAAAAATAAATAAATATTGTTGTGTCTTTGTTGAAGCTTTGATATTGTTACAAGTAAGAGCTGAGTGTTTAAAATTCTTATTCACTTTATGGTCTTACTTGTATAATATTTTTAGCTTTTCTTAAGTATTTGGAAAAAGTTTCCTGACGAGCTGGCCTAAGCAACCAGCGAAATGCGCATAGGAACTAGCTTTCCCACAACAATAAATTTCAGTGTTTTTTATCATAAATTGGGATTATTAGCACATCATTAATAAATGAATTAATTAAAAAATAAATGTTTGATTTAAGGCCTTCAGACATCAGACCACTAATACACACCCCAACACTTTTTTGTATGTGAAAGCGCAGCAAGCATTTGATATCGCGGAGTGCAAAAAAAAACATTCGCCATTCGATTAAAATGATCTACAGAATCAAGATTTTATTCGTTCTTCAGAAGAGATTGTGTACGGCAAAAGCTATGAAGGCACTTCCGGAAGTGCATGCTAAGTTTCTTTGAGAAGTGGCTTTAACAAATAAGGAATACAAAAGTTGGAAAGTATCTTCTTCGTTATAAATTTTTATTTTATAAAAAGTGTAATAAAAAACTTTTGCTTTTTGCATGCCAAAAAGTTAAACCCATTTTGATTTTGTCACAAACATAAAAACTTTTTTGTCAATGGAAAAATGGGATAAACTTTCAAGTTTACGCATAGAAGATTAAATGGCGATGGTTATCGTAAAAGAGTCCTTTGTTAGAGACAATGAGCATTCTTTTTGTAAAATGTGTGTTCTCTTCTTAATATTTTTAAGAAGGTATGAAAAAGACAACAATGTGAAAGCTCTATTGCATTAGAAATCTTCTTTTACTTTTTCGAAGAAAAGTTACGCCCATTAACTTATATCTTCCAAAAATCTTCTAACTGCTTGCTGGGACAGGCAATACTGATATAATATATATATATATATATATATATATATATATAAAGTGTATCTCTAAATAAAAGCATATACATAGATACGTATATGTACGTTATACAGACAAACTTAGACACATTTAAACCATGCAAAAACAAAAGGTTATACACAGATTTGTACCAATAGACAGACATTCTTACATCTAACTGAGTTAAACTCTTGTTTAAACATTTATTTAAATGATATTTATTGCTTTATTATTTATTGTTTATTTTCTTATTTTTTCTATAAAAAACCTACTTACTCATTTATATAGACAGAAGATGTGCACACATTTGTAGGTATATATGTAAATATTAATGATTATAGACAATCTTGTATAACAGGAAAATACAATGTAGAACCACCATGTGTGTGTGTCTGCGTGTGTGAGTGTTTGTGTGCAGCATTTAGTTGTGTGTGATTTATATTTTAACAGTCTTAAAACAAAACAAGATTGATAACACCGTATAGAGTTGAGTTTTTTTAACAGTTCTTTTCTTTATTTTCGTGTAGTTTATAAATTGTTTCTTTGTTTTATATCTTTTTTATCCTTTAACACGGTGTCTTGTAGTTCTGTAGAACAAGAGATAAAATATTTTATTTAATATTGTGGAAAGTGTTTGAGTGTGTGTATTATATGTAATCATGCATGTATTTATTTTACAAAAGACCTTTACAATTGTAACACAATATTATGCTTCAGTGACGTTTTACATTAATCATTTGGTTAAGAATGATTTAGAGCAAATCATAAATTATTTTCGTGCAAGAAAATGAGTGAGTGAAAAATGTTGTCACACGAAGGGAACACATTTTTAAATTTATTACTGAGTATTTTCCAAACTACTGAAATATTTATAATTGAAACAAAGTCTCGAATAACGTTGCAAAAGATATATTTTGCGAAACCTGTTTTTTGTAGATTACCGCTAACATAAGTCTCTTACATTGTTAAAACATCAAATCACCCAAAAATATGCACATAATAGTCATCAAGTTGCAATTACAAAGAGTCAGGCAGTAGATCCAGTAAATGATACAATGCTTGTGATGCAGTACTACAGACAGGGATAAAGTAAGCTGACTGGGGTATTGAATTGACTGCAACAGACTTTTTCATTGCACTTAGTACATAACGTAGAAGCGCTGCTGTTTACCCAGTATAAAATGGTGTATAAAGTGGTGGTGCTATCAAGGGAAAAAACGTGGAACACCTTTATAAAATGTGTTCCTTTACTGATTTTGTTATTGAAGAAATTGGTATTTTATTTAAAGTATTATTACTACTAAAACTATATTATTATTTTAATATTTATAAATAAAAACATTATCAATAAAAAAAAAAAAATATGTTGTTAATATTTCTAATATTTTCGGTAGGGCAACATTTGTTGCACACTTCCAAAATATATTTTATTTTGATTACCATCGATTGTACAAAGTACATATAATTGTCTGCAAGACGGATACTTTCCGTACACTTTGGGGGTTGGTGGCAGGCCATGTCTACATAAAAGGAAACCTTAAACGTATATTGAGTTCCGAGTACTCCAACTCACAAATTATGATACACGTATTTCAGTACGTGTCACACACATTCGTTACTGGGGAAGAACTTTGTAAGTTACTCACAAAATGATACAAACGTATCGCATTTAAAGATTGCAGGATTATATGCCTTATCTTACAGAACTAGAGTAAGGCAGTCATTTAAAGAAGCAAAAAAAGAAGCGGTTGGGGTGCAGAATACGTATTTACTGCTTCCAAATCTTGAAATATTTTTTGCTCGGTGGGGTTTTGAGAACGGGTTTTTGGTCTAATAAAAAAATTTATATTTTAATATAATATTTTAATATGGTAATTATATAACCAGCGAAATGCGCATAGAAACTAGCTTTCCTACAACAATAAATTTCAGTGTTTTCATTCAAAAATTGGGATTATTAGCACATCATTAATAAATGAATTAATTAATAAAATATTTCATTCCCGAAAATAATTTTTGATAATATATTTTTTTCACTTACAAAGTTATTCACGGCTTTGTTTCAATTGTTATATTATTGCAAAAATTATCTGCTTGAGTAGCAGTCAATGACATTTTTTTCTAATTTAAATTGCACTTTACATAACATTCTTGCAGTTTTTATTATGGTGCTTTCATTGCAGTTCCAACTAGCTCTTACACATCCTTGTTCAATAAAAAATTTAAAAAATATTAACCTGTTATTATATTTTTTTTCCAAACATATGAATAGTAAAAAAAAATTACATTAATTTGTAAGTGGCGGATATTTAGTTCAACATATAAATTTCACACTGCATATTAAGATTTTCATTTCAACAGTTGTCAAGTAGACTTTGACAATAATTACTACCGCAGCCACAGTGCACTCATGCTGGCGTCGTTACTACATTTAAGCCGTTATACTCTTGTTTTTTTTTCACCCTGTGAAGGGTAAAACCATTTAGAATTTTTTAATTATATTTAAGCTCGAAATTAAAATGAAACTAAATTGTAAAGGAGTAAAAGCAATGTCAACAAGCACTTGAAAGAAAAGTAGAAATTAAACTAGAATTTAATAGTAAAAAAAATACAAATTCAAAAAGAAAAGGTTGTTAAAAAAAGTCAAGGCTAAATTAATGTATTAAACTTTACAAGAGTTGTAAACACAACTGAAAAGACAAAAGCCGTATATTAAAACTTCAATTAAAAAGTGAAATTAAAACGGGGAGAAAAGGAAATAATTACATTGCAATTAAAAAGCAGACTGGTATCTCATTCACAATTTCACTTACAATGAAAACATAAAAATAAACCTGGAAATAATTAGCTTTTAACTAGTGAAATGATAGAAATGCTAATAAGGGAGAAAATATTTACTCAACAATCATGGAATGTATGGAAGGGGTTTGCAAATAAACACATTCAGATGTTTTTAATTATTCTTGTAGTTATTTTGTATGTATATATATATAAATGTGTATGGATGAGCGATAAACTAAGCACAAACAAATACACACATTAGCTTTAGAAAAAGCTAATAAAACAACATCTCTACTAAACAATAATTTCCCTTTACACCAACTGTTTGATTTTAGACGTATAAGCTGTCTAAAATATGTTTAAGGAAACGCAAATATACACACACACACACACACACACACACACACACACACACACACACAATCATACATGCTTAAGATACACAATGTTTAAGGAGACAAAACAAAAGGCAAAATAGTAAAGGAATAGGCGACAGTTACAAACCGCTACAATTTTAGATGGAAACATATTAGAGAACAATCAATAAATGTAGATATCAGTTCTAGTTTGAGGCAGTTTTCTTAAATTTATTACGGATGCATATCAAACTTATTTAGGGCTTGTTCGTTTTTATGTTCTAGGACCAAACATGCAGCATAATTATTGCTCCGTGTTGCTGTTCTTGGTGTATGTGGAAATAATCCTTTTTCTTAAATAGATTTTCGGATAGTTCTCGCTTTAAGAGAGCAGTTTTTATTTTAAGCCATTTTCTAAAGGTTATTAAGAATGCATTACGATCTTGTCTAAGGCTCAGTTAGTCAACTACATGTAAGATTTAACGGCTCAGAAAGTTTTGAGAATTGAACCGAAATGCGCTTAATTACATATACATAAATGAGAATAAATGGTTTTTACTCTTTGAATTATTTGAACATTAAAAGACGTAGAATTATTTGTCAATCATTATTGTAGGGTACAAAAATACAATAACAAAAAAAAAAGCATCAAAATCTCAAACCACTACAGTAACGAGAGCGACTGTTCGTATTCTGTTACATTTTTTTTTGTGTTACTTATATTTTTTAGCTTTCGAATACGTAAAGCAAATAAATAACACCTTTAGGCATATTTGCTTGTAAACACATTCATAGAAGTCCTCTTTCAACTTTGACGCAATCCGTTTGAGTGGATGGGTATGTGTGAATGTAGACTGTAGATGTAGCTTTGGCCTGATGTGTAAGAATGTATGAGCAAAACAAAAACATGTACATATTTACCAACATAAGCACTGCCTGCAACCTGTACACAACATACAAGTCTATTTGATTTAGTTTGCAGTTTTTTTCGAACTTTTATTCATTTCAATGTGAGAGTAAGTAAGAGCTTGGAGTTGTATGTAGTAGTGCTACAAACTAGTGTAAAGGTATACAAAAGTAACAGGCTTTCAGCTACATACAAAACAGTCAAACAAATAATCAAACACTAAAATGCACACACTCTCATCACAACTACTACATTCACCTTTTTATTAAATAAAAATTTTTTTCCAACACTGTACACTGAAATGTGTGCAGAATAAGAAAAAAAGCAATCATATCTTTGCATTGCTTCCTCTTTGGCCCACCAAATTTTTTCTTCCACCCTCGACTTTAGTCTCTTCGACTTCCCTGTTTGAAATGTTTTATTTCATTTATTTTGTATTTTAGTTATGTCTGAATGATGTGGTGCTGTTGTAGAAGGATAAACGGGTTGTTGTGTTTGTTGGTTTATATGTATGTTTATTGCCTGGTATTGTGTTAACTTTCGTATTAATTTGTCCCACGCATATTTTTTTGTATACTTTCTCTGTGAGTTTGTACGTTTTTACATTGCTGTTGGTTGTTTTCTTTGTAAATATTTTGTCAACTCTTTAGAATGACAAAACAAATATAAAATAGCAACACAACAATTTCTCATACACCATAAAAGTGTGTGCTTATAAATTAGTATCGATGTGTAAACGTATGTGTGGTATTACGTATGTATGTGTGGGTGTTTATTTAGTTGTATACCAAATAAAGTTTTTAGGTTGAGTTTGTTTTCTATTTTCAATTTTTCCCTTGTTTTTCATTTTCTATTTTTTTTAGACACTGATAAAGGGCTTGACGAGAATAATTGTTTTTTCTTCTTCTCTTATTAACAACAACATCAGTAATAGTTTGTTAAATGTTTGCACTGCAGGCATTGCTAATTATTAGCTTAAGTTCTCCATATGAGATTTTGATTTTGATTTTGTTTGTACGATTAAGTGATTTGATTAATAAAAAACATTTTTATGTATTTAAACAGAGTGATACAAATAAATATTAGATTTTACTTATTAACTCTATTGTAATGATTTCTTTAATTTTGAAAAAACCAATATTTTGGAGCACGGAAAAGTTTAAAAACAAAGAGTTGTAAAAATTATTTTATAAAAAAGCCATATTAAATGAAACATTGAAAGTTTCAAGGCTTAGATTTGAGCTACAAATAAAGACCACCGAACACGGACAGTAGTAACTATTTATTTGTTATACCGTTAGGCTTGCCAGACGGACATGATTTTTCTTGATTTACAAGAATTTTCACTGCTTGTCAAGAATAAAAAAAAAAAAAAAAAAAATATGTTTTGTCAAGATTTTTACAGCCCAAAAAAAAGTTATGAATTTTTTAATTTGTTAATAATTTTCCTTAAACAAAGCTGTGTAAAAAGCAAAAAAATATTAAATCGTTTTATTTTAGCGTATTTGCTTAAAAAAATATTAAAAATGTTTCTCCTTTATTTAACGGTACTAATTTGATAACAATGAGATGCTGATTTAAAACAGAAACACGTATCAACACTTGTTTTCTCTCTATGCTCAACTCTACTTAAACTGCTTGTATCGGAAACAGTTTTCTACTATTTATTAATTTTAATATCGATTGCAAAACATATTATTGATGAAAATTAGGTTTACCCATTGAGTACCCCGCTTGTTGCATTTTTGAACTGGTACAGTGAATTCAAAACGTACAACAGCGGACTCAAAGAAAAGTGTACGGAATTTTTTTGCCTTTAACAAGTGTGTTAATTTTCTAAAAGATTATTTTAGAAAGTTTTTTATTATCAAGAAGAATAGAATGCCAAGAATTTTGCAAATTTGAATCTGGCAAGCCACTATACATCATAGAAAAATGAGTCTTCATATTGATGATGCTCTTACATCAGAATCGTGACATCAATGTTATTATAAATGGCATCAATGAGGCAAAAATACTATAAATAAAATTACGAACGTCATCCTAAAATTTTGTCATATTTTATGCGTCATCTATGCTGTGACTACCTACATTGACATCAATTCGACGCCACATTTTGTGTACACTGATAGAAAAGGCGTCATAACGCTGAAGTATTTTGACATCAGTACAGCCAAACTGTCATCAGTGCGACGATGAACTGTCATCAGGGCGATGACATAATGTACCATACCATCAGTGTGATTACAAACTGTTATCAGTGCAATGACAAACTGTCATCATTGCAGTGAAAAATTGCAATCAGTGC
This sequence comes from Pollenia amentaria, assembly GCA_943735925.1. Taxonomy (NCBI): domain Eukaryota; kingdom Metazoa; phylum Arthropoda; class Insecta; order Diptera; family Polleniidae; genus Pollenia; species Pollenia amentaria. The sequence goes on from OX031007.1 coordinate 1,130,014, forward strand.
AATGGCAAACTGTCATCAATGCGATGACATAATATATCATGTCATCAGTGTGATGACAAACTGTCATCAGTGCAATGACAAACTGTCATCAGTGTGATGACAAACTGTCATCAGTGTGATGACAAACTGTCATCAGTGCAATGACAAACTGTCATCAGTGCGATGACATAATATATCATGTCATAATATATTATTAATATTGTTTTCATGTTTAAAAATTAAAATTAGAAGCAAAAATTCCCATATTTTATTTTTAAAATTATCTATTTAAATACATAAAATTTTTAAAGTAGAATTATTACGAAGGCCATATCAGGCATGCTGCTGGTGTCTTTTAATTGAGAGTTTTTCTGTTAACAAAGGGCTGAATACAACAAAAGAGAAACAAACATGTGTAACGGGTAAGTAAATAATGATATTCTCTCAATTTGACTTAAGATCAATTACAATGACTCAATTTGATGACAGTTTGTCATCGCACTGATGACATGCTTTATAAAACCGACTCCGATTCGTCATTTCTGTGATGTCTGTCATCTGTAAAATTAGTGAGCGATTATAAGAAGTATGAATTGGAACTGTTATCTCCGAGCCATTTACTACCACAATAGTTCTTAGACAACGGGAATTTGTTTAGCCTCTAAATAAAATTTTTTTTGGAAAAAGACAAGTCATATGCTTCTGGCTTATGCAGATAATACTGATATTATTGAAATACATAGGCGAGACGCATTTGCTACCTATGAGAAGATTGAGAAAGATGTAGCTAAAATTGGCCTGTCGTTTAACGAGGACAAAAGAAAGTATTGATTGTAACTGCAGGATAATTAAAGCAAAGAAAATATGGCGAAGAAGTTCATGCAGGCAGTTATAATTCAGAGGTAGAAGAAGGCTTTACCTACCTTGGATCCGCTATAAAGAGCATTCAAATAAAACGAAGCCTGCAAACATGTGTTGTTATGGACTAAGCGAACCTTTTTTAAAGTAAAAACATCTTCAGAAAAACGAAAAATGCTTGTGCTACAAGTGCCGAAACATGGAAACTTTCAAGATGTGTAAGACATATTTGAGAGAACAATTTATAGAAAAATAGTTCGTAAAATATATGGGCCCTTATGCGTTAAAGTGTTTAGGTAACGATTGAATTATTAGCTGTATGAGATTTACACCACTGTGCACATATTAAGATGCAACGATTGCGCTGGCTAAAAGATTAAAGCCCCAGGCAAAATCTGGATGCAAAGGAAACGTAGTACCATCATTTGGTACACCATGCTGATATACATCATGATCCAGGAGACCAAAATTTCGACAACTGTTATGCTTGTGCAAACAAAATACCTAAAACAAACAGTTTGCGTCTCTGTTAAAAGTGCACAAATACTTTTTCCACATTCCACCGCTTCCAAGATCTGACAGAGAAAGTTATTTGTCTGTGGTAAAAATGGATCAGTTGGACTTCACCTATGAATCAAAGCCAGAGACGGCCGATCGAACAAAATAATTCCATTTCCGCAGATAAGAATGGACAAAATTATTGGAGAATTAAACTTGTTCCAACGTGAAACAAAAAAAATACTTGTACAGCTTTTGAATGAAGGCAATAATTTGGATTCCAATGGCAGAGTTACCGGATATCAAAGACGCCAATTGCTATTCATTTACGTTACTTCACTCTCAACGAAGAGAACACATTTGTTTATTGCAACGATATAAAGAGACTGATAGAGGCGATGGACATTAATCACGGTGCAGCTGATTGGCGAATGGACCTCGATTCTTCGATATCAAGCTTTAAATTCATTTTACTACATAAAAAAAATTAAAAAATAGCCAAGCAAGGGTGAGTGAAACACACGATTCCATAATTTTGGATAAAATTTAATACACTGATTACGTGTGGCGGATTAGTTGTAATCTGAAAAACTAGACGATGCTAAGAATTATCCAAAGAAGCTCTCCGAAACACATGTGTTTCTTTTGTCTCTGGAATACCCGATTTAAAGAAAACTACTACTAGACGCACGATTGGCTTGTTCGAGATCCAACAAAGATGGGACACAGCTGCGTAAATGATCCAGTCAAGCCAATTAAGAACCGACAAAAATTTTATCAAGGCTATTGTGAATCATGATGAAGATCTTAATTACGTTTTGTTTGATTACTTAACGGATTTTCAAAGGTCCCACTCAAGGAAAACCAAAAATAGCACTTTCCTTTATTGACTATGCTATAGCCGGCATTGAGCTTTGCTGAAAATCACTTTGTGATATTCGGACATTTAGATGATGAAACTGCAAGAACTTAAAATCGACATATTTCGATATCTACCCCTGACCCAGCGAAACGCCGGAAAAACTAATTTTTTTTTACCGGTAAATATTTTCCCGGTGACCAACAACCCCGCCGATCACTGACCTCGCACTGTGTTATCAGCCTAAAATTACAATTATCCTCTTGATTTTAGCACTTTCAAGCTTTCTGGACTATTATGATGCTTTCGGCTTGTGTGAAGGCCCATTTAACTTAAATACACATAGCTCGGGTTTCTCTGAGTGCATTGTAAGGGAATGCTATAGCAACTATAAAAAGAAATTTCTGTAAATTATAAATAGAAGCAAAATTATTTTCTAATGGAATTTTTCGGTTCTATTTCTACAATAATAATTTCACTTTTTAATATAATAAACAGAAAATTGATTTGAATGATTGACAAATTGCCATTTCTCTCCTAAATTTTTATACTCCTTCATGCCCACAACCACACAAAACATGTACTTCCTTGTAAATAGATAATTAAGAGTTCATTGATAATCGTTAAATTATTCAAGTGTTATCAATTTATTATGTAAAATGTTTGTTAAATTGTCTGTCTGAGTAAATTTTTGTCACTGAATTATTTCCACTCCAACACTCCTCAAAATATTTTCACATAAATTATGTGACGCTCCTCTGCTCTTCCCAGTCCAACGGTAACAGATCTACAAACGCCCACTTTTACTGCTTTCTTTTGTTTTTTTTTTTCACATTTTCATACATTTCCACTCATGATGTTTCAGCTTGACTTACGTTTAACATTTTAAGTGATGGATGTTAAAAAAAAAAGAAATTTGTAAAAGTAAAATTTCATTTTCTATACAAGATAAAACAATCATCTACCTTATATTTTCTATCTGTCAACTGAAGACATTATAAAAATATTGGGGAGACGGAATTACTTTATTTGTTAAAAATTTAGTGAATAACATTTTTTTCTTCGAATTATTGGAATCAATTTGTAACAAATTTTTCTGTTTGCCTCCCTTTTTTTATATTTGTCAAAATTTTATTATATTTTAAATACTTGCAGTACACACACACATACACACACACACACACACACATGCACACACAATTTTCACTTTGCCCATTTTTCACTCCCCAATTCAATTTTATATTTAAGGAAAATTTTAAGTGTTTAAGCACGTGCGTAAGCTTAAAATTATTATTGAATGAAAAGTGTAAAAACAAAAATAATAAAAAATGAAAATTCCAATAAACAAGAAAAGTTTTATTTTTTTTATTTGTTTTAAAAATGTCTTGAAGCATGAAAAACATTATGAAAAAAATTGTTTATAGAACAACAACAATAATAATGTAACAGAAAATTGTAACCAAATTGCTATAAATAAGTTAACGAAATTGCTTGCTTGTCTGTCAGTCAGATGTAGAGTCGGAACTCTAGGATGGATGAGTTGCAGAGCTGTAAAAACTGCAATCGATTTACATCGAAATAAAAATGATTTCAATCAAGCTAATTCTATTCTCTGATTTTAAAATGATTTCAGTTTTCAAAACGAAATCTTGTGGAAATTTCAATATTTTGTGATTTTAATCATTTGAAAAGTATTAATTTTAAAAATCATGGAATGTAATCAATTGAGGGTCTTAAGGAACAAGGGGTTTAAGTGCCTGTTTTTTTTTTAAATTGAGTTTACATATAGATTTAGAAGGTGAAGTTTAGAGCACAAGATTCACTATGTGAATGTAGGATTCTCATCCGGTAGCTTGATATGGCGACCTATTTTAGCACTTTTCATTAAATTACCTGTTTCGCTTGGAGCACAAGGGGTATATGAGTACTTAAACCCCTTGTGCTCTAAGTAGATATTTAATTAATTTTTCACATGGTTAGAGCAGTTCCTGAATTCAGAAAAGTTCTGAGCTTAAATCTGGTGACTTATTAAAGCACTTGTTGTCAAAACATCTGATTCACCTTATTGCATAAAATATATTATTTACTTTATTTTCGGGCATCCGAAAAACGCAATGGTTATGCTTTGAGAAGAATAATGCTTGGAACTTCTCATACAAATATGATCCTTTGAATGAGCAAGAAAACTTCGCCAAAGTAAAAATGAAAGCTCGAAATGTTTGCCGAGCCGTTCAGATGCTCCCACAACTTCCTCTATAAATCAGCGTCAAACCAATAAAGTTGAAGAAATTCAAGAACCTCCAATATCTTACTCACTATATAAAATCCATTAATCATGAATGGTTCAAAACACTTCCTCACGATAGAATGAAACACATTCCGGAAAGACTCGAAAGCGAAAGTGAGCCTGAGAATGTCATGGAATCTGATTATGGCGACTAAAAAGTGTAACAAAAAGCCATAAAAGCTTTTCTTAACAAAATGTTATTAAAAAAAACATAGTCTACTTGGTTTGCTTTTTAAGAGTTCACTTATTTAGAAATTTAAAAAAAAAATCAATCAAAAGGGTTATAAGTGCAACTTTCCTCACTTTAAGGGTGATTTTTGGGTTTTTATACATGCAAAGACGATATTTGTATATCTTGTTAGATGAAAATATATCACAGAATCTCTATTAATTAAAAAGTATTATTCTAGATAGCCTTTTTAATTTTTTATTGCAATTTAACTTTAGCCGCTTTTTTCATTATTTAACATAAGTCAATTGAACCCCTGGTGCTTTAAGCCCCTTTATTAATTTTTCTGAAATTATTGCAATTCACAATTGTCCAACAAAGTCATACAGACTTGAAGTCCAGTGGTTGTATAGAAAAATTTACATTGTTGGCAATTCAAAATTATCAGATTCTGCTTGATTTCTAGAAGAGAATAAATGAAGATTTTGATTCTGATTTAATTTTGATTGCAATTTCGGCATTTAATTGCAATCAAATCGATTTCAATTAATTAATATGTGAATTTAATTAAATAAAATTATTTCATCTTTTTGATCTTATTTATTCCATTACTACAAATTGAAATCACACAATAAATTTTCCGATTAATAATGCAATCGAAAAAATTCGCAATCATTAACGAGAAATGATATGATTGCAATATTTTACAGATCTGATGACTTGGTGGCTGTTTATTAATAAGAGTGTTGGAGCGTGTATATTCAATAGAGTAACTTTCCATATGAAGACGATATGATGTGCACTTTAATATCATTATAATGCTTTATCATATTCCAATAACACACAAAAATTACTGAGAGGAAAACATATGAATGCAGGTTTGAATTGAAAAGTAGGGGAATTACTTTAGCCGTTTTTAGTAAATTATTTTATATAGAAAAATAAATTTAAAACATTTTAAAATATTAATAAATTGTCGAGCTTGAGGTCTTTTTTTAAAAAAACTTTTATTCAAACCAATATTTCGGCACTTCTTTGAGTGCCTTCTTCAGGGTTTTTTCTTTTCTTATTAAATAAATTTTTAACAATTTGTAAAAAATTTAACAATAAATGACATATGTATATAAAAATTTTTAAATTAAATAAAAAAAAAATATTTTTCATATCAAAATTGATCTATTACAATATAAAAAAATGTTTAATTTCCGGTTCTATTTTTATAAATTAAGTGTCTATAATTTTGTGCTACATTTTTAGTGTCTGACTTAAAATTAATTCTCGACATTGTTGGAGCCTTTATAATTTCTAACATTTCTAACATAAATCTACGTTTATAATTATTTTCTGTGTTTAAAACAGTTGAATTTTCAAAATCTGGATAATAGTTAATATTAGCACAATGAGTTGATAAAGCTATTTTTTGTAATGAAATATTTCTATATTTTTTGTCTGATTTATGTCCTGCTATCCTCGTTTTTAGTTTATTTTTTCTTGTAGGTTAGGTTAGGTTAGAGTGGCCGGTCGCAAAGACCTCGCATAGACCAAATAGGTCCCTAGCGTTACCACGTTGCACGATAACCCGCAGAAATAAGAAAGAAAGGTCATTCTGATATGATGGTACTCAGAGTACCCCACACTCTCTTGACGAACGCCAGGAGTCTCATTAACCCAATTCCCGAGATTTCCCCGAGATTTTGGAAGTAATGATCTCCCAGACAGTTCGCCCTGGAGCGCACGAGTGCCGGACAGTAGCAGAGTATATGCTCCACTGTCTCCTTTTCCCCTGGTACCCCACAGAATCTACAATTGTCACTATTCAGCCGCCCCGCCCTCTTGGCGTATACCGCAGTCCAACAGTGACCCGTTATAAAACCTACCAGAAGTCTACAATCACTTCTCGATAGTGACAGAAGTATTTTCGTCGACTCCGGATCATAGGATCCCCACATTACTTTGGAAACCCTGCACGTTTCGGTGTTTTCCCAAATTGCCTCCGATCTCCTCCGTATAGCAGAGTCCGTATCTCTCCTAATATTCCGAATTGGAGCCGGGATGGCCATCACCCTATCGAATGGTAACTGGACCCCCCGTTTTGCCAATTCGTCCGCCGCCTCGTTGCCCTCTATGCCCTGGTGCCCGCGAACCCAGTAGATGTGCACCCTCCTATTGGTACAGAGTCTATCTATCGAGTCCCTACACTCCTGGACGATAGAAGAGTATGAAAAATTGGCGGTTATCGCCCTGATCGCCGCCTGACTATCGATGAAAAAGTTTATGTGTGCGTTCCTAGTACTGGAGCTACGTGCCAAATCAGCAGCCATTTTGGCCGCAAATATCTCCGCCTGGAAAATGCTGCAGTAATCGGGGAGCTTATACGACTCCCGAATACCAAGTTCCCGGCAGTAGACTGCAGCTCCAACTCCGCCTTCCATTTTGGATCCATCAGTGTAGAAACTGAAGGTCCTGTGGCCAGATCGGAGCCCTGCTAACCAGCCGTCCTCCTCCAGGGTAGCTCGCGGTTTCTTTCCAAGTGACAGCCTCGGAATGGTGTAGTCACTGCTACAATCTATTCCCCTTATAATACTGCCGTGACCATAAGGTCTGTATACAAATTGTCCCGTCGCTTTTAAGCGGATCGCAGACTTCCTCGCAGTTCCTTCTGCCACTAGATGAATCGGCTGCAAGTCCAGGATCACATCCAGTGCCGCAGTCGGCGTACTACGCAAAGCACCGGTGATGCTAAGTTCGGCGAGTCTCTGCACGCCCATTAGCATCTTCCGGTACGATATCTTCCTCAAGGCCGTCCACCACACAAGTATCCCGTAGAGTAAGATTGGTCTTGCAACCGCCGTGTAGACCCAATGTGTAAGAGCAGGGGTTAGACCCCACGTTTTGCCTAGCATTTTCTTACATGCGTAGAGCGCATTCGTTGCCTTTTTCACCCTTTCTTCCACATTCAATCTCCACGATAGCTTGCTATCCAGTATTACTCCCAGGTACTTTGTGTGGTGCTTAAGTTCCAGGGTAGTACCCCCTAGCTTAGGCTTCCTCCAAGGGCCAATTTTGTACCTATTCGTAAATAGGATTAGGTCCGTCTTCTCGGGATTTACTCCCAGTCCTACTCCGGCCGCCCACTGGCTTACCAACGCCAATGTAGCCTCCATTACAGAACTAATAGTATTCAGATCCTTGCCAGCAACTATTACCGCCACGTCATCTGCGTATGCAGTTAACTTTGCTGCCCCGTCCTGAAGTCCATTGAGAAGTTCGTTGACGACAAGCGTCCAAAGCATTGGTGAGAGCACCCCTCCCTGGGGAGTTCCCCGGTGTGCTCTCCTCGTTATCCTGGCGTTACCCCACGCCGCAGATATAGTTCTGCACCTTAGCAGGTTACCTATCCAGTTTTTAGCGTGTGGATGTGCCCCCGTACGCGACAAGCTAGCCAAAATTGCCTCTGTGGACACATTATTGAAAGCTCCCGCGATATCCAGGAACACGCCCATAGCGAAATCCTTGTATCCCAGGGTCTTCTCAATCAGTGAGACAACTGAATGGAGCGCCGTCTCAGTTGATTTTCCCCTCGTGTAAGCGTGCTGATTTACAGAGAGAATAGTCGGCCCCATGTTGCCCTTGACATGATAGTCCAAAATTCTCTCCAGCGTTTTCAACAGGAATGATGTGAGACTAATAGGTCTGAAATCTTTCGGGTACATGTGATTGCTCTTACCCGATTTCGGTAAAAATACAATCTTAGATATCCTCCAAGATTTCGGCACATAGTTCATCCTCAGACATCCCTTAAAGATTTTTACCAGCCATGGTATTATCCGTTGTCTACCCCGCTGTAGATGCACCGGGATGATTCCGTCAAGACCAGGCGACTTGTATGGCTGGAACGAGTCAATGGCCCATTCCACCCCCTCGTAAGAGATAATGTCGTTATCACCGTTTGATACAAAGAAAATTTCGTCCGTTGGAATAGGAACCTCAGAGCAGCCTGGAAAGTGTGTATCAACGAGTACATCCAGCGTCTCCATGCTGCTCTGTGTCCATTCTCCGTTATCCCTACAAACTGTACTTGGCATTACTGGACTGCCCACTAGCAGCCTCCGCAGTCTTGCCGTTTCAGCCGTCTCTTCTATGTTATCGCAGAAACTCTTCCACGAAGTTCGTTTAGCCCTTCGCACGTCGCGCTTATACACCCTAAGAGCGTCCCTATACTCCCCCCAGCATTCAGACCGGTCGACAATTTTCGCCAGTTTGAATAGCTCACGAATTTCGCGTCTTCCACAGTCCAGCTGTTTATTCCACCAAGGTGGTCTGGACTTACGCTTAGCTCGTGTGGGAGGACACGACTTTTCATAGGATCTAATAACGCCCGATGTCAATGTGTCTATGGCAGACTCTATGTCCTCCGAACTAGCCAGTGTTCCCGAGTGACCTAGGTCCCTATTAAGAAGTAAAGAGTATTTGACCCAATCTGTATTTCTTGGGTTCCTAAACACTGTTTCAGTAGGTACATTGTAATTTAACACAAAGGATATATAGGAGTGATCAGAGAAGGATGGCTGCGTAAGCACCTTCCAATCATCTATCACTGTTTTATAATCCGTATAAAGCGTCACATCAAGCACATTTTCCGACGTGGGACCCTTATACGTTGGGACCTCACCTCGATTCGCAATTTGAATATTATTCTGTAATATAAAAGCAATAAGATCCTCACCTCTATTGTTGATGTCTTTACTGCCCCATATTGTGTGATGAGCGTTAGCATCCGTGCCCACCACCAGATTTTGCTTCCTTCTACAAGCTTCTTCGACTAGTCTTTGGAGTTCTACTGGGGGGGCATCTCTATCGTGTGGCATATAGGATGATGCAAATATTAATGTGTCATCTCTGCCATCTTCCAAGGCCACTACTGTTAGATCGTCAGTGCTGTAATTATATAGAATGTATGAATAGAGATTCTTCCTAACAAGTATTGCAGATCGTATTCTACCTACCACTTTTGGGAAGTACGTGTTAAAATTACGTGACTTCAGTCCAGATACCCGATTTCCTGTGGAGATCCACGGTTCCTGGATTAAAGCCACGTCGTAGCGACCCTCCTCAAGCATGAGGAGGAGTTCGACCGAAGCCATTTTACTGTGCTGGAGGTTGACTTGCAGGATCTTTAGCGTCATCGACTAAGATCACCCGCTCGGGGTCGGCTCCATCATCCTTGGCCGTCTCACCCAGACTCAGTCCAGAAGTGGCCGCAGTGGCAGCTGCCAGATCTCGCTCCACTTCATCGACCTCCAGTGTATTGTGGTTGGAGTCTTGTGGATGTCGTTTCTTCAACCGGAGAAACACACTTCCTACTCCCCAAGACATTTTTCCATACCGTGGATACAAAAGGTCTTCTGCCTCTTTTGTAATCTGCAGTATGTAATTCTGCCCGTCTTTGTTGCCTTTTTGTACATGCAGAATCCTCCATTCTTTGGTGGGAATGTCAGGATTCTGATTTTGTAAGAGACGAAGAGCAACTTCCGGTTTTACTATGCGCGGAAAGTTCACCTTCGCCTTCGGTACAGCCGGAATGTGCGATCTATCCACAATCTTGAGTTGTGCATCCGACCACAGGCCCTTGAGTTTCGTGATGACTCCTTTTAGCCATTCCAGCGTCATTTCGTCCTTACAGCTGATGAGCTTTACTCCATTGAACCATCCTGCCCCATCAAATGAGGGCAGCGGTCTTCCGGGTTCAGCATCCATCTTAGCGACGATTTCGTTAAAGATCTTTGACTCCACGATCTTCCACCGCTCTGTGGCCATTTGACCAAAAGGGTTGCTCATGTCGAGAAGTGCCACGCTCAGAGGACGTTTGGCCACTTCACTGACTCTTGCAGCCTTTGGCAAAGGTACAGTGGCAGCTTTTGATGTCGAGGGTCTGACCTCCTCGGTGTTTTTCTTTGCCTTTTTTGTCTCCTTAGGATTTGCGGCAGATGGAGACTCATCAACTGACCGCTGTCTTTTACCCTGCATGCTCTTAATCACGGCTTCCTCAATGCAATTGTGGAGACCCTGATTTTTGGCAGCATATTTGGGGTTCGTAGAAAAGTGAGCTCGGCCTTCTGCAATCGCACCCGTTGCCCACTTCATCCGCTCTTTCTCCTCTTTGGATAGATTGGATTGGGAGCCAAGCCGATGCTGTATCCGAACCGCAGCTTTATATTCTGATAGAGCTCTGAGTCCTTCCTTGCTTCTCTTGGGCCTGTTCCTATTTGTGGAATGGGTTCCCCGAGATGTTCCAGGCGAACTTAGCAGCTCACGTTCCTCTTTAGAGGTGATCGTCTTGACGCTATCGAGATCCGAGTCTGAATCGACAACGGCATCCCTACATGTCTTACTTATGTTTTCGGCTTTACTACTTCCACCGTTAGGCGCCTTAACCACGGCAGAGAATGTGTGACCGCTGGCGACACGTAGAGGAGATACTGGTTCTCCCCCGTGCCCGCCGGTGGTCGCAGTCACTGCTAACACCGACGTTTGGGCGTATATTACCGCCCGGCTTTTTTCTTTTTCTTCTTCCATTTCATTGTCATCATTTTTTCTTGTACCTATATATACATTTTTACACTGTCCACTACCATTACCTTTACAAGGTATTTTATAAACAATATTATAAACAATATAAACAATATTACATCTCCATCTTCTTTATTTTGTCTTTCATTTTAGTAAATTGTTCTATCATATATATTTGATTTTTCTAATCTCTCTGAAAATTTTGGTATATATGTTACGGACTTATAAATCCTCTGTTCTGTAATATTATTTCGGTTATTTGTTCTACAATTATTATGTTTTATTAATAATTACTTTCGCGTAAAGTCACATAACTCATGAGCAAAAAAAGGCATAGATCATGAAAATCGATGCACGCGTTTCTCATTTATTCACAATTAGGTAAATCTATGAATTTCAAAAATTTGCTCCAGATATGCACAACATTATTTGGAGAAAACATTGACACTCACAAGCCGAACTCTCTCATATTTTTCTACTGTACTAAAAGAGAAATATTGATGTGGCAACACTGGTTCTGTAATCTTCACATAAAACATGCATTGTCATTATACTTCTTCTCTTTCTTACACTGGTTCTGTGATTTTTGCCATTCAACAAGTGCCGACGAACGCGAACAGTAAAAGTGTTTTTTCTCCAGTTTTTTAAAAGTGAACAAAAGAGAACAGAATATGGAACTGTGCAAGCCAGATATAAAAAGCTTTTGCTACTGCTGTGGTCAATATGTCTCAACACATAAAAAAAGGGGAAATTTCAGTACTGATTTTGTTCAAACATACGAGATGTACTTCAACCAAAATGTTATAGTGAACGAAAATTGGGTACCAAATATAGTGTGTACAACCGTCTAATGGATTGGAAAAATAGAAGACGTGAAAGAATGCCATTCGGTATCCCAATGACTTGGACTAATCCTGGCGAAGGTCACAATCCATTGAATTGCTATGCATGTGCGAATAAAGGAGCCGCAAAAAGGATAAGAAAATCGTATAATTACGTTGGTGTTGCAAGTGCCGCAACACCATTGCCTCATTCGGACCACATTCCTGTGCCAAAAGCTTCTAGCCCAGATATTTTCTCTTCTACGACTGCTCCGACATATCATGCACGTGATGATCCCCCATATGAGCCATCAGTATCCAATGAGCCAATTTTAATAAATCAAAATAAGCTTGATTCAATTGTTGCCAAGTTGGAATTAACACAGTATAAATCGGAAGAGCTGGCTTCCATTTTGAAATCAAACTATTTGTTGGCACCCGGTGTGAAAGTCACAGCTTATCGAAGTCGTCAGGCAACACTCCAAAGTTTATTCCTTGTGAATGATGAAAAAACTTCTGCATATTGCCCGGATGTAGGAAAATTGATGGACACAATGGAAATTAAATATGAAGCAGATGACTGGAGATTATTTATTGACAGTTCAAAACTCAGCTTGAAGGCGGTTTTACTGCATAAGACCAATAAAAAACAGAAAGTACAGAAACGAAAGAAACATATGATGCACTGGAAAATATTTTAAAAATGGTTAACTACGCCAAACATATGTGGCGCATATGCTGCGATTTAAAAGTTGTAGCAATGCTTTGCGGTCTTCAAAGCGGCTATATAAAATATATGTGCTTTTTGTGCGATTGGGACACACGATTTTCCGGTGACCAATATGCATGCCACGGATGGAAGCTCAGAGAGCACAGCAGGTTACAAACGGCCAATATTATTCGTGAGCCTCTAGTGCCGAAGGAGAAGATATTGCTGCCTCCACTGCATATTAAACTTGGAATTGTTAAGAATTTTATCAAAACTGTCGCCAAAAGAGATGAAGTTTTCTTGTGTTTGAAACTAATTTACCCGAGACTCAGCGAAAGTAAAATTAAAGAAGGTAAGTTATAAGTTATAACAAATTAATTTTTTCCAATCAGGCGTACTAAATGGTCCAGATATACGAAAGCTGATTAAAAGTGACGCATTCAACAATATTTTGATTAACGCAGAATTGAATGCATGGCAGGCAATCAAAGAAGTAATAGAAGGCTTGTTGGGAAAGCATCGTTCTAACAACTACGATGTTTCTGTCGCATGAATGTTAAGAGCATTCTCGGAAATTGGTGTCCACATGTCCTTGAAAATCCATTATTTACATCATCATCTGGACTACTTCAGCAAACAATTGGCTGCCGAATCTGATGAACAAGGTGAACGCTATCATCAAGTTGCTATGCCATTTGAAATGAGGTAATACTGATTTTTTATTTTTTCAAACTCATTTTAATAAAACAAAAACTTACAGATATAGAGGCAAAAAGTCGCCGAGTGCAATAATTGCGGAAATTTGCTGGTGGAGTAAGCTTGTGTGGCAAGACAAGGATGATCTTGATGATAAAGAATTTTCAGGAGATGCAGAAGGGCCAACAGTGGAGTCACACATTGACATCATGTGTGGTTCAGAAACTGATGATAGCGATGAATGCGATGCCACTAGTCCCGAACAACCACCATCGAAAAAGTCTAGGCAATATTTATTAAAATAAATAAAAATAAATAAATAAAACAAAAATAAAAAATTATAAAAATGTTTACTTAATTTTTTTAGTAGTTTATGGCCAGAAGTCTGGAGTTATTGGGGAAAATTTATAAAAAAGGCGATAAATGACACTTTTTTGAATAAAAACAAATATCAATATTCTTGTCAAAATGGGATACCTTCACTTAATTGTAAATAAAAGCAGAACGCGTTAATCGATTTCTATGATCTATGTCGTATTTTGTTTATAGTTTATGTGACTTTACATGAAATTAATAACACTTGATCCTTTTTTCCGTTTTGGATTTTTTATGAATTTAAAAAAAAAAAATTTTTAATTTTTAGGCAAAAAAATATTTTTTTTTCTCCACAAATTTATTTTTACCGGCAAAACTGTTGATAATAAAGAAAAACGTTATATGAACGGATTAAAGAAATTGTAATTCTAAATTTTTTTGAGTTTGTTTTAGCAAAATCGGACAAGTGGTTCTCGAGTTATGGTAAACTACGTTTTTGCCAAAATGTTACAACTAAGCAAAATAACATCAAGATAAGGAAAAAATTTAAAATGTCATAAAAAAAACTGACACATACAAACGCCAAACCCTTTGAGGGTTTTACTATACTGACCTAGTACCATCACCCTGACTTGTAATTTCTCACCCCCCAGATTGGCTGTTGTACTGTGTTATCAAGGTGTCCAAATATGATAGTCTAGGATAAGATTTACTAATACTTGAAAATAATAGAGGAATAAAAAACACGTGTGCTATTTTAAAACATTTTGTAAATTTTTTGTAATTTTAAGCCAAAAGGCGTAACTCGATTTCTTTTACAAGAACGTTTTTTTATTTACAATGGTGGCCATATGCACCTCGATTTAAGACTTATGCACGTGTAAGGTCGTTAGTAGTAATCAGAAATTGGAAAGGCTCATTTTCATTTTAAAACAAAATCATTTTTCGGCAAAAGAAATTTGCATAAAAGTTCAGTCTATAAAAAAGTGGGTTAAAATTTCGCAGGAGTTAAATTCTTCCGGACCACCCAAATTACATATAATTCGCCAAAAATTTCAGAACTTTTGTGCTGTGCAAGGCAAAGTAGGTACCGATCGCTTCTCAAGGCACCAAACTATTGCCAATATGTAAGATTTACTTACGAAGTGGTTACCTTTTCCAAATTGATGGAGGTTCATCTTTATCAGACAAATTATCGAACCCTTATAGCGTTGTGGTCATGTTAAATTTTAACTAAGTTTTTAAAGTTGTAAGCAAAACGTTTTTTTGAAGGGCAAGCTGATTTAAAACTTGTAACCAGAAAGTTTTTTTTAAGTGTAAGTAAAAAGTTTCTTTGAAGGGCCAGCTGATAGAAATGTAATAAGCCAAATTAGTCCAATTCTTAGTAGTCCTTTTTTTATCGAATGTGCCTCCAAATGAAAATTCGCTCAAAGAGCTTTTTCGACTACAGTCGGAAATCGATTCAGTTCATTATATGTACCTAAGTTATTTCCTTCTAATTTAAAATCGAGTTACGCCCATTTTAAATTAAGCCATCAATGCAGTCATGTAAAAACATTTTTTAAACAGAAAAAAAGACCAAGAAATTTACCCACTTTCAAATGACAGAATGAATGTGCGAATAAGTGAATGAATGACTCGGTTTTCTTCTATTTTTTTTTTTGTTTTGATCTAACATAAGAACATAATCAAGGTAATAAAAAAATTGAAAAGCTTAAGCAAAATTGGTTGTAAAAATTGAAAAATTATACACAGGTGAGTTCACAATCAATTTATCAAATTTTTCGTGCGCCAATTTCCAGCATCAACAACCAGCGACTATTTTTCCTATAAATCTTGCAGAATTTTTTGTTTTATCATACAACCAAATTTATATTGTCATCTAGAAACCACAATTCAATGTTACTTTAACAGCACATACGCCCTTGTAAATACATCCCATAAACAAAACGTATTTTTCAAGTTTATCAATGAATATTGTTATGACTCAGTTATTTTAAGGGAAAATGCGTTGGTGTAAAAGCGATTCAAATTTTGTTTACTACACATTTTTCAGTACTTTATAGAATTTTAAACATTATTGTTTATTTCATCGTTTTATATTTTTATATTTATTTCCTTTACAAGTACATTCATACTTACATACAAAGTTATATGCATGCAAACACCAATTCAATATCCTTTGTAATGCCATTCGTATTATTTACTGGTGATTGTTATTTTGTTTGATGATGTTGCTTTTTCAGTTGATATTCCCGACGACAATAATGAAAAAATGGGAAACACTTTATTATTATTGTTTTTGTTGCTTTTGGAAGTTAATATTAAGTTCCTGGTGCTGACAGTTTTTTAGTATGTAATGTTGTCTCACTCTGTAGGTGTTGTACCTGTTTCTTGCTTTTTTTTTCAATATCTTGTTGTCTTTTACAATTTATTATATGCACATCATCAGAATTTTAATATTACAATTTTTTTAACTCTCTTTTTTGTTTTCAATTTTTATATTTGTTATTTCCTCTATTTGTCTTTTATCGATGTCATTTCTCTGAAAATATTCAATTATATGCGACAATGACTGTTTGATGAGAAAGTCAGCATGAAAAAATTACAAAAAACTTTAATGTTGTGGCTAAAAAAATGCATACAGGCCTATTCTGAAAATCACTTTAACTCAAATCACATGTGCCTTTTAAGATCACACGTGTGCTATTTTGGTGCTTTGTTTTTGTGTGTTTCGGTGCGATTTTCAATCGCCAAAAGCACACCGAGAAGGACAAAAACGGTATGACTTTCGGAACACCACAAATTCACACGTGTGATTTTAAAAGCATGTGATTTTCAGAACAGGCCATGTAGTCCATTTTTTAGATTTTAGGATTTGATCTGGTAATTTAAGTTTTTATTTCAACCTCAGTTCTAGTTCAGTTCTGGTTCAGTTCTAGTTCAGTTCTAGTTCAGTACTAGTTCAGTTCTAGTTCAGTTCTAGTTCAGTTCTAGTTCAGTTCTAGCTCAGTTCTAGTTCAGTTCTATTAATGAAAATTATATAAAACCTTCAATTATTTGCTGGTATAAAATATGTTAATAGCAAAGTTTTAAATGGGGTTTCGTGTTAGTGTTTGTTAGCCATTCTACAAACACCTTTAGATTTACAAAGTTTCAGAAGTGCAAATTGAGAATTAGAGATTTTGAAACAGGGAAGAAGATATATGTTGCTGTAATATACACATATAATGGGGTAATATGCAAATGTGTAAGAGCACATTATATACATAAGTATACAGGTCTGTGAGAAGCAGTTATTTTCTCCTTTTTTGTGTGGTCAATATAATAAAATATGGGAGAATGTGAAACTATAAGTTTAATCTCAGGATAAGCCCAACAAACAAAAACAGTAAACATTAACTAAATGTATCCAAATGCACTATGGGTAAAGTGTTTACGCTTATAAATATACACAGAAAAAATTTTTGCCAAAAATTTTTTAATTATATAATTAATTGGTGAACATTAATTTCTTAATTTTTTAATTTTTTTAATCAAAACACAAAAATGTAAATATTTTTGTATAAGTTGTGTATTTTTTTAATTGATGCAATTAATTTTTTAATTGATTAAATTTGTGTGGCATGACTCGAAAATACAAATCCGTTAATTGATATGATCAATTCTTTTGCAGGGGCAAAATTAGTAAAAAATTTAATTGTCTGAACGAATTGCTTAATTAAAGTCGATTTTATATTTTTTCTGTGTACCATTTTGGTATAAGAAAATAAATATTTTAAATGGGAACAAAAATATCGCGCTTAATCATTAAGTACCCGCAGAAAGAAAAACACTTGGGATAAATTTATTTTTTTAAACTTACTTTAAGTACGAGTCGTAATTAAATTTTTTAAGTAGGTAAGTACGAATTACACTTAAACGTACTTAAATGGGACTACAATCCTAAATGGGATTACTTGAGAAAACCAATCATGGAGTTTCTTTAAATAATTATAAATTTCTTAAGCCCAGTTAAAAAAAGTGAACTTTTCTTTGGCAGTGCCACTCATATCTCAGCATTGTATTTGCGTGCATACGCGTGTGTTTGTCAAAGTTTGTTGTAGAAAATACAACAACACCACACAAATAGGTAAAAAAAGATTTGCTTGTTTTGTGTAGAAACAACAACAACAGAATAAAAAGAAAAGCCGACAATATTTTCATATATAAAAAGTAAAATAAAAAGCAAAAGTTCCCATTTAGTTTATGTTTAGTTAAATACATCATTTCGGGCATGATGCTGGTGTTTTATAATTGAAACTTTGTAAATAAAGGAGGGAATACAACAAAAGTGAAACAAATATTTGAAAATCAATGATATTAATATTCTCTTTCTGTTTCTGGTTCTCTGAGGTAAATGTTTTAGGGTTACATCTTTCTGTACTTCATTCAAGAAAATCCGTACTTACCGTTCTATTGATACAGCTTCGGATTAGTTAAAGTACGGGTGGATTGATTTTTCTTTTAAGTGCATTAACTCAAAATTTTTATATTGTCAATTTTTGGAAAAAATCGACACATAATATTTAAATTTAACCACTGAAAAATGTCATGCTATTTTGTTTATTTTCTGGCAATGAAACGGTTGGTTTAAAAATTCCTTTTAAAATGCCTTTAATGTGAAATAAAAAATTATATTGCTTCTATTGAAAATTTTTTAAATTTTGAGTTAATACGATTAAGTTTTCAGTTAAAAATTAAAATAATTATTTTACTACGAGCCACTGTGAATTACCCTGTAAAGATTTTCTCTCCAATTTTTGTCAACCTAACAATTTTTGTTAATACCTAATGGAGAGTTAAAAGATGCAAAGATTCATTTCTTGCATCATGCTTTTTTAAGTACAAAAACAAATTTATATTAGATTTAATTTTAATATCATTGTTACTGTTGTACACACAAATACCAGCACATACGCATTTTGTCTCTTATTGAACAGAATTTTCTTGAAATTTGATGCAATAAGAGACATAATGTGAGCTTAATTGAATTTTATAACCCTAAAATTGTTATTCAAACAGATTATCAACAAATGAATACACATACAGATCCCAACACAAACCAATAAACTCACACTTGTAGAAATATGTGCACAAGAATGCAAATGAATAAAAACTACAAACTTATTCACAACTACAGTATGGTACGATAATGATGATGATTATGATCATCATTATCTCTGAAGACATACGTATACACACATAAAGGCAACTACATAGATAATGTAAACATTTATATTATATACATAAGTAAGAATGTTTGTATAAAATTAAGCACATCGATACTATGCAAGTGTGTGTGTGTATCTTTAAAAAATATATTTGGATGAGTATGCGTATGGATGTTTGTGTGTATGAATGTTTGTTATTAAACAGATTAAATGTAAAAATCTTCAAAAATAGAGAAGAAAAAAAAAAAGAAAATATCAGAACTGAATGACACATCGTGCAGACAATCCATTGTGCATACAATATACACATACAGTACAGTTTACTCTTCCAAAAATATTTCCTTCTAACTTTGAAATGAACAAAAATGGAAGTGTTGAAAAAACATTTAAACTAAAGCATACATTGTACATAGAACAAAAAAAAAGCTTTTCACAGATTAAAAATTTAACAACAAATTTGGGAAGTTTTAAAGCCGAGATGTGCAACAGGGATTTCATCGGGTTTTTGGAAATATTGCTTATATGAAGTATTATTCACAATCGGTTATTAGATATTTGTTTATTTGGAACAAATTGAAGCAAGAAAATTAAAGAAAACTTTTCAAAAATTTTCTTTGAGTTTTATGATTTTTCATTCAATTAGCTTCAATGATAATAAAAATATGATGCGTTTGTAGGCGTACCATCTCAAAAATTAGTTGATTTTGTACAAAAATAATATTTTTATTTAACACCCAATACATTTGTACTTATTTGTATACATATACGTATGTGTAAGTATTAGTGTTTTAATATTAGATATCTATAAACACATGCATATGGGTGTGTGTTTCTGTGCAAATGTTTACACAATTTACAATCTTCTTTCGTCCTATACATGTGTATATTTGTATGGATGTATATGCAAAAGTATTTACTTTAAATTTTGTCATTCTTCTTCTTTTTTTTAATTTTTCTATGTTAAGATTCGAGCAGCTGTCAAAATACCAAAAGTAAATATTTTTTAAGTTTAGAAACAAAAATTATTTTTTTTTTATTTTTTTTGTTAAATAATTTCCTTGGAATTTTACTGCAGCAAATGGAAGTTTACAAAATCAAATTGAGATATTTTTCTTTGGATTTCCTTGTATAGACTAAAAAAAGTGAATCATTTAAATGTTCCACTTTTGTGCAAAAATGGTTTACGTTTGATGAATGTGCTCTCGGTTCTTGTAGCCTGTGTTTTTTGGGATTTTTAGGAAGAACACACATTCTTTTTTAATTAAACTTTTTTTTTATCTAAAGCTTCATTGCTCAAGAAATGCAATTTTAATTAAACTGCAACAATATTGTGAAAGGAAATATGACGTTTGAACAAACATTTCAATTCGACGTTTGAGAAATTTGGCATGGAAGGAGTAATCAATTACTGATTTGAGTTCTTCTTTTTCTATAGCAAAGAAATTAAAACTTGGTATGATTGTGCTATCAGAAAAAGTGTATGAAGCGGAAGTTGATTTGTAGAATAATTGGTGTAAAGTTAAAAACAAACTTGGTTTTTGAATGATTTGAAAAGATCTTAACGGATAATGAAATATAAATAAAAGTGGGGTGGTGCTAACAACATAAAATGTAATATTTCTTTAATATTTAGTAATTTTGATTCTGATTTGTTATTTTCATCAAGGGCAGTTGATACGGATGTACTTTTTCATAATTTTTTCTTTTGCACGCAAAGAAAACACATGGTTGATACAACCACAATCGCAAACTATCATTAATGCTTGTGGTTATGATTGTGTCAAACACGTCTTCAGTAACAATATATCTTCAGACATGTTTATAGCTTATTATTGTCTCAAAAATATTATTATGTTAAGAAGAAAAATGTCTATGTGAACATGTTATATAGTTCTCACAATAAAACCAATAACAAAATTTATTTCAAAAATTTTATGTTTTATTAAAAATACATACATATACTTTTTAACATACATACATATACAGCTTAGCATATATTAATAAATAAAATTAAATACATACATTTATTTATATATACATATATATATATGGGGGATTTCATGTCAAGTGACCCAACTTTTGAAATCGATGTCTTCCGATTTGGATGAAATTTGCACCAAGGTTAGTCTTATTGGATAGTAGTTTAGACACAAGGTATTTTCCTTTAAGTAAGTTATGGTCGCTATTTGGGATGCGAGTGGGTTATGTATAAAAAATAATAATTTGTAAGTCAAGACGTCATATGCTAAAAAATTTAAAAATCCTCGTCTTGACTTAAAATTATTTTTTTTATACATTACCCACTCGCATCCCAAATAGCGACCATAGTTAACTTAAAGGAAAATACCTTGTGTCTAAACTACTATCCAATAAGACTAACCTTGGTGCAAATTTCATCCAAATCGGAAGACATCGATTTCAAAAGTTGGGTCACTTGACATGAAATCCCCCATATATATAACTTACCTGTTTCAATAAACGTATAATAATTTCTTTCCTTAATTTTGCAATCATGCATGGCCTTTTCTCCCTAAAAAACTTTTAATTATTTTGTAGTCATTCATGTTTCCCGATTGACTGACTCTCGCATACGTGGAAGAAAATTTTATTTGCTTTATAAACACACACTGTTTGTTTTAACAATAAATGTTTGCTCATTTAGAGAATGTGTTTTAAAGTGAACAAAAAGGATGGTATCAAACATATCTTTTGTGTACAGCTAATATTATGATTTTAATTGTAAAGTTGAAAATATATACATTATAGTAGCAAATATTTCACATAATTTAATATGTTTAGCAAGATCATGGTAACTTTTTAGGTGTAAAACACCATACAATATTATTATAGTGAATTAAAAAATGTTAAGGAGAAAAAATATTTTTTCAAGTTAAATAACGATTATAATGAGTTTATTAGGGTAAACATATTAGGCAAATATGAATAAAAATGGTCGTAGTGACCATTCATTAATCATGTTTTTTCTCTGCGTGTGTGTACCGGATTTAATTAGTTCTTACAGCAAATAAAAGTGATTTACCTGAATTATAAAAGAAAGCACTTGAAATTTGGTATTTTTTATTATTTTTTTTTCATTTTGAATTGTTTTTGGAAGAAAAAATTAAGTGAAAATTTGTGAACAAAATTTCAATTATCCATCCGTAATTTTCTTCGTACGCCTTTAAAAAAAAAGAACTCTGTTTAAGTGAAAAATCTTATTGTTTAGGACAACTTTAAAAATATGGAAACGGCACACAACTGTCAAATTTCTTTACGTATTTTTCGACGTTTCATAATAATTTTTTGTTCACACGTTATACATTTTGAGTTTATGTGAGTTTTTGACTCGTCGTAATACTCAGTATTACTGTGTAAATGGGCTTAATGTAGAATTGCCCTCGCAAATGAAGTGCCAAAAATTGTATGAGAATTCATTTACATAAACTTCGTAAATTGGCCTAACAATTTTGAGAGTTCAGTTGTGCATTTATACAAACAGATACTTTTTAATGTCTACCGTCGTTTTTAACGAAAAATTCAAGTGTAAACAAATTAAAAACAACAACTTTTTGGAGTAATATGGGCAATTTATTCTTTTAAAAAAATTTCACTTTTTATACAGAAATTTTAACATTTAATTTTTTTTAAATTTTTTTTGTTGTATTGACGTTTCTTTCAAACTAACATTCATTGTTTCAAATTTCACAAAATTCATAGTATAATATTAACAAGGTGCAATCATTAGGAAGAGTTGTTATTATTTACCCATGTAATGTCAAACAACGAAATATAACTCAATTGCAAATATTTAAATTTTAAAATTTTTGCACTTTTAAGATATTGCAACTTATTTTTTTATAAAATTATATTTTATTTAATATTTTGTCTCTTTGGAATTGATTTTTGTTTAAAATTTGGTATCATAAAATTTTTAGTTACATATCGCACTGCTTCCTCTAAAGGGGGTTACTCGAAATTTATAAATTTTCAGTAGAGACAAAAAACTGTTTTCTTTTTAGATGTACAATTGGGGGATACAATTGCATTGCGATATGTAATTTAGAAAAAATTTCAAAAAATAAAATAAATTTATTTGATTTTGGACGATTGTTTAAATTTTTTTTCTTATTTTCTTTTCTTTAACGTTACATGGGTTTTAAAATTGAGAATAAAATTTCTATGGACTATACCTTGTACTAATTACCCCATGCACAAAAGTCACAAATGCGCTTCATGAAACGTGACTTTCAAGTTTGCCCATTTGCAAAAATGTCAATTTTAAGTGACTTAATGAAAACCCTTAATATAACACTTTGCTAGTTAAAAAAATAGATCACCTGGCGTTTTACCTGATTCGGGTACGCTGAATCTGGTGGTTCTCCTGTTTTCAATATATACAGCTATTTCGAAAATAGAGGAGGTTGCACAACATATATTCGCGTAACTCAACAACGGATTAGTTTATTTAACAAGCTAAGAAAACCAAAATGTTGCAATAATTTTTCCTAATTTTTTTTCTAATTTTTTTAAGGAAAATTTCGAAATTTTTGTTTTTTAAATATCATAATGCTACTAATTTTTCTATCATATAAGTTGTAAACCAAACAACCCAAAAATTATTAAAATCTGTTAACAACTTTTGATTTTATTCAAAAAAAAAGCAATATTTGTATGGGAGCCTTCCTAAGAAGTGGCAAGTATATCTTGGGAAAATATTAAAAGCAAAAAAACTAATGAAGGTCGATGATACAGTCCATTATTCAACTCCATTAAGGAATAGAGACTGCAGGTAGGTACAGGGTGGCTGATGAATTTTGCAAGAATTTTGGAATGGAATTAATACAATCGATTTTATATGAACGCCCATTGAATTGTATTAAAAATATTTTAATTAGTCTCAAAGATAATTGAATTTTAATGCCTGCCCTTAGGTCAGGCGACCTCGGAGACCAACGGAAGGTTAAGTTTCTTGAAATGGGCCTGTTAGGACATTTTCTGCGTAATTCGGTCAAAACCGGCTGAGCTTTTTGCGCAGTTGCACCATCTTGTTGGAACCACACAGAGCTGAAAGGAATTCTCTGTCGGCGTAGTTCCGGATAGAAAAATTCTCAAGTAACGGTCTCCAGTAACCGTAACGCTGTGTTTGTTTTGTCCAAAGAAGTATGGCCCGACAATATCGCGTGAAGAAACTGCACACCACACTCTGACGCAAATTGGATACAATTTCCTTTCATGCAGTATTTCTGGGTTGGGACCACTCCATATGCGACAATTTTGTTTATTTACGTTGCCGTTCAGATCAAATTTTCTTTTTATGTTAGAAATAAATGATGGAGATGAAAAATTAAGTGGCGTTGGTCTCATATTTGGTCCGTCTAAGGGCATCCTATTTGTATGGTTGAAATTCTTAAATTTGGCCCCTGCAGTGCCTACGATGCACCTAGACGGGTCAAATATAAGACCAACCAACTTGTACCAACATTTTTATCTAGTTTTATTAAAAAAGCTTATCACAATTTAACTATCCAAAAGTTTAATATTTGCAAATATTAATTTAATCTCTTCAATAATGATATTTTATATACTTTGTCTCCCCAAAAGATTTGAGTGAGAGATATTAAGAGAAGAGAAGAGAAGAGAAAAAAAAAAGAAATTGTGTAGCTAATTTTAAAACCATTTATATTTGACTTCCTTCTTAAGGTTTTTTTTCTTTCGTACAATTTAAGTTTCTTTTTCTCGTCGTTTCTATTGTATTTCTGTGACTCCTGTTAATTTAGTGTAATACAAAAGACATTTATTACCGACCATAAATCCGCCCACAACATTGGTCATAATAAAAAAAAAACATGTTAATTTTTTTCTCAAAACAATGTTGTTTTGTAATATCTTGTCTAGTTTTGTATTTTTTTTTTAAGTTTATATTTTAGTATTTTTTTCTGTTTCTTTAACCTAGACTTCCGTTTTTATGTTGCCTTTTTTTCTATATTCTCCATAGAGTTTAATTTGCATTTTTTTAGTTGTTGGAGTTGCTGCAATTTTTTTATTTGAAAATAGAAGGTAACTGATAAAATTTTTTCCAAAAAGTCATACAATTTAAAGAAGGTTTTTAAAGAAAATTTTATTAAATTTTCTTCTCTTTTTTAATTAAGTAATCGATAGGATTTTTTTATGACTTTTAATTTTTTAGCAATATCTGTATTTTTTTAAACCCCTAATATTTCTTTTTCTACTCCTGTATAAGTTTTGTAACCATATTTGTTGTTTAACTAATACTGACAGTAGTCGGCTGCCTGCTGTTTATTTGTATGAATATCTCTCTTGTTCTATCTTTTTGTCTCCGAGTTTTTGTTTTTTTTTCTTATTGTTATTGTAGTATTGCTTAAAGCCTTGGCAGACAATTGTACATTTGGTTAGCCAAAAACTGTCTGCAATGTCATTGAATAAAACATTGTAAAATGTTACTTAAACAGGGAATTATAACAACAAATACACACTAAACCAATACAGATGGAATGTTTTTTCTATACTTGTAGATAAGAGAAACGACAAGTTAAAGTTAAATAAAATGGCAAAATAACGGGCAAAAATTAACATTTTAAGGTAAATTCTAGCCACCGGTATATTTATAAGTGATATTTTTATCCATTAATTCAGTTAAAGCAGAAGTTTGAGTTTCAAGGCAACCGATTCTTAGAACTTTGGACATTCTTTTTTGACATTTGTAGGGAATTTAACTCACTTTTATCCTAATTTTAAAATACCAAAAAAAAAAAAAAAAAAATTATAACTTATTACTCTTTTAGCTTTGAAAAATTTCGCAGCTTCGTAAATAAGTGTTGTCGCAAGTTTAAGCTAATGGTGTTATTCAAATATGTATTCAGAATGTTATTTGTTTTGAGGTATTTTTATCTGGCACTTTTCGGAACTGAAGGTCCATATTTCTCCAAAACTATTGACTAATAACTTAAAACAATTAAATAAAATTGTTTAAATGTTAATTTTATTGCAAAATAATTGTGATTAAAAAGCTTTTCCCTTTCTTACTGATCAATATTTTTATAGACGTGCAAACAAAATGCAATAAAAATTATAAATACATAAACGTTGATTGTTCTATTAATCATACCTACATTTGCAATAAAAATACAACAAAAAGTTTAAATCCGTCCCTCACAATATACAGAAATAAAAATTATTACTGAAATAAAAATAAACCGAAAAATACATAAAGCTAAATGTTTAAATTATTACTACCAGTCAAATAAATAAATATGTACGTTCATACAAATATTTACGTATACATTAAATAAAGAACGAAGACCATTCTTTACACAAAATATGTATCATAATATTAAAAACAGAGTTATCGATATGAAATGATACAAAATAAACTCTGCTGTAAATAAATTCGAAAAGAAATTGCTTTTAATTATCAGTTTATATTTGCAGTTCATTAAATGTTTGTTAAAATTCATTTGCTGCGCCGTTCATAAAAGAACAGTAACTGGGTTAAAGGTTCAAACGTACGGTGGTACACTGTGTCATGTACGATATAACGCAATAAATTTTCCATTAAATTTAATTTGCATGGTTTTAGGCGCAATCGGTTACAATACCGGCTTTACTAAAGGGATTTTTTTTAAATATATTTGTTTGTTTTATTTAAAAAAGCATTTTATAAATATTTATTTTTCTTTCTGTTGCTTCTTAATTTTCATTCTATTTTTATTTTTCTCTACTACTCTACTAAGATTTTTTTTCTGGGAAATAAAAATTATATAATTTCTTTTTCTATTTTTTTTTGTTTAAAACTTAACTGCGTTCCTGTATGGCGAATTTTACAGTGGTAGTGGAGCAAATTTTTTTGTTTTGTTTCGTGTTTTTTTTTAGCTGAAACAAACAAAAAAAAATTAATAAAATTAAATTCATGTGGAAGTAAAAAGATTAGAACGCTAATACCCAAGAAAGTATTCTATGAATGGCTTTTGTAGCAAAAAGTTAACTTTTTTTTCTTATTTTTTCCGCGGGTATTGTTGTTGATTTCAGAAATGTGTGGCTATTTGTTGGGTTACAGAGAGTTATGAAAATTTTATTTTTATTTTATTAAAATATTATGTACATTTGAAATATTTGTACTTTTTTTGTGTTAAATGGTTTCAGGCATAAAGACGAATTTGTTGCTGTTGTCGGTATAATAATAGGGGAAACGTTTAAAAGGGATAACCAGGAAACAAAAGTTCTACTTAAAAATTATTTAAAAAATAAAACTAAAAAGCAGTGTTGTCATTTTAACTATTTTGTGGTAACATTTAGTCATAGTTGGGGGTAGTGGTGATTAAAATCGGCATTGCAGTATCAGTAAATAAAACTGCAAAAACATTAGTTTCCATTATTTTTTACCAGATTTACAGCTGATTTATATTTGTATTTTATTCACAAGCACTAAAAAAGTTAAGGGGTATTGCAATTTATTTCACTATCACTAAACGCAGAAATCTGCACTCAATTAAAATATAACTCTAACTAAAATTTAAAATATATAATTCTTGTTTTCAAATGTCGTGCAAAATTTTTAGTTGCTCTCAAAGGAGTGAAGAACAAATAAGTAAGAGTGCTATATTCGGCTATGCCGAATATTATATACTCTTCACCATGATGCGATAGGAAGCACATAGTCCGTTAACATGGTGCGATATCGCTTACCATTGAATGTAACATTCTGATTTTCCACAGTTTTAAAGAAATATTGACCAATGATTCCACTAGCACATAAACCACACCATACCGATGTTTGTAATGGATGTAATCGTAGCTCTTGGTACTCTTCGGCTTATCAGTCCAAATACGGCAATCTTGCTTATTAACGTTTCCATTGAGCCAGAAATGTGTTTCATCAATAACACCCACTTTTTTGCGGATTTATTGTATTGACAATCCAGCTATGTGCCCTATATTTAAACAATTTTTCTCCTACTATAGACTCTGTGCCACGCCCACAAAAATACAAAAGCAGATTTGGCGGAAATATATAAAACCCTGGTTTACATCATATCTGACGTTGTCGGAAAACCCATTTCAACAGACAGACGAACACCATTAAATCGACTTCGCTACCTACTCGTATTAGAACCAGAATTTATGCACCTTATTGGTCTTTGTAAACATTTTACAAGTTACAAACGGAATGAAGAATTTATATGTATCATTCACCTTTGGTGAAGGGTATAACAAGTTATAATTAACTGATGATAACTCTTTGAAATCTAACTATTTTTTGAGTGCAAAATTTTTTAACATCACTATGTATAGCTCATGTTTAGAGAGGCTGCTTATTATTAATTTTAAATCTTTTGATTTAATGCTAAAAATAGGAAACGTATGGAAAGATGTAAAAGTTATTTCGGCAGACAAAAAGGGGGAAACTTGTGGAAAATGCGTTGCTCAAAAAAAAAAAAAAAAAATAGGCCTCAGAATAGAAATATATAAGAAGGAAAATATAATCAATAAAGAGAAGAGAGAGTTAAACCATTGATTGTATTAATATGCACTTACATATTCAAGTTTTAGTTTGCCATATACATATTTGGGCA
Source organism: Pollenia amentaria (assembly GCA_943735925.1). Lineage (NCBI taxonomy): Eukaryota > Metazoa > Arthropoda > Insecta > Diptera > Polleniidae > Pollenia > Pollenia amentaria. The sequence goes on from OX031007.1 coordinate 1,158,578, forward strand.
TTCGTGTTATAATAATTTTAAAAAGTGTTAAAATTAGAAAACATGATTTTACCCGGGGCAACGTAGGGATTTAACAGATAGTGTTATATTAAATGCAAAACAAGTGGAAGAAAAAGTGCTAAGTCCATACTATAAGTATAAAATATTTAACAGAAAAGGTGCTTAGTCACAAATACCATTGTAAAACAAGGATCCATTATTTTTAGTTATCTGTGCCTTGTAAGTGAAAATAAAGTCACGTGTCCTATTTAATTATCTTATACAAAGTTAGTTTTCCTGTATTTTTACAAATTAACAATATTATAAACATATATGGATTTTTATATTAAATTTCTCTCTTCTAGGCCAAGGAAAACAAAGTTTCCTAGCAAAGACTGACAGCTCTGAGCTCAACACTATTCTCTTCGCACGCCTGAACTATTCGCATCCAGGGAGTGGTATGGAAAGGTTTTATATCAAGTGACCCAGTTTTTGAAACCGATGTCTTCCGATCGGGATAAAATTTGCAATCATATCCGACGACTTAAAACATGTCAGCTGAGTGGCATTTTCATCGCATTGCTCATGTTAAAGGAGAATGTGATGGTATTGAAAAACATTCAAAAGAAATGCAGCGAAGTATAGCCTCCAGTGCTCTCATCAAGATCGCATTTAATATGCGACTGCTTTATTCCATTGGCCAAAGAATTATTGTAAAGAAACTAAAATAGTTTTTATAAGCCAAGAGGATCATGAGTAAACATTGAAAACACTGAAGAGCAGATTCTATGCTGCGGTAACAGTCGATGCCACCACTCAATGCCATTCCTTTATACCGCTTGTCGATGGAATACTCAAATTAAAAATAGTTTTCTGCCTCTACTAAATGCGATTTTTTTCCAAAGCTAAAAAAGAAACCAGCATCGAAATCAACAGCTGATCCTAGTAACGTAAAAAAGAATTGGCAAAAAAAAGCAGCAAATGCAATAGATAATGCGATAAATAAGGTGGATGAAAGACTGGGCATTTGAAAATTTACAAAACTTAAAAGCTTTTTTAACATTAGTTTATAAAATGAAATTTTATTCATGTACATTTGATGAGAGATAGATGTCCTTATGTATTTTCTTTCGCTGAATTCAAATTTTTACTTGACAAATCATATCTCGACCTAGAAATGACCGATTGGTTCGTTCTTCCCAAATGCAAGGAATTGAGATGACGAACAAATATTTATAATCGAATCTTTGATCGGTAAAGCGGTTCAAAATATATCGATGAAAACAGTGCACATTTTCAAAGAATTCATATTTTACAGTGATTCTGTGTCGACGGAAAAATACAAATGGTTGAAAAAACGTCTGGTTTCTCTTCGTGTACGTAAAGATGACTTTTACGTAAAAACAAACACCAACCAGTTGAGTGAATAAACCCAAAGCCCATATTTTCCGAATATTTTATTTTTTTCGACATTCTATTGGGTTTAAACGCTTGCAAAACATTCTTGACATTTTTGTGTGCAATAAATAGTTATGGCTCTCGCTTTGTCTTCGGTTGCTTTTTGGATCTGTTTCTCTAGTGAGAGGCCATACATAGTCTCCCAACGTTGCTGCATCTCAAAATCTTTTATAGCGCCGCTCAATGGTCTGAATTTGTTGGTGAAATCTCTCGCCGTGTTCGTCACCAAGATTATGCGGAAAGAAATTCAAGTGCGAATGTAAGAAATGGATTTTAAGAAACATATTTACACCTGTAAGAAATAAACAAAATGGTAAAAACAATTCAATAGAAAAGAAAACATCCACGAATGTAATTAAATAATGGCATTCCATACCCATCTAGTTAGTGCTAGCAACCCTCTGAAATGAATTCCAGGCTTCGTTTTCAACGGGTGTTAAATATTTTGGAAAATCTGTGCTTTTTAGCAATTTCTTCCACCCAATCGGACATTTCTAGCTCAAGATATGATTTGTCAAGTGAAAAAATTAAAAAATGACAATATCTCAAAAACTGTTCCAAAAAAAATGTAACCTTGATTTTCGAACTCGGCGGAAGAAAATACATAGGAAATCTACCCCTCATCATATGTACATTTTCGGTGTAAACTAGTGTAATTAATGTGCTTTCTTTACAACACAAATGATTGAACGTGTGGCAAAATTTATATGAAAAGCACTCAGTTTTTTGAGTAAAAAATCTACGCATCTTGCATTACCTTTCGAAAGGGTCGAGTGAACTGTCTACAAATATTGTGCTATTTAGTGCAATTAAGCTGGATTTATTCAAAATTGTTCATGTTTGCAAATTAATCAGTTGCCCTGAATCATTTAAAAAATAAAAATGTGCAGACCATATACAATATGTACGCCCTCAAACGCTTAAAAAGTGTTCCCAAAATTGTGAAAGTAAAATAGTTTTGCTGAATTTGTTGCCGTTCAAGCCTATAAAGGTTTAATATAAATATTTAAGTAAAATGTATAAAAAACCATTTTTTAATGTATTCGATTATTAAATAACAAAAACTAAATATGTTTGTAAACATATATTTTGGTTTTTTATTTCAACAAAAAAAAAAAGAGCATACACATTTTTGTAAATTGTTTAAAAATTATTAGCAAAAAAGCAGTAATGAAAGATACAAATATACATATATAGAGTTGTTTAATTTTGTATAAGAAAAAGATTAAATATTAATTTTCAAGAGCATATGCTTTTCATAAACTTACTTTCTTACTTACATGGAAAGAGTCATCGAAAAGTTGCAAGAAATTTTTTAGCAAAAATAAAAAAAAAATTAATAAAATCAACATTCAACATAAGAAAAAAAATTATTAATTGAATTTCCGCTTATATCCGGTATAATTTTTTTTATTTCCCAAATAATAAAAAAATGTAAATGAAAAATTGCAAAACGCACTTCAAGCATTCAGTTTCACATTAAAAGCGTGGCTGCCAGATTTGACGATTTATCGTCATTTGGACGATTTTCGAGTACAAATGTCGACCATTGACTACTGATACCTAAAATACCCAAAAGATTTTTTTAAATGCCAAATTTTGTACTAATTTACAAAAGTTTGAAGTATTATTTCGCAAAACTTCTTGGATAGTTTTAGTTATTTGATTGACAGTAATTGTCATGTATATACAGTTAATACAACAAAAATAAAAATAATAGTTTACGCTTGGGATTCTGGTGATTTACCAATTTTTCAACCATTTATTTAAGCACTGATATGCAATTTCTGATGAGTGAAATCGATACCTCTCAGTTCATATGGTAGCTAATTTTCGTACTTATTCATAAATAATAAAAGCTCTTATTCCTGTCACGTCTCTAATTTAAGATTCTTAAACTTTTTTGTCATATTCCATATGATATCCTGAACAATGCAAGACAACATTAGTCATCTGTTGACATGCTTCGACAAATAACTTATACTTGTGTACTACAAAATATTTTTAAAATATTTTCCCAATTTGGATTATTGGAAAAAAAAAAAAATTTTTAAAACGCTTGCCGCTCTTATTTAAATTGGTACGGAAAAGAACTTGCGTTTATAGCCAATAGGAGTAAGAATAGCGGTTAATGTATGTATTTCTAAAGTTTTTTTGAGACAAGAAATACTTACATAAGATTTTTTTTATTTCAATTAAAAAACAAACCGGAAAATAATTCTACATTTTTAAAAACAAGCAAAAGTAAGTGTTTTGTACCATGACGATTCAAGTAAGTCAGTTTGACGGTTTTGACGATTTATTTACTCAAAATTGGCCGATTTTCGACACATTTTACCTGGCAGCTCTGATTAAAAGCAAAAAAAAAAGGAAAATTGATAAAAGTGTGCTTTGTTATAAATGGATTGTAAGTAAAATGTGCAAAAAAAAAACAAAGAAGCAGAAGGAGAGAAAAAATCACATTATCAGCAAAAATTTTGCGACGTTGATGAATGTATTAAAACGGAAGGAGAAAGCTAAAAGTAAGAAAATAACAGTTAGTAAAACACGCATTCTTATACTTTATTGTTAGTCTGTTACACTTTATATTATACATTTTCTTGTTTTTTACTTCTAACTTAAAATTATATAGCATATTACGAAAACAAAAACAAAAGAAAAAAGAAAATTGCCGAGCACGGTTAAGTCTGTACTCCTTTCTATTTTTTCCCCTCTAATTTAAAAACTCAAGCTCTCATGAACAAATACCTTTCCTTTTAAATTAAAGTGTCTAGTAGGCATAAAGAAGCTCTCCCACAAAATTTTCTTCGTATATTTATCCTACGCGACGCCCAACGACATTCACTTTTTCGATATAAATTACAAAACTTATTTTTTTAACAGATTTGTTGAGCATTTCATAAAAAATCTCGTACGGGATTTTTTTTCGTAAACTTAACGGGTAAAAAGTTATTAGAAATAAATTTTAACATTTATTTTTAATGAAAAAGTGAAATTCGTTGAGCGTTACGTGGATTCAATATTCGGAACTGATCTAGTGGGAGAGCTTCGATTTGCCAACCAGAAACGTTTGAGATGATATCCAAAAAAAATTTTTTTTAGAGCAAATATTTTGATGACCTCGAGGATCGTTGGATATATTGTAAGGAGTTAAAAGGATAATAAGCACTTTTTTTAATCTAAAAAACTTTGTTTTATTTAAAAAGTAAAAAGCCACAGTCTTATTATCCAGCCTTCGTTTCTTAAAGAAACACCAATTTATATAGAAATCAATATTCATTATTAAGTTTTAGCCCATTTTGAAAACATATAACGCAAGCTGCAAGCCTAAAAAAAATTTGTTCTTCTTAAGCCCAAACTTGCAGTCATTAGTTATCTAATAACAATAGTTTAACCAATTAAAACTTAAACCATCAAATGTTATAAGTAAACTAATAGTTAGACGGTTTCTTTATGAAAAATTTCCAGTGAAATAGTAAACGTTGAATCCGATATTGAAGGTGTCGCTGATATTGACAATATCAGGAATATTGTTCTGAACGCCGCACAGTGGCTAAAAATTCAATTTCATCGGCCAAAAGTTCAATTTTTTGTTATCGCCGATTTCAAAAATATAAATACCATTCGGAAGCAAGCATATTAGAAATAAGGTATTCAAAAAACTGGATCAAAATATTGACAATTGTGGGTATGGCATGCTGCTGGAATCAGATATATTTTTATAGAAAAAATTTAACGTTTGTAAATTTGATCAGAATTAAATTTTTGTTATATTAGTGGGATAACGGTCTTTAAAAAATGGTTCGTTGTATCACTGTGCTATTTATGCCCAAATTTACAGTCATTAGTTGATTATTGGTCAACTAATATGATAACTATTGTTTAACTAGCATATCATATTTTAAATATATTGGTTAAATAAAATTTTTTATCAGAGTAAAATGCCAAAAATGCCAAATCAATGTTGGGAACAGTGTTTTTCTTTACATTTTCATTATTTCTAAATATGAAAAAATACCGAAATGTTATAGAAAATAAAAAAGTGGCAGTGTCACTGCTAAACAAAAAGAATATGCCTGGCAGCGTCTGTGTACATTTTAATATATAAATTTTCTATAAAAAAGGAAATGTTAGTAACAATTTTTAACGGAAGAGCTGTTGTCTTACTAGTAGTTAACCAATAACATTTTATGGTTTAAGTAATGGTTAACAAAAAGCTGGAAATAATATTTTATTGGTAAAACCATTGCTATTAGCTAATTAATGATTGTAAATTTGGGCCTAAATGTGGCCCTATATTTTAGTTAAATTCGAATTTCAGAGGAATAGAACTTGTTATGGCCAGAAGGGGTCAAAGAGTTTTTACTACCATCAGAAAGCTTAAAGTGTCTCCATATACATTTTTGTAAACGTTTGGAACTGTCTGTAGAGCTCTTTTTCATTTAAATGAAATTACTCCCAACATTTTTTCCTCTTTTTATTTTACTGAAATATAACCCAATGGTATGCGAACGTTTTGTTTTGAAAAGTAATTCTGAACTAATGAAATTCTTGAAACTGTCATAGCCGTGCAGCTTTTGAGTTGATTTAAAAGAACACGGGTCCATAAATGTTTGGGGTTGTATCTTGTGAACCTCTCAAATTAGTAAACTCGAATATTAAAACTTTTAAAAAATTCGCCAAAATTATATTTATTTGTGGATTGAAAAAAATAGACTTAAGCTGACCTACAAAAAATATGCTTAAATATTTAGGTTATCTCCTTTGCCTTTAGAGATATTCGGATAAAGGAATTTTTGGGTTGATTTTTTTTTTTTTTAGCAATTTTTCGAGTTTAATATCAGACTGTTTTCAATAGTGGGTAAAACATTTATTATTATTAAATGCTTATACATTTTTCTATAAGTATAGTGGTATATTCGAGGCGAATGTGTATGTAACAATATTCTTAATATTTTGTATTATGATAGAAGCAACTATTACAATTATATATGTGTGAAACAAAATATAGGCAAAAATATGGTCAATATTTTTCATGAATCTGAGACATAATGAGGTTCAATGTCGTTACTGTGCCAAATGATCTCATCCTTAAACTCTTGAATTGTTCTTGGCTTATTGACGTGCACGTTTTCTTTCAAATATCCGCAAAGAAAGAAGTCCAACGTTGTCAAATCACATGATCGTGGCGGCCAAATAATATCGCCACGACGTGAGATAACACGGGTTTCGTTGGGTGTGTGGCAAGTGACACCATCCTGTAATAACCACATATCGTCCGGGTCCATATCCTAAATTTCTGGCAACAAGACCGACTTTATTTTTGAAGAAGTACGGTCCGATGACGCCACCAGCCCGTAAACCGCACCAAACAGTCACCCATTGTGAATGCATCGGCTTTTAAAAAATCATTCGTGGATTCTCATTTGCCCAAATGCGGCAATTCTGCATGTTAACGAATCCACTGAGGTCGATTATGCCAACCAAAAAAATCACTAATTGCACGAAATGCATTTTGATTTGAAACCTCATTTTCGTAAAAGCCTTCAACAATTTTAAAGCGCTGCGAAATTGTGTTCCTTTCCATGGTTGAATTTGTCAAAGAATGAAGCAACAAAGTATAAAATTAAGTTGAGAAAAAAAAACTTAACGTTAAGACGTGAGTCACAACTAACATCGTACATTGTAGTTAGACTTTTATAAATATTTTCGACTATGTTTGTTAATGGGTTTTCCGAAGACCTCAGAAATCATAGGGAGTAGGTAATTATATATGTACATATTTACATCACATATAGTCCGGAATTATTTGGTGCTTAAATTCAGCCAGATCGGTCTATAATTGATTGAGATATGAGCCAAAAACAACCACTGCCTCTTGTTTTTTTTATATTTTTTATTTTACTGTTTTTAAGTTTTTTACGTATAATAGTAGAGATACGTGTATTGAACAAACAACCGTACCCAATGTATATTTTAGTTTAATGATTTTTTGGCAATGTGCGTTATGTATAATTTTATATAACTTTCTCTGATTTTATCAAAGAAAAAAAATTCCTTTGGTTTTCGCAAAAAAAGCATTCGTGGAGATTTGGTTATAAAAAATACAAATGTTAAAAATACACGAAGTAAGTGAGATCTTAGAGTGGAATGCACAAGTTTTTCAGATTTTACTCGTTTCATTTTCAAAATTTTAGTACGTTATAAAACTTCAGAATAAAATGAAATAACTGTAAGAAAGATTTAAAAGTTATTCTAACATTTTGTATGTGGAAAAACTTTTTGTTTTATAGTAAAGTTTTGGCCTGGTTTAATAGGAGCTGCAACAATATTTTAATGTCGGCGTACAAATGTCTGTTCAGAGCTAACAAATATTTGACGAAAAAAATACGAAAAAAGCAGGACCAGCAAATTGACAACCTTTAGTCTAATTTTAAATAATTTGTATTGACTTTCTTATCTTTACTTGTAAGAAGATAGTTGTATAATTAAATTAAGAAACAATCAAATGATGCTTGATCTAGCAAACGTTTGTGCAAAAGCAAGCAATTTGTTAATTAATTGTAGGACGTCAAATATTTAATAGGTGTGAAAATAGCTTAAGTTTGGGCAAATAAGCAATCGATTATGTAATGAAGTGCTATTGTCTTGAGGTTCATGATATCGATTACAGTTTTTCATCGGTAATTGCTCCAAATTTTTATTTTAAACTTAAAGGGGATTTCAAATAACTTGCAAGTACAGATAGAATGATGTTTGAAGTTTGGTATATTTTAAATTAAGAGACATTTGTGAAGAAATAATAAATAAGTTAAAAAGAAGCTTACAAATATGGCCCCTAAATGCTGCTTAATTAAACGTTGACTGCTTTATGGATGTATTTAAATGTGTACGACTTATGTTTTTATGCTCTATTAACTTTGGTCCACACACAAAAATAAAACTTTTATAGAGATTGCAAATGTGGAAATATTGTTTTTGTATATCTGGTTCACTAACATTAAAATAATATTTAACAGCTGTTAACAGTTTAAAGGACTGACTGTTGATGATAAAATCCCTGTATATTGTTAACTAAACTTGCTATAAACCAAAAGTTTGTTTGGAGAAATTTGATTAAGTATGTAACATTTTTCTTGCAGAAATGTAAAATTTAGCATTCTAAAGTTGTATGTTATGCTAGAGAATAAATATTTCTCGCGAAAATGATTGAAACTTTGCCTAAGAATTTAATATGAGTTACATAAAGTACATTTTTTTCTAAAATTCAGATTATATATGGAAAAAGTAGGTGAAGTTCAGAGCAGAAGATGTGAATGTGGGATTCGCATACGGTAGCGAGATATGGCGACTAATTCTAGCAGTTGTCATTAAAATATCAGTTTCGCTTGGAGAACAAGGGGTATATGAGCACTTAAAGCCCTTGTGCTCTAAGCAGATATTAAAATTCAGAGAAGTTCTGAGCTAAAATTTGGAGATTTATTGAAACACTTGTTGTCAAAACATCTGATTCATCTTATTGCATATAGTATTTGATTTATTTTATTTTCGCGCATCCGGAAAATACAATAGTTACACTTTGAGAAACTTTGCAACCTCTCATACAAAGATTATCTTTTGAATTAGCAAGAAAACTTCGCCCAAGTAAACATGAACGCTCGAAATGTTCGACAAGCCGTGCAGTTACTGCCAGAACTGCCTCCATAAAAAAGCGTCAAACCAATAAAGTTCGAGAAATTCAAGAACCGCCAGTGGTTTCTTGCTGGAGGACTAATTTAACGATAATGTGGTTGTCAATAACATGGGTTCATCAAACATAATATGTTAAATTTTCTTTTAAAATATTTTTGTTGGAGGTGATCATGTTGAAACATCCTCTTTTCTCTACGTGTAGGTATAACTATTATTTATATTTTTTAAAAAAAAGTTACAGCACGGGGAGTATAAGGTATTTTTATTTGGGTATTTTGGGTATATGTAAAAGATGACGTTTTTATATCTTGTTAGATTAAAATACATCTCGGGATCTTAATTAATCAAAAATTAGTTTTCCAGATAGCATCTTATATTTTTAATTGCAATTTAACTGTAACTGGTTTTCTCTCATTATTTAACATAAGTCACTTGAACCGCTTGTGCTTTAAGACCGCCATATTTCATTTTTTATTCACAATATATAAATTTGATTTTTACATATAACAATTATTAAGTTAATTAAAAACCCACAAGTCTTAAAAATATGATCTCCATTATATACAACTTTTCAGATTAAACAAAAAAGAATCCCATTGTTCTAAGCAACATTTCGTTAGGAATGTCACAATCAAAGAAATCTATTATGTAAGAAAGTTGGTAAGAGGGGGAACATTCTACTCTAATCTCATCTCTGACGAATAAATTCAGGCTTTCTGAAAGAAGGTTTTCCAAGTGTTAACCCAGACTTAGTATTGCAAAATTATTAGTTAGTTTTTTAATGATATTTTATACTTATATATACCTCAATTATAAAAGCTTAACTGACCTTTGACACTGAATATTACAGAGCTTAATTTGTGCTGCATCTTATACTTTCCGCTGGAACCGAATGCTAAAACTTTTTAAAAAAATTAAGCTGCACAATCGAAGTATTTAATAAGAGTTTAAAGGAAAACAAAAGCAATAAATGACAATAACAATGATGCTCATCATAGCGGAGGATAAAACGTCAGACAAACAACGTGTAAAATAACATTGAAAGGAAAGTTATATAAAACTTAAATTAAATATGAAATAGTTATTAGGAGGCGAACAAAGAGAATAACATGTAAATAGTCGGAAATTATAAAGAAACGAATAAAAAGTCATGACCTGTAACACTTTAAAAAAATCAGCAATCCATAAATGAGGTTTTATTCCACTAAATTCCTTCCATTAAGGGCAATTTATGTGAAAAAGGAGAGAATTAAAAATGGGAATGCCAGCATCTCGTAATGGACCAGAAGCTTATAACAGAGCATGCGCTTTTTATAATAAATTAAATGAAATGGGAAAATTTGTTTCATTCTCTAGAACCCTTTTTTTAAACCAAAAAAGTGCCAAATTTTTAGTACAAAACTTAGTTTTGTTTTTTTTTTAGACTTGAGAGAGAAAATGTGAATTTGGCTCATTTAATCCATTTATGTTTGATTGTGCAACATTGTGTATTGGTCTGGTCATGGGCTACAAATGAGCAAAATCAGTTTGTTTGATAACGTAGAACGTATAAAAGCCAGATTTATATTAACGCAAACTAACATTTTAAGAAATTCGCAATAAAACTGCTCCAAAAAAGAATAGAAATAACAGCAATAGCAAAATAAAAGCAAAGCAAGAGAAACGGGCGTAGGCGTTAAGTAAAAATTAAATATTTGCTTCAAATCAAATCAATATTTGTTAACAAAGTTTTTGCCCTCAAAATTTCAATTATGTGCAGTTTTGCATTATTGAATTAAATTGAATTAATAGTTTAACAAAAACAAAAAAAAAAAAAAAAAATAAACAAAATTTTAATATTTGTTATTATATGAATGTTTGTTTGCATATTCGTTCTTAACCTAATTTCCGTTGTTTGAAAATTTATGTATGTGTGTGTCCACATGTGGCTTTAATGGTTTTGTGGTATTTGCGGTCGTAGTGGTAACGGTCAATTTACGTACGTTTCCCATTTATGAATTCATTTTTTCCCATATTCATTTTGCGTTTTAAACGTGAGTGTAAAAGGTGCAAATAATTACAGTCATGATTATGTTTTCCATTAAAAAATGTATTAAATAAAATTTTATTTAAGCACCATCATAAAATAAAATTAACAACAAAAGTACTAAAGCAGTCCTCATTATCCTTATAATGAAAGTATTTTACGTTTTTTGTTTTTGCCGTTAATGACATCAAATTTAATGATAACAAAAAATGTATATTAAATAAAGACTTGTAATTTATTTACTATGGTGTCAAAGTTGGGTGAGTTCAAAATTTTTATGCTAAATATTCATGCAAATTTTAAAGTTATTGCTAATGATATTTACAAATTATTAATAAATTGCTATTAACTTCTGTCATGAACTGTATTATAAGATTTTTTTTTTTCAAGAAATAGGAACTGTTTAAAATGTGGCCTAATTTATTAACCTAAAGTCTAGATCCGGCTTAACACTCTGATGGGAAGAATACTTATGAGAATTTTCAATTGATGATTTTACTGGTTCGGATGCATTCAGATCATGTTAATGACCATAATATTTATTAAGATTATGGGACATTTTGCTAAACATTATTTCAAGAATAAACATTTGATTTTAAAAATAGAAAATATTATCCTCCCACGTAATGAAGAATTTTGAATTTTAGCCCCAGAAAGCGCATTAAAGTGTTAAAGCAGTTTAAGTTTCCAACATGATGAGCAACAAAATCTTAAGTATCTCGATGGGCGTTTCAATTCACTGCAAAAGCACAATCCCATGGTAAAAATTTAGACTTGGGTTTAACTTAATATCTAAAAGATTACTATAAGGAGTAAGTTACTAATTTAAAATTTATATTTAGCGGATTGTTGTGGCCAGAACACAGAAACCAATTTTACCCTTGTATCTGCAACCAATACTCCCGGGTGTGCATTGCGAAATTTGGTTAAAGTAATGAAAGCCATCATTATCTTATGACATAACCAAACGTAAAATACTGCAAAATAAAGTAAATTCTTACTTATTTTTGAAAACCGACCATCTAGAAAAAAATCTTACGAAACTATGTTATACAAAAGTTCAGAATATATCAATTATTTTGCCAAAAAAAATTTTAATTGACTAGGAAAACAAAAGGTAGGCAATCAAAAACATGACAGCGACGAACAACCTTGATAAAGTACGGGAAACTTAAACAAGTCACAGGAAGAGATAGAAATATATTGGATTGATAGAAATAAGTGTAATAACACTGTTCAACAATCTCAAACTTTTCCAAATTAACGGGGTTCTGACAATTGATTCCGGTAGAAGAGACAAAAAAAAAAAAAAAGATGGACGTGTATCGGCGTTTTGAAAGATCACATCGGAATTTTATTTTAGGGGGGTTCAAGTTTCACACTTTTGACCTGTTCGTGCAGCATATCGGTAAAATTTTTTGTGGAAATATGACTTTTCAAAGGTAAAATTGTACGCTTAAAACGATGTCATTATAATTTTTCGAAAAAAAATTTTTTTTTTGGTTTTAGGCGAGTTTTTGTCGAAAAAAAATGTTTTTCTTTGATTTTTTTACTCTTTTTTGTTATTAAAACTAACATTTTAGAGCTGTTATAGTACGTATGGGTACGTATTATATGTCAAAAGATCGGAAATATTTAGTAGAACAAATTTTATAAAGAGTTTGGAAAAATCGGTTAAAAAAAGTTTGGACCAATATATATTTTTTTTTAAATACCTATTTTAGGGAACCATAGATCTTGCCGTGTCCAATTTTTATTACAAAATTAATGGTAAATTTGTTTTTAAAGACGTGGGTATATAAATTTTTCAAATCGGTTAAAAATGGCCGAGTTATAACTTGTATTTTTGGAGTATTTAATATTTCTCTGGTGAAGGGTATTAAAAGAGTAATTTTTGGAATTTCAGTAAAATAATTGGTAAATATTTTGTAAACAAAAATATAAATTTTTTAGGAATGATATTCCTCAATCACCACCTGTGGCTTTAAGATAAGAAAAAACAGAAAATATAACAACAGTCCGATTTCCATATTTTATGACGCTTTTTTTATGTCTTTTATTTCCCTTTACACGTTTATGTTGAAACTGTTAACAGAAAAAAAGCAGGTCGACACAAGTCATACTTTAAGTTTTTTATTTCGGGATGATCGACTTTAATACTTTAAATACTACTCAGTGTTACAATAAACAGAGTTCTTTTTGAAAGACTTTTGAAAAGTTGATGTGAAATTGTGTAATTTTATATGAAACTAGAAAAGAAATATTTACAGCCCTGCCCCCGTCGTCAAGCGACAAAATAAGCTATCGACAATACTTCACTTATTATCGTTCTCATAATCGTTCCAGTAACTGTCGTCTCATCGGTCGTCAGATTTTACGTTTCTAACGTACTCCATGATACAAATACAGACGGTTGTTCCATTCTCTCTTTTTGTCGCCATGTTAACGTTCTGACTTTTATTGGAATTATGAAAATATGTGCTACCACATTTCATTAAATAATCCCATTTTTCAGTTTAAAATTTGTTTTGGTAATTTTGGAAATAAGAAATTAAATAATATATATGTGACGCGCAAAATAGAAAGGGACCTAAGGGTAAAAACCATTTAAAACCATTTTAAAGATTTAAATACTTGTATCTTTGGATTTTGATTGCAATTAAACTAGTTTGAATCACATTTAATCTTAATATTAATATAATCAGATGCTTAATGGGCTCACAGACCCTATTCCATCAAGAAGCTTGTATGGTGGCTATGTGAATTTACGAACCGATTCGCCCCCATTTAATTCAATTGGCTTGGTGCTTGCACCAGTAAGAACCTATGTGTCAAATGTCAAAATTGTGACCTGTAGCTTGCGCACAAGGTTTACATGTACAGCCAGCCGGAGGGACATCGTTAGATCGAGTCAGAAAGTGATTCCAAGTCGGTCAATATACTTAAAGGTGGGTCTTAGAGCAATAATTTAAGGTGTTACAAACATCAGCGCAAATGTATAATATCCTCTCCACTGTTGTGGTGTGGCTATAAAAAGGTTATTCCTTAAGCCAATTAGAACTTATATAACAAATTTATTTATATTATTATCTTTAAAATTGCGTTCTTTGTTCGCTACAACTTTTCGCACACAGTGTACATATGGATAGCCAGCCGGTCGGAAGGACGGACTTTCGTTAGATCGATTCAGAAAGTGTTGATGAGTTAATCGGTATACTAAAACTGGATCTATATCTTATATTTTTTGTGTTGGACACATCAGCACAAACTCTTCCGCATCAAATTGAACATATCGCTCTGGTTGGTCTAAAAAGGGTCAACTCAAAATTTTTAAATTTTCACTTTATGCAAGAAATCGATGCATAGTGGTCATATCCACCCACTGTAAAAATCTTACACCATTTTCTCTAGTATTTTTTCAAAAAATGCAATTGTATCCCCTTTTGTGATATAAGATCACAGATAAAAAGGAAACAGTTTTTTGTATCTACTGAAAATTTATAAATTTTGAGTTTACCCCCTTTAAAGGAACCAGTGCTATATGAATGTCGTATTTACAAAATAACGAACTTCCCAATTTTTTTAGATAAAACTTTCTGTTTTTTTTTTCTTATCTTTTTTAATATGTGACAGCGCATAGAGAAAGGGACCTAAGGCTAAAAAAAAATCAATTCTCACTTTTTTTTGATGTGGACAACATCTGAGCGCGTTTTCAAGGTTGACCAACACGTCATGAGGTCTGTGAGCCCATTAAGCATCTGATTATATTAATATTAAGATTAAATGTGATTCAAACTAGTTTAATTGCAATCAAAATCATCTTACCGAATTTAATTGGTATCGCTCCATATTTGGCCACAGCTCCCATACAAATACTACTCTGGAATATAGTTTTTAATGCCATAACTTCCTTGGTACTTTACACTATCACACAAGTCTTACGTATTTTTAGGAATTTGCATTTCTGATTTGATGATTGTTTAAAAATTTCAAAAAACAATATCAACTTATCATGACTGGGTTGTATTCTACTCTAAATACGTAGCACTTGCTTGAGAATGTAAAGTTCCCTTCAGTAATTATTACGTTATCGCTCGCTTGCATTGTCAATCAACTTCTTGTGCTGAAAATTGTCAGCTGTTTGTCGTTCAAAATGCAAGAGAGCGATAGTGGTTAACATCGTCAGCCAGTCTGTTAATTTTAGTTTTCATTAAAAATTAAAAAGGTAAAGTAATACATAAAAATAATAAAACAATTATAGACTCGGTGCTCATTATACGAGCATTAAAGCATCCATCTAAACCACCCGACTGTGTAGTCGTATTCCGGGCTTGTATAGTTCACTTGCAACCGCACTAAAAAAGACAACAGACACTGTGATTGTTGCGGGAATTTCCGGTACCAGGTCCAAATTTAAAGTTGGTACTCAATATCCTTGTGCTAGCAACAAGGCAACCGTCCACTGAATGATTGATTGCTTATTCATTCGCAGATTTAATCTTTATATCTACAAGCCGCAACCTGTGACCCGTCCGACTGCCTAGAGCCACGATGCTATAAAATGATTTTCGAGTTTTAAATAAAAATAACGAACTTAAATTAATTTTGTTTTTATACATACAAATTTCTTTAAGCCAAAATTTGTTTTACTGCCTAATTTAATATTAAAAGTTGTTTTAAATAAATCAAAGATAAATTACCATATAAAAAGCGCGTGTATTTTA
The DNA here is from genome assembly GCA_943735925.1 of Pollenia amentaria. Lineage (NCBI taxonomy): Eukaryota > Metazoa > Arthropoda > Insecta > Diptera > Polleniidae > Pollenia > Pollenia amentaria. The sequence continues at coordinate 1,174,457 of OX031007.1, forward strand.
TGGAGGTGTATTAAAATATACGGAGAAATCTTTATTAACGACACTTCTGATGAGCTTTACAACGAAAAACGTTGCCCTTGAAAATAGAAATGTATGTATAATCGTAATGTGGAACTGTAGACTTACCGACTAACACATACATTTACACAAACGTATATTACTTTATGAAAATGTTCTTCATTGACGCGTAAGTTGTTAAAATGATTTTAGTGATTCTAGTTACTGCTCTTCATGGCAACTCTTAAAGATTCTACGTTTCTATTTGGATGGCGGTTAATTTGTTTTATGCGAATATGTGTAAAAATATTATTCTTAGTGCTGAAGTTCTAGAGTGTGTTAATTACATAATACTCCTGGCAGTTTAAGCAGCCCCTTTTTTAATTTAAAGGTTGTTTACATAAAAAGAAAATTTTGACTAGTTTGTTTCCCAAAGAACGGTGTGAAAGAAAAAAGGCATAAAATAAATACTCTTTCTAGTAATAGGAAATTATTCTAAGAAGGAAACTTGTTGGGTTAGAAAAATGGTTAATGAGTACAAGATTAAGGTCAAAAGGTTTAGAAAACATAACAACAAAGTCAAACAAAATTAAAGTGTGAAAATTTTAATTAATGAACACAAAAGACGAAAAAAATAATGAACGAACGAAAACGCAGAATAATTTGGTTAACATATATTTTTAAAATTTTTAAATAAAATTCCATTCGTGGATGATGAAAGTTCTTGAATTAAAATAAAACATTATCAAATACTTATAGTCCTTCAGAAAGCATATGATATATATTTAATGAGTATGTTTTATTTTAACTTTAAATGACTAACAAATTCGTCTAGAATTCTTATGTTTTTAGTGGTTTTCGTAAAAATTGTAATATATTTTTAATTATTTTTCCCCCTGGGATATTTTGATGTTATCATTTATATTCTCTCCTCTTTTATTTAATTAAAAAGAAGTTTTCATTAAACTACATTCATATGCTTATTGCTCAAGGTACATATTTACATTTGCTGTCTGTGCAACACTTCTGTAAAACTAACCAAAATGTTGCTCCACGCGAGTGTTTCTTTTCTTCTTAAAATAGCAAAAGCGCACGAAAAGAACATTTAGTATTGCATACTTTTACGATCAAATGTAAGTGTACTCGCACTAAAATGCCCTACAATTTGAAATAAATGAAACCCTTAAAATATATAATTTATACACATACATAAATAATATGAACATTTATATACATACGCACAGAAAACACATGCTTAATTAAAGTGTAATGGGAGTCATTATAGAAAGGAGAAAAAAGCTGCAACATTTTAAGTAAAAAATAAATAGTAAAATGTGGAAAAGGGAGAATATGATATTTCCATACGAAAACAACAAGAAGTGGATGCAACATACCCTATAACGAATGCACGTTTATATTTGTATATCTGTATGCTATAATTTTGAAATGGATGACAGACTGAGCACTGAGCGTTAAAAACTTTTAAATTAAATTGTAGTAACGAATAGGTAGAGTTGAAATTCCATTTGCTGCTCAAATACACACACACACAAACACACATATATCTACATAGACAAAACAAAAACCGAGTTTCCGTATTAACAGCAAAATATGTATGCATGCATATGTACGTTGGGATGCATGTATATTGTAAGTGAAACGTATACATTTGCTTGTTTCTGTGTGTGCAATTTTTGGCTTGTAAAAGTGAAATGCATCAAAAAAATAAAATGGGTTAAGTTTTTAAGGATGAGATTTTAATTTCTCATTTCACTTGTTACATGGTTTAAGGGTATATGATTACGACGATTCCAACTAGCGAAAGTAGGGACACAAGTAAAAGTGATGATAAAGGCATATTTTTTGTGAGAAGAAATTCCCACATAAATACCAAGAACTAGAAATATTTCTTTTTTAATTAATTAAATCTACAATCATATTTTTATAGCAACTGAAAATAGAACACATTTTAGAGTTGAGTTTGTTATTTAATGCAATCGAGATTTTATCAGATTTTTGTTTAATCAGGAATTTTTCTTGCTAGAGCCACTTTTTTCAATTGGTTAGTTATTATATTTTACGTTTCTCTGTGTAAATGCCTCTCCAGTTCAGTTGTAGTCTTGCAGTTTTGTATTACTGTTTACAACCCTGCGTTAGAGCTGGTAACGAAAACATCAAACTTTTTAAAACGCAACACCAGCAGCTACAAGTTGTTAAATTTTTATCTTAACTGAATTGAGTTACATGTCCATATTTTTTTGTATTTTTCTTAGTTTTGTATGTGCGTAGAAGCAAAACGAAAAAACAAGTGGTTGCCGATATAAAAGCTTATTGGACTTAGAGCTTTTTCTTGAGATCAATTGGACAAAACGCTTTTGCTCATCACTACAAAACTACAACAAAAAAATGGCATAACTGTAATGTTTTCCTTTGCGATCAATGTATTTTGCACACAGAAAAAAGTTTTTTTATCAATTAAAAAAAATGGTTTAAAAAGTATTTAAATTTCATTAATGCGATAATTGAATCAATTATTTTTTAGTTGAAAGAAAATTTAAAATTTAATTGTGATTAAATTAACATTTTAGTTGTTTTGAAATAAATTTTCAATTCAACATTTTTTATTTTTCGAATTTATTCTATGAGTTAAATTTCAGTTATGTATTTTATAAAGCTTTTTCTAATAGCTCTATTCCTTAAATTTTTTTAGAAATTACTTTATACACTACCAGACTATTATATTGTATTTTCTTGGAAAGCTAAGGTAAAATGTAACAAGAAAATACAATATAATAGTCTGGTAGTGTATAAAGTCATTTCTAAAAAAATGTTTAAGGAATAGAGCTATTACAAAAAGCTTTATAAAATACATAACTGAAATTTAACTCATAGAATAAATTCGAAAAATAAAAAATGTTGAATATAATAAAGTTGCTTATGAAAAGAAATAATTCCCAATATCTAAATTTTCAATTAAAATTTTAATTAAATAACAAAAAAATCTTAATTGACTTTTGTCGTTTAAAATAAAATAATTTAAACATGTAGAATTGTTGTTGGGAATTGTCAATATTTAATTAAATAAATTAACACATTGCTTGAAATGGCATAGTTTTTTGATCACTTTTTTAATTAAAATTAAAAATATCATTTATAAAAAATTTTTTTTCAAAATATTAAAATTTTTAGTAATCAATATAATCATTTTGGTTATGAGTGCAAAATCAAAAAATTGTTTGCTTGATATTATGCATTTGGTGTAAATTTGGTAATTGGAGAAAATTAATAATTTTTTCTGTGTCACGTTTTCCAATTTTTTCAAATGGCATTTCAGCTTTTTTAATTTCGTTTTTTGTGTAAAATTTTCGTCTTTTAATTTTTAAGAGCTTTTATAAAAATTATAAAGTATTTTGCGATTAAAATGCATTGTGATTGCTTCCAGGGTATTTTAGGATGACAATATTTGTCCATTTTTGATATTAATTATTTTTATTTTTTAATTTTTTATTAATTTTTTTTATGCAATTAAAATGTTTATTCAATCAATTAAAAGGATTCAACGGTTCTTATATTTCTGCGATTTTTTTTTTTGTTAGGCCAAAAAATAGAATGAAATTGTTAACTTATCTCCAAGGACACCAAAGAATGCCTAATGGGGTCAAAAATTAATATTACAGAAACTTTTTGTCTCTTCTTGTAAAATATTAAGAAAATCAAGGAAACATTTTTTTGCAAACTTGATTGCTAGTCCAATTTAAGGAAGTCGATCTGAAAAGTTCACAAATCGTGATTCAAGAAAATTTCAGAGGATACTACGATCCCGAATATTTTTGTATTTATTTATGTATGTACGAGTCCTTGCTTGACCGTGATAGCAATCAGACATAGTTTCGCAATTTCTTTTCTTTATTTTCGTGTACACGTATATTCAATATACATACATAAATATTGCATTCATAAAAATAAAAACAAATATATTTTTGTGACAAAAAAAAAAAAAATTCAAATAAGACAAAAACAATTTTTAAATTCCAAAAACAATTAAGTTCAAGAATGCACATAAAAAGTGCATTCTTAAGTAAAACAACAATTTTGCTTTATAACGATGGTAAACCTAAGTGATGATAGCGACGACACTGCAGAAGTAAACAGTAAAGCTAAAGAAAGCAACAAAAATTATGAACCAATTTGGCAATGTGTTACAACAAATAAACGCAAACGGATTGAGTCACCAAAAAAAACAAAAAGAATAAATTCATATGATACTCCAACTACATCAGTATACAGCAACAAATATTCTTTGCTTGATACTCAAGATGATGAAGAAAACAATGAACAGATAACAATACCAAAACCACCACCAATCTACATTCCTAATGTAGCAAATATTAATCTTATGATAACTAAATTAAGTGAAATTATATCCGATACAGATTTTAATTATAAGTCTTTAAGGGAAGGCCAAGTAAGATTGATGATAAAGTCTGTAGATTCTTATAGAAAAGTCATTAAGTATTTAGAGAGTTCAAGTATTTATTTTCACACGTATCAATTAAAACAGGAAAGATCGTACAGAGTTATAATTAAAGGACTCCATCCTACAATCCCCACTGAGGATATTAAAGCTGAACTTATCAGTTTAGGTCACTCGGTTAGATCTGTTACAAATGTTAGAAGTCGTGTAACGAAAGAGCCTCTTTCAATGTTTTATGTGGACTTGGATCCAGACCCCAACAATAAAACTATTTATGACGTAAAATACATAAACCATGCTCTCATTAAAATAGAACCACCACGTAGAACCAACGAACTGGTACAATGTCATCGATGTCAACAGTTTGGACATACGAAAACATACTGTAAAAAACCGTACAGATGTGTTAAGTGCGGCATGGATCACCCTACCGTAGAGTGTACAAAAACCGCTGAAACTCCACCTCGTTGTGTTCATTGTATGTTAAACCATACTGCCAATTACAAAGGTTGTAGAGTTTATCAAAATCTTGTTGTAAACAGAACTAGCAGACAAAGACAATATGCAAATACTCAAACCAATTATGTTAACACGAATCCTATTGAATATCCGCAATTAGGTAATTTTAATAACAGTGAGCCCATTAATAATAAATTTAATGTTTCGTTTGCAGATGCTGTTAAAGCATCTAATGTAAATGAAAACAGTCGTTTGGACAGACTTGAAAAAATGATGGAAAATTTAATGAATATGATGTCAATGTTAATGGCCAAAATATGCAAATAAATTTGAGGATAGCAATATGGAATGCAAATGGAATGCATAGACACACAAATGAAATAGAAATTTTCATTAAAACTAATTACATTGATATCTTTTTAATCTCAGAAACTCATTTTACGAATAGAACTTTCTTCAAAATAAAAGACTACGATTTGGTTGTTGCTAACCATCCCGACAATAGAGCTCATGCTGGTGCCGCTATTTTGATAAGATCTAATATTAAATATGAAATACTTACTCCTGTTGAAGAAACTTTTTTGCAAGCTGCTGGTGTAAAAATAACATGCGATAATAATGAAATCAGTATTTTTTCTATTTATTTCCCCCCAAGACATAATGTTACGTGTACAGAATATGAAAACTTTTTTAAACAGCTTGGTGCAAAATTTATTGTTGGAGGGGATTATAATGCAAAACATCCCTGGTGGGGATCTCGTTTGATGAATCCAAAGGGAAGGGAATTATATAAATGCATTTGCAAAAATAATTTTTCTGTATTATCTACAGGTAGTCCCACATATTGGCCCAGTGATCCACAAAAAATACCTGATCTTCTGGATTTCTTTGTTTATAAAGGTATAGCAAGGACATCTATGGATATAATTGACTGTGCTGACTTAAGCTCAGATCACAGTCCTGTAGTTTTAACACTCAACTTAATTATTCAAACCTTAACAAAGAATCTTAAAGTACTTACTTCTAGAACAGATATGCAACAGTTTGCATCCTGGATAGAAGAACATATAAATCTTAATTTACAAATTAAAGATGGCTATCACTTGGAGAATACCATTGAAACTTTTACCAATTTGATCCATGAAGCAGCATTTATAGCTACTCCACAACAGCAGCAGCAAATAAATGGTAATAATTTTCGCCTATCGACTGAAATTAGAGAGCTAATTGCAAATAGAAGACGATTAAGGAGAATATATCAAAACACTAGAAGCATATTAGATAAAACAAATTTTAACAGAGCATCTCAACTACTAAAAAAGCGCATAAAAGATTATAAAAACGAATTATTAAACAATTATTTAAAAAATTTGGATGCGGTAACTAATGATAACGATTATAAACTGTGGAATGCAACTAAGTATTTAAAACGTCCAATAAAAAGAAACATCCCAATAAAAAATTTAAGCGGTGAGTGGTGTAGATCAGACATCAGCAAAGCCAATGCTTTTAAGGAACACTTAGAAATAACATTTAACCCATTTATTTTAAACAATCCCATTGTAAGGGCTGAAATTGAGAACTTTTTAGATGTTCCTTGTCAAATGGATCGTCCTATTAAACCAATATCCCCAGCCGAAGTAGGAAAAGCAATTGATAAGTTGAATAATAACAAAACTCCTGGTTACGATAACATCGATTCCAAGGTATTAAAATCTTTGCCAAAAAAAGGAATTGTTTTTCTCACAACAATTTACAATTCTATATTAAGGCTTAACCATTTTCCATCGCAATGGAAATATGCAAAAATAATAATGGTAGTAAAACCTGGCAAACCCGAAAATAATGTTGCATCCTATAGACCAATCAGTTTGCTGTCAAGTTTTTCAAAAATTTTTGAAAGGCTCTTTTTAAAGAGATTAATGCCAATTTTAGAAAAACAAAATATTAAACCTGATTATCAGTTTGGGTTTAGGCATAAACATGGAACACCAGAACAGTGTCATAGGATTGTCAATAACATTTCATACGCCTTCGAAAGAAAATTGTATTGTTCTGCTGTATTTTTAGATGTTCAACAGGCTTTTGACAGAGTCTGGCACAGTGGACTCCTGTATAAATTGAAAAACCTTATCCCAGCCCCATTTTATTTGGTACTAAAAACATATATTCATGACAGATCCTTCTTTGTAAGCATAAATGAAAATTATTCAAGTTTTGGTTGTATTAACGCGGGTATTCCACAAGGTAGTGTCCTGGGACCAGTATTGTACACAATTTTTACAGCAGATATGCCAACAATTGAAAATATAACTACTGCTACGTATGCAGACGATACTGCTTTATTAGCCACAAACGAATCACCGTTAATAGCTTCCGAGATGCTACAAAACCAATTGAATCTTCTTCAAGATTGGCTTCAAAAATGGAACATTAAAGTTAATAACACAAAATCTGTTCATGTTACATTTACGCTAAGAAAGAATGATTGCTCTCCTGTTTACCTAAATGGCACAGCTATACCTAGCTGTAACACTGTAAAATATTTAGGCCTTCATCTTGATCGAAGACTAACTTGGAAAGAGCATGTCAAAAAGAAACGTGAGCAACTTAAATTTAAAACAAGAAAAATGTTTTGGTTATTGGGCCCAAGATCAAGCTTAAGCTTGGAAAATAAGGTTCTGTTATACAAAACAATACTAAAACCTATATGGACATACGGCATCCAACTTTGGGGAACCGCAAGTAATTCGAACGTTGAGATATTACAGAGATACCAGTCAAAAACACTCAGACTTTTAACAAATGCGCCATGGTTTATCAGCAACAAAAACATACACAGAGATCTTCGAATTTTAATGGTAAAAGATGAGATCAATAACTTCAGTGAAAGATACCTTAATAGACTAAGTAATCATTCCAATGTGTTAGCAATAAACCTGTTAGATGATAGCAATGAAATCCAGAGACTTAAAAGGCTTCATGTTCTTGACCTTCCCTTCCGAAAATAGAAAAAAATTTTAATTTGTCAAATCCTATTTAAATTACAAAAGTAAAATTTGATTTATTTTTTTTTTTGAGTTTTAAGGAAAACTCAATGTATGTTATTTAAAAGTCATGAAATTTGCTTATTATTTTGATTGTAAAATAGATTGCAAATAAAACAATTTAAAAAAAAAAAAAAAAAAAAAAAATTTATGTATGTACTAGGGAGATCGATTATTCGACTTTTTTCAAAAACCGGGTTTCGAATATTCCGAATAGTTGCTATTTAAAAAATCCGATTTTCTGTTAAGCATTTTTAAAATAACCTGTTAACCGGTTTTAATTTGAATATATAAAAAGCACAAAAATTAAATAAGTTTTTGTAATAAAACGTTAATCTGAATAAACGCAATACAGTTCACAAAGGTTAGAAACCACCATATTACATAGATTTGACTTAAGATATGTTCAGACCTAATAAATATTTGACGATAAAATCCAAGAAAAGTGTGACCAGTATAGGCTAGTTTACACTATCACACATTTCTTACGTATTCATAATACTTTGTGAGATAGAAATCTAAAAAAATCTAAAAAGTCTAATGTTACATGACAGTTTGTAGTCACACTATCACACAATAACATGCTTCGGTTAAAATGCAACCCTGATCCAATGAAACGTATTAGCGTTAAGAAAATTTTCAAAAAACGATGAAGTCGTATGGGATGTCAATTTTTTTTCGTAATACTTGTCATTTTCATTATACATTGCATTCAAACTATCACACTTGTTAATATTACTTGAGTTTTTGACATGTATTAATACAAAGTATAATAGTGTAAACTATCCTTAAATTGATCAAACCCGAGCTTTATTTTTTACAATTTCTATTTATTTACTAAACTTTATTTGTAAGAAGATAATTGTATAATGTTATTTAGAAACTGTTAAATGATTTTTGATGTAGATAAAAGATATGCTAGAACTTCTTAAGAGTTGTTAGTGCCTTAACGGGCATTGCATCCTCGGAAACACAACGGACAAACAATTCCCCCAATGATTAATTTTTGGCTGAGTATTTTAGTAAAGTATTATTTGTCGTCTCTTAAGAACTACTTCGAACAGAGTTAATTTTTTTTTTGGAGTACATTTATGTCAAGCATATGGACTAATTAAAGGTGATTAATAAGTCGTGGAAGAATCTTTGCAAATTACATTTTAGGGTACTTTGCACACCTTACTTTGCCTTCTTAATCCCTGTCGAAATATTTTTTGGATTGGTTTTGAATCCGTATTTTCATTTCGATCGATTTTCCTTTACCTTTTTCAGACATTGATCGATTTTCGTAATTCCGACAAATTTTAATTTTGTTATTTTTAAGTTGAATGTGGCAATATTATGCAAACCAAAACAACAACTCTTTTCGATCGAAAAATTAAAAGTGATTTCATTCCGAGAACATTATCGGTTTTCGTTTTCTGAAGAAGCTTTCTCGGAATTAAAAAACTTTCGATCGAAATTGTTTTCTGTGACAGGCCTGCATGTTTAGCCTAATGGGTCCACAAATGTATGAGATATGAGCAAAACCCATGACTGCCTCTCATTTTACCCAGGTCTCTCTTGAGAACGGCTAGATTCAAAGTTTCCAAATAAGATACAAGCATCTTGGTTATCAATAGACAACATCCGACGAAATGCGAGCGGAATTGGAGAAGTAGACGTGGCACTAAATCGATTTATTTATTTCTAAAGAACGGTATTTATATAATTTTTTGTTCTTATCGCTGAATCGCTCATACTGAAGGGTGTATAAGATTCGTCATAGCCGAATATAGTACTCTTATATATGTCCTTTATTTACCCAAAAATAAAATGTATACAAAAAAAAACATTTTAAATGTTCACGGAGAACATTGTCAACAAATTCTATCCATCTACTTCTATCTCTGGGAAGTAGTTTAATCTCGTTCATGAAAGACGAGCAGTTTCATATTCTTTTCTGATGGTCCGAATCCAAGAATTACGTGGTCGACCATGCTGACGCTGACCTTGAGGATTCCAGTCTAGGGCAACTCTGGCAGTTTTCTTAATTGTTAAAAAAACCAATGCCCTTTTTCTGTCCTGCTGCACATTGTGTATTTAAATATTGTAAGATCCTTTTCTCACAAATTTTATTTTGTTTAAATATTTTTTTACAAATCCTCATTTTTTCTTTTTTACTTTTATTTAATTAAACATTTTTTTCTGTTTTACTCGTAATAACGAGTGTTCACTTTTAATTTTCGTACTGGGCTGAACAAAATTTCTCATATTCAAAGACAAAATATTAAAAAAAACTTTCAATGAAATTTGCTTAACTGATTAAAAAAATATCAAATCGCAAGTTAAATAGAATATTTTTTTTTATTTTCCAAATAATTTTTCAAGTAACTAGATTTTAAAAACAACAAAAATTAAAATATAACGAATAACGTAACACAAAATAAAAGCTACAAATAAAACCAAATTAACCTTAACAGATTATGTACAATTGAACAGTTAAAATTTTAATTTCTATTGCCGTTTTAGATGTCAAACTTAAATTCTCGTTTTTGAAGACTTTTTATTATGATTTTCTTTTTAAACCTTTGGAACTATTTATTTATTGCTCTTCGGATAATTGCTAAGGGCTTGAACAACATTTTTAAATTATGCTCGACTACTAGAACTATTTTGACAAACGAATTCAATATTTGAATTTTTAATTAAATATCATTCATAAGTCAATCATTTGTCAAGTTGATACAATATTCTAATTTAATTCGGTTTTTCAGAAACACGATCTTATTTCATAAACCAAATGTAAGAGAACGTTTAGGACTACAATCTATGATTGCTAATTATTTTTGTCAAGAGTCGGCAATGTCAATATTTAAGATGGAAACATTTAAATTTTTAAAATTATTAATTGATACATTTAATTCAAGTTTAAAATTTGTGTCCCAATTTTTTTAAATTAAGCTGAAAAATTGGGGATAAATGTTTTGAAACGGGGATTTTTTTAAGGACTTCGAAGTCGAAATTTGGGGTACGAGCCAAAAGTTTCCTGACAACACTGTATACGACTAATATTGGTGTATGAGCAGTTAAAAGAAACCCGTAAATTCTTCTACAATTATTATTAAATTTTCTTGATTATAAATTTTTGTTTTGGGTTAGAAAACGTTTATAAACTTTTTTTTGCAATTGCCATTTCAAATTAATTTTTTTTATTCTTATTTTGATATTTATTAAACCACTTGACAGTCTCAGTTTCGAATTTCCTGTTATGTTGTTGTGTTCATTTTTGTTGTTTGTGTTGCTATTTCTGTTATTGTGGGTGTTGACAAGATTTCTTTTTTTGTTGCCTAAATTCTGGCGTACAGCAAAATTTCTTTGCTTTTTGTTGCTTTTTTTTTTTGTTTTTTGTAGCTTTTGTTAAATTTGATTGCTTAGCTTGTTGACATTATGCTGCTTGAGACATTTTTTTTAAGTCGTTGTAAATGCCTCTGTTAAATTCCCTCATATAAACAGAAGAAAAAAAAATTATAAATGTAGACGGAAAGAACTTCCCATGCTTTTTTTGTTATTTTGTGTTTAACAAAAACCGATTTTTTCGTTTTATTTGGAAACAAGTTTTTATAAATTTCTGTAGCACGCAAATTCATATGAACTTTAACACGTCCACGAAAAACAATTTTAAATATTATTAATTTCTTACACGGTAAAAAATAACCTTTTTAAAAAGTTAAGTCTTGTGAATAATTAAAAAATTATATGTATTTTCTTATTTTTTAAATTTTAATTTTAAAATTAAATTTTTCTTCTTATTTTTAAAAATGTGCATTAAAAAAATTTGAATCATTACGTCTATTTATCAATATTAGCCCACTTTTCATTTCAAAAAAGATATTATCATCTTAAAATATTTATCAAATGCTTAAGACTTAGCAAAAAAAAGAAGTATCATAAACATCTGTTATCTGAAGATTTTATTTCCACTTACTAGGCAATATACAGCACTGAAGAGCAGCAAAAAACAAACTGTATGAAAGAAAAAAAAATGCAAATCTACTTTAGATTTTTATCATATTTTGTTAAGCAAATTTTAACATACCATTGCAATATACAATACAAAACCACAAAAACAAAATATTCCAGTAGACAAAACATTGTGTATATAACGACGACTACGAGTATAAAAATATGAAAAAGATTTAACAAAAAATATTTATGTATATCAAGAAAAAAAAGGAATTTGTTTACTATTTTTCATACTTATACTACATTCAATTTCTTTTTATTATTAAAATTTTTTTGTAAAAAGTGAAAGAAAAATATAAAAAATTTCTTTAGAAATAAACAATATTTTGTTGAATGTACAACTAGAACAAGATGTAAGAAAACTGCCTGTGTAGAAAGTTTTATGAGAAAACAGAAAACCTTAAAACTATAAGTAAACAAAAAATTAAGAAAAGTATACAACAATAACAACTACAATTTTAAAAAAGGGAAAACTTAAGAAGGGGAATTCAAACATTTAAATAAATTGTTATTGGGCTATAAAGATGGAATTTTTTTATTGCATCTCATTTTTTCATTTTCAAATTATTTTGCAAGTGAAGTTTATTTTTGACTTTAAGTATATTTGATTACTCTACAATGGATAGTTTAAAAATTTGTAGATGGAATAAATGATAATCATTGCACATTAAAATGCATTACAGGGCAATGGTGAAATGCTTTAAAGTTTATTATAAAATACATCTTATTAATAAAATTTGGAACTTAAAACGTCATCCCATTAATAATTTCTACATCCATTATGCGCAACTTTGGTAAATCTCAAAGCCGACTTTGCGTTACCTTTAGTTTTGTTAAGTAAAGTTTTAGAAAATCTTGAATTGTTTTCTATTTATATTTAAAATTTCATAGTAATCGGATAAATTGCTGAAAAGATATTCGTTTACTTGCCTTTGCCTCTCATGATAACAACTTATCAGGTACAGTGGTGCGTATAATTTTTGTGAGATAGAAAATAAATCCATATTCATCATACGAAATTATAGAGAGTAGGCAGATAATAGAGTATTGTACTATTCCGTTTTTTTTTTCATTTTATCTTTTAATTCGACTTTTAACTTGTTGACTTAAATGCATTTAAAAACATTAATAAAAAAAATTTTCTAAGAAAAGACATTTTTACAAAATAAAACAAAATTGAATTAGCTAATCTTCTTTTACAAATCTAATCAGTGTTTTTTGTTTTTCCTTCTTAATTCTTTTCCTTAACATTCAAAATTATTCAATTTATTTCATCCCACCGAAGAAAAAACTGTTAATGAATTTGCGTGTTTTTCTTTCGTGTTTTTTAGTAAAGTTCATTAAAAAAACTCTTGTCACCTTTTGGATTTTTTTAAGTTGTCTTTTGGTCTTTTGTATCAGGAAAATCCCAAAGAAGGAAAAAAAAATTCACTGTCAATAACATTGTTTTTTTTTAAAGAGAGTGAAAGAAAATTTTTAAAAGCACTTCATAACCAAAACAATGTTTTAATTTTGTTGTTGTTATTCTTAAATTCCTACACGAAAAGTTGGTATAGTGGGTTCGATGAGAGGTGTGTAAAAGCCTTAGTAAAAACAAAATTAACTGCCTGGCTCAAATTTTGTTCGTAATATTTATTAAGAACCGCAACAAATTTTATATTTTTATTAATAAATGAAAGCAGTTTTTTTTCAAGATTGGGGAGCCAGACAGTTAAATTTTTGTGAACAAAGAAAATCTTTAACCTAAACTCAATTTTACAATACACAATTCAGAATATTTTGTTGTTTCTTTAAAATTATATTTTGAATACCTGATGCGGTAGTTTTAAAAGTAGCATAACATTTTTGTAACCAACAAAAACCCAACCCAGGTGACAGTTTCAGCACAAAGTCTTATTGACGTTAGTTTTTTTTTTTATTAAGCTGCCAAGTATTCATAAAAAAATGTTTTTCTTCTCATTTTTTATTCTACATGATGTTGATGATGAGAATGACTCAATGGAATATTTATTTTTTCTTATGTTCAACGTGTTTTTTTCTTTCTTATGCACTTCATGAATATTGATTGATTGCTTACAAGTTTGCATAATAAAACAAGTAACAGGGTAAAAATGTATTATTAAGGAAATTGGTTGGCAAAGTAAAGGTGATGGAAATATTGATAGAAGAAAAGAAAAGTAAACTATAAGTTATATAAAAGAATACTAAAGCTCATTTACCAGCAGCGTCAGACGCAGGGAGTTCTTAATTAGATGATAAAAAAAGAAGGGAGAAGAAGATTTTATTACTTAAAAAAAATAAGAAAAAAAGAAAGTTAAAGAAGCAACGTCAATCCGATTATTTAATTAGTCTGGTTGTTACAGCAGGAAAAATGGGTGAGTTAAACTTTTTTTTTAAAGCCAATGAAGCCATGCCTAAAAATAAAAAATAAAAAAGCATATTTAGTATTAATTAAGAAAAAAGGACTGACGAATTTTCTTCAATTAGCCTTTTTTTAAGTTTTAGGGACAATCATAAAAAAGTTATATAAAATCTGAATGTTTTTCTAACAAAAAAAATTCAATGATTTCGAGTCAAAACTTTCAGTTCAGTTTTAATTTAACGGTCTGAAAATGGTAAAAATTGCTTGTAATTTAAGCAAAAATATATTTTGTACAGGTATTTGTAAACCATAATAAAATTAAAAAAAAGTTAAAAAAAATTTAGTTTTAAACACATGTTCATATTCTTTAAATTCTTTTAAAAACATTTGGTTAGAATTTTATATCAATTTGCGAAAAAACATTCCAAAATGTCTCGAAATCTTTTAAAAATAATTCTATATTTAATGATTTATCTTTGAAATTTAACAATTGATAATTTTAGGTAGTATATAATTTACAACAAAGTTCGAAAATAAGCATTACAAACTCTCTTCTGTACGTTGGAAAAATGCAAAACACAAACACTAATAGTATTTTTGTAGGAAATACCTAAAAAAACGTTTCTCCATTGGGTTCTTGGCACACAATAAGAATACTGTACTAAACTAACTCAACATTTTATTTCGTTTTGTTTTTTAAAAAGTCACAAACTTCGTTGTGTTCGGTTCAGCACACTAACGTTCGTTCGCTTCAGTTGTCCACAGGGCCCTTTTCGCTGGTTAAGACTATAGATGGGGGTAGTGCACTAATTTTGCAGTTTCAACTCACAGTTAGTGATAGTGCAAAATTATTGCCATCATTTTGTTAACGTTGACTGATGAATTGAAAATAAGCAGCCTCGTTAAGCATGAGTGATAGTGATGTTAAAAAAATGTTGCACTCAAAAAGAAATAGTTTGATTTAAGAAAAAGCAGTCATCAGTTTATTGCAACTTTTTTGATCTTCATTCATTTGAGTGCATCTTTAAAGTTTACACTAAATTTACAAACAAAAAACTTGTTTTTTATGATTAATGCCATGAGATATTCTGTTATTGACAAATTATTTACATGTTGCTTAATTTCCTTTCGTATCCATATAATAAAAAGAATCAACAACTCAAATCATACAAAATAAGTTTTTTAAATTTAAGTGAGAGTCTGTTTATATGCAGCTTTTTTGATTGCAAGTACAAATTTTGCACTATTTGAATTGAGTGGAGATTTTTGCATTCGATCTTTGTTTAGTGATAGTGAAAAAATTTGCAATATCATATAAATATGTTTTAAGTGGTAGTTAAAAAATAGCAATCATCACTGAAGCTGGTAAAAAAGAGAACAAACTAATTTTTTTGCAGTTTTATTTAGTGATAGTGCACTGCTGACTTAAATCAATATTAAGTGCACTACCCCCAACTATGGTTAAGACAAGAAAATATTTCTTTAAAAAGAAAGCATGTAAACATTACATGCACAGGCTATTCGTGCCAAGCAACAGCAACAATACTAGTAAGAAGCCTTGCTTATTCCTTCATCAATATGAACTGCAGAACATTAAAATATAATCTATGCCTACAGTACCACTAAAAATGTACGGTTTTATAGCGAAAAGTTTTTGTTACTTTCGTAAAAATAGTTTTAAATGGAATTGGGGGTTTTGTACTAATACACAAACACTAAAAATATATATAGTTTCTGGGCGTGTACTAAATCATATTCGGTTTATTTTCAAACACCACTTTGCATTAGTGTAGTAAAGAAGTACAATTGCTAGATTCGGCTGTGCCGAGTATGTAAAATCCTCCACCGGGAATGAGAGTATTTCAGGAGTGGGCTTTATATGGAATTTATAATTTATGAACCATTCTTTGTAAACCTGCAGCTAACAATATTATAATCCGCTACGGGTTCAGACGTATTAAAGACTTTTCCAAAAGTAAGCATTTAATGAGACATATGCCATATTATAGGCCGATTATCATATAGTTTTATGATTTTAAATTATATACTAAGTCAATTCACAAGGTATCCTAACAAGACATATTTAGTCAATTCACAAGGTATCCTAACATGTCATATTGTCAAAATGTCCTAATATTTCACAATGGTTTAAAGATATTGTTGTTGGTTTGTTAACAAAAAGTGTCTTAAATAAATAGAACGTTGCTTGCTGTGTTTATTGTGCTGTCGTAATTAATCAGAAAAGTCCAGCGCTGAGCGGCTGAGCCGTACAACAATATTTTTAAACCATTGTGAAATATTAGGACATTTTGACAATATGACATGTTAGGATACCTTGTGAATTGACTAACTGTTATTTTTTCATTTTAAGGCGTATTAAAATGATTTTTGGGCGAAAATTTGATACCGGATCATCACAAAATCCGGTGGGGTGGACTTTGACTGATTTTCACCACAAAAAATATTATTTGGTTTGGTTTTAGTCGTATTAAAGTATTTTTCGAAAATTGGCTTTATACAAGGCCTTTGGTAAATTATCCGCCGATATTCACGAAATTTGACAGTATGATTCCTAATCTTAAGAGATGATGATAAACCAAATTTTACTGCCAAAATGGTTTTTTAATAACATTTTTGTTGTGCTATCTAACACACATGGTGGCTTATAAGTAAAAAAGTGCTTTCCGCATATAAAAAATATTTGTATTTACTAATAAAACAACAATACGTACTTACGTTGCAGCTTGTGATCAACCAACAATATGAATTCCCTACAATACGCTGTAGTAATCGGGTATATTTCCCTGAAAGAAGATGAGGGCGATAATATAACTGGTGTATCGTTCAAAGTTATTAAAAATTTAATTGAGATTTGTTAACCCAAATGCAGTATTTTGTCGTAGAAGAAAACGATTCCGTTTTTCTGCAATATTTAGGATTTTCGACCGTATTGTTTGATGCAAAATTAATTAACTGTAATTTTTAATTCAATAACGTGTTTCTTAATATTAATTTAGTGGTTTCAAAATCGCCGTAATTCATCGCAATGTGCGCACTGCCGACAATATCGCTTCTGTTAGTGAAAGGGTGAAAGAATAGTTACCGTTCATTCATATTTCTTTAGCAGTGTTTTTTAGCCTGCAATAGAAGACTATGAACTACACCATTTTTCATTGAAAATTTGAAATTGAGAAAATTCCAATTCAAATTGAGAACTTTATTTTTAAAATGAGATAATTCCAAATGGAATTAAGAATATCAATTCCAAATTGAGAATTTTCCCAAAAACATTGAGAATTTCGATTTGAAATTGAAAAAATTCCAAATGAAATTGAGAATTTCAATTTGTAAATGAGAAAATTCCAATTAAAATTGGGGGTTTTATTTTTAAATTGAGAAAATTTCGATTGAAATTGATAAAATTCCAAATGAAATTAAGAAATTTAAATTTCAAATTGATAAAATTAAATAATTTTTATTATATTCCTAAAACAAATATTCAAAACAAATAAGGATCGCAGTGTTATTGACTAACAGGCATATCTTCCAGATCCAGAGCAGATTGGTTAAATGTTTTAGTATTTTGTATGGCTCTACTGCAATCTTCAGTAGTTATACATGTTTAAGATGCATTTATCACGTCTTCTATAAAGGTAAGCCTCTGCTCCCCTTTGTGGGAATTACGTTCGGCACTTTCATCTTTGTTTTTACCGTAATTTTCATTTCAAATGTATTCAAGTGTATTTTAAATTAAGACTTCTCAATTTTATTTGGAGCTTTCTCAATTTCAAATTAAAATTTCCCAAATTCATTTAGAATTTTTTTCAATTTCAGATTGAAAATCGGAATTTCATTTGGAATTTTCTCAATTTCAAATTAAAAATCTCGATTTTATTTGGAATTTCTCAATCTCATACTAAAATTCTCATTTTCATTTCATTTTCTCAATTTCAATGAAAAATGGTGAAGACGATATGTAATTTTACTTTTTGGCGAAGTCAATTTGCCACCAAGATCCTGATATTTGGCCCGTTCGCCCTTTTTTCTTGGGTTCCGTCTACGACCGTGTCTACGAGGATTATTAGTTTATCAAATTCTATAGTCAAAGCTTTGCCTAATAAAGTTAAAGTTTGCCATGAACAGGCCGTGATATATAACGTAATGAATGAAGTGAAGTCCTAAAAAATTTAAAAAATTTATGGCAAAATGAGAGAAATGTTTTAAAAAAAGGCTATAAAATCATTAACTTTGCAGTTACCGTTCGCCCCTGCCAATACGAAATTGGACTTAAGTAATTTTTAGCTAGAACTAAACCGTTAATTTGGCCCATTATTAAAAAAAAATCCCTTTGGATATGCCTCTCATTAAAAACACGTCCACATTAATGATTCTACGTCTTGAATGAAAACTAAGTTGTAAGCGATAGAGGCACAGGCGAGGTATTTCCTTAGATAAAAAAAAGGCAGTTCCCTTAAAGTTGGTGGTGAATCGTTGATGGTGTATTTGATTAAGTGCTGATGGAGCCTAAAAATTAAAATTAAATAATGGAATAATGACCATACATACATACTAGGGTATTCATTCGGTTAACCGCTAATCGGTTAATCGATTAATTACTACCTGATTAACTGATCGGTTAATTTAAAATTGCCTATTTTCGATTAACGATTAAACCGACTAATTTCAGTCGATTAACCGATGTAACAAAATTTTTAACTTTTTGTAGTATTATTACATAATTTTTTGTGTTTTTAATTAATTGTTTTGTCTCATATATAAAAGGTATGTGTTTAGAAAATATTTTCCATACAAATAAAGAAGGTGTTAAGTGATCTTCATTTTTAATAAGTGTTTGCTGTCAACAGCTTTTTGTTTCACGTACTTTTTACATGTATGCGTTATTTGTTTCTTCTCATATCAATCTTTTAACAGAATTAACCGAAACAACTAGAAGTGTTTTAAAAAATTATAACAGGACTCTAGTGACATAATGGAAGATTTTAAATGTTTAGGAAAATATAGGAAGAGGACTGAGAAATCAGATATTCTGTATTATGGGTTGCTTTCGATTTCTCCAACATCTACGATTAAAGAATTTTTCAAAGTCAAGTTTTAACAAAACTAAATAAAATAAACGCTTTAATGACCAAATTGTTTGTCTAAAAGATTATTTTATAAGATTTTCTTAAGCTATTGAAATAACTAATAAAATGGTCTTATAGTTTTTATTAATTACTAGCTGACCCGGTCCGCGTTGCTGGCCCTTAGCAAACATTAGTGTTGTATTACCAGACGATTTAAATTGATCTTTAAACGAAATTTACGGCCTTTAAATAAAAATCCATGAAATACCTATCATAAAATTTTTCTTACGAAAAAAGTGGGCGTAAAAGTGGGCGGGGCAAAATTTTCTTTCCGTAAAAACCTAAGTTGGACCATGGCGATCATTTTAAAGAAACAATCGTCCGAAACATCCTATTTTATATATAAATAGAAAGATAGATTCTTTTGCTTGCTCGTTTTAGTTCAAGAATTGTTATGTTTTTGTTTTTTTTTTACTAATAAACTCCAAATAACAAATAATTTATGCATTTTATATTGAAATTACTTAATTTATAAAAAAAACTTTGTTGATCGGTTAACCGATCAATAACAAGATTAACCGATTATTAAGCGATTAAACCAGAACATCGGTTAATTAATCGAGCGAATAACCGATTAAAGCAAAACACCGATTAAATGAATACCCTAATACATACATATGTATATACATAGAAACATATTAAGAAAAACAATTTTTTGCCAAGCCTAAACCAACTAATTGTTAAGAATAATATTTCTTTTATGACGGAAAATGAAGCCAAGCACAACTTAAACCCAAAATAATTTCGAATTTTCAAATTTTGTGACAGAAGATTCCAAAAGCCCTTAAAATTATAAAACCCTATTTAACTGAAACTAACAAATCTTTCATGATCAAATTTAACCGAGTGGATTAAGTCGGGTGGCTAGTGATTTAATGGGATTAAGATTAAAAACAAAACTGAACTTTATGAGTTCAAATAATTTCTTAAAATACAATTTTACGTTTTGAAGAAAACACTTAAACATGTGTAAAATATAATTTTATATATGCATACATATACATATACCAAGCACGTCTTTACGACAATGTTAATTCGTGCACGACATGTGAGGGACAGTCAAAACAAATCGTCAACGACATTTTCGAACAAGTGTCGCCAGAATCCTGCCCAACACAAAGAAAGACATTGTCGCCCTTCATTGTTGATGGAGTTCTCCTTACTGTCGCTCATACTGTTGTGTATAGGGATTGATATAAGACAATTTACAATACAATGTCGGTCATGTTTTTATAGATAGACTTGTATTAAAGCGAACTTGGAGGGCAATGTCGGTCATGTCGTCGTTTATAAACTTCTTAAGAAGACAGTTATCTAGACAATGTCGAGTATTTTATCGACCACGACATTTTACTCAGAATTGTCTTCCATAAATCCTAAGTGATAAAGGCCATATACTTGCATACATAGTTGACGACAATGTCGTCGACGGCAGTTTTTCCAACTGGGATATTCTCATTAATTTACAAAGTTTTGTAAAAAATAAAAAATTTGACATATATTTCATGTCATAAATCATGAACACAGCAAAAAATTATTAGAGAGTGGAAATCTCTTTAAGTTAAAAAAGCAACCCTTTAAAAATATTTAAAAATGTAATTTAAGTTGTTTGACCCATTTAAATACATATATATACGTATTTAAATTTCATAATTTAAGATTCTAATCATTATCAGTTTGAGTTTAAACTCTTCTTTTAGAGTATTTTCTATAATAAATGCTTTCATACATACATAAGCGTAAATTTGTATGTATGTGGTTTTTATTTGAAAACAAATTTATTTTTATTTATATAAGTGATTTTTTTCTCCCCAAACATATTACAATAAATTTCTTCATTTTCATAATAATATTTTATTTGTTTTTTTATTTTTTATTATTTGTCATGTCAAAACTTGAAACATCATGCATAGATGCACTTAAGAGTATGTTTTCTATTCAATGGCTTCTTTTATACAAGAAAACTTAAAATGAGTATAGAAATAAAAGATAGAAAATGCAGAATTAAAACAGAAAATGTTTCTAACTACACTACACACATATACACAAACTTTTTGGGTAAATAAAACTGGGTTAACGAAGATGGTACTCGAAAAAATATTTTTTTGTACACAATTGTACAAGTATGTTTGTCAAGTTTTCAATACTTTTACAGCTGAATGTCTGATGTTGGTGAGCTTAAAAAAAGCGTATTCATATGGAAATTATACACAATTTAGTGTGTATGATAAAAATGTGCAAATATGGTTTTATGTTTAAACAAAAGCGGCATTGGTTCTATAAGTTTAAATTTCTAATATTTGTCACAACGGAAAGGGACTAACGTGAAGGACACAACCAAGAATGAGAGTTTTTATTTAAGTTTGTATATACAACTTAATTAATTTTAACTAAAAAAAAATATTTAAAAATATATCATTTATACAAAGATAAACTTTACGTTTTTTTAAAAAAATTCCAAAGCTTCTAGTATTTTGTTTATCTCTATCTCTATATATAGTTGATTATTTTGGTCCCTTTTACGCCCACACTTTACATTGGATTTAAAAAAATGATATTTGGCAGAATATGGCAATGCACATTTTATTAAAATCGGTTCAGTATTTTAGGACTAATAGGGTAGAACCAACTCACGTACATGTGAGTAAAAAAAAAAAAAAAAAATTTTATATTCAAACAATTAACAGAAAAAGATATGTTTTTTTGTGTTTACTAGGGTATTAATTTAATCGGGGTTTTGCTTTAATCGGTTAACCGATTAATAAAGTTTTTTTTATAAATTAAGTAATTTCAATAAATAAAAATGCATAAATTATTTATTATTTGGAGCTTATTAGTAAAAAAAAAAAACAAAAACATAACAATTCTTGAACTAAAACGAGCAAACAAAAAAATGATTCATAAATATGTAAAGATTTGTTCGCATCTAATAAATATTTGACATCCTACACGTAGCCACTAGTTTTATTAAAAAAATCGTTTGATTTTGCAAAACGTTCGCTGGATCAAACATCAATTAATAATTTCTTAGTTGAATTATACATTTATCTTCTTACAAATAAATGATAAAGAAGTCAATACAAATTGTTAAAAATAAAGGTAAAGTTTAATCAATTTGCTGTTCATGCTTTTGTTGTATTTTTTCTTCAAATAGTGCTTAATGCATATTTTTTAATAAATATATAAATATTATGTAGTAATTTAAAAATAAATTGTAAGACAATTTTATTTATTATTTCAATAGTTTAACGAGACCTTAAAAAATAATCTTTTAGAAAAATAGTTTGGTTAAAATGTTTAGGAGTTAAGCGATTCTCTTCTTTAGTTTTGATAAAACTTGACTTCAGTTTTCGTTGATGTTGGAGAAATCGAAAGCAACCCATAATACAGAATATCTAAAATATCAGTCGTTTTCCTGGATTTCTCATAACTTACAAAATCTTCCATTATGCCATAAGGGTCCTGTTTTAAGCTTTTTTTTAATTTTTAACTCTTCTAGTTGTTTCGGTTAATTCTCTTCAAAGATTGATATGAGAAAATATTAGAAGAAACTAATAACTAAGCATATGTATGTGAAAGAAAAAGTTGTTGACAGCAAACACTTATTAAAAATGTAGATCACTGAACGATCACCTTCTTTGTTTGTGTGAAAATATATTTTCTAAGCACATACCTTATGTATATGAGACGAAACAAATATTTAAAAAATCAAAAGAATATTATATATATTATACTAGCGGGCCCGTTGCCTGCTTCGCACGGCCAAACAAAATAAGAAAAGAAACACACTTGTTTTTTATAAAAAATGCCAAAACCCAACGGCAAAAACATACTCACTTCTCATACGCACCGCACACACATGCGTTATCGGAGTTCAACCAAACTTCATATAAACCATATATGGGCCACTGCCTACGTAGTGTATAAGTTTGGTTGAAATCGCACGACGCGTTTAGGATTAGTTCGGCGAAGTACATATACGGACTTATTTTTATATATATAGATTATAATAAATATATATTATATTATAATAAACTACCAAATTAATGAAATTAATCGGTTTAATCGTTAATCGAAAATAGCTTATTTTAAATTAACTGATCAGTTAATCGCGTAGTAATTAATCGGTTAACCGATGATGAATGCCCTAGTGTTTACATAGTAAAAACAACAACAACATAAACATAAATTCTCACTTATGCACAGAAGGAGAAATGGTTCATTAAGCGGCGCTTTATCAAAATATTAACATTTATAATATGGCGAAACTTTTTAATTTTTTGAAAACTTAGTAACCAAAGAACTTTCGGATTTCTTTGTTTTGTTTTGCACCCAAATTTCGCCCAGCTGTAGGCTTTTATATATTATATATGTTTTAACAAGAATATTTAATTTTTTCGGGGTTTTTAATAGTAAACATTTTTGACACCAAAAAGTCTTATATATACAATCTTCTAATTGGATTAGTGATTTAATTTGAATTATTGGGTATGTATTAAAAAAAATAGAAATACGTTTGTGACCTGTGCTAGCATGTTTAAGTGCATTATAGCGGAAAAAAATTGCGCTTTGTGAAAGAAGTTCAACATGTGTAACCCAATTTTCGGTGAAACAAAAGCTGGGTTGATTCGACAGGATTCGGTCCAGTTTTTTATTTTTAAGTTGATATGAACTGTTTTCTATGTCGAATAGTTAAATAGGTTGCAGGTTTTTGCAACTTTTCGATAGTTTTCTTTTTAAAATTACAATGTCAGTCTCAAGAAGCACCCTTTTCCTTATATGGCACAGTGAGCCAGTACCTACAAATAAATGTTTAATGGTTGAGAATCAGAAGAAGAAGAATATCATCAAATCTAAAATTATTTTTGTGCAGTATGTTATAATTAAATTTAATAAAAATTAACACAATTAATGTTGGGCTTTTAATCCTTTATTCAGAGCTTTAGATTAAAATAAAAAAAACATTAAAACATCTTAAAAAAATATATTTTTAGAAGTTATTAACAAAGCGTTACCAGATTGCCCATTTCTACCACTGTGCTATGCCTCAGATTGGAAAACAGTTGAAAATAAGAAAAAGTAAAAAAGAGGCAGACAATTGTATTTATTTAGTTTTCTTTTTGGAAGAGTTGTTGTTTTTAAATGTTACCATTGATTTCATTATTAGAATGGTTACATTGTAAAGAATAAGTTTATTATATAATCTTAAGGCAATTAGGTAGCGCTGCTATTTTTTTAAAATACTTTTTGGTGGTTCTTTAAATTAACTACCTTTTGGTGTTAATTAGTTTTGATCTAATTTTAGTAAATAATCATTACCTAGATTTATAATTGTATGAAATAATTAAATTTTTAATGTATTTAAATATAATATAGTGATTAACAAAAACATTAAAAATTGCCTCGCCGTGGTGACTGTATAAATAGAGTTGATGAGCTTTGAAGAAAACATTCCACAATATTACCGCATAATGCATTCCTCAATATGATACTGACATCTAAGATGTTTATTCTAAGTGCTAATTACTTAAATTCAATCCCTCGTTATTTTCGACCTCTTTGCTGCATTAAAAGCTATTCTCGGCTGTGGTTTTATAAGGGACCTATGGTTGTAATATATTTTTATATAAAATTTTATTTAGGAAATAATAAATTTATATTGTGTTAACAATTCAAAAATCCAATTTTTCTCTATTCATATTTTTAATTATTTGAAAGATAAAACAAAACTTATTTTATGTATAAATTAAATATTCTCAAGTAAAACTATTATAAATTTGTAAAGTATATAAAACACACATGTCACCACATTACTCCCCCTCCGAAAACAAACCAATGTCCAACAAATTGAAAGTAACATGTTTTGATTTTTTAGTCAGTGTATTAGTATTCTTAACATTATCTAAGGAATTTTCTGTAATAGCTGGTTTAAGTCGATCAATTGGTACTGATATTATTTCTCTATCTTTCTCAATCTTAAAACATTTCTTGCTTTTTTCTACGACTTTGTATGGCCCCTCATACGGTTGTTGTAAAGATCTTTTATTGTTAACTCGCAGAAATACAAATTTACAGCTTTGTAAGCTCTTTGGAATATAAAAACCTGATTCAGAATCCGTATGATGCACAATGTTTGATCTAACATTTTTAAAATGATCTTTTAACTTGAACAAAATATCGGATGCATCGAATTGATTTTCATGAACCACAATTTCTCCTGGTATTCGAATATTTTGCCCATATGTCATCTCAGCTGGAGTGGATTTTAAATCCTCTTTATAAGTGGAACGTAGTCCTAGTAGGGCTATTGGAAGTTCATCATACCATTTTGATGAATCAGCTCTGCACATTAATGTAGCCTTAATTTGTCTATGAAATCTTTCGATAATACCATTAGCTTGAGGATGATACGATGAAGTAGTAATATTATGACTACCCAAAAACTTTGATAATTCCGAAAACATGTACGAAGTGAATTGACTACCTCTGTCTGTGGTTATTTTCAATGGTACGCCGAATCTTGAAATGTAATTGCGTATAAATGTATCTACTACAGTTTTTGTATTTATATCTCTTAATGGATATGCCTCAGGCCATCGAGTGAACCGATCTATTAAAGTTAGTAGATATCTATAACCATTAGATGGAGGCAGTGGTCCAACAATATCTAAATGTATATGTTCAAAACGACCTTTTGGTATGGGTATTTTAATTACAGGAGATTTTGTATGCTTGTGAACTTTGGACTGTTGACAATTTATACACTCTTTCGACCATTGGTTTATTTGCTTACTCATATTTAACCAAAAATATTTTCCAGATATTAAACGTTTTGTTGAACGGGTACCCGGGTGAGAAATACCATGTAATTTTGAAAATACAAGTTTCCTAAGACTTACAGGCACATAGGGTCTAGTTTTATTATGTGATATTTCACACCAAATTTCTGAGTTAACTAGTGGTACTTTTATTAATTTAAGATTATACGATACGTTTCTATTTTCTGTTAAACTTTTTATTTCCGAATCGTTTTGTTGTTCTCTGTGTAAAATTCGTAAATTTAATTCACCATCATCTATAATATCAATATCAAAAGGTCTGGAAAGACTATCGGCTACAACATTAGATTTACCCCTAATATATCGAATATCTGTAGTAAATTGTGCAATATATTCCAGATGTCTAGTCTGTCTTGGACTTCTTTCAGTTTTTGAATTCATGGCACACGTTAAGGGTTTGTGGTCTGTAAAAACCACAAACGAGCGACCTTCTAATAAATACCTAAAATGTTTAATGTTTAAATAAATAGCAAGTAATTCCCGATCAAATGAACTGTACTTGATTTCAGCGGGGGTAAGTTTTTTTGAGAAAAACGCTAACGGTTCAATTATACCATTAAAAACCTGATGTAATACACCCCCCACTGCAATATTCGAAGCGTCGACCGTTAAAGTTAATTCTGCATCTTTATTAAAATGATTTAATAATACACGTGATGCAAAGTTATTTTTAATTTCGTTAAAAATCTCAAGAGCGTTATCATCCCAGTCTATATTTTTATTTTTGTTCTTAATAGCTTTGTTCATTAATTCATATAAAATAACAGTTTTGTCAGCTAATTTTGGTATATAACGATGATAATAATTTATCATTCCCAAGAATTTCTGCATTTGCTTAACAGATATTGGCCTCTCAAAATCTCTGATAGCAGTTACCTTCTCCTCTGAAGGCTTAATGCCTTTCTCTGATAAATTATGACTCAAAAAATCTACATTGTCAACTCCAAAAATGCATTTTCCTGGTTTAATATTTAAACCATATTCATCCAGTCGTCCAAAAACCTCTTTTAAATGTTCGAAATGCTGTTCTTCGTTTTCGCTAGCTACTAAAACGTCATCAATATAAGCAAAAACAAAATCTAATCCTCTAAATACTTCACTTATGAAACGTTGGAATGTTTGAGCTGAGTTTCTTAAACCGAATGGCATTCGCAGGAATTCGAACATACCGAATGGCGTAGTTATTGCCGTTTTGTAAACATCTTCCTTAGCCATAGGAATTTGATGATAAGCGCGGATTAAGTCTAATTTCGAAAATACTTTCTTATTCCTCATGTTAAAATTAAGATCATGAATATGTGGTAATGGAAATCGATCGGGAACTGTTACAGTGTTAAGGCGTCTAAAATCGCCACAAGGACGCCAATCATTTGGATCCTTTTTTGGAACAAGATGGAGAGCTGAAGCAACACAAGAGTTAGACGGTCTACAAATTCCGGATTTAACTAAAAATTCGAATTCTGACCTAGCAACTTCATATTTTAATGGGTCTAGTCTTCTAGGTTTGGTATATGGTAAAGGGCCTTCAGTAATTAATCTATGAACAGTAGAATGTTTTACAGGCTTTGTATAGTCTGGTTCAGAAGTTAGTGACGGATATTCTTTTAACAATTTCGTATATCTATTATCAACTGCAAATAGCTTCGGTAATGATATATTGCAAGTAGACGATATTGCATTTACTGTTAAGTTTGTAAGTGGGTCGATTAGCTGTTTATGTTTTACATCCACTAATAGACCGTATTTACACAGAAAATCTGCGCCAATGATAGGTTTCGAAATATTGGCAATGATAAATACAAAAGGAAACTCTCGCCGCAGACCTAAATTAATATTAAGAAGCCTTTTACCGTATGTAGAAATATTAGACCCGTTGGCTGCGGTTAAATTAATGTCAGATAACTTGTTATTACCTTTAAATTTTGCAACGGGTAAGACCGAAACCTCTGCTCCGCTATCTATCAAAAAACGTAATTTATTAATTTTATCAAAAATGAAAAGGCGACGGGATAAAAAAGTATAATCACCATTGTCTGTCGCCTCGACAACGGGATTAATTAGTTTGACGATTTCTTTGAAAATGAACACGGTTGCTCACAACGTATAGCCTTATCCCCGAATCGGTAGTGATATCTACATACCCAGTCTTTACTGGTTGAACGAAATCTTGAACGAGAATTTCTCCTATTATAATTATTTCTATAAATTGGTCGCGATTGTCTGTCATTTAATTCTTGTTTGAGAGAATTCACTTCCAAGCATAATTTCGACATATTTTCGCACAAAGTTTTTGTTATATTATGAACAACGTTTTCAATATTGGTTTTATGTTCATTAATATTTGCTACTTCACCATTAAACATAACCTCCCAAATTTTATCAGCTAATTGTATGAGCTCGTTAATGTCACTATGATTAGATCCAGTTAAAGCTACATTAAGGCTTTTTGGGAGCTTTCTCAACCATAGCTTTTTTAAAATATCTGGACCAAAACTATTTCCAGCTAAAAGCGACAGTGAACGAAAGAATTCGGATGGCTTCCTATTGCCAATTTCACTATCAGATAAAATTTTCTCTAAACGAGAGGTTTCACTAAGGGAATGACGTTCAATTAATACCTTCTTTAAGTTATTGTATAAATTTGAAGAAGGCGGATTTTGAATAATGTCTAGCACTGTTACTATTACCTCTTGAGGTAGTGCAGTAATGATATATTCGTATTTAGTTCTGTCTAAAGAAATCCCTTTGGTGGTAAACTGCATCTCTGCATGAACAAACCAAGCATCAGGGCAATTTGCCCAAAACTGAGGGAGCTTAACTGAAGTCGCAAAAAGTTCGAAATTTGATTGGGAAATATTAGGAACATTTTGATCTAGCAAATGTGAATTTTGACTTTCTTGAGTTATGTCAGTGTTTGATATTTGTTGTGTGCTATTTATATTGTTTTGCGTTTGAGTAACATTGCGTGTGGGTGAACGAATTGGTATCATTTTCGGTTGGAGAGTTCACAATGTATAGCGATAATATTTATAAAATGTAAACTATAGTATTTATAATATATTTATGTATATATACCAATATTTAATCCCAATTTGCAGATTTAGCTTCTCAAAACAGTCCAATTAAATTTATATTCAATTCTGACATTAAACAGCAAACTCTAAAAATTGGTAGTTGCTTACTTCTTTTTGATACCTTTTTTAAAAAAAAAAATTATCTTGCAGTATCTTGACCAAAACAATTGTATCTTGATTACAAATCTTGTTGAAAATTAGCTTGATGATTGCCTAGTTGCACAATGAATATTGTTATGTTTTATATTTTTCAGAGCTTTTTAATTATAATTTTGCATAATTTTGCATTGTTTGCTTTATTTATTAAATATTTCTTATATGGCAGGATCGCCAATTTTATGGTTGTAATATATTTTTATATAAAATTTTATTTAGGAAATAATAAATTTATATTGTGTTAACAATTCAAAAATCCAATTTTTCTCTATTCATATTTTTAATTATTTGAAAGATAAAACAAAACTTATTTTATGTATAAATTAAATATTCTCAAGTAAAACTATTATAAATTTGTAAAGTATATAAAACACACATGTCACCACAGGACCTACGGTTAATTATGCACCGCACCGTTTGTAAGAAAATCTGGAAAGATAAGTAAAGTGAAAATAACAACATAATTTGAGAGTACAAAACTTTATTCCGGACGAAATTTTGTATGAGGGCTATGTGGAATTATGGCCCGATTTTCACTATTTGCAATATGCACCATTTTTTTTTATCCGGCACAAATGCAACACACGCTATACAATTTTGGCGGTGTGGTACAAAAAAAAAAAAAAAACTCTGCCATTAAGAAAACTAATGGTGTTTTCTTTTCTGCAAAAAATGTGAAATTTTATTTTAAAAAAATGCAATTTGGTGTTCGTTTCTTAAAAATGTTTTGCTCTCTTAAAGGGTAGCATATTTTATTCTAAAAAAAATCAGTCTTAGTAATGGCATAGGGCATTGATTGCACTTTACGCCCCGTAAAAATCGAAAGTGTTGATGATGCCCGTAAAAAGATGGCTTCTGTTAATATATAGGGTTACCAGACGAAGTTGCGAAAAAAATCGCCTCTAATCAGGACAGTAAAAATTTAAAATTTTAATAGGTATTTTTTCTATTATTTATTAGTAAAAACATAAGAAAGCATTACATTGTTAATGATAGGTTGTAAGTGATATAAAATTTAAGGGGATTCGGTGTTATAAAATTGTTTTTGAAAAAAACGTCAAATCAAGAAATCTTAAAAACTTGGTGTTATTAAATCGGCAATCTGGCAAAGGTATTTTCTTGTTTACATATTTTATAAAAAACAAACTAAAGAAATTGGAATTTCGTCATTAATTTTGTTCATTTATTTATTAATTTAATGTCAATCTATTAACAAATTTTGGTTTATGTATATTTTTTTTATAATTAAAGAACAAATTTTTTTATTTATGTACATATTTTTTATATTTTGAAGAACAAACATTTTGTCAGCTGTTAAAAACAGGGCGGTCCATTTTTGTGTTTTGTTCTCGTCAAATAAAAAATTGCATTATTACAGGGTCGCCAAGACATTTTATACATGTACCTTTTAACAAGGTGGTATTTTTTGTGGAAAAGAAAACACCATAAGTACCTACATATTTACAATTGAGTTGTTCATTTGCAAACACAGCTAAGTTAAAGCAAAACAAAATTCTGAGAAAATCGATTAAAAAAGCCGAGTTTCGAACGAGATTGAAAATGGTTTAGGAAGGCATTTTAAAAAACTAATAAAATGGCGGCTTTTACAGCATTTTTTTTCAACTTAGCGGTGCCTGCAAGTGGACTACTCAATTATGCGATTGTACTGATGTGCGTAATAAATCTATTGATCAAAGGCAATTACAAATTTATGCAATGAGGTTGAGATTCATGCAAAAGTTCTTTGTGCCGAATATTATCTAGATATCTACATCTATATGAGACTTTTTCGTATTAAAGTTATTTAAGGGAGGGGGTTTGTATGGGACCCATGTTTAAATCTGGACGTACCCGTAAAAAATTCACAAAGTGGCTATTAAAAATATTATCGTTACCAAATTTTATATTAATACCAACATTTCTAAGGAAGTGATAGCACTAGGAGTTTTTTTCTGTAGCGGTATTTGTATGGGAGCTATGGTCAAATATGGACCGATTACAATAAGAATTGGTAAGATGATTATGGTTGCAATAAAATACTCATATTTTTGGGTCCAATTTAATGTACATACCAATAAAATAAAATGGTTAATGGGCACAAAATTATATTCCAGAACTTATTTTGTCCCCTTTATCATTTTTATGTCGATTTTTCTCTCATTGCCTCATAAATACGACACTTGTGTTTATATCTGCGATATGCAAATTCAGGGCGACGCGTTCTCTCTTTTCTCTTTAATTACGTACGCGTGCACACACATCGAAGAGAATAACCAAATTAACAACAGCATATGTAGAATTCATACAACGCATATAATCGCAAAATGTAATAGTATAGGTTGCCTATCGCTGGTTTATATAGACACGTATTTACACCTTAAGGTATGTTCGCACCTAACAAATATTTGACGAAATAATCCACAAAAAGCGAGACCAGTAAATTGATCAAATTTTAACTTTATTTGTAACAATTTTTATTGATTTACTTAACTTTATTTGTAAGAATATAATTTTAAAATGTAATTTAGAGACTGTTAAATAACGATTGATCTTGCCAAACGTGTTGCAAAAGCAAATAATTTTTTTAATTAAACTAGCAGTTACGTGTAGAACGTCAAATATTTAATAGGTGTGACCATAACTTTAGTTGATTTTAGTATGATTTTGTGTTTCACTACCAATTTTTGTTGACAAACATTATTAAAAGTATTTAAGAAATATTAGAAAAAATAGAGCATTTTTACTTCAGATTTATCAAGATAAACTAATTTCGAAGAAAAATTAAATTTATTTAAGAAATATGCATTATTTTCCTAATACGAGTATTTTGTGAAAAATTTTTCCTAATAAATACTGCAAAAAGGCAAATTTTCTTCTTAATTTTTGAACCAAGAAATATTTATTTAAATTGAAATTTGATTAAAAACTTTTTACTTTTATATTCATTTGAAAAATTAAAAAAAAAAGTAAATTTGAAATAAATAACTTTGCACAGTTGCATTGCAAGCTGCAATAAAATATTTCTACTTGTTAATAAGCATTTGTATTTAAATGTATTTACAAGATCTTCCAAAATATAATGTTAAATGCTCTTGACTTTATGATACTTTGGGTTAAACCTCTGACTCCTTTATTATGTCTTACAACTCAAAACACTTGCTATTTCAATCAATTGAGTTGAATTGGACTGTTCAGATTTTCAAAGAACATAATTTACAACGAATTTCTAATTTCAATGTCATAAAATTCATCAATATCTTTTGAAACACTTACACATTCTCAAAGACCCTAAACTCTATAGTATTAAAGTACCAAATAATCGTACACATATGATTGCACAAAATTAAGCCATTTAGGGGCCAAAAGAACAACATAGTAATAAAATAATACATTCACAATTACAACCATTCACACTCAAAGGATAAGATAAACACGCAAAAAAGGGATGGCAATTCGAAAGTATTAGTGTGGGTGTTGCTAAAAGAACTATTAAAGGATAAACAACAACAACAATCATTAACATTTAAAAGTCTATAGCAGAAGAAAATAAATAGTAGGAGTATCAAGGGGTTTTGGTTTAAATAAATATTACAAAATTCAAATAAAGAGAGGATTTCGTACACAAAATGTGTTTATATTATTAAAAGTAAATATAAATTTTCAATTGAAAAACAAATATGTACATAAATTTATCAAAAATTTAATATTAATTCAATAAAAAAATTTCTTTTCAAACAGAGGTAGGCAAAGCAGTAACTTGCCTTTTTCTGTCATTTTTTTATTTGCTCAGCTGTCTAGTGTTTTCTGCAGATTTGGCCTTAGCTTAAGATTTCATTATTGTATTTATCAACGACCAAATGGTGTTAAAAAATATGAGTATTGGTTTTTTTGCTACTTTTTGTTTTCTGTTCATCAAATTGAATTGAATTGGCCAATTGTATTGAGATCATATACCCTCCATATCTTTTATGTTGGACGAATGGTTGAATAAATGGCTGGAAACAGTTCTACAGCTACGACAACAGCAGCAGCAAATACAACGATGATGACCATCATTGAATTTATTGCAATTGTGACTTAAACCACTTTATCCATAGTCAACAGCTTGACCAATAAACCAATATACTTATATTGAATAATATGTGTGTATGTATGTATATACGTCATTCTATGTACTTCCACAGACACATACAGACATTTATTTATACAAAAAAGTATCCTTATAAAAAAAAAACACCAAAAATATGGTAACAATATGATATTTAGCAGCCCAAGTTAAAAAAAAGGAAAAATATGTGTATTTTATGGAATACATGAATTTCAATTCAAAAAATCCGAAGGATACTATTTTACACTCACCCATTCATTTATCCATTTATCCATCCATACAAATGTAGAAATACACTCAGCCAGGGATCAATATACTCGATTCGTTATAACTTTGTTTTGTGTCTACTGGTTGTATTACTGCCACTATGTAACTTCCCAATAGCAATAGCAGCAGCAAAGACACCATTCTCATTTTGGTGTCATTGTTATCGTCAAGCTTTAGTTGACAATAAGCTTATGTATTATAAAATGAAAACGAAATGAATTGAACGAAAAAAAAAGGAAAAATTGAATTTTAAGTCCGCTATCTTTTGAACATTGTCAACATTGTGACACACGCAATCCCCCCCGAACACACACACACATTTTGTAGAAAATAATTTAGACTTTAATACACTTAGAGGACATACATAAAAACATGTTGAAATATTCACTCATTCATATAAAACTTAATATAAATTCTAAAGGACTTTGCGAGTGCCGAGCAGGAGAGCAGGGTGATCGTTAGTGGCCTTTTTCAAAAATTAAATTCATTTTTATAATCTGAATGTATAGGAAATTTATTATTAATCAAATTTCTTTATATCTACAAAAACAGACAATGACATTTTCAAAATTTTAATTCACTCACTGTAAAGTACTGTCAAAACAAAGGTCATTTCACGTTCCAAATTATTTTGTCAACTTTTAGCTTAACTGTATTCTTTAGAAAACTTTTTTATTAATGTCAAGAAGGGTATCGTTGGTGATAACAAGGTGGCATAAAAGTCATCACCCTATTGGAAATGACGATAAATGTCAGCTCTGCTTTGACAATTGTAGAGTAAGCAGATACATAAAAAAATACTTAAATAAGAAATAAAGCTTTCTACACCTTAAGTACGCGGAATAATTGTTTCGATTTTTTGATTCTCTTGTTTTTGAGATTTGCGCTGGCCTGCAAACATATCGCCATAAGTTATGGCCATAAACAGGACCCGTATGGTCACAATTTGGCTGCAGAATTTGTTTGGCTGCGGAATTTGTTCTAAACAAAATATAGAGTGACATGTTTGGTGAAGGTAATGTAAGATTCGGCACCGCCAAATATACCAATTTTACATGGTGAAAAATTAAATAAACTAGTGTTTTCCCAATAGTCGAAATTTGACCAAAAATTATTTGTAAACATAGTACATCTAGTTACATTTGAGCATTTTGTTCCGTCTTATACAAGCGATTTGGCGAGGGACTAAATGGATAACACGCACTTACGTGTTTTCTTTAACGTGAGTGCGTGAATGTTAAATTTAATTTTGTAAGTTCAATATGAAAAATATCAGAAAAGTACCAATTGAAAAACAAAAAAGCATCAAAAAGTTTCCTCTTGTTATATTTTATGTGTTTATTTCAAATATAGACGAAAATAAATTAAAGACTGTTAAAACTGGACTGTTAGTAGAACGAAAACGGACCAAACGGACTATGTATGTTTAATTTAACCTTTAAAGGTCCAAATGAAATACCAGATGAAGAACAAGAAAGTACCAACATTTTTCACCTTATGGGTTCTCATGTACTCTGGACCGTGCAGCTATAATATTATTGTTTCTAAGATCAATAGTATAGAAAAATCAAAAATTATAAAGTAAAAGAAAGAAATTTAATTTCTCCCATTGAGGTTCGGTCGACAAATAAAGGAGGAAAGTGTTCTTAACTGATATAGTCGAAATATTCGAAAACCGGTTTCTGAAAAATGTCGAATAATCGATCACCCTTTATTTTTTTACTTGATAGCAAAAACTCATTGGAAAAAACCAACTTCTTATTTAGATACTTATGTACATTAGGGTATAACCTATTTTTTGGCATAGTACCATGTCCTTGTAACCACAAAAATCATAATCTTTTGTAATATTTCTCAAAAACTACTTTTCTAAACATGTGTATAAAAAATTATTCTTTTTATTATTTAAATTATTCAAAGTATACATATATATCTGTGGACTTTTGACAAAACAACCTCTTTCAAAAACTACAATTTTACAGGAGAACGAAAAAACTGTTAAAATGTCTAACAACTTTTATTT
This sequence comes from Pollenia amentaria, assembly GCA_943735925.1. NCBI lineage: Eukaryota > Metazoa > Arthropoda > Insecta > Diptera > Polleniidae > Pollenia > Pollenia amentaria. Next base: position 1,210,409 of record OX031007.1, read on the forward strand.
TGAAATATTTGGTGAAAAGGTGAAAGTGTAGTATTAAATTTAAATACTAAATTGAAGTGAAGATATCAATAATTCTATTCTAATGCCAACAGATTTTCAGAAAAATTAAGAATAAAAAGATAGGATGTTTTGCCGAAATTATTTTCAACAAAAAAAATTAACTTACATTACACAAGTCGTTTAGTCAAAATTGATTTTCTCTATAAACCATTTAAAAATGTATCTTGTCTCAAGCAAGTTACATATTTTCTAAATTTCAGTTTTGATAAAACAACTTCTTTGAAGAGAAGTTGTTTTGTTAAAACAAAATGTATATATCCAAAAAAATATTAAATATAATTTAGATGTTTTGTCAAAAGGATATAACAATGTTATTTCTTGCATTTTAGAAAATTTTTAAACTCTTTCAGATAAGATATTTTATCAAATATTTTTCCCAAATATAAGGAAAGAAGTTGATTTGCCAAGAACTGTAGATTTTGAACCAAATGGCGTAGAACTGCAAGGATTACACCAAAAGAACCGTCTTAAGAATTTATATTTAATATAAAAATCTTGCAAAAATGTCTTATTTCGAGAGAAGTTGTTTTATCAAAAGTCCACAGATATGTATAACAAAAACAAGAAAAATTATGAGTTAGTTTTTGAAGGATGAGAATAAAAGATATAAAATTCGAGGCGATTTACAGAAAGATCCTGAATAACTTTAATGGCACGCTCCAAACAGATATTACTTCTTTGTTGGTTTCGGATTATTAAATCATCCTTTTTCAAATGCTTAATAAAGCAGTTTTAGCAGCTTCAAATCTTGAAAGTGATTGATATAAAACTTCGAAGTTGTCGTCGCGAAATCTTTGGTCTGAAAACAATATGACAAGCCATTTTCCGCAGATAAACTCGCATATCGGATACAAGTCATTCTGATATTTTGGTATTAATATATAAGCTAAAATCGCTAAAGTGGCTATTGAGTTCCAATGAGCGTTACTTGTTGGGGGTATAGGTTTAAAATTTGTATATGGAAATTTTTTGGTTTCTTTAAAGAATCGAAATGCCATTCCTAGTTAAAACAAATACTGCATCTCGTCACGCCATTTAATATTTTTAATATCAAGCATTTCACTATTTTGAATGTAGCCCTGTTTTAAGTTGTTGTAATTCGAAATCAATTTCCTTACAAAACTGTAACATATATCTGGAGAGGATGTCTTACCACCGAGCAACTCATCCGTTACGTGCCTCAATATCAAATCCAAAATGTGATATTGACAACCAATAGATTGTGGTATTTCCAATCTGAGGCTTTTAAAAAATTTCTGCAACTGTGTAGCCACACCATTTATCTTACCGGAGTTAACTGAGGCTGTATCAGAAATGATCATTTTTATATTGTTCCATAAATCAAACTTACCTTATTCACCAATGTTTCAGCTGGATGTGCAGTAGAGAGATTGAGCTTAGGAAGAGCTGGGGGTATATATCTTTCTGATTCTTCAGGTAAATCATTTTCATCAAAATCGCAAATAGAAATTAAACGGAAATCACTTTGTATGGAAGGTGAATATTCCGAGTGGAAATCACTGTTTATTTTAGTAACATTTCGAGGCCTTCTAAATGCAATAATGAAATTTCATACTTGAGCTATTTTTTGTTTTAAAAAAACATATTCTTTATTTTTCTTAACCAGAAGGAAACTTAAAAATTTTCAAAACTTCATCGCGGGGGGTGCGTGTGTACTTTTTTGAACTTAACGAAAATATAAATATGGGCATTTCCTGGGGTCACGAACGTACGTTCGTACGCTTTTGATGTACAAATAATATGGAAAACAAAACTTTATCCTAGCATTTTTTTTTTGCAATTAGATAGCATTTTAGTAGCTCTATATTTAGTGCAAAAGAGGGAATGTTAAAATCTGCGAAATGGAACGGAATATTCAAACGTGATTAATTTATTTTAAAAGTGTATTAATGAAGGTCTCTATCCAGTATTTACACAATAAAATATTTCTATTGGTTTTTGTTTAATTGGCTTAAATACCGGTCGCGAACGTACGAATTTTCCATATGTTTTAACCGTTAATCTAACTTTTAATCTTCTCCTTACATTATTCTCTTCTTAATTGATTGTAATAGAGAGATTTTAAGGAAAAATAATTAAATATAAAAATGTCTTTAGAAAATAGCTTAAAACGAAAATATTAAATTTTCCAGTTTCCAGCCCAATTTCCTCAAGTAAAACAGCTAACATATCATAGAATATCATATATAGCATTCTTTTATAAAAACATAGACTTTTTTTTATAATTATAAACAATAAAACACGATGATTATGAACATTTTATTTTTCCATCCTGGTTGACCATTCGGAGGAAATGCCCATATACTTTTTTCGGACTGTGCCATGCCAATTTTTATATTTTAAAAAATTGTTAAAAAGTTATATCCCTAATGTACATATGTGTTTTGCTCTGTTGGTAGCAAATTTGATCGACTATAACTCCGAAAATACTGAACGGATTTTAATAAAATATATATTGTGCACTTCTGTAAGTAAATACCTTTAAATTATGTATCTTTTGTTCTAGTCGTTGGGCAAACAGAGGAAGAAAGTGTTCTTAACTGTTTTCCTTTTGCCGATTTATATATAAGATTTTTAAAATGTAAATATATAGGAAATTCATTCTTAATCAAATTTCTTTATGTCGATAAATGCAAATAATGAAATTTTTAAAATTAATAGTAACCAACTATAAAGTACAAATGTTCAATACGGAACCCATTCCACGTTCCAAACTTTTGTTTTAGTGTCAAAAAGGGTTATCGTTTCTGCTTTAGAGGTTTAACATTTTGTTTGTGAATATTTAAGCAACATTTTTAAAATATTAAGCAGCAGCTGCACAATATTGATAAAGTTTAAACTTAAGTTACTGAGTTTGTTGTGGTGGGGGAAAAAACAATACCCTATAAAAAATTATGAACAGAACAGTTTGATGTACTCATTGACTTGTGTTTATTATAGTTTGTGATATTTTCTTGAATTATGTTAATCATTTTTTTTAGTTCAACTTCGTTGCTCCACTCCCACCCCAACAGATTATTGTTTCGAATTTATTTCTCTACATATTATTACCATTCGTCCGTCGTCATATTCTGTAGTTTTTATTTTTGTCTTCTGACTTCTGAAGTATCTCTTATTTTGGTATAATTTTATTGTAAGTAGTTGTATTCAAACATAAATTTCCATTTTTCTATCTGTCTTATTAGAAGATTATCTCAATTTGTTGGTGTATTTATGTTTGTTTAGTTATTTGTATTTTGGGGGGATATGTATGAATGAATGAATGTCCGTTTTATTCCCCTTGGAATGTCTGTATAAATTTATCATCAATTAGTTGACCATTTTGTTTGCAAAAGCAAGAGAAGTGAGTGAGATATCCTCTGAATCAACACACAGTCTTATCGATGGCGAGTGTTAGAGAGTGTGTCTGAGTATGAGTGTGTGATTTTATCAGACTATTTCGCACAGCAGGCAGTTAATATTTTCCTAAATTTAGCAATTTAGGATAATATATTAATTTTTTTTTTGTTGCTAGTCAGGCTAAAGGCGAATGCTGTTTAGTTGTTGATGATATCATTAGGAATAATTTATTCAAATTCGTTAAAATAGCAATTTTTGTAATTTTAATTGTTTCCAGATTTTGTCTAACTTTAAAAGTTTGTTTGGTTTTCTTTTCTTCTTTTGTTTAAATTAATTGTAAAACTTTCAAGATTTTTTAAACTTATTTCTGTTGTTATACCCTCCACCACTAGTAGTGAATGAGGGAATTATGAAGTTTATCCTTCCGTGTGGAATTTTTTTGGTATTCATATTATACCCCATTATAAATATATTGTGGGTCTTTGAGTAATTCAAAGTCGCTTTGGCCGTGTCCGTCTATCTGTCCGTCTGTTAAAATCAAACGTACTTTCGGAAGACTCAAGGGAAAAAACCATATTAATGCCAAATTGTTTCTAGTTATCCTAAGTAGTTTGGTATTGAAGTACAGAACAAGCAGGTTAGTAGAAAAAGGGTTATACATCCAAATGTCGAACAACAACTCCACGAATGTGGCTGATTTATTACAAAAAAATAATATAAATGGTGGCGGAATGCAAGGATTTCAATATATGATGCACAAATTCGTTTTTTATAACTACACCATTTTTCATTGAAAATGAGAAAATTCCAGATGAAATTGAGAAAATTCCAAATGAAAATAAGAATTTCAATTTGAAATTGAGAAAATTCCAATTGAAATTGAGAAAATCAATTTGAAATTGAGAAAATTACAATTGGAATTGAGAATATCAATTTGAAATTGAGAAAATCCAATTGAAATTGAGAATATCAATTTGAAATTGAGAAAATTCCAATTGAAATTGAGAATATCAATTTGAAATTGAGAAAATTCCAATTGAAATTGAGAATATCAATTTGAAATTGAGAAAATTCCAATTGAAATTGAGAATATCAATTTTAAATTGAGAAAATTACAAATGAAATTGGGAAATTTTAATTTGAAATTGAGAAAATTCCGAATGAAATTGAGAAATTTAAATTTATAAAATTGAATTTTTTTAATATTCTTACACCGAACGTACATAACAAACACAATGATGGAAAAAATTAAAATAAATACAAATCGCAGTATTATTGACCAACAGGAATATATTCCAGATCCAAAGCAGATTGGTAAAACGTTGTGGTATGTTGTATGGTGTATGTAGTATGTACGACAATCACCACACAGAAAAAAATGTTGCCCCAATTAAAGCATTAATAAAAAATAAAATCAGTTATAATTAAAAATTTAATCAAGTGAATTAAATGTTTAACCTGGCTTTATCCTTGAATATTTGCTATAAAACTGCCCATCGATGGATTACCCAATCAAATGAAATACCTTAGCAAAGAGGTGGCAAAAAGCCCCATTCCCTTGATTATGAAGAAGTTAATACTATTCTTACTTGGGTAGGAGAAAGACCAGAACTAACCCTTCGTGAAATAGTCGAAAAAATAAATTCGCAGTTTAATAAACAGGTTTCGACCACAACTGTGGGAAATTCTCTGCACGGAAAAATGTATTCCATAATAATAAAGCAAAACGATCAGCATATGTACTCAAAATTAACGATTTTGTTAGAGCTGGAAAACAAGTGGTCTGGATAGACGAGACCAACTTTAACTTATTTTGTCGTAGGAAGCATGGTTGGTCTCGAGTTGGACTGCGCGCAGTGCAGTCAATTCCTACATCCCGTGGTCCAAACATACACCTTATTGGTGCAATTAGTACATCAGGCATTATTCAAATGGACACCCGGAGGGGTTCGTTTGATGCTGTCAGCGCAAATGAATGGGTCAGAAGCGTTTTTCGTAGGTGGGAAGAGTTGGGAAATGAATTATCAGAACTCGTATTGGTATGTGACAATGCTCCATGTCACAGTCGGCTACAAATTATTTTTGACAACTCTCCAGCTACACTGCTACGATTGAGCCCCTATTCACCGATGCTTAACCCCATTGAAATTATTTGGTCAAAAATAAAAAGTATGGCGAAAACAAAGATGAATGTACCGAACATAGTTCCCCCCAATGTAGGAGAGCAGAGGCTTGCCTTTTTAGAAGAGGTGATTAAGGTTTCTAAGACATGTATAACTACTGGAGATTGCAGTAGAGCCATACAACATACAACAACGTTTTATCAATCTGCTCTGGATCTGGAAGATATGCCTGTTGGTCAATAATACTGTGATTTGTATTTATTTGAATTTTTTCCATCCTTATGCTTGTTGTATTAATATAATAAAAATTATTCAGTTTTATCTATTATTTAAAATTAAAATTTTTCGATTGTATTTGCATTTCTCAATTACAAATTAAAATTTCTCAATTTTATTTGGAATTTTCTCAATTTCAAATTAAAATTTCCCAATTTCATTTGGAATTTTCTCAATTTAAAATTGATATTCTCAATTTCAATTGGAATTTTCTCAATTTCAAATTGATTTTCTCAATTCCAATTGGAATTTTCTCAATTTCAAATTGATATTCTTAATTTCAATTGGAATTTTCTCAACTTCAAATTGATATTCTCAATTTCAATTGGAATTTTCTCAATTTCAAATTGATATTCTCAATTTCAATTGGAATTTTCTCAATTTTAAATTGATATTCTCAATTTAAATTGGAATTTTCTCAATTTCAAATTGAAATTCTCATTTTCATTTGGAATTTTCTCAATTTCAATAAAAAATGGTGTAGTACAGCTAAGACCGTAACGAATTATGCTATTGTAATAAAATTGATCTGCCAGAGTTTTCAAGCGCTAAAAAATAAACTGCCAAATTTTGCAGAGATAGGGTCATAATTTTACAAAGTCCCCATATAAAGTCGACTCTCGAAAAACATTTAAGTACTCCCAAATCCTTATTAAATATAGATATTGTGGTAAAATTTGGTCCAAATTAGCTTTATATGGCTTGAAATAAAACCATGCAATTTTGTAATAATCGGCCAATAATATTTTAAAGATACCATCAGGTTAAGCAGGCTTCTGAAAAGCTCTTAAAAACGTATACAACGCTTTTAAAAAATTCACCACTGTATTGAAACTCGGCATAATTTAAATTTTTAAATGCCAGAAATCACTTTACAAAATTTCGTGATGATTAATCCATATTTTTTTTTTATATTAAGTTTATTACGAAGTTTTATATGACTGGAAATAAGGCATAACACGTTTTGATGGTCGGTCTAAACCGCAACCAATTATAATACTGACGTCAGTTTTTTTAAAGATTGAAATATTCGAAGTATCGGTGGAGGGTATCAAAGATTCGGCACAGCCGAATATTGCACTCTGACTAGTTTTTTCATGGTTTTAATCCTGTTCTTAGTTTTACTAAGTTTCAATATGATTCGAGATAATTCATTTTGTTGCAGTGCTTTTAACATAAAAACATAATGAGACAAAACAAAGTAAAATCTTGACTTATTTTATTTATAAAATAATATCATTCGTTTTGTTAGAGCAACAAAAAAAAAACCAACTTGCTAATGTTACATTTTTTTAAGCAAGTTAAGTAGAGATAGCAGAAGACACAAAAATTATAAAAGTCAAAAAGCAGAAAAATATAAGAAACTGAAAAGAAAAACAATGGAAAATACTTTTAAAACATTAGAGTCAAAGCCAAGTAAAGAACATAAAATGTGAAAAGGATTTAAATGAGGAAATCATAATTAAATAAATATCATATTTTGTTTGTGGTTAACTTTTTTTTATAAATAAGATAATATGAGAAATTTCTTTTACTATTTCTATGTAATATTAAAAAAAAAATTCGCTTCTGCTTTTACTCACTGTAGTCTAACTTTATATTTACCAAATTAGCGATTACATAAGCTTAAAAATATTTTTAAGAATTATTTAAATAAAGCAAAATATTCATTTGTCTGCAAGACTTTGACGAAAATTTTGCATTTCATCTTTTTCATCTTGTAATATTTCAGTTAAAGTATTTGTCATTGTACTTTGAGCCAGGAATATTATCTTCCAGTATAAGTTGACATGTAAAAAAGTTAAAAATTTTACATCTCACTTTTTTTTTAACATAAATGACATCATTTGCCAAAACATATTTAAAGTTATCTGTTTCGTTCCTTTTTCTCCTGGGCTTTATTTCATCTTGTCTTTCTGCTCGTAACTTTCTTTCATATTCCGGCTGAAAGACCAACGAGAGCAATAACAAGAAACATAATGGTGTTGTATTGTCTCACAATTCTTCCCAGAGAATTTGTTGCTTTTGTTTCTTACTTTCTTTCTACCTTGTTACAAATGTTGTAGTATTTTCTTTATCGAAAACATTTAACCTCAACAATATCGCAAGAATAAAAGCAGCAACAAGAAATAATTTTGTGTATAAAATTTATATTACATTTTGACGTTAACAATTTTTTTCTGCTGACTTTTAGAAAAAGCTTAATGCCTTTTCTTTCCCGGCTTTAAGCTACTTTTTGACATTGTCCACTTGTCATCTTACGTCAGTTCATCATTTATTTCTTTTAGTTTTTTTTTCTGAACTCGTATTTTTCCTTTTTTTGCTGTAAAGAGTCAGTTTTTTTTGTTGAATTTTTAACGCACAATTTGATTGTCTTGTTAGAAAAGATGCTTGCTGGCCTTAGGAAATGGTTTTGCAGGTCCTGTTTAACAATATTTAAAATGACAAGATTATTATCTTTATTTATGTGTATTTAGTTTAGTAGGAAATGCTTGAATTATTGCTTTTTTTTTGTTTTTCTGGATAGTATTAAATTGCGTGGACATAATACAATTTTTATTTTTTTTGTAAAAAAAGTCAATATTGTTGTTGTTAAGCAGCTCGATTAAAGTCATGTCAAATTAACATTTATAAAAAAATAATCCATTTTCTTTACGACAGTGCAAAAAGGAGAAATTTTTCGCAAACAATACTTTCTATAGAATGAAATAGAAAAGAAGATTGTGGTTAAAAAAAAAAAAAAAATTTTTAACTATTGACTCGTTGAATTTTGCTATTAAAGACCATTTTATGATTTTTTTTTTTCAAAGAACTTTTTAAAATTTCAAACTTTTATCCAGTTGCAGAAAATTCTATACTAAGCTAATGTCCTAACAACCATTTCATTCAATTTTTATGTTTAAAAATATTTTTTTTTCTATTTTCCCGGATGTAATCAATTTTTGCAAGTCTTTAAAAAAAAACTTTAATTGACCATACAATGCACTAGTATGTAAGTCGGTTTGGACGATAGAAAATAAAAAGAATTTTAAAATAAGGGAAGAGTATATAGAATTACAGTTCTAATTGTAATGTAGCCATTTAAAACTTCTCTTTTATAAACTTGAACACTCAAACATTCTTGGACCAGTAGAAACTTTCGTACAGACATTCAGACACAAACTGCAAATGTCTTTTTCAAAAATGAATTCATTTCTCGGTTATAATATTGCAACATTTATTTGGAATGTATAAAAAGTAACTACTGACAGGAGTACTTGAGTTTGTAAGTAGCTATGAATGAATGGTCGAGTTTATTTGTGGATTAGGATGGTCCCTTCAAGGATTTTTATATTTTAAATCGTTTCTTTGTTTTTAAAGAAAAAAAGTTAATTTATATATATAATATGGCGCCTCGTGTTGTTTCACAGACATTGCTAGAAAGAAGGCAAATTTATTAAGGGGTCATTTAAAAACGGGGAGAACTTTCCGAAATATCACCGAAAAACTAAATCTAGAATATTTTATGTTATTAACCAATTTTTTGCCGCACCAAGTAAAATGACAATATAATAACGGAATAAGATTTTAAATTACTAACAAAAGAGAAAACATTGCAACAAAAAAAAGGCATGAGTGCTGGTGAATCTAATCCCCGATCGACGAAAAATGGGCTAAATGTTATACTGATGCACAAAATTATGTAAGCGTTCCGAAATCAAGCAAGCGAATTTTTTTAGACATAACGGTGGTAAGTAGGGGAAATCAAAACAAATCCGCATTAAAGCGACCATAAACTTGCTGCCGAGGTCAGATTACACTTAGGGGAAAAAGCTGGTTCTGAAACTCTCAGATATGTGTTAAGAAAGCAGGAAAGACAAACGACAAACAAAAACGTTTTAGCACCTCTAAAGACTCTAAAGAGTACACGCAGAGAAAAAAATATTTTTCAATATGGTCACCTTTAACAAAAATCTATGTTTGACGAAAATATTTAAACATATTATGGTTAATTTAACCATATTATTGTTACTGGCAACCATATTATGGTTAAATTAGTCCTCCACCACTAAGCCACAACCATATTATTGTTGTCTCTAAACGTGTTATGGTTAAATATGACAATAATTTGTTTTTAAATTAACAATAGTATTTTCCTCTTTTCTAAGAGAAATTTACTTTGGTTGAAAAAGAACCATGCTGTCTTAAGTGTTAAGCTTATTTTTATCATATTCAACCATAATATGCTTAGAGGCAGCCATTATATGATTGTGGCTTAGTGGTGGAGGACTAATTTGACCATAATATGGTTGCCAGTAGCAATAATATGGTTAAATTAACCATAATATGTTTAAATATTTACTTTAAAAATATTTTTGTTGGAGGCGACCATAATGAAAAATGTTTTTTCTCTGGGTGTACCGAGAAAAATATATCTAGTTCTGGCGAAAGGTTATATTTGCCGACGAGAGTAAACACAAAATATTCATAATGTGCGTTAATACATATAGAGGAGATCCAGTAACGAGCTATTAGAACAAATTAATTAAAGACCAATAGTGAGTTATAGCTTAGGATGAGTAATATGTAGTATGGGGGTGATATTGCAGCTGTTGATCCAGGCAATCTTTACATTATTAAGGGGACTATGGTTAAAGAGTTTTACATAAACATATTATTATAGGCATATCTTTCTGAAACAGCAGAAAAACTGGGCTTAGGAAATTAAACTTTCTATACAGTTGCCCACATGGACTTGAAGCGTCGCCAAAGTCACATGAGCTCAATCCGATAGAGCACGTTTCGATTAATTTGGAGCAAAAAAGAAAACTGTACTGATTTTAGCCCTGAGAAGGAATGGGAAAAAATATCACCCGAATATTGCCATAAACTGTTTAGATTCCAATAGACTAGTAACAGCGGTATTAAAACAAAACGGTCTCCTATCCAAATATACATGTCTTATCATATTAATAGGTAAGGCATTTTCTTTAGATCTTTAGATTTTATGACCACAGTATGCGTCGAATTTCAACAAATTATATAAGATTCGAAATATATTTTTCTGCTGAAGTGCACAATATATTTCATTAACATCAGTTCATTGTTTAAAGAGTTGTAGGCGCTGGAAATTGAACTTAAACATGACAACAACACACATTCGTGTGAGAAAAATAATGTTAACAAATAAAGTCATCGTCCAGATTTTGAATTTTTGTTGCAGCAATTTTTGAGTTTATTGGTGAGAGAGTTAAGAAGATTGCGGTGGGGTACTCTGTTTCATGTACTCTGCAATTCTGTTTGGTTTTGTTGTTCTCACACTTTTTAACTTGGAGTTAACTGCAGGTGCATTTGTATTTTATATAAAATCTTAAAAAAAGAAGAGGAAAGAAACGAAAACAATACTAAAATTGCAAAATTATAATCCGGACACTACTGTAATTGCAAGGCAGACTTTTAATAAATTGCAGCAACAAAAATTGCGATTCTGGACGATGAACAGTTTTGTTCAAACTAAAAAGAACTAGAACATAAAGAGTTTTCTCATATGCTTTAAATTGAAAAAAAAAATTAATTAAAATAAACAAATAAAATGAAAGAGCGTAAGAATGTGTGTGATGAATGCGTATGAATTAGTTTCTACAATTGTGTGGTATGGGCTGCGCATCAATGCTCAGAATCACTTATTATGTCAATGTAACAAATGGTCTATAATTTTTATGACAATACGGAAAAAGTGCTATAATTTACTTAAGCTTAATTTGATTTGATAGTGACAATTTGAAGATCTTCACGTTTAAAATAGGGAATGATAAATGAAGGTGGATTCAAAAAACGCAACATAAAATCAATTTTAAAATGAATTTTAAAATCTTTGAAATACATTTGATTAAAGGTTTTTGTAAAATAAAAAACTTCTTGATTAATGGAATGACAAGCCTTTTTCTTTGCTGATTTGCTATTAACTAAACTTTAGAAAACAAACTTTCACACGGCACTGATATCGCAAGGGTGTACTTTGGAAGAATTTCTTTGTGTTTCTCCGACTCTTCTAGCGGGTTCTAATTTCGATCGCTACGCTGGTCTATTTAAATATTCGCATTATATAACACGAATGTAATTAATCAAATCAGGGTTTGATTTCATCTTTTGTATTCCTTCAATATTATCGTTAATGGCCCAAAACCCAGTATTTTAATTGGTAAGAATACGTTTTGGACTGTCTGTTTACTGTCTTTTGATGAGTTTAATTTCTTCTTTTCGGAAAAAGTGTTTGTTCCCATAAACCATTTTACGATATTGGTATTAAGATTCAATATGTCTTAAACATATTTTATTGTTATCTTAATCGGAAACCCACCCATTTTCATAGTCAGAGAATTAAAATATCGAAGAAAAAGTGGCAACATTTTCAACACTCGAACCCACTGATACTAGCGGATGGTTTGTCGTAATTTTTATGACTGCATTCCTTTCGAATATTTAGTAGTTTGTTATGTCCTATAATATACTTGTGATTTCTTTGAAAGGGGCTGCAATTTTGTATGTATAAACTCTTTTGATATAATTTTCATTTAAAATTCCGCAAACATGTTCTTTTGTAGTTTAAAAATTAATAACATAAATCCTTTAACTTTTTTCTTAATAAAATATAAATAATAAAAAAAAAATAAGTTGAGATAGAAATAATTATTTTTAATCAAAAACCTTAAAAGTTTACTCACATAACATGGATATCCTAATATTTGTGGCGTTATTGGTTGTGCATCTAAAAATTACTAGTGTAGCTACGTCTTCTTGTTTAAAAAAAGCAAGTCAAATGGACGTAACCAGCATAAAAACTAAAATATATAGAAAAAGGCAAAATACATTTAAAAACCAAAAAAGTTTCTACTATAAGTAAATTTTGAAAAAATTGCAAAAATACTTTATTAGTATTGATTTTGTTAAGTTTTTTGCTTCTCCTGTAAAAAAGTAAACGTGTAGCTAAGTCCGTTTGCATTTAAGGTGACGATATATTTATAAAAGTAGCTATGACTGAACGAATGTTACAGTTATTACACATACTATTACTTTACATATAGAAGAATTTGAATCGATGTGTATCCTTCTGCACTTTGCTGGTACGTGGTCATTATTTGCTATTACAAGAGTAGTTTTCGTTTGGTTGCATTGTTACTAAATTAGAGACCTAAACGTAGTCCGTATGAACGTTTGGGTGGATGTTAAAGTGCTTCGTAATTTACCAAAATAATATTTAGTATCTGCGCTCTGACGAATGAAATGAAGTTGTATTTTTGCAAAACTGCTTTTAATTTTCTCTAAGTTCTCATAATGAGAATTAAAGCATTATTTTTTAAGATATTCATGGGACTTTAAATAAATTTTAGTAGAAAAATATTTGCGAAAATTTATTTTTTTTTATTTATTTGTGTGAATCATTACAACAAAAACGTAGTGGGTAATTGATGCACATTTTTTTAAATTTTAGGGTGCTAAAATTTAATTGAAACGTTTTTATTTTATCAGTAAATTACATATTGTCAAAAAGTGTGTTTATTCTAAAAGCATCTATCAACACCACAAGTTTAAAGAATCATGCCTGTTCATCCAGCTCGGCATTTTCAAGTGATGTTGCAATATTCTAGCACAACTCTACCTGTGCAAACACGGCAAACATTTAATCACATTTATAACTGAATGGTGTGTACGTGTGTATAGATTTTTAACAAGCAGCGTTAAGTGGCTTATTAATAATGCCACAAAATTGTTTTAAAGTTAACAACAACAATACTATTGAATGTAGCATGTAAATATTTCCTTTCATATTGCCAGTTTTTCTTTCTGTTCATAACAAAGTGAGTGAGTGTGTGCTACAAAAGTTTGTGGTGTAATTGAAAGGGAAGCAGAATGCGCGGGAAGAAGAATTTTGTATATTGCACAAGTTTAAGATAAATGGAGTATATGTAGCAAGTAGTAGAAGAATTCTGAAAATTAAAACCTTTAACAAGAAAAACTTGCAAAAAGATGACAGCTTAGAAAACAAGTACAGCAGTAGCAACAATGCATAAAACAAAAGAGCAGGTTCATATAAGATATATAATGGAAATGGGATCGAGTTAATTCTGGGCTAAAACATGTTACAATCATCTAACTTATTGTTTTATCTTTTACAAATAAGGATTCAAATTCGTCATTTAATGCTTGTATTTCAAAAAAACTTGTTCTTTAAGTGTAGTCTTGTATTACCATTTGATAACCCTCCTCCAAGGTAACCACTGTTCACTGAAACTAGAGGAAATTTTATATTTACGCCTCTGATTTTTTCACGTTTAATGGAGCTCGTTCTAACTGAGTGGCAGTGGGTCGATTTCATAAACACATACGAATACAAAAATGCTAATGTGTCTAAGAGAGTATTCAGCACAAATAACATACAACGCCTGCTGTTGCTACTTCTTTCTACTTTTGTAACACAAGCTAAACATTTCCAAGGATACAAAAAAAAGTTTAAAACATCAAAAACATTTAACCACAGACTATACTTTAGAACAATTCAAAGGAAAATCTGTATCTACGTTAACAACTTACAAAATAACAAAGACAAAACAAAATTGTTCAAAAATAAAAAACGGAATAAGCAAACTAAAGATGTGCGCGTGAATCACTCGTGATCGCTCTTATTTTTAATAGCAGTCATGCGAGGGAGAGTGAGCTTGATTGACTGAGAGAACTAAAGTGCGTGAATAAAATTGAAAAATCGCACACAATTTCTTTCGACACTTTCGAATACTATTTAAGGTATTATTTCAATTTATACACATTGAAAAATGTATTGTGAAATAAAAAGTTCTTCAGTGTTCGGTACGGTAAAAATATAGGAAATACAAACGCTAATAGGGTTTGTGTAGTAAATACCTTAGAGAACGTTTCTCTATTTGTGATCTTCGTACATAATAAAAATACTGTTCTTAAACAACTCTTTATAAAGATGAGACCATTTTGTTTTGTTCCGTTTTTCGTAAAAAACCACAAACTTCGTTGGGTTTGGCTCAGCACATTAATGTTCGTTCGTGTTCGTTTGCTCATTCCCTCATCAATGTAAAAAAAAATACTAAAGAACCATTAAATATAATGTATGTCAACAGGAACGCTCCAATTGTTTTTAATTGTTTTTTGACGAAAGAAAGAGAACTGCATAATGTTTGTTACTTTCGTGAAAATACTTATAAACGGTATTAAAGGTTGTATTCTAATACAAAAACACTACAAAATAGATATCGTTTCTGGGTACGCTAAATAATATTCGGTTTATGTTCGAACCCTGTTAAAAACACAAAGTACTTAAAGAAATTAAATACATCTAAATTATGCTTTGCACTTCATTATAACAGTACCATTTTTACAAAAATTTGGGACTTCAGAAATGTTTCGGAAGTGAGCATTTTCATATTCGTGAGTCCAAGAATACTTTCACGCACAGTTCTAATATAAACAACAACAGCGTAATGCTAAAGTGAAAGAAGCAGGCAAATATAACAATCAATGTGTTGCATGAAGTTGTTACCAGGAATTATGAAAAAAGTAAAAGACATAATACAGACCAGCAGCAGTAAATACATTTTTTTAAAAGAAAACGTCTAAGCGCTTAGTTATTTTAACATATTTGTTTTTCTTTTTTGCGGTTCAAAGTAGTTGTTTTAATTTTAAAATTTTAAGATGCGAAGTACTTGAAAGTGTATTTAAGCGAAAATATTCTAAATTTGCTGCTTCAGAAAATGTTTTTTTTTTTTGTTTGTGCAACATCTGGTGAGTTGTTTTGTATTTTAACCAAAAATGTTTTAAAACTTTTAATGTTGGTTTGGATTGTCTACTTTATTATTTGTAGGACAATTTTTATGCCTTTCAATGCCACACCTTTTCGCAAAATGGAAAATATGTTAAAAAAACAAAAAACAAAGTTTAATATTTTTGACGGCTGAAGTTTCTTTTGAAATATCCCATTATGCTAAAAGCGTAATGAAACTAAATTTATCACAAAAGAGGTAAAATCATAATGAACAGTTTTACAAATACAGATGTTTTTTTGGCTCAATAAGGATGTTGTCTACTACAATTTAATAACGTTATAAGGTTTTGGTTGACAAAAAGTTTAATCATTCCATCGAATTACTAACTTATTTCCTTGAAAAGTGTTAAAGTATTTTATATTTTAAATAACTCTTCTGTTATCTTTTTAACATTTTATGCTATCAAAGTATAATATTTTTTCTATTAAAAATCATGTCTCCCTAAGCAAACGAACAACTCCAATGTTTTCTCTTCCTGTACATTTTTTTAATTTTCAAACAATTTCTTTCCTTTAAAATTCGAGTTCCTTTACATCTATAAGATTAACGGTAATAACAAAAGCTTGAGAGAAAAAGAAAAGCTCAAGCAACCATAAAATTGCTATAGTTTTTCTTGTTTGTTGTTATTGCTGGTGCTCGCGAAATAGCACAAGCACTAATGTGTCTATAAAAAAGAAGAAAAATATGTAGAAAGGCTAAAGAGTATTTATTTAAAAAATATATACACTTTTGAAAACAAACACTAATACGTACTTATAAACATATAAGCAAATATACAGTCTGTTTTATAGTTATACTACTAAGCAAAGGGTAATGACGGACCGAAAATACTCCGAACATGATCCTTAATTTGAAAACTAAAGAAACTAAGGACAATGTTCCGCACAAGTAGGAATTCTGCTGCGAGATAAATAGTCAAGAAAATTATTGGACAGTTAAACATAAATATAGTGTGGCATTTACGGATTCAAACTAAGGCCAAGAAGTAGCAGAAACCTTAAAAAGTATTTAGTGCTTAAAGAAAAGATTTTTAAAATATTTGTTGTGCTTAATAAGTAAATCAGACCAACTCATTATAAATTGCATCTAAGTACTTGTTCAGACACTTCAGGTTCAGCTAATCCCGTTTTCTTTAATTCTCTTTTGAATCTACCTGTAAATACGTTAACACGCAACCACTTTGGGGCGTAAATTTTCTTGTTCTTTACCTAAAGCGAATATTAGGTGAGCATACTTGGTATGCCGAGAGAGAGAGAGAGAGAAGTTCGCAGTTAGACTATCATACCACGTATGTCATATATCATTACAACACTGCTTTGATGGACGAAAATACAATAAATATATTTTTTCTACTACTTCAGTTGTTGTTTCCGGGTCAATTGCTTTTAATATTTCTAGAATTTTTTCCAAACCTTTTTGCTTTAAATGCCTATTATGGTATTTATCACATTTTATATTCCATAATTCGGGCAGGGTTTCATATTTCTCAATAAAAACTTTGAACAATGCGCGATCTAACCAATCCATCGTTTCCGTTTGTCGGTAAAAATTCAAATGAAATTTGTACTTATTATGCCAGAATTGCTATACCACGAGTATGATGATATGATGGCATACCATTCTTACATACCAAGTATGATCCTCTCATAGACACTTTCAACTTAAAATCATATTGAATATTACGAATATAAAATTCATGGGAAAAAACAAACTATAATGGTAAATTTTTTTCGGCTCTATCCTAGAAACTTGATGTGTGTAAAAATGCACTCACACTGGATGAGTGCTTTACAAGTCCTGACTGCCAAAATCGCCAAATTGATTTACAAACAAGAGCTTAATACAAAAACGCCAAAAATTATAGAAAAAGGTATAAAAATTGTTTTTTTTTTATAAGAAAGTATAAGTCTGCGTTACAACATAATAATCGTATTTGCTGCATTGGTACAATTTTTTTCTTGCCAAAAATGTTTAAAAACTTAATCGTAATTGATTAAAATAAAAATAGCCAATGGCTAATTTTTTGCTAAAATCTAGCCATTGTCAACACTGATTTAAGGTTACAATATACAGGATTACTCATACGCTACACTTTTAAGCGGACAAAATTGCGGTCCCTGGTAAGTTCGTTAGTTTACATATTGCCGGATTTCTTTGTTTTATAAAAAACGGATTAGAACGAATTAGAATTACTTCCAGAAAATAACTATTAAAAGTAGTAAAGTATTTACTTTTAGAACAGAGTGTTGTTTTTATATATATAGCAAATGCATATTGGCGCATGTTTAACATATACTTATGAATATACATACATCTTATATACACAAATTATCAACATATATCAGCATGGCTACAGTGGTTACATGCAAAATTGTAACAAAAAGGGTATAGCAACTTTGGTAAATCCTCTAGATTAGATTAGGTTCCAATGACAGCCGTTATCAAACACAGCTCAAGTGGGTCCATTAATTAGATCCCGCTGTATTACCATGTTATACCGTCTCCCAGGGGTCTTATGTCACCTGGCTGCTAATATTCTCATTCAGCCAACAGGTTGGTTCAATATAGGAGTAGATCATGTGAAAATCAATATTATATAATCAAGTTTTGTCCCCAAGGGTTCTTCGACCAAACAGTTCAAGTCTTTAAACTCCGAATGCCAGACAATGAGAGAAGATGATCTGTTGACTCTTTCTCGTCCTCGTCACCGCAACTTCTACATAAATCATTGTAAGGGAGCCTTAGTCTTTGGGCGTGCATCCCAATGAGTTAGTGGCCAGTTATAACCGCAATTAGGTTATGTCCTGACAGCTGTAATACCTGCCGAGTCCTTTTTTCATCTATGACGGGCCATATTTTCCTGGTTTCCCCACAGTTATTGTTATCAAACCATCTCTGACTGGGAATAAGATGAAACTCGTGCGCTATAAGTTGCTTACTTCTTGGGAGTGAAATACCTATATTTTATGTTAAACCGTCTCGATTTAATGCATGCATACAACAACGAGTCCGCCATACAGTTTCCATGTATGCCGCTGTGTCAGGGGACCCACTTAAGGTTAACTACTGAATGTCTCGCTATCTCCTATAGAGATATCAGGTATTCTTGGAGAATTCTCGATGCGATGAACACATTCTTCAGGGATCTAATGGCCGCCTCTCTATCGGTAATGATGTGAATATCTCTGCCTAATATTTCACCACACCAGATGTATTTCGCGGCTGCGTAGATGGCCGTAAAGACACTGCAGTGGTCCGGAAGTCTTATAAGAATGATCCAGTTTAGCTGATCGGAGTATATGCCAGAACCGACACCATACAGTGTTTTAAGCCCGTCATTAAATATCCGAATCGCAAAATACTGCCTCCCTTATATTTTTCATTAGTAAATTGTTTCCGAGCCAGGCCAAATAATGTATAGAATTCATTCTATTTCTTGGAGATGTTACGTGACAAAAAGTGTACTTTTCTTTGAAAAAAATTGAGCTCCAAAATGTGCTTCAAAAAGTGCAACAAATAAACATAAAAAACTTTATCAATGTCGTTACATTTTTTTTTAAAAACCTAAAATCACACAAATCAGATTTAATAAATACTTATTACTCAAAATTACAATATTAAAATTATATTTTAGGATTATTTTTATTTTGCAAAAGAAAAAAAAAATCATATCTTAAAAAAAAATACCTCCTTCAAAGTTTCAGGATTTTTAAAGAACTGTTTGAGGAGTTACATAAAAAAAATCTGCAAAAAAAACAAGTTTTTGACTTATTCCATTTTTACAATTTAATATTTTGTAGATATTACATTTTTTTACAAAAATAATTTTTTTTTTATATATTGTTTGTAGCCCC
Source organism: Pollenia amentaria (assembly GCA_943735925.1). Lineage (NCBI taxonomy): Eukaryota > Metazoa > Arthropoda > Insecta > Diptera > Polleniidae > Pollenia > Pollenia amentaria. The sequence continues at coordinate 1,229,912 of OX031007.1, forward strand.
AAGTATTCTCTTTAAAATGACATACAAATCACTTTTTGAGATATTGAGAAAATAAACTCAACACATTCGGCTAATTCGGCGAAATTATGACATTTTGAATATGACTTTTGAAAACAAAATTTAAAAACATTTTTTTTCGTTAATATATGTTCCTTATAGGTTGAAAGGAACCTGCACACCAAATTTCATTCAAATCGAAAGCGGTCGGATCCCACTCTTGGTCGATTTGACATGGAATTACCCGGGTAGCAAAAAATTCATGTAGTTCATTTTCTATAAAACTTTTGAAATTTAAAACAAAAAGTTAATATTATAAGATTATTGAAATTCTAAGCCTGGTTCATGTCAAATCGTATAATTTTTATTGGGTTAATATCAAAACGTTATTATATATCATGAATTGAATTAGACTGCAAAAATTTCAAATTTGATTTCCAAGTAACTTAAAAACTAGCGCCCGTATTCATAAAATATTATTAAATTTAACAAACGCTTATTAAGAAAATTTTTCATAGAAATTTTGTTTCGTAAACCTGCATTAAATATAAAATATTTTTAGTGTAAGCAAACTATTTTACTTCAACAAGCCCTTAAAAATATACACCTCGTACTGGTTTTATTTATTATTCTTAATTTATCCAAAAAATTCCTATAGTAAAATTGTTTTAGAACTCCACATATGTATAATAAATTTGAAGATTTTTGTGTTTGCCTTAACCAAATGAACTGGACTATACTTGTGATGATCGTATATGCGTAGAATTTGTCTTTTTTTGCTTAGGATTTTCTTTTGAATTCCTGATTGATACTTTTAACTAACTAATTAACAAATAGTCTGCTTCAATATTAATGATAATTCAAATGTAATTTCAAGCGAACATCAAAAAAATAGTCACATTTCCTAATAAAAACATAAAAAATTATCAAATAATCAGATTTTCCTAATAAAAACGTAACAAAATAATAAGAAAAATTAATTTTTTTTTGAAAATACGAAAAAGCAAAAGCAGCATTCTTTAATGGCATTGATGTGTTCATTGAATTAGTAGTTTTCAACTATTACCAGAATTCTTATGCCACGATTAGATTAATCCTTCGTTTGATTCATGTGTTAATTTGCACATTCGTAACCCATGAGTCTAGCCAGATTCACTCAATTTTATAATAAGCTTTATTTAAAAGAAAATAATTTGCTGTTTTCACAATACAAGTCATTGAACGTGTAGTAAAATTTATATGAGAAGAACTCAGTTTTTTGTTCATATAAATTTTACTACACGTTCAATCACTTGTGTTGTGCAAACGGCACAAAAATTTTATATTTATTAAATGTGTAATATACATATGTATATAAACATATTTTATAATTTTTAAATAAAATATGAATAAATATACATAAGTATGTATGCATATTATTATTAATTTTTTACAATTAACTAAAAAAATTGTCGTTTTATTTTATAAAAAATAAAGCGTTACATAAAACGCAAAATGCCCTAAATAACATTTTGAAAATTTTACAGAAGAAGCAAAAAATATTTAAAATGATAAATTGATAAGTTGCCAGCCATAAACTGCTTATAATTTATTGTTGCATATTTTGCAAACTGGTAGTAAGATCTTCAAGCGTTTGTCATATAATCTTTTGTAGGTAGGGGTGTTTGATTTTTATAATTAAGATCGCTCATTTTGGTTGAAAGATTTGGGGACATTTGTGTTGGTGCAGTACAACAGAATCAATGAAAAAATCGATTTTTAGTTTTTGGTCTTGCGTTTCGGAAATGCATCACTGCGCTGCATATGATGCGCATTACGTTCGTGAGCTATTAGAAAATACATAACAAAAACAGATGAAGCGCAAACAAATCTGAAACACACATAGCAAAACCGGCTGATAAATATTGTGATTTCCATTATCTTCAGAATCTAATCACAGATTTGCATCTGATGCAGCGCAATGATTCATTTCGGAAACGCATGATCAAAAACTAAAAATTTAATTTTAGATTGTTGCTGGAATACCGTACACATAAAAAAAGTTTGTGTTTATGAATATTAAATTTCCAATTTTGGAGAGAACTAAGTTGTTTGACAATTTCGATCGTCGATCGTCGTTCCCTTTCAAGCAAATACAATAAGTAGCAAGTAACAGAATGTTCCTTTATAATGCAAAATAAAACAAAAGTCCGTCTTTCATAAATCTCGTTTCTTCTTCATAAGAAAAATTTAGATTGCAGTCTTAAATTTTACTTTTCTAACACTTTCTTTAGAATTTTTTTGGCAGTAAATTTTTTAAGGAAATTAAGATCAAGATTAAAAACAACTTATCCCTTTCCAGGTTTCACTGTAGTTTGTTATTTCCTTAAATATAGAAGATTTTTTACTTTACGCATTTAGTTTGATGTTGAGTGTGCATTCTGTCCTTTGCGTTATTTGCTGAAGTCAATACTATTACGCGCGTATGTAAATAAACACACACGAAAGAAAAATTTTTTTAAAAAAAGTAGAGCAACAAAAGTTGTAAACAATAATAAAAAAGGAGCAGGAAGTATGGGAAAACAACAAGAATGAAGAAGATGAAAGAAATCCAGTATTAAACAGTACGGGCAGGCATTTTTCAACAGAAAAGTAGAAAGTATACTGAAGAGATTTCTATAGTATTTTTTTTTTTTATTTAAAAAAAAACTTTAAACACACATTACAGAGGAATAAAAAAATCTCTATTTATATTGAAGTTTAAATCTCTACACACATTCGAATGCATATTCATACAATATGTAAAGAAAAATGTATTCAGCATGTGGATGTAAATTTTTGTAAGAGTTTATACCAACACAGAAGTCTGTCCACATACAAGTATGTAAGCTGAAATATCATACACAAAAAGGAAGATATTTTACTTATAAAAAAAACAACTTACAATGTTAGTGACTCATAGTTAAATCCTTAACGATCTCACATGAGCCCCCAAAGATTTACCATAATGTTTGTGTGCTATGGCAGTGATACAAATAAATATATAAATATACACATACACACTTTCATATATTACATAACATGTGCATGTGTATCCATTCTGAATATGAGTTTTTTAGTTAAGCAGTTGGTTATAAACTTACGAATGTATTTGCCATAAGGTCCTTTGTGCATAAAAATATATTTTTAAGTATGTGCGTAACATATTATGATACTGGATTGAATGTACATCCCTATTTGATAGAAATCTTTACCATTTTTATTTTTTCGTTCGAGTTTGAATTAATTATTAAAGATTTTTATATAAAAAAATTAAAATTTTTCTAACTTTTTTGTTGCTTTTTTTCAGGCGATGTGTTAAAGTGAAATTTAACTTGAGTTTGTTTTTCATCTCATTTGCTTAAAACATTTTTTCATCACAATGTGGATTTCGAAAAGTTTAATAGTTCAAACCACCGTTGTTGTTCTAACAATTGCTTTAATACCGGGTAAGTAAGAAAAAAAAAATTTAAAAGTCTTTACATTTTACATATTGACACATTTAACAAATATTTGCGTTTTGGTTTGTAAAAAATTTCAAGATATTAATTTTCAATTAAATTATTTGCTTAAAATCTGACAGTTTGTGAACTTGCATATGCATAAAATGCATTTGATTGACAAATACCAAACGGTTTTAGTTTGAATGAAATAACAGCAGGGTTTTAATGAAATAGACGAAATTAAAAAGCATAATTTAGTTTCTAGCAACTTATTTGTGTACATTTGTATTTATTTTCGAAAAATGTTCTTAACACAAACAAAATGTTTCTAACGATGTCTTTAACAGATAAATTAATACACATTAATGGCTCATACTTCTTATAACATTTACTTTCAAAAGTTTAATAATAATATCATTTTGAGGTTAATAAACTTTTAATGTTGCCATTTCACATTTTTTTGAATTCCCACAGGAACACTAAAGGCTAAACACACACTCCATTTCATGTGGTCCAATAAAACACAAAGGAAGTTTCTTTCAAATTGTGTCATCAATTTAATGATTGCAAAGGCAAAAAGTTAGCAAACCTATAATTTATTCTTAGCACCAAAAAAAAACGAGAAACTGATTGAAAAAATAATAAAACTAGCAAAGTTTTGTTTTTTTCTGGCTTCTACACGAGTATAATTTTTTATATTGATCAGTACTAAAAATCGCATTAGCGCCAAAGCAAATGTGTTAATGTGAGGTTTATAGATAGAAAATTGCTTGTCTATATGCATCACTTAAAGTATGACTAAATGTTACAAAGGAAAAATAAAATAAATTTCCTTTTTTTGTGCTTGAGTGAAAACATTCATTTTTCTTACACATAAATGTCAATTCAATGACTTTTTGACAGCAGACTACTCTGAATCAAATCCACCATCACCAAACTGAGCAATACATTTGAACAGAAAATTTGGCAGCAAAACATCACTGACGCCACATTAAAAATAGTTTTCTATTTATTCTTTTGATTTATCACTCCTCCTTGTTAATTTTTTTTGTGGTTCTTAAGAAATAATCTTTTTACAAATGTTTTCTAGATGTCCTTAATATAATTTTTCCGTTTTTCTTTTAAGTTGCTTTTATATGAATTTAATATAATTTGGACTTTTGATGTGGGGTAAAATTTTATATAATTTTCTGCGTGTTCATCAAAATTTTTATCATCAGCAATTTTCGCAACACTGACTGATTCATTTTAATATGAAGTGTTTTTTTTCTATAAATTTCGCAAGGAATACTGTAATAGATGTTTTATTCACATACTCATATACTTATATGTATGTATGTATGTATAACACTCAAACATGCACATATTTAAATATAAATGACACAGATTTTCTGTACAGCAGTGATGCACAATTCAGATCTTAGATTGGGTACTAAAATCGAAATGGTACTTTTGCTTTTCACATGCTTAATTTTTGTGTTTATTAAAGCAGAAATACAATATCAGATTTTTGAAACTAGTTACATAAAAAAGTTACTTAAATTAAAAGTTGAGAGTTAAAGTAATGCATTCTTTCTTGCAAAATTTACTTACCATCTTCAAAACTTTGAAATAGTACTGATGAAAAAGTACTTAAATAGTTCCATAAGTCGCAGTCAGTTAAGCTTTTTTCTCACATATATCCATACAACTTGTGTCATTTTAGCAGTTAAATGAAAATTCATCTTTCTTTCCATCATGTGTAATAAATAAACATCTATGATTAATGTGGCAAAAATTATTCTCTTGTGTAATCGTTCGTATCGTAGGGATGGTGCATGTGTTCGTGTATTTACTTATCAAAAGTTTTGCAACTGTGCTTATGGGTTCTGCTTTACTTTTCTTTTTGTCTCATACGTCGTTTTGGGGCCCATCTTGTATATGTGTACCATTTATATATTTGTTTCTGTTACTACAGCAATTGGAAACGTGATTAAACATTCTCTCTGAGATGTCCTTTTTATTACGCAATTCGTGTTAAAAGTTTCCGTTTTTGTTTTAGTTTTAGTCTATTTACTATTTGCTCATTTTATTTTGTTTTACTTTCAAGTTAAATATTTGCTTAAACAATTTTTTTCGTAACCATTTATTATTTAGGGAAACAAGTATATGAATAAAAGAAAATTATGAATGAATGCTGATAATTGTTTGCATTTACAGCGTAGATAGGCAAAAGGCCGCCCATGGGGCTTTGTTAGTCTCTTATTTACACGTACTTAAACACACGTATGGAAGAAAAAAATTAACTCAATTCAGCCTCGCATGAGCAGTCGTACAAGTATGTTGTGTTACTCATGTTGCTTGATCAGCGTTTCTAAATATGTATTTTTTATTATTCAACAATGAGTTTTTTTTTTGTAAATTGAGCAGATATTACATTTAATTATTTTTTATATTTTGTTATTTTTTTCTTACGGCATAATTTTACCTAATTTGCTAAGCATATACTTGTATAACAGTGGCAAGCTTTAACGACTAAATTTAGCACTTAACCGCACAAACAGTATGTGTGTAGTATTCAACATTTAGATTTTTCTACAAACATGTTTTTATATTTTGTCAAATACCTCAATTAACAGAACAAACGGTTTGTACAAACGTACAATTTTGACTTACAATTTAAGCCTACTAATTTCTCTAATAAAATATTGTATTGTTTCTGTATTGCTCGTATGCTAAAAGTATTTTATAAACTATTAACTTATTTTGGCTATTTTTATGTGCAGTTTTTTAAAGTTAGACAACATTTTTTTCTTTATATGCAGTAAAATAAATATGGAAACGCTGAAGTACACTGAGAGCGGCAGAGTCAAATTGCACTAACATTACTATAAAATACACATGTTTCTTTTTGCCTATTGATATATAGACATGGGTCTGGAAATTTTTCTAATTTTGAATTTTTTTCGGGTAAAAATTATATGAAAAAAATATCAATAAGAAAAAAAAAATTAAATCTATTGTAAAGTGTGGGATATGTTTTAGACATTATATTTCAACAGAAGTGGCTAAGTTTGTTCAAAAATTCTTGGTGCCGTCATTAAAAAAGAGATAGAAATCCGGATATTTTATTTGCATGAAATCAGAAGATTTGACATTATTGTTTCTTTATTTTACATATTTGTATAACGATTCTGTCGGTAATAAAAGTTTTAAAATTAATGTCTTAAACTTTTCTGGTTTCAAATTTTCCTTTTCTTAGGTTATTTTATTAAATATTATTTCTTGAAGCTTTCGCGAATACCGCCCCTAGTAAAATGTCAAAAATCCTAACAGATACTTTCTAGTTCTAAATTCATTTAAAATTGGTTACTTCAACTCAATATATTCCAAGGAATTATTACTTCAAGGAATTGAAAAAGATTTCACAAGTTTCAAAACGCTTCTAAATTTAATTACTGTGTTCATATTCGTTTTTGATGTGATGTAGCATTTTTTGTTTTATTTCATGCACATTGTGCATGATGTGCATAAAAATAATATAATATATTTTATTTTAGTTTCCTTAATTAGTGTAAATTTTGTTGGTTATAGTTAGAAAAAAGTTGTTTCCCTCTTATTAATTTATATAGATAACATCAGTGAATAATCTTCAATTGAAGAGAAACAGAGTAGAGAAAACGATGGAATATTCGTTCAAAAACCATAGAAGAAAGTAACTTCTTTTTTGAATTTGTTAAAATATTAATTATATTAAAGTCAAAAAATAAATTTCTTCAGAAGTTTTTACGATATAGCAATCTTATCCGCATCTTGTTTATTTTATTTAATAATGTTTTTAATTTTCGTTATTGTTTGCTGAGAACTTTTTCTTTTTTAATACGAGTAAGTTTTTTTTAAAGACACTTGAATAAAGAGTTTATTGTGCAGTTTTTACAATACAAGCAATTGAACGTAGTAAAATTTTCAGTTTATTGAGTGCTATTTACAGAAATTTTATAACACAATACAATCGCTTGTATTGTGAAAACAAAACACTCGTTTTTTCTTTGTGGTAAGTAATTTTATTTAAGAATCTTTATAAATCATACGTCATGTAGCATAAGATAATGATGTGATAACAACAATTATATTCATAGTGTTATATTTTTGTTGTTTCCAATTTTCGAACACTAGAGTGAAAAGTTCGAAAAAAGCCCAACCGACATTTTCAAAGAATATTTTGTGCATATTTTTTTATTTATATGTTATTTTTATATTATTTTTGCTTGATTCTAATTTTCGTTTTCTAGATCAAACAGCATTTAAGATTTTATTCTACTACGATGTTTTTCCGAAATACATGTACCCACTTGGCCCAACCGGCTTTTTCAATGCAAATTTTGGGCATATTTATTATATTATGAAGGCTTTGAACTCAAAAGCGACGGGTGATGAAAAAAGTTTCTTGTGATTTAATTGTATATTAAGTGTTTTGTCAAAGGTTATTTTTGTAATAGTGCGCAAAAGGGAAAAACAAATAACGTGAGGTAGTACTAAACAGTTCATCCGCAGCAGGCAAATCCGATAGGACTATAAGTTATGAGAAGGCACAACTCGATTGGGGGTTATTATTATGGATTGAGCCTTATCAATGGGGTTCCACTTCTTTGGATGACACTCCTTGCGACTGGATGTGTGTGCTGTTGTGGTTTAATTCGTCGATGTATTGCAGGACAGATATCCAAACGTTCCATTCTAAATATATTTTGACTTTTTACGTCAATTAAACTACAAGAAGAGCTGAAGTTACGAAATGTCAAAGCGGCGAGAAAAATGAGAGAAAACAGACAGGATCGTGTTTTTTTTTGTATACCAACCACTGTCGTCAACTCAGTCGTAGTTTGTTAGTGGGTAGAAAATATCATTGTTACAATAGCTTCAAACAACTCCAAACAGTTCTGCCATAATAACCAGTATATCGCAAAAATAAGATTACTTTATACTTTCACCAAAGCTTATTTGAAAGCATATTGATTACATGGGCAGAGTTGACAGAGCTGAGCAAAAAACATGGGGCTAAGCCGAACATCTTTTAATGGAAAAAGTGCTATTTTCTGATAATTTGGCATTGTATAGACCTGGAGGAAATAAGTAGCTGCTTATTATATCGTTCGCATGGCGGAAATATGGACAATTAAGCTTCAGAAGAGTGATTGCAATCGGATCACTAGAATCTTTTTAAAGAACCTCATATTTTCTAACATTTGATGGACAAGGACAACTAGTACAACACATAAAGGTCAAACTTGTTGCACCTATGCCATAAGAAGGCTAACTCTTTTTGAAACAAATTAAATGTCGCTTTATATCCTATGGAGTGCGTATCACACTTCAGCTAAAAACATAATCGTCTTTTCATTTGCGTCTTTATCTCTTTAGTTACAAATCCGTTTTTAAACGAAATTACGGAAGTGTAAGGGTAAACTATAGATTTTAAGAAAAAAAGTTAAGATTTCAAAGAAAATTTTCCGGCACTAATTGTAAATCAATAGAAATTGAAAAAAGGAAAGTTCAAAGAAAATAATTCTTTTGGTGATTTGTTAAGTGATTTGTTAAGTGTGAATATTTTGGAAAGAATTTAATAACACTGGTCTGAAAACTTCAAATTTCTTTGTCTTCTTTAAATGCTTTTTTTGGCGGGAATAAAATTTTCTTTTTTGAAAAAAAAAATAAATTATTCTTTCAAATGCATTTACATTTTTTAACAGAGATGAAAATTCATCATGTATTCAACTATGAGTGAGATTGAAATTTATATTTGACATATGTTTTCAGATATGAGACTTAAAAGAATAAATTCATTATTCATTGTAAATTACTTGAAAATATAAGTTGCTATTAAGAGTTCTCACTATACTATGCAGACGGACAGCAAAAAACAAAGTCGCCTCGCTTCAGACTAAGTAATTCATATCATTTTAAAAAATAAACTTGTACGCAAATTTAACAGTAAACATAAAATTTGGATTATCAGTTTAACAAACAGCTTATGGCATTTACTGTTTGAGAATGATATCATATAAATGTTGGCCATGACTATTTCTGAGGTGATTTATTCGGAAGGTTCAATTTTGGGCGACTCGTTCGAGCATAGCGACGGGTATCTAGCGAATAGCACGAGTAATGTTATCATCGAAAAAGTCTCCTATGCTTGACTATGCTTGATAACATTATTCCTGAAGACCTGAAACCTTACATAACTCCAGAGAAAATATTCCATCATCCAACAGCCCATAAACTATACCATACCGTTATTTTTAATGGATGTAATGGTAGTTCTTGGTACTCTTCGGGTTGCTCATCAGTCCAAATGAAGCAATTTTTCTTATAAGCTTATTCATTGAGCCAGATATCTACTTCATCACTAAAGCATTTCCAGTGCCCCTTCACAACAATTTGACGCTGTTGTGGGCGAGTCTTTCCATGAAGACTTGGAATAAATTAAGCTTTTTATACTTACTTTGATTACGAGTCGTACTCAAAAATTCAAGTACGAATAACACTAAAACGTACTCACAACAATCCTAAATGGGATAACTTTCGAAAATTATTCACGGAATTTCTTAAAGTAAGTATAAAATTCTTAAACCAAGTACAAACAAGATTAAACTTTTCGTTAGTACTGCCACTCTGAGAGTAAAATTTAAAATTGAGCGTTTTAATCTCATATAACTTATTCAAATTTGATAGGGGCTACACCACACAAGTATGATTGGCTTGTTGTGTGTAGAAACAAGAAAAACAACAGAACAAACAAAAAAACATTATTTTCATGTTTAAATCTTAATCAATTTTATTTTTTAAACTTTAAAAAGCAAAATTGTCTTGCCTTCAATTTCTCACTTCTCATTTAGTTTATATTCTTAGCTAAATATGTACATTAAGTTTTTAAAGTAAAAATGGTGTTTTATAATTGGAACTTTTTAAGGTGTGAAACGGCTAAGTATCAATCGTATTAATATTCTTCTTCTAATTTCACTTTTGATTTATTTCAATTACGAATTCGGGATTAAATCAACTTTATAATTCTTGAATCAAGCGCATTTTGAGATTGATTAAATCTCAGTTTTATTTATATCAATCTCATTTTCGGATTATTAAGAGTACGACTTCGGGATTGAATATGGATAAGTTTAGTATTCCGCGATTGAATAATCCGTACTTGAATCAATCTTTCTGTACTTAATTCTAGAAAATTCGTACTCACCGTACTATTGATACCGCTTCGGATTGGTTTGAGCAGGGATGGATTGATTTTTCTTTTGAGTGTATTAATGCTTAATTCTTTACATGGTTTTAAAAATTTTTAAAAAAAGATGGACCATTTCCGATATTTGAACATAAAAACAAAGTTAAAAAATTTAATACAATTTCTATTAATGAAAAGTGAAGAGGAACTAAAAAAAATAAGTGCTTATTATTTTCTATCAAACTTATGAAATTTAAAACAAAAAGGTAAAACTACAATATTATTCAAATGAAAAGGTCATAATTCTAGAAGAGGTCAGGAATAAGTAAGTAAGTAAGTAAGTAATATATAAAAACGAATTAATATACTATGCATCGGATTACAACTCCACAATTCCAAAATTGTATTTTAAATCACTTAAAAAACAATCTGCCAGACATACTAATTTATTAATGAATTGTCATTAAAAAATATGCATATTTTTAATTAATCAAAAAAATTGCAATAGTGGAATTGTTACACTTTGGTATGGACCTCCACATATATCCTTTCAAAAAGGTTTAAGACTCAAGAAGAAACTAGAGGTAGTTTACCGTTCATAAAAGGAGGATATTAATGCAGACCCGTGTTATTTGTAATGCATTTAACATCCCCAAAAAATTTAACTTTAAACGTAGCAGTTGGTAAGGAAGAAATTAAAAATTACGCTTAGCAACTCGCTGGCGGTAGATATGAATTTTATACGGTGAATTTCCATTTTGAGGCAATGAATTGCTGTAGTCAAATCGTATTAAAACTGGTGAGTGTAACGATAAGGTTACCACACTGGATTTTTTGTTTAAACAGTTATTCATTAATATTCCTTCGTTGTACTAGAGGAATGCCATGGCTCTTTCAATCTTTTTTTTTTATGAAATTTCATTAAGACATCGCTCGCTTACAATTCTGCATCTTTGTATTTCTGATTTCGTAGCGCATACATCTGCACTTATTTTTAAAAATGTACCACTATTTTTAGATATATCGCATACTAAATTATAAGCCGATACAACTCAATATTTATTTAAACCGTTTTATTTTTTGTAAATTTGATTAAAAAATTGCAATCATGTTTTTAAAGTCAGTTTTCTGCCTCCTTTTTGAATTTTAAGTTGTGCCTGTTTATGATTAAGTGTGCGATATGTTTATACATTTTATAGACACATATGCAATAGATAAAATATACAACTATTTTTAATATAGTTTTATAGATAAATTTGTTATTGATTAAAATATTCAACTATCTTATAAATTTTTGATATATAATTATACGGTGTTTTTTTTAGCTGCATGAGAACTTTAAATGATAACACAAGACAGAAGTATTGTTGGGATGAATTTTTTTTTATTATAATCTGGTAGACAATTTCATGGCATTTATTTTTTATGTATGATTCCGGAATCATTCCGCCGCGGCTACGAGTAAAATTGTCCATTCGTTCTGACCATATTGCCTCAATGGTGGCTAAAATATTGGCTTCCAATGCTTTAAGAGTTGCTGGCTTGCGCTGTATGGCAAGCCGCATCGCGTCTTGTTAAAACCAAATTTCGTTGATGTTTAGTTGAATAATTTTTAGAAGCATTCACCGTAATGGCAGCTCTTTGCTTGTTTCAAGAGTACATGTAAGCCACACCCGACACTTAATTTTATTGGATGTCATGGTGATTCGTTAACGGCTGGAGGATTATCTTTGCTTCAAATGCAGCAATTGACATGGCCATTTAACCAGAAATGAGCTTCGTAAAATGAACGAAGTGCTATATGAACTTCGCAAGCGGATTTTTTTTCAAAGAAAATTTCCAAAACTTGGAAGCGTTGTTCCAGCGTTAAGCGATTTCTGATGACTTCCCACACCTTACTGAACAGAAATGTTGAACTTCTCAGCTATCCAACTGTAGTTATCGATATTGAAAGTTCTCATGCCGCTAAAAAAAACACACGATATATAAAACCACAAAATGGTTTTTTTAACAAAAAAGAAAATTTTTTTATTGAACTTTTGAAACAAACTAATTCAAATATTTCCATTTAACAAGTTTAAAATTTTGTTATAAATAATGAGTTGTGCATATGTATGTTTGTGTATATAAAACAAAGTAAAAGTAAACAGCATATTTTTAAAAAAGCACTGTATGCATGTTTAAACATGCCAAAAATAGGATAAAACATTTTCACAATTTTAGTTACTAACATCAAGTACCAGCATTAATATACATATGAGCTTTACTAACTTAGTTCTATAAACAATTTTTAATTGAAATTTAGATGAATTTCTGAGGTTAAAAAATAACAAAAAACTTTTTACGAAACTCAAACAAATTAGACTACATACTAACTTTTTAAATACACACTCAAGATAAAAAAGAGTTTTTTTTAATAATTGGTAACTTAAAAATATATACATACATATATTTTAAGGAACGATGTACATACTTTATAAAATTAGTTTGGTATTTCTTTTAAGTAAGTTTTTTATGTAAAGCAATTTTTCAGATATTCAATTAAATTTTGTGGAAAGTTTTAGAAATCTCTTGTAATATTAATATTGTTAAACAATAGTAGTTTGTTGTCAATAAAAAGTTATATGAAGATAATATGCCAAGCATTTCTCTTAGTCAAAACAAAAAGCACCGTTAAGCTCAGTAATTTATCTAGTGTTCTGGATAATCTTGGATTAACATAAGCTCGATCTAAAATGTTTTTTGAAATATTCTAAATTGTGCCCAAAAATAATTTGTAGAGGACACGCTTCTATTATCTAAAAAACACTTCACATTTATGTTCAAAATATAGCGAGACATGCTTAACATGTTCATTTATTGTTTTAGAAATGAACAAAAAAAATTATTTTATCGAAACTACATGAGTGTAAAGTAACTAACATAAAGCAGCACCCATCACTAAAACTCGTTCATGTTAGTTGTTGTTGTTTGTTTTTGCTTGTAACTCTTATTAAGTGAGTGTGAATATTATTTCGCAGTGAGTGCAGTCACTTTAACGGACAATTTTGTACATATTGCCTGTAATAAGGTAATAAGTCACATACAGATTACAATCGTTGGCCCCTCAATAGACATGCAGCCACAAAAAGAAGGACAGAAAAACATACAACAGCAGTTAAAATCAAAGCATACAGACAAGCAAAAACATGCAAGAACTGGCAGCAACATAAAGGAGTTTGTAGTAGTTGTTGATTTCTTAAAAAAAAACAGCAATTCAATAGTTGTTTAACTGTTGACTGATTTTTCTGTATGTTTTTTCACCATTTTCAATTTACTGTTTTTTCTGTGTGTGTCTGACTGGATAAAGATATGTGTATGTATGTATGTCCATGTGAAGTAATTGTTAAAATTGTTGTTAAATACGAGCATAAGTATGTACACATGCACTACACACATACGCGCATGCCTTGCATATTAACAATATATATTTGCACAGATACACTTGTATTTTAAACAATTTTATGCAATAGTTGCAATTTGTATTGCATGTTTTCAGGCGTTAAACGTATAAAATACCATTATTCTTGACAACAAAAACAACAACAGAGGAAATAATAAAATTTTCAATTGAAATATATGAACCTTTATAGTAATTACAGCAATAACAACTCTACTGGTGCCACATATTACAGTCAAAGCTATAGTTACACCGACGACGGCGACGACGGCGACGACAGCATCAAATACTCAGACACTTGCAACAAGAACAAGATGCACCGTATACCCAGTCGGCATTTTTTTTGAAGTTATTGGTCATATTAGAGTTTTTTTGACTGCTTTGCGCGATTAAAATATTCATCTATGCTCTCGTTTTTGAGTCGAAAATTACTGTTTATTCGGGTGACTCGGGAAATCCGCGACTCTACTGAAAGAGTGTTTTATGACTCGAGTTTCTGATCAATTAAGACCCCATTTTGTTAACAGTTTGTGCTAGTACTATGACATTTCTTTTTTTTTAAATTTTTATATAACATCACTCACAAATCAAATTCAGATTTATATTATTTTTATTCCTTACAGCACGAGCCTACTGACATTAATAAGCATAAATAAACAAAACTCGCTTCAAAATCTGTTAAAAAAAAATTGTCCCTTTATAAATAGTAACAACACCAGAAGAAACATTTTTCATCGTGCTCTGTTCAACGTTTCACGTGAAATGCTGTCAAAACTCATATGAAAAAACTTGTGCGGAGTTTCTATGAAATTATGTTGATAGAGTTGTACTCTGTTCAATTTGTGAAAAAGTTACGAAATGTTCACAGAAAAAATTATTAAATTTCTCCAATCACCAAATTAATTCCAAATTCATAATATCAAGCAAACAAGTCGTTGATTTTGCACCTATTACCAAAATGATTATATTGATTACTAAAAAGTGTAAGAATTTTGAAAAAATATTTTCAATAAATGATATTTTTAATTCTAATTAAAAAAATGATCAACAACCTTTGCCATTTCAAGCAATGTATTAATTTATTTAAATAAATATTGACAATTCCTAACAACAATTCTACATGTTTAAATTATTTTATTTTAAACGAAAAAAGCCAATTAAGATTTTTTGTTATTTAATTAAAATTTTAATTGAAAATTTATTTCAAAACAACTAAAATGTGAATTAAATCAAAATTAAATTTTTAATTTTCTTTCAACTAAAAATATAATTGATTCAATTATCACATTAATTAAATTTAAATACTTTTTAAACCATTTTTTAATTGATAAAACACTTTTTTCTCTGTTTCTGGCAACATTTTACAACTGCGAAATAATAAAGGCTGCACTTATTTCACATGAAATTTTAAGCAAATAAAAAAAATTTTCAAACTTAATATTAAATGAGAAGGGAAAAACGTAAATAACACATCCGGTAACAGTTTATCATCCATATTTACTTTCATTGTTATTAAATTTTTTATTTAAAAAATACTTTTTAGTAAAATACATGTGGGTTTTGTTTACACACGCAAAACAATGTCGCATACCTTAAAAGATTAAGAACGTAAAATTCTGCGAGATAGGTAACATTGATACATGTCCAATTTTTCGTATGAAATAATAGATGTTGCTGATTTTTTACAAATTGGAACAGAGAACTAGGCTTTAGGCTGCGCTAAATATGACTGCAAAATAATGCTTAACAGTCACATTTCGATCATCTGCATGATTTATTTATGATTGCGCACATGCTGTACATTTCGGGAGATTTTTTTTAGTGAGTCCCTTTATATGCCTTTCTGGGAACCATTTTCGAGTTTTGGTTTATGTGCAAAACTAATTAATCAGTTTTTGATCATCTAAGGTAGTCTTAAAAGACTCAGCTTGGTGATTCAATTATCCACGTGCTGACTGGGTACAAGATAATTGTTGTTGTGTTTGTATTGTTTAAATAGTAAAAACAAAAATATTTTTTTGTATCACTTGCAAACAAATATACACTCGAAAAACGTTTTGGTAAAATATTATATATTTTGCACCTTTTTATAAATTTTAGTTACATTTCAAGCAAAAGTGTTATCTTCTTATTATCTGCAGCTTAAAAGTTCATTAAAACACTATTTTTTTACCAGATACAGTAAACTATAAATCCAGTCTGAATATGTTTTAAACTAGTAATCTATAATTAAGTTTTTTTCATTAGTGTATTACATATACATACATGTTTTTACTTTATGTGGTAAACTAAATGGCATGACTTGAGCTAAGAGCCATCTCACATGTTGTGTACTTTATACGGGAAATCGACAGCCAAGACCATACGAATCTGTCAACAACTTCAGCAACAACCACAGATATCACGATCAGATACTTGAACATCACAATGGCTTGTTTGTTATTAATTGAAATGAAAGAGTAGAAAATGTTTTTATAATTAAATAATGTAAATGCCTCTTCAGTTTTTGCAAAAAAATACTTACGTTGAAATTAATAAATAGCTTAAATATGTTTAAAGTATTAAAACATGAAATAAAATTATTAAATACTTACGATGTATTTATACTCTTGTGGCGTATGATTAATATTAATTAAAGTAGATAAAGTGAAAGCTAAATTATTTTTCTTTTTGATATTAATACTATTTTGTATTAAAGTTTTATGACTTATGAATATTGATAATTATTAAACCGATATCAAAGGGAGGAAACCATTTCTTACATAAAACATTCTTAATAAAAGTTTTTATTGTTTTTTTTTTAGCACTTACTGCATTTTTAATTGGTATTTTGATATGGTTTACTTAACTTTGGAAAGTTTTCATTTTTTTTTTTTTGCTTTTTCAAACTATTATCTTTTATAATTTTCTTGGGATGACAAAAAGTTTTCCATTTTGTCCTATTCGTACACATACATATAGAATAAACAAGTTGTCATTTATTCGAAAGGAAAAGAAAAGGGTGATTTAAAAAAAATTAAATGCATTTTTTAAACTTAAAGAAGAAATTATTTAGGTTATAATATGTATGTGTATGTTCATTTTACTTCTTTAGGGAGCAAAGGGCCGAAACAACTTGATTCCAATGAGCTCGATGATTAGCGCGACGGATGGCTTGCGGAGAGTATGTACAAGCCAACCCCATTGAGTCTTCTTATTTCCATCTCAATTGGTTGCTGGTTTGTGTTTGATCAGAGTTGGGAATTTGATATTAAGTAGGGCATGTAAATGCTTAAGACTCTACGGAGGTATTTGTTAGTAAACACTTAAAGAGACTGCGCAACAACCGGTGCCATATTCCACGTACTGTAAAGTAAATTTAACCTTGGAATTTCAAATTTTAATTTTGGTGCGTCTTAGTATGTTACGCGATTTCCAAACAGGTGTAAGTTGGGCAAATGCATTACGTGCCTTATTGATGCGACTAGATACATCTGCTGATGAACTACCGGATTTATCGAGTATACTTTCTAGATAGCAGAGGGACTCCAATCATCAAGTTTCTTGCTGTGTATAAGGAATTTTCGCGCTGCATTAGAGTTGTTGTTGAGTTTTGGGGACGTTAACCTCCAACTAGCTCTGCGGTTCCGCTAACAAGATCAAGCTTTTACTGCATGTCGGATAAAGAATGACTTAGTAAGAATATAACAGTTGCAGCTTTTTATGGCATTGATTAATTATTTAAAAATGTTGTATTTAAAAAATTCAATTATTTTAAAAAGGTTAATATAGAAATAAACAAGATAAAATAAAATACAAAACTTTAAAATACATTAAACTTTTATAAAAATATTTTATTTAAACTTTCGGATTGTGCTAAATATACCAGATTTTTAATGGATTTAACGGATTATTTGGCTCATTCTTTCTTGCAGAAATCCATTTCAATCACAAGTACTTTAAATTGTTAATAAGAACATTTACTTGAATTCTTCATATTTAACACTAACATATTTAATTCTGAAATAAATAATTAAGTATTGTAATTTTTATTTTCTCACATTTCCCTAAATCTTATGAACGATCACATTTTAAAAGAAATATTTATTAGAATTTTGGTTATTTTATTGAACTGTTTATGGGTTTTTATCCAAATTGTTAGTATTTTAATCAGGCTAAAGTTCATTAAATTTAATTTTCAGTAAATTATTTTTATGAAGAAAGGAACAATATGAAATGAAATAAAATTTATAGATAATTTTTCATTCTTGACTGACGCTGGAATTGAAACACGTTCACGGACAGGTTGATCTGACATTGGGGTGGATCTTGCCCATATAAATGCTGTCCCTAAAAGTTCTTTAAGACGAAAGATATTCAACTGGATATAATTATCAAACATGTCTGTGTAATTACTGCGGTATATGGCATCAGGTGGTTGGGTTTGACCGACCATACTTTTTTACTTGTTTATCCTAAACAAATATGTTTACCTTGTTAAATGTTTTGGATTTTTTTGAGAATATTTTCAAGTTTTAATGCATTTTTAATGAGCTTAAAAACTTTTTTTTAGCATATTTCCAGTTTTAAGGCTTTTTTTTAAACTAAAGTAAATTTGTCACGGGTGTGATACGCTGTTGTTATGTCTGCGACACTTGTGGAATAATGATGGTAAACACCAAAATATCTTGATAATCATTTTCTTGCTATAATCAACGTAAAGTGTTTTTGGGTCCAGTCTTTTACTTGCAGTGGCAATACTTATTATTATCTTCCAAAGTGACTTTATATAAATAGTTACATACAAAAATCTCTAAAAAAAAAGTATATTTGAGAACAACACAAATACCGAAAAGAATTTTGTGAATAATTCATTCCTTCATTTTACTAACATTTTTGAATTTTACTTAAAATTTGATTTTGCTTTCTGTTACGGGTCTGTAGATAAGTCTTAATAAAAGCAAAACAATTACAAAAAGCCTTCTTGCACCTTTTCTTGCTCCGTACGTTAGATCTGATTAGAAATGTTTTTTTAACCAAAATTTCATTGTGTGTAATAAACAAAACCATATGAAACAATTATTTTTGTAGGAAATGGGAATACAACAATATTCAACAGTATGGAAATAATGATAATTGGAGTGTATGAAAGTGCCAACAAGCACAATAATACAAACGTCTACTATCAAACAGCTGAGTTTTTTAAGCCGGATATAAAGTACACAAGTGAACAAGACACTTGATTTCTTTTTTTGAATTTGAGTAACGGGAAACATTCATTGCTGTTAGTTTCCGTTTTGCTGTAGTATATTAACATCCATATATGTATGTATGTATATGTGATTTTAAATATGCCCAGCAGTTCTTAAAATAGAATAACACAATCTATAAAAGCAAAATATTATATTGGTTTGTTGCCAAAATTATTTATGAAGTTGGTTGCTGCATAGTGCTACACCCATGTTAACTTCTTAACGAATTCCTTTGTACAAAACTTGTTGCATGAACCGCCGGGTATGAAGTTGTGCAAGTACATTTTGTATGTGCTTGTAGGTGTAAGAGAAAATTATAAAAAGATTATAAGTAACAGCGCCAACAAGTGCTTAACAATATGAATTGGTTGGTATTGTTCTCTGCTTCTTTCATTTATACACATTTCCTTTATTTGATTTTTAAGGTTGCATACACAGAAAGAAAATACTAGTACTAGATTTATGTTTTTCACTTATTTTTAGCACGAGTCGAACTTAAAAATTTAAGTACGAATTACACCAAAAATGATCTAAAACAATACAAAATGGGATAACTTTCAAAACCCATTGAATTCAAAACGGGATAACTTTCAAGAACCATTGCATTCTATATGCGTCCATACGCGTGTGTTTGTAAAAGGTGGTTGTAAAATCAACAACAACAATACAAAAGTAGGTAAATAACGACTTGCTTATTTTGTGTAGATAGAAGAACTCCGCGACCTCGGCAAATGTTCGATGACGCTGAGGCATAATTGAGGTTTTATGCCGTTATTGTGCCGAAATATCTCATCTTTTAGCTCTTGAATTTTTGCTGGCATATCGACGTACACCTTTTCTTTCAAATAACCACAAAGAAAGAAGTCCAACGGTGTCAAATCACATGATCTTGGCGGACAATTAACATCGCCACGGCGTGAGACAGCACGGCCATTAAATTTGTAGTGCAAAAGAGCCATTATTTCGTTAGCTGTGTGGCAAGTGGCACCGCTCTGTTGAAACCACATATAGTTCACATTCATATCTTCTAATTTGGGCCATAAAAAGTTCGTTATCATCTCACGATAGCAAACACCATTCACAGTAACTGCCTGACCGGACACATTTTGGAAAACATACGGCCCGATGATGCCGCCAGCCCATAAACCGCACCAAACAGTCACTCTTTGTGGGTGCATTGGTTTTTCGACAATCACTCTTGGATTATCATTCGCCCAAATGCGGAAATTCTGCTTAATGACGAATCCACTGAGGTGAAAATGTGCCTCATCACTGAAGATGATTTTCACGATATGCATTTTGATTTGAACGCCCATTTTCATAATAAGCCTAAATAACTTTAACGCGTTGCTCGATTGTGTTTTTGATTGAGAAAAAACTTGACGTTTCGGTGTGGTTCCCATTCAACAATTTAACCACCCGTTACATCAAATTGTCAAAGCAGAATGATTACGAAAACCATATCGGACATGCTGGTGCAGTCTCTTGATTGCTAGTTTTTCTATAAAGAAATATGTGTAACGGGTAAGTAAAAATAGTAATAGTCTCTCTCTCTCCCTCTCTCTGGTTTTCTGGGGTAAGTGGTTTTGGTTAGAATCAATCTAACGTTCGGCTTATTTTAATTCTTGTATCAATCTCAGTTACAGATAAATTATTATATCATTTTTACTAAAGGTATTCCCTTTTTCGGATTATCATAAGTACGGGGCACTTAAATAATCCGTACTTGAATCAAGGATTCTGTACTTGGTTTATGGATATCCATTCTTACCGTACTGTTGCCACCGCTTCGGCTTGAATTATGTACGGCTGTATTGCTGTTTCTTTTCAGTGTATGTGTGTGTTTAACTAAGAGTATAAATGTCAGTGCATTTGAAAACTTTATTCAACACACATGATAAGTACATATACCTATATAAACACATAAGTATAATAAGGCTCTAATTATACCTTTTTAGATTTTGTATTATGCGAATATTAAAATGAACTTGAGATTTTTATGGTTACTGTAGTGGTTTAAGATACATTTTTTTTTACATAATATAACTCTATTAAATTAATTCAAAACTTATTTCAATGTATGTTTATAATGTTCTTTTCAAGTACACTTTAACGAATTTTATCCATCATTAAATTTTACTTAAAATTGTTATTGTTATTCTGTAACAAATTTCCTTTATTAGCATTTTGAAAAATTTTACTTGTCGATAATCGTATATCCCTGCTAATGTTTTCTTTGTTAAGTTTTCCAAAGAGAAACAGATAGAAAGACACAGAGAGAGAGAGAGAGAGAGAGAGAGAGAGCGAGCAAGGAATGTTATAAAAGCCATACACCACAAATTGGCATTTAAATCTTCTTTTAAACGTTTTCTCTTTATCAAATTTAATCTACCTGTTAACAGACATATTTAATAGGGTCTTATTTCCCCTTAAGAAATGTTTTAAAGCAGATGTTTGTTTAAAGGATTATAGGTTTGTTTAAAGACAATATACCAAAGTTAAAGTCAATAAATTAAGTAGATTTGGTTAAAGTAAAAATAACTGCGAACTTTGTAAAATTAATGGCAAATTATTAAGCAGATAAGCCACAAAACAAAACAATTTTAATAAGGGCTTACTCAAGAATTCTTATGCATTAAAAATGAAATGGTGTTATTTATTTAGTATGTCGCATAGGCATTAAATGCTTGTCAATAATCGTCCATTCGTTAAACATATCAATATTACATAGAAAAAATAGATTATCTAAAATTTTTTTGTATTTTGTATTATTTAGATTTAATTATAAGTTTGGGAAGAAGCAGTTTTATAAATCTGCTTAAAATTTTAACTCACTTTTGTTGGAACAGCTTAAATATTTCATATTAAGTTAGGTAAGATAGAAATGTCATTGAGGGCTGAAGTGACACATTTAGTCCCAGTTATCAGTTAAGATACTATGTAATTCCGCTAAACAGAACTCCCACCGTTGAACTAATGAAGTTCAAAATGCACTCCAGTTTAATGCCAGCGATATCGTGCAATCCCTCAAATGTGGCTGTCTTCTCGCCAATGCATGACAAATACAAAGTAAAAGTTCCACGTTTTCAACTCGATTTTTGTCATCGCATCTGCGGCAGTAATCATGGTATCTGCCTCCCAGACGCTTTACATGCATTTCTACATTATACAGATACCAAAATTGACTCATCCTTATTAGTCATCGATAGTATAGACATGGTACGCCAACATTTATGAGGGGCCAGTGTTGCCTAGTTTTCCTATAATAACTGAAATATCAATAGTCAATAGTTCGAAACATTAATAGTCAATCACAGATGCTTGATTTTACAATATAAATAATGTAACCCAAAGCCGCTTGTTTCGAGTCTAACAAGCTCATCCGCCCACATATTTCCCAATATATCACTGTGACCTGGGACCCATATAATCCTGATGGCAAGGTATTCTGCAATCTCATTCAGAGTTGAACGACAGACAAGGGCTGTTCTCGTTTTTTTAGGAGAAGAAGACCTTGGCCATGGCGGCGCTGCAGCTATCACTTGAGATTAAGCTTCTTGGATTATACTCCTAAGCCTTCTCCTTCCTGTAATTTGGAAATATCCGTCTGGATATCGTCGCCTCGTCTTCTTCCCGCAACAGCATTTCTCCACGTATTCCGGCTTAGTACTAGAGTATTTGCAAGTAAATCTTAAAAGTCTTTCATTTCAAATATTTAGGAATTACGATAAGTTTGAATACTTTCTAATTAACTTCTGTTTCTTTTAACTAATCGTTTCAAATTTATGTGTCTTCCTTTTTTTCTCCCCAATGAAAGTATAATGTATTAAAGTTATTTAGTAATTCAATAGATAATTTATTTAAACAACTCTTGTATTGTCAAATGTGTTTCAATATAAAATAGATTTCATTAGCTATTAAGTGATTTCTGCCCTCGTTCCCAACGGGAAAATGTATTCCATATAAAAGTGTTTGAAAATAAGAATATAAAATACTACTCGAATATTCAACTTCAAGATAACGACAAATGTTATTTTAATAGAATTTTCATCGTGCTTTTTCCCCATTCCTGATGTAGTACATTTTTATTTGTGAAAAAATTCTTCTGATTTTTTTTCATTTTTTATTTAAGGCCCTCTAACAATACGACACATGAGTATTGTAGTGAAAATAACGAAGTACGAAGTAGTTGCTACATTCCCCTCAACTCAACTAGAATGCATAGAAGAGGAAGTATATTAGACGACTCAACATTTCGACATAACTTACATGTATGGGTTAAAAGGAATGTGTGCATGTATTAAATACAGAAGTTGGGTAAAGAACTGAACTACTCCCTTTGGAAAACTTTATATGTACGTATGTATGAATATGCTTCAGTTAGCTACCTTAACAATTGTTCGAAATACTAGAAAAAATACAAAATGTATTCGAACTTGATGTAAAGTTTATTTCCCTTAGCGTCTGAGGCTGCACTGTCAGCGATTTTCCTTGAAAATTTAGTTTGTTTTTATACTTGTTTTCTATTTTTTGTAGCAAAATTTTAAAACGTTAAAAAAATTACTGATATTTTATTAGGATTTCAGATGTTAAGCCTTGGTGTGCATTTTAATGCCGTTCGAAATTCCCTTGAATTTTACTCTTGTAGCAGGCAGAGCATTGAAATAGTAGAAACATTTTGGAAGCAGATCTTGCACTCTTTTTGTTATGTTTGCCTTAACCAAGCTGGGAAAAAAAGAATGAAAATAGGAACGCAAAACTCAGCAAACATTGCAGACATGCATACGTACATACCTTAGCAAAATCGAATCGAATAGAGTCAATTTTACAATCAGTAAAATATTGGTTTAATACATGAGTATATAATGTTGTTGTGTGTGTATGTGTGTTTGCTTTTCTATACGAAAGTGCTACCAGCCAATTTAAAATTGGTAATATTGATTTATTACCATTAACAGAGTGTGAGGCAAGGCAAGTCTTAGACTTTTGGTATTTCTTTCTTTTAAACGGCTTTAGGAAACCAACATTATTCTTTTTCGTAAATTTTTTTTAAAAAAGAGGCATGTTTGTGCCAACTCTTTTACAATCCTACATTTTTTTACACAGAATCTAAATATAATTTGAATTTAATAACATTTAAATAATAAGTATCTCAAAACTCAAAAAACATGAACATTGTGCATACGTGTATGTTTGATTTTTAGAAGAATAATACTTTGCTTTATAAACAAAAATTTTACATAATTGTAGCGAAGAACAAATTTCGTTTTACTTTTTGTTATACATATTTTATTTTTATCCTAAATTTAAGTTCATGTTTTCTTAGAAGTTTAAAACTTCCAGGTGATTTATATGGAGATGAGATCATTTTCTGTTTCTATTGACTTTAGTCTGATTCGTTCCCCAATCAACCCCTTCCATCTCTTGGCAACAATAATATTTTTTTTTTGTTCGTACATGCCAGTAGAATATTTATTTTTGTTTCAAACTCGAGTTATAGTAATAATAAGGTGAAATCAATGATTTGCATACTCACAAAGCAAAAAATCGTAAAAAAAATATTTTATGACTTTCACCAATAAGTTGAATTAAACAAAAAAAAAAAAAAAAAGGAAATAAAAAAATAATAAAACAACGAAGAAGAAGATTATTGGCTTAGAACATAAAAAATGTTTACTCAAGGGGTTTTTGAGTAATTTTAATATTATGAGATAATAAAATATAAAGGCGTGTTTTTGCGAAAGACTTACTACAGCATTTCTACGATACCAATGAAAAATTAACAGTAAAATAAAAAAAAAGTACTAGATATAATAACAACGAAAAGGTATAACGAAAAGTGAAATATTTTTTATAAAATTTGAAAAAAAATTATTAATGACTTTATAAAAAATAAAAAAAAAAATCATAGAACTTCTTATATATTATTTCGTAAAAAAAATCAGTGGGCACTAACAACATTTTAGCTTTTAATGAGTGTTGTAGACTGGGTACTCTTTCACCCATTAACATTTATAACTGACACACCATTTTTAATTCAATGTTTTTTTTTATAAATAATAAGGAATTTCTTTGCCGCTTTCACCCACGCAAAGTTAACTTGGCAAAGCTTGTCTTTGCTGGACAGAAGGGAAGGAAAGCTATTTGAAGATTATTTACTTATACATAAACATAAATTTTGTGCTGCAAAACTATGATTACCTAATGACAGGTATATGAATGTATATCAATAACACAACGCATTGATCTATTAGATTTGAAGTGATTACTTGATGTAGGGCCAATATAAAAGCTTATAAATTTTAATTTTGGTTCAACTGTTATAATGATTTTTTAAGTAGTTGTTTATTGGATATTTCATGGACTTTCATTTAATTATGCGTTTTTTAAAAGTTATTGAATTTCGAATAGTTTGTACGTGACAAGGTAAAGAGTTCCAAAGTCGGGTAGCGTAAATTAAAAAGTAATATTCAGATTTCGGGGTATTATGTTGAAATATTGCAAGTCTTTGAAAACATATCGTGTTATTGCATTGAAAATAACTTTGAAGTTGATATGTTGGTTATTTAAAGTAAACGGAGGTATAGGGGCAACTGAAATTAATCTCTTCCGGATGATAAATTTTTTTTATTAATCAGTTAGTATTTAGTCCATTGACGGATGCCTTCAGAATTGCACGCTGTAAAGTTTTACGCTGCACCCATTTAATAATTTTGAATTACAACTGATGTAGATCTGGACGCCATCTGCAAACATTCTAACTTAGGAAAAATGGAGTTAATCAGGTATATCTTCTGCATAGAGCGTGTAGAGAAGTGGCCCAATTATTAACCCTTTATTAACAGCTCCTTTTACTGCAAAGAAATTGGAAATTAATGTAAAAGTGTAGGCATATCGTGATCTGTATTGTAAATAGGAAAGTAATAAACGCCAAAAACTTAAAAACATTTTATAACTTACACCCAAATATTCTATATATTGTAATAACATAAAAAGCTTCGTAATGATCTTACTCTCCTGAAAAATTATTTTATTATGATCGATTTCTTTCCTTAAGTCCTCTGAGACATCAACTAATGCAGTAAAACAACGATGGTTGTCGATCTGTGGGTCGGTTTAAATTATTTAAGAACGAAAGCATTTGCTGGTGAAGAAGATTTTCAAACGCTTCCCTATTTCTATAGGGATGTAATCGGAATTTGTGTAAAGTAACTATATAATTGTACTTGTTTTCCATCTTTAAATACCTAAATTTGAAAAAACATTGTCTTCAATATTTCCTTCACATCATATACATACGTGCCGAAATTTTTCTAATATTAACAATGATATACATACATATGGCGTTGGAAGAAACAAGTCAGTCTGGTAGTGTCTTCAAACTTATAGAACTGTTTTGAATATAGCTTGAGTAAGTATGTAAGTAACATATTGATGGAAAACATGTATAACGAAAAGGTAACCAATATCAAATTGACTTAAGAGAGGCCATTTGAAAATTTCTATAAAAAATGTTTATAGAAATTTAATAAAACATGTAAGAGTGCAATATTCGACTTTGCTGGATCTTGTATACCCTTCACCATGGAGCTATTAAAACAGAAAGTTATATAAATAACGTTCTGTAGATATAAATAAAACTTTTTTGTGCCACGCCTACTTCTACAATGCCGAGAACATTTTGGCGGATGTTGTGTATTGATCATCAAGATACTTGTACATAATTTGCAAACTTTCGCTTTTGCCGTTCTCCAGATAAACAGATGTACAGAAAATAACAACCAACCACAAGGGACTTATGGGTATCTCCTATCTCAGGCATTTATGGACCGACCTGTAGTGCGATTCACTAACTTTTTTTACGATAATCGTATCGTTAAATTAAGTATAACGAAAATTTATCGAATATGCTATTCAGTAACATTTTAATCGATATTCGCTGTCGATTAAAGTAAGCATTTTTTTGATTATTTTAACGACAATAATTAACGTTGTTTTTATTTAATCGATAAAGTGTACTTTATGTTTAAAGTGGCTAAGGCCCGACTTCTTACATACATACTACATATGTACATATGATATGTTATGAACAAAAACAAAATTCGAAATTAAAAATGTACAAAAAAGCAAATTATGAATAAAAACAAAATTCTAAATGTAAAATTTACAAAATAAAATATAAAAACAGTAAATTAAGCACAATTTCATTTGTGTTTTCTTAATTCTCTTTTGTGCTTCTCGTTTATTTTATCATTTTGTAGGCAGAGATGTTACAAAAACTACAGCTGTTTTTTTCAATCGTTAAAAATAAATTACAGAATCACATTATCGTTACTGCAAGCGAATGTGTATGTCGACAAAAATTACGATTGTCGGATCGTTAAAAGTTAGTGAATCGCACCACTGGCTAAATTTAAATAGAAAGCTTTAACGGAGTATATGTGAATTAAATGTGTAACAACATAGTCCCCATTATTTCTCAAGCCTTCGGAAACCCGTTTCAACATACACACGGACAGACGGACAGTCGGACCTGTTGAAATAAAATTCGCTACTAATGAGAGCGCAGAATATATACAATTTATAAGGTCTAAGATCAATATTGTAGAAACAAAAACAACCGAAATTCTACACTTGTTACACCCTTTTACCTTCGGTGAAGGGCATAAATTAACAAAATTTAAATCGACTTTCGAAATAGCAGTGCCGATTAAAGCTGCAAATGTTTGCTTGCATACATAAATTCTCGTTTATCTTAAAATATTTGAACTTAGTTTGGATATTTATTTTGTTACAAGCTCAATAATTAATAATCTGACTATTTTTTCTTTAAAATTTTTATTTAGTTATTAATTTTAATGTTTTAATTTTCTCTCGTTGTCTAATTTTGCAAGTTTTCTTTTAATTTACAAAATTATCATTAACACATTTTATATAAGCAACAGTTACAATAAAATTAAATGTTATTTAATCAAATCTCCAATTTGTTTAGTGAAATAGTAAATGAAGAAGACAAAACCAGCAAATGGAAACATCCTTTCGGTAATAAAAAAGGAATTCTCATCATATTACGCATTGCCAACTAGGCATGTAATCAGGAAAAGGAGAAAAATTTAATTTTTTTTTTAAGCAAAAGCCAAAGACATCGAGAAAACAACTGGCAGAAAAATCTTAAAAAGATTAATTGATTTCCACATGACTGCACCAGGTCTCCACAGCAACGGCATCCAATGCAAGAACACAACCAGTAGTTGCAGAAAGTTGTTGTCTAAGAACGAACTATTGCCATAAACAGCCAAACAGCAAAAGGAAAAAACCCAATTTTATTTTATTAATTTCTGCATTATTACAAACAACACTTTGCTGTTGCTTCAATTTTCATTTCAACTTAGTGGAAGACCAAAGGAAACTCAATGTGGAATGTACAAAAATGAAAAAAGGTTTTCGGCTTTTTTTTCTTTGGGGGGGGAAAAAAGGAGAAGAAAAATATTCTTACAGTTAGATGCAACTGCTTATCTGTTGAGTGAAAATTCTTTAAAGAAAATTTACCAGGAAATTCCCTTTTTTGTTAGTAAAATTTTTTAACTTGAATGTATTCATCTTCTCTAAAAGATGAGTTCAAAAAAAAAAAAAAAATAGGAATGAGAGGTATTCTTGTGTTTTTAAAGAAAAGGAGTTTTAAAGTGAATTGCTCATAATGATACTCAATATAATAATTACATTTTTCGCTAAGAGAAAATATAAAGTTGTATTTAATGTACGGATGACGTTGGAGTGAATGCTACCAGAAAGACCAGGCGTAAACATTTCGAGCATTTAAATCAACTACTAGTAAAGCTTAAAAGTTCTAAGGACAAAGAAATTCCAAATTTAATGCTAAAATTAAATTTCCGCATTCAAGATTACAAGAAAAATCGAAAATAATTGTTTTTCTCGATTTCTGTTCCGATTTAAATAATTATTTTTGTGGACTTTGTTAGACTAGACTATCAGCCATGTCACAGAGTATAATTCCGTTCGAAAACGGAATTCATTCCGTATTTTGGTGCTTCAGAAAATTACGAAAAAACTTTGCGGAATGAAACCATATTTGTTTTCATGAACGGAATGGGAGTTTTCTGTACCTTAAAGGCAAAAAAACTATCAAAATTTACTTTCCATCAATAAACAAATATATTTTCTTCAATTCCGAACGGAATTGTAGTCTCTGACATGGCTGTATGTTTTTTTTTTTTATTTTTAAAATAAAATTGCAGTTTAAAAAGCTTTTTCTTTTTATGGATAAAATAATTATAGCAATGTTCTTATATTTCTTAAAACGAAGACTTTTGGAAAATTTACCTCCAGACGGTTTGATAACATTTAACTTTTTTTGTAATTGTCATTAAGGTAAAGTATGAATGTAAATATAATTTTTGTGTTTTTTGTAAAGACAATTTTTATTAAACGTTGAGAACCGACTTTTGTATTATACTGATTGAATGGAATTGAATCAAACAATCATTATGACAAAAATGAAAAACTGCAAATGTGTTATTTTTAACGGTTTTATGATTTCGTAGGACACTGTGCACTCGTTGTGTATGAAAGTATTAAGTGTTTATTGCATAATTTGTGTTTTCTAATACTTGAAAAATTTGAATTATTCCTTATAGCATTATTTTTCCATGGTGCTCTTGTTCTTGTTTTCCTTCATTCTGCCATAAAACTTGTCAAACTGTATAAAATTTATAACATTTTATAATTTATGTACAACCGGTTAAAAACCGTCACCTCATCAGGCTCTGCCTTATAATTCCTTATTGTCTTCCATTGAAACTTTGCAGACTACGTATATATATCAGGCATTGGTCTTTCATAAATTAGCAGAGCATCGTTCCATTCTTTGTCAGCAATTTACACTGGTATTAAATGTGAAAATTGTTGCTTAATGAAGCACATATTTCAATGAAAATCTCACTTTCTGACATAAACTCCGACTCCGAACTACAACCGTGCACCAAAAAGTAACTGAAAAGGAAAATATTCGCTGATATACGTACTTTTTACCAAAATAAGAAAAAAAAAGTTAACCATGATAATTAATTGGAAAATGTTCACCACCAGCCAACCAACGAATCAACGTTTCCCCGCAGAAATCTAACTAAGTAAAACAATGAAATATGTACAAAAATTAATTATAAATGTTTATTTGGTATTTGTGTTGTAGTTTCCCTTTTTGTTTTTTACTGCTTTGCTTTTGCCCTGAACAAAAATTTTACATAAATTATCATTTCAAAGTACAAATATTTTGCAAACGGTTTCAGAAGCATTCAACATTTTTTATATTGCATGAAAATAATGTGGAAGCCCATCCCTCAAAACAAAGTTCCCACGCATTTATTTAATTTTCTTTTTCTTCAAGCCACGAAAAATAAATACCAACATCCCTGCATATTAAAACCATAATTAGACCTCCAATAGAATAAAATGGTTAACGTTCCTGTGCATTGTCTTTCAGTTTCAGTTATTTTTCCTTAATTGTTTAAGAAAATGAGCATTTTCATTGTTTTTCCGAATAGACACGGCATCTGCTAAATGATACGCAATAAAATTATTGCGTATGAGAAAAGTGAATAGGCTGTTTGTATTTATGTATATGTGTGTGTGAGTTAGTGTGTGTATTCTTAAAGTCTTGTTGGCGAATATTATGTGAAAGGCAATTCCTTGCTCTGTTAGAACTATAAAATAGAACAAGATTTGGAAAACTTCTGCAATATGTAGCTGTATCTTCTTACACTATTTGTATCCTGCAGAAGTACATTATCTTTTTGTGGTAGTGTGTGTGTGTGAATGAACATTAGAGATTGTCATGGTATGAATATGCGTTTAAGTGAAAAATTGTATTATATTCATTCATAGGCATAATTTTCTGTGTTATTTATGTTCAACAGCACAAAAATTTTGTACGAGTATATTGTCAATGGGAGGCATCAAAAAAGGTTGTTTCAATGACATTGTAAGTTTTCCATGTACATAATAGTTTTATTAGAAATTGTTCATTTACACAAGTTTCTTTTAGTTAAAGTTTTATTAAAGACTTTATGAAGTTTTGCCAAAAAATGGTAATATCATATCTTTTTTGCTTTAATGTCTATTAAAAAAAGTTATTTCAACGGAAGCACTAATAAAGAAAAAAATAGTAAATTAGAAAAAAAAATACTAAAAAAGTCAATCAGTGCACCTGTTCTGTAACTCCCGCGGAAACTTTTCGATTGATATGTAAGAAATGAAACAAAAATGCCATATATTGAAATAAACAGCTGTTTTTCTCACTTAACTGCGTTTGTAACATTTTTGGCGAGTAATAACTGTCACGTAAGGAAATTTCTCGCAAATATACTGAAAAAGTGTGTCTGTAAGCTTTGAACTGTAAAATAAACTCACGCATAAAAACGGGGTGAGAAAAAAAATTTCAACACTAAAAAATAAATTAAAAATGCAAAATGCAATGAATATTAACACGGAAGAGATAAGTTGCAGAGTTTTTTCATTGTTTAATTATATTGTTTTTAACATTTTTGAAAAATATACGAATGTTTTCAAAGAAATTTTGTAATCAACAAACATTATAGTCGCACTTTACATTTTTTGGTATAGCCGACGGTTGCTTTTTCACCGCCCTCGTTTAAAATTGTTCAATTTTAGTCAAATTTGGTCGCTGTCAACGTATGTTTGATTGGCGTTCACAACATCTGCAATTTCATATCGGCTTCGAGTGGAATATTATGACATTTATAACGTAACGACGTAATCTCTTTTGATAGTTTTCGACATGAGATACAGACACACTTTTTTCTCACATTTTGAGAATCGATAGAATATTTTGTTTCACATGTTTTCGATGCGAGAAGTTCTCACCAAAGTTACAGATCACAGAATTTGTACGAAAATAAAAATTTACACATTTTTCAATTCGTACCGTTTTCAGTTTGCTTCTTCCGTTTTCGTACGTTTTTATAAATCGAAAAAAAATCAAAACATATTTTTTTTTGTTAAATATGATATCATTATTTTTTTTTTTTTTTTTTTTTTTTTTTCAGTATTTATTTATTGAATCTTCATATATTAAATATGAACTAACAATATTTAATCAAATCTTATCCTAATATTTGCTTTATGTCCTGCCAGTGCCAAACAAAAAAGATTTCGTCATCACGGTATCTGTTCACATATGTAGGTGTTTATCGCTCATCTGATTGGGTGAGTGCTGCAGTGTCTCTTCTTCTTAAGCGAGTGTGGCCGCCATAATTTAAAATATTTCTAGCTAATGGATTTGGGTGCAGTTCCAGCCTTTTTAAATATTTTACTGCATATTTCGTTATCATAGTTTTTACTAATGGCACATTGGTATCCTTGTGGAAATTTGAGTTTTTGACGTACCAGGGGGCGGCTGTGATTATTCGAAGAAGTTTATTTTGGCGCCTTTGAATTTTTTCGATGTTAGAAGCCGAGGCAGTGCCCCATAACTAAATACCGTAGCACCAAATTGGCTTTACACTCAAAAGAAAAATCAATGCATCCGTACTCAAATCAATCCGAAGCGGTATCAATAGTACGGTGAGTACGGATATTCTTGAATCAAGTACAGAAAGATTGATTAAAGTACGGATTATTCAATCCCGAAATACTCTAGTTATCCATATTCAATCCCGGATTTGTACTTAAAATAATCCGAAAATGAGATTGATTTAAGTAAAACTGAGATTGAATCAATCTCAAAATGCGCTTGATTCAAGAATTATAAAATTGATTTAATCCCGAATTCGAACTTACAATTATCCGAAAATGAGATTGATTTAAGTAAAACTGAGATTGAATCAATCTCAAAATGTACTTAAGTCAAGTGTTATAAAGTTGATTTAATCCCGAATTCGTACTTTAAATAAATCAAAACTGAAATAAGAAGAAGAATATTATAATAATTAATTTACTTACCTGTTTCACGCCTTACAAAGTTCAGATTATAAAACACCACCACCATGCCCGATATGATTTTTACTTTTAAAACTTAATGTACATATTTTGCTAAGAATATAAACTAAATGAGAAGTGAGAAATTGAAAGTAAAATTGATTAAGATTTAAAAATGAAAATATTGTGTTTTCTTCTTGTTCTGTTGTTTTTGTTGTTTCTACACACAACAAGCAAATCGTTTTTTAGCTACTTGTGTGGTGTTGTTGTAGTGGCTACAACAAATTTTAATAAGTTATATGAGATTAAAGCGCTCAATTTGTAATTTTACTCTCAGAGTGGCAGTACCAACGAAAAGTTCAATCTTTTTTGTACTTGGTTTAAGAATTTTATACTTACTTTAAGAAATTCCGGGAATGATTTTCGAAAGTTATCCCATTTAGGATTGTTGTGAGTACGTTTTAGTGTTATTCGTACTTAAATTTTTGAGTAGGACTCGTATTCAAAGTAAGTCTAAAAAGCTTAATTTATCCCGAGTGTTTTTCTTTCTGTGTAAGATAGAGTTGTAAAGTAGAAGCTTGCAATCGAGACTAAGAACAGAATTTCTTCCAATAAGCCAATTAATTTGGATTGCTTTTAGTTTCATTTGAGTTAATTTAGCTTCTATATGCCATATCCACGTTAAACGTCGATCTAGATGTATACCGAGGTATTTGACATGCGAGTGTTGGGGTATTATTTGATTATTTATTTTAATAGGGGGGCATGTTTCCCGACGCAATGTGAATGTTATATGTTATATATTTTTGACACACCTGAATATTTATAAAAAAAAACAATAACAAATTGAAAAGTAATAATTATAAACACATGAGCTATTCTGTATGTGTAACGGTTTGCCGGTTCGATTGCCGCCTAAGAATCTAGTCTTTTATTTATTACTCGATACATTTAGTAAGAAGAAGATGAAATTAGTAATTCATTAAATGAAAAAATAAATAAGAACTAAAATATGTCTTTTATTTAAAATAAAAGAGAAGAATTATAATAAAATTTTTTAAATACGGCAAAATATCGCACTGGTTCCTCTAAAGAGAGTCAACTCAAAATTGACAAATTTTCAGTAGAGTCAAAAAACTGTTTTTTTTTTCAAATTTTAACAATGAAAGTTGAAAAACTATGGCATTGTCAAGAAATACTGGTATAAAGTATAAAATGATAGTTGTTTTTGTAATTTGTTCAGGGGTAATTTAAAACTAACACGTTTTTTAAATTGTTCCCCTTTACGTCATTTCAAGTTGTGCCAGTTTAACTGCAAATAGAACATCATCAAAGTAAACCGTTGTGACATAACAACTAGCACAACTCAAAATATTTCTCTTAAGTTGACTCTGGAGAAGCTACTTTTATATCAAGAAGAAGGATACAACTGTGTTTTTTGGCGAAAGAGAAGAGAAAATAATGCAAGATTTTTAGAGTGGGTAGATATGATCACTGTACATCGATTTCTTGCAAAAAGCACAGAAAAAATTAATAAATTTCTCCAATCACCAAATTTATTCCAAATTCGTAATATCAAGCAAACAATTTGTTGATTTTGCACCTATTACCAAAATGATTATATTGATTACTTAAAATTTTAAAATTTTGAAAAAATATTTTCAATAAATGTTATTTTTAATTTTAATTAAAAAAGTGATCAAAAAACTTTGCTATTTCAAACAATGTGTTAATTTATTTAAATAAATATTGACAATTCCCAACAATTTTAAACGAAAAAGTCAATTAAGATTTTTTGTTATTTAATTAAAATTTTAATTGAAAATTTATTTCAAAACAACTAAAATGTTCAACTAAAAAAATAATTGATAAATTATCACATTAATTAAATTTAAATTCTTTTTAAACCAATTTTTTAATTGATAAAACACTTTTTTCTGTGAGTGAAAATTAAAAAATTTCGAGTTGACACTCTTTAGAGGAACCAGTGCGATATGTTGTACCAATTAAATAATTATTTTTCAATTTGGAAAACGATTCCAAAACTTTATAGTGTTACACAAAAAAAAGAAAAATTTATTTATAATGGGTGATTCAAGTAGGGATACTTTTTTCAATAGCCTTTTTTGACAGATCACGTGTAAGTCGTGTCATGCAGTCATGTTATTTTTGTTTAGTATTGTTTGCCATTTCATAATGGAAAGACTTACGCCTGAACAACGTTTACAAATTGTTCAGCTTTATTGCAAAAATTCAAGTTCTGTGAGGAATGTGTTTCGTGCACTTCGCTCAACTTATGGTCAACATAATCGGTCTACTCAGCGTACTATTCGCAACACCATCACCCGTTTTGAGACCCAGCATTCATTATTGGATAATATTCGACCGAATAGACCACTTCCAGCACGCTGTGAAGAAAATATAGCGGCCGTAGCTGAGAGTGTACACGAAGACGGTGTAGAGTTGATTCGGCGCCGTTCGCGCAACTCGGACTGACGAATGGAACGACTTGGCGCATTTTATATCGAGATCTTAAATTAAAAGCGTATAAAATACAGCTTGTGCAACAACTGAAGCCGCTAGACCTTCCCAAGCGACATCGCTTCGCTCTATGGACTCTTGAAAAGTTCCAAGAAGACGTTTTCGAGGCAAATTTTGCTCAGCGATGAGGCCCATTTCTGGCTCAACGGATATGTAAACAACCAAAATTGCCGCATTTGGGACAAAGAAAAACATGAAGAGATTCAAGAACAGCCACTTCATCGAGAAAAAACAACGGTTTGGAGTGGTTTGTGGGCGGTGGAATCATCGGTCTATATATCTTTAAAAATTATGCCGTCAATGGCGACCGTTATCGTGCCATGATAACCGACTATTTGATGCCTGAAATTGAAGCTCGTGATCACGGCAACATTTGGTTTCAGCAAGACGGCGCCACTTCCCACACATCGTATCAATCAATGGATTTATTGAGAGAACACTTCGGTGAGCACATAATTTCACGTTTTGGGCCGGTCAATTTGCCACCATGATCGTGTAATATCACCCTTAGACTTTTTTATGTGGGTGTATATAAAGTCTAAAGTTTATGCGGACAAACCCTCTTCGATTCAGGCCTTGGAGGAAAACACCACGCGTGTCATTCGCCAGTTACCAGTCGAAATGCTCGAACGAGTCATCGAAAATTGGCCTCAACAGATGGACCATCTGCGACGTAGCAACGGCCAACATTTGATAGACATAATCTTCAAAAAATAAATGCCAAAGAATGTTCTTTCAAATGATAATAAACATTCCCCATTAAATTTTAATGTTCTGTGTTTTTTCTTTAAAAAAGAAGGGAACCTCGAAATGAATCACGCTTTATATCGTTATTTTCTAAAAGTCTTTCAAATTCCGACGAATATCGATAAAAAATTTAAAAAAAGGACATATACCTGTTTCCCACTATGCGACATGTCGCTCGGGAATATTTCATAAAACTGAAGAT
The DNA here is from genome assembly GCA_943735925.1 of Pollenia amentaria. NCBI lineage: Eukaryota > Metazoa > Arthropoda > Insecta > Diptera > Polleniidae > Pollenia > Pollenia amentaria. The sequence goes on from OX031007.1 coordinate 1,266,693, forward strand.
TGTGACGAAGTGTGTTATCAGATGTTAATTTTTAGTCTTATATTCAAATTAAACTATTTAATTTCAAAAATGTTAACGAAACATATTAAAGAACAACATAAATTTGTTGCTTGCTTTTACATTTCGTGCGAAATTATTTACCCTGCAAGCATCCTTTTGTCGACAAACTTCTGTTTCATGAAATATTTTTGTGCGACATGTCGCATAGTCTGAAACAGGTTCTATTTTAAAAACCTTTTCAACTGGCATTGAGAAATATAAATTTTTTCTATATTTAAAAAAAAATATATATAAGAAAATATAATAAGATAATCACCCCTATCGTGAAAAACAAGTGGAATTTTTATTCCCATGAAATTTTTATTCCCCTCGAAGGGAAAAATGCTATCATGAAACTCCTGTGAACAATTTTTCGCACTAACAGTTCTCAGTGAATGTAAAAATGAAAAAATTTTAAAAAACATTAAAAAAAAATTTTTTGTTCAAAAATACACACGTATATTTTAAAGAAAAGTTAAAAAAAAAACAAAATAAAATGTATTGTATTGAAGTGATAGTTTCATTGCAACATTAGCTTATTGCGCTTTCATGAAGTAAAAAATTTTTCTAAAATTCTGCCACCACGTCTTTGAAAAGCTTCATAACTCCTCAGGCACTTGACCTGTTTTTTGCATTTTGTTGAACAATATACATAAATATACCTCTTTTTACGGAAATTGACATTAAAATTAATTTTGTAAACTTCAATATTCGAATTATGAGAAGCATTACTTACATAAATGTTTTGTTCCCCAGCAAAAATAAAGTGAGAAAATCAAAGGGAAAAGTGAACAAATTACGAGGGAAAACAATTGTTCACGATAAGGGGAATTTTTTCCCGCGAACATGTTTTTCACGTTATTATTCTCCTATGAATTAATTTTGTTCATGGGAGTTTTTCATGATCGCAAATACGTGAAAAGGGAACAAATTACGAGGGAAAAATTATTCACGATAGGGGTGAATAACTTAAAAATGTGATGAAGTGTTTTACAAAAAAAAAGAGAGAGCACATTTTGTTATAAATTTATCAATTTGGAACCGCAGATTTTTGAAAGCACATGCAAAGTGATATTATCTGTAGCATACGTTAAGGGATCATATAATATGCTTGCTTCGTTGGTAAATCTTGGGAAAAAAGGTTGAAGCAGAGCCAATATTTTTCATTCAAATTACATTGATTATTTTGTGTACTCCAAAGGTAGAAGTACATAACACGCGTTAGTTCGTTGACGAATATCGTGCTTTTAAAGACTAAAGCGCATTTAGAATGGCAAGATACTTAACGCGAGCTATGAAAGCCTTTGCTTTCAGCTGTTTTTTTATTTGTTTAACACTTTTCTTATTGAATTCCAAGCTGCAGCTCTTCTTTTGTACAATACTGTATATTTCATAAACTCTTCAATAAGGTTTTTTTTTTCCTCCATGATTCACAAATTTATTAAATTATTTTTTTATTGTCAGCTGATTACTTGTCAAAAATACACAACGCGTTAAAATATTAAAAGTTAACCAACTTTTTGCTGCAAAAATCTTTTTTGTGTAACTTGTTCTATGAAAAAACAATAGTTTATTTTTCTTGGCAGAAGTCTTTAGAGCGCTCGCGCACTAACTGGTATTATGTTCTTCTATCTCAACGGTCTCATTAGTTTTTACTTTTTGCTACTGTTCTGTGTCGTTCTTTTCTGTTGCAAATATTTTGCAATTACTCTTTCTGTGAAAGGTAACAGATGTTTTAAAAAAAGAAAAACATTGAAATTTTGAAAAAAGACTTTCGTACAAATTAAAAAAATAATATTTTGTTTCAAATATACATCACTTTTTAAAAAAAATCAGTGATTAAAGCTAATTTTATAAAAGCTTTAAACAAAAAATTGCAGTTTTTTCATACCACAACAAACCAATACATACGCACTTTTGGATGTCACTTAACGTTGATTTCTATTTTCAACAGATTTGTTCGCAACAGTATAGAACGAAAAAGGTAAAACCAACCAAACATACAGACTTTCAATTGAACAGAAACAAAACAGGTGATTCATAACAAAACAGATCGTACAAACTAATTCTGCCTTTACTCGTGAGTTAATTATTCTTATTCATTTTTTCTTTATCAATATTTGTAATCAAATTTTGTTTATCAATATTTGTAAATTATTATTTAGTTAAATCAAGTAAATGAATGATTTTATTTGAAAGAAAATAGTCTATTTAATTAATAATATTTTACTGATTTTGTTCATTTTGGTTTTAAACTACAGATTAAAAATCTTAGTACTTTCCTTTTTGTGCCTTATTTTTTTTTATTTAAAATTTAAAAATAGTAAAACTTTATTTGGTCGATGTCTGTTAGATCTTTTTTTTTTTTTGGATTTCCTTGTTTTAATAAACTGTTTGTTTATTAACTTTTTTTTACAACAAATACTTTATAATTTGCTAGTGAACATTTCTCTATTTCCCCATTCCAACATTTTTGGCTACAAAGTTACAAATCATTTTTATGGTTAGTTTAAACGTTACCAGAATGTTTTTAGGGCATGTTTACTTTTGTTTCGTTTATTGTTAGTTTTTTTTTTCTAACACATAACACATAAGGCGGGATGAGAGGTAGGGGTTTTGATGAAGAGCATAAAGCAGAATTAAGTTAATAGAAATGTCAATCAATTGGGTAAATATTTTAACAATTTCATTTCCGTAACAATTTTCCAAATTTATAGAACAAAAAACAAAAAAACAAAAAAAAAAAAAAAAAAAAAAAAAAAAAAAAAAAAAAAAAAAAATAGCAACTATCAAATAATAAAAAAAGCAAAGAAAAATTAGTAAAAGGTGGTTGATGTGAAATGCGTAACGTAATGAAAGCAAAATGGAATAAATATATGGTATAAATAATAAATTATATTAAACAAAATGAATCAAGAATCACCGAAAGCAACTGGAACAAATTAAACCTAAAGATCAATAGATGTTGTTTAAACGACACTAACCTGTTTATAAATTATAGGTAGAAACTTAAAGGGGACGACGAAGTTTGTACCATGTAAATTTTTTTATTATATTAAAATTTTTTACAAATACATTTTAGAAAAGAAAATTTGCAAAAGATTCTTTTATAAATTAAATATTCCAATATTAAGTTTTGATAAAAGCAGAAACATTAGCAACGGAAAACACTGCATTAAACATTAGGATTTTTTGTATAAGGAGTAGGTAAATGGCTTGTTAGTAGAATTAAGAAACATGTTAAAATTATTATATTGTAAGATCATATTTCCCTGAAGATGACCAGCAAAATTGGTCGAAATATTGGAAGAAATAAGTGATAATAATAAAAATTATAAATAAAACAAGATTTATTTATTGTACTTTTATTCTATGTAATATAACAGACCTCAAGCCGAAAATAAAAACACAACACGTTTTGATAGTGATTTAAAATCTCATTCCTTTACGCATCTAAATGATTAAACAGTCTAACGAAAATACCGTTATATGCTTAAATCGCAAACGAATTAGTTTTATTAGTTTTTTTTTAAACAGATTTTACTAAAAGAAAAAAAAATTAAATAAACTCACCACATTAAAAAAGCGAAAAAATGTCGTCATTAAACAAAAGAAAATAATAAAACAACTTTTTAACATGATTTTAATTTGAACTAGTTTATAAAATGTTTGTTACCAAGCGGAATCCACTTTTTAAGCTCGTCTTTTTAAAGCTTCAAAGAAGCTCCGTTCATTTTTCAAGTTTCAAACAATAACGTCATATGCTTTAATTTTATGTCGCCCTGTTACAAAATTATAGTAAGTTTCCTACAAATCTAAAATCGAAAGTGAGTTTTGTAAAGTGACAGACAGACAACCAACTGTAAATTCCAATGTCACGGTCTCTTTTTCGATAATAATCGCAAAATTATTAAGATGAAGTAAATTTAAAATAAAGGAAATCGTAAAGGAATATTATAATGGGTGAGCAGCTTTAGCTAAACGAAGATGTTTGCTTTATGTTAATAATGAATTTTGGCAAACTTTTGCGTAAATGTATTAACAAAAGCATTAAGCACTAAACTGGCAAGAGTTCAATGAACTTTTCTGCTTTAACTAAAAGATTTATATAAAGATGTATAAGAAGACCAGACGTTAAAATGTTGGGTGGGAGAAAATATGTAGTGAAGTTATTTTAGAAGTGCTACATTTAAAAAAACTTTATTAAAGATTTACATATTTCAATTGACTAAATTATTAGTTATTATAAATTTTTTCATTTGGTAACGATTTTTAATATTATATAATTTGAGGCATAGTATACAACTAGTATGCCGACTCTTTGACAGGTGCATAACTCAAATGTCAGTGGTACCTTACTCTTGTTTGTATTAGTAAGATTTTTTCAAATGTATTGGTGTATAAAACTATTTCCACCACTAAACATAGTTGCATAAAATCGTATAGAATGTGGCAACAAATTGTTTTCTAAAATAAAACTTTCTTGGTTCAATAAATTTTCAATTCATTTAATGTTGACTGAATTTATAAACTTTTAAAAACAATGTTTGTGAAATTTGTATTCTGCAATATCGGAAAATATTTAAATAATTTATGATTTCAAATATTATTTTCATACCACAAAATGCTACTCTGCTGGCTTAAATAATATTAACAACAGAAAAAAATTAGTGTCAAAAATATTTATTTAAAAATTTTTAGTTTGTGAAAAATAAAAACATTTTGCAAAAGCGTGTTTGTGTCATAAAATTAAACAAAAAGTGTTATATTGTGAACAATTTTAAACAGAAAAATTTAAAATTTTCTTTTGTTTTTGTTGTTATTATGTGTGTTGAATTCACACAGAACGTATATGTGTGAGGGGCGAACTACAAAATTGAGAACGCTCTCTCAAGTTGGCATACTAGTTGTACTCGTATACTATGGTTTGGAGGTTATTTTCTAAAACGCTTCACCTCACTTGAAAAATGTTTTCATACAAATTTTTAAAAATTCAAAAAAATTTTATATGAAAAATTTCTCAACGCAAGGTGAAGTGATTTAGAAAATAACCCCCTTTGTTTTTTTTTTGCAATTTTTTGAAAAAAGATATCTATATTTTCCTAAATTTAGAGATGTTTGGTTTTTTTAATTTCGCATTTATTTACCATGTTTTACAAAACGTGCGAACATCGACTAACTTAGAATCAGTATTTGAGTCGACTTAATAATGTCCCTCCATCTTGCTGGTTTGTTGGCTGCAGTGTTTACAATTTAGTTATTTAGTTCATTAAAATTAATTAATCATTTCAATTTAACACATTTTTCTTCAAGTTTTTTAATTTTTGATAAAAAAATTTAATAACTGGTGCAATGATTCAAATGTAATTTTACAACATTTGTAATGACACACAAATTCAATTCTGCGGCTGATTTAAAACTTTAGAAATATTTTTGTTTGAACTTTTATTCTTATACTTTGTAGGTATTAATAAGTTTTTGTAATAAAATCTTGTGTATCCTTTTTTTAGATACTATTAAGTAATTTGTTGTTAAAAAATTTGCGTTTTTGGTCGTAAAGAGATGGCAACACTGATCGTCTAACTGTTAATGTGAACCTTGTGCACAAAGTGCAAATCTCACAAACCTAACGAAATTTTGCGTATAAACTGATATAAGTGCAAGGCCTTTTCAAAATATAGAAGATATGTATGTAGGTCATTTATTTCAATTAACCCAAATGATAATGATCTTAACGAAAAGTCTTTTAAACGCAAAAACTACTTAAAAGTGCCAAAGTTATAACAAATGACAAAATATAGACATATGCCTATAGGTCTATAACGACCATAGCTCCCACATAGATCCTATTTCCGAAAACATCTTAAATCGTTACATTAATATGCTATGATATGTTCGTACTATGCCGCAATATCACATAAACAACGTTATAAAATTCATAAGATTCACAGGGCCTTTTATCGAAAATCGCAAAAAAAAATGTGTTTTGATAGTTTCATAAATTGATGACTTCGTAAATCTCATATATTTTCTATTTAAAAAAATCCCGCTACTGCTTAAATTTGTGTAGGCTTAACGAGGCGTTAGCTCTTCCGTGTGTGAAAACAGGATTATTTGTCTAAGACTCCATACATATTCTGTGTATTTTAGTTATTCTATTTTGCCCCCTCTGAGGGTATGCTAAGTTTGTAAATTTAATTGAAAATTTTTTTGATATTCATCTAAGACATTATTGCTCCTGGAGTAATTCTAAGCCGATTTAGACATGTCCGTCTGTTGGAAACACGCTAGCATTTGATAGAGGCGGCAGGAAAGAACAGTATTAGTATCAAATGCCTTCTAGTTCTGCTAAGCAGGTTGGGGATTAAAATCCACCACACTCGAGAGAAAATAGTTGTGAGCCCAAATGTGAAACAACCTCCCCAAAAAGTTTATATTTTTGACACAAAAACTAAGAGAAATTGGTGACAAAATGCACTGATTCTCATTAAATTTTGCACAAATTTGTTTAATAGGACTGGAAATCATACTGCCTAATTTTGTGAAGATCAGTCCACAATTAACCATAGGCCCAATTTGAATCCCACTATCGGGAAGTAATTTAATAATATTTAAGCCGTAACGAATAATGATATTGGAGTTATACTTTGTCTGTCGTAGTTCCATAATACTAGAAATCACTATCCCGAATTTATTGAGGATGGGTCCAAAATTTCCCACAGGTCTACTTAACAGTCTCTTCCTCGAAACTTCTTTAATATGTCTAAAACCGGAACAAATCGCCATATATTATTGATATTAGCTCCAATTAAGTTTTATATCACTACATAGTAATAAAATTATAAATCTTTGTGATATCGACCCATAATTTAATACATAAAGTCCACTTCAAAAATACGCCTACTCATGGTGGAGGGTATCAAAGATTCGGAACAGCCAAACATTTTTTTCTGTTAGCACTCAGGGAATGCCCCAAACTTATGCATTGCATTGTGTTGGAGCTAAAAAAATAGGCTATGGGAAGGAGGAAAGAGGGAGTAGTGCTTGTGAACATTCGACTTAAATTTATTCACGTTGAAAGTGAGAGGGAAGACTTCAGCAGGAAGGTTATTCCACATACGAACAGTCCGGCCAAAAAAACGAATTTTCCCTGTAATGCGTTGTACCGACCAATCGACCACAACAGGATGTTTGCTTGGGTTTCAAGAACCGCATTCCTAATTTCATCAAGACAATTCCCATTGTAGTAACGATAAAACAGACAAATACAGCCCACATTGCGAAGGTGTTCAAGGGAGTCAATAGAATTGAATACCATACTGTCAGCAATGAGAATCTTCGCCCTCTCATGCTCGCGGTAGAGAAGCTCCAAAATAGACTCTGAAACACCGTTCCACATATGAGAGTTGCGTTCAATTCGCGGTCGGATATAGGTGATATAAATAGTAAGGGATCAGATCGAGTGAAGTATATCTTACACCGTTTTGGTTGTTTTTTCTGCTGCCTGTCTGTTTAAAAAAAATGTTTATTTTACAAGGACGCTACAAGACTAAAAACCTTAACCTTAACATTTTAGTATTGAAAACCTTTATAGAAGGAAAAGGGTTCTAATACTTCCAAACAGTGTTGCCAGTGTCTTTTTGTACCGTTCTCAATGACCGTCACTTACCGGCCCAACATTTTAAGGAAAAAAATGCAAATGCGGGTTATTTGAAGTGACATCCCATTTTTAGGTATTTAGCAGTCCAACAAAAGGTGTATTTTTCAGGACAACTATCAGATTTCTTGTTGCCAAAAAATTACTTGTGACATCAATAAAAGCGTTTCATAATTATTTTTGAATGCCCTTAGGAGTGCATGTAATTCGATTAATTCGCTGGACTAACGAAAACGTCCTCTTTAATTTTTTCTTCACAAAGGTCGGGAAATGTTTACTTAAGAAACCGCAACGCGTTTTTGCTCAATTTTTTCTCACAAATTTTTGTATGTATCCCAATTTAATGTGCAATGAAGATTAAATAAATTTGTTTGGTTGAACCCAAGATTCAATTTAATGTTTTTTATTCTAATATAAGGATATAGAAAATACAAAATTTTAAGAGGATGTATTCAAAATCTGTTTTAAATAATATTTACTCGTGTAGGTAGTAAAAGAAAATTATTACGCCAGAATTAATTTTTGTTTAGATTTTAGACGTATAAATATATTCTTTACTGAATAGGTGTCCAGCAAATTTAAGAAGGGTGAAATATATTAACTTTTGCATTGATTGTCATGACATTGATTCCTTACATACAAATGTATTTTATATAACCTTGAAAAATTCAAGTTCATAGGCCTAGCATTTTACTGCACAGTCATAAAATTAAGAGTAGTTAAGCACTGCAAAAAGCCTGCAAAAGCAGTCTTTTTATACTCATACTCACACAGTAAATTAAAACTAGTGTTACCAAGGCCTAAATTACCTGAGATTTCCTATAACAATATTTTTGGTTCTCCTTCAACTTTATCATCTATTTTACTTACTGCTGAGCATTATTTTATTTCAAACTTATAAACTGAGATAATAAAATATTATTTGCTACCATCTTCTTACTTTTGCAAATAACTATTACATTTTTATTGGCTTAAATTAGCGGCTGTTAAGTCAAAACTGCAATAAATCCATTAAAAATATAATGCCAATGAATTTTTATTGCAGTTACGTTTTTCTACAGAACAAATCTGCAGACAATGACTAGACGAACAGACATACAGACATACGTATACATATTAAATGAAAACGAGTGTGCGGCTGGCTGATTCAGCAACAGACTCTTGTAAAATTACCACTGAAATATTTACAAATTGGGTGACCTTAAAGAGCTCACGTTTTTCTTTGTTTTTGTGTTTATTTTTTTCACTTTTTATTTTTATTGTTAATGGAACGTAATTGTTTGTCGTTTGCTCGTAGGTTGTTTGCCTGCTAAGATATTAAGGTTGGTTAGTAGCTGGGGTTATAGGCCTTTCAGATGTTATAAAGCAAACGAAACTATTCAATTTTTTATTTTTATATTATTTTATATTATTAAAAAAATAAACCAAAAAAAAAACATTTTATGTTTATGAACGAGAAAGAGGGAGTGCATATCGCAATTTTTCTCTTAAATTTGGTGACCAATCCGTCAGGCATTATCCATTTACGTACGATTTGGTTATTTTAAGTACTCACATGAATGCTCTGCTATTTGTTTTACCTTGAATTTTATTTTTGTAGGCTTTAATTTTTTTTCACATGTAGTATATAAGACGGAAATAATTTTGTTTTTTGAATTTTATATTGTGAACTGTAGTTAATATTTTCCAAGGTTTTTTTTTGGTATATTGTATATTTTGAAAACCTTAAACAACGAGTTGAAAAAAGCTTGCTAATAAATTATGATGGCCTGGGCAAAATAGAACAGATTTTTCTAGGTCCTTTAATATGCAAAACGAATGTTAGAAGAAGGCTAGAGCAATCAATATAATAAGCAGCATTTTAAATAAAGAGAAATAAAAACTTTTCCTAGGACTAGATATATCCTCACTTGTATATTCCTCACTTTTATCCTTTTGTAGTAAGTGTAATAAATAAGTTTTATTCTGTAATTTTGTTGAATTTATTTTATAATAAGAGGTATTTTTTGTGAGTAATTTAATTTTTATAATAACTAATTTCTGGTAGATTTAATATTGACAGGCTTTTTTTTGGCAAAGTTCAGCAGTAGAAATCATTTTTAAAGCTGCGGCCTAATAAATGAACATTTTGTATATGACTTTAAACTGGCGCACGTGCTGGTCGCCTAGATAAAATAGAACATCTTTAGTTCACAAAGTCTTAATTTTTTCAATAATCGCTTAAATGGATTTTGAGTACAACGATCGCTTTGAGCTTTGCAAATTTATTTAGTAAATCTCAATTTGTGATAAACATTTTTAGGTGTTTATTAGCTATGAAACTTGCTGTTCGCCCAGGTAAAAGAGAATATCTGCAGTCGACTATAATAAAAAAAAAACTTTTATGAAGTTACATTAATTAATTCGGTTTCACAAAATTAGTACAATATTGCACTAAAAATGTATGAAGCTATTTGAATTTTATTGTATTTGGGGTTATAAAATAAAGCTTAGGGTTTAGTTTTCATACAATTTGTATTGATTAATTCTATAATTCCGCTACTCCAATATGTGCCACCATCTGGGGGAAAAAATATCTTAAAAAAATATATGAGAAGCAAAATATTGGAATTAAGAAATTTTTTTTTTATTAAAACTACTCTTTTATATGAATATTGTTATAATCGTATCTTAGTTCTGAGGTTCGTTTTCTAAGCTTAATAATATTAACTAAACTTAATAATATTTAGGCTTAATAATATTTAGATTTTTCTTGGAAAATACTTTTGTTTAATTTGTTCACTGAAAACATGGCTATTAACTACTTTTAGTCTTACCAAAATTCAAGTTCTATTACAAGACATAGTTTTGTTTAAAAGCCTCCTTTGCAGTGCTGCTGCTTGCCTGGAAGAAAAATAGCATCTAAGATATAATTAAATTTTAAACCAAAATTAACAATCAGAAAGCAGACTTCTACAAAAATCGTTATAAACAACTTTAAAATATATTTTTGTTTTTTACTTTTGTATATAAGTATTTCAAAAGCAGTTATTGGCCTTTATATAAAAAAACAAAAGTCATTGAACATTCTCAAGGTTGATTTTCTGAAGACGTATTTTCTTAAATCATAGAGATTTAAGGCTCCTTGACTAAATATTTACGTTTTTCATGATTAAATGAATTCTGCCAGCCTAGTTCAGGTAGAACAATGCAAAGCTTTCAAAATAACAATTTCCGGACTTCAAGTATTTTTTGCCTTTGAACTTGATACCTAAAAGCAATTTTTTTTCCTAAAGTTATTTATTGTTTTTTTAAATTGTCCTTATTTGTTTTGCAAAAAAACCACATGTAGCAAGATTCTGTTTGCCTGCGTCTTTTTGATCATCTGAAAATAGCGTTAAGTCACAATATATTGTAACTTACACCTGCGAAAAAATATTGGTAAAAAATGTTTGAAGAAGTTAAAAATATATCTAAGTTGGAAATAAATAAATTTTATACAACGGAAAATAAAATCAAAGAATTGCGTGTAAAACTCCGGAAAAATAATTTTGAAAAAATAGGTGGTCGTTGGTGAAAAATAAATATGTATCAATAAAACTAAACATAACCTTAACATTTGTAGGCACAAAAGTTTAAGTTTTGAATTTATGTAAACCCATACTTACAATTATCCCAATAATATCGAGACTTTATGTGCCCCAAAAGTTTTAAATTTATCCTTGCAATGTAATTTTTGTAGCATCAAATCCATAATATACAAGAGCCCCATTATAGCTTTTTTATAATCACTGATACCTGAATATGCCCTTCTTATTTCCCACATTATTTTTTCCTAATTTATTTTAGAACATTTATTGGCATTGGGTGGCATTGAATAAAAAGAAAATAGTTAAACATTTTCAAATGTGTCCACAAAAAACTATTCGTCTGCGTTATGTTACATTTACGACAATAATCTTATGAGTGTATAAATTGATTTGTAATAATTTATGCCTGCTAAAGTTTGGTAAAGTAAAGATTCAAACCTTAACAATCAAGCACGTGAGTTTTTTGCAAACTACTAGGCCCAACTAAATCTTAACTAAAAATAAAAATATTTATTTTTTTCTGACTACTGGTTAACCTTTAGAGGTTCAAGCCATATAAATGCTAAACATCATTATGACGAGTCTTGAAATCTGTGGTAAAGGGGGCGACAAGAGGATCCCAAGACATCATAAGTAAAATAAAGCTACAAACTTCAAAAAGTATATTTTTAAAAATATTTTTAATGTGACTTGTTGCTATGGGCAGAAGTGTACATGTGCGTATGTTTTGTGAAATAAAGTTTTCTTTGTCTGTTTGGCAGTGGCTTAAACTTGACTTGTGTGTTAAAATAAAATACAAATACTAAAAAATATTTAACCTTGTTGCAGTTAATTGTTGCGCTTTAATATATAAATGTAAAAAAGAAGTATAAATGTTTGCATAAACATAATATTGAAATATTTTAACTTAAAACAATTTTAAGGTTTTTCTCAAGGTTTTCCTGATAAATGAACAAAAAAAAATATCTGTTTTTTAACTTGAGAAAAACATTTTGTTTTTATTAAAACGCTGTTGGTCAATCTGAAAAATATGAACGCCTGGACAAAATAGAACAGCAAATGCTAGAAACTACTTAAAACTATTTTTATATAAAAAAAATACTATTGATACAACGAATTTATTCATTAATTTTACTTCTTAGAGGATGTATTACAAATATTAAGTATAAATATACTAGATATGTATATATGTATAATATAAAACTGATCCAACTTATTTGTTTCTAAAAGAACTATTTTATTATGGTTTTTAGGCCCAAATTCTCTTAACTTTTTTTTAATTTTTCTAGTTCTTGTTTTGAAAATTAATTTGTGAATGACTATGCATGCCCATACTCGTATTATTATTTTAGTATTATTATTTTCTAGTTTCTAAGTTTTGTGTTTTTTCTTATTTTTTTTTTTTTTTTTTTTTTTTGAGTTTCGGTCACTTGCTTAGATTTTGTTGTCTATTTCTTATTAGGCTTTCAGCAGTAATAAACAAGTTGTTGGCTCAAAAGCCATTTACGATAATTTTTCTTAATACATTCGTATATGTACATGTGTTTATTTACTCAAGCTTATGTTTTAATATTTTAATAAAAAAATTAACTTAATTGCTTTTAGTGTTATTACACATACAATGGCTGTGTGGTTCATACACACCATTACATGTGTGCCTGAATGTAAATGAATATTGGCTATGATTGTACGCAATTATAATTTTTACGTGTGGATTCATCATTACGGCAGTTTTGTTTCCGCATTTGAAGAAATCTGGTTATACTGAATTTTGTACACCCTTCTTCACAGGTGGAAAAGGTTATATATAGATTTGTCTTATACCCTATAAAGTATATATTATGGGTCCTTTTGAGTAGCGAAGTTGGTTTAACTATGCTCGTCTGTCCGTGTGTATGTTGAAATTGGTCCGAAGACCCCAGAAATTATAGTATATAGGTTGTTATATATTACTGTGACAAATAGCCCGTTAAAATTTGCTATTAAAATTCAGCCAGAGGCTGAGATATGAGTAAAAACCACGATTGCTTCTAATATTTAAAAAAAAAAACTCATGTTGTCTCTGTTTTTTTTTATACCCATCACCGAAGGTAATGGGTATAAAAGATATTTTTCTATATCTGTTTCTATAACAGCAAACGTTTTCAAATAAGGTACAGACATCTTTGTTACCAATTTACAATGTCCGACAATATGTGGGCCGGATTGGTGAAGTGAGCGTGGCACTTCTCATACAAAGACATTATGGTTTTTTGTATATCTGGAGAATGGCAAGATCCAAAGTTTCCCAACTAGGTTTAAGCATCTTGGTTATCAATAGACAACATCCGACAAAATGTGGACGCTGTAAGAGAGCAATTGTTCAAATCTGATACACATAGCTGGGTTATCAATATCCAATCTTTCAAAACATATGGACGGGATTAGAGAAGTGGGCGTATCATACCGCGTACCAAGACATTATAGAATTCAATATATCTAGAGAACGACAACAGCCAAAGCTTATAAATTAGGTACATTCGTCTTGGTTATCAATACACAGCATTCGACAAAATGTGGTCGTGATTGAAGAAGTGGGCGAAGCACAAAATTTATATCTAACTAACGGTATTTATGTAACTTTTGGTTCTTATCGCATCATGGTGAAGGGTATGTAAAATTCGGAATATAGCACTATTACTTATTTTAATATAAATTACAATAAAATCAAAACTAAAAGCAGTGTGATCTTAAAGTTGTAAGACAAATTTCGGCTACAGTTTACTAGAAACAACTACAATGTAAAATTAGTGTGAGGTATCAATACACTTTTATAATTGTTTTTAATGTGCATCACCGCGGCTTTGTTAGTTGGCGTGTTTTTGAAATAATGACTTTTAAACGTCATTTTACGCGACATATATTTTGCAGTAACTTTGTCATAAAAAAATCCGTGTGTAATATCACATGGCTGTTAAAATAGACAAATGCAGAAGGTTTCTTAATTTTACTCTCACACGTCCGTTTTTGGTTTTATCTGACATAACCAAAAATTGTTCTCGAAAGCAAATTATATACTAATTTATATTTCTGTTCACCTTTAATTGTCTTTCAGTTTATTTAAAATTTTGATTTTAGCGTATATTTGCCTCTACAAATAAATGTCTTGCAAAACAGCTGATGTCAGATATTTATTACACGATATGTATGCATTTTGCAGTGGGAAATTTGATCATTTGAAATCACACTGCTAAATACATGTCGTAATTCTATGGTTAATTAAATCAAGTTTTCGTTCCTATATTTTTTACAAAATAGCAAGCAATGTCTGCTTAATTCAAACCATCCGTTTCTCGAATCAATACATTTTATTTGTACATACAGAAATCTTTTCTTAAATTGAATAAAGTTTTAGCGTTAATGCCTTAAATTTTCAATCAAAAGTTGCCAATAATACACCCAAGTAAATTGCTTTAGAAAAATATTTTTTTAAAAACTTAAGAACTTAAAACTCGATCCAAGTAAATAAATTTTAAGTTTTCTAAAACAGTGAGCAATAATTACTTGATTTGAATACATATTTGGTCTTTGAAATTAAGTAACTACACCCAAGAGAAAAATCAATCCATCCGTACTTAAATTAATCCAAAGCGGTATCAATAGCGCGGAAAGTCTTAAATAAAGTACAGAAATATTGATTGAAGTACGGACTATTCAAGTGCAAAATACTTAATTTACATTTATATTTAACTAAATATTTACTAAATGGCAACTTTGGCTTTTTAAACATGAAAACAAAAAAAAGTGTAGAATTTTTTACTTATATAAAACTTACTATGAATTCAAATAAATATTATTTGAGTCTAACTTAGTTTTCTGAAAAAATATAAAAAAAAACCGTAGAATTTTTTTCTTGATGCACGAAATTCGATTCTATTTAAAAATTAAGAAAACCAGACTTATCTATCTATCTACATATCGTCGACTGATAATTTAATCGTCGTATGTGGATTCCGATAGTTTCGAGTAAATTGAGCTTGAACACATTAAATTTGCAAATTGCTTCAGCAAATACCACATACGACAAACTCAACACTCCATATCTCGAAAACCGTATGAGGAATTGAAAAACTGGTTACGCCAAATGAAAGATCAGGTCGGAAAACCTAAGGAATCGATCGTAACTCAAAACCGCAAAAAATCCACATACGACATTTAAATTATGAACCGACGATATATATATAAAATTGTAACGTTACTGACTCACTGACTGACTGATTCATCGTCGCACAGCCTAAACGCCTGAAGCTAAAAACTTAAAATTTGGACCAGGGGTTGGTCTCTCCCCAAATCGATCCACTAAGACGGGAATTTTGGAAATTCGAATGTTTTGGGGCTAAAAAAGGGAAAAACGGGTAAATTCAGTAACCTTTTATCTCCAAAACAAAAAGTGATACAAAAAAAATTTAATACTTTTCGTTGTTCTTTAGAAAAATAGGCGGACAGGTGTCTGGTACTTTTTGGAAATTAAGCTCTTTAACGGAGTAAACGGGTAAAACCTGTATTTTGGTACTTTTTTTGTCACCCCATCTATCTTTTAAACCCATAAACATAGAAATAAGGGTTATATCACATTTGAAACTTATCTAAAAAAATCAAAATATGAATATGGTACTTTTTCGAAATTCGGACGTTTAAGGGGTAAAAATCGTAACAATTTTTGGTACTTTTTTACAAAACATTTTTTTTTATTCATTGACATATACGTATTAAATTATGGGCGCCCACTACAATATTGACATTTTTTATGTTTCAATGGGGAGAAAAATTTACCAAAAAGGGGAAATACGGGAAATTTAATTTCTTACTTTAGCTTTTTGGTTCTACAACTGGCAATTTTTTTAATTATCGTTAATATTGGACTTAGAAACATAAACTTCAACATGCAATGTCCTTAGTGGATATGAACTTATGAGCGTACTTTTTGCTCTTCAACTGGTACTTTTTGAATTCCCGTTAGTATTAGACATGCAAAGTCCTGAGTGAATAAGAATTCGTTAGAGGGATCTTTTTGGTAATTTTTCGTTCTTTAACTGGTACTTTTTTTAATTTTCGTTAGTATTGGACCTATGAACATAAAATTAAACATGCATGGTCATGAGTGAATGAGAATCTGTAAAAGGTTTTTGGTACTTTTTTGTTTTTTAATTGGTACTATTTGAATTTCCGTTAGTATTAGACCTAGTTACATACAATTCAACATAAAAAGTCCTGAGTGGACAAGAATCTATAAGAGGGAAATTTGAGGTACATTTTTGTTTTTTAACTGGTAGTTTTTGAATTTCCGTTAGTATTGGCCATAGAAATATGAAATTGAACATCCAAGGTCCTGAGTGAATGAGAATCTGTAAGAGGGGCTTTTTGGAACCTTTTATTCTTTACCTGGTACTTTTTGAATTTCTGCTAAAATTGGACCTATAAACAGAATATTAAACTTACAAGTTCCCAAGTGAATGAGAATCTGTGAGAGTGGTCTTTTGGTACTTTTTCGTACTATTAAAGCCTAGAAACATAAACTTTGGCGTTAAAATATGTCCAAGAAAGAAAAGGAGACGCTAACGAACTAGCGGGTTAAATGCTAGTATTTAATAAATGCAGCTTGAACTCAGAAATGTCTTTCTTATTTTTAATAAAAACTAGCTACTGTTGTATTTGTTGTTGTAAGAAAGTTTTGACCAAAAACGTGAATTTGTTGATTATGAGAAAATGTTTCTATTTTAAGATAATTTTACTAAATACGAACAAAATAAGTTAGAACCAAGAAATTATTTTTGCATTTTCTTGTTTTAAAAAACGAAATTGATTACTTTAGAAAATAAACTTCTTTCCGTATTCACATAACTAAATATTCACATAATGAATCTTATTAAAGGCCGGTATTCACTATCCTACATAATCGTACGATTCATTCACACGAAAATCTGACGGAATTCTATCCGACATAAAAAAAATGTCTGCAAAATCTGCTGTCAATGCCACACTATCCCACAAAAAAGATGCAAACTCAAATGACTCATCTTCTTTACAAGAAAATGCAACTCTGATCGCATATAATCTATCATTTTATGAAAATTTTTAAAACATTTCCAAGTCGGACAGACTTGTCAAAAAAATCTGTCACTCCATTAATTTTTAAGCCACACTGTCATACATTATGAGCACACACGATTTTTTTGACATATCGTGCGACTAAATAGGATAGTGAATACAGGCCTTAAGCAAACTGATCTACACCCAATTATCTTAGACACTTTACCTAAATATATGGGAACACTTGTTAACTTTTTGATTATATAAGCGTAATTTATTTACTATTTTTATTTATTTTTTTGTAAACATACGGAACCTTCTTCAACAAATTTCGAAATTAAAGGGAAAAGTTTTTGTTTGCCTGTTGAGTTTCCACTATGTAACTGACCTGACTGGATTTCCAATATGTGACCCCCTGAACTGACCTTAGCCTGTTAGTCGCGGTTTCTGGAACAGGCTAACAAATTTTACGAATATATGTCATGTTATAAGCAATAATGCAATTTAACTGATCCTTTTTTCTATGACCATTTATATTCGACATGCTTAGCTCCCGGTCTACACCAAAGATAAATATCTTAGCAATTTGGCAATAACGTTGGCAGAATAATAGAACAATATTTCTTATTACTCAGCTTATGTTATGTTTCCCATGCGCTCCCTAACTCATAATTTGAAAAAAAGTCAAGAAATAAAATGCAGTGTTAAGTTAAAAGTGACGCCATCTTGAAGACATCAAAATAATTTTTGCAATTTTATTCTACGTTTCTATGTTTCTTTTTAAAAATGTTTATTTTTAAAAAAGATTTCCAGGAATTCGCAAAGAAAGATTTGAGTTTTCAAATTAAAATTTGTCCTGCCTGCATTAATTTTGGCACCTAGTGCAATATAATGACATATTTCGCCAAATTTATCTTTGGTACAGACGGTGAGTAAGGATTACGCCATATTTGCAAAAATCGTGCTACCATTTTAGTCTTTGAATCCATTTTTTATAATTCATTTAATTTTTAATTGAAAATTAAAAAAGTGGTAAGAGTGCTATATTCGCCTGTGCCGAATCTTAAAAAGTCGCCACCGCGAGTAGACGATTTCAGGAGTGAGCTTTATATAAAATGTAAAAAGTATGAACCAATATTTATAAAAAATTACCTCACAGTATTAAAAGTCTTTCCGGTTTTAGACCT
Organism: Pollenia amentaria; assembly: GCA_943735925.1. NCBI lineage: Eukaryota > Metazoa > Arthropoda > Insecta > Diptera > Polleniidae > Pollenia > Pollenia amentaria. The sequence goes on from OX031007.1 coordinate 1,285,214, forward strand.
ATAATAAATTATTGGCTGACCATCTGAAAGTGCTATGCTCGCATTTTTAGTCATAAGAAACTTAATTTGACCTAATTTGAATAAAATGTTAGGATTTTTATTTGTTTTAGTCGTATTAAAGTTATTTTCAGGAGGGGAATTTTTATTGGACCTATGGTAAGTTTTCGATTGGTAAGTTTATTGCTGGTATTAAAAACTAAAATTGGTCGATAATTCAATACAATACTGCAAATCTTTTAAGCGTTTTAAAGTGTTTTTTGGAAGGACGCTTTACATGCGACACATGGTAAATTATGGACCCATTATCGGAAAATAGAATGGTGTTATTTTGGCCATATAAAGACAAATCTTACCACAATATCTATATTGGTTACTATTTCAGGCCTAAATAAATTATTTCCAAGAGTGGGCTTTGTTTTAGGCCTATGTTAAATTATGTAACGATCCTTACCCATTTTTTCAGTGCGATTTTTAGTTTAATAAATCTATGACAGACCAAATTTTACTACAATAGCGTCAAAGTGTTCTTTGAGAGTGGACTTTATATGGGGCATATTGTAAGTTATGGACCGATCTTCCCGAAATTTAGTTGTATAATTTCTGTGCATTCAAAACAAATTTGTGTATCATTGCATTCCGCCATCAATTTTTGTTAGTTTTTGTAACGAAAAATTCTATTTTTAAGGTGGTTGTTCACATTTGATCTCATCACTCTATTCCTACTTACCCGATTGTGCTGGCTTTATATTCGAAATTGCTTAGGAGAACAAAAAAAAAATTTCACACCAATCAACAGTCAAACTGACGGACATGTCTAAATCGACCTAGAATTGCTCAAGGACCCAGAATACATATACTTTATGGGGTATGAGATGAGCTTTAAAAAAATGTTTGAAACGGAATAACAATTTTAATAAACCCTCATTCCCCACTAGCGGTGGTGAAGGGCACAACATAAATTTTTAGCATTATGATATTTTTAAAGAAATAAACAACAAAAATTGACGCATTAAAGAATACGATTTTCTAAATCATGGCCCAATTAGTAGGTCTGCGCACAACTACAACAATGCAACAATAGAAAAACAACACGCGTTTTGTTTGTGTATACAAATGGTAAAAATGTTAAAAACTTGTCACCTGTTAAGAAAAATGTGTTTTGTTTTTATCATGTATTTATTTTGTTTAATGAAAATTTTCAGCCGGAATTTTGGCGTACAATGCTTGCTCCCGAAAAATGGTCTGCGCAAATTTCATATGATGGGGCCAAATTCCTGCCACAAATTTCACCTCATTTTGCACTTTCCACTATTGGAAATAACACATTGGCACTGAAAATAACACACCGCATCAACTTTTCAAATGTTTTTTACACACTGCACAATAACGCATTTTAATGTTATTGCACTTTTTTTTTACTTTTATGGTTATTTAAAATTTTTATTCACAATTATTATATTTTATTTTTTATTTTATCAATAAGAAAAATGATTTCTTGAAAACAAAAAATATAATAAAAAATGTAAAAAATTTTTGACATTTTGTCCATTTATGCCTATGTAATATGATTAAAAACACAACTCTACAAAAAATCAGCAGGCGTTTCGAGCAAACCTACTAATTGGGCCATGGTCTAAATTATATAAAAACTTTTTATTAAAAATTGTTTTATAAGTAACGACAACACAAAAGTCGTCTGAGTATTTGGAATGCCAAAATTCTAAACATTTTTCCAAAATTTAAGAAATTTCATTTAAAACCATTACCCATTTAACACAATTAATTAAAATTCCATCCCGTTAAAGTGTAACGCTGTTTTAATGATTATTAAAAATGATAAAACTTCAAAAAACTTTTTATTTGCTATTTAATTTCGAAAGTACAACCGAGATTTTTTTATTTCGCGAGCAAATTTGTGTCAATTGTTGCAACAGAACTGGTCCTGGTGTAGGGGGGTAGGTAGAGTTTTTTAAGCTTATTAATTTTGTATTCATTTCGCTCTAATAATTTTTTTATACAAATGATTTTTATTTATTTATACGGACCGTATAATGTAACAGGTTTAGTATTCACCGGTGGTGTGATTCATTTCTTTGGGACTATGTATTTAAAAATTAGTTTTTAAAATTAACTCTAGGGCTTTTTTTATTGGAAAAATACCAAGGACTAGTATTGTAGTAACTAACACTAACTCGTTTATTTAGAATAGATGTGTGACTGGTCAAATAGTAGCTTTTTTGAGGATTTAATTTTGGTTATCTAAAAAACATATAATTTTTTTTTTTTTTTTGGATTTTTTTTATGAAAATGACGTAGGTATTTCGTAATTTTCCTCTAGATTTAAACTGTCATTTGTTTCTTTTTTTTATTAGGTTAAAAATATATTTTTATTGAATAGAAAATAAATGCATCTCTATCTTTATATACGACTTCGTACAAATATTATTATAAATAAAGAATTGAATTGCATTGAATTAAATTAAGTAAATATATAAAAAAATTGAGATTTTGTGTTATCGATATTAGACTTATTATTTTTGATTGATATTTTGTCTAGTTTGTAGTTTCTTTGCAACTGTTGAATAACCCTTTATAATAAATTGTTAATAAAAAAACTAAATTACTATCTACATGTGTAAAATTAAATATTATTTCTTGCTTTGTTTATAATTTGCAAGTATGTACCAGTGAAAAACTTAAAAAAGTGTCAATACCAAAAGTACCTTTCTAAACTATTTGTCTCATATCAAGCTGAAACAATATTCACTTTGTTGTTACATCAAATAAAATACATACATACGTATGTACAAAAGCAAACGAAAAAAAACACTGAACTAAAATTGGAACAATAAACTTTTTAAACCTGTTCCAAAAGTTCACTAAACTACCAAAAGTTGAACGAGATCACTAAAAACAAAGCTATCTCTTTTACTCATATGACACTCACTTAACGTTTAAGTTTATTCGAACGTGTGATTCATTATTGTTTTATTAAAAATGTTTATGATAAAAACATAGTTGTTGACTTTTTTAAATTTATTAACTCCTAATACAATGGATACAAAAGACCATGAGACTTCCTACACAATGCGGAAAAACGAAAGTATCTTTTTTTTAACAAATACTAAGAAATGCGTTTAACCCAAAATCTACTTTTAAACTCTATAAATAACGTTTAAGTAATTTCAACCGAAGTTAAAAGACCCTTAATGAGCACCATAACCTCAAGTAACCTTGACACTTATATTGACGACACATAATAAAAAAAACACAAACAATATTTTTGTTATCCGCATAAAAGCTTATTGCGATCATTAAAAAGAATATGTTTTTAAAAAGATCAACTTGTTATGTTTTCTGTTCACTTTTTACATTAAAGTTTTAAAAGATTTCATTTTCAGCCGTGTTCAAGGTTTCAATTATTTTAACATTTTAAAACACTGACTGAAATCGTACTTAATTCATACAACAAAATGTTTTGGTTGAACCTTCTTGAACAGTATTCAGTGAACTGGGTTAAAGAGTTCATTGACTGCTAAGCGTTCACTTAATGCTAGGAACACAACTGGGGCGAACGACGAATTTTTGGCCGCGAATATTCGTCGCCAAAAATAAAAGACGTTTGTGTATACGCCGGCGAAAATTCGCCAGACGCGGCGAACTTTAAATAGATTTAATACTATTTTATACGCCGGCGAACGACGAACAAATCAGTACTAGGTGACCATGTTTGGTTTTAGTTAAGAAGTAGTTTAGTAAATAAAGTTACTTTTTACTTTAATAATTGTTTTTTTTTTTTATTGTATAACACATAAAATAAGTATACAAAGTATTTGGCTATAAAAATAGTTTTTAGTTGTGTTTTTGATTATGTTTTTATTTTTAAGCATTATTTTTTTCAATATGGTCACACTATTTCTCTCTCTTTGCACAAACAGTAATCCACTTTCTCAATTATAAAATCTGCCAGCTATTCGTCGATATTGTGTTTCATACGACGAATTTACTCAGCGAATTTTTACGGAAAAATTCGTCGTGTTGGGCGGAATTCGTCGTTGGTCCCAGTTGTGTTCCTAGCATAAATTGAAAGAAGGCTTTAAACAATTTAGTTATTATGTGTATTTATGATATTTTATTTATTCAAAATATATATAAAAAAAAAAATAAAACAAGAAAGTTTTCGCGATTATATCTTTCTCATTTATTATATATAATTGTCCGTATATCCAAACACAGAAAAAATAAAAATTTATTTAAATTAAAAAATTTAAATTAAAATATTTAAGGTATTAATTAAAAAATAAATTGAATTTGCACCAATTAACAAATTAAAAGTATCAATTAAATGTTTAATTCACTTGACTATACGTTTAATTCACTTGATTAAACGTTTAATTCACTTGATTAAACGTTTAATTCACTTGATTAATATTTTGATTAAAACTGATTTAATTTAATGGTTTAATTGGTGAACAATTTTGGCGTATATGTTTTTTGTGTAGGTTCATTCAAAAATTGTCGCTCAAAATATGTATATCATGTCATTTTCAAGGTGAATTTAAACATTTGTAGGCTGTTTGTAGGGGTCGAAAAATTAAAAGCGCTAAATTTGGATTTAATCGGTTCATAAGTTCTTGGATACTCCGAACAAAAATTCTCTCGTGAATAGACCTTTCAACTGATATTTGGGTTTTTAATGCCTTTATTGCATGTACCAAGCAGAAGTTTAATATTAACAAAAGCCATATTAGTAAATTTTGTAAGGACCAATACATTATTACCCAAATCCTCAAATAAGTCATATATCAAAAATTCGTTAAAATAACATACATCTCTTAAAATGTGTTGTATCGAGTTTACTTAGACCAAACTATATCTACCAAAAAATTTAATGTTCTTCAGTTATAACTAGTCCCCTTTCACCCAAAAATATAATGAAATAAATATATAAGACCAAATTCTATCCCAAAAAAATGGGGCTTCCACCGAAGCAGGTTTGTAAGGGAGAAACGTAAAATTTCGCTTACCAGTCCGCTTATGGAAGACATGAATTTTATATGGCGAGTTCCCACTTTGAACCAATACATTTTTGACACTGAAAGCGCTTTATTCAGCGTATGTAAAAATTGGTGAATGTAACGATCAGCTTTGCACACTGAATTTTTTGTTACCGTTATTCTTTAATATGCTCCCTTGCAAACCTGCTTCGTGGCTCTTCAAATTTTATATATATATTTTTTTTTTATTTATTAAGAATTCGTTCACTTACTTTACTGCATGTCTGTATGTCTTATTGCGTAGCGCATAAATGTGTGCTTCCTTTTTAAAATGTACCATTAGTGCTTCGCAAAATAAGACAATTTTTTATTGGGATCTTTTATAAGTAATTATTATGAATTTAAGTTCTTAATTAAGATAATATTGGGGAATATTTAAACCAGGCTTAGTTGGAAAATCGCGGTTTCCAATTTCTGGAATCAGTTTAACCGCACGGATGTTAATAAAAAGAAATTGCAAAAAGTCGCTGTGGAATAGTGTTAAGACAAATTTGGTAGCTTAGAATAAATTTTAATTACAAAAAGTTTCTACACTATTGTTACAATTCTTTAATTAAATTAAACCAATTTTAATTAGATCATAATTTAATTGTAATTGTTTGATAATATAAAAATAAACTTACTTCGGGCGCCCCAGTAGGTTTGTTTGTAGTGATCAAGTATATCAGGAGAGGGTTACGAGTTCGGTTCCAGCCAAAGACCTTGGTCTGTTTCACTACAACCGGCTGGAAGCAAGTATTGCTTGGAAAATAATCCTGGAATATATTTTGTAATTTTATTTGTTAAATATGTACCTTTAATAAATAAATAAAAATAATAACCAAAATACTAATAAATAAAAAAAATATTTAAGTTACAAATGGTATGTTCAGAGCTAACAAATATTTGAAGAAACAATCCAAAAAAAAGCTTGACCAGTAAATTTATCAAACTTTAGCTTTATTGTAAAAAATTTCTATTCATTTACTAAATATTATTTGTAGAACATTATACAATTAATGTAATTAAGAAACTTATAAATGATGTTTGATCTAACCAAACGTTTTGCAAAGGCACATAATATAGGACGTCAAATATTTAAAAGGATTTAATGTCAACTTTTGAAACCCATGTCTTCCGATTTGGATGAAATTTGCTCCGAGGTTAATCTATTGGATAGTAGTTTAGACACAAATTTTCGACAGCATCGGTCAAAAAGTTATTTTTTGGCTGTGGAAACAAATCGCATTGAGTAGAGGCACAAAACTTTTTCAACTTGAGACTTCCATCGACGAGCGGTATAACAGCATGGTATTGAGCGGTGCCAACGATTGTTACCGCAACATAGACTCTGCTCTTCGGTGTTTTGAACGATCCTCATTGCTACTAAGAACTATTTCAGTTTCCTTACAATATTGCAATAAAGCAGTCACATCTAAATTTTGATCTTGTTGAGAGAACTGGAGGCTATGCTTCGCTGCATTTTTTTTGAGGTTTTTGAACAACTTCATGTCGATGGAGCAATCGTAAGAAGTTGAGTTCTTTCAGCTCTACTCGGTGACGTTTCTCTTTTATTTATGTAAGAACTTCTACTGCATCCATATGATATTTATTTTGAAACTCATTTTCTACTAAAAAGTAGAATAACTATCATCATCAGCAGTACTGTCATCATTCTCGGAATAACTTTTGTCTTCATCTGGAATAACTTAAACGCAAGGCTTATTACTATTCAAATCCTTTAATTCGTTCAACTTAACGAGCTGTTTCCTGCATGATCCACAAATTTGCAACCGTTTTGACAGCGTAGGGAATTCTTTTTAAAAAGCCGACGGAAATACTTCGCATATCTGATGCTCTGTAAATTTTTTTGTTAAAGTGATTAAAACAAAAAGACATTTTGAAGCTTGACCTTTTTAGAGCTTTAGACATGGTAAAGATAAATTATGTTTCTAAAAAGCTGATTTACGAATGTCTTCAGAATGACAATAAATAATTTTTTAAGATCATATAGGGAGTGCAATTTAATTAATGTGTCTTAAATCTTTAATAAGGGTCAAGAAGGGCTGTGTGGGTTAACCGCATCTTACATAAAAAAATAATAAAGTAACTTTTTTAACCAAATATTACTAATAATAATTAAAATTAGACACCTGCTATTTTTTAAATTTTAAACATGATATTAAAAAACTACCTGTTAAATTCTATCTCTCCACCCATTTTTTAAAGTCAAGTGTCATAAAATAATAACTACACTGGTATTTCGGAGAACGGCCATAAAATATTTCCACCTGATTCAAAAACTCGTCTCTGGGGCACATGATATTATGTGACAATAAAAATCACATATAGTATTACGTGCGCCTAAAACTACTTATAGGATTGACAAAAAAGCCACAATGAAAGGCAGATAAAACACTTTGGAAAAATAAATGATGGTCGGCATAGCATTACACCCCTCCAGAAACCATAAGCGAAATCAACAGCTGAACCTAGTAACGCCAAGAAAGAAGAATTGGCAAAAATAGCAGAAAATAAAACCTGGGATTAAAGTTTAATTTGTCTTGTTTCTCAGCATAAGTTTTATTTTTAAGGTTTTAAAAACACTTACACACAAAAATACCAAAAAATTCAAAATAGTGCATATGCTAAAAATTTAAAACCCCCCGTCTTGAGTTAGAAATTATTTGTTTTTATACATATCCCACTCACAGACCACCAAGCACAGCCTAAAACTACCTAAAAGGAAGAGACATGTTTTCTTTTGAGAAAAAATGTACCCGATTAAAAAAAAAATTTGAAAGATTGAAGAAAGAGCTATATAATTTGTATGGGACAAATTTTGCTTACATCAATAGGTAATAAGTTACATCGATGAGAAAAACACCTGTTTGGCCAAAATGTCAAATTTGACTCCCTCTAACTCACAAACTTTTTGACCGATCTTGTTGAAAATTTGTGTCCAAACTAAATTTATATTTGCTTTTAATTGTATTTTACTTAATTAAAAATAATGTTTTTGTAATAATATTTATGAATAAATACATTTTATATTATATTTATTTTATTTTTATATTATTTTATGCTTATATTTGATGAGCGAAAAACAAATGACTTGAAAATCAGCTGAGGTTCTTTGTTAGCTCTTATTAAAAATTTTTACACTGTAAATGCAGACTGATATTATCAGAAGCAATTTTTGTTTTTGCTTTTACACACTTTGTATGTTTGCAGTGGAAAATTTGATAAGCACACTCCCTGTTAAAAACATAGTGTACAACCACCTTAAATCGACAATATTAATCAGTCCAGACGAGTTCATTATAACTAAACTCCACTGTATATTATATACAGAAATTGTGCTTTATTCCCTTGCGCACAAATTTTTTGTTGATTTTGCTGTTTTTATTAACCCGCATAATTAAAAACAAACAACAAAAATAAATAACATCAATGCCAAATATTTTGTAAACAAAAAAAAAAAAAAAAAAAAAAAAAATAAATAAAAATAACAAGAAAAAAGTATAGATGGTCAAGCTAGAACATAAAATACCGTACACCATATTAATTACCGACAAAATTTTAAAAGTGTACCCCATTTGGGCTTCATAGTTAGCCCTCGACCTAACCAAACAAAATTAGGTTGGAAGTCTTAAATTTATAAAAGAGTTATTTGTGCCAAATATCAACATAAAGAACACCTACTCCGGAAAGAATTTTTTTATGTAGGCTATGGGCTATTATAGACCGATTTTTACTATTTTCAACCGGCTTCGTCCTTATGATAGAAAAAATAGTGTACTAAATTTCATAGAATTAGCCGCAAAACTGCATACTCTAACAATGCGCACAAGATTTAAATAAAGAGACAACCGGCCAGCCGGACGGACGGACATCATTAGATCGATTCTGACAAGCATTTCTATGTGTTACACATATCAGCACAAAGCCATATTAACTTTCCCACATATGGTGGTGTAGGGTATATAATACAAAAATGACAAAATCAAAAAAAAAACGATTTTTTAGTTTATTACGCTAAAATTTCTGAAAGCCGAGTAGAAATCAAAATGATCTTATTGATCAATTTGAAAATGAAAGTGATCATCATCTAAATAAAGGAAAGACAGACAGACAGACGTTCGTTAAAAATGAATAATGATGATGATCATCACAACGGAAAGAAGAAATTAACTGGAACTAATGAAATACATATATGTTATTTTTGTATTAATATTTTTTTACTTGTTTGGTTTCGTACAAAATTTCATGTTTTCCGAGTAAAAGATCAAGTCAAATATCGATTTTTTTAAAAAATCGAAAGTCTACAAAATTTTGGGTATTGACGACATTGTCTACTTTGGGGTCTTTGAATGTGAGGTTGTAGTGCCACTTTTTTTAAGGTTTAATGTCATGATCAGGGCTATGTACTCATTTTTTCCTCGCTATCAAAGTCAATTGGTTGAAATGTTTTTGTGTCAATGCTCTTACTTACCCTGACACGATTATATTTGTTTTCATTTTCTGCCATTATGAGAACAATTCGCTTAGTTAGTAGGTTCAATGCCCACTGAAAAAGAAAATCATACAAGTAATGCTGGTATCAGGTTCACAGCACATATTGTACGGTTTTTATAACATAATTGAAATTTTTCGTTTTGTGTGTTTTGCTACGGATCTGTGTGCACGAGTTTATTGACCTGCCAAAAAATGCTACTACAAACAATAATTTAAACAATGCGAGACTCAGTTTGTCAGTATATTGTAGAAAAAAAAAAAACCAACACACCACCATTTGTTGCTGATAATACGTAAACAAGATCGAGTGAGAAGAGCAGAGAGATTGAAATTTATTGAGAGAGTTGTGATATACCTGTGACACGTGTTATTTGTTAAAGCAGTGCATTCAGGTAGAATTTATGTATTATACCTACATATATAAATCATGTACAATTAAAATAAGCTAAAATTTTTATTCAAAATATCTATTAAAAGAGCACATTATTTATTACCAATATTTAGTTCTAATTTTCATAAATAAAAAATTTTTTTAATAAAATACTCGTATTAAAGAAATGAAGTGATACATATAGAGTTAGTGCACTTAAAAATTTTTTATTTTTCAACAATATACCTACATATGTACATAAGTGAAACAAAAATTTTTTAAAATTAAAATTATAAATAACAATAAACGCTAAAACATTTTTTTCTTATTCAATGTCATGCTCCAAACGTGAATTATATCTTCATACCTACAATAAATTTATATATGCATCTACATATATACATATGTATGCATGTATGCATAATACACGCAAAATATTATTAAGCTAAATTCAAGAGAAATTTCATTTTAAACAACTAAAAATTTATGTATTTTAAAAACAGATCATTTACATTTCACTTAAAATGAATGAATTTTGCATTAATTTTTAAATTTTTATGTAGTAAACAGCATATTCCGTAAAACATAATTTTTTTTGTAGTGTGTTTTTGAATAATAAATAGGTATTAATGTTAAAAATAAAGTTATTCCGTAAAATAACTATATTTATATTCAACCTTAACAGTACAAAAAAAAGAGAATTTAATAACCCACAATCAGGTACTGTAATAATTTTATGAGTGTATTTATCTAAATTTTGTAAGTTTTTTAACAGTGGTCTTTTCAAATTACATATTTATTTTATCTGTCAACTTTTAAACAATTTCCAAGAAAAAGTTTATTAACAAAAATTTAAACCAATACGATTTTAAACTTTTTTGTAACAGAGGTGCAGAATATTGAAAATCTTAAAAAAATATGAAAAAAATGTTAAAAAAAGAGAAGTTTTTAAATAAAATAGAAATTGGAAAAGTCATTAAACTTTAGATTAGAATATTTGAAATTATTTAAAAGTTAAATATAAAACATGTGTAGTTGCTCCCTCAAGCTTAAATCTAATGAATATTTATTTACTGTTCCACTGCGTTCTCTTTTACTCGCAATAAACAAATAAGAAATAATACTTATGATATTCTTATGAATTCTTTCGTCTCTTTCTGTAAACCCCGCTTAAAATAATGGCAAAGATTTTTTTGTTTGCAAGGGGAAACGACTAGACTAGAAACACTCTAAAAAGTACTAGTGACTTATTATGCCCTAGAAAATGTAATTCACCAGAGACATTAACATGTGCGTGCCATTGGAAATCTCCTACTGACGTTGGTAGTATTGACTAGGCAGTTCTTTTGTGACCATTTCTAAATATTAGAATCAGAGAATCGCTAGTACATTTTATTAAATCTAGTCTACACTCTTAGTACTTTTTTAAAGTAGGGCTGAATTCCAAAACGTCGGTTGCAAAGAAACTCTCTTTTTTAACTGCATGCTACAATGCAACCGTGTGGATTATTACAATATTATTTGTCCCAACATTCACCAAAAAACTGTGCATCGTTAAACTTGATGATACATTTTTGATTTGTGATGCAAAGTATTATGATGTTTTGGAACGCAACCTAGATATCGAATTAAAAATTGCATACTTATTAACACTTAATTATTTTATAAAAAAAAAATACGAATTTATAACAAATTTGTTTTCGTTCATATAAAATCCATATAAATGTGTAGTCACTTTGTCGCTAAAAAGTCACTAAAATAGTGAACAAAACTGGTGACTAAGAGACACCTGCACCCAGGTTTCCTTCAGGGTACATAGTAAGCAACAACTGGAACATAAACACTTTTTTACTAACGCATTCATAGAGTTAAATTATTGTGACAGTTGAGTGAGTTCCCCATCTCTTTCTACTTTCGTCGTCTTCTATAGTTTTTGAAAACTGACTGAGCTACCTAAACAAGGGCGGGAAGCGTTTTTTTAAACATGAAAATTCTATTTCAAATACATTTTCAATAAGGCAAATCAACATAACGATTTGTCAAATATGTAGGATTTTCCAGCCGGGTGGTGTCGAATTCGCGTTCTAAAGGTTTTTTTCGTATAAACTTTATGCAAATGAAAAGTTTTGACATACAAAAAACGCTTGCCGCTCTTATTTAGGTAGCTCAGTAAGTTAGAGGGTTTCTCTCTCTCTCTCTCTCCATCTCTCTCTCTTTCTTTTCTAGTCGTTCTTCTTTAACAGCCGTACCTAAACAAGAGTGGAAGGCGGAACGTTTTCTTCCGCTTAGCTTTTATGCTAATATGCCATTCCTAAACGAGAGCATCAACGTTGTGTCACGAACAGTAGTGTTAACTTTCTTGTTTAATAAAACCCACATTATAGCAATAAAATGGAGAATACACCGCTAGATTGAACAAAAAATAGCTTAATTGCCATTATTTCTTAACAAAAGCGGCCAACTTCCCAATTAAACACGCTGTCAAAATAGGATTTTCCAAATGCATAGCGTTGACTCCGCGCTGTTTAGGTATGATTCATACAAATTGTATGGGACTGACAATTTTTTACAACTCGAAAACGGATGCCGCTTTTGTTTAGGTACGGCTGTTACGTTCATTCAACTCTTTGTATGGTTGCTTGTCTTTAAAACGATTCATGTACTTCTCTTTTAGTCTTTGCGTGATTTGTTGTTTGAGCTTAAAATAATTTTTTATATACATATATAAATATATGCATGCAAATGTGCGTAAGTTATCAGTCATGTTCTGGAAATCGAAATCGAGTGAAATTGAAGTCAGTGGTGATTTCCAGTTGAATTTTCTTGAAAATTACGTAATTAAAATAATTTTCAAAAGTATTGATCATAAAAATTTGATTTAACAATTAGTTTGAACAAGTTTCGTTGTGCCGTATCTTTGATACCTTCCATCGACAGTTAGAATATTTCAGGAGTAGACTTTTTATGGGATATATAAAATATTAGACAATCGTTATAAAAGCTGACGCAGTATTATAATCCTATGTTGAAACATTGGCCGACCATTAGAAAGTTTATATTTTTATTTCTAGTCATATAAAACTAATTTATGTAAAATATCATCATCAATCGCTGGGCTGATTGTTATTTTCTGCCTGAGTAGTTTAATTGTTAACGGCCTTAGTTAAAAAAATTGAGCATGTCAATAAAGGGTTTATGAAACGGATTTTCATACATTCGCTGGCTTTCTCATTGTGTGTCCTAGCGATCTAAATTTTAGGGCCGTTTGTTCTCGTCTTAGCTGTGGTTCAATAATGGATGAAGTGCGATTGTGCAGGGTGTGGGCTATGATTTTGCTTACGACATTTAAAAGAGTAATACGGAAACTTGCAAGATTGCACACTGTAAAAAAGAACGGTGTATAATTTACACTAGGCCCCATATAAACCCTACTCCTGGAAAACAGTTAGTACGCCTTAAACCTTAATTAATGATGCTATCATATTGAAATTTGGTACGTCACAGGTTTATAGGACGAAAAATCACACTGCCAAATTTCGTGAAGATTCGTCCATAATTTACACTAGGGCCCATATAAGCCTTACTCCCGGAAAACAGTTTAGTACACCTAAAACCGTAATTAATAATGCTATCCTAATAAAATTTGGTATATCACATTTTTTGAAGACTAGAAATCACAGTGTCAAAGTTCGTAAAGAGCGGTCCATAATTTACCCTTGGCCCCATATAAACCATACTCTCGGAAAACAGTTTATTGCGCCTAAAACCAAATAAAGCCAACTTTGGGAAAATAATTAAATTCGCCTTAAACCATAACAGATATAGATATTGCGGTAAAATTTCTTCCAGCTTAGATTCATATGGCCAGAAAAAATATCATGCAGTTTTGTGAAATTCACTGTTAACGCTAAAACTAATTACACTGCTGTATTGAAATTGTTTCTAATTTATTTTTTGTAATACCAGGAATCAGTCTTCATAGTTTTGGGTTGATTGGTCCATAATTTACCATAGGTCCAATAGAAATTACCCTCCTAAAAATTATTTTAGTTCGGCTAAAACTGTTACGAATCATGATATTTTACTCAAGCCAGTTCAAAGTTCCAACAAGAAGCGCATAAAACTTTCTTATTGTCGGTCAATAATTTAATATAGGTCTAAACCACAACCTTTAATGCTGACGTTCGTTTTTGTGAAGCTAAGCTAATAATATATATGTATTTACAATATAGAGGCTACTTCTGTCGGTGGAGGGTATCAAAGATTCGGCACAGCCGAATATAGCACTCTAACTTGTTATTCATAGTTCTGATCCTACTGAACCGATGTTGCTGGATTTCAATCCAAAGCTGCTTAAAATAACTACAAGCAATTTGAGACCATGTTTGGTCTTTTCTTTTGAGTTTTTCGAAAGTGAGCGTGTTTTCAACAGACGGACAGATGGACAGACAGATGGACAAAGCTAAATCGACTTAGTATTACTCAAGGAGCCAGAATATATATATACTTTATTGGGTCTAAGATGGTGGTGGAGGGTATAAAAGTCGATCTTTTTCGATAACTTCTGATAGTAAAGTTTTTATGGAGGGAATTTCTAAAAAATAAATACAGGGCGGTTCGTCTACTATCAGTTGGAATGGTTGGCCACGCTCCATAATTGTAGCAAAATATACTTTTATACAAATATCATCATATATATAATAACCCCCCTATTCATAAAGTGTATTTTAGGTTAATAGCAGGTTTATGAAACGAATACTCTATGAAAATTTGTTTAATAAACGTTTTTTTAATCAAAAATATTTGTATGACTATCTATGAGGGTAAGAAAATTTCTTTTACAAAAAAATCAAGCAAAACAAACAAAATATTTCTGAAAAATAAAATATGATCTATCGAACAACGGCTTTAACCAGCGCCGCCTTAATGCAAACGTTTATATATATGTATGTATGTATATTCACAACAACAAATTCTCCAGAAAATTTCCATCATTTTATTTTCTACTCAATTCACTTGTTGTTCCCATATGAACTCTTCATATAAAAAGTTAATATTTTTGTAAATTTTTATAAAAGAAAAAATTTAATTTTAACGCCGGTAAAAAAAGTACCACCAACCAAGTTGCTTAAATGTCAAAAAAGTATTTAAAAATTTGTTTTAAATTGTTTAAATTAATAACGAAAAAATTTAAAAACTTTTAAACTTTTTATAAAATTTGCTAAAATACTAGGCGGACATAAGAAAACGTAGGTGAAAAATACTTTTTTAAACTTAATAGAAGATATTAAATTAAATTAACCAAAAATTGTTTTTTCATTTTTTTTTTTTTTTTTTTGGGAAACCAAAAAACAAATAAAGAAATAAAGCGCGCGCAGCTTTTTCGTCAATAAAAACATCAACAACAGCAATGAAATTGTCCGAATATAAGCCAACAACAGTAATTATCAGGGATGGAAAATAGCTTTTCGGGGTTCGTACCAATTTCAATTAGAGAACGTACTTTTTACACTATTAGGGTACTAATTTTATAATTCTTGTGCATCACTTGACATAGTTGGATATAAGACTTTTTATTTCTTACGAAAACTTTTGCTTCAACTAAAACATATGACATTTGTTGGGTGTGATTAAGTATATATTGTCCTAAATTTTTTGTATATTCTTTAACTGCTTTGTTAATTAAAAATTTTAAAAAAATTATAAACTCATTAAGGAATTAAATTTACTTTTGATTTAACATGTACATACATACAAACATGTATAAATATAAACTTAGCCAGCAAAATACTCCTACGTTGTCTAAATCAGACATTTATTGCAAATGTCTGAATTCATTCTTAGAGACTTCGTACAGATTTCTGTTAGATATTGATTGTATGTGTGGCCGGTTTCTGATCGCTTTCGAAGGGATATATCGGGGGGGAATTTATGTACCGATATGTCTGATTGATTTCATATAGATGAGTCTAAGTTGGTATGTGTGTTTCTTTTTAAAAAAAAATTCAATTCTCATTAAGTTAAAGGTATTTTTATTTTATATTTTTTATTGTTTAAAAAAAGATTAAAAAAATGGTATGTACGTATGTGAAATTTTTAATTAATTTTCCAATAAAATAAAATACTTCTTATAGAAATCTGTATGATTATCAGATTAGAATTTTATTCCATATTCGTTCAGCTCTCTGTCAGAAAACAATAAGAATGTCGGCAAACACATCAGAATTTCCCGTGCCATTTTCATTAGATTTCTGATAGATTTCTACCTGAAATGCCGGCAACCACTATATATATTTTTGGGTCAGAAATCTGACAGAATTCGTATACGATTCCGACTTTTTTGACGACGTTTCTCACAGATATCTGGAGGGCGTCGGGCAATTACTTTGTGTATATATATTTATTTTGAGGTGTTCGAATTAAATGTGTATATTAACTTTATATTAAACGTGCTTTTCGTGAAAATTTGTTTAATAAACCCTTTGGAATTCTTATTTAAGACATAAGAATGTATTACAGAAATGAAAGTCTATCTTATTGAAGACGATTATGTTGCTGCAAATTAAATGTGAACTTTTAATTTTTGGATTCATTTTAAAAATTAGTGGATAAGAAGTGGTAGTACCTACCATGGTACAAAAAACTTTAAAATGTACAAAAAAAAAAGAAAAATAAATAAAAAGACAAAAGTGCAATCGTGCCATAATTGCCATCCCTGATAACAACATTGTATCACATGATAAGTAAATGTACTGTAAACAAAAACACAATTATATTTAAATATGTACATCCATGCATGTATGTATATATAAATAAAAACTGAATCAGCAGTCATAATACACATGACAAGCAAATAAATTTTGAAGCCGTTTCAAAAAGAGAAAAAAAATGGACAGAGTGAGAGATGCTTAGAGAGAGAGAGAGAAAGAGATGGAATATGAATTAAATTATTTAAATTTAATTAAAATACATTTTTGGTTCATTACCATGATCATCTCTTAAAAATAGAGCAGTTCCGGGGCATACAAAAATAATTTAAAACTAGTTTTGATTTTAAGCAGATGCGGTCGATTTATACAGAAGCGGTCGTTCACAAAACTTTTACTATTGGATGTCAGAAATTTCAATTTGTTAATTTACAAGTTTAAAGGCCAATTTCACCAAGTCTAGTTAAAACTAACTATCGCTTAAACTGTCAATAAACATATTGGTAACTGGCGTTATAGTAATAGATAATTATTACTGAATTAACTATTACGTTAATCGAAAAACCCTTGTTATTCAAAAGAACGTGTCAAATACTTAACAATAATTAATTAACAATATTATGTAAAGAGAACTTTTAAATCACAATTCAAGAAATCTTTTCTTTCCAAGTTCTGTAAAATTCGAAAAAATTTCGCTTGCATCATAGATTTGGGAGACATGTTAAGTAAGATATCGTATTTCACAACTGATAGATCGACTTGGTTTAAGTATTCACTCCCCTCACAAATGAAATTTTTTGTCTATTCCTTCAATTTCGTACAATCCCGATTTGATTATACTTCAGAATCAGCGTTGTCATATTTTCTTCAAAAATCTTTTGGTTTCTGAAAAAAAAAATTTTTTTCGATAAAAAAACTTTTTTTTGTACAAATCGTTAAAAAGAATCCCTTACACCGCATGTGTTTTGATTCTAGTTATTAAAAAAAATAATATAAGAATATACATATACATATGTATATTTATGAACTATATAATATATAAATAAAAATTTAATTTATCCATATGTTTAATATCACGTATTAAATTTTTATACTTTTAAATGAACTATGCTGAGTAAAGATTATTGTTTTATAAATTACAACTTAATTTCTGTAAACCACCTTATTTTCAGAAAAACTTTTTTTTAGAAAAAAACTTAAAACCTTTTTGCATCTCAAAAAACTTGCAAAAAAAAAGAAGATAAATCTTACGATATGACAGCACTGTTCAGAATAAGTGTATCTAAATGATCTTCTGAATCTCTCATACGTTACTGCAAAAATTAATGATCATAGGTATCAAAGAGACGATTTTTTTAATTTAGCTTTACGATAAACAAATTTTATTTTTGAAAGTAACTCCATATTTTTTTATAATGGGTCCTCGTAATAAAATATGTGAATGCAATTTGTGTTGTTTTAATGGACACTGTACCTAAATAATAAATATGTACATATGTACAATAAATAATATAATTCTCCACGTAATTGTTTTGTAAATTATTAATTTGAATATATTGTTTCCAAACAAACATTTGTTCAATTAAATTGAGGCTTTAAAATTATTCTACATCTAAGTATTTATTTATTTTAACACTTTTAATATTTACATAAAGTGATGAAAGCCTGTTTGTTAAACAAAGAAAGTTATTGTTAAATTATCCTGTTAAATTGTTTGACAAATATAAATCTAATTTAATATACATATGCACAGAATTTTTTTTTTTCGTAAATGTAGGGTTTGGTGTAATTTTGTGTTTCTTTTAGGTCGAGTTATTAAATAAATATATACGGGCCTGTTCTGAAAATCACGTGATTTCAAATCACGTGCTTTTAAAATCACACGTGTGATTTTGTGCTGTTCTAAAAATCATCCCGCTTTTGTGTTTCTCGGTGTGCTTTTTTCATTTGCCTAAAATTCCACGTGCAATAAGTGCAGCCTTTATTATTTCACAGTTGCAAAAAAATGTTGCCTGAAACATTTCGTAAATTTTTCACAAATTGAATTTCATAGAATTTCCGGGCAAGTTTTTTTCATACGAGTTTTGACACTATTTCACGTGAAATGTTAAGCAGCTTTAGACGATAATTTTACAGCTTAAAAAAAATCTAGAATTTTCAAGACATTATGTATGAAAGTTTTGGAATAATGCAAAAACGTTTGGAAAAGGAACGATGAATTATTATATATTTATTTAGGAGGTTTATTAATTAAAATTAAATAATTGGTTTCCAAAATATGATGATATTATAAAAAGCCTTTAATTTTTTAAACATTTAACATTTTATTAAAGTATTGTGCTACAACTTCAACCTTAACATATTCATAAGCAAAACAATTGCATTTAAATAAAATTTATTGTTTTTATACCACTACTAAATTGATGATTTTATGAAATGTGTACCCTACACATTGTTAAGTAATATTAACCTTTAGTTACCAAGCCATTTATTGGTATGAAATTGTCGAGCTGAGCCCATTTGAATTACCGTTTGTTAAGTATTATCTAAATGAAAAATCTATTGAAATTGTATCTAACCTGAATTGTTACTTACACGATCGCACAAGTCGTACGTATTTGAAGGAAAATACAACCCTGCCGTAATTAGTTATGATTGTTATTCGAAAATGTTCAAAAAATAATAAGAGGGCAGCATTTTCGTAAAAATACTAAAGACTTGTGTGATAGTATAAAACGGCCTTTACCAAACATTAGGAATTACCCGTAAAACAACAATAATAAAAAAATTCTTTTGGAAAAACAAAGTAATTCATAAAAAACGGGAAGTTTCCTTTATATTTTTTTATTAACAAAAAAAAAACCCTATTTCATAAGCTATTAGAATCATTTTAAGGATTTAATCTTAAATTCCATAATAAATAAAATAGCAACGTTAACACCAATCTGACGTGTCAAAATGACAACAGAGGTCAACAGAGGTGAATTAAAAACAAGATCCATCTGAAAAAAAAGGTTAAATATCTATATGCTCTTTAATTTCTTAAATGCTACCAATGAAACACAAAACAATATACACATCTGTTAGTCCAAAATTATTTAAAATCGTATTGAATAACACAATAAATATTTTAAAAATTTATTGCAACTACTCGAATGACGGAAAATGATTCGTTCATTCGTGTAGAGATTACAAGATAATATTAAATCAAATATAATGGTATTCATCTTAATCAAGGTACATTTACACAAGGTAGACTCATTTGGGAGAGCATAACGAAAATACCCGACTTCAAAAAATCAAATTTGTCTCCATATGAAACAAAAATCATTTAACACACATATGTTCCACTGGGAATTAAAGAATTAAATACATTAGCTCAAAAATCGGGTTTTTGAGTTCATTCATACGAATTTGACAATTAGGGCTTATGTCTGTCCGTTAGTGAGTCTACCTTCTGTAAATGTTCACCAAGCACATCTTTATTATTATTATGCAAAGATGAAGATTATTTCGATCGGTGGCCTCTTGTAGAGGATTTCATGTAGTCTCCATAAGAAACCCTCAAAGAAATTCGTTCTTATTGATTTTTTTATTTCAAAAATGACAGAAAAATATTGCGGCTTAAAAACTGTTCAAATAGATGATAGAAATACATTATTTAAACAATTATTCAGAAAATGGCAACGCTGTATATAATGCTGTTATTTATTGAATTATTCAACTTTTTCAACTTGCACACTGACACCACCTCGGCAATTAATGATTAATAAAACCTTTTAATATAGTCAACTCACAAGCTTTAAAAGGTATTTTAGAATAATTAGAGCTCTTACTATTAAAGAAATTTTTGATAATTAAATAAAGTAATAAGAAATTATAGCCTGTTTTAATTTCGTCACAACTAAACGGCAGTAGCAAACATTTTTGGACTGTTTTTTTATGTTCTGTTTTAATCGGTCATTCGAAAAATCTAACAACAATTTGCACTTTATCACAGATAATTTAAGTACGCCAAATATCAAATAAAATAAAAATTTGAACTATAAAAATAGAGAGAATAAAATTAAAAAAAAAAAAAAAAAAAAAAAAAAAAAAAAAAAAAAAACATTTAAAATGCTATAAAATAAAACGAGAAAAGAAAAACAAACAGAAATTTATTTTATAAAACAAACGACCAGTAAATTTATTTTAAAAAAAATATAAAACAAAAGAAACAAAAATTTAAGTGTTGAAATGAATGAGAATTGTAAAACATTTATTATTTTTTATTTCTCTGTTTTGGCACTATGGTAATATGTATATATTTAAATTTTTTTGTTTTCTCTTCCAAACATATAATAAAACAAACCTAAAGCCAAAGCAAAAGCAGTCATACAGTGGAACGACATCGAAGAAATTTTAGATACAAAACAGCGAAACAAGAATTAAACGCACAAAAGTGATTTATGTATATTTAAAACCAAATTTGTTTATTTTATATATATTTTGTTGGTGTTTATTTTTTAAGCAGAAATGACCATTTCACAGAAAAGTCCACCAAATGTAAAAATTGACAAAAATTGCAACGGATGTGTTTTTAAAAGAGTTTTAATAAAAAAATTTTTATATTTTTATATAATATGATATTGTCTTTTGCTTATCTTCATTGTTTTTATGAAAATAGCTGATCTTAAGCTGAAAAAGTATCGTTTTTTGTTTGTTAGCTGTGACTTTGTGTTTTTATTTAAATTGCATTCACATTTTTTAAAATTTCTATTAAGAGTAAATGAAAAAAAAAAAAATAAATAAAAGATGTGAAAAAATGTCTTATTTATATTTTTAAATCATTCGCGTTCGCCATTTAAAATATGATTTCAAAAATATATATAAACATTTTTAACTGACCCTAAAAAAGACGAAATTATTTTATTTGATTTATGAGATTTTAGCAAAACAAGAATTATCTAGAAATAACAATTCACTTATTTACTGTTGGCACTGTAGGACTCGTAAAAGAATAATAAAACTTACTAGTTATTTAAGATAATTTTCAAACCCACTATTCATTACCAAAAAGTAGACAAAATAGCACGACATTTTTACAGCGGTTAGATATGAATATTACATGTCGATTTTGAAAAAAATAAAAATTTTGACTTAATACACTATTGTTGAACAAGTGCAATATGTGTATTTACTTATTTATTTTAATATTTTGAAAATAAAATTGAGATTCACATATTTCATTAAAAACAAATATAAAACATGTATGGTGTTATTACCCTTATATAACTTTAAAAGGAAATTGTGAAATAATTCCTGCTATTAAACGTGCAAAATCGAAAACATAAATCACTTTGTTGTTCGCAATGACTTTATTAAAAATGATATTTATAATTTCATCTCTTTAATCCCGAATAAATTTTTGACTTTGGGTTGCGAATTTAACTCGTGTTGTTTCTCTAGAAAATTCATATAATTGAACTCTTAAGTTTGGCATAAAGATCAAGCCTTTCTTTACGAAGGGCGCTTTTTTTGTAATAAACCAAAGCCCTTACCTTATTTGAAATTTTTTTGCTACTATATCTATTTGAACCTTAAAAAAAGAATTGTTATACTACCTACATATTCTACATTATTGTAAATGTTTACTTTTCTCTTAAATAATCATAAATACCATCCTTGTTTAGACATACAAGGAATTTTTTCCATTCTTTTCGTTGTTAGTACACATTTATGTGTTTTATTTTCGGCCAAATTGATATTCACTTATAAAAATTTGCACCTTTTTATTTTTAAAACTTTGTATTCGCAAAAGATCTTAGTTTGACAACATATGTATGTTCGCTATTTTTATTGGCCGAAAAATATTAACGTCTTTTTTTGTCTCTGTGTACTATATTCAAGTTTTCTAACTTAGTGCTTTAGTTAAAGAGGTTCTTTTCAAAACTTGATTATTCCACTTCCGACAGAAACGGTTTATTAGTTTTTGTTTGTTTGGCAACATTGAAATGAAAATTCTGCGAAAATAAAATTAGGAAAAAATTCTATAATTATACCTGAAAAAAGTAATAAAAGGCATGATTTCGTTAACAGTAGATTAATACACTTCAAAATCGCATTACAAATTTTAAATAGACAGTTTTGGAACAAAATTTGATTAATCCTGATTATTTAAAGGTGATTATTTCTGAGACCTAATTAGTTTCAGCAAGACAAGAAGAACTCACAGTGGTTTTAATCAAAACATGGTTATTCCTCTGGATCACATAACAAAACTTGTTTATTCCAATTAGCCGCGTCAAAACTAAATTATTCCATTTCAAATTTTGAATTTATTCAAAATGAATTTTTGCTAAATTTTTGAATCCTGTACAAAGCCATGACTAATCTTGTCGTCTATAGTAATGCAATAAAAATTCGAGTTAAATACATAGTTGCATTTCTAGAAAACTAATCTCTCAAATTGTGCAAAAACACATAAAGTGGAAAAGTCAAGTTTTGAAAATAAAGAAATTAGAAGCCGAAAACTGTTTTTACATTGTCAATAAGAATAAAACTTAAAATGAAGATTTAAAGTTGTTGTCAACTGTGTAATAGTATTTAACGCCTACATTGTCTTTTTTGCATAACATTTAGTAAAAATTCGTTTCGATGGCCCGATAGCGACAATTATAATGTGAACGAAAAATAAAGAAACTGAATTTTATCGCAGTAGCACTACCCAACTGGGGACTAAAAAAAGTCGAAAACTACTAAATCTCATACAAATAAAAATGAACAAATATTTATGTACATATAAGTAAATTAATAACTAACTACCAGTTCATCGATTTCGAACGTTAACGTTCGTATAGAAAATTAGATTTAAAACAGCAACAAAATTTTAAAATTTGTTTTAAATGTTATTTTCTATGCGAACGTTGACGTTCGGAATCGTTGAACAGGCAGTAAATGCCCAAAAATTTGTACTTTGTATAAAACAGAAATTGTTCACTTCAAATCAGAAGAAATGTTTAATATGGCAACTGAAATTGAGTGTGAACAAATTTCGAACCTGATTTTTGAATATATATTTATTTCTTTAAGGATGGGAGATATGGCGCCGCTTTTAAGGTAAAACTGGCCAACATATAAGTCTCCTGGGCATATATTAAGACCTTACCGCAGAAATTGCTTAAGCGACATCATTCTCAGCTTTCGTTTTTTTTTTAAATAAATGAATTTATTGGCAACACTTGCATCATCTCCTAAAACGTCATGGTCACATAAGGTACCGTTACGATTTTAAAGAAAAAACAATTTCAGATTAATTTTTATGAAATAAAATTTAAAAAAACCTCCTGCTTAAGCTAGTGATATTCTTTTTGACGCAGAGCCGAGTGCAAGCGAGCGTGTCTACAGGTTGTGGATGGTGGAAAATTCCGTATATATACGGGGCAGCTGATAAGCAGTCGCGGACAATTTAGCTGTCCAGAGTGGAGGGTGTCAGTTCGATTTGCGGATTGCGCAGGTTTCCATGTAAATCCTGAGTGCCAAAGAGGCTCTGAGCGACAAGGCGAGTGTTTGGCGTCTTCAAATAACGAATTCGCTTAGGTCGGAACTATGAAGCCTGAATGGCCATGAACCACACTGGCATCACAGCTAGTTAGATGACGAATTGTGTGATAACGTCAGTGATGCAGGCTTCTTTAATATTCCGATGATATTACGATGGTGTGTGCTTGGGCACATTGATAGCAGCCCTATCACCAAACAGGGAAAGACAGGCCAGCAACCCATTTATTTTAATTAAAATCACTGATTTTTGTATGAAGACTAAAAAAGTACAGGATTGTATTCTGCTTTTTAACAAAAAGAAACATTTACTCTCATATGCTTTTACGTTTCTCGTCATATTAGGAGTTGATAACTGTAATACAAATTCATATCGGCGAATATAAAAGTAAACTATTTTGCTTAAATTATATATCTACACGTGGACAACATTTTTAAAGTTATGAACTTACGTGTATTATTTTTTACTTCGTGATATTTTGGGTCGTGTAATATCCTTTAACCAACCTCTTATAATCATTTAAATTAACTAAATGCACTGACATTTATTCAATTTCTAGGTTCGTGCTTTAAACATTTAAAAAGTTCTATAAAAATTATCCGACAAGTTGTTTCACTCATCTTAAGCCTTTTAAAATTCCATAGAATAATTTTGCTTTATACATCTATTTAAACATATTTTTCCCCATATTATTGGTATACATTAGGGATACATTAGGGAGGAGCGTCAGAACTTTTTTGCAAATTTTCATTTCGAAAATTATTTAAACGTTGTATTTTATTCTCAGTTACATGGAAAAAATAATGAAAAAAATTGGGACCATCTTTTAGGGACCTTCCGCAGTATTAAGATTTTGAAAATGAGATCAAATCGATAAATTTTTGAAACATCATATTATATCTAATTAAAACCATTTTCTAAGCTAATTCAAAGTCGCAGAACATGAATATAAAATTTATTTATTTTCTTAACGCGCATTCTGGGGATATTCGCGAAAAATGTTTTTTTTTTTTGGTTATTTTTAGTGTTTTTGCCTTTTTAACCCCAGGGTTACCGTCTTGGTCCAAATTTTTTTTTTCCTTGAAAGATATTTCAAATAGGACAAAAGATTAAAAAAACAGATACGTGAATTCTAGAAATGATATGTTCTAAATCGAATTAATCAAGTTTTAATCAAATCAGAAAACTGCGGCCCATTATGCGTTTAGTTCAATCTAACTACAAAAACCTTACGCAAAACTCTTTTCAGCTGTGGTAGATGCGAAATAGCAATGTGCGAAATTAAAGACTACATTTTCGATGACTTGCATATGGAATAAAATAATGATATAATAAAATTATATAATAAATTTGTATAGTCTGAAGTAATTAGCATACGTTCAATAAAAAATATATTTATTTACTTTTTATTTAATTGGGGGTTCTTAGCTGTACAAATTGTGGTCTGGTCAGACCAAGAGGAGAACTTAGTGAAAAAAAGTTACCGAGAATCCTAGGGTTAAGAAAATTTTGAGAGCTGTTCATATGAATGAAATAAGAAATAAAATGTCAGACCTCCTCGGTTTTTAGTTTCATGTTTTTTACTTATAGACCTAAAAGAAATTACTTAAAAAGTTCAAATTCATAAAATTACTCCAGCCCTGGAAGAGGACTAAAAGATTTGTGGGAAACAAATTAAAAAATTTATTTTTATGTATGTTTTTATAGTTATCCTTTTTCTGATAGGTTAATAGTTATTGTTTGGATGCAAGTCCACTTAAATAAATAAAATAAATAATAAAAGGCTCTTTATTTTTGTTATTTCATTTTTATTTTGTTCATTAAATTTCGGTTACCATCGCTAACAATCTTCATGTAAACAATTACAGCCGTATTCATAAAAAATAAAATAGATTTCAAACGTATTTTAAAACAAAATTTCCATACAAATTTTTCTTAAAACATATCCATTTTAGTTTTTTATGAATACGGCAGTTATAATATAATAATAAAAACAAAACTTCACAAAAACACTTGTGTTACTTCTGATTGGATATCCTTAACTGTAATTTTTGTACATTATTTGGGTAGATGCATCATTCTGAAGGTATCTATTGGATGAATTTTCTTTCCACTCATACACCGACGCACCACCCTAATACACATACATATATGTATGTATTACAACAAAAGGTTTTTTTAATATATATTTTTTTTGTGGCATGCCTGAGGTTATGCAAATATATAAGTCAGACACTTGTGTCACAGGAAATCACACTTCAGTGTGAATAATTTTAATTTTTTGTTCATACTTCTCATACATTTTGAAACATTCCTGTACAACGCAACGTCAGATCTGTATAAAAATATACCAAAAACCCAAAACTTGTCACTTTTGTTTGAGCTCCTTTGGGTGAGTGTTAAGTGTCAACAAAAAAAAAAAAAAAAATATAAAAATAAAAAAATTTCCAACACAAAGGGCATTAAAGTTTTTTCCAACGCTATTTTGTTGTTGGAATAATTATGAATTATATATTTTTGTTTTAATAATGTCTAACAAATGTCAAGATATTGTTCTTATGTTAAGCTTTTCTTTCTTAAATCCTATCAAATTGGGCATTTTTATTTATAATTAATTTGTTTTTCTTAAGATTAATTATTTCATGAGACATGCATTATGGTAGTATTATTTAAGAGACGTTGAATTTAAAGTATTTTTCTCTTTAGTTCTCAGAATGTTATGTGTTGCAGTATATACTTTACTTAACCCAGTGCGCTTCGCTACCCTCATGAAAATAAAATAAGTAATTTTTTTCTTAAGCACATATCTCGTGCATTGTTTACGAAGCTACTTGTACCAAGTTTGAATACTCTTACTCAAAGCAAATTAATTTTTCAGGTGGCGTTGAAAGCACAGCTGAGCCACATTTTTCCGTACTTTGAGAGATGAATGTCAAAAGTTGATGGTGTTTTTGACATATCGAAACAAATAAAACACAATGTTATGTTTTTGGTATTGTAATTATAATCGCCACAACCGTTTACATGAATTCGCCTTGCTCTTACTGGTAGCATTCACCATGTACACAGAAATCTATATAATAATTGCCCCGCCTATGTCTACAATAAGGACCACTTTTTTTACAGATATAGAACATTTATAACCAAATTTGTAAATTTCAGCTTTTGCCTATGTAGGTGCCACGCCCACTTATCCACTCCTACCTTCGTTTTGACAGATGTTGTGTATTGATTACCCAGCTATTTGGACAATTCTTCTCTTACTGTTCTTTAGACATAAATAAATCTGTTTCATGCCACGCCCACTTCTCCTTGTGTATTGCAAACCAAGATTCTTGAACCTTATTGCAATCTTTGGCTTTGACCATTCTCCTGACATACAGAAATCTCTAATGAATTTGTATGGGAGTTGCCACGCCCACTTCTCCAATCTCGCCCATTTTTCTTAAACTGGTTGTGTATTGATTACCCAGCTATGTTTACCAAATTAGGACAATTTTCCTCCGACTGTAGTTCATATGTAAATAAATATTTTTTCTGCCAGGACCACTTTTATAGTCCCGCCCATGTTTTGCAGATGTTGTGTATTGCTTACCAAGATATTTGGACCAAATTTAGAAACTAGCTCTTTCCGTTCTCCAGATATACAGAAATTTATATTGTCTTTGTATGGGAGGTGCCACGCCCACTATTGGTAGTCCGCCCATTATTGTCCAAAATATTTGTATTGATACTAAAGTAACTCCTACACATATTCAGGATTCTAGCTATTATAGTTTTCCAGCAACTCATACAAAGATTCGGGATTCTAGCTGTTATAGTTTTCCAAATATATATTTTGTGGTATTTAATTTATAAGGGATGTGTCACGCCCACTTTTGTAAGAGCACCGTCTTTTCTAAATGTTCTTATGAATGTCAAAGTTGCTTCTGCAAAATTTAACTATTATCTTTTCCTTAATATACGAATTTAAGTATTTAATTTACGTGGGAGATGCCACGATTACTATTGCAAGTCCGCCCATTTTTTACCCAAATGTTCGTGTGGATATCAAAGTTGCTCGTACTTAATTTGAAGACGCTAGCTGTATTAGTTTCAGAGATAACCCGTTTTTATTCTTGGCCTTTAATTGGGCGTGACACCTCTTTCACTTTTCCACTTACAATTTCAAAACAAAATACAGCCTATGGTTCCCTCCAGACATACAGGAAGACGCTGTGAAAATTTTAAGAAAAAATCGGTCCAGGCTTTTAGCCGTCTTTAGACTTAAAACAAACATACATACATACAAGCATACAAACACATATGAAAACACATATTAGTTATATTTAAAATGGTACTGTAAATGTTAATAAATAATATGAACGTATGTGTACATGTACGTAAAAACTAAACTTACAAAATACAAACTCTAGAAGTACAAATTTTTATTATCTTTAAATGGTATACACTGAAGTAAATTAAACTAATGACCCATACATAAACCAAGCCACATGTACATTAAGATATAATACGTTATTATATTTACATACTTACCAGGCTTTCCATTTATCTTCCTACCTGTAGCACACATATTTATAAATATGTGCATACTTATGAGTTTGTGTCAACACAATTTTGATTTAAAGGTGTTTAGTGCACAGGACAGTTTCGGACCGTAATTAGTCGACTGGATGATAAAGAGAGTAAAAGCTCCTAAATTTAATTAATTATGATTGGAGTAATGAACAAACTGGGTTTAGTATCCGATTGTCTTGGTCGTATTCTTCTCACTACGAACATTAATTGACAAATAATATTAATAAAGACATTCATTAATGCATTTTTAGCTAATTTATTCACTGTTCATGTGTGAAGTTTCAGAAAATTCCCTTGACACGTGTTTAATTTCTAATTCTCTCTGTTGGACAATATTTATACTTAATTAAAGTCTCACCAGATATTTTGAACAGTATAGCAACTTGTTTTTACAAAAGTCTGCAGAAATTTATCAAAAAGAGAGGGAATTTTTTAGAGAATTTACTACTTAAAAGAAAGTTTATTTTATTTTTTTTAACTAATGTTGACCAATAATGGAAAGAACAATCTTGAATAGGCTTTAAAAATGAAAATCAATGAATAGATTGCACCAAAAGCCATTCAACTTAGCGGTCAAAAATGTTTGAAATTAATTTTTTTTCTAATAGCCATTTTCTCACTGTATCGACACACTGCCTGTTACTTAATGTCGATATAAATTTGTTAGACCGATAAACTTTCCGTTAACGATTTTGGTTGTCTAAATAAAATACATGTAAGAGTTGGGAGTCAGCTGATTGAATTTATTTATAAGGCAAATAAATGACAAATAAGGCTGGGTTTTTGAGATCTCAGTTAAACTTGGTTTAGTTAATCTAAAAACTGATTTGTGCCCCCATTACCAAGTTTGTGCACAAAATTTCAACGAAACAGCTTAGTTTTGCTTAAAATGTTGGTCTTTAATGAAATAATAAAACAAAAATCACATTTCACTGGAAAAATCCGAGTTTCGGAGTACGTTAAACTAGGTTTAAACTTAAACCACATCTCAAAAATCCGTCCTAAATAATTTGCTGGTGACTGCGGGTTGGTTTTGCGACAGAATGTGCGCTAATGAGAAAACGGTCATAAGTCTTATTTTTTTTGTTAAGAACTCATAAAAAATATTTTGGAAGTTTTTTTATGGAGAAACAAAATGTATTTTTTTAAGTAGTTAAATTTCATACATAAAATAGCTGTAAGTCTACTGTCATTGTTGCCCATACTTTGTTAGTTTTACACCTTTACTGGCAAATAAGGAGCCGGTGACCAGAGACAATATTATTATCAGTTGATGCTGGCATTAATGTTTCTATAATAAGTTATCATTAATGCTTAAAAATGAAAAAAAAAAACAATATAAAATAATAAAATGTTCTTATTTTCCCGTTACTTAAGCTCCATTAACTCACACTGTTTCTCTGTTGCTTTGTCTCTCTCTTTGCAGATTTCGTATTGGCCCTACGTAATGTCAGTGTGACCATACCGTTGGCCGTTAAACGTGGTGATAATGCGATTTTAATCTGTAATTACGACATTGAAAATGACACACTGTATACGGTTAAATGGTATCGAGGACGTCGTGAATTTTATCGTTACACACCAAAAGAGAATCCAGCGTGGAAAATATTCCCATCAACAAATGGTTTAAACGTGGATGTAAGTAAAAAAAATATATGTAAACAGGAAAGACAACAAAGCACTATTAAAATTAACATGAGGGCTTCCAAAATAATGTTTAAACAATTTAAAAAATGACCGGGAACGCTGTTATTGTTCTTGTTGTTGCTATATTGCCTGCTTTTAGTTTGCTTTAAACGGAGGACAAGAAACTGGCATCAGAAAAAAATTTACAGTGCGAATTGATTTTTTATGGTTAAAGTGGGTATTAAGTCTAGAGGGGGAATACTAACCAGACAGCAATGGATAAACATTGACTTAATGCGATAACAATGGTTAATAAAACGAGTAAAGTGAAAATGACAATAACTTATAAAAGGATTTTCTTGAGCAACACACAATTTGTGCGAACACACACACTTTGTTGCATATTTTACATTTATTTAAGGACTTTAAAGTTCTTTTTTCTTAATCAATGATGCTTTAACTTGGCATCTGTATATTTTTGTAAAAAGAATTATTATGTCTTGTGTTGAGTGAACAATTTTAAGTTTTATAATTATCGGGAGAAAACATTTTTTTTTGTTAATTTTGCTGCTATAGTTATGATAATCCATAAAAAATAAAAAAAATGTCCGCGGTCATTAAAATATTTCATTTAAATTTCCTGCCATACGTTCAGAAAACCCCAATGGAGTACTCGTACATGTTAGTTAAATAAAACAATCGAGAAAAATATTTAAAATGTATTAACATAAAGAGGAGCTAAAAAAAAATTTATACAATTTTTCATCATTTGTTATGTATGAAGGAGCAAAATTGCGGCAATGGTAATAAAGATTCATTGGTAACCCTACTCATAATATACATATCGCTACCCAAGAACAAAAATGTTCTATTTGCACCAACACTACTTTTAAGGGAACTTATGTTGAATATTATTTATCGCTTTTTTAGACCGTTTCCAATTAACTTAAAACTGTTTTTAAATAATTTGAATATAGTCCTGGAGTATAATTATGTATAAAAAAATATTCATGCTATTGTTTAAGTTTTTCCATATACTGATTCTCAAAAGCATATAGAGCACTTATAATTAATGATGAGGCACATGGATGGGGGCTAATATGGCCCTAAGGACCTAAAAGAACTTGTGGGTATTTAGAGAATATATTTTGTATTTTTCCTCTTCCATAAAACGAATTTTTGGCTAGTCAATAATGGGATTATATTCTTAAGAAAAAAAAAAATCGCGAAGTTAGAACCTTATTATATTAAATATATAGGTTTTCTCAGTCCACAAGGTTCTATCAGTTTGTTATACAAAAACTGAGAGCGCCAATCGGAAGAGCGTAGTCGCTTCAGAGCAATATCTTATATAGCTCATTTAAAAAAAAGTAAGTTAGAACCATCCTAGCGAGAAAAAGATGGAGTATGGATGCCTTCTAGAAGGCATGTGTCAAATATTTAAGCAGCCCTTTAATAAGGCCTGAAGTAAGAATCTTCTGAGTTTTTCCGCTGCGATGTTGTTTGAAAACGCTATAAGTGTGTGAGTATGGTATATGTAATTACAACTCTAATATAACACATACATGCACAGAATAAAGTGTTTTGTCAATTAAAAAATGGTTTAAAAAGTATTAAAATTTAATTAATGTGATAATTGAATCAATTATTTTTTTAGTTGAAAGAAAATTAAAAATTTAATTTTGATTTAATTAACATTTTAGTTGTTTTGAAAAAAATTTTTAATTACAATTTTAATTAAATAACAAAAAATCTTAATTGACTTTTTTTGTTTAAAATAAAATAATTTAAACATGTAGAATTGTGGTTGAGAATTGTCAATATTTATTTAAATAAATTAACACTTTGTTTGAAATGGCAAAGTTTTTTTTTATCACTTTTTTAATTAGAATTAAGAATATCATTTATTGAAAAAGTTTTTTAAAATTTAAAAATTTTTAGTAATCAATATAATCATTTTGGTAATAGGTGCAAAATCAACAACTTGTTTGCTTGATATTATGAATTTGAAATAAATTTGGAGATTGGAAAAATTTAATAATTGTTTCTGTGTATCTATATGTGGTTGAGTTCCAAAACAACAGTTGCAAAGCAACTCGCTTTTTTAAATGCATTCTACAATGCCACGGTGTATAATTTTACATTGTTATCTGTCCGAAAGTGCACCAAGAAAGTTATCGATGCGCATTGAATAAAAAAACTGTACATCGTTTTATTATTAATTAATTAATTTATGCTAAATTCCCAATTTTTATTTTTTATAAAAATACTGAAATTTATTATTGTGTTAAAGCTGTTTTCTATGTGCATTTCGCTGGTTGCTTAGGCCAGCTCGTCAGGAAACTTTATTAAAGACTTGAGAAAAGCTAAAAATATCATAAAAATAAGACCATAAAGTTAAAAAGAAATTTAAACACTCAGGTCTTACCTGTAACAATATCAAAGCTTCAACAAAGCCACAACAATAAACAGTAAATTTATCTTTTCTTACATTCCCCTACAATTGGCTGGTTTTTTTCCAACTCGAATTGTAGTTGTAAGAGGGTAAAAAGAAAAAAAAAAAAAAACAAAATTAAGAAAAGAAATTGCTTATTAAAGCAACTTGCCATTTCAGGTTTTTTATTTTCCGGGCACACGCAAATTTATTATTTAAAGTTATTTTCGAGAATACAAAAATACATCGTTTTACTTGCTGATACATTTTTGAATTTGACTGCAAAGTATTATGAGATTATGGAACTCAGCCTATACTACGTACATAATTGCGATCATCGAATAATTATTTTCATTATCAAAATTTTTAAGGAAGTTATCGCACTGGAAGTTATTTTTAGGAGAAGTATTTGTATGGGAGCTTGGTCAAATATGGACCGATTCCAGTACAATTTGTTATGTTAATATGTTGCAATAAAACATTTTTGGGTCGAATTTATTATAAAATACAAAAAATTAAATGGTTAATTGACAATTAAAGCATTTGTATTAAAATTCATCAGGATATTTTTAAAATTGCGGCTTTTGAACAGAGTTAACATAAATAGACAATCCACCAGATAGCTGGACAGATACCGTTAGATCGGATTAAAAAAATCCATGTTTCTATGTGTAACAAATATCAGCACAAAATCATAAAACCCTCCCTGAATATGGTGTTGTAGGGTATAAAAAGTTACGTTATACATATAAAATTACAAACACCAACAACACGTGCGAAATGTTTTGCATTCAAAAAGTATTTTACATAAAATAAATACTCGAAATAGTTATACGGTTCGTAAAATGAAATTAAAAAAGAACACAAATATATACAATACGATGATACTTAAGCAGTTTTTTTTTTTGTATTTATTTTATACATACTTTTTTAATTTTGTAAATAAAGGAAAGAACATAAAAAACGGTGAGCCAGTAATTATGTGAAAGTTAATATGCAACAATGTGCATGAAGAGCAAGTCGTGTAAAAAAAACAACGAAATGAAAAAAATAAATTAAAAAATGATGTTGTTTCAACACAATTTAAACAGAAATTAATCTTTTAGTTTTAATATCTATAAAAAAAGCATTTATTCATAGAATACATGAACACACCTTATATAAATATTAAATTTATTTTTTTAAGCCTGAATGTATGCAATATTTAAAAAAAAAATAATATTGCGAGCACACGTTAGAGTTGAAAAGTTTTACAACTAGTCCTACATAAATAAGTGAACCTGTTAAATTAATATTCTTTTTTTCTGTACAATTAATCATTTTTTTTTCTAATTTGCAGACCACTAAATCAAATGCAAGTCATGTTTTTCTTCGTAATGTTTCCACAACGATAACAGGTCGTTATGCATGTGAGGTGTCTGCAGATGCTCCGTCATTCCACACATTAATTATGTGGGGAGAAATGGATGTAATTGGTAGGTAATTCTATTTTGAGCATTATATGTATTTTTGTAGCAAACTGTTTTTTAACTTACATATCTAAGAAGTGTGTGTCTTATAATAAATATTCATTTTGTACTTGTACTATTTAGAATTACCTACTCAACGTCCAATTATCACAGGGATCCACTCCCGCTATCGTTTGGGTGACGTTATAAATGGGAATTGTTCATCAGATTATTCAAAACCTGGAGCAAATTTAACCTGGTGGATAAATGATATACAGGTAAATGTTTGTAAATTTATTAATAATACTTGGAACATAATTGAGTCATGCGTCGTAAGAACGTAGAACGTAATGCCGTAAATTACTCAATACACGCTTCATTTACGCACTGCTCCGTCATCAATTTATTTTGTTTTCTTTTGAAAATAACACTAAAAAGCTCTGAACTTATTTTAACGGTTGTTGTTGTTCTCGTATTTTTTTGTTTTCAAATATTCAATTTGCCAATCACAGTCGACTTACGCTTTTACGTTTGCGCCAGCTATAGTGTTCCTTTGCGTAATATATTATGCGTTTAAGTTTGTCAAATGATCTACATATGTCGTACCCAACTACATTTACATTGTGCAATTGTGTTCCTACGGTTTCGCTTTAAACAGAGTTTTTGATCTGTCTACACTCTCTGTAATAATAATGTCGCAGCCGGCCTATGAATCGGGTTTAAACCTAAATAAGTCGACGTAGATACGCTTTTACGTTTGCGCCAGCTATTCTGTGCCTTTGTATAAAACGCTGTTACGTTCTGGCGTTGAAATCATTGACTCATGCAATAATTGACTTTCTTTACATCAATTTCGTACAGTTCTTTAGACATAATTGTTATTTTTATTCAAATTTAAGTTACTTAAACATATTTATTGGATTTCCTTTTCTAGCAATATTTACAATGTTCTGCATTCCATAAATAGAATTCCATAAAAATTGATTTCAAACACATTTAACAGACACATTGACATTAAAATTTAATTTTCAAGCAAACATTTATATGAGAAGCCATCGAACTACTCAGACCCACTTGTAAACACTCACATGGACCACAAAAAAAAAAAAATTCAAACAATTATAAAAAACATAATGGAGAAAAAATAAGATCATAAAAAGAATTTAACATAAAAAACCCACAAAAAAGTTATGTGGAATAGCATTCATTAGCAGTATTTTTTATTCAGTTCCTTTTGTTGGCCAACATTTAATATTCTTCATTTACACACACACACACACACATATATATATATATATATACGCATATATATAATCATTGTGTGTGTGAATGTTTATGCGTTTGATTGTATTTTTTTTTCTTTTTTCTGTTACATTCAATACGATGGACTTTAGAAAAAGTATTTTTTTAGTTTAAGTCTTTTTCTTTAACTTTTTTTATTATTATTAAACAGTGTAAGTTTGGTTTATGCATTTGACAGTTACTTGGGATGCCAGTGTAACAAAAACAACACCAACAAATGGAGCAAATAAATACATACCACTTAAAACCAGTGCCCCCCTTAGACCAATGTTGGATACATCTGTGTAAATGGCATCTCAGTGTATGCCACAGCATGCAAAAAGTTTAAGAGGAACGAATGAAAAAACAAAATTGAGAAAATAACATTGAAAAAGAAATTCATTAGTTTGGTTTAGATTTGATTTATGCTGCACTTAAAATGGAAATTGTGCAAAATATTGAAATGCATAATAGATGGTTATTGATATTTTTTACCAAAGTTTTTTTTTTTTTGGTTGGCCATTACAAAAAATAAAACTAAAAAAATACAAAGGTTTCATGGCATGTATTGCATTTTCCCTGACTCCTTATTTTAGTCTCCCAGCCTCCCTTCTCTAGTGTTTGGTTAAGTATCTTTCATTTTCGTTTCCTTTAACGAAAAAGTCATTTTAAATGATAGACGTTATGGCTACCAATTCGATATTATTGTACGTTTTTTTCTGCTTCTAAGTATCAATACATTTTGCAGTTTTTCTCTATGATAGTCTGTACATTTCAATACATATGCTTATTTTAGTCGTATTTGAAGCAGATCTAAAAAAGAGTGCCACACTTTTTGCCGTTGAAAAATCAGTTGGTTTAATATCCCGAACACAAAATATACATATATATGCATTTTAAATAAGAGTTTTGGTAGAATTATAGCTTAAAATATTGCTGAGTTCCAAAGCGTCGGTTGCAAAGCAACTGGCTTTTTTAAGTGCATTCTACAATGCAACCGTGTAAAATTTTACAATGTTATCTGGCCCAAATATAGTTTCTTTTTTCCCGCCATTTTTGGATTATGGGAAAGCGGGAAGTACAAATCATATTCCCGGTATTTCGGGATTCCCGCCCAAATTTTTTTTTTTTTATTATTTATTTACTTATTTCTCAAATGAAACTAATATTTCTTAGTTGCTAGTATGATTTAAATAATTAAACCTTGTAGCTATTATATAACACAAGTGAAATCAAATTAAGATTAAAGATTATTTTTGAAGTGTTTAGGATCATAGAAATCAATAGATGTATAAACATTGTCAAATTCAAAGCTCATTAGCACAATTATAATGAAAATTTTGAAGTCTTAGGGGAATATAATTTTTGGAAGAGAAAATATGAACTGAAAGCTCAACATTGCGAAATAGGAATTCAGAAACCATTTTACCGTTTAAAAAATCCAGCATGAAGGAGATATTAAATTTACCATGTTTTTTTACCGTTTTATACCCTTAATCAGCAGAAGTGTACTACACGCAAAGAAAAAACATGGTTGATACAATCACAATCGCAAACTATCATTAATGTTTGTGGCTATGATTGTGTCAAACACGTCTTCAGTAACAATATATGTTAAGACATGTTTATAGCTAATTATGGTCTCAAAAATATTATTATGTTTAGAAGAAAAACACAAATGATCTTCCTAACCATGTTTCTATTTTTCCCAATACCATGCAAAATGTCTATTTGAACAATAAAACCAATAAAAAAAATTTATTTCAAAAATTTCATATTTTATTAAAAATACAACATACATACATATTAGGGAGATCGATTATTCGACTTTTTTCAATAACCGGTTTTCGAATATTACGAATAGTTGCTATTTTAAAAAACCCGGTTTTCGGTTAAGCAATTTTTAAATAACCGGTTAACCGGTTTTAATTTGAATACTTTAAAACATAAAAATAAAACGTTAATTTGAATAAAAACAAAACAATTTGCAAAGGTAAGGACCCACAAAATACATAAATATGACTTAGATCAGACCTAACAAATATTTTACGATATTTGTTATTGATTTACAAAACTTAAATTGTAAGAAGATATTTGTATAATGTAATTTCGAAACGGTTGAATGATATTTGATCTAGACAAACGTTTTGCAAAAGCAAATAAATTATAGGAATTTAATAAAGTTATTTTTTGAAACATTCTCTCAAATTTATTTTAAATTAATTTTAATTTGTTGGTGGTTAAGCTATCTATATTAATTAACCAAATTTTTTAATTAACCAAATTTTTGCAAACAAAACCTCTTAGCCAGGATCTATTATCTATTTCAAATTATTTTGTTTGAGCATTATAGAAATGAGTAGTGAACAGAACATTTTTTTTGTGTAAAATATTTGTCAATTCGTCGACTACAATTTAAAACATTCCATGCCATTGTTTGATTTCTTCAATTTTGTTTTTTAGTTCTTGGTGTTTTAATAAATAAAACTGGTAGAATTTTTTCCCATATCGTTGATTCCGCCGTAATGTTGTAGTTTTCAGCATGAAGAGATGCTAGAAGTACTTAAGAGTTTTAAGTGCATTATCGGGCATTTCGTCCTCGGCAACACAACTGGCTTATATTTCCCCCAATAATAAATTTTTTGCAGCGTATTTAAGTAAAGTATTATTTGTCGTCTTTTTAGAACTTCTTCGAACGGAGTTAAGTTTCATTTGGATCACATTAATGTCAAGCATGTACACTAATGAAAGGTGATTAATAAGTCGTGACATGGAAGAACCTTTGTAACTTATAATTTTAGGGCACTTCAAGCACTTATCTTTGTCTTTTTAATCGCATTCGACAAATATCTAGAGATATCATTTATATAAAAATACATTTAATATTTAGAATACTCTTGCACAAATTACTATTTATTTTTTAGCTGAACACGTTTTTGTAGTATTTTGAATAGTTTTTGGTTTTTTTTTTTCTATAAAAACACACGCTTTTATAAGCGAGTGTTCATAATATTTTTTGACCTTTGTTACATTTTGTTTTGACATTCTTCATAAAAAGTTTAAGTTTAGCCAATATTCAATTAGAAAATACTTAAATTACGGGTACATCTACAACAAGAGTAAGGAAAATGTATATAAATTACACATTACTAAAATAACCGGTTACTTATACCAAAATAACCGGTTTATTCGATATTCGAAAAATGGACATTTTAAAATAACCGACTTGGGCAAACCGAAACTAACCGGTTAAAACCGGTCGAATAATAACCGTTCGATCTCCCTAATACATAAACAGCTAAGCATATATTAATAAATAAAATTCAATACATACATTTATATATATATATATACTAATTGCTTTACTTGTTTCAATAAACGTATGATAATTAATTTTTCAATCATGCAACCCCTTTTTCTCCGGAAAAACTTTTAATTATTTTGTAGTCATTCATGTTTCCCGATTAACTGACTCTCGCAGACTGAAAATGATGTGGTAGAAGATTTTATTTGCTTTATAAACACACACTGTTTGTTTTGACAATAAATGTTTGCTCATTTAGAAAATGTGTTTTAAAGCGAACAAAAATGATGGTATCAAACATATCTTTTGTGTACAGCTAATATTATGATTTTAATTGTAAAGTTGAAAATATATGCATTATAGTAGCAAATATTTCACATAATTTAATATGTTTAGCAAGATCATGGTAACTTTTTAGGTGTAAAACACCATACAATATTATTATAGTGAATTAAAAAATGATAAGGAGAAAAAATATTTTTTCAAGTTAAATAACGATTGTTATTAGTTTATTAGGGTAAACATATTAGGCAAATATGAATAAAAATGGTCGCAGTGACCATTCATTAATCATGTTTTTTCTCTGCGTGTATGGTTGTCATTTCATGTGAATTTTTTTTTAATAATCATCTAAAGTCCCACAAAGTTTATATATTCTGGATCTTTCTGTAATTCTTAGTCGATTTACCCAGTTGAATGTCTTCCTGGCTGTTTGGGATTGAATTCCAGCAGAATCGCTTCAGTAGGAAAATAGTTATGAAACCAAACTAAGAACTACCTCCCTAAAAACTTGAAAAAACAACTGACAAAAATTTGTTGCGAAATGCACCGACTATCATTAAATTTAAACAAATTCGTTTTTATGTCACCAAATTTCGTAGGTCCGAAATTTACATACGGCCCCATGTTAAAACCATCCTCGGAAATCATGGATTTTAGACATAACTACATGATGGTACAATTTAACATAATCTACTTTCATAAGAATCGCATGCACTCAAAATGCCCCTCTTTAGTACGCCCTTAATATATAACGAAATAATATTGTTGTAACACACAGAAAAAATTCTCCAAAGTTTTTCACCAATTAAAGCATTAATCAAAAATAAAATCAGTTTTAATAAAAATATAATCAAGTTAATTAAACGTTTATTCAAGTGAATTAAACGTTTAATTGATACTATTAATTTGTTTACTGGCGCAAATATAACAAATTTTTTAATTAATATCAAACATTTTTTAATTGAAATCAATTTTTATTTTTTCTGTGCCTTTAGCCCAACTACAGTTTGCTAAGGCAAGCAATAAACAGTCGTGCAGATCAAAATAGGTCCATAATTTACCATATTTCTTATATAAAGCCCATTCTAAAAGATCAGGTTAATAGGCCTTAAGCTGCAAGAAATTTTATTATTGTGGTGAAATTTAGTTCGATAAAACAACTTAAGATACGATAGATTTACAAAAGTTTTTAAAACCTTTTTCTTCAAAATTTTCCGACAGCCCTGCAATTAATTTCCGGGAAAGCTGGAATTAAAAATCCCGGGAAGAAACTCTAGTCCCTAACCCAAGGATTTTAGACCAATCAGCTTATCGTCTTTTCTTTTGAAGACGTTGGAAAGACTGATTGATCTACATCTGAGGACGAAAATTGACGCCGGCATCATCAGCGGCGCTCAACACGCCTATCTTAAGGGTAGATCTGTTGAGAGTGCGCTTCATGATGTGGTGGGTTATGTAGAGCGGGGATTGCGAAACAAGGAATACACCTTGGCGGCATTCCTGGATATAGAGGGCGCTTTTAATAATTTGAAGATAGAGGCTATCAGGCAGGCATTGGTGGATCTAGGCGTTCCTCTGTTCCTGGTCGAATGGATAACTCTGATGCTCAGCAGCAGAGTTATTCACTCGGACTGGGGAAACGAGCGCTTAAAGAAACTGGTGACTAGGGGAACCCCACAGGGGGGAGTTCTCTCTCCCTTATTATGGCTCTTAGCTGTGAACGTCGTTCTGGGACTTTTTGACAGATTGGGTCGGAAAGTTGTGGCCTACGCGGATGATGTAGTGATATTGGTATCGGGCAAGTTTCTGCCGACAATAAGCGAAGTCATGCAAGGGGCGCTGGGCGAACTGTCAGCATGGGCGAGTGATAAGGGATTGGGAGTCAATCCGGAGAAGACCGAGTTGGTTCTTTTTACTAGGAGGTACAGGGTAGAGAATTTTAGGCTGCCGGTACTAGGAGGAGTAGAGCTTAGACTATCTGATAGCGCTAAGTATCTAGGAGTTTTTCTGGACAGCAAGCTGTCGTGGGGAAGGAATACTCAGGAGAGACTTAAGAGAGGCCTCAATGCCTACTATGCTTGCAGATCATCGATAGGTAGGAGTTGGGGACTCCGGCCGTCAGTAGTGGGATGGCTGTACACTTCGGTGGTTAGACCCATTCTTACGTATGGATGCTGTGTTTGGTGGGAGGCATTGAGAGTGGCTTGTCGAAGGAACCTTCTGTCTAAGGCTCAGAGGTGTGCTTCAATCGGCATGACAGGTGCCATGAGAAGTACACCTCAAGCGGCACTGGATGTCATTCTACATCTT
This sequence comes from Pollenia amentaria, assembly GCA_943735925.1. Taxonomy (NCBI): domain Eukaryota; kingdom Metazoa; phylum Arthropoda; class Insecta; order Diptera; family Polleniidae; genus Pollenia; species Pollenia amentaria. The sequence continues at coordinate 1,326,648 of OX031007.1, forward strand.
CTGCCCATTGAGCAGTATGTTATGGGAATGGCAGCCAGAAGCATTCTTAGACTGAGGGAACTAGGATTGATTAGGGATTTCACGCAGGGTCACTCACGGATCTTGAGTGAGATCGAAGCTGGAGGTTACTGCCTGGGATCACCCGGCTCCACGGATTTCGTGGGCACCAGGGTGGATTTCGGACGGTTGCCGGAGGTGGTAACGCCTTCTAGGGAGAGATGGTCAGGTAGGAGCAGATTATTTAGTGGATTTGCTATTTTCACTGACGGCTCGAAGATGAGAGGCACGGGTGCGGGGGTCTACATTGAGGATCTGGACATCAGAATGTCATATAGGCTTCCGGACGACTGCAGTGTTTTTCAGGCGGAAGTTCTGGGGGTCTTGAGGGCCGTGGAACTGATGAGGGACAACATTGATAGGGGATCGGAGGTCACTATATATGTCGACAGCCAGGCGGCCTTTATGGCCGTAAGGGGCTGTTACGTGAAATCCAAGCTAGTTGACGGTTGTAGGAGGGCTCTGGAGGGAGCCTTAGGAGAGTATATGTTGAGATTGTGCTGGGTGCCTGGTCACTGCAACATAAACGGCAACGAGATTGCTGATGAGTTGGCGAGACAGGGCTCAGAGATGGAGGATCCTAATCACATAGAGGCAATTAGGCCTCCAATAGGATTCTACTTTGGGAAGATTAGGGAATGGATTCTGGACGCGACCAATAGGGCCTGGGGGAACCGAACGGACTGCCGGGTATCACGGACGATGTGGCCGGCGCTCAGGAAGTCCGACTCGGAGTTGTTGCTGGGCAGAAGCAGGGTCTGCGTGAGGACCATAATAGGAATCATCACGGGTCATTGCATGATAGGCAGGATGGCGATGAGGTTAGGATCCGACGTGTCGGATATGTGTGGGTTGTGTGAGGACCCGGAGGAGCTGGAGACGGTTGAGCACATTTTGTGCCGCTATCCCAGGCTGCAGGGCAGCAGGCTGAGGTGGCTGGGCAGCAGATTCCTAGGCGAATTAGGGGACGTCCCGGGCTGTGGGCTCGAGAGTCTGATAGGATTCGTAATGGGGATGGCCTGGTTGCGCAGCAGGAGACTTGGAGATAACCGCACATAGGGCGGATTGGTGTTGTGTTGAGTGAGGCTTTTCTCTCGGGTTTGGTCAGAACTTCCTTTTCTCATCTATTCTTATCTATTCTTATCTTTTCTGATGCTTTTGCTGTTTCTCTTCACCTTCTTTTTCAGCTTCATAACTATAAACAAGGCATCACAATGGACCGTATTGGTCTCTGGGTGAGGGTGTGAAGGAGACTTCACACCAGCCTTTCTACCTACCTACCTACCTAACTCTAGTCCCTAAGTGCACCAAAGAAGTTATCGATGCATACAGAATAAGCAGACTATGCATCTTTAAACATGTTGATACATTTTTTACTTTGCCTGCAAAGCCTTATGATGGTTTGAACTCAGCTTATGAGTATATAGAAAATAAAAATATTTTAACATGTTCCAAATAGTTCGTTGCAAAAAAGTCCCTATAACTCTGAATGTTTCTCATGTTTTTATTAAATCAAATAAAAAAATTAACATTTCGCCAGAAATTTTTATTTCCAAAATTTGAATTCATTAATTTAAGTTACTGGTTTATGTTAAAAAAAAAATTGTGTTTGTAATGCTGAAATACAGACACATTGTGAAAGTCATATAATTGAAAATATTCGATTTCCCCGGACATTATGTATGCTGTTTGCTAAATGGTATTTTATGACCTCAATATTTGCAAATATAATGCGTTAATAAAATCCAAAACTAAAATCTAAAAACGAATAAATGATGGAGAATTAAAGAGAGAAAAATTCGAGAAAATACTATATAAACGCATAACAAAAGAAATGAACCAATTATTTAAAGAAAAAATACTGAATAATTTATTTTTGGTTTTTTTTTTGAAGTAAATGATTTCCAGCATAATTTTTCCGATTTGTTTTTTTTTTATTTTATTAGTGTGAAATAAAAACCAAATTATTGAACACAAAATTGCTTAATTATGGCAAGAGTCTTAGAAATGTTCTTGGAAAATTTACGAATGAAAAAAACAAAATTATTATTATGCGTTTTCTTACAGTGTATGACATATACGTTTTTGTTTTTCCTTACTACTAATTGGGTTTATAATTAAGTAATTTTTTTGTTGTTTCTTGGTGTTTTTAATGTTTTGCCTAATTATGTCAAAATTAGTATGTACAGAAAATTGAAAAAACACAGAAAATTTGCAAAAGTTAATGAAACATTCACTTGGGGGCAAAAAATGAATGCCTGCCATTATTTTTTAAAGTTTATTGCGTGTAAATGTTGACCGCGGCTAAGCTCTGGTTCATGCGTAAGCTTTAATTTTAGTCGGTATCTCACGTAATGTTGTCTTCCAGGGCTGGAATTGTGGCTATACTTCACGTGTATCCACAACAAATTGTGAAGTGGGGTCAAATCGTATGATCTAGGCGGTGGGTCGATTATGACGTCCATAAAATGGAGGTAATTTACGAAACAAATTTTACACACAGCATTAATTTTGATAATAACATTTGCTAGCGTTGTGATTTTGTTAGTCTAGTATATTCATTGTCAAATGGCAAAACTTACAGAGCATTTTTCGCATTGCCGCATATCACGAATCTTTTTCCGATGCTGAAAAACCAAATAGAAATAGAATAAAATTATTTTTTGTATCAGACAGACATTGAAAAATAAATTTCTTGCTTTTTTTATTCCAGGTTCCACCAAATTACTTGCGCCCATTTGAAATACAAAAACATATCGACGAGCAGTTGGAAACTTCGGTATTAGAAATACATTTTATAGTAACGCTGCAGCATTTTATTAAAGGAAGATTAAAAGTAAGATTTCTATAAAAAAAGTCATTGTAAGTTTATGTACAACTTAAATGGTATTCCTTATTTTTACAGTTAAAATGTTCTGCTCGTATACATCGAATTTATCATGCCGAAACAGAAAAATCTATAGAAGAAGATAGACCAAGGATTTTAGCATCCGGCCGGTCGCCAGAAACATTTCCATACGATCACAATGATGAGTTTGACGATGAAAATGGATTATATTTAACGCATTATAAAAGTGAGTAAAATATTCTGGTAAATAATATCAGATTGGACTTTTAGCTTTGTTTTAAGTTTGTTTCTGTTTGCTCAACTGAATACTTAGATAGTGTAAAAATCGTTTAAGAAAAACTTTAGGATAATAAAAGTGTTTCATCATTAATAATTTTTTTTATTTGAATTGTTTATTTTAAATATGCTTAATTAAAAGGTTTCCACTAGAATCTCATCGAGTTATCAAAAGTTTATAAATACGTACTAACTTTTAAAGCGAAATTTGTAATACAATATTTACTATTATTTAATATTATTTCAGATTACCATTCTTCTGCACAATCGACTTTCATAAATCTTAATAGTATTACAAGATCTATATATATGATACTGCCAGTGATAAGTAGCTTATTTTTGCAAATACTTAATAAAAATATATTGAATCCTTTGAGACTTCAGCGACAACAGAAACAACAAAGAAAATATCAGCCACAGCAACAATTTACAACGAGATTTTTACAAAACCATAAAACAAAACCTCAACAACAGAGACAGCGCCAGAGACATCAGCAACTTGAACAAAGCCAACATCAACAACAACACCGCTACTGCCACATCAATTGCCTTAATAATAATAATTACAAAGATGATTATGACAACAATAATGATGATAATTATAACAATAGTAATGGCAAAATCACACAAACAACAACAACAAAATTATTAAGAAAATTACCATGTAAAAGACATAAAAATGAAATCCAAAATTCCCACTCGTATATATGCCAAAGACATGTTATAATTGCCACGAATTCAAATAAAAATGCAATTAATACCAACGATATGAGGCACGTATTACGGTGATAAGTTAATTTATACAATTATTACAAATAATATTATTAAATAAATGTGTAATAAGTAAATAAAATAAAACGAGCTATTGCTACAGCAACAGTAAGTCTGATTGCAAGAGACTGAGCTATAGCACACGCACACACACACACAGATGAAAGTCCGGAAAACATCCAAATAAGTAGGTTTATGATAGTATGTGTGTGTGTGTGTTCCCAGCGGGAAAACTCACATGACCTTCTTACTTCAGGCCTTATTAAAGGCCTGCTTAAATTTTTTTTATTCAATTACCATTCTTAATTAACTGCTGAAGAATGCCTCATAGAAGTCCTCGGCTCTTTCGTATAAAAGATAAGATACACATTCAACGTTCCCTTCTATGAGAAGGGGAAAGAGAAGGAGTAACATTTTGAATTATTTTTTCTTATCCAGTTGACATTCTTATGTAACTGCCAAAGAAGCGAGCGCGGAAGGCCTACCCCGCAATGACAGCATGAGTAAAAATGATATGAGTATGGAATGAAGTGAGCAGGCCTTCTACATTCAAAACAAGGAGTACAGGGGCCTCCTCGAAGGCATCCGTTCTCCTCCTTTTCCCGCTGGGTTGGTTCAAGAAGGACGGGTACTGAACTATTTAACACACTCTTACACACAACCACCTGAACTACACACAAGTAAGCTGAGCTATTTGAATAAATCGTTTTTTCAAGTGTAAAAATATGAATGTTCGTTTGTATGCGTTTTTTATAATGTTTTTATTTTAATTGTATGTATTTATATTAAATATTCGTAAATATTTCTACATAAAGCCAAAAAACAAAACAAGTAATAAACAAAAATATCAAGCATTAAATATATTATAATTAATTAACGGATTAATTAATTAAGTACAGATTAAAATTAAAGCGAATACAGAAAAAGGAAAAGAAAAAACAACAAAATATTAATATACATATTTGTGCAGTAAAGGTATATTTATTTAATAAAAAAAGATTAAGAAGTAAATACAAGAAAATAGTTCAATCGAAAAACATAAAATAAAATAAGACCACAGCAATGAAGTTGTAAATCTGCGGAGCTTAAACGAATGACGAGTATTTGAGGCAAACTTTCAGGAGGTGCAAACTTCAAATTAAATTTCGAAGCAGCATGTGCTATGGAGACAGTTCTGCTATAAGGGCACATTTGTCTGACTTATCAATTTTTTTAAGCGCTGAAAATTATGTACTTCAGTTACTTACATTTATATTTTGATTATATTATTCGAGTTCTTTTCTATTTTCTTTCTTTTAGGTCCCTATTATGAGTTACATTCGACAAACGATTTTCGCTGGCTATCGAACATCGACAATCGAATTTACATTTTGTATTATAAGCATTGCTGCCAGATAAAATGTGTCGAAAATCGGCAAATTTTGCAAAATAGTCAAATTAACTTACTTAGACTGTCGGAATAATTTAACTTATTTTACAGGCCAACTTACACAAATAAAAGCGGCAAGCGTTTTAAAATTTTTAAATTCTGCTGTTTAAAATTCCAAAATAGCAAAATATTTGAGAAACATTTCAATTATCGAAGCTTGTCAACATGTGACTTTGCTTATCTTGTATTGTTCAGGATGTCATATATCCGAATATGCTACAAAAGTTTAAGGATCGAGAACTAGAGGTGATTCATAAAAAGGTATACAAATGGGGGGAGTGCTTTAAAACCATGTGAGATAAGGCCATTATGGCTTTATTGCTCAATTAAATGGGAGATAAAGCCATAATGGCCTTATTGCCCAATCATTGAGAGGTAAGGTCATATTTAAAATTTTGCGAAATGAGAGATATAGCCATACTTTTTTTTCGCAAATGAGAGATAAAGCCATATTTTAAACTATAGTATGCGAAGCCAGATTCCAATACTTTACTTTAGTGTTTCCGGGAAAATAAATTTTTTTATTCTTGTGATGCACGCAGGAAAACTTTATTCAGCGAAGCCACCTGCCGCGTCCTACTGGAGGAGAAAACCCGTAAGCACGGCCGCAGGCCGCCACGCAGAAAAACTTTAGTATGCGAAGCCAGATTTCGTAAAAGGGAAAATCTATTATTAATCAATGTAAAATGCAAAAGTTCTTCAAAACTGAAATGAGAGATAAAGCCTTTTTTTAATATTGCTAATGTCAGCTAAGGCCATGATGGCTTTATCTCCCATTCAAATGAAAAAAAGGCTTTATCTCACATGGTTGTAAAGCACCCCCCATACAAATTGGGTGTCATACAGTGCTTTAAAAAATAGTACAAAAATGGATCTCTTAACAGAATCCGAAGTGGAAAATAATTTATTTATGCAGATTTGTATTATGAACTGCTTACACGGAACAATTACTGGCAACCAAATAAACGAAAGTATCCAAAAAGATATTCAAAAATACGAAATAATACTAAAATTTTTTGTAAATTTGTAAAAAATTTGTCAATTGAAAAATCGTCAAATTTAGGCTATAAATCTTCATTGGGCCAAAATCGTAAAAATGACGATAAATCGTCAAATCTGGCAGCCGTAATTATGAGTTGGCTGCAATGTCAAACATTTTGTTGTTCATCGAATTTTTTAACGAAAACAAATTTGCTTTCGACGGTACAAATAAATTTAAAAAACTTGTTACAAATGTAAATATTTGTAATTTATTTTGTTTTCGTATACCAAACACCACATTCTTAATCATTTTTGTTAACTAAATGAAAGTCTAACAACGTAAACAGGCCATTGGAATGGCTCGTTTACCTCTTTGCATAAAAGTTCATCATTTAAAAAAGTGGGATGAAATCACAAAGAAGCTAAATATTTTGAAAGCAAAAAAATAATTACGGGGTCATGTTTAATTTTAATTTAATTTTTTAAATTTGTAAGCAAAAATTTTTTATTTTAAGTGACAGCATTTACATGTAAAACAAAAACAAAATTTCAAAATTTATTTTTGTTTTAAATTTAGTTAAATGAGTTACTATTGCACTCGCGTTCTACAAACAGGCAGTACATATTAATATTACTTTTTTATCGAATGTGCGCTCTAATACCAAATAAAAAATCTTTCGATCAGCTAATTCGACTGCTATCAAGAATCAAATTTAGTTCATAATAGGCACTCTAAAACTATTAGCTGATGTAACAGATGTAAGTACTGTTTTAAAGCAAGATTTTACCAGCAACGATCCTTTTAAAATATCAGGGGCCTGATTCTGGCACTTGTGATCGAGTACGTGCTCGATTCGAAAGCAATTTAATATCTAATTATTTCAGTCAATACAGCACGAATCGGAATTATTTTTTCAGTGTTGTAAAGCATTAATTTGAGTTTCACAATACTGAAAAAATAATTTCGATTCGTTCAGTATCGACTGAAAAAATTAGAAATAAAATTGCTTTCGAATCGAGCAAGTACTCGATCACGACTGCCAGAATTAGGCCCCAGGAGTATTATGGAAGGCTGATTTGAAAACCAGAATAAGGTAAAAATTCCTACATGTTTGTAAAAAAGTAGTTTAGGGAATGCCAGGAAGTTTTATGTCAAAGCGTAAAATATTCCTTAAAAAATAATTTTTTTTCTAAGCTTGTTAACTGTTTTACATTTTCCATTAAGCATCCTTAAGAATTTAGTTTTGTGAATTATTATTTTATATTAAAAAAAAACCTTAAAAATTATAAACTTTTCTAACTTCAATCGTTTCAAATCATGGACAAAGCAAGAAAAGCAACCACAAGATAATATCGGAGAGTTATGATATTAGTTCTGTGGCAAAAAGAAAAAAGTGCTTTTGTTGACTAAAACTAAATTTGAGTTAATGACACCTTTGAGATCTTCATGTTCTAAAGAAGTTTTCAAGAAGTTATAGCACAAATGACTTTCTGCCTATCATTGTTTAATGTGCAATGTCACTTGATATAAAACTTAAGTTTTCTTTCGATCTGTGACATAAGGAATACTTAGAAATAAAAATTTGGAAAAGTCTTAGCCGAAGAGAAATTATGATAATATTGGAATATGAATAAATTTTCAAAAATCACCTTTAAAGTTAAAATTTATCTCATACAAAAAATAGATGTTAGCACTTTTTTCTTATTGCCACAGAGTTATGAAATCAAAAATTTTAAATTTTTGTAAAAATTCGTTAGGGCTAAATGAAGGCAATTTTTCTTTCTTTCGCGTGTAGGGGAAACATTTTTGCCAATACTGTTTCACATAATCCTTTAATATGACTCTTTAGTAAGGTTTTATATACAACAAGCTAAGAACTCGAAAATAAAAGTTTTAAATATTCATCATCAGGAATATTTCTGTTATTGCAACAACCAAATAAATATCCATTTAATGTGGCATTATATTAGTTTAAGAGATAAACTCGTTATTTTTATTATATCTTCCCCAAACGGTTTGGTTTTCAATGTAAAATTTAATATAAAATTATATCGCAAAACTGTATGAAAAATGTAATTAAAATACTGTATGACCGATAGCCCTCTAAATGCAAATAATTTTTATAAATAAATTTGCAACGAAAGAATAAAAATTCGGAACTTGTTTTGATAATTAATGTACCACCGTTATCAATCTGTGTTGTTCATTAAATGTATGTAACAGTGACCTCAAATCTGTTTAAATCTTTAAAAACCCTTCCTTTTCTAACAATGTGGGTTGGAATAATAATAATTAAAATGCATTTAAATGTTTTTTTTTACAAAAAATTTTTAAATAGTGAAAACATTGTAAATGATATACAAAGTAATTAATTTATATTATAATAAACAATATTTAATAGTCAACTAAAAAATCTATTTTATTTATATTGAAATAACTCTTTTTCTTTAAGGTAAGTTGGTTAAATGAAAAATATTGAACCTTATTGTTGCCCATCTTTAAAAAAACAGCGTTTGATGGTTGACATCACTTAAGTTTAAATCGTTTAACTAAAATATAAGAACTTTCTTTTCTCAATTGTCTGCATAGTAAACACATTTAACACTGAAATGCTTTGTAAGTTTACTATATCTTTGTTTACTTTTGAAAAACCACAACAAAAAAAAAAAACTTAAATCAGATTATCAAAAACTACAAACTACAAAAACTTTTGCACTAAAAAAACATCCATAAAGCGCATGCAAACACTCCCACACATTTTTATCCAGAAAAAAAAATCAACCAACCAACTTAAAATACATAAAACTTTGCTAATACAAATAAAACAAATGAGTTTTATCAAAAAAACAGTTAAGGATTAGTGTAAATGACTACACGGACTACTGATGCTGCTAAAAGAAAAACCACTAGACAGAGACTTTTCATTGTGGAAAGAAATAATAGGTGCGTCCGAGTACTTTTACAGTAAAATGCAGTAATAGAGTAATTGCTGAGTAAACTGGAAAATTACTCTCAAAAAAAAACTGTTGCCTAAAAAAGTACGCGAACGGAAAATTTGTAAAAGTTCGTAAAATACAGGGAATAGCTGATGGCAAATAAATGTAACGTTGTAAAATTTTTACACTTTTGACTAGTTACGTCGTTTTCTTATGGGTACTTGATAAAATACTTTTTATAACAGGACCAGTTTAGAAAAATACAAACATATAATCTTTTACATTTGTTTTCTTTTTATTTTATTTGATTTTGCTAATTTGTCTCTGGGTTAATTTATTCAAAAGACATGATTTTTTTTTTGCTATGGATTTCTTAAAAAACAGGTGCAGTACTAAGTACCCAAATACTTCACACGTTTACAACTCTAAAAAATTTACATAACCAAAAAAGTTTCAAAATTGGTATTAAGCCATATAAATGCTTCACAAACACATTTGGGTTAATTCCAAAAGTAGTGTACATGAGCATTTTTTTTTTTTTTTTTTTAAGGTTGAGGAATTCATTCTCTGAAATTGTTTACTTGCATTAAGATTTGTGCAGATTGCGAAATTACTTTTAGTTTCTTTAAAAAAAATTTGTTTTGCTTTTTTATTGCATTTTGGTGAAATATTTTCCGGAATGTCACTTTTTACAAAAATTTACAAAACTAAGAAATTAATGCAAAAATGTTAGAACAAAGCCTACTATCGCATTCGTTCACTTATTATTTACCAGCGTTGGATGTTTTTCTTAAAAAAAACGGGTTAGTAATAGCAAAAAGTTATTTTTCGAAGAGATTCCAATTATTTTTTTTTTCCTTTTATAATTCAAGAATTAAAAAAAAGTAATTTTTTTACAAAAATTTGTTTAATGATGCACATAAAGCAAACGAAACAGCTCAAGTAATGATTATGACTTAATTAAAAAAAATGTGACATTACGGAAAAAACGCAGAGACAAAGTAAAATTAGAACGTCAAAATGACATTGATAACATTTTTCAGGTAAAACCAGGAAAAAGCAATAAAAATAAATACAATCATTGAAAAACAGTTGAATTTTTTATTATTTTTCTATTGTTTTCAACTCTTTTTCCATGTTGCTTAATGAATAACATGTGTGGAGACAGGTATATTTGTATGTAATAGGCATGATATACAGTTAAAGCACCATTTGCACAATTTAGCAGAAAGTTTTACAATAATAACAACTACTTTTGTTTGTTGCTAATTATTTTAGAGCTTACTTGCCGTTTTTGTTTTTTTATTTTCTTTTACATGAAAGAAATAAAAAGCTTGAGACGAAAAAAAAGCATTGTGTTTGGAATTAACCCATTTAATTAATAATTATTTATTAACTTTACGTTTTCGCATAATTTTTATTTACACTATTCTTTTTTAACCATTTATTCCAATTATTTTTTTTTTGACAAAATTTTACTGCAAAAATTTCTGTAGTATAAATTTGTAAATACTCAGTCAACACCTGCCACTTTACGCTCTCAATTTATGTTCTCATTTACTGTATTTTGTGTATGCAATCGCAATTAAGTAAAATGCAGAAAACTTCAGTAAAAAATAGTAAACACTTTTGTGTTCTCGAACGCACCTAATAAAACAAAAACAAATAAAACTCCTCGAAAAAACACCATAAACTAAATTAAGAAGGAAAACAGCAAGAATTGAAACTTGGTGTATCTAAAGAAAATCGAGTATTTAGAAACAACAAATGCACAATTTGGTAATTTTATTTATAAATACTAGTAAAAGCAAGATTACAACTGTTAAGGAAAGAGTAATTTATAATATGTACATATCGTCACCTAAAATGTGAACATGTAGTTTATTAGAGCGAACCAAATCAATCAAAAATTATTTTTCGAATTTTTTTGTTGTTACGCCTGTTTGCAGTTTATGTGACCATATATTCTTCAATAAAAGAAATTGTGTTTAACTTAAGGCTTTTATTTAGTTTATTCACACGCACACAAAAGATTAACTTTTTGGCAAAACATTCAAAAGCCGGAATTCACTATTGTACACAATCGGACGATGCATTCGCACGAACATCTGACTGTTTATCCTGCATAAAAAATGTCTGCAAAATCTGTTGCCAATGCCACACTATCATACAAAATAGATGTTAATTCATACGACTCTGCTATTTTACAAGAAAATACAACTCTTATCGCATAAAATCTATAATTTTATAAAAATTTTCATTAAAATCTGCAAGTTGGACAGACTTGGCAAAAAAATCTGTCACTAAATTTTATATATGGGTCACACTATCATACTTAATGATTACACATGAGTTTTGACAAATGGTACGACTGAATAGAATGAATTTTTCTTCTTCATTTTTACAGTATCAACAAAGCTGTCCAATAAAAATTATTCCCATCAACTTTTCATTCAGTTCAAATTTTATGTCTAAACAACTTGTTCGTGGCAAACACACATCACAACTAACAAGCAAAAAAAAAAAAAGAACAGAAAGTTAATTTTTTAAAATTCACAAACAAACTTAGTACTAATTTACACTCGGAACTTTTATTGAAACAAATTTTCAGTGGTTGATTCATGTTTTCAGTTTTATTTATTTGGAAAATGCTACATACTCGTACAAGATTTGCGTGTGTGTGTGTGATTTTTTGTATAACAGTTGATTTGTTGGTTATAAACTCATGCGAATTGTATGGATAAATGCATGAATAAATGGGCAGATGGTACACTGGATGAAATGGAGAAATTAATGTTAGTGTGTATGTATTATTACTTACAGAGTTCCTACAAATACAAATAGTTTTTAACAAAACTCAAAGGACTTTAATGCCATTCATTTGGTATATTTGCTTTCAAACTCTCTACTCTTTATTAAATTACGAGTAAATACATTCACATGTGCATACATGCGACTATATTTGTAGATTTATTCATATGGAATGTGGTTTCAGTAAGCTCCCAGTTTGCCATGTCTTAAAGAAATCGTTGACGACGCGTGTACGACCATAGAAAATCCTTGAGGATGCGTTGGCGACCGTGCAAGCAAATCGTTGACGACTTTTTCACACAAATATTCGGAAAATCGTTTACGACAATTGAACGACATTATCGCTCATATGTCATTGACGATCATATGGGCGACACAGTCGTTGACGATCATATGGGCAACACTGTCGTTGGCGATCAGCTTTGTGCGTTCTATTTCTCTACGAAGAGATCTTGATTGTGACATTTAAGTTATTCCTTACCAACAAACACAGTATAAACAAAAAGCCAATCACAATTGAAGCACTCCGCGAATTACGTTTTAAGTTACAAAATAATTATTTTTCTGAAGAGCAAAAACATTCTTGAAAGGCTGGATTATTTATTTTTTAATTTTTTTTTAGATTTTAATAACAACTTCCATGACAAAGCAAAACCGTAGCTTTACGTCAATGTAGCTTAAAACGCGAAAAAATGCATGTCGTCGCTTATCTTGGCCCGATTAAGACTTTATTGAGGACAATATAAGCGACCAAAAAAGTCGTAAATACGATTTTATACACGACAAAATGCACTTTTTGGTACTTGAGTTGTCGTCATCAATGTTATATAGGCGACAAATTCTAATATGTCCTGAGGACATCGTTGACGACATTTGCGTTTAAGACTATTTTGTCAACTGGGCTTTAACGTACACACACACATAAGAACGTTGTATGCAAGTATTTGCTTTTGAAATGTTCAATAAAAAGTTAGTTTTTACGGGTAAAAGTACGCTTGAGACATTGTTTGATGCCAGTGCACAATGGTCAGAAATCATATTTATTTGAAACCAATTAATAATTAATTTTTGGGAGCAGCTAAAGACACAAAATTTTGTGCAGATATAGGGTTAAGAATTATACGTTTATCTATAAAAAATGCCCCATTTCCCATTTATGTAACATGATGAAAGAGGTAAGGTTAGGTTATGTTGCACGAGCAGCCATTTGGGTCCTTCAGTGGTCCCTACGTGATACCCATCGCTAATATCTATCCTATAGAGCAGTTACTCAGATGGCGACCCAAGTTCTATCCGAGATAGATCCTCCAAGCAGGCCAACACCGGTTCCCCTATGTATTTTCCCTGATGTCCCGTATCAATAAACATTGACAGAGGAAGTGAAGCACCGCATTATGACAACTTCTACAGATAAATTTCAGATCCATTCTCCTAGCATAAGTCCCCGCAGGCCAGTGCCCAGTTCCAACTAATACCACTGTTCTAATTTGGCCGCTATTAATCCTAATCATATTCATCGATTCGATCACCTCGTTTGGCCAGCTCATCTGCTATCTGGTTGCGCGGGTAGTCCGAGTGTCCTAGTATCCATATTAGCGTTACCCTTGAATGCTTCGCAGTCTCATTCGATGTCACATTCTACAGTTAACCTAGATGTCGTGAAGACACCCGCTAGGGAAGCAATGACAGCCTTGCTATCGGTGAAAGAGGTTAGATTGAGTGAAAAAATTTGTTTAAAGTGAACAAAAACCCTCTGAGCGAGTATAACCCTAAAGCATAAGTAAGCCAAAGATAAAAAATGCTATGGCCTATACATATATTTCAAAATTTTTTAAACATTTTTCATGTTTGGGCATGCCTGGTTAGATTTTGTGTGTGTTAACAAATTAGGACCTTTTCATCAATATAAGTTGAATGCAAAATGTTAAATATCTCGATATTATTTCCTTCTACGAGCTCTACTTCTTCTACTTGTTAAGTTGGCGATTTGATTTTTTAACAGTCATCTTGAATAACTTCATTTCCTTTATAAATTTAGAGTGCGAGAAATTGTCTGTCAGTCGAAGTAGGAGGATGGTTGCCAAAAGGGATGAATCAGTTGTAATGATTGTCCAGGTTCAGTAAAGTTTTGCTTAAATTGCGATTGGCCAGTGCGATTATCAAGGTCATAGATTCCATTTTAATTGGTTTCGATTCATTTATGCGGCAAAGTTTTCTCATTTTTGAAGCTCTATCTGGGCTTTTCATTGGCTCTTTCAAAACTGAAACTATATCTTTTTTGTTACGCTTACGAGCAAATGTAGCTGCTACACAAAGAAGTAAAGTGATTAATGATGACAACATTTTCTATTTGCGTTCCGATTTTATTACTTCTTAGCTTTCGTTGAAATATAAATACATATACATATATATAAGAGTAATTGTTAAATCACTATTAATTTTGAAAAACAGAATTTAAATTGCATTGTAATTTCGATCGATATCGAATACCGTAATTTGCCCCTTGGACATTTCTTTTAAAGATTGCACAAATTAAGAAAAAATTATTTTTTTTTAAGATTATGTGTTAATTGAGAATATTTTATTAATATATAATGTATTTATTGGCTTTCTGATTAAAAACATTAATAACTAATAATTGTTTAAATGTTTAAAAAAGTTATTTATTACATCAAAAATACGCCACTTAAAACTGCATTCAATAGCAATAATTCAACACAATTTTGTACCTTTGACGAACAAATCAACTTTGCAGCCACGCCGAATAACCATAAACAATAATTTGCAGCCACAAGCTTTAATTTTACATACTTTAAAGTCTTGCCCAAAAAATTACAATGACATATAATGCCTAGTAACAAGTCAACATATTAAAGTTTTGCCACTATTTTCGACTTTCCGACTACTGTGCAATGCTTGGATTTGAAAACCGAATATTGTTTTTTCTAATTAAAAATTGCATTTGGATTTTTTTAGATGACACTCCATAAATGGCAGTGCATATAAATTAAGGTATATGCCAGGTATGGAAAAGGTTTACTAGATCTTGAATAAGGTTTTAATTACTAAGCAAAATAAATTAAAAATAAAATTTTATATAAGATGATATTCAGTAAAAAATTATATAAAAATTAAATTTTCAACACATTGAAAGGGTTCTATTTTAATTTGAATTACGTTTATTATGTTAAATCATTCGAAATGAATGCTACAAAATAGAAAACAAACTTTATATAATTTTTTTACAAACAGAAAACATAGTATTCCATTTCAAACTAGCAAGGATACCATTTATTCCTTTTTAATATTATAACTTAAGAAAATATAAAGAGGGTGTACCAAAATTAACGATAGATGTAAATTTGCCTCCATCTGTGCAGTAAAGTGTTCGAAGCCCCAACAAAATTGTAAAGTTTAAGGTTAGGTTCCCAATAAGTTCCCTATAATGTCGTTAAATGGATTGCTGCACTTCAAAAGGAGGGAGCTTGTTTTTCGTGAGCATCATTGTTAACGCATTTTCAACGTTATTCGGTTGTTTGTCGAAAAACGAATGGGGTCTTGGGGACCCACATGCCAAAAAATAAAAAACCAGAACGTTTGATTTTTTGATGGAAATTTTAGGCTAAGCCTTCTATTTTGTATCCAGTCCAAAATATTGGAGTGGGTATTAAAAATGCGTTTGTGCTGAATGACTCTGTTATTTTATATAACTTTGTCCGTCCGTCCGGTTGGTAGGCTGGCTGGCTGTCCATGTAAACCTTGTGCTCATAGAAAAGGTAGCAATTTTTTAGATAATTTGATGACATTTGGTACGTACTTTTTTAATTGTTATACGGTCAAATCTTACTGAAAGTGATGAGATTCGTGCCATGACTTCACAAAGACTCCATAAAATGTTTTCGGAAAAGATTCTTTGTGCCCATAAGCCATTTTATTATGTTAGTATTTAGATTAAATTCGGCCCAAGATCCATGTATTCGAATTTTATCGGATGCGGTCCATACTAACCTCCGCCTTGACAAAGACTTTTATGTACATTGTTTACTGATACCCACCGAGGAGGTACTGCCACGAAATTGAAGACGATAAACAAAGAGTTTGACAAAAAAACATTTTGTTTTATTTTTCCGTTTTTTAAACATTTTTTTCATTAAAAATTTCCCTTTTAACTGAAGCCATACAATCATAGAAAACTGCATCTTCATATTGATTATGCCCTAATCAATCAATGTTATTACAGATGGCATCAATAAGGCAACAAGGGGCATCAATCCAATGAAGAACGTCACCATAACATTTTTTCATATATAATGCGTCATCAATGCTGACTCCGATTCGTCGTTTCTGTGCTACCGATGTTTCAACCCATTGATGACGTTATTCAATTTTTGACGCTGATGACAATTTGGGCAAGTGATGTTTAGGCTGACGTCACAATGATGTAAAGTGTCATGGGGTCAAAAACGAAGGCACTTGTTACAGTACTGATGTCAAAAACATCAGCGTTTTAACGCTTTTTCTATCAGTGTAAACATACAAACCAATTGCATTTCTAATGGCAATGGCATTATGTTTATGTCACGTGTAATTTGACTTTTATTTTTTTTTTCAGAAAAAAACGCTGCATCCACAAGAACTGCTTTGTTTATCCGTGCAACACAGCAGTGAAGGCAATTTGACTTTACTTTTGAATTCAATGAAAAATAACAATCTTAAAACAAAAAACTTTTTGATTCATATCTTGCATGAATTTTGGTACACCCTTTTTACTTCTATCCAGTATTGAAACAAAAAGAAAAAAAGCTTGCAAAACTTTGAATTTGCATGGTTGTATAAACAAAAAACGCCGAGTGAGAGAAGAGAATAATTAAGTAATTTAAGTTTTACAATTGTTATGCAGAAAAGTTTTTAAAATATTTAACAAATAAACTGAGTAAAAACTCTCACAAACACCCCCTTTTTCTCCTTTTTGCCTTTAACACGCACATATCAAAATATGTTGAATTTTTATTATACAAACAAAAACTTTATTGAATTGTGGGAAAATTCATATATACACAAAAAGAAAATGCAGAAAATATATATACACACACACACACACACACAATAACAAAACCAAAACAATCTGCGGTTATTTCTTTTATATATATTTTTTTTTTAAATTTTTAACACTTAAATGAATGCAATTGAAGTGAAATTTGGTTTCTGCTGCTGTTGTTATTTTCTTTTTTTTTTTATTAATATTAACAACCACTCCAACAACCACAAAAACACGCCACAACAATAAGTATTGTAAAAAAAAACAGAAAACAATAAACACACATATTCAAACAAATAAACAATAAAAACTAAGAAATAAGTAGGTAAAGTGTTTAATGAGTACACGAGTTGGTTGCAAATTTTAAAATAATACAAAAATACAATTTTTTTAGAATTGTTTGTTGCCCAAAAAAAGAAGGAAACGGAAATAGAGTTTTTCTTTTTATTTTTTGCATTAGGAGACCGAACAGGCTGAGTTTTAATTCAATTTTAATGAAAAGCTGAAAGTTGTAATAATATTATTATAAATTCATTGTTGAAATTCTAAAAGATGAAGTTTTTGTTTCCCGGGGTACTTTGGCGGCTACTCTTCATATTTAAATACGTTAATAATTATAAAAAATAAATTTTATATTAATTCGAATGTGTATTCCAAGTCAAATAACAATTTATAAAGCTTTCATAGAAAATATTCTTTGAAAATATTGAAGGAATAAGACTAATAAAGTCTAAAAGCTTTATAAATTGGAATTTGACTTATAATACACATTCGAATTAATATAAAAATGCATAATAAAAATGGAACTCAACATAAGAACTAAAATTCCCAGATTCTAATTATAAAAAATGTTAAAAAGATCAAAATGTTAATGACTTATATTAACAGGGACACGGCTGATTTAAAAAAAAATTTTTTTTACAAAAAACTATTTAAAAAAAAAAATTTATTCGAAGTTACTTTTGAAACAAAAATTTAAATTGAAATTAATTCTTTGCCTTTAGGCAAAAAGGTCTTTTAGTCGAAAAAACGCATTTTGAGTTTTTGATTTGCTTTAATTAATTTTTTGCTCTTTCGTTTGGTATTAATAACTTAACAGCCGGGCCCCCGATGTCGATCGACAACTTAAGCGAGCGAAAACAAGTCCCTCATTATCGTTCTCTTAAGCGGCCCACTAGCTATCGACTTGTCGGTCGACAGGTTTTACGCGTCTAACGTAATTCTTTTATTTATTGTCAAATGACTTTATTGCCACATCATCAATTTCATAAATAAAACGCTAGTTTGTGAAATAAAAATCGGCAAAAAATATATATTAAGCCAACGAATAGAACTCTGGCTAAAACCAAATCAGAATAGGAAACAACGGAGTAAACAAAAAACAAACAAAGCAGAAAACAAAAAATATAGAATATGATTTTATGAAAAATATTTTAAAAGCCTATTTAATTGTGTAATTGATGGTGTTTTTTTAAGGTTATTTGGGACGCTGAATTTAAATCTGCATTCAGTTTTTTTCTATCAGCGCGACTTGTCGAGTTTTACCGTTATATTTAATATTACGACACTTCCACTACATATATTGCAATAACTTGAAAACGGTGCACCATATTCACTTAAAAAAAACCAAAATTCTCTTACATTGTTTTTTAATCTGCCCAGAAGTTTCAGAGATATCGCAAACATTTTTAAAAAAAAGAACAATTTAAAAAAAAAACTTAAATTTTGATAAAAATTACAGTTTTGGAATAAAAGCAGTTAGCTTAACATATTTCGAATGAAATGAGCTTTATTTCATTGTAATCGGTGCACAACTTTTGATTTTATTCACAATTTACTGAGGCAATCAAATTGAAAAAAATCGCGATTTCCTGTTCTATTTATGTACGTTTTTTCCTTCACTTCACTTGATTGTGAATAAAAGTGAAACGCGTTTATCGATTTTTATGATCTATATCTCATTTTGTTCATAGGTGGGTGTGACTTTACGTGAAAGTAATAAGATTATGACTTTTTATCAGCGACCGTAACAGTTATTCCTTTTTTGATAAAAGTCAGATGATAGCAGTTATTTTTTGATTTTTTTTTGAACAAAAATAACAGTTATTTTTTGATTTTTATTTTTTTTAACAAAAATAACAGTTATTTTTTGAATTTGATTTTTTCGATCAAAAATAACAGTTATTTTATGATTTTTATTTTTTTGAACAAAAATAAAAGTTATTACTTAAAGAAATGTACGTGTTATAATTATTTAGCTGACTTTAAATATTTATTTTAATGCACATAAGATATCCCAATGATGATCACACATTTCAATAAATATTTAAAGACAACTCAATAATTATAACACGTACATTTCTTTAAAGAATAACTTTTATTTTTGCTCGAAAAAATAAAAATCATAAAATAACTATTATTTTTGATGGAAAAAATAAAAATCAAAAAATAACTGTTATTTTTGTTCAAAAAAAATAAAAATCAAAAAATAACTGTAATTTTTGTCCAAAAAAATATAAATCAAAAAATAACTGTAATTTTTGATCGAAAAAATAAAAAATAAAAACTTTAAAAATCATAATATTTTATTATAGAAAATTTCATAAGGATCACTATGGTATACTTGAATCGGTTTGTCAGTATTTACTTTTATATGCTTTTCTTGTTTTAAAATTTCAAAATAACTGTTATTTTCCCCCGGTCCCTGCATTTTATGTTTTGGATTTTTCATGATTTTTAAAAACAAAAAATTTTAATTTTTTGTATTGTTTTTTACGTAAACAACCATTACTCAGCCATTTTTAATATTTGTGATTTGCAAAAATTTTTTGCTTTTCAAAGCTTACAAAGCTAACAATAACAAAACATCTTTTTAAAAAAAGAAGAATTCTAAAAATCGCTTCATGAAGAGTGAAGTTATGATTTTTTGAACTTTTAATTTTTGGAAAAATCTCAAAAATTCGATTAGTACCTGTAACTTAAAAATGCGAGCTGATAGACAAAAACGGAGATTAAATTTGAAATAAGCGACCTCAAATTAGTAAAAAATTGCATCAAACTTCCAATCACCACATAAAAAGTTCAACTTTGTACCCCTGTGTTATTAACCGCTGAAACCAAAACCTCAGTTAATTAATCGAGCGATTAACCGATTAAAGCAAAAGCCCGTTTAAATAAATACCCTAGTATTTATCAGACATTAAGATGAAAGATGTTTTTAAATTTATTAGCATCTGCTATTTTGTTCATTTAGATTTATATTTCTTATTAAAAAATTAAAAATTATGTGCGATTTTTCAAAATACGGAAAAAAATTTACATTTTGGTATGAGAGCATAACGATTGCAGATCATTCTATAATGGAGATTGCTATCTTAGTTTCAATCGGTACTTCTTGACCACAGACTTAAGCTGGAGCAAATTTTTTTTCGGTATTGCCAAAATCACACATCGCATGTATCTTACATATGAAATTAAATATAACATTTTTATATCGTCTATACTTTCTTACTAGTTTTTCTAATTTTTTTCCTATTTGAGCTTTTTCACGGATTTGATAATGTTATTACAAGTGTTCAAATTTTACTGTCGTAATTTTTTTGTCGTTAATAAATTAAATTGATTTTTAGTTTTTGATCGATTTTATAATATTTTAGTCCGCCATAAATTTTTCTTAGGGACCTAAAAGTTAAAATTTATATTCGATAAAAATTGCGTTTATCGTTACTATTATTTCTGATTTTTATTTTTAAAAATTGATGATACTTAACTTATATAGGTGAAAATTAAAGGTATTCCTCAGGCAGAGATACATATTACTAATCGATAGATATACATATTTTCTAGTTACTTTCAGTAGTTATCAGACTCAGACAGAAGTTAATATCGAAATAAAACGTAGCAAAAACTGGTTTCTGAATTCGTTGCTTTATTTAACCAGAAATCACTCTTGTTAAGTCATATGTGAGCTACTCTAAAAATAGCACATTTTGCATTTTTTTGCTGCAGCCTTATGTGCAAAAAATATTCGACTTAATTCTATAGCTTTGTGCTAAAAGGGCCAATGTCAAAATGTTAACTTTTCGGAAAATTGACATTAAGGTTTTTTTTTTAGAAGAGTTCTCAGTGAAACTGGCTAGCAAAATTTTACAAAAGTTTTCTGGGTTAAATCAAACATTGGCTGTTTCAAAAAGATATAAGACAGCGACAATAGACAGATAATGCAATGATTAGCTCAAAACAGCAAAATATTGACATTTGCCCTTTAAGCAACAAGCCACAGAATTATTATCTTAAACATAAAAGTTAAAAGTGCCAATTTTTTATAACCTGAAATATGAGCATAATTATTATTTTGGGTTCTGGTGTTTTTTCTTCCTAATTTTATTTAAATTTTTATCCCACGATGACAAGTGAAAATTTTAAATAATTTTTGAAGCTGGAGTTGAATTGGAGTCATATTTTTACAAAAACTTCAAGTGCAAAAAAAAATTTTTTTTAAGCGAAAATATTGTTGATTTTATACTTAATTTTCCTTTCCAAATATATCCGAAATATAATTGGGGTCCAAAACGAATACTTAAAAAACAAAATAGATGTTCCAGCTGTTCTGCTTTCGCTGTTCTTTTGCTGCGATTTAAATTTTTTAATCCTACCCTTTTACAAAAAAAAAAAAAAAAAAAAAAAAAAAAAAAAAAAAAAAAAAATATATGAAAGAAATAATATTAAACAATATAAACAACTCTAAACATGTTTCTTTAATTTGTTTTTTATTTTAATTTCTATTGCGGTTTTTTCATTTCGCTTATTTTTTATTTTTAGCTTCAATTAAAATATGTTTATTGTCTTTTATTTCTTTGGCAGTCGACAAAACAAAGCGAAAGAAGAAAAAAAAGTTGCTAATTGATTCAGTTTTTTTTTTGTCTTATTTGCTTTTTTTTCCTTTTTTTGTCATTTTGTTTTACAATATTTTTCCTCTTGTTTCGGTTTTAACTCTATTTAAATTTTCTATTATTTAATATTAAGAAAGGGCAACTACATTAAATTAAACGGATTCAATTTGCGCATCGTTTTTTTTTTTATAATTTTTCGCTTTTGTGCACAATTGGTTTTAACTTGATTTTGATGTTGTGGTTGTCATTGCTGCTGTTTCTTTGTTTATTGTGTTGCGTTGTTGTCAATTTGTTGACGTTTTTTATTCCCAGACTTGAAAAGGGTTCTATTTTGTATTACAATTCCTTCTTTTCTTTGAGTTAATTTGTTTTTGTATGCGATTTAAATTTTTTATCCATTTTTTTTTAACAATTTCAATATGTTTTTTTTTTTGTTTTAAGTGGCATATTTCAAAGCATTTTTCTGTTGTGCGTGTGTATATCGTTATTAATGTCAAATTAATTAATAAAGGAGATTTTTTTCTAAAATAAATGAAGGAAATTGTAATAAAAAATGTCAGGCTTAAATGACCTTAAACCTTTTTAAGTTAATTTTATTAGAAACGTTTGATTTATTGAAAATTAATAAATTAAATGTAAATGTACAGTCTGTGTACAGTGTGTGCAACTTTTTTTATAAACATAACTTATAAAAGCAATTTCTTTTAAAAGAATTCGAATTGAAAAATTTTTGGTTTCATGGATAAACAAAATGGTTAGATGACAATTATAAAAATGGGTTATATTAATAGCTACTGGCACTGTCTTAAAGAATATTATTTAAAAAATTAATTTCTGAGTTTTCGGCTGCAAGGCAAACAGTAAATATGTAATTGGAAATTTTTTAAAGTGAAGTAAAGGGAGGTTAAGTTTCACAACATCATACCCAGTAAAAACATTTGTGTTGTTTTAAGCACTTAAGAGAAAAAGCGCATAATCGAGCGCTTCAGTAAGAGAGCTCTTATACAGCAGTAAATGATAGTGAATAAAAAATACAGAAAATCTGCTATTTTAGTGCTGACAACGAAGAAGGTTTTAAAGCGAAAAAAATAAAAATATATTAAACGCCCGGGAGACTATCAAATAAATACATCAATCACATAGTTGTGTGCGTGCAGTCGTTCTTTTTCGGGTACACATACGCGTTGTCGGCAATGCCTGATGAAAATCAAAAAGTTTTGATTTTTTTATTTGATGGCTGATTATTTGATAGTCTCCTGTTGTGATTGACAAAAAAAAAAATTATTTTCTTTGTGTTTGTTGTCATGAAAAATATAAATATTTTGGTTTTTTACAAAATACAATTGTTGATTGCCGTGTTTATTTGTACGTCTCCGAAAAAGCCTCAAATAAACGACACTAGCACATATGCACTGATTGACGGGTTTATTTGAAAGTCTCCAGAGCCCTTTAGGGTTTAACAAAATGCTTGAAAAAATGTATTCAAACCAGTAAAAGCAAAATATTAATGAATATGTTAATATAGTTAGCCCTTATAAAAGCAACTTAGGAGTGCTTCTTTGCAAGTTTTATTAGGTTAAAAGAAGCGCTTATTGTCAGCAGAAAATAGTCCTCCAAACCGGGAACACCCCATACAAAAATCAGGCATCCCATCAGCAGCTTTGAAGCGATTTTAGGTATGAATTCATACATAAAATTTGCACCTTTTGGAGCACATTTTTACTGGGTAGTTCTTTGCAGTCAAATATGTATTAACGAGTTTACCGAAAAATAGTTTTTGCTTATTGTGTAAGCATCAATAATTTTTTTGTGCGCATTGGATGTGTGTGAAACGGTAGCAAAGTTCTATGGTAAATTAAAATTGTCAAAAATTTCTAAGCTAATGGTAACATTTATAGTTGACCCCAGGGCTAGTAAAATTTTATTTACCTCAACAGTATCAAAGTTTTACTTCCATCAATATTTTGCTACATTTTCACATACACCCATTAACACAGAAAGTAAAAAAGAGAGTTGTTTTGCAACTGACGTTTTAAAATTCGATACGGGTGATTTTGAAACCGACATTTAAAAGAAATGCATTAAGTTATTAAGTTAATAAAATATTATTTTATTTGCTGCAAAATTCTTCAATCTGCTTAAATATAATATGGTATAATAAATTAAAAAAAATAAACAGTAAGAGAAAAATTAAGTTTCACTTTTATATTTCCATGTTTGTATAGACGCTCATCATGTTTGTTGTTTTTCTTTAATTTGATGTTCAATTTTTTAATAGTAATAATTTTATGTTTATGTCAGGTTTGTTTGTTTAACAAAACACACAAGGGTCTAGAAAAATAGCAAACTTCATGTAAATTTCCTGCCTAATAAGTTGAAATTAAACCTAATTGAGACCAATTATTGTCAAAAGTGAAATATTAGAAAGTCTTTTGCATTATAAGCAGGTATGTGATGAAAATCGATATATTTTAAAAGCGATTTTAAAACCCATTTCTGAGTTAAAGTCTTAATGTGCTGTTCAAAAAACAGTTTAATAAACATATACAATATAAAAGTTAAAAGAATATATTCAGAAAAGAAGAGAAAATGTACAAGAAATCAATTTTTAAAGATACCGAAAACGAAATTATCGGCTTTAGATCATTTCGGTTTCAAAATATTTTTCTAATTGTGACTGTTTATTTGATAAAATACAGGTAGACTATTAAAATAATGACAAAATCATATTATAAATATAAACAATACCCTTGCCAACCCATATTAAGGAATTAAAATTAAAACGTCACTTTATTAAGACATATTTGAAACCGCTTTTGTGAAATTGCTAATATTTGAAAAAAAATCTTTGATACCCTCCACTGACAGCTATAATATTTCAGGAGTGGTCTTTTTATGGGATCTATGAATTGGTCGTAGCGAAATTTGATAGGGTGAGCACTATTCATATAAAACTCTGACAGACCAAAATTTATTACAATGGAGTTATTCGTTACAGTTTTAAGCGTACAAAAGTGTTTTTCGAGAGTGGGCTTTATATGGGGACTGTGGTAAATTATGGGGCGATCCTCACGACATTTTGTGGTATAATTTCTAGTCATAAAGGACGAATTTGTGCAAAATCTTAAATACGTATGTGCATACCGCCTCTCTCTGTGTTAAATCTTGTAACAAAATTATAAGTTTTTTGGGGTGGTAGTTTTATATTTGGATGCATTACTTTTACTCTTGTCGTCCGATTTTGCTGGATTTCAAACCCAAGCTGCTTAGGATAACTAGAAACAATTTGAGAACAGTATTGTTCTATTCTTTTGAGTTTTTGGAGAGCGAGCATGCTTTCAACAGACAGACAGACGGACATGGCTAAATCGAATTAAAATAACTCAAGGACCCAGAATATATATACCTTATGGGTTCTTAGATGAATATTAAAAAAGTTTCTCATGGAATGACAAACTTAGTATACCCTCTTCAAACTAGACGCGGATCGTATAAAAACTCATACGTCTGAGTGCTTTGTATTTCTAGGGATAAAGATCACAATCGGGAATAGTAGATCGAGTTCGATTCTAATCGATAATTCGACTGCGGTTTTATACTGAAATCGATTATTCAGCCATGTCACAGAGTACAATTCCGTTCGGAATGATTCCGTTCGGAATTGAAGAAAACATATTTGTTTATTGATAGAAAGTATATTTTGATAGTTTTTTGGTCTTTATATACAGAAAACTCCCATACCGTTCATGAAAACAAAAATGGTTTCATTCCGCAAAGTTTTTTCGTAATTTTCTGAAGCACCAAAATACGGAATGAATTACGTTTCCGAACGGAATTGTACTCTGTGACATGGCTGATTGTGTTTTTAAAACCGATTTCTTTTTTTGTAAAAATGTTGGCAATTTTGAATTTTAATCATTATAAAAGATATAAAATATGAACATTTACAATACCACTACAAAACTTTTTTGAGTCTACATACGTGTGTCGGTATGTTTATGCAGTTTGACAAGTTTGAAGTAAAAATCCTCAAATCAAATTTATTTTAAACGATTTTCAAATTGATTTCAAATTCGAAAGTCGATTTTTTAATCTATTTAACATTCCATAGATCGGATTTTTTACAAAGCGTTGTAAATATCGCGCTGTAATAAGAATTTTTCCAAGAGAACAAATTTTCTAAATTTTTCTTGAGATTTGTGTTATATTTATTTTGTTATTAAATACAACAAAATGGTTGTGAGTTTTGTTTAAATCTCCTTCGATCATTCTAGATCTCAACTATATTGTGGATCCTTGATGTATGTTTCAAATTCTCCTTGAAATAAGAACTGCTTGTATGTATGAGCGTTAAGTATTTTTAATTGTTTCTGTTGCTGTTGGTTTTGGTAGAAAAATGGAAAAATATTGCAAAAAAATTAATTACCTGTATATTAAATTTATGGCTGACATATAATGAAAGTCTTTATGTGGCTTGTCAACAGTTTATATGCTATTAATTTTCATACTCGTACATTTATTTAAGTGAGTTTGTATTTTTTTTTTGCATAATTTGTGAACAGAGCAACTTTTTCATATACGCATACATACAGAAATATATTCCGCCAATAAATATACTACATACAATCAAACCAACGTACTCAACCAGACACTATTAATTTTCATAAATATTTGCTTCAAACTGTAAAATATTAAACGAGTTTAAATAGTTAAGAAACATTAAATAATCGCTGAAAGTTATTAAATGACAGACATTAAGATAATTTGTATGTACGTAAACCTCGAAATCTAAAGAAATAATTTTATATATCTACATCATTTTTTTTTTTTTTTGTCAAAGTCATACTTTGCCTTGAAGTTGAATATTTCATTTTCACTTGGGTTGTTCACGGAAGGCTGGTTATCAGATCATATGGTTATTTAGTTATTTTCACAACAACAAAATACATTTATTAAATTTTTTTTGAAATATATTTTTTTCTGGTTTTATAACTACATAACCATGGTGAAATTACTAAAAGGTGGCCTCGGTAAGCCAGCAGTTCATTGTTTGATTGTATGTGTTCGTGTATTGATCTTGTCAAATTTGTTTTGGGGTTTTTATTATTGCTGGCAAGCAATCGATAGCACTATCAATGCAATCGAGAGTTCTGTTCCTATTGGACTATCGATAGTTTAATTACTATTGTGATACTATCGTTGAAATATTTTGGTAAAGTCAACAATTTTTGTTCAGCGGCGCCGGCTTCATTGGCTTTCAATCGGCTGGAATGGTTTTTACCACAGTTTCGTTGAAATCATAGTAAATCTTTCAAAATTTATATTTTTTTACTTCTTTTTAAAAAATGTCTTCAAGTCCAAAAAGTTCCAACTTTCTGCGTTTCCATTTGTTGTTATATGGAATCGTAGCACAGCCTTTAATATTTGTTTCTTTCTGAGCATTTTCTGGTAATGTTTTATATGGCTGAAAACTAAATTGCCCAAACTTGTAATATTGACTCCAAAATTTTACCGTTGATGTTTTTTGCTATGAGTGGCGAACAATATTGCCCAAGTTATGGGCCCCCAAATTTTGGATACATGATTCGTTTTATGTATCTCTAATATTACTTCTCCAATCGGCAAAACATTAGTATCCTGGAACAGTTTAAGAAATTACCTCTCAAACTTAACAACTCCGTTAACCCATTAACAGCGAAATAAAGAAACACATTTAAATTAGAATTAGGGAAAATTAATTTATTAAAACCCGAATTCTTTTAATTAATCATATTTTCTGGCCTTTTCAGTTTTAAAATTTACTCATTTGCTTAAAAATTATAAACTTTTCTTTTATTAAATAAACATCTACTGGCCAATTTCACCAAATTCAGTTAAATTCTTGTTATGCCCAATGTGCCATACTTTGGAAAACTATGGCGGCCTTCATCATATGTCTATAGACCCCAAATAGAAAACTTTAATTTGAACACTAGTCCTGAAAATTTATACCAATTCGACTAACCGTTTACAAAATATACAGGCCTGTTCTGAAAATCACTTTAATTCAAATCACGTGATGCCATTTGAAATCACACGTGTGATATTTTGGTGTTCCGTTTTTGTGGGCTTAGTAATGATTTTCAATTGCCGAAAGCACACCGAGAAACACAAAAACGGAATGATATTCAGAACAACCCAAAATCACACGTGATTTAAATCACGTGAGCTTTTGAACAGGTCCGATATAATTATTTAAGTTTTTTTCAAAATCTCCTACTATGGGACGTAGTTTTAGTTCGAGTAGTTCAAAAGATTAAGGCCCTAATCATAGAAAACGCAGCGCAACGCCAAAGAATAACATTGAAAGCAAAAATATTTTGTAATTTTGTTGTTGCTTCCTACAGAAATTCACATTGCGTTTTAAATTTTCAAACGCTCCATTGCTTGTGTCGTTGAAAATTTTAAAACTGTACATGAATTTCTGTTGAAAGCAACAACAAAATTACAAAATATTTATGGCATTGTTTGTGCTTTCAATGTTATTCTTTGGCGTTGCTCTGCGTTTTACATGGTTAGGGCCTAAATTGAACAGTTCTACAAAAAATTCGATACTATTAATAGTTAACGAACTATCGAAAATATCAATTATTGTGACTATCGATAGTTTGCCAGCTCTATTTGTTATGAACTTGTCAATGTGCTATTTAATTGTCAAAGTGTATTGAACTTTGTGTTTTGAATTGGTCATTTTCTGTGTTTTCAATTTTAAAAAATTTTTATATTTTATAATAAAAAAATATTGCTTTAAAGATTTAATACAATATAAAAAAATGCGTGTTTACTCTCAATTTGAAACAAACGTAGGAAATAAATAGGGAAGATAAATTCATGTTGTATAAATTGAGTTCTTCTGTCCGGGCTATGCATTTCATGCAATTACAAATAAATCTCGGCCACGATTTTGTTTTCCGTTTAATATACATATTTACATATGTGATATATTATGTTGGAACTTCTTGAGTGGAATATTCTCTTTTTATATACAATATATCCACGTAGTATCTTGGGCTTAGGATATGCAATTTAAGTTTTCTTTTTTCTTGAAAATTGGATATTTTATAAATATCTTTTCTTGCCCAGTCATCATCAGCGACACAAATCATGAAAAACGGACAATGTTGATAATGTAATATTTGTTATTTTGGATCTTTTTACAAAAATTATAATTTTTTTTTAACTATTTAAAAATTTTTATAATTTGTTTTTCAATATTTGTTTACTTTGTATCAGTTTTTTGACGTTGATGATACACTTTTTATCTGTAGAGTTTGTATTATTATGTTTGTTGTATTACCGAGGCCACCTTTTAATAATTTCACCATGTACATAACCATATAACCTTATTATCCGTCTCTCGTGCACAACCCAACTTTTAAATCATAAATATATTTTTAGGAATTTATAGCCTATTTCCAATGTGCGAAAGAGTTCTTTCGTTCGCATAACTACATTGAAAACAAAAACAAAGTCTAAAAATTTGTTTTTGTTTTCAATGTAGTTATACGAAAGAAAGAATTCTTTCGCACATCGGAAATAGGCTATTAATTTAAGAAATAACCTTTAAAATATAGTTTCTGCTAAGATAAAAGGAGTTAACTAAATTGCAGCTGATTTCATCAACGTTAATTAATATTAATCTGGATAACCGAAGTGTCATTTTAAAATGATCATATTGAACTTACAAGATTCACTATTACCATTTATTTTCATAATTCATGTCGACAATTGCTACTTTAGTGTAAAAATTGATGTTTTTTATATGGGCATTTCCTCCGAATGGTCAACCAGGATGGAAAAATAAAATCGTGTTTTATTTTTAATAATTAAAAAAAGGTTATGTTTTTATAATAGAATAGTTTCATAGCATATCTCAGCTGTTTTACTTGAGGAAATTGGGCTGGAACTGAAAAATTTTATATATTCTTTTTAAGCTACTTCTAAAGACATTTTTGTATTTAATTATTTTGCAATGTAAAATTTACATACAAAAAAAAAGTTATGTTTGCTCTCTTTCTTCAAAATCTCTCTATTACAAACAATTAAATAAAGAAAAGTGTAAGAAGAACAAAAAACACTTCGATTAAGGGTTAAATCAAATGGAAAAATCGTACGTTCGCGACCGGTACTTAAGCCAATTAAACAAAAACCAATAGAGATATTTTATTGTGTAAATACTAGGATGTTCACTTAATCGGGCTTTTGCTTTAATTGGTTAATCGCTCGATTTATTAAGCGAGGTTTTAGTTTAATCGGTTAATTTTGTAATTGATCGGTTAACCGATTGCTAAAGTTTTTATAAATTTAGTAATTTCAATAAATAAAAATGCATAAATTATTTAATTTTTGGTGTTTAAAAAAAAAAAAAAACAAACAACAATTCTTGAACTAAAACGAGCTAACAAAAAATAATTCATTAATATGTAATTATATTTTTTAATTAATACATATATATTTTGTTGTAATTAAAAAATAAACTGTAAGAAAATTTTATTAGTTATTTCAATAGGAAAAATGTTTAGGATTTAAAAAATTATTTTCTTTAGTTTTGATTAAACTTGACTTTGGAAAATTTCTTTCATTTATCATTGATGTTGGAGAAATCGAAAGCAACACATAATACAGAATATCAAATTTCTCAGTTTTTTCCCTGGATTTCTCTGAACATATAAAATCTTCTATTATGCCATTAGAGTTCTGTTTTAATTTTTTGAAATGTTTAGCACTTCTAATTGTTTCAGTTAATTCTGTCAAAAGATTGATATTATATGAGAAGATATGAGAAGAAACATATAACTAAGCACATACATATAAAAAGAACGTGAAACAAAAACTGTTCACAGCAAACACTTTTCAGCTTGCATTTTTTAGCATAATTGAATCTTTAAGGAATCAGCTTCAAGAGCAATATAACCGTATATGAGCTCATTTTTCGATCATTAATGATGCTCTTGTTGTGAGAAAATGGTACCCTACCGATGAATCACCTCAAAGGATCATTTGTGATATAATTTGCTGATTCCTTTTTGAAAATATGAATGAATCATTGCTAGAGCGATTCTAAACATTTTGAAATCATTATTTGACCATATAAATAAATCCATTTTCAATTGCTCAAGTGATAAATCAGCTTTTAATCTCAAAAGTAATCTGAAAAGGCTCATTTTAACAAAAAATCACTAATTATAATTTGTTTATATAAAAAAATATATTCTAAACAAATGCCTTTTGTATATGAGACGAAATAACTAATTAAAAACTCAAACAAATATTTTATAATACTACAACAAATTAACAATTTAAATGGTCAACCGAATGAATACCAGAGTAAATACTGGATAGAGACCTACATTAATAAACTTTCAAAATAAATTAACCACTTTTGAATAGTCCGTTCCATTTCGCAGAATTTTACATTTCACAACTGTCAGCCAAAGTTGACTTCTATTTTGCGTACGTTCGTGATCACATGTTTATAACTATCATTATGAAATTTTGAACTCCATTTTTTTGCACTAAACTTGAGCTACAAAAATGCTATCGAATCGCAAAAAATGTTAGGAAAACTTTTGTGTTCTATATTATTTGTGCATCCAAAACGTAATAATTTACGTTCCTGACCCCAGGAAATGCCCATATGTATTTACAATTAAAAAATCTTAGTTTTTTAACACTTGGCTGCGGCAAAATGCATTTCAACAATTAATTTATTAAGCCTTAATATATTTATTGTGGCTTCTAACAACATTTTTATTTCTTCCTCATAACTACAATGTTTATTTTCTCGCAATAATTTCATTATATAAAAAAAATCCTTAATATTTCCTCATCCTTTTGTAAGTATGTATGTAGTTGTATGAGGGTACTAGTGCTTTTTTTATTGCTGTTAAATAAGAAAATTTAATTTCAATGTTGTGTTTTCTTTTTATTTCGCTCTTCATTTTCTCTTTATAAATATTATTATAATTTCATAAAGTAAATACAATTTATTTACTATTCTTAACAAATAAACATGCAAATACAAAGCTATACACACTTTTATACACACGTACAATTTGCAAACACTTCATGTTGTTGTTGTTGCAGTATATAAAAAATATAAAATTTGTTGGCTTGAAATTGTGTAAAATAAAAAAAAAATTATGTAATTGAATGTCATGCCACACTGACTGCCTACACTTCTACTTTCTCTCTATCCCTTTCCTCATGTCTTTTGTGCAGTGTAATTGAAAAAATAGTAGAAAACAAAATTGTAGTCGATGATTTAGGTTGTACACAGAGGTGTAAAATATTGAACTCGCTTAAACTCAAACTCAGAAATTAACATAAGCAAATCGAAATTTGTCCCAGACAGATAAACAGATTTTGCCACAAAAGCAAAAGCTATAAAAAAATGGTATTATGGATTAGTATTATAAAAGTTGAAGGATGAAATCTGCAACCGACTAAATGCCAAATATTTTTCTAAAACCCTTCGGTAGTACTGAAAATAGATAATAACTAAAATTAGAAAATTTAACGCTCTTTGGTAGTTGTTTCGAATAACTTTAAGTTGGTTATAGTCAATTCAGTGCTTTAAGACTCTGATTGCCAGCGTTAGAAAAAAGTGTGCATGCAGATGAGTGTAAATGCAATTGTGTAACTAGCTTTGGCAAAAATAGGTTGTGCAACATTATTGCGTTTATTTTATTGTTTTTGTAGTTGTTCTTTTTTGGTTGCTTCTTGTAGTTGCGTTTGTATACATTATGCAAAAAGGAAAGAAAGAAAAAAGAAGGAATTGGTGGTAAAGTTATCAAATAAGAATAAAAATTTAATTTTCTTTTGAAAAAAGAGCTTATATGAACGATAAAAGAAAATTGAAAAAGGAAATAAATAGAAAAAAATATACACATTTTTTTTAGATTTTCATAAAGTTATTAAAATTTGAAATTTGGAGAATGTCTCTACAACTTCAAAAATAGTAAAGAAAATTTTAATTTAAAAAATGTAAAAATTTTTGTGATAAAATTTGTTAAATATATACTCAGCCAGCAAAAATGTCCGACATCTTCCGGATATCTAAGAGAAACGTCGACAAAAAAGTCGGCATCGCGTACGAATTACGTCAGATTTCTGACCCAAACATTAATGAAGTGTTTGACATGAATTCTGGCAGGCATGTCGTAGGAAATTCTGTTTTTTTTTTGCCGGCATTTCTGATAAATATCTGACAGAATTCGAACGAATTCTCTAGCAATGAAGTCAAACATTTGCAAGAAATGTCTCAACGTTGGAGTATTTTGCTGGTTGTGTACTTCAGAGGTTAAAAATTTAATATATATTTCCATAAAACTTTAAGTTTAAACAAACATTGTAAAAATCAAGCAAGAGTGTAATATTCCGCTCTGCCGAATATTAAATACCATTCACCACGGTGCCGCGATCACTTCTCCAATCCCGCCCACATTTTGGTCTCCAAAACCTAATCATCGTTAAATTTAAAAGTTACCCATAATTTATATACTTTAAGGGTCTTAGATCGATATTGTAGAAGTTACATTCGAAATGAGAAACCTTTGTATACCCTTTCCATCTGTGCTGAAGGGTAAAATAATTCTAATAAAGATGGGTAAGTTTTCTAAACTAAAAGGCGAATTTATGGCCTTTTGGTTTGTATTTTCCAATGCATTGTTATTAATTTTTTTCTTTATTTAATTTTT
The DNA here is from genome assembly GCA_943735925.1 of Pollenia amentaria. Taxonomy (NCBI): domain Eukaryota; kingdom Metazoa; phylum Arthropoda; class Insecta; order Diptera; family Polleniidae; genus Pollenia; species Pollenia amentaria. The sequence goes on from OX031007.1 coordinate 1,360,426, forward strand.
ATAAATTGGATAAGTTCATCGGGATTTTTAGAAATTTAGAAATTTTAGAAATTCAATTAATTTTCGATTGTTTAATATTTTACCAATAGACACACACACACTCACACATATTGAAACAGTGATGCCAAACATCATAGAATTTAAAGGCCTGAGGTCACAACATGTTTTTGTTTGATTTTAGTAAATAACGTTTACCTGCAATTGACTATTTCGCTTAACTTGTAAACTTTGTACTCTCGTCCCCTTTTATTAAGTAAATGGTGCAAAATTACTCATAGACTAAAAAAAAAAAAAATTATGTCTGTCCAGGTGTCCGTTATCGTATCTATTTGTTAGTTAGTACAAGTGCATGGAACCTTATAAATGTGTGTGCATGTGTGCATGTGTGTATGCTGTATATGAACGAGTATAAAATGGCAAATGTTAAATGATCTAAGCCCAGCAAATGCATCTCCTATCACATGGTTAGTTTGCTGAGTCAATCATTTGTAAAATTTATGTTGCTTTGAATGAAAATGTCATCAAATGTGAAGGTATGTGTGTATGTATACGATAGAGTCTACAAGTACACTTGTGTGTATGGGTGTTTTTATTGCATATACATGTAAAGTTAATATGCAACTAAAATAGTTTAGCCGTACACATTACATGCTTGTTTATATGGTACCTGAATAAGTTGGTACAAATGTGTGCAAGTGTGTAGTATACAATGTCTATGAATCCAACTCAATGGACAGATTAACTTAAGGGAGTGCTTAAAAAATTGTGTAGTTTTTTTGCTGACATAAAACATTTTTCTTTTTTTTCTTTGGGAAATTTTAACAAAAAATTGCATGTGTCTTTCACATTGTGCTAAAAAGTTTACATCCGTTAGTAAGTCAAAAAAAGAAGAATGAATACAAGAAATTACTTTACTTTTAAATGGAGACGTTTAATTTAGTTTTTCTTTTTCACAAGAAAGAGAAATGTTGCCAGGATATGTTTGTTCAGCGACACCTCATTTATTCTTGTATTCAAGATGTTTTCTTTTTTGCTTTGAGAATTTCCTTTAGAATAGTGTAAAGAAAAATGTGCAATAGTAACAGGATGTCCGTTGAAAATGTATTTTTTGTATGTTTTGCTTTTAGAGGAATTGTGAAAGACAGCGGACAATAACAGAGTACATCTCTTACCGCTAGTCTAAAATAAGAGATAAATGTATATAAATGAACATAAACATAAATACTTATAACATGAAACTTTACTAATTTTTAAAGTATTTTTAGTAAACAGTTATCTATGTATTTGATAATTTAAACAATTACGGTTTAATTTTAATAGTATGTTAATTTAATGATAATTATTACTAAAAGCATTAGAATTATAAATTACCAGGGCAGTTTCTTAGTTATTTTTGAGAATACAAAATTTATTATTATTCATTATGTTTTGCTAAATTCCCAATTTTTATTCCTGATAAATACACTGAAATTAATTGTTGGGGGATAAGCGCATTGCACTCGCTGCTTAGGCCAAACCACCAGGAAACCTTTTTCCAAAGACTTTAGAAAAGCTAAATTTATTATAAAAATTAAACTGTAAAGCGAATGAGAATTACAAGCACTCAAGTCTTATTTGCAACGTTCTCAAAGCTTGGACAAAACTTCTTACATTTTTTTAAGTTTTTTGCATATTTATGCATACTAGAATTTCCGGTGGTCGAACTAGATACTAGATATTTACAATTTAAGACAGGTAAGAAAGTATAGTCGGTCAAGTCCGACCACAAAAACCCTACACCATAGTATTTAAAAGCAGAATTTCCATTGTGTACCCTATTCGGGACCAATGGGCAATCATGGACCCGCCAGAAGGAAATTGTGTTTTGATGTTACGATTCATGCTAAAGTTCTTTATTTAGATATCCTCCTGTATATGAGATTTGTTGGCTTTTACGTGGGACCTATGGATAATTTATATATTATATTATATTAGCTGTCGTTATTGTCGGCAATTTTTAATGCTAGGAATTTAGAACATTTATTAATTTTTTGCACATCTGCATTAAATCCCGTCAAAATTTTATGTGTTTCATCAATATTGATGGACAATTCTTAAAACCCTGCGACTAAAAAATTTTCCAGTACATATATCTACATTAAGGCTTAATTTTGTAAAACGCAACACAACGCCAAAAATTATCTTGAAAGCAAAAACAAAGTCAAAAATATATTATAATATTGTTGTTGCTTCCTACAGAAATTCATATTGAATTTTTAAATTTCAAACTCTGCATTTCTAACGGCGTTGAAAGTTTTAAAACGCAATAAGAATTTTTGTGCAAAGAAACAAAAAAATCTTAAAATATTTCTGACTTTGTTTTTTCTTTCAATAAAATTTTTTTACATAATTATAGCCTAAATAAAGTATTAATAGCGTATGGTTAATATTTTATTATCTTAAACTGTTATCAAAGATAATTTTTTTTTACTTAATTTTAATTTTATTATATCTGTGCTTTTTTTCAATTGGCTATAACGTTTGGAATACAAACATAAATTTACTTCCGATCTGTTTTATTAGGAATATTTAGGATTAAAAATTGAAAAATATTATAACCGCAGAGAAGTGATGATTTTATTAGAATAGAAATTAATTTTCAAAATTCACATTTAAAGGTTAAAATTGCTCTCCTACAAAATTAAAAAATAGCAGTTTTTCCTTATTTCCACAGATATGAAAAAACACACAAAAGAAAATTGTAAAGTCGTTATTATTTCTAAGTATATGTTTAACAAAATTTTTGTGTCCATCATATTGAACAAAAAGCTTTTTATTAAATATTCCTTCTTTTTCTCATAATAAAAATTCATATTAAATTAGAAAGATGTGATGGTTTATTATTATTTGCTTCTTTTTCTATTTTCGCTATCACACAATATTTTGTACGTTATTAGTGCATTATTATTAATAAGAAATACAATTAAAAATGCTTGCTATAGAAAACAAAAGTAATAAAAATGAAAATAAAGAGTGGAAAAGAAAAAACATTAATGAAATACGTATTTTGTTCTACATACTTATTTATGTGGAGCGCAATGCTGCTGCAGTTGCAGCTACTGCTGCAGATAATGGTGTGTTGTTAAACTAATTAAATAAACTGTCAACATATTGTAGAATTTTATTTCGGAGTTAATAATTTAAAATGACAGTTGTCGCATTATTATAAAACAGCATCTAAGTACAACGTACGACAGAATTTGTATGTATATGTAGGGCTCACACACTTTATATTTAATAAAGTGTACAATATGAACTAGTTCATATGTATGCACTAGAAAAATACATACAAACATTGCAATTGTGATAGCTGTCTTTATACTTCTGCTATCATAATTATTTTCTCTAAGTGTGTTTATGTCGTATTTATAGAATGTACTTAAAACGAGAAGAACAATCAACAATTGGATATCCTGGTAGACCAGTTGGTAGCGACCTTGTCTATCGGTGTGGGGGCTGCCGGTTTGATTCTTACCAGAGATTCTGCTCGAGCTCACTATAACGGAACGTTAACTACGTTACTATAGTTCGGTATATTAAGAAAGAAATAAAATTTTTAATTATTTTTGTAACATTAAAAAATAAAATTCAACAATAATACAGCCAGGCAAGCGACAACAAGTTACTCATCATCGTTCTCTAAAGCGGCCCACCAACTAATGACTTATCGGTCGACGTGTCTAACGTAATTTATTTATTTGTTGTCAAAGGATTATATTGCCACAGCATCAATTCCATAAATAAAACGCTAATTTGGAAATAAAAGTCGCCAAAAAATATAAATTATGCCAAAAAATAGAACTCTGGGTACAACCAAATCAGAATAGGAAACAACGGTTTAAAAACAGAAAACACACAAAGCAGTAAACAAAAAATATAGAATATAATTTTTTAAAAAAATATTTTTAAAGCCCATATAATTTTATAAGTGGTGGTGTTTTAAAAAAAATATAATAATAAAAGAAAATATTTGGTGTTTGTGTGTAAAGAAAATGTTGTTAAATATTTTAACAAAATTCCTATGTCGACAACTACAACACAAGTGGCTGACTATGACATTTGTGGCCACAAATTTGTATGGAAGCTGCTACGTTATCGGTCGCTTGCATTATCGATCATTTTGTCGTGCTGAAAATTGTTATTTGGCAGCAAATCCGCTTCTTGTCGTTCAAAATGCAAGCGAACGATAGCGATCGACATCGGGGACCAGGTTGATAATTGTTAACATGGTTTAAATATAAAAGGTAATTTTTTAAGATATTTTGCACTATTATCTGCAATTGTTTTTTTACTTTTATTAAACGTTTGTATTATCTATTGAGCTAGAGGTTTTTTTTTTTTATATAAAAAATTGTTTCTATTTGCGAACGAAGACTTCGTTCGCATAACTTACATTTAAAGTAAAAACAAATAATAAAATATTTATATTATTTATTTATGTTTTTTGGCCAGGGTGTGAATTTTATGTTTTAGATATAGTTTTTGGTAAGCTCATTGGGCCTAAATTTTTTCGATTCAAATTAAAACCACGTTTAATTACATTTTTTCCCAAAGTTTCGTCAAGTTTTTGTTGACTTCTTCAAGGGAATATTTTTAATGTACATATCGCACTTGTTCCTCAAAACACAGGCAACTCAAAATTTATAAATTTTCAGTAGAGACAAAAAACTTCCTTTTTTTTATGTATTCTTATATTACAAATGGGGATAAAACAGCATCTTTTTAGGCAAAATACTAGAGAAATAGATCTAAGATTTTTACAGTGGGTAGATATGGCCACTGTTAATCTTTTCCTTGCAAAAAGTGAAAATTGGAAAATTTTGAGTTGACGCTGGTTAGAGGAACAAGTGCGATATGTTTCAATACTACATTAAGTGAATCATATAAGTGTAATACAATTTTTTAATCCTTAAATTTACATAAGACATGACTTTAATAAAATCGACAAGGAATGTAAAGTTTATCTGTGATATTGTTGTACATATAAGTTAAGCGAACAAAGTTTTCGTACGAAATCGACGAACAGGACATAACATTTATTTTATTATTCCAATATTTCGATACAGAAATATGAACCAACATCAGGGGAAAAAAATTAAACAATTTAAATTAATGTTTTTTTTAAATAATGAAAAAACAATAAAAATGGTCACATAGAAAAAATTATTTACAATAAAATAAATTTTTATACGAATAATCTATTACATTCTAAACATTTTTTAATTTCCTTTCATGTTTTTATAAATTTACCCTCGTATTTATAAACGAATTTTAAATTTAAAAAAACGTTATTTATCGTCTAAATCAGAAATTAATTGGAAAATAGTTTAAATCTCTTGATAGGATAAAGGGACGGCTATAATTAATAGGAAAAATATATATAAACCCATTTCTTCAATTCGTGAGGCTTATGATATTTTAATAATAAGTCCTTAAATTTATAAAACTTTTAGAAAGCAAAAGAATAAATGTTTCAACAAAAAAATAATTAGTTAAAAAACAAAGAAGAAAATGTCCTCATTAAACTAATTTGTGTATGTTAAATCAATGTGATGTATAATTTATTGCAAATAAAAGAAATGGGCAATGCCCGAATGGTCGATTCGGGCTTGTCAGCTTTAATTTAAACAAGTAGGAGTGTTGTATTCGGCTATGCCGAATCTTTTATACGCTTCAGAATGATGCGATAAGATATAAATATATATATTTTGTACCGCGCCAAATTCTTAATTCCGCCCACATTTTGTCCGATGTTGTGTATTGATAAGCAAGATGGTTGTACGAAAAAATTATTCAACAAACAATCTTATCCAACCAAAAGTGAGACTTAATAATAGGCAATATAAATTATTGGAGTTGGCAGCACTTGCCGAAAACGAATTTGAAAAAAGTATTTAAAAAATATGGCAGTTATTAAAAGATTTTGTTTGTTGTGCTTAATTTCCCTTTTTTAAATAAATGATAAAAAGAACTGAAATTTATTGTTGGAGGATAAGCTGTTGCTATGCGCATTTCTCTGGTTGCTTAGGCCAGATAATAATCTTGTATCTTCCTGTTACATTTTTCAGATTAACTTAACCTACTCGTAATTTAATTGAGATCTTAAAAACCCAGCGGTATTGCTAACGATTGCAGGGCTTCTTGTCAGTACTTATTTTAATGCAATTTCTTACAAATCTTCTTATGGACATAAAAAACGTCTGGGTGTTTTTTAAAATAAATTTGCAATATAAAAATAAGACCATGTCTTCTCATCTTAAGAAATTTACTCGTATGAGAAAAGAGAAAATTACAAAAGGCAATACAAATAATGTAGTAAGTGTGTAGTTTATAAGCAGGGAAGCCCTAAATATGCAATTCTATGTTTTTCCTTGTGCGACCATGGATGCAAAAACAATATATTTATCCCTTTTAGAGTTTTTTGTATGAACGTTTGCAACGATTATACTTTATACTTTAACATTTGCAGCTTTTTTTCATATGTTAATCAGAAGATATTTTATTGTTTATAGTGTATAGTCCACCTTTTGAGGCATATTTGGATACCTGTTAATTTATTTTAAATGTTCAAATAACTCTTATATGAATCTTAACCACAAGATACACCCAGAGAAAAAATATGTTTAAATATGGTCACCTCCAACAAAACAATTTTTAAAGAAAATTTTAAACATATTATGTTTAATTTAACCATATTATAGTCACCGACAACCATATTATGGTTAAATTAGTCCTCCATCAAGAAGGCACAACCATATTACGGTTGCCTCCGAACATGTTTTGGTTAATAATAACTTAAATATGTTGAACATTTATAATAGCATTGTTGATTTTTAACCATAGAATGTTGCTCTTGGAAAAAGGGAATATACTATTGTTAATTTAAGAACAAATTATTGTCACATATAAACAAAACATGTTTAGAGGCTACCATAATATGGTTGTGGCTTCTTGATGGAGCACTAATTTAACAATAATATGGTTGTCGGTGACTATAATATGGTTAAATTAAACATAATATGTTTAAAATTTTCTTTAAAAATTGTTTTGGTTGGAGGTGACCATATTTAAACATATTTTTTCTCTGCGTGTAGAAGTTTATTCTGGTTGGTCAATTACTTATCATCGGCCCCAAGGAAAAGCCCTTGAAAATTTGTTTGTAAATATTGTGGCGAAAGCGTGAATGATAACACTTTTTTTAATATTACAAAATTGTTTTTTAGTGTATATTTGCGGGTTCCCTGTATATTAGTACAAGCAAAAAAAATAAAAAAATTAAATTTCTCGTATATATTTTTAAAGATATGCAGAATATACTGTCATACATGTATGTAATTTTAATTACACGAATATGGTTGTGAGCATATGTTAATTACAAAAAGTCTTTTGCTGCAGATTTTAATATGACATTCTGCTTGTTTTATGCAAAAAATAATAAAAAAAAGTCAAATATAATATCCCATGAGTGCATCATACGTTCATACTATTCATATTACCAAGAATTCTTAAAAAAAAACACAAACACAAGGTCCTGAGAAAGTCAAAAGGGTAATATAAATATGTACATGTAAGATAAATAATATATTTATAAAGAGAAAATGCATAATAGTGAATGAAAATGTAATAATAAATATGACTCAGGTATGAATATTGTAATATAGAATAGTGTATGAATGTTTCTATTGCTGTTATATAAATTAAAGCTTGTAAGATTTTTTAGGTTAACTAAATAAAAAATTTTGCATATTGTAGTTTTATCTCATAAAAAGTTATTAAAAATTCCCTTAAGAAATTAATTTAATCTGTTCATATGTTTAGCATGACAGCCATTTTAGCTGCTCAACTTGATGGTTTGTACACTAATACCTAAAACTAAAACTAGAGTTGACGTTCACATGTCTTACTTTACCATCTTGCAATTTCTCGTAATAACACACTGACATTTGTGCATTAAAATCAAGAATCTTTTTAAGTTGTAAGAATCGTACGAAAATAAATCATCGAGTATTCTTGTTGGTGGGAAGTGCTCATTTACAAACAGCAGTTGAAATTTTTAAACAGCAACACACGCCTACCCAAAAATTTTGTATTTAAATCTTAAATTTCCAGAATTCCAAATTTTGGACTATCGTCTTTGAGGTATTTTTGAGCATTATAGCATGAACGCTGGCTTTTTTTAAATAACATAAGTAGACACAAAGAAAAAACACCAGTTTCTTTAAGCTGTTAGTCTTTATCAGTAAACATTGAAAAGTGGAAAGTTTAAACTGATAATTAGCGAAAAGAATTAATTTATAACATTGCAAAAAGAAGCTGCATTTTTCCTTAACAGAGTTTTTAGCTTATTATGGATCACTTTGTATGCCAGAGGAACAAAATTTGGCTCAGATAGTGTGTAGTTATTAGACAATATACTTGTTTACTTTATTTTTATAAAAAATATATTTATTGTGAACCTTACAAATCAGCACGCACCACCCTAATGTATTATTGATTATTGGAAATTTGTTGGAAATCTAGTTTTAAGCAACAACTATTTTATCAATAATTGTAGTTTAAGGATACCGTTAGTTTTAAATAAAAACTAAGTGAAATTCAATAAAGGGATCATTGAAAACATTGCGTTTTAACTCGGCACCTTTCTTCTTTTAATTCATGGCATATAAATCTGCCAGTAAAACCTTTGGGCATACAAATCTGCCCTTATAAACACTTATGCCCGTGGCGTTAATTATCGCCGGCAGATTTTTTTTAAAGATAAACACCGCACCCACCCTAAGAACACTACAAATGTTATGTATAAAATACAATTATGTATAATAAAGAGAAAATTTTTTTTAAATTATTATTCCTGCGCTAACCACGCGAATCTTTTCGCTTGTCAGCAGGAGACCAGAGTCTCTGGCGGGAATCGAGCCCGCAACCCCGGCACTGATAGACTAGCTCACTACCAGCGAACCTACCGGGGCACCCTAAATAGCCCAATTGGTTCATTTATTCACCTGGGTCCCAGATGTTAAATCAAAAGAAGAATTTTAGCATTATGACGGCCATACGAAACAAAGTTTGTTCCGTGTTGAAATTGGTCTGACTTGTCTAATAATATCTTCACGACCCATACAAATGCCCTGTCGGAATAAAAGTTTGAAAAACAATAGCGATCACACAAGAAAAGCTGAGTAATAAAATTTAACTTAATTGTTTTTTTTTTTAAATAAAGCTTAATTTATTTTTGAATGTCGGATACACGGTAACATTATATCAACTACTTTACTATCAAATGTACGGCCTCACTAAAAGAGCTAAAAAAGTTTTCTAAATAAGTAACAGTGAGTTAACATGAAGCATAATTTCCTCTATTCACAATATACGGTGACAAATTTTTTATATTTTCAATAATAACTGAAATTTATAGTTCTGAAAAATCCCTATTTGGAGTGGTCATTAAAATAAAATAAGACTTATAGCTACATCTAAGTGACCACGTTGCTTGAGATTCTTAGAAATGCAAAGTAAAAGTTTAAAAGTACCAATAATATATTTTTAAATTTCTTTTTACTACCACTTACTAATGATGTGCTCTTGACTCTAAGGGCATTACTAAGCGAAATATTTAAACTATTCTCCTTATATGAAAACAAATACACTATCAACTTTTATATGCTTCCAAACAGTATAAACTAATAAACATAAAAATGTCGGTGAAAACGGAAATCTGCCACAGTAATAATAAAATTTTCATTTGTGATATTTAAAATGTTTCCACACACATTTATGGCCAAAAGGAGAAGGCTGTAATTGAAGAAAACCATTCAGAGGATATCACAATAATTGAACCGCATGTGGTGAAAAGTATTACGGATTTTTAAATAACCAACATGAGGTAAAAATATAAAATTTTATTCAAACTCAATTTGCAAAAAAGCGTGGAAAAAATTTATATATTTTTTTTTAATTTAAATTTCTTTTTAATAAAAGTGGTAAATAAAAAAAATCTTAATTGCTGTGTAAACTACATCAAATACACTCTATGGATTTTTTGTTTTAAAAATTTTACAATTGTTTTTCTAAAACCTCTTTAGACAACACAACTATTTTTTTAAGTAAGAAAAGCAGACAAAAAAGAAATACTAATGACCACAACAGCTTAAAGTTTCCAGATTTCATGTTGTAGAAGATTATAGTGGGACAAAAATAACACTAAGCACCAAGAAGAGACTAGAAGTATAAAAAATACGCGCAATACGTACAGCCACATCCATACTTGAAGTTGTTGTCAAAAACACTTTAAAACCATTTGCAACACATTTTATACTTGAACTTACAGTAGTTACATACTAAGAATACATCGAAAAGAGACACATACATGCACTCACACAAATATATTTACTCATACAAATGAAAACAGAAACAAAAAACTATCTGAATACAGCCTTAGTTAAAAATTTATAGACATCCATGTAGAAAAAAACCAAAAAAGATATTATAACTCTAAACTTTTGTGGCCTTTTTCCACCAAAAACAAAGTTATAACAAAAAAAGATTAAAATAAAAAAAAACAAATTAAATGAAAACGAAGGAAGCTTAAAAAAAGGCAGCATCTTATTTCAAAACCGCTTTACTAGGTTATAAACTTAACTTGAGAGTTTAACAAAATTGAAATAGTAATTTTTGCATAACTGTCTTTGCCAACAAACAATTGCTGCCGTTTTTCAGCATTCACAGATACTCTCTTTCACACACACACACACACACACATACACATATAGATGATTCAAAACTTTGCTAGTAAAACATTTCTGTTCATCCCCTTGTGCCAGTTTCGTTTTACTTTTGCAACAATTGTAGCAAAAATAGGAAAATGTATTCACACTGTCTTGTCTAGATAAGTGTTAAGTAAAGGGTCATCAAATACGCGCACTCCATGTCATAGTTTGAAGTTGCTTTTTAACCATTTCGTTTTTGTCGTTGTAGCTTTGTTGCTTTTTTTCAACGAAGTTTGTTAAATATTACTTTCCTTTGCCTTGGTGAAGGCTAGTAAAAAGACATGCTAAATACTTGTTGGAGAAATGTAAATTTACTTAAACTTCCTTTTTGGCAGTCGTTAAAGTTATAGGGGAAGGAAACCATAATGGGAGCGATAACGAGTACAATGACTGTAAAAGGTTATTAAGAAGAAAAAAAGATAATATATGGAAGACACATGTGTTTTAGATAAATCAGTTTTCAAATTTTGACGGAGAATATGGGAGTCTTATTGTATATACGACTGGGTATTTGGAATCAATCAGCTGCGTATGATGTGACTACTACGTTAAAAACTAATCAGATTAATAAATTTGAAAAAGTTTTTGATAATGTTTGATTAAAATAAACATGATGGGCGTATGAATGATATTTGGTTATAAATCAAATATCAATTTAACAAAAACATTATGATAAACATTTTTTTCTCTTTTGTTATTTTTAAATTGTAGCAATAAAAACTCCTTTGTGAGTCGATAAACGCATTTTTAGCAATACAAACGCTGTACGTATGATTAATATGAATGAGTTTATACTAATCATTCGTATAAAAGAAATCTGACCTTTAGAAGACTTCAACTTTTGAAACTGCAAAAAAAGGAAACAAAATAAAATTCCCAAATCGTTAGGCTGTTCGTGGTTTTATCACCCGTTTACGTTTTAATTAAATATTCCAAACACATTCGTAATACACATTTTTGTTTGAGATATTTCGTATTTATTATTTTGCACCTTCTCCGTTATAATTAATTAATATTACGTTTGTTTATTTTTTAACATTAATTAAATCTAATACAGAAAATTTATTAAAATTATAAATCAACATTTCCGTTGGTTTTATTTTTGTACTTTTTTTTCCTCTTATTTTGCTCCTAATTTATGCAATCAGTGCATAATTTACCATCATTTATTATTATTTATTTCTTTTGATTTTATTTTACTTTTTGCTGTTCGCATTTCTAATATAAAATTTATTTTATTTATTAAAGATGATTGTGATGTTGGGTTGCTTGTTTGCTGAATACAAATTAGCTAATTGTAAGCCTCAACCAAAAAATGCTCGGCGTACTTACTTTCTCTTTTCATATAAAAGCGGTTGCACAATCGTATAACAATTCGCAGCAACAACTACAAGAACATTTACACTAATACAACTGACTAAAGCTTGAAATTTATGTAGAATTAAAGGTGTGCTCTTACTCGTGTTATGGAGTTATTTGTTTGTATAAGTGAATGAGTAAGTGTGTGTGCGTGTGCTTGTGCTTGTGCTTGTTTGTTATTGTTAAATATTATGCTAATTATTTTTTGTTGAATGAACATTTGTAATGAGTATAACAACATAACTTCTTATGTACACACACACAGCAGCAGCAGCAGTAGCTAAAACAACACTAACAACAATTTCAAATATAAAACAACATCACCAACATTAAAGAACAAAATTAAAGAATCACAGCTTAATTACGATTTTCAGATGGCGGGTAAAGGAGAGCAATACAAATCTCTAAAAGAATGAGAGTAAGAGTTAAAGATTTCTATGTTGTGTGGCTCGTTCAACACATAAGCACCTGTACGGATACAAGTTTACACAACTACAAAGTTGCTGGATGCTCGCATAGTTTGAGATGAGTTTATTTATTGTTGTAGCACAATTAATAAACCTGGCTAATTGCACACCTTAATGTTTGCTTAAATAACAACGAATGGAATTTAGATTCGTATATGTATGTATGTGTGTCGCAGTGTGGCGTTAGTAGATCTGCCTAAGCACTAACAAATTAGTTTCTTGTTAGTGTTGATATTTAATAGTAAAGCAACATTGTTGTTTCTATTTATGTGTTTGTAAATAAAAATAGAATATACGACAACTATTGGTAAAAGCTCTTGAATATACAATTATAATTATGACTATTGTAGGAGTATTTAATGCTCTTTACGGTTTAAATGTGAGGTTTTCTTGATATATATGAATTGGTGGCTAAACATAGTTTTTTGATATTTTTAGACACTTATTTAAAATTATAAGACATATCTCAAACATGCAAAGGAAATTTTTGGTAAAATTGTGGTGTCGTTCATCCTAGTTCCAGAGATTTGGTTCATTGTCATCACATCAAACCAACTTACATTTAATAAGTTTCGATTTAAAAATCTTAAAAATATATATCTTGTTTTTCTGAGAAACACATACTTACATATATGTAAAACTAAGAAGGATATTTCAGTGTTTAAATGTCAAAACTTTTGCTGCTGATATGATTTAATAATAAGGCTTTTTTCAATACAATGTTATTTGCTACATGTTGAACTTTTATCGCTTTTCCTTATTTTGAGATCTTATAGATTATTTATATATTAAATTCTTTTTGTCTTTATTTTAACTCTTTAAGTTTATAATTGGTAAGTTGAGTTTTTCTATCACTTGCTATCATTTAGATGCTTTTGTACGTATTTTGAAAAATTGGAATAACTCATTGAAATTTCATATAAAATATACATATACAACAATATCTATGAAATATATATATTGTATATATATTCCTTTAACTTCCACTAATGCATAGGGCACCAAATGGCCACTGGTAACCTTTCAAGTACATCCATAAACAAGACGGATCTAATATTGTAAATCGGCTCCAAAATTCCAAATGCAGTTTTTGCTCTGCTTATTTTAACCTCTGCACCTAACTCTGAACCCCCATCTGTTGCTATATTTGTCTTAAGTTTATTCTTTTCTGTAAGTGTATTAATATTCTTCTTAATAAATTCTTGAACAAAATCATTATATATATTTTTTAATCTATTAATAGGATCTTTACTTAGTATCTTATACATTGAAATATCTTCTATAATATTATTTATCCTGGAATTATAATCAGATCTACTCATTGCTATTGTCGTATTACCTTTATATGCAATTTAAATAAGAATATTCCTACTAAGTTTCAAAAACTTTTCCGTTTCCTTAACCTTATCAAGTACAAATTTATCCGTATTAGTTTATCTCATTTTATTTATATGGCTTTCTATACCTGGTGTTAGTTTTGTCTATACCAAATCTTCTCCTTCAGTTATATCTTTTGAAATTGGAATTTTTTTTGTTTCTATTGGTAACATGTGTGGATATCCTAAAGACAAGCTTAATAAAATAAATATAAATTTAAAACAAATATTTAAAAAAAAAACATAAAAAACGGTCGTTGGATATAACAAATTTTTAATAAATCAAACTTTACTGCTGATAATTTTTTTAATTTATATACATAAATGTCTATTTAAATCGTTCCCAAACTTTGCCCTTATAACACTGAACTTCTTCTTAACTGAGTTACATTGAAATAAAACCATTTGACGTTAACTAGTTTATGTTAAATATAATGCATCTACAGATACTAACATTCATTCTCGTGTGATCAAAAATCCACATTTGTAGATGTTTGTTTATTAAGTAAACTAAAGGAACACAAACGAGAACTTTGGACGGAGTGCTGGCTAATATTAAATTATGCCTGAATTGAAACTTTAATTGCACAAAGGACATAAAGTGTGCAATGCAAAGCATTATGTTAACAAGTACAGCTATAGGTTGCAAGGAAAATGTCTTCAAGGGTATTAATCATTAGACATGTGTTTAGGTGTGGTCATATTATAACTATAATCTACTGTTTTCTTGCTTCTACACTTGGAAAATGGTCCGTAATATTTGTTAAGTAAATTTTGAAATATTGAACATGATTGTAAAGTAGACTGTTGTGTTGTATGTAGTTAAAACGGTTAACAATGATATGCAAATACGAAATAAGACATTTAAATAAAGACGATGATGAAGATGATGACTACTGTAACGCTGATGACGGCAATGATGATGATAAATTTGTTGATAAGACAGAGTATGGAAAGTGGTCTGATTTAATAATTTGTAGGCTATTTCTGAAATATTCCTCAAATGTAAATGATAATTTATTTAATTTCAAGTACAGAAAAGTTAAATCCATTGAAGTTTATAGGCACTAACATTTATTCAAATATCTAAGTAAAATGTTAATGATCTTGGCAAATTTTTTTGTTTGTTTATATGAAATACTAAAAGGTGCTATAAACATTTTATAAAAAGTTTTTTTTATTGCTACGAGTACTTTTAACTTAACAACTTTATGACTCCCACCCAAGATATTTAAGCTAAAATAGATTTTAACCAAAGTTAATTTTATTTTATTTTTTGTAATATTTTTTTTTTATTTTTAGCAAGTTGGTGTTCGTACACAAACATACGATTATATATATGTGTGAAAGTGTGTAAGTTGTAAGTTGTTGGTCTCTTATCATAAGTCCCATTGGATATTCCCAATAATCTGACCAAATTAAGCAGACACAAAACACTAAAGTGTAAGTGACATTAAGTTAATTTTATTTATGTCTATGTGTATTCGAGTGTAAGTTTGTTACATCTACGTATACTTACTTCTAAAATGTGGCTGTACTTGTCAGAGTTGGGGTTTAGAGTGCTATTCGTATATACATTTTAGTTAGTGCTTGCCTGCGTCTTCCTAAAAATGTATTTTTTTTTTTGTTTTTCTGTTTTGTAGTGTGTGATGTTGAGACAAAAAACATACAAAAGGGAAAAACAGAAAAATTATAACTGAAAGTGTAAAATAAAAACAGTAAAAGCAGCTTCGTACTATATATAAATTTCCCAAGAGATCAATCAGTATTATGGTTAAAGAAGTAGAAAAAACTTAAAAAAGGACGTTACAACAGATTATGACAGAGACATTAAAAAGTATTTTTTTCCCCAAGTAAAATGTTCAAATATGTAACCGACTGCTGAAATGCTTGCAGAAATATGGGATTCTAAAACGAATAGAAAACATTGTAAGAACGTTTTAATAGCAGATAAGACAGCTGCAATTCTCATTACAAATCATTTATGTCATTAAGACTTATTATGTTCACCATAACTATAAAATACATAATTCTAAATGTAAACTATTGATTAAACTTTTCTTTATAGACTTTTACATTTTTTTTTAAACGGAATTTTGGAATTTTACAAATAAATTTTGCAGTCTTTGAAAACTTCACAAAAATTAGTTCAGTAGTTAAGTACGCATTTTCATGTTTATATTTACAGATGGAAGACATTTATGCCTCAAAAAAAACTTAATTAATAATCTCTAATTGTCCTCCTTAAGTCAGTTGTGATTCCTAAATATTTTATGTCTTTACTGTAAAAATTAAACGTGCATTTCAAACACATTTAACAGTTTTAACGCTCTCGCATATCATTAATATCAAACACTTCTAATCGCACGCATCTTTTATGTAACGCACTTGATTTTAATGTGTCAAGTATGTTCTCGTTCATTCTGCCACTCTCAATTCTCGTAAAGTT
Organism: Pollenia amentaria; assembly: GCA_943735925.1. Lineage (NCBI taxonomy): Eukaryota > Metazoa > Arthropoda > Insecta > Diptera > Polleniidae > Pollenia > Pollenia amentaria. The sequence continues at coordinate 1,376,882 of OX031007.1, forward strand.
TAACAAGAAATTTTACTTGCTTCAAGTCAAATACGTGTACTTAATCATTAACCACCACTATGAACATGCTGCGTACTTTCACATACAACAACATGTTCATAAAACTCATATACTCACACGCCTCTCTTGATGCCACAAAAAAAAAACAATAAAATTTGCCCTCTATTTAATAAATAAACACTTTTCCTTAACATTTTTTTTGCCTCTTTTTCGACCTTTAATTTTTTTTTTTTTTTTGGTAAGAAAATAAAAATTTTATGATAAACACTTTGCGCTAACTCTTACGCTCTTACACATATACAAATATATTGCAAATGACCCATACACATAAAAAAGTTGTTGTTTCGAAAAATTTAAACCACTAAAATCCTTAAATTAAAAGTTTAAGTCCCCCTGGTTCTTTATTCTCATTTTTACACACCCTCCCACCTTTTTTTATTTTTTTTTTTGATGGGTTAGACAAGACAAAATTTAATAATTTTCCTATTTAAATTTTGTGTACAACTCAAAGACGTGCAAACGAAGATTTGACGGATAGTAAACTACTGAAAGTAAGATTGACAAAGACATTTAACAAAGTCATATTGTTTTTTGTGATTTTAGCTGGGCGAATCAACGGGCCGTTGAAAACTTTATTATTCTTAATGGCAACTTCGGGTTAACTTTTTTTTAATTACTCATTGTTATTGAACAAGTTGCCTACTTTTTTTGTAGGTGCTATTTTACAAAACCTGGAGCGGACCGATTCTTGTTCGACTAAATCGAATAGTTAGCTCGAACTCTACTTGAATTTATGAGATGAAATAAGAAACAATTTAAGCATCTTACACTTCGAATGTTGAAAAATGTAAATAGGGACTATAATGGCTGATCGATTTTATTTCGACCAAAGCGTATAACAATTTCCCATTTATTATGATATTTTGAAGCAAAAATTCCGAACAATCGATGCATTTAAAATAACGTTTAACCAGCCGAATTTTAAAATGAAATTGTATGGTTCAAATATGGATACTTATAAATTCCCGCCATTCCTATAAGCACCCACAGAATGTCACAAAATTTGTACAAAAATTAAAATTTACACATTTTTCCATTCGCCCCGTTTTAAAGTTTGCTTCGGCAGCTTTCATATGTTTTCATATATCCGAAAAAATTCAAAACATTTTTTTTTTGTCATTAACCCTTCATTTTAGTACATTAAGGATACTCTTCGTCGAATCGACCAACTTTTAAAAAAAAGTTATAGCGGAACGATTTTTAAAGTAAAAATCAACTGAAATTTTTTTAATTACAAAATAAAACAAAATAAAGCATCTCTCAAAATTTAATAAGAATTTTAACTAATTTTTTAGCTTTACAATTTATTATTTTTTTAAGCTCTTGTCATCAACTAACGTTGTTGAAAAAAATCGTCATTTGAAAACAAATAAAAAAGTTATATGATAAAGTGTAAATGAGCTTCGTCGATTTGCGAATAGTTACCTTCCAGGGTTAAAGGTAGTATCATTATTAAACATCTTCTTTGTAAGCATAAGGAAATAATTGTGATTACTTCGAACATAAATTAAAAAACTTATTCTTAACTAAATTTTGTCCTTGAAAAATTACTTAATATCAATATGACCGGTCTTTAATAATTGCTTTCAAATTATCAATTAGACTTTTCTATTTTAAAACTAAGTTCAGAATATTTAACTGCAGTGTCAAATCGGTTCTTCTGTATGGATCTAAACCAGGCTGACCCTAAACAAATTCTACGGATCTTCTGATCAAATCAAATATCAAATGTTGCACTGTGGCAACAAACTAACAGTATGCCCATTGAACAAGAAATAAGAAGATGTAAATGGACATGAATCGGTAATACTCTTTGACGTCCAGCAACCGAAATCGATAGATCAGCCCTCGGAAGGGACACCGCGGTCAGGGACGTCCACGTAATACTTTCATACGCTGCGCAAGACAGGAACTCGCACCAGCTCATAAAACATGGAGACTAATCCAAACCCTTGCCAATAATAGAAAAGAGTAGAGAGAATTTTTATTTAATATTTAGATAAATAAAATACATATATGTATGAAAATATATCGTTACCTTAATATAAAAAGGCCCCAACTCATTATTTTTGGAAATCCGTTTTTTTATTGATTATTGTAGAATGGTTGCTAATACACATTCTATTAAAATTTCAAGCAAATTAGATTAAAAATAAAGAAGTTATAAGCAGAATACAAAAAGCCCTAACTCATACACACAATTTTTCTAAAGAAAAAAAGGCCTAACTCATACACACAATTTTTCGAAAGAAATACATATTATGTATTTCAATCTGAATTCCTCGTTTAATTTTAATAAAGATGTTTTTTGACAATGGTTGTGTAGCTATATTATTTCAGCTTTTATTAAGTTTTTTCCTTCTCCTGTAAAAAGTGTTTTTGATGAGTTGGGGCCTTTTTATATTAAGGTAACGATATGTATATATGTATATATGTATTTTGAAACGAATTAAAAACGAACGAGTCTTGCATTATACGTTTTCTAGAGAAACGTTTTCATATTCACTTTCGTTAGAATTTGGTTTATGTGACACACCTGTACCGCAATTTTGTAACTTTTTGAATTTAACTGCCGATATCGTTGAGTAACGAGAAGTCTCGGTAGCTTTAATGAATTTGTTGTCTTCTTTTTTAATAAACAAATAAATTTCCATAAAAATAAGAGAACGTCAAAGCTGAAGCTTTTTAAAATTAATCAGAAATATAAAGTAGATTTGCTTGTAATTTTTTTTTTAATAAAACATGAATGGAATCGAGTGGCCCGAGCCACTTCAGTGCAACATTCTGCTCTTTCTTTTTATTCTATACTTATTTATATATTTCACAGGTTGTCATTGGGTGCAAGTCCTTCTACATTTTCTATAATAACAAATACGTTCCCTTCCCAATGAGGGAGTAAGGAAGGTCACTAAAAAATAATTTAAAATGAAACTGAACAACTCCCTTTTTGCCTTCCTAAAGAAGGCAGTAGCAAATGGGTAGTGAATATTTTGGAAGGTCTTTCAACCTTCTACCTTCTAGAAGGCATTCTTATGAAGGCAGGATATCATTCGAAACGAATCTTTTAAAAAGGAGCATAGATGCCTTCATAAAGGGGTGCCCTTGCAGTCATGAGATATTATGTGTTTTCCTATACCGATTGACTTAAAATAAATTTTAGAATCGATCTTTCGAGGTCCGTCCTTTCATCCGGCTGGCTGGTTTCTGTCTCAGTTGACCTTGTGCGCAAAGTACAGGTCGCAATTTTGGAAATAGTTTGATACAATTTGACATTTTGCCATTTCCGGAATGGAGCTTTTGTGTTTATAAGCCGCAGTGTTTTGTAGGTACTTATATTTAATTAGGTCCATATTTGACCATAGCTCCCATACAAATACACTCATGAAAATATCTTATAATAAGTAACCTTTATTATAACTTCTTTGTTATCTCATAGCAGTAATCCTAGTAATAGCAGTAGATATTTAGATAATATTTGATACATAAATCTGAAATGTGAATCAAGGGCTGACAATATGATCGCTCGTGGGTCCCAAATACTGTGGTGTAGAGTCGGACTTCATCTATTATACTTTCTTATTTTATTTTTTTATTAAATTATTTTAATAAAAATTGGAAATTCAGCGCGTCATAAAGAAATCTTATTAATAATAAATTTTGTATGCCCGCAAATAACTTTTGATAACAAACTTCCGTTTTCCTGCGCAAAAAAACTGAACTGGCTAGTTGCTTTATTAAGTTATTTGTTTTTTAATATTGTTTTTTCTTTTGACCCTTTTACAACTACAATTCGAGCTGGAAAAAAAAACCACCCAATTGTAGGGGAATGTAAGAAAATATAAACCCACTGTTTATTGCTGTTGTTTTGTTTAAGCTTTGATATTGTAACAAGTAAGACCTGAGTGCTTAAATATCTTATTTGCTTTACAGTCTTATTTATATAATATTTTAAGCTTCTCTAAAATCTATTCCTTTTCTAAAATAAATTCCTGATGAGCTGGCCTAAGCAACCAGTGAAATAGAAACCAGCTTTTCCTCAACAATAAATTTCAGTGTTTTTATCAAAAATAAAAATTGGGAATTTCGCACGTCATAAAAAAATCTTATTGAACATTGGCTTCATTATTTGGCTTCATTATTATAAGCGAGCGAATTTTTTACAAGGTTTATAAGAAAAATAACATTTAAAGGACGGCAGCATTCATAAATTCCCCTACGCAGCAGGTTTGTAAGGAAGAATTTTTAAGAATAATTGCAACAACAAAAAATTCATATGTGTAGAGCTTATGGCTACACTCACTAGTTTTCATGTGCGTTGAATAAAGCGTTTTTGTGTCAAAAATGTGTTTATTTAAAGTGGGAACTCGCCTAATAAAACTAATTCCTTCTTCAAGCAAGATGGTAAGCGAAGCTTTAACAGTTCTTCCTTATTAGCCTGCTATTTTTGAGCTCCATATTTTACTTCTGTAATCATTAGCTTGTAGTATTAATATTCGATAAATATTTGCCTTATTAAACACACTTTTCGTTTTTTCGCTTTTTTTTTTTTTTTTTTGTTTTTTTGGTTCTGCTCTACGTAAATTTATTCAATATATTCTGAAAGTATTTTCCTAAATAACAGTCACAAACCTTTATTGTCGATTATGTATTTCAAACGAATATGAATTTTTTAACTGCACTGCGTAAATTGTATAACACGTATAAACATTTTTACACACACCATTAAGAACAAAGTTGTGCACACAATTACACTCACAGCATTAAAGTCATCTTAATGTGTCACAGTTATTTTAAGTTTTAGCGATACTAATGTAATGTGCTTTGAGGTTGTGATTTTCCAAGTATTTTTTCATATTTATTTTTATGGATGTGTGCCCTGATAATGTATATATGCTGAGCTTGGCTGGATGTCAGGTTCTTGGTTGGCTACTACAGTTGTACGTGCTGCTTAAGTATCGTTTTGCTTAAGCTTTAACCTAAAAGTTATGAAATTTTCTTAGGATGATTATCGAGTTAATAAAAATTAATGCTTAGGCACAAAGAAAAAATATTTAATAGAAAAAAGTAAAACCGTTAAGGAAAACCTGTGAACCATTTTGTATTAAATATTTTATTTAAAACTTTTTTTTCATTAATAAGATTTCTTTATGACGGCATAAATTCCCAATTTTTATTTTTGATAAAAACACTGAAATTTATTGTTGATGGAAAGCTGGTTTCTATGCGCATTTTCCTGGTTGCTTAGGCCAGATCATCAAGGAACCTTTTTCCGAAGACTTTAGAAAAGCTTAAAATATTACACAAATAAAACTGTAAAGCGATTAAGAATTATAAGCACTCAAGCTTTACTTATAACAATATCAAAGCTTAAAAAAAAAAACAATAATGAACAGTGAGCTTATCTCTTCTTACATTCCCCTTCAATTGGGTGGTTTTTTCCAACTCGATTTGTAGTTGTAAGTGGGTAAAAAAAAACCAAAATAAAGCAACTTGCCAGTTGAGCTTTTTGCCAGGGCACATGCAAATTCATTATCAAACTTATTTTTGGGAATACAAACTTTATTATTAATAAGATTTCTCTATGACGTGCTAAAAAAAACCCATTTTTATTTTTAATAAATACACGGAAATTAATTGTTGTATTTTCTAAAGTCTTTGGAAAAGACAACCAGTGAAATGAGCATAGAAACTAGCTTTCCCTCAACAATAAATTTCAGTGTATTTGTCAAAAATAACAAGTAAGAAAGTATAGTCGGTCAAGCCCGACCGTATGACACCACAGTATATAAAAAAAATTTTTGCAAGTGTGACTATTTGAAAAATACATAGCTAATGTGGCTATATGGATAGGGTCCTAACAATGTTTTAAATTTCATGAAAATCAGTTTGATAGTTTCTGGGAGGCTGACATTGCGCCCTATCTCCTCTCGTGATCCAATTTTTTCTAAAAATGCATAGCTTTTGTCCACATAAATATGGATCGATCTGTTTTAAATTTCATTAAAATTGGTTTGATAGTGGGCAGCTTGTATGGGAGCTATATGAAATTATGGACCGATTCACCCCATTTTTAATAGGCTTGTACCAATTAGAACTTATGTTCCAAATTTCATCAAATTATCTTCAAAATTGTGAACTGTACCTGGCGCATAAGGTTACATTGACAGCTAGCCATCCAGCCAGCCGGACGGGCATCGTTAGATCGACTCAGAATGTGATTCTCAGTCGATCGGTATACCTTAAGGTTCAATATTTTAAGGTGTTACAAACATAAGCATAAATGCATAATACCCTCTCCCCTTTTGTTGTGTGGGTAAACAAATTATAAATTTAGAACGTCATAGAGAAATCTTATTAGAAGTAAATTTTGTATTCGCAAAAAATAACTTTGAGTGTTTTTTCATTTTATTGTGTACTAAATAAATATTATTTCTTCGTTGTAGTTTTTCATTTGTTTAATCATTTTTCGTTTTTTTTTTTTTGGTATTTCAATTTATGTCTAAAGTGAATTAAAAATTGTGTCAAATCAATTTGATTTAAAAACAAACGTTTAGTACGACTGTGTTTGGCTGTTTTAGCCAGTTATTTTAAATACTTTTACTTGTACAATTTACACGTCCATAAAAAATATAACGTTTATGTTTATTCTTGGGTAATATTTGACTCTGTGCAACTTGTCAATAAAACTGCCATAGCAGTAATTGAGGGTGTTAGACAGACACGATTAACATGTGTCTGTAAAAATATATTTTAAAGTTGGGTTAAATGCAGACATTTTAGTTTAATATTAAAATAATTGGTAAATAAAATTTCTAAGAAATATTTGGTTAGCATCTATTAAAAAACTTAAAATTAAATGCTTCGTTTTTGGTTTATAAGATCATGGAACTGACAAGCAGAAAAACTAAAAATAAAAAATGTAAATATTTGATTTCTAAAATATTGCCGGTACTCCGTCGGAGCAATGTTTTTATGCACTCAGACTTATTAAACTTCTTAAAAGGAATTTGAATGCAATATATCGCACTTGATCACAAAGAGGGTATTAACTTAAAATTTAAAAAAATCCAATAGAAGCAAAACCATTTATAATTTTAACTTAAAGACATACGAAAAAGAATTTTTAAGCCAGACGTTTCATTACAAAAAAAGTAGAACAAATACACGTATGGATTTTTCCCAAGAAGTGAAAATATAAATAAGTTGAGTTAATACTCTTTTTTTGATAACGCGCTATATAACGTCGTTATATAATCTTGTTATCTGATTTTGATTCTTGTTGCAAACGGTGATTTAAGTGTAAGCTGTAATATTTAATGTGATCTTATAATAAACAGAAAAAAATAAAAATTGTCTCTAATCACCAAATTCATACCAAATTCAAAGAATCATAGAATTCACAGGAACTTGGCAGTAGTAATCCATAACGCCTGCCAACTAAAGCCAGTATATTCTAAGCGTTTACGCTTTCAGCTACCACGGTAGTTAACGAATAAGGTCTTGAAAATGTAAAAACAAAATTATGTTCACCGATTGCGGTGTGAAGTTTTTGATTAAAATACGCAAGCAGAAATATTCAAATTAAAACGAATATACTCCCATAGTTACACACTTATTTTATTATAACCGCAAAATAGTAGCTGTTCTTAAAAAATGTTGACCATGGATGACGACTAGATTAGAAAGGAAAGGAAGGGAAGGAAAAAATAAAAAAATTTTACTCAAAATTAAGTATGTAAAAAATAAAAACATTTCTTAACCCATTCCTGCCTAATGGGTATATAAATATCTAAAAAATTACGAAATTAAGCAAATTCTAGCAAAGGGAAGGTAAGAGATAATTGCTACAACTAACATTTTTACCTGGAAAAAATTAAAAGTGTAACATTGTTTGGTTTTTGCATTTAGTTATCATATAGAAAAAGTTAAGGTTCTTCTGTTTCCGAAAAAGTTTGAAAAAAGTTTTCCCAAATAAAGCACAATGCACACAAATTAATAATGCCCAAACGATCGAAATAGCTTTGGGTGTCCCACGAGCAATGTAAAAATTTGTGTTTAAATACTCAACAGTCCATAATGTGTTAAAAAATGACACTCATAAAAAATGCATCTTCATTTTGATGACGCTTTACATCATATTCTATTTTCTTAAATTATTTACTTAAATACATTAAATAATATTAACCTTTTTTTGGAATGTGCTTCTTTCTATGAGTTGTATTTCAATTTATGAAGCTTTTTACAATATTCTTATTCCCTCAATATTTTACATAGTTTTTGCCCAAGCCAACCTTTGGTTAACATTGAAGCTATCGATATGTACTTATACTTAGGAATGACTTTTAGATACAAGATTTTCTGGTAGTGTTTAAAGTAGCAGGTAAGTGAATAATAATATTCTATCATGTTGACTTAAGTGAATTCCAATGACTCAATTTAATGATAGTTTGTTATTAAACTGCACCTAATAAGTCCTTTCTCCAATGCTACCGAGTCATCGCACTGATGAAATGTTTTATTAAACCGACTCCGATTCGCCACTTCTATGATGACAATATTTCATCCCGTTGATGAAATAATTAAAATTTTTGACCCTGATGACAATTTGGCCAAGAAATGTTAAGTCTGACATCACAATGATGAAAAGTGCCATAGGGACATGACTGATGCAAAAATACATCAGCGTTATGACGCCTTTTCTATGAGTGTATTTTTCTATATTGCAAAAAAATCGGTTTGTGCTAAAATTAAAAGCGACCAAATTTATTTCAGCGTAAATGAAAGCAAATTTATGTATATTTCTTAAATTAATTTGAAGAAAATTTTAAGTTTTTGTTTTTTTAGAATCATGTGGGCCAACACCATAGTGTTAGTCCTGGATGCAAATTAGCCTGGCACATCAAGCATTCGTATTGCCACCACACTGTGGACAACGATGACGTGAGGGTAGTTTTCCTCTTAAAAATTACAGATCTAGGAAATGTACAAAGCCAATAATTCTTCTAGATGAGAGAGCATAAATTTCGGTAAGATCTTGCAGAATCTGCATTAATGATATTACCTATTATTAACTACTGGTATCCGACACAACAGTACCCAGTGAAAAGGCCAGTAAATGCTCTTTGCTCACTTTTCGCAAGCAGAAGTAACTGACTATATTACCACGGAATAAAGCCATAAATCCTTTAGTTTTTCGAAATTTAGAAGTATTCGTCTCTAGCCAAGTAAATTCTCATAGGGGCCATGATTTTATCGTCTTCCTAATATAATCACAAGTTCTTAGTCCACTTTTTATAATAAAACCACTAAGCGGAAAAATTTTAAGCTAAATTATTGTTTTTGGCGACGTCATCCTCAGAATAATAACGCAGTTCAAAACAATATTTGAGTTGTTTTCAACAACGCAATGAAAATCAATGAAATTTGTCGCGTTAAAATGCTATTGGGGGATTCACAAGGTGTGCTATTATGTCATATAGTCATAATGGCCTTAATTATATTTAACAATTGTTTAAAAAAATATTGTTGTGTTTCAAATAAAAAAAAAAAAAAAAAACTGTGGTCATTGATTCGGCATAACTGTATAGTAAAAATCTAAATTATAGCGGTTGCCCACAGCATTCGTATATATTTCTTGTTGGTTTTTTAAGACATATCACTTTACAACTTTATGACTACCTTGTAAATCACATATATATCATATAAATAGTATCTAAAATCAAAAACCAAAATTAATATATCAAAAAATATATCCCATTAAAGCCTGTTGGGTATTTAAATATCCATGTCCAATCCCAGAAGTTTGAAGAGGTAACATTTTTTTGTTCACCAGAAGAAACTCCTACGGACCCCAGATACACTCTTAACATTTTATTTAAGATAGTACGAGCGGATCTATGGGCAGGTATTAATGGGTTAACACAATCATGAATCAATGTTTCCTTTTTTGACAGTTGAGTGAGGTTTTTTCTCTCTGTTTCTTTTCTACTAAAATTCTATGCTTTAATCTGATTATTAGTACGAATTTGCACAGCTTTAAAAATACTCGAAATTATTGATTTTTTTATATTTAATAATTTAGACATAATTTTCAGTATTGAATTATTTTCTTTTAATAACAATAAGTATTTGTTTATTTTCGAAAGTGCTATATGTGAATATGTGTAATATGGGCAAATCATGCGTGACGAACGTTACAAGAGTTCGCGTTTTCTGATTAATATATAAACATTTTTTGATCTTACAAAAGAGATAGCTTCATCCTATACATAGGGCTTAGTGACATTACTCTGCACTATCGAATGGCACATATCTTAATTTCTGAGCAGGTATTTGTTGCGAAATAATTGATCATAAAGTTTTGCCACGTACGCTACAAAAAGTGGAGGTATCTTTAAAAGTTGAACTATGTTTGCACAAAATCTTATCCCTAAAGGAATAATGACCATAATAGAATCAAAAAATAACTTATTTTCAGTCAAACAATTTCTGCTCTTCTGTCTTCGCGGATTACACTTTAACCCTCTAACCTTGCCCTCATACACATCTCGACTGGCTCTGATAAAGCTCCCTACTTTAAAAAGTCGTAGAACAATGCTGAATGTATCGTTTATTCTGAACATTATTAATGGTGATATCTGCGCTGGATTTTTAATTAATGAGATATCATTTAATATTCCTCAACGACCATCTCGAAATTTCATACCATTATCCATTAAATTCTTTAAAGCTAATTATGGTGATGCTGACCCTTTAGAAGAATGTGTAACACTTTCAATCAATTATATAGATTTATTGATTATTCGTTGGATCCAAAGTCAATAAGTAGATTTTCTTAATTGATGATAAAATTTGTGTAATGTAATCAAATATTAGTTATAGTCTATTTTATTTAAGTGTAATTTTAAAATATCTGTAAGGATTAATCCATAGACAATAAATAAATAAATAAAAGCGCTACCTTTCCAGGTTTTGTGGCTCTTATTGTGTGTATAAAAAACACGTTACATTTTTTATAGTGACATATAAAGAAAAACAATTATGTTTAGTTTAACAAATAAAAATTTATATTTGTTTTTATTAATATTTTTTAATACAAATTTTTTGTTAATAAATGCATTTATCAATGAATGTAAATTGTTTATTATAGAATTTTATATATTAATGGCTGGATGTCCATGTAAACCTTGTGCGCAAAGAACAAGTTGCAGTTTTGGATATAAATTTTAAATTTGCTATGTTCGTTTACATTGTCATAAGAACCATGCCTACTGAATATGTTGACAATCACTCGATAATTTCACAAAGAGTACTTTGTGCCCATAAACCATCTTATTACGTTTTCATTTATATTAAATTTGGTCCAAAAATATTTTAAATCATCCTACCAAATTTTATTGGAATCGGGCTATATTTGACCGTAGTTCACATACGCATACACATAACACTTCCGAAATAAATATTTTAATACACTTATTTCCTTATAACTGTTGGTAATCAAAATATGGCGTCAATACTTTTGCGATAGCTACTAAGTTATTCCAATATGTTGTGCTGGTGGGTCTAGAATTTACCAAAGATGCCAGATAAGCCCCCTCCCTAAAATCTCTTAGGGCATATAAATCAGTCCAAGTTAAGCTCTCTTTTTGGTTTATAATGTGTTTAAGTTAGCAAATCTTTAAATAAGTAAACATATAAACCATCTCTATACGTATGAAACTGGTGTTTACACTCCTAATACAGACCATATGAATTTGACAATAATTATCGTTGGGCTTCCGCATTATTATTTTTTAAACTACAAATTATATACGCGGCGCTGTTTATAGCTGTTGAGTTTAAGCTGCGTTTAAACATACACTGATTTGTGAGCCATAAAAGTCGAAACACATTCATACTGATACATTTATTTATCTAAATAATATAATAATAAAAATAAGCTAAAAACATAATTTTGTTGTAGCGGGTCAATGATTGCCCATGGGTAGGGTGTCATATGGTCTGGCTTGACCGACTATACTTTCTTACTGGCTTTTATATATCTATATGCTTACATTTAAAACATAAATGCTATTTACATAAAATTTTGCCAAAAACCTGCCAAATATTTCGCTTCGCAACAGCTCTAATTCGAAGATATAAGAAAAGAAAATAACTATTGAATCGGTTTTTAATACAATTTTTTGAAGAACTCAAATCGTAACGCACGCTTTTTTTATTTTCTTATTGTAGAATTTAAATTTTTTATTTGCTTAAAAGGAGGTAATAAAATGGAATTAAAATTATAGACGACTTGAAAAAAAAAATTCTTTATACTCACAATATAAAAAAAACCTTATTTTACGTGACATTCTTGGACCTTACATTTAATTCCTTATATCAATATTTCCAAAAAAGTAAACAAAATAATTTTATACCAAAATTTAAGAGAATTGAGTGAATAAAAATATAGCTTGCGATCGGACCATCTATATTAACACTAAAGTATTTTTATGAACACCTAAAAAAATTTTAATTTCTAACTAACATTAAGAGATCTGATGTAGGGGAGGAATTGGTTATAATTTTTGTATTTATGATCATCGAAATACATGTTTTTTTTTTATATTTCTGAAATGTATAATTGCAGAAATATTACATAAAAAAAAATTTAATTAGATAAATATGAAACATTTTCGGTTGGTGGACAGTTTCTGGGATTTGCCCATATGTAGTGTCAATTATTATTTTCAATAACTAAAATAAATAATGATATTTTGTAGTCTATTTACAAAAAATTGTCATAAGTCACTATATATTTCTTTATTTTAAATATAATAACGAGAGTTCGTTGTTTTAATAAAATCATAAAAGTAAGTTGCATCATGTGTCAAAATTAATAACTTTTTGACTTATCCCATTCTTCGCTACAGCTATATCTCGTTTTTTCATTTGGATTTATTTTTTTTAATTATAATAAATACTTCGTTGCCTTAAATCGACATTAATATGTGTTGTTTATTAAAAAAAACTATTGAATTGAAAAAGTGTTTTTATCATTTGACTGAATTCCGTTTAATAATTTAAAATAAATTTATTTGCATACTTAATTAAAATGCAAGCAAATTAAAATTTTGTTTGCTGCTGCCCATATAGAAGAAATATACATATACACACATACACATATACATTTTGTTTATTTTAAAACGTTAATTACGAAATATATTTGCATAGAAATATAAATGGTATGTATGAATGTATTTAATACTGAATTTAAGTTTTGAACACACACATTTTTTTTTCATTGCTAGTATTGGAAAATTGTTAAAATATTATTAAGTGCAAAATTTAATAATAAATATTTAATCCCACTGATATTAAATTTGTTTGATAGTTCATAAATGTTGATGTCTGGATTTAAATTAACGTATAAAATGTGTATATATTTTTTTAATGAAAAGTTATTAGTTATTCTAAACAAATTACAAAAAGGATAAGTATCATATTTTAAGTGTATATAGTTTTTGTAAACGTTTTTGTGTAATTTTATTTGAGATTGAAAATAAACTCTCTTTTACTTCTAAGTCGTTTTAATAGAAATTTTTAGTTAAATATTAAAAATTAATTAAAAGTCATTTAATTTTTTTTATATGTAACTTTATTTTTTTCTGATAAAGGCTATTTGGCTGTGATTAAAACGAAATTATAAAAAATTTGGTTTGAGATCTCCAAATTCCAAAATGAGAAACAGTTTCTAGTGGTTTTTACTAGGGATGAAAATAAATCGATGAAACTTCCGGCTTGCCGATATAGTTTTTATAAGCAAACAATTTAATTCTAAGTGCTATTTCTTTGCATAACAATTTAATCAAAACAGAATAGTGAAATGTTCTCTCATTGGTCATCGTGTATGTATCTGTACGTTCTAAGATTTTCCTGCTTATTTTCATTTCAGTTTGTAAAGCCTATAGTACACGGCATGTAAAAAGACACATGCGCATGTGGTTCTGACGTAATTTTGACGTCATCACACAACACGCAATGTTTATTGTGGCTTTGCATTGACGTCAAAATTACGTCAGAACTACATGCGCATGTGTCTTTTTACATGCCGTGTACTATAGGCTTAAGAATAAAAATTATTTTGTTGCAAATTTTGGGTTACTTTGAAAAGGCTTCAAAATCCATAAGCGAAGACATTGCTGCAATGTCTGACGCTATTGAGGAATATTATTAGAAAATATAATAAATGAATCAACGGAGATGGAGAATAGTTCAGAGTTCCAAAAATTTTTGACGAATTTATCATTAGCTCTGAATGAAAGATTTTAGGGTTAAGAGAATAATGAAACCTATCAAAAATCTACAATTATCGACCCTCGATACGAAGGTCGAATAATTCAAAGATCGTATCTAACAAAAATCCTCTGATACTACTTTGCATGGTTCTGCATTCCGAAAGTATTGAAAGCATGGCCACCCCTACACCCAGTAAAATGTTCTAATAATTCTATAAGAGCTCGTCTTTGGGGCGTTTGTAAAAAATTGGGTATCCATTCAGTTAATCGGCTAACCGAATAACTACTATGCGATTAACTAATTGGTTAAATTTAAATTGGCTAATTTCGGTTAAAGATTAAACAGGTTAATTGCAGTCGATTAACCGATGTACAGAAATGTTTAACTTGTAGTACTATAAAATATTTTTTGTGTTTTTAATTATTTGTTTTGTCTCATATACAAAAGGTAGTTATGTCTTAAAAAAATATTTTGACATACCAACAAATAAGTTGTTCAGTGATCTTCATTTTAAATAAGTGATTGATGCCAACAGCTTTTTGTTTCACGTTCTTTTTATATGTATGTGTTAAGCTATTTTCCAGCGGAAAAAAGGAATACGGATGAATTCTAGAAGGCCTCTACACTCCTTCTTTTGGACGTACAAGGCCTGCTCGCTCCATTCGATACTCATATTTTTTTTACACACATTGTCATTGCGGGGTAGAATTGCCGCTCTCGATTCTTTCGCTGGAGCTTCTGAAAGGCATTCAAATTAATGACTCTTTGAAGGCTATCCGGGATCTGAATTCTTTGGCTTTTCATAGAAGGGAATGTGGAATGTGTATCCAGGGTTGCCGTTTAAAAAATTTTCATCCGACCAAAATTGTCGGCAAAACCTACCATAACCGACCAAATTTTTAAAATTTTAAACTTAAATATATCGTTATATAGAATACAAAATGGCCTGTTATCATTTTTAAAAAATTTTCAGGAGCGCAAACTGGACTCTGTCTGTCGCGGTCGTTGAAGATAGACGTGTTTTCTAAACTCGGCATACGGTTTATTTTTTTTTGAACAAATAAAGTATAAAAAAAGTAAATACAAGAAAAAGAAAAAAAAAAAAAAATTACATGTATGTACATACATACATAAACACACATTTTTTCATTATCGGTGTTGATAAACAATAACAAATAAGAAGAGCACAACTGTAAACAGTAAAAGAAAAAAAAAAACTCTTATGAGTGCAAACAGTAGAAATGCATATATAACAGTGAGTGTTAGCGAAAAAAATACAGAAATAAAAAAAAGAATCGATGATAGCAAATACCTAACGGCTAAACCTATTACTCGTACGCGATCCCTCTCGCCGTCTGTATTTAATAACACGGTTGATACAATAACAAATACAAAACCTGCTAGCGTTGCCTCAACAGCAAAAACAATTTTAATAAGTGATGTAAATATTAACCCCCAATCAGGCATAATAGAAAACTCAGTATCACCTTCGGTGTCTAATAATACGGTTGATATTAATACAATAAAAAATATAAAACCTGCAAGCGGTGCCTCAGCGGCAAAAACGATTTTAATAAGTGATGAAAATATTACCCTCAAATCAGGCATGATGGAAAACTCAGCTCCACAAGTAAAAAGTGGTCAAAAGCCTCAAGTACAAGTTGGTATGGACAGGTACATAACAGTGCTTAAACGGGGTCGCAGCCCTACCTCTGCAGCAGTTGCTTCGGCCTCAAAAGTACCATCTTTTGATAAAATAAATTCTCAAAATCGATTTGCAATTCTGGAGGATGAATCCTCTGAAGCACCAAACGTCATAAAATCGTCCAAGCCTCCCCCGATATATCTTAGGGAGCAAAACTCAAATGAGCTCATAAAGAGTTTGATATCGGTGATAGGTGAAAATTCGTTTTACGTAGCTGCTATCAAGCGTGGTAGTATAAACGAGACAAAAATACAAGTCAATAATGAGAATGATTTTCGCAAAATTATAAACAAATTTGAAGTACTTAAAAAAAACTTTTATACATACCAACTGAAAAGCAGTAAAGGTCTCCAGGTAGTGATTAAGGGAATTGACTCATGTGTGGACCCAGAAGAGGTAAAAACATTCCTCGAAGAAAAAGGCTTCAAAATAAAACATGTAGTAAATATAAAAAATAGAGAAAAAAACCCCCAACCACTTTTTCGAGTGGAGTTTGAACCCGGCGACGTAAAGCTTAAAAAAAATGAAACGCACCCTATTTACAATTTGAAATATATTCTCTATAGAAGAGTAACTATAGAAGAGCCACACAAAAGAAATGGTCCCGTTCAGTGTTTAAACTGTCAAGAATATGGTCATACTAAGGCATATTGCTATTTACCCCCTGTTTGCGTAGTATGTGGTGAATTACATGGTACAGATCTTTGCGATAAGTCTAAAACCGACCCCAACGTAAAAAAATGTAGCAACTGTGGCGGTAATCACACTGCCAATTATAGAGGATGCCCTGTATATACCATCGTCAAGCAGTCAGTTGGACCGAAAACTAATCCCCCTCAAATGCAGGTAACAAATCAAGTAAGCACTGGTGACATTCAGGCCCCGCAGCCTAGTTATAACAGAACCTCTTATGCTAACGTCGTAAAATCAAACCATGCGCCAACGCAAGGTGCTGCGCCAAGTAATGATGAAACTCCAGTTTCAAATTTAAGTCGTCTGGAAAAAACCATGGAAACATTAGTTCAAACAGTAACTAATTTTACGAACACAATGGGTAATATGATGCAGGAAATTCTTAGAATGCAATCGATGTTATTGCAATCTGTACTTAACAGGCCATGAACTGTTTAAAAATCTGTTTTTGGAACGCGAACGGCATCCGCCAACATAAAAATGAATTAGAATACTTTCTTAAAAATAAACAAATTGATGTCATGATGGTTTCTGAA
This sequence comes from Pollenia amentaria, assembly GCA_943735925.1. Lineage (NCBI taxonomy): Eukaryota > Metazoa > Arthropoda > Insecta > Diptera > Polleniidae > Pollenia > Pollenia amentaria. Next base: position 1,394,153 of record OX031007.1, read on the forward strand.
ACTCATTTGACCTCAAGAAATACGTTTAACATCAATGGTTATATACTATATGATACCAAGGACCCTCGAGATAGAGCTTGTGGTGGTTCTGCCATTTTGATAAAAAATCGAGTCAAACACTACCTAATGTGTGATCATCGTGAGGATTATCTCCAAGCAACGAACATTTGTGTTGAAGAGCTGAATCGTAGCATTGTAATCTCATCTTTATACTCTCCACCTAGATTTTCAATATCAGAAAGCCAATATTGTGAATATTATAAATCACTAGGACCCTGTTTCCTGGCCGCTGGCGATTATAACGCTAAACATACCTTCTGGGGGTCACGACTAATAACACCAAAGGGTCGTGTTTTGTTTAATACAATCTCTAAAATGAATTTAAATGTTGTCGCGAGCGGCCAACCAACATATTGGCCTGCTGACCCGCAAAAAATTCCAGATGTCATCGATTTTGGCGTGGTTAAAAACATCCCCACAGAAACGATTCACGTTGAAGCTTCCCTAGAATTATCTTCCGACCACACACCTACAATTGTTACTATAATGAACCCCAATAGAATTGTATCTCCGACTGGTTACCTAGCGACGTCAGCCACACAAATAAATTGGTTAAAATATAAAAAATATCTCGGTGCCCATTGCACAGAAAATATTCCGCTCAGTACACCGGAGTATGTAGATCGCTCTATTGATAATTTTGACAGTTTTCTGAAACTAGCTGTTCAACATTCCAATATTGCCCCCAAAAAAACAAAAACTATTAAAATATATTCCACAGATGTCGAGCGTCTCTTGTCTGAAAAAAGGAGGGCACGAAGAGAGTGGCAATTGCACAGATCTCCTCAACTTAAGAACTTGCTAAAAGAGTGAACAAAAAGATTAAGAAAGTTATTGCAGACTCAGAAAACGGCTTCTCTGGAAAAATATCTTAAGGAACTTGATGCAACTCCACAATCGCACTACTCATTATGGCGTGCAGCTAGAAACCTCAAAAGGCCAGTTGTCTCTAAACCACCATTAAGAAACTTGAATGGAAGTTGGGCAAGAAATGATGTTGAAAAAGGAAATCTGTTTGTAAGTCACTTGAAAAACGTATTTACACCTAATATATCTCACAATATTGCGGTCGATTTACCACCTGTTGCTGCTAGAGCAGCTATTCCCCTAAGATTTGAGATGAGAGAAATCGAAAAGGTTATATGTGACTTAAACACTAAGAAGGCACCTGGCATTGATAAGATCAGCAATAAAATGCTATTAGAGCTACCTCGCGTAGCAAAGAAAATTATTCTTTTTATTTTTAATGCTATTTTACGCCTTGAATACTTTCCTCAAAAATGGAAGGTTTCCTTAGTTACTATGATACCAAAGCCAGGTAAAGATCATACGAAAGTTGAGTCTTATAGGCCTATTAGCTTATTGTCAAATATGTCAAAGCTATTTGAGAAATTATTAGTTTCAAAATTAACACCGATTTTAAGTGAAAATAGATGTATTCCAAACCATCAATTCGGATTTAGAAGAAAACACAGCACAATTGAACAAACTCATCGAATAGTAAATGTCATAAGAAAAACATTTGAAGAAAAAAAATATTGCTCAGCACTCTTCATCGATGTTTCGCAAGCTTTTGACAAAGTCTGGCATGAAGGCTTATTACACAAATTGAAGCAAAATTTACCAGCAAACACACACAAACTGTTAGAAAGCTACTTAGTCGGTCGTCAATTTATTATTAAAGAAGGAAATTTCTTAAGTTCACCTCAGCCGATTGGCGCTGGAGTCCCACAGGGCAGCATCCTGGGCCCTCTATTATACTTAATTTATACTTCGTACATGCCAACAAACAACTACACCCAAACTTCAACATTTGCAGACGACACAGCTTTTCTAAGCGTCCACGAAAACCGTTATGAAGCATCTCGTTACCTACAGCATCATATATTTCAACTAGAAATATGGCTAAGACAATGGAGGATAATGGTCAATGAGCAAAAATGCGTACATATAACATTCACCCTGCGCCGGGAATCTTGCCCCCCTATTACAATCAATAATCAAATTATTCCTCAACATTCGCATGTAAAATATCTCGGTATACATCTGGATCGGCGATTAACGTGGAAATGCCATATAGAGGCAAAATTAACTCAAATGAAACTAAAAGCCATCCAAATTCATTGGCTTATTGGAAGAAATTCTGTTCTTAGACTCGATTGCAAGCTTCTACTTTACAACTCTATCTTAAAGCCTATCTGGTGCTACGGTATTCAACTATGGGGCACTGCCTCGGCCTCTAATATCGAAAAAATTCAAAGGCGCCAAAATAAACTTCTTCGTATAATCACAGCCGCCCCCTGGTATGTTAAAAACTCAAACATTCATAAGGATCTCAACGTGCCATTAGTAAAAACTATGATTACAAAATATGCAGTAAAATATTTAAAAAGACTTGAACAACACCCAAATCCTTTAGCTCGAAATATTTTAAATCATGGCGGCCACACTCGCTTAAGGAGAAGAGACACTGCAGCACTTACCCAACTAGATGAGAGATAAACACCTATATAAGTGAACAGAACCCGTGATGAAGAAAATTTTTGTCTGGCACTGGCAGGACATAAATAAAGTATTAGGTTAAGATTTGATAAATTATTGTTAGTTCATATTAAATATATGAAGATTCAATAAATAAATAACGAAAAAAAAAAAAAAAAAAAAGGAGCGCAAACTATTGTCTGAGTCGTAGACCGTACCTCAAAAAAAAGTTTCCCCGTACACTTTATAATACATGTTAAGTATATTTGCAAGGAGGTTTCACAAAATATTTTTTTTTTTGACGAACGTTGGGATCGCCTTTCTTCATTTTTCGTTATCTCTCAGGCATTTACAGTCCGAACTTAAAATATTGGTGGCTATTCTTGAAAACGCGTCGAAGGAGTGAAAATTAACATGAAAACACAAACAAATTTACAAAAAATTTACAAGAATTGTTTTTGTTTATCATACAAAATTTACAGTTTTTAAAAGAGACATAAACGCGTTAAATCTCTCACGTTAATTTAATTTTAAAAGAGTATAGATAACAAAAACAATTTTCGTAAATTTTGTTTTTGTTTTCATGTAAATGTTCACTCCTTCGACGCGTTTTTAAGAATAGCCACCATTATATATCAGTGTTTTTGTCTCGAGAATACCAATATTTTGCCCTTAGCGGCCATTGACCTCAAGTATCACGTTTTAGTAATTTTCCACCAGATCTCTGTTTGTACCCTAATGTCAGAAAATTAAAGCTCGCAAGAAACTATTAAACTTTTTCTAAGGAAGTAATTCGATAATTCCAGCATTTTTTTAATCCTCCTTGCTCTACAGAGCTCCAAAACATCCTAATACAAAGTAAAAAATGTATCAAAGAGTTTAACAGTGCATAGTTTACTTATTGTTTTCGCGTTGATAACCTTTTTGGTGCACTTCGGGACAAATAAAATTGTAAAAATCACCACGATTGCATTGTAGAATGCTTAAAAAAGCGAATTTCTCTGCCAACAGATGTTTTGGAACTCACCCATACTTTCTGCAAGTTCTGCGCCTCCTATTATACCATTGAAAAACATGATACAAAATACAATATTAAAGTATCCCACAGTTCTATAATTCTTCCAAAGTAGTCCATCTTGTATAACAAACACCTTATCTTATGGGGTGGTACAGAACAGTATTCCTGAAAACATTACCAGCCATTATGTTAGCGCCGTTTGTTGCCAATCCGATAAAATATTTTAAAGGAATATTGTTTGTTGATAAGGAGTTTTTTATAAAAACAAAAATTTTAACAACATCTGACTTGGTAATCTCAAATAAGGTGACAAAACTATCCTATATAAACCTAACACCGTAAATGCCGTAATATATATAATTTCACTGCCACATCCATAGTTTCATCAACAATAAAAAAAAATTGTGTTTTTTAAAAAAGATATTAGATATCGATGCCTTACTTTCTCAACCTCGTATCTTAAATATTACGGTTTGGACTTTTTCATATAAAACGATTGTTTTTTTTTTGTGTTCTATTACTGCAAAAACTTATTATTTCAATAATTTATTAATATTTGCAGAATTGTTGTCGTTGTTTTTTTTTTAATCTTAATAATTTCCATTTCGAATATTAATTATCTCTTACCCTGAAATTTTTATAATAAATCTACTACTCTACTTGAGTTTTGTGACTTTTAACTTGAATTCAAATTCAATATGCGTATGGGTCGATATTTCTTTTTGAGTATCGGTATAGCTATCGTTTCGGACAAAGGCGTATCACTACATCCCTAGTTTTTACCACGTAAAAAAATTTTTTTTTTAATTTTTACACCACACAACTCATAAATTACTTGGCCACTAAAATGTATGTTTCTCTCGGTGTTAGTGTGATTGTATGATAAGTGTAAATGTGTGAATACTTAGGAAACAAAGTGGCCAACTTAGACATATGTACATCGTGTCCAAAATCTGCGTATGACTTTTTCACCTTTTCTGTGAATTGTGTTTTTGTATGTATGTGTTTTGATTGTAGTATGTATGATATTTGGTTTTGTTGGTCAAACAGTAAAATCAGTAGAAATATTCTACTTAAACATGCCACCAAATGCCACACAATATTTGACCACCACTAGTATGAACACATAGAGAGGTATGCCAAGTATTACTTAAATACACACATAAATATCTATGAACATTTGCACAATTTTGAACAAGAGGTAAAAGTTCCAGCTATAGTGCAACTTAAAACTATAAATGTATGAATATACATACATACTTACCTTTAAATGTGAAGTCAAAAACAAACAAAAAAAAAAAAAATCTCAACAAACCCACTTTTTATGGTTGGGTCCCCTTATGGTCGTATGACAACGCAAGATCTATTTGAACCTTATTCCTATTTCTGTTTCTGTTTCCCTTCTCCGCTTTTACATGCTGGCAGGTGATTTAAGTTTGGTGAAAAAATCCATTGTGGAGAAAAACACACGGCGTAATAAAAGGGAGGGTTTTGAACAAAATGTTGCAACTCTTGTTTGTACAAAATGACAAAAACTAAAATTGTGTGTTGTACTGGTTGTTATCGTTGGTTTTTAGTGGCAGTTACATTGAGTTTTTAGTGTAGTGTGCATGCAGTAAGTACTTGTTAGAAGTACAAGCGTTGTGTTTCTTTGTTATCTTGAATTTTATGTTTTAAGTTTCAAGGGCTTATACTTTAATATTTGGTCTTGGTCCCAGCAATAGTACGTTTTTTTCCTCTGACCACTTTTTGTTTTTGTAAAGTTCTCTTTTGTCATTTTTCGTTAATAAATCTTTTACAATAGTCATTGTATAAACAAGGTATTTTTTTATAGTATGCAACTGCATATTCTTGTATGTGCCATTTTCCCCCTTCATTTATTTTAGTATGCGGTTTAGTTTTTGTGTTTTGTTTTAATCTTTTGCGCCTCAAGTGCTTTTTTATCTTCAGTACCATTATTTCTTCGTATAAGTTATGACCTGATGCATTTGCTTTTGAAAGAAAATTTAGTGGTTAAATGTTTAATTTTTGTTTTTTTTTTTTGAACTTAAGTTTTAAATATTTAGCTCTTTCTGTAGAAAAAAATGTAAAATTTTTAAACGTGAACTTACCATGCGGTTTTCAGGACTTACCGCAAACCTTCTCAAAATAGTCTTAAATACAATTTTGCAATTTTTTTTAGTAGAAAGAAATGTTTTTTTTTTAACCTTTTACGAGTATATTTACAAACAAAAAGCCATCAAATACATATATAAATAAAAAAAATTTCAAAAGTCAACAACTTTTTATTATTTCTGAAAGCCCATTTCAGCGATTAAGATCCTGCAATTTGCAACTGGGCAACTTATTTATAATTCAACTTCTTTCGAAAAAAGCATGTCTTTCTGAAAGCGTAATTCCGAAGCAGCTCTTCGCAATATCGAATTCGGATAATGACAAATGCTTTCTAAAAATTTAACAATTACCACGTGTTAGTCAATACTAAATTATTAATAAAAATTGTGTTTGCTGGTCATTTTGGCAGAAAAACTTTCTGGCCCAAATTCAACTTCTAAAAATTCACCGATAATTTCTTTTTATTACATTAGCGGAGTTCAGAAAGCCACTGAAAAAATTTTAAGTAAATTTTTATCAATTGTTTTAAAAGTATTATAATTTAATTAATGTGTTAATTGGATCAAATATTATTTTAAACTTAAAATTTATTTCGATTCAATTAATATTTGAATTGTTATAAAATTAATAGATAATTAACATAAAATCCTAATTGATTATTCAAATAAAATAAAATATTTTAAACTTGTAAAATTTTTCATTATTTAAATTGTTGTTGTTTTTTTATCAAAAATTATTTCTACTTTTTTTTTAAATACTCAGGAAAATCTGCGATTAAAGTTTTTAAATCTTAAAAATTACTAATAAAGTTTCCACGGTAATAATATTGAACTTTATTATACATTGTACAATTTAGAACATTTTCTGAAATAAAATATTATGAATTACTTCTGTTCTAGTGATTTTCGGACTGCAGCCTTATGTGGGACCTATAGAAAATTTTGAATCGATTATCACAAAAGCTTTTTAGTGTGATTTTAATCTCAGCAAACTAATTTTGCCCAAATTTTACCATACAATTATTTGTCATAGTTTTTGACGTATTTAGGTGTTTACCATGATTTAGCTTTATACGGAACCTATGGTAAAATAGGAACCGATCTACATTAAATTACATCGTGTTATTTATAGCCATAACAAATTAAATAAATTAATTTTTATTTCAAATTTCAATTAAACATTTAAATTTATTCGATAGCTGTACTATTTATTTTTAATTACCTGAGGTTATTGACTAAATTAAGATTTCATGTTAATTGTTTTTTTAATTGAATCAATTAACACATTGTTTGTAATCGCATAATTTTTTTACCATATTTTTAATCAAAATTTTGTAAAAAAAATCACAATTTTAAATTTTTACAACTTTTAGTAATCAATATAAATCAACTAATTGTTTGCTTGGTTCTAAGAATTTGGTCTTTAAAATCAATTTTTACTATTTTCTGTGGAACAAATGAAAAAATTGCAGCTGTCCAGATAAATCTAAGAACAAAATACACAGTGTTTTCGTTAGATTTTATGAAAGAGCTACGCTTTTTTTTATCTGTTCAAAATTGCGACAACGGTAATATTAATAATTATTTTTTTTTCATATACAACAAATTGCAATTCGTTTGGTGCGGGAACTGTTTTTAAATTAGCAAACAAAAGATGACGTTTCTTAATATTTTTAATGAAAATTTTGGATAGAATATTTAAAATTTGATACTTGCAAGAAATGTTAACCGTCATAACTAAAAAAAAATTAAACCGTCATAACTTAATACGAGTATATACACAGAAGGTTAGCGCCTCCCCTTTTAACTTATTATATTTTCTCTTGTTGTTAAATCTGCAAAATTGAGGCGCAATTCTTTGCGTTGTGGGTTGGGGGGAATCTTTTTTCTGTAGTTGTAGTATTTTTAAATGTGGAGCATTTTTAAAAATCTTTGAATAGTAGACAAGCTTGCTTCAACGCCAATATTTGCCTTGATTTTTGCGGCTGACTCATTAGAGTTTGATGTTTCTCTCGGAATTGCATTTCTCTTTCGCTTTCACATAAAGAGATATTCCTTTAGCCAAATTGAGAACAATAGGCCACTTTATCAGCAAACAAAAATGGTGTCGTTACAATTTCTTATGTATAAGAAAAAGTTAAAAGAAATCGCTGGCGCTAACCTGATGTGCACAAGCTGTTAGCTATTTCATCGAAAATGAAATAAAATAGAAAAAACAATGTAAGAGTAGAATCGAACACCAAAATGTATAAATATATTAACAACAACAACAATAGAAACAAACATAATAAGCTCATTAGGGAGGCCGTAACCTGATAATGCGGAGTGTATGTTTTAGGCTTATAAACGATATAATAACTTTTAAACTTCAATGTTGATCATAAATTCTATTGAAGTTTTTTTGTCTTTTTTTAAAAATAAAAACTTTATTTTTGTTTTTAAATGAGTATTAAATTTTTTTATATTTGTATAATGTTTTTATTTTTTTTTTTATTGGTTTAAGATTTAGTTTACTTATAATTTTAAAGACTTATCCTGTGATGCTAATGAACTGTTTGCGTAATTTAATAAGATGTGTTTGCTTTGAACTCTAAAATCAAAACGCACCAATAATTGAAAATATTCATAAATATGTATATGCTACTGATCAGCAATCCTGCGTGTATGATCATGATAGGCCAAACTTATTTCTTCATCTTCCTTATGCACCGTGTGTAAGTGGGCAAAAAGGGGTGGTTCTGCACTTAGTAACATCTTAATTTAATAAGACAATCTTTGACATGTTTGATCATGTCAATTGTGTTATTAATAGAATGCAATGTACATGACTACATACATACATACCTATGTATGGATGTACATTTGTTCATGTTAAAATAAATGCTTTAGAATGCTTTGAATGACCAGTCATGATAGCTAGCAACAATTATAAGTGCAATAAAAGCAAGTGTAAAAATCTTTGACATGTTTGATCATGTTCTTTCAGGTCCATTGTGTTTTTGTTCAAAGCAATGTACTTACATACGCATGTACGTACATATGTATATGCGTTTTTAAATTAATAGTTAATTACAATGCATGGATATGTTTACATATGTATGAATGAATTTCCAGTCACTACAGCTAGCAACAATAAATAGTAAGTATAACAAAAGAAAATATTGATTAGAACAATTTTAAATGATTTCAATATACATAATAAGGGCGTCCAATATGTAATATTATGTTTTATATATGTATATAAATATATTCATGTCTCTATATATAAATGTTTGTATATGTACCGCCATATAACTGTTAAACTGGTTTGATACGCACATTTCTGAGATTCTTGTTATATAGTTCAGAAGATACTTTGCCCGTCTGTCCAAATTATAATGTGGCTTTAATGCATATGCAAAAGAATAAGGATTTTGTATGCTCCGAATGCACTGAAGATAAAATGTATTAAGTAACATTTGTTTTTAGTAATATAAATTCACAAGTTACACTTTTTGGATAACAAAAAGGAAAGAATTTAACATTTGGCAAGGGGATATATATAAAATAATTTAACATTTTTTATAAAATCTTTTATATAAATATTGGAAAACAAGTAGAATATTCCAATAAATATTTATGTATTTTTAAATAAAATTCTTACATAATTTTTAAAAAATAAATAAATATTTATATGTCTGTCCAAATAATAGCAGTAGTTTTCGTTATACAGTGGGGTCTGACACAAAAATAGTCCCATTAAAAATACTATCTCTTGAAGCAGTGGGACGATGAAAAGAGTTTCATAAACGTCAAGGCAATACAAAATTAATAACAATATCGTAAACTTTTCTTACTATAATTTTGCAAATATTGCCCCACTGCCAGCGTAGTAGTATTTCGGTAGGTAAACATACACATTTATGTTGTAAAATTTATATTATTCCTCACTTTTATGCAAACGAGTCAATTAAAACTTTTAACAACTTTTTTTTTAATTTAAAACAATTTCTGTTTTGTTGTGGTGTTGTTTTTGAGAAAACTGTGTATTTTTACTTTGTAAAAAACTTCAGCATAAAATGTTCACTTTTATGTAGATTTGTGCAGTTGTGTGTAGTTAAATAAGTGTGGAATAATATTGAGAATGTTATTTTGATTTAATTGAAATGTTGTAGAGGAGAAAACTTTAAAGCAAAAACACACACGCAATTGCAATTACAAGAACATTCATGCACACTCTAAGTCCTGAGCATATGCAATGAACAGTCAGTCGTCAGTGTGTGTGTGTGTGTATGTGTTTTCTTCTACAAGATGTATAAATTCGAATAAAATTATTTAAATTATATTAAATAAAAACTTAAACAAATAATAGAATTAAGCCAAAATGGTGAAAAAAGGAAAATAGAAACAATTAAGTAAGTTAAATAAAAATTTTTGCCAGTTTTACTTAAACATGTGCTCAGAGAAATTTTTATATTGTATTATTTTGAAATTTTTTTAATAAACAAGTGTTTTTGTTTTCGTTTTGTTGTTGTAATATATTTGTATAAATAGCTGCTTCCCAACGATGTCTACTTATATTTTTCTTGTTTGATTCTATTTGTCATTGAAATTTCAACAGATTTTTCATTAAGAATTTTCTTTTTATTTTCCTAAAATTTATTTTATATTTGTTCTTTTATCAAAAAACTTTTTGGCGTATTGAGAAAAAAAGGAAAACTTTATTGACTTCAAATTACAAACTTTATTTGCTTTGTTACAAAATATTGAGGGAATAACTTTTTTACATTTCGTTTCTTTAAATTCAATTTTTCAACAACATTAAAAAAAAACCCAAAAAAGTTTAACAGTTGTAACATTTGTTAGTCATAAAAAGAAACCTAATGGAAACAAATAACAAATTGAAAAGGGACCCAGTATTATACCAAACACAGACAGGTTATAATAATTCTAGCAAAAATTTATCGATTTGTTTTTTTTTTTTGTTTTGTCAATTAAGGTTTTAGAAGGAAAAATTATTCACATACAACAATAAGGTTTTTGATATGATTATTGCATTATTACACAGTATTACATAGAATTGATCTCTATTCCAATAAAAAAAATAATTGTTTTCCAACTACACTTTATCCTTGTAAACATCATGTTTTATTGCGGGGAAAAACAAAAAGTGCTGACATGTTATGGAATGTAAAAGTTTTATTACAATATTATTTTTCTATTGAAAATTGCCTTAAGTTTTTGAGTTGGCTGCTTTGTAAAACATAAAAAAATCCAAGGTAATAAATCAATATAATCACAACAGAATATGGGAGGTGGAAAGTTTTTAGATAAAGGCCATCAGAAGTGATGAGGTATTTCAAGTTCATAGTAACAAATAAAAAATTTGGCAATTTTTGTGGTAAGAAGACTCTTTATGGAAGTAAACAATTTTAAAGAAAAGCGTAACTAACAGCTAATGCGAGTATTAATAAACAAATCACCTTTTGGCCCAAAAAAGAAAAACTTTTCAGGAAATAAGATCTGTTTTCTATATTTTTTTTTGTCCAAAATGTCTTTACAAATTCATAACAAAAATTATTTAAATATTTATTTTTAGCGATTTTGAGTTGGATTCTTTTTGTTTGTGTGTTTAACGAGTTACTTACAAAAGAAAAAAAGAAAAAGAAATATTTTTTATCCATTTTTAATATTCCGGTCACGTTTTATGAGTGATAAAATGTTTATAAAAAAATTAAATTAGATTTTTTTTTTGCTTTTGCAGCAATTGTAAAAGTTTTTCCGTTTTTTTTTTTTGCTCTAAGGTGTCAATGATTTTTATGATTAATTAAAAAAAATATATGTAGATGTTCAAATAAAACGTCTAAGTAATTTTTAATTTTTTAGGAATTATGGACAATAACACTGTGCAAGACAAATAATTTTATTAAAAGAGAAGCCACCGCAAAATAGTTTAAAAGCAGGGCAGTGGAGTCGAAGTCGGAGTTGAAGAGTCGGTGTTGAGGTTTTTGTACCGGAGTCGCAGTCGTAGCAACCACAAAAACTCACTACTCCGACTCCAAAATGTTTCGGCCTAAAAAATTAAAAAAAATTTCTAATATTTTCCAAAATAAAAATTCTTCGAAATTGGCAATGCAATATTTCAAATATCGATTTGAAATTTTTAAAGAACCATTTTCTTGCTATATTTTACCATTTAAACTGCATTAAAACAAGTTAGAGTGATATATTCGGCACAGCCGAAAGTTAGAATGTATAAGAGCTATAGATTATTAATAAATCCCTTTAAAAACGGACGTCAGTTTAAAAATTGGTTCCGATTTTAGCCAATTGGACGACCAGCAGACAGTGTTAAGCTTTTGTTTCTAGCAATTGGAACTAACTTGAAAATATCATGATCCGTAACAGTTTATGCCGAACTAAAATGATTTATAGGAGGGGAATTTATATAAAACCCTTGGTAAATTATGGACTAATCATCACGAAACCCTGTAAAGTAATTTTTGGTAAAAAAAATCTAAATTGATTGATATTTGTTTTTGATATTAATTTTGTTTGATATTAATTATATGAAATTAAGAAGTTTTGACATGAAAAATACGCTTGCTTCCCTTATTTAGGTAGCTCAGTTATACGGCTGAGCATTTCACGAGTTGTAAAATAATCCCTTCATGAACCTCATACGACTCTTGGTATGCTTTTTGAAAGACTGGTTATATAACCTCTACATACATCATAAACGATTCCCTTTATAATTAATATATGCGCCGTTCGCTGTGTTATGGAAGAATCTCTCAAGCCGGGAATCGTCTACAATTAAAAAATGAGCGCCCCGACGATCAAAAACACTCATCATGAGATTCCCATCAGACTCCTAGACTATTGAAAATGCTAGCTGGGATTTTTTACATATAAATTTACTCAAAGTGTATCAATATTTTGGCCATTTAGCTAAACAATTAAAAGCCACTTTTTCCTAATGCCTACTGCGACAACAACTACTATTACAGTGACTAAATGCAACTTTTACAAATATAAAGTTTTTAAAACACACCATTTAAAAAAGGCTTAGCTGATACAGTCTTCTATTTCACCAACTCTTACAAACCCAAACGTACGGTTGTATGTATGTGTAAGTTTTATGTGTAGCTGTGTGGGAGTGTTTTCGCAAAATATTTGCAATGGCCATGTAATCAATTACATTTATGCGATAGCAAAATTCAATTAGAGATGGTTTAGATTTTCTAATTACGTCAATAAAACGTTTCACAGGGCTACGAGGACGATAACGCCATCAAAACCTGCATGTGCAAGTAACAAACATCAGTAATTGAAATTTACAAAAAAAAAAAAATCAATCTAACGATTTATTTGTAATCAAATAATGTTTCCTTTGCTGTTGTTGCATTAATTTGAAATTAAAAAAATGGGAATAAAGAAATATATATGTATATATAAAATGAATAAATTTAATTAAATTTAATTTAATATTTTGCACTTAAATAAAAACTAGAATTGTTGTGTTTGAGAGAAAAAGATTAACAGTTTAGTATGTTATAAAAAAAAATTAAATGCAAGTTAATTAAATTTAATTTACAAACAAATCTGTTTAGATTTTTTAAAGGCATATTAAGTTAAACAAATAAAAATCAATTAAATAATTATGAATATTAAATGCAGAAAAAAACAAATAAAGAAAGTAACTAAATTAAGTTGTAGTGAAATTTTGAAATTTTTTTTATAATTTATTTGTTAATACGTGGCTGCCTTGGCCTTAGTCCGTTTTATTTATTGACATGCTTGTAAATTTGTAATTCTTTTCAACATTTTTAATAAAAAGTTTCAACGTATCTGCACTTCTCGCAATCAAATTAATTTCGCTTAACGTGTTGATCGTCTCACTCTGCACTGCTGTTCTCCAGGTCGCTTAAGGGCGTCCTCTTTTGCGTGAGCCTTACGGGTTTCAGTTAAAGCTGGATAGATGATTTCGGTTGTTGATTGAGCTTACGTGTGGCCTATACAGTTGTCACGCGCAAAACATGGTTATTGGACCCCATACAGCCAGTATTCGACTCAGAGACCTGTTTATAAAAGTTTGCATTCACGTTGCTATCATTTTCGCAACATGTCAGGCTACGCATTCATATAACAACAATGACTTGTTTTAAATATGTTGATTTTAGTATTCATTACTAACTTGGCATATTCGATTAATTGCATTGCATATGGATATGCATGTTTTTCGAATTATATTTTCCATATCCGCTTTTGTGTCACCGTCTCCAGTTGGCAGGCTGCCCAAGCATTACAATTTTTGACATATAATTTAAGTGTTGTGCTGCTGGTAGTGTTTTTGTTCACAAGAGTTTTTTTTTAAATTCTAGTTTTTAGACGTGCTTTTACAGCCTCGTCAAAGATCTTGATAAGCCAATTCGCAGAGCTTATGGTTCAGATGCCATCATATTTCCAAAGGTTGTTGGTATGCTCGCTGCAGAATAAAATCTCGGACTGTTGTTAAAAGTAATGGCGATAGTTCAAGACCTTGTTTTACTCTACTGACTGATATGTTACCTAGGGCTCCGTCAAGGAGCACACGATTACTTGCCCTTTTATACGAATTCTTCAGATTAGTTGTTATTTTCATTGGTATGCCATTCGATCTCAATGCTTCCCAAGTATAGACCCAACGTAGTGAACCAAAAGTTTTTTTCGAAATCAATAAATGTCAAATAAAGAGGTGCATTAGATTTGGCTGATTGCTTTTTATAATTCGCATGGATTTGATATGGTCGATGTTAATTAATTTCTTCTTAAGCGGACTTGCGTGATACTCAGTTGGTTGGTCACTTTTGGGATTAGAGATATGCCTGTACAGCTGCTACACTTTTTCCTATCGCCTTCTTTAAAATCTTTATAATAATACCTTTTTTCCATTCCCCCTGTAGTACTTCCACTATCCATATGCGTGTAAATTTATGTTTGGAGAACGACTCCAAATCAGATATTAGGCATTCTGCTGTAATGCTGTTATCGTGAGCAGCTTTGCCCGGTTCCCAACTCATTACGCCTGGCGGGTCTCGCTATTTCTAGGAGGACATATAACAATGTTGTACCACTAACTATATCTATTTCAGCGATATGTGCACTATTGGCAATGTTTGATATATTCTGATAATGTCTCTTTCGTACAACCAATTATTCCTTTTTGTCCGTAACTTGTTCGTTTATCTCATTATCCACCGGTGTAAAGTCTTTTTCTGACTTTCGATTTTTTGTTATGTAATTTAAAATAGTTGCTTGACATCACCCATGTTCGCTGCCATTTGTGCTGAGTTACTTATTTCATTACAGCCGGTCTTCCTATCTCAGTGTATTCATATTCATGTTAATCGTTTATTTCAAATTTAAAGCCATCAAACCGAAACTTTCAAAATTTTATTAGTAAAAGGATTGGTATATTTTTTTTTAGATCTGATCAATATATCAATATGTGTCATATAAATTTATAATTTATGTTTGACCTTTTTTAAAATTTTCAAGTTTGATAAGAGCTCTTCGCTTACATATCAGCACATTTATTGACTGACATACAAGCCCATCAAACTCACATTGAGCCATAAAAGTAACGGTTATCTTTTATTTTGTTTTATGTCGACTGTTATACGTTACGTTACCAGTCTACAGAAAATATGGAGATATTGTGAAAAGGTACTAATTTTTGTTTAGAACGATATTATTTTAAAACGATTATCAACCCAGTTTCAGACGTATGACGTTTGGGGTTTAGATTCAGACCATTCTTAATTCGATATTAAACTCCTGTTTTGCTGGTTATGAGTTATTGTGATTATGTGTTAGGAACACCCTTTAGCCATGTCTATTTAAGTTAACATAAATATTCTTGACAAGGATTAAATTATGGTTGAATGATAATAATCTAAAAAAATCCTTGGGAAATAATTTATTTATTTTTTGCTTATCTTAGTAAATATTTATGAGTTTTTCCTTTTTTTTAATATAAGGAGAGCTATAATTTTTTTTTTTGGAAAATATGAATTTTAATATACTACTTACCATAATCATTTTTAAAAAAAATATTTTTATTTAAATTTTTACTAAAATACGTTTATTAAATGTTTTGAAAATAAATGGTTAAAAAAATACACTTGACACATGTTGTATCAACTTACTCCATTTAAGAAAATTACACATAAGCATTTATTTCAATGCAAATTGTTAACGAAATAAATATTTAAAGGTTAACAAGAATAAAATTACCTTCTTTATTTTTCAATAAACTCTTATGCCTTTCTTGGTAAATTTTAAAGTAAGGTGGAAAAAAAATCTGTACAAATAAACCCTCTTGTATCATAAATTACAAATAAGAAGACTTTAAAAGTACTTTGGCTCGAATAAAATATGACTGGGTGTTGAAGAAGATCCCAGCACAAAAGAATGAAGCATACTCGAACACAATTTTTAGAAAAGTAAAAATAGCTCTACAATAATAAATAAAGAGAAGCTAAGAATACATGCAAACATAACGTTACACTAAAAGTTCGCCATAAACAGATTCAACAAGGTATGGAAAAAAGAAATCCTAAACTTTCTATACAAGACTAGGAGAGGGTAGCAGACTAAGACATGATAGCGTACAGGTTTATGAAAAGAATAATAGAACAGAATCCTCAAAGCCAATGTTCAAGTATTCCCAGTATATGAGTACAAAGAGGAATTAACCAACTCGAAGAGAAGAGTTTATGGCGGTTGAATTTTTAAAACGAGTTTATTTCAATAACGTGATCTAATAAAAAATTGTGAATACGTCTTTTACTTTTCACTCTCGCAATACACGCAGCTGTCGAGTATTGAATAGAAAGATAAAAATACATGAACATTTTTATATTCAATAAAAATGTAAATAAAAGCAGTGAAAGAAGGATAAAACGTCAAAATACAAAGTGAAAGTAAATACATTTGCTATAGACATACATACGTACGAACGGAGAAGAGTATACAGTTTTGCTTAAATAGAAATCCTAAAGGCATTAAAAATTTGAAAGGTCTTGCCTTTATTTTCATTTTCAATAAATTTTTTAACACAATCATCGCATGTATAAGTGCTACAAACAACAGCTAATACCAAACAAACAAATAAACAAACCATTATTACCAAACATAAGCCCAGACAGTGTCTGTCTGTTACTTTTCATTTATATTAAAGCCAGCAACTACAGACATACACACAAACATACATACACATCAACACATGTTTGTAATGTCAAATGCATGTAAGAATTCATACATTAGTTTAAGTGATTTAAACAGAGGGCTTCTTTTCTTTTACATATATATCAATATACAAGTACTCGTATGTGTTTGTATGTATTTTTATACAAATAAGCTTTAAATTAAAGCTTCTGTTACTTACGCGTGTATGGATGTATATGTATATTTATTTTTCTACCATTTAAATCGAAAATCCTTGGCTTACGTACAAAAATATTTATAGATTTTGGCTCCTTCATCCCACATGAAGCCTAATGTGAATATCGTTATTTTATTTGGTTTAGTAAGTGTATTTGGTGTTACTTATTGATTTTTGTTTGAATTTAATTTATAACAAATATTTTTATATTCAGATTACCAAGCGGTTAATATTGAAAGGATCGGAAGTGGCAAGCCTTTGTGAAGGCCTTTATGCTCCTTTCTTAAAGATTCGTTGCTTAAAATAGCTGGCCTTCAGAAATTTGCCTTGTAGAAGGTACCAAATTCTTTAAGAAAAACCTGCCAAAATATTCACTTCAGATTAACTACGAAGTCGAAACGAAGTTGTTCAGTTTATTTGTTTTTTTTTTAGTTACATTTGTTAAAGAAAAAAGAGTTTCTTTGGCTCGTTACACTAACGTTAACGTATACGTGGCGGACCAGCTGTTCCATTTGCCATACCAAGCTTATGTCTAAATGGGTACTCTTACGTAAACGTGAAGTTGCGTTGCGGATAAACCTCATAAAGTTAATAACGGGTGATTCATCGTGTGTCTTAATTTATAATATTAAATAAAACACATAAATTTGAAAGTGAACTTAAAATTTGAATTATTGGTTAAAACAACAATTTATGGCATTTACTGTTTGAAAATTATATCATGTAAATGTTGGCCATGACAACGTCTGAAGTGGTTTGTTCGGAGGGTCCAAATTTGGGCGACTCGTTTGAGCATAGAGACTGGTATCTCGAACACGAATAATGTTGGCTTCCAAAGCGGCAATCGTAGCTCGCTTATTCCTGAAGACCTCAGAATTTCCATATCCCCAGAGAAAATAGTCCAAAGGTGTGATATCGCAAACGTGAAATAATGTGCTCACCAAATATAATTTTTTTTTTTATTATTATTATGTTATTTATTTCAAATAAATTTATATAACAAAAAATAGTTTAAAGCCTCAGCACCAATAATTTCATAAAAGAGGCTAAAACTAGTGGTATTCATTATTTATATTAAATCAATAATATAGGGTTTATGAAACGGATTTTGTATGAAACTATTTAAATTTTAAAATGTATTATTTACAGTTTATATTTTACTATAAAATTAAATTTTTATCACAAAATATTACTAAAGAAGTGTTTCGAGATTGGTTAGCAAAAATTTTTGTTATTCCCTTTTAAATGTTGACAAAAACTCAATGGATTTAAAAAAAATTGGTAAATCATTGTATTCATTTGGACCAGCAAAACAAATACGCTGCTCTGACAATTCAAGGCGGCATCTAGATACAGACAAATTTTGGCTTTGTCTGGTTAACTTTTGTGTTATTTGAACATTCTGTTGGAATTGAACTGCCGAATTTCCAAGACCTTAATTGACTTAAAAACAAACTTTATTTTTTGCATTTTATAGAATGCTCTTACAGGAAAGTGGTTTATAGCATTATTCTCAAAAAGATCCAAAGTATGATATCTGAATGGCAGATTAAACACCAACTTCAAAGACTTATTTTGCGCCGATTGTAAGCTCTTCAGCGAAGCATTATTCTTCAACTCATATATTATAGGAAGGTTAGTTAAGTGGCTAAGTATCAAACTTTAATATATTAGCATTTTCGTTTTAACGTCAAATTTATTTTTGAATTTATATAAAACGCCAATAGCAGAAGATATTTTTGATTTAATGGAAAAAATATGATTATCCCATTGTAAATTACTACAAAAGAACATGCCTAGATACCGTATGGTATTGATTTCTTGGATTAACACACCATTAATATGAACTGCAACTGTTTCATCGTTCTTTAAAATGTATGGTCTGAACCTTATAAACTTGGTCTTATCCGCGTTTAAAACAAGCTTGTTAAGTCTAATATATTCTCAACAAGATTGTTTTCCGTGCTGTATGACTCGTAGCGGCCTCAGTTTTTGCACAAGTTGAATTTTGTACTTCAATTGGCGAACCTCAACTTTGTCTCAAAATTTTCTTTAATGTGTAGTTTCAGAATCAGTGATGATAACAAATGAGATCCCTTCCCCCTTGTTTTAGAAAAATGTTAAAAATAACAACCAGTTTTAAAGAAATAACTTAACTAAAGGCAACTCTTAATCGGAAGTTTAAAATTTAAGAATTTTAATTAACTTTGGTCTTATAAAACATTATCCCTCATATACATAAAAAATATTTTTTATTAATAAAAGGGTTATTAAACAAAATTTCATAGAGAATTCGTTTCATAAACCTGTAATAAACCGTAAATATTTTTTATGAATATGCGGGTATGACTTTAATTTATGTTAAATTTAAACCAAAAATACTTTTTGTATGTAAACGTGTCCAACTTGCCCCCTGAGAGTATTGGATGTGTTCAGATTTTTGCTTAGTTTAACTTTGAATTACGGATTATTACATTTGTAATTCTAATTTAATATGACTTAGAAGTTCACCTACGATTTTTTATATTTCATGAGAGTTTTTATAAGACTTTAATTTATATTTCAACAAATACAAATTTATACAACTATTTTTGCGTATAAATTTTAGACATATGACACTCATACATCCTTTCATAATGCAGACTGTTATATATTTAATCCATATGACCATTATCTGCATGCATATGCAAGTTCGTGTGTATGTGTATATGCTAAGAGTTTTAGTAAAGTCATAGTCATCACATTAATGTGATACTTAAAATAACTAAAACAATAAAGTTTTTTTTTTTTTGTTTAATTTTTCCCACACCCACTTACACTTATACACATACAAACTAACTTTCATGTGCAAGGACGAAAAATACATTTATAATTTGTTTTAAAGTTTGACCGTAAAACTTTTAATGCCATGTTGGTGTGTAGACAAATTACCGTAGTTAATATGAATAATAAATTAATTAATTAAAATTAATTATGTGATAAAAATACTGTAAAACTTAAATTTAAATTATAAAATCTTTTGAAGAGTTTAATTATGAAAATTTTTTAATTAAAAATGTGGAAGAGATTTTAATTCTTATTGATTTTTTAGGTTGTAATTTAAAATTTAATATTTGATGGTATTTCCTTAATACTTAATAATAGCGATAAAAAAAGGTTAATTTGATTTTATATTCCAAGTTAAAGAAAAAGAAAAAAAATTATAAGATCATAAAATATAATTATTATTTCGAGTTTTTATTTATCTCTATAAATAGTTCAAAATTCGCTATTATTATTAATACTATTTTTTCATATCCTTGTTAAATGTTATATTATTAATTCATTAGTTTTTTTTAGATTTTACTTAGCCGAGCAATAGCAACGAAGACCTTTATCTCGCCTCTATTTTTCATAACAGGTCAGAGTCTCTGGATGGTAATTGAACCCGCAACCCTCGCACTTATAACGCTACTAGCTACCGTGGCAACCATTAATAAAATTTAATTTATTTATAAATGTCTTGTTTTTAAAGTATCTAATTTTTTAATATTGCCTCTTGTTTTAATTTGTGGTTTAAAACTAAACAATTTTATAAAAAACCCCAATTGTAAGTAGCAAAAACATCAATTAAATAAAAATAATGGCACATAAAAAATAGAAAATGTAAACAAATTACTTAGAATTGATTGAAAAGGTAAATTGCAGTGATTTCATTACATTATAAATAAAAATAGAATTGAAACAGATTGCTAAAGTAACTACGACTATTTGCACAGTCTGTAAAAGGTAAACCGAAGAAGAAAGAAATAAAACAAAAAAAAAATTGCAACAGATTAAATAAAAACTGCAACTGAAAGAGAAAAACTAAAGTTAAAAAAAAGGTGTTAAAAGAGGGATTTAACTTGCAAACAAATGATTAACAGACAAAATGACAGAATGCAAAGGTGTGAACACAAATAGCACGAAAAAGAGAAATAAAAGTTTATAAAAAATGTGTTAATGACAAGGGAAAAAATATACTTTAAGGAAACTCCAATATCATGAAACAATACACCACTGTGTTTACTGGTCGTTCTGTATTTTGATAATAATATTGCAACACTTTTCGAAATATCAACACCATTTAATTTTTTTTGTTATTTTTTTTTTAATTTCTTTAATAAACCTCAGGCTTCATCCTTGAAACCCACATAGTTAAATTAAACTCATTAATACGAATTAAGCACACATGACAAACGCATTGTATCTGTGCACAAATACATACACACAAGCGCACACACACTCATGCAAATAAATATATACATACATACATATGTACGTGTTTATTTATTATCTATTTATGCATAGATTTTAGAGCAGCATTAGCAAAAACAAATTGATATAAAAGTTTTGCGGCATTTGTTTATAGAAACAGAAATATGGCAGTTCTTGTGTTACAGCTTTAGAACAACGAGTATTTATAGAGTATAATTTATAACTATTAATGTCATAAGTTCTTGACATATTCATCAATCACTTAATAAAAACCTATACATATATTATTATATACAGATCCAAACAAATTTAAAGCATGTCCATGTGTATGTATAGATAAGTATTTCTTCAGCATATTTTAATCACAAACTAACAAAACATGTTAAATATTTGGTGGATATTAATGAGGACTTAAAAGTTTGTATATTGTTAAGAGTATTTGAACAAACATTAATATGCCAAAATTAAGCCATATGGAAAAGAGACAATTTAAACGAGATTAAGTCCCTTTTGTCCTTCACTAATTAAGGAAACGTTTTAGTAAAAGGAATATAAATTATCTTTAAAATAAAAACAAATTAATAGTAACTGGTTTGGTCTATTTAAAATCGATGTCATACTCAAGATGAACCAATAGCGTCATTCGTTTCTGTTTAAAGATTAAATTTCTCTGTAAATCAAAGATGGGCGCAACATTAACAACAGCAAGTCATCGAACGACAATATTGCAGAGCACCATTTAGCAATACAGAAAAAAATTTCTTTGTATCGGATGTTTGCTTACTAAGAATAATTGTTAAAACTTGATCAAACTATTACACTACAGTTTCAGGTATTAATTAAACCATTCGAAATGAGCAGGAAGGGACAACTTCAAGGATATGCCAATAATAGCTTGAGCAAATGTCGCGCATTACTTTTCAAAAAAAGCTGTAATATTATTTATGAATATTTTAAATAATTCTGGAATCACAACTGACAATGGTATGCTATCAAGTCATATTGTCATAATATCCTAATATTTTACAATAGTTGAAGAAAATTGTTGTTGCGTTTTAAAACCAAAAAGGTCCTTGAAGAAAAAGACTTATTGTGACGTATTTGTTTTTTGCCAAAGGCACAGTAGAAAACTTAATTATGAGGAGTGGCTCACAGCAGTCATATTTTGCAAGATTTATGTTGCAACGTAGTCATATCTCAAAAAATCAAAAGGTCTGCATTAAATGTAAAAAAATCAGTATTATCTCTGAAACTAAGCCGAAGTTATATTAAAATATATATTGTTAACTCAGTATTTAAAGGTACATATATGTCAAGCTTGACTTTTTTTTGAGATATGAATACATTGCAATAAAAGAGCAATATGTCTTTATGACAACCGTTTAAATCTCCTAACAATTCCTTTTCCATAAGAAATGTATCATCAAACATTTAGACGGATTAGCACAGTTTTTCTTTTTGTATATTTTGTTTGCTTTAAGAATATATAGGGTGATTCAAGTAGGCCATACTTTTTTCAATAGTCGTTTTTTGACAGATCACATTTTTGACAGATAATGGAAAGACTTACGCCTTCCCAAGCGACATCGCTTCGCTCTATGGGCTCTTGAAAAGTTCCAAGAAGATCCGACGTTTTCGAGGCAAATTTTGTTCAGCGATGAGGCCCATTCCTGGCTCAATGGGTATGTAAACATACAAAATTGCCGCATTTGGAACAAAGAGCAACCTGAAGAGATTCAAGAACTGCCACTTTATCCAGAAAAAACAACGGTCGAATCATCGGTTCATATTTCTTTAAAAATTATGCCGGTGCGAACGTTACCGTCAATGGCGACCGTGACCGTGCCATGATAACCGACTATTTGATGCCTGAAGTTGAAACTCGTGATCACGGCGATATTTGGTTGCAGCAAGGCGTCGCCACTTCCCAAACATCGCACATGATTTCACGTTTTGGACCGGTCGATTGGCCACCAAGATCGTGTGATATCACACCGTTAGACTTTTTCCTGTGGGGATGTGTAAAGTCTAAAGTTTATGCGGACAACCCCGCTTCGATTCAGACCTTGGAGGAAAACATCACGCGTGTCATTCGCCAGTTACCAGTCGAAATGCTCGAACGAGTCATCGAAAATTTGACTCAACAGATGGACCATCTGCGACGTAGCAACGGCCAAGATTTGATAGACTAATCTTCAAAAAATAAATGCCAAAGAATGTTCTTTCAAATGATAATAAACATTCCCCATTTAATTTGAAGTTTCTGTGTTTTTTTTTTTTTTTTTTCTTTAAAAAAGTAGGGAATCTCGGAATGGATCACTACGATATAGAAAATTTTAGCAAATGCATAAATAATTTCAGATTTTTAAATCAAAGTTTAGTATTAACTTATATTTAATTATAATTTAAAAAAAAAAAATTAAATTAATACTTTCCTTACAAAAGAATCTTAAAAGCCCTAAAATTAAAATTAAAGGTAAAACCTCAAGTATAAAAATTGTATGAATTAAAAATATTTAAGAAAAAGTAATAAACCCAAATAATTAAAGTTAAAAGAATTACACAACTAAATTTCTACCATAAAAAAAATAGAAATAAATAAAATAAAAATGATATAACAAATAAAGAAAAGCTTACAAAAACCAAACATCAAGCAAGAAACCAAAAAAGAAAAAAAAATTACCCACAGAAAAACGTTTTGTCGAAAATTAATGACAGCAAATATAAAATGATAAGAGACAAAACCCTACAACAACTGAATGCAAAAACACTTTTAACCGCATACCAAGTAGCAACAACAACTACAATTTCTTAGAAAATAACAAACAGAAAAAAACATATGGAGTAGAAAGAACTGAAAAGAAAAAAGACATTTAAAAGTTGATTTCCTCTTTAACAATCCCATGAGAAGCTAATAATGAATAGCAGCCGAACTTTAGGAAACAAAAAAAAAAAAAAAGTCAACAGCAACAACACTGAGACAAGAAAGAAATTCCTACACACACGCACTCATACAAATATGCAGAAACATGTTTCGTACACACACTTGTGTATGCACATACATACACATGTAGAGTGAAAAAGTCATAACGTTTAAGTTAAGACACCACGATGCTAGTTAACATACTCGTGTAATGTTTTATTTCTATTCTATCCAGAATGGGGGTACTGACTGGTTCCTAAACAAGAGACAAAGCAAATAATGAAAGCAGATCTCGAAGAAGCTGAAGCTAAACGGAACTAAAGCAACGAATTATTGACATGCTACTTGATAATATCAAGAAGCAATTGCTATTTAATTCTATTGCATATAGTTAAGGTTAATATAAGTCCATATATTTTTTTGCGCAAAATGAACTTGGCTTAAAATATTTTTTTTAAAAACTTATATCACTTTAATTTAACTTTTCCAAGATGTTTTTCTGTTCAAATGATATGTCAAATTAAATACTTCTTTGTATTGTCTGGTAAAGGGTGTAGTAAAGATACAACACAAATAAACGTGTAAAAACGTGCGTTCTTCTAAAGAGTGTCAAAGGACAAACTTTTCGACAATCTTTAGCAAAGTTTTTTTCATGTTGCTCCAACTAGTACCACTTCTGCTACTCGTTTTTCCATGATTCCTTTTCATGTTTGGAATATCTTTCTTTTTCTTTGTTTTTCAGAACAACTTTGTTACAACAATGCAGCTGACATTAGACATATGTGAAAACGTGTTAGGTTCAATGTTTGTATGTGCTAATATGCAAGAATATGTCTCTGTATGAGTGTTTTAACACACATCATAAAGATGTTTCGGGTTGGTGTTGAATGAAGTTTGCTGGTGTGTTTGTGTGTGTGTGTGTGTACGAGAGAGAACAAACACCCAAGAGTGTGTGTAACTGATTGTTTTGTCGTCTTTTCCGTTAGGAAAATTAGTTAAATTCTTTAGAAAATTGGTTTAAGTTTAATTAAGAATAATTTTTCACTGTTGGCAAAGATTTAAATTATAAGGAAGAAACGTTTCATGTCAAACTCCTAAGCGTATTATTGATGTGCCATGTATGAGTTTGACATAAATTATATTACGTATACGTTGCATTAAGTTTTCAGAGAAGACAATTGTTTGGACAATCAACCGGAAAATTAGTTTTGTCACTTTCATTTTTTATTTGAAATGTATTTACGCACAAATTTTCTCAAGTTAATTTTAAGAAAAGAAAATAATTCTTAAATATTTTTCCTGAAACTAGAAAGTGGTACGATTTGGAAATATGTGGATTTGGCTCTTAAATATCTGCTTTGCGAATATTATTTATATTGATAATATTTATGTTATTAATTTTTTTAAAGCAATTTTCTTAATTAAGATTTTGACATATTCTTAAAATCTATTAATTTACCTTAATTAATTGAGATTAAAAGATTTATGTGAAATTCCCATAAAATTGTTTTTATAAGCGAAATTGATGCAGTCTGTAAGAATTTATTCACACAAAACCAGTAACTTGCACGTTTGTTTGTTTTATATAAAAAAAAAACACATATAAAAGAATCTTCATTTCAAGATGTAATATTTACTTAACAATTGGAAGAACATTTTTAATTTTTAGGCTTTGAAAAGCAAATTACAATATAGACTATAAAACGAACATGTGTAAGGATAAACAAACTTGTATCAGTGTTGGGAAAACATTTACTTTAGACAAATGTGCGTAAGTTTGTATGAATTTGGCTTTGTGTTTTTGAACATTTGCATGCATTATTCATTTATATTAAAGAAAGAAAGCAAAGAACAAACCAAATGCATTTGCTTTTTTAGGATTTTGCCTATGGCCTTTAATTGCAAGTTAAATAAAACAAAGCATTTTCTCGGTTCTCTGTCTTCTATCATTTGCATATATTCCAACATCCGGATGGATATTAGTTTCCTTTAGGTTTGCTGCCTAAATCTTGAATTGTTAATAATTCTCTTATACACAGAAAGAAAAAAGCTCGTATTAAATACAAATTTGTTTCCACATTATATAAAAACGAGTCGCACATAAAAATTCAAGTACGAATAACATTAAGAAGTAGTCAAGATTTCTTAAATCAAGTAAAAAAAACCTTGAACGAAGTTGTTTAAATTCAGTAAAAAATTATTCTTTTGACCTGACATACATTTTGCAACAAATACTAAATTTTTAGAAGATCATTCATCGTATTATTATGAGAGAACATATTAGTCTTATCTATATTCATGACGACGTTTATTGTAGAAAAAACACAACATAAGTAAAAAAAAACCTTTCAATTGTTTGTTGTCGAAACAACAACAACACTACAAGAAAGTAAACATATCTATCATATTTTCATGTTAGAAAAAATAATTTGAAAAAGAAGGAAAAATTCCCGATTTCTATTTGTTAAAATTATTAAAATCATCAAATTTTTAAAGAACATAAAACGATGACGAAAACCATATCCGCCCATTCTGCTGGTGCCTGATAATTGATAGTTCTTTTGTAAATGAAGGCGACTACAATAAAAGTTAAATATGTTTAAAGGAAAAATAAATAATAACAAAAAATAAAAACTCTATTCGATTCAATCTCACTTTCGGATTATTTAAAGTACGAATTCAGGATTAAACCAAATTATAAATTCTAGAATCAAGAACAAATTGAGGTACATTTTTTTAATTTCTACTTTAACCAATCCCGTTTTTTCTATTATTGTAACTACGGCTAAGGATTTAAATATAACTAAAGCTAAGTATTTTGCATTTTAATAATCCGTACTTGAGTCAAACATTAAATACTTGTTTTAAGAAATTCTGTTCGTGGCGTACTTTTGCCGCTGCTTTTTCTGGAGTTAGGTACGACTGAATTAGTTTTTCTTTTGAGTGTATGTGTGCAAAAGTTTTATGAATGAATTCGACATCCCAATTATTAAAAATGGAATAGAAAATTATAGCCTTAGCACACATGTGATTAACTTTTTTTTAAAGGATATTGAGCTTTGCTCAGAAAAGCATATAATAAAGATCCGTTCAATTTCAAATAGCTGATACCTTAAACATGCAGTTTTGCTGGCATCATTATTAGATACACAAATAAATAAATGTTCGCAAAAATTTACTTTCAGCTGTGAATTTGGTAAAAATTAAAACTACTTTAATTATTTTATACCAACCCACATTCAAAAAATATTTTTTACAAATTTATATGTTTTACCTATAAATTTTCATTACATTTATATTTCCTGTATTATCATTTTAAATGTTTATTAATGGAAGTTTTTCGTAATTACACGTATTTAATAGTTATCTATCAACACATACACACTCCAATATTTAACTAAACCAAAGCACACATAATCATTTACACCGATAAATACTCGTAAATATATATTGTCTAAGCCACTTACACCTTTCCACACACTTATCATGTTATTTAGTGAATTATTAGTTGTAAGCCATCTTAAGAACCAGCCAACCAAACATCTTAATACCAGCAACAATAAAATTATAAATTATTAAAAGCGATTAACTGATTTTCATTACGGCTTAAACGTGACTTAACTAAAAGCAATGAGTTTAAAATGAAAGCAAAACCCAAAACACAATATTTTGTACACAAATTAAGAAATTGTATCTTCTAAAATAAATAATTAATAATAAATATAGAAATTTAAGTAAATTCAATTTACAGATATTTTATGGCTAACAATTGAGCATCATTTACATATGAGAAATTGCATGGCTACTTAATCAAAGGCAATTTGAGACAGTAATTTGTTAACGTCTTACTAATTATTTTGTTGCTTGTTTGTCTTTTTTGACTAATTAGTGTGATGCAACAATCAGATCTTGATTTTAATTGCTGTTTTATATTTTATAAGTTCTTTTTAGATTTCAATTATGGAGAAACATTTTAAATGAATTGTTTCTAACAATAACGTACATATCGATGGCTTAATTTAAAAAAGGCGTAGCTCGAGTTTTTGCTTGTTCACAAAGGAAGAAAGAAAGTTAATAAAATTAGTCAAATTTGACATATAAAAAAAGTTTAATTGCAATTTTTAATAAAAAAGATGCGGCAGATTTCATATTATAGCCCCCTTAAATTTTATAGCAAGACGCATTTCGCATTTGTCTACCAAAATAAACAAAAAATACATTCAAAAAAGATTGAGCTACGGCTATTTTATATTGAGTAATCGATATGTATGATAGTTGTAATGATATGTTTATAAGCTTTAATTGCAATTTGCATTAGAATAGGGATGTTAGTGTTTAACAGTAGTCGTTGAGTTAAAATGCTAAAAAGTAACCACTGCTTATAATTCCGCATTAAAGAGTATAGTGGAGTTTAAGAAACAAATTCACACACACATATTCACTTCAACAACGTTTATTGTAATAGCGCATTTACCATGGCAGCACCGAGATCTTGTAAATTTAATTTGAAATCTTCCTCAAAATCCATATCGTGCACGCCTTTAATTTTTGACAACTATCGAGATTTTACCTCCAAGAAGAGCATTAAAAATAGTATTAAGAGAGCCTCTTTATCTGCACTCTACAGTTTTTTTCTTTTTGTAGGTACGTTTGCTTTGAAAATTTCCCTTTTTGCGTTTTAATTAATATTTTTTATTTATGTTTGCACTTTTAGAATCCCGTTGCGGTAGATCGAACGGATATTATTCGACCGATTTTAACCGGTTATTTTATCTTTGCCCAAGTCGGTTTTTTTAAAATGTCCATTTTCCGAATATCGTATAACCCACTTATTTTTGTTATAATAAACCAGTTATTTTAATACTGTGTAATATATACGTTTTCCATACTCTTGTTGTAAATGTACCCGTAATTTAGTATTTTACTAATTGAATATTGAGCAAACTTGAACTTTTTATGACGAATGTCAAAACAAAATATAACAAAAGTCAAAAAATATTTTTATATAGATGTTATCTTTAGAGATACCTCGAAAGGGATTAAAAAGGCAAAGTTAGGAGTCTGAAGTGCCCTTAAATGATAAATTGCAAAGGGTTTTCCACGTCACTATTTATTAATCGTCTTAAATAAGTCCACATGCTTTATATTAATGTGCTCCAAATAAAACTTAACTCCGTTCGAAGTAGTTCAAAATAGTCGACAAATAATACTTTACTAAAATACGGATGAAATATTAACCCGTTGTTTTGCCGAGGACAGAGTGCCCGTTAAGGCACTAAAAACTTTTAAGTAGTTTTACCATTTCTTCATGCTAAAAACTAGAACATTCCGGCGGAATCAACGATATGGAAAAAACTCATCAGTTTTATTTATTAAAACACCAAGAACTAAAAATAAAATTGAATAAATCAAACAATGTCATAGAATGCTTTAAATTGTAGCCGACTAATTGACAAATATTTCATACAAATAGCATGTTCATATTACTATTCGTTTCTATAATGCTGAAACCAAATAATTTGAAATATATAATACTGGCTAAGAGGTTTTGTTTGTAACTTCTTAAAAATATGGTTAAAGTCTACTGATTCATATAGACATGCTTAACCACCAACAATTTTGAACTCATTTAAAATAAATATGGAAGAATATCTTAAATAATAAATTTATTAAATTCTTATAATTTTTTATTTGCTTTTGTAAAGCTTTTGGTTAGATCAAACATCATTTAACAGTTTCTTAATTCCATTATATAATTATCTACTTACAAAAAAAGTTAAGTAAATAAATAGAATTTGTTTAGAATAAGGTTAAAGTTTGATCAACTTACTGGTCTCGTTTTTTTTTTTTTTGTTTTTATTGTCAAATATTTGTCATATCTATGTATTTTGTTGGTTTCTTACTTGTGAATTGTTTTGTTTTTATTAAAATTAACGTTTTATTGCAAAAATTTATTTGATATTTGTGTTTTTATGTATTTGAATAAAAACCGGCTAACCGGTTATTTTAAAAACGTTTTACCGCAAACCGGGTTTTTTAAATAGCGACCATTCGTAATATTCGAAAACCGGTTATTGAAAAAAGTGGAATAATCGATCTCCCTAGTCCCGTACTTTTATTTCTTATTTTTTGCTTCCAAAGTGTAAAATTTTTCGTAAACAGTGCTGTATTTTTTAGTCTATTATTAAGAAATTTATAGTTGCATATCTTAGTACTGAGCAGACTTCGAACTAGGTTGGGCTGGAGATCCCGTATATATATATTGAACCATGGCCCAATTAGTAGGTCTGCGATAAACTACAACAATGCAGCAATAGAAAAAAAAGCACGAATTTTGTTTGTGTAAATTATGTTGAAGATGTCAAAATCCAATGCATTTGTTTGTGTTTAAAATTGACAATATGTCAAAAACAATTACAGGATAAAAACACTCTACAAAAAATCAGCAGGCGCTTCGAGCAGACCTACTAATTGGGTTATGATACTGAATAATAATAAGAATGTTAATAATAATTCTAATAATAACACAGTACAACATTCTTCAGCTGATTAATTCGGGACTCACTTCTGATAATTGATTAAGAAAGTAGACCCAAAAAGAGTTATGACAAAGAAAAGAGCCTTAAACGTGACAAATTCCCCTATACGATACATACCAACTTTAAATTAATTTTTAAATTATTATTTGATGTACCTTGACCAAACTTATTATGCAGAAGTTCTTCTTTTTGGGTCTACTTTCATAAACAATTATCAGAATTGAGTCCCGAAATCATGTGTTGTACTGTGTAATACAACTTACAGTTTAAATTTATAATATAACTGCATATGTATATGTAAGTATGTGTGTTATATTGTTTAATTGCCTTAACTATTTTGCTTTGCTTAGTTATTCTATTGATCGGATTAAACGGTAATCAATAGTGACAATAATGAAAAAAGGAACATTTTCAACTTGCCTTTTAATATGAATTTTATAATCTCCCACATATTTTGTATACATATTCTTAAATTTAGCGCAGTTAAGAATTCAT
Organism: Pollenia amentaria; assembly: GCA_943735925.1. Lineage (NCBI taxonomy): Eukaryota > Metazoa > Arthropoda > Insecta > Diptera > Polleniidae > Pollenia > Pollenia amentaria. The sequence continues at coordinate 1,425,426 of OX031007.1, forward strand.
AATGATCTAAAGTAATTTAAATTTCTTAGTACGAATTATGTGCATCAAATTACTACCGCTTTTGTTCTAAAGACTTTTCATTTATTTTTGTTCTTAAAATATAGATCCATAAAAAACCAATGTTTTATGTAGGAATATGTAAGTTTTTCATATGTACATATCAGGCGCGGATCCAGCTTTACGGCTTGGGAGGGGAACTTTTAGATATTACAGTAAAAACAATAAGGCGACATGACCACATATCAAATAAGCTGATCAAACTCATATCTTTTTAATGGTGTTAGTAATAACAAACAACTAACACGTATGGTTTGATGAGAGTTTGAAAAAAAAACCAAAATGCTTCTGATTTCTATAAAAATTTGAAGCCAATTTGATCTGTGTACACGTAATTTCTTCCAATTCCTATTATTTTTAGTTAAAAATGTATGAACAAAGTTTACTTTTATAATTTTTTTAAGGAAATATTATAATTTGGCAAATAATTAAATATTTTTTGAAAAAAATCTATTTTTTTTATATGTACACAACTTTTATATGTAGTTTGATGGCTTGAATTTGATGTGTGTCTCTTATTTTTTCAAATGCTTAAGGAACTAACAATACTGAACACAAAGATATACTTATTTTTAAGTACGGTAAGTAGTTATTATTTTTGAACTGTCAAAGGAAAAAAGCAACTACAAAAAAATATCGGAGAGCCAAGACTTAAGCAGTATTTTGATTGATTTAGGCCGAGTTTTTAAGATTTGAATTTAGTATAAACTTTGTTTAACGTACTCTGAAACTTGGATTTTTCCAACGAAATATGATTTTTTTTGTTATTTCATTAAATACCAACATTTTAAGCAAAACTAAGCTGTTCCGTCAAACTTTTGTTTACTTACAAGAGTTATAATTTTTTGTTAAAAAATACAATTTTTATTTACTGAATACTATTCTTCATATTAAAATCTCAATAGTCATTGTTATAAAGCTTACCTAATGCCAATTTTTTTAATGTTATTCAATAACAAATATATTGGTTCGGGTCGAAATAAAACAATGCCACATCTATGTCCCAAAATATAAGTGTAGTTTGCTTTATATAAAACTTATTTGATTCAAAACAAAAAGCTAAAATTACAATAATATTGGAATGAAAAGGTCATAACTATGACCTTAGTTCATTTTAAATTGCAACATTTCGATTGGTCACATATAAAAGTTTATTTATTTACTAGGGATCGCATCAAAATTCAAAATTTGTATTCTAAAAAGCTTATAAACTAACTGTCAAATAAATCAGTTTATTTAAATTTTTTATAATAAAACACTATTATATCACAGCAAAGTGTTACAAAAAAAAAATATGCAGCCTTCTGACTGTAATTAATATTATTTGTTTATCTACAAGATTGTTATAATGGAATTATTGCGCATCAAGTTTTGGACCCCTTTAAATTTTATAACAACAAATTAAAATAATTATTTTATTCAAAGCAAAAATGTATTAGAAACCAAATTTTTGTTTTAAATCATTGGTCTTAAAAATTGATTTCTATAAACGTGATTGTCCAAGGAGGTTATTTTTTAAGTCCCTTTACCCTTGCGTTGAGAAATTGTTCATATGAAATTTTTTGAATGTTTCAAAACTTGTATGAAGATATTTTTTTAAGTGAGGCGAAGTGTTTTCCAAAATAAGGGTACAAGTTTTATTTTTTGGCAGAAAAAACTTATTTCCTAAATTTTTGTATCCCTTCCCATTTTAAAGTTAAAATAAAATATTAATTTCATGGCCTAATTATGTTAAAAGTGAATTTCAGAAACTTTTTATTGAAAAAAAACCATAATTAACCTTCATTTCTGTAAAAAAAATATTATTTCTGCCATAAAAATAAAACATATTAATTATTTCTGCAAAAAAAAAAAAAAAAAAAAAACATTATAAGCCACCCTAATTAAAAAACTAGTTTAATGAATTTTTTTTCTTTTAAGTATAGCCCTTCCAATAACCCATTAAAAGTTTTCAGCTATTTTCCAATTACAGTTCAGTTTATACCAAACAAGCCTCTACAACACCAGACAGCTGAGAATCTGATTTTATTCGATATAAGTAAATAGATTTTATTTTTGTCCTCCGCATTTAGATGGCTCATATTTGGATTTACAAAATATTTTGGTATAAAAAAAGTCTTTTATTATTGGCAAATCGTTAATAAGTGAAAATAAGAATTTTGGTTCCGAGCTATCCTTACCTCCCCTAGCTAGCCTCCCCCCTGTCTCCACGACTAGTATATTCAAATGTTTTTGCAATAATACTCATGCATATACATCCGTGTATATGGTGTGCACATTGTTGTTGTTTTAATTATATGTTTTGTTAATGTTATTACATTTTTTTTATTATTAAGCAGAAGCGGTGTATGCAAGCGAATGAATTTGTGCGTGTATATGTATTGCTTTGAACAAACACATGATAAAAATTTCATATAATTACTTCTACGTGATAATAAACATCATTCACTCACCCAAACTCAAGCACTTATACATTTACTTATATACACACACTCATACATATGTACAGTAAATACTTACGACCGCATATAACAATTTTCACATCATGCGAATGCAAGTTAAGTTGCATACTGCAGTATTGTGTGGAAATATAAGCAAAAGAAAAAAAAATAAATGCAACATATTTACAAAAGAGGTATTCACACATGCTCAAAATTTGTATGTCTGTTGTGTAGACGTAGTTGTTTATTTGTGTAGTTGTAAACTCTTATATGAAAAAATAATGTGTGTGCGTATATTTTTGTATGCATTTGTGATGTGCGAATATAAAAAAGTGTGTTTTAGCAACAAATAAAAATTATTCATGTACGAACTACTACAGTCAAAATTGCCATAAAAAAATTTGCTTCAAATTTACGAAAACCACCATCGCTTTATATGAAATTGGGCATTGGACAGTGGTTCGGATAGAACTAGATTTCCATAAGCTTACTTTTTTACTATAAGTTGAATGTTTAATTTTTGAACTTTAATTTGTATGGCAAATAAACAAAAGGATAACCTGAACCTTAAAAACATTTATTATTATTAATCACATGTTTTAGAGACATTGTTTGTACAATGACTGTTTCTTCTGGTAGTAGAATTAAAAAAATATTTTTAACTTATCGTTTATTTTGTCAAATTGCAATTTTTAGGTGCCCAAATTTAAAAAATGAGAGATTGTCAATTCAAAATATTTTTTATGTAAAAGTTTAATTGCAATCTATTTTGCTTATTTAAATATTTAGTAAAACATTTGCTTTGTTAACACAGTCCTAAACAGGCCAATTTTTATGAGTTTTTGTGAATGAACCGCCTGACCAGACGCCAGTTTCTGAAAATGACATCTCGTCATTCAACTACTACTCACTGCACTTCACTGTTTGTTTCCACGAATATACTCTTAGTTGCCTGTTTGTATGTACGCATGGATATTGGGTTGAATATTTGTATTTGTTAGTGTGTGTGTTGTCAACATTTTACAATTTACAGCATCATAAATTATTTGTGTGTTTGCAGCAACCAACAAAACAAACATTCATAGCAACATTATAATGCTGCAAACATATGTAAATATGTATGACACACATACATACATCTTGCAACAATATTAATTCATTCATTCAACATCACCAAGTACAAAAATAAAAAGCAAAGAAAAGATCAAAAACAAAAAATGAAGAAAGACTATAAAAACGAAAGTAGTTTTTTCTAATTTGTTGCAAAAATTCTAGTTGCATTCATTATTTGCTCGTATTTTAATTTACTTGTGCTTATATAAAAAGCTTTTTCATTATAAATTTATTTTTCTCTCGTCTATTTTGCTCTTTTATTTATTTTTTTTTTCTTTTTTGATTCCGTTATAATTTTATTTGCTGTTTTTTTTTTGTTGTTGGTAAAATGTACAGATTCGTTGCATGAAAAAGAAACGGCGGGAAGGGAGGTTTGTGACTTTTTTATAACAAATTTTTCATTAATTTTGTGTTATGTTTTTATATTCATTCATTTTCATTTAACATGCACAGATACACGTAATACTTCTTTCTACACACACACACACACACACAGTTAGTTTCAAAGTAGATACTCGTAGTTTGTTTATTCGCATCCGAAAATATAAAAGGGTTCTTCAAAATATGTGCGGTGAAGGCAAAATGGCATTTGTCGTTTTGTTGTTTTATGTTCTGGTTTTCAAAAGAAAATCCAGTCTTTTCTTTTTGCCTAAGTAAATAAGGCATTTGATTTTTTTCTCTTTTTTTTTTTTTGTAAAATCTAACGTCAATTTATTTTGTAATAGACTTGGAATACTCTTTAATTGTGATGAGCTGTATATGTTTGCTTGGGAGCAGTTGGGGTAACAAATTATTAATTATAATTATCATTATAAGTAGCATAATGATATTTTGAAACAAGTATTTTTTGTAGTTTTTTATGCATTTATCCCTTTTTTATGTAGCGCTTTGTTCAGTGTAAACTTTTGCTCGCTTTATGTGCTGCTCGTTGTAGAGTTAATAAGAGTTAATTCTATAGATCTGTTTTATTTGTATTGCATTGGGTTACATTTTTAAGGAGATTAAATTTGTTTTACTTTGTATTGATATTGTGTATCTGTTGGAAGAATTAAAAAAGAGTCGTTTACAAGTGGTACGAAATCAGAATCAATAATATATACGATTTAGAAATCAGATGAAGGGAACATGTCTTTAAAAACTGTCTAAGGGTATTCCAATTATTCAGGTATGTAATTGAAAGGGATTTTGAAAACGAAACGATTTTATACCGGTGATATGACTTTCAGTATATTGCCGAAATTATCTTGACTTATATCACAATATCAAAAAAAAGAAGAGAAAAGCCCGCTTAATTAGATAGGGAATATGCCGAAATTGGTTTTATATAGTATAAACGTAACAATATAGTTTTCTCGATTTTTGACGAGCGCTGAAAACAGTTGTCAATTTGGAAAAATCATGGTCGTCTGGAAAGCCTCCTTTTTACTGCACTACGTTTTGATGATGATTCAAATCGTAGCAACGATAATTTTTTTTTGTGAACTGAGGTTCACTTACATAAAGTGTTTTCACACTTAAGGTTTTAACACAAATTTTGAATTTAACGATACAACCAATCATTCAAACAAAGTTTTACCCTACAAAAAAATATTATCAAAACCATCTTAAAACCTTTTTTTGATTTGGTTTTTAGTAGATTTTATGAAATACAACCATGTTTTCGTGTTGAAGATTGAAGCTTAAAAGATTGAAAACAGCGCTTTATAGCACATTATATCACAATCAAATCTTTTAGGTATCATCTTAACATAAACACATATGAGCTCATTTTTCGATAATCGATGATACTCTCTTTGTGAGAAAATGCTACCCTACCGATGAATCACCCTAAAGACTAACATTTAGTTTTTTGAATCATTAGTTAGTTAGTTTTCGTCTCACATTCGGATCGTAGATTATATATCGCTCATTTCGTGCAAGACCGTCACAACTCAAAATTTGGCATTTTCGAGTTAGTAATGCAGAAATGTTCTCCCCTTAAATCTCTACAAATTGATCTAAGAACGGAGAGAATTATCGAAAAAATAACGGTAATACAGATGCTTTTGACGCTATGACCTCTTGTAACAAACTTGAGCAATTAACATCAACAAGGTCACATTTCAGTTTTTTTGTTGGCATTCCTCTTGTACATGTGGTTTTCTTTGTAGCAAAAAAGAAACATTTGATTTTATAACTGTATATAAAATAAATAATAAAATAAATAATAATAGGTTGGAATCTTAAAAAGGCTCTCCTGTAAAGTTTCAAATTTTGAGTTGTGACGGTCTTGCACGAAATGAGCGATATGTACATTAGAGCCGATCGGCCCCCATACAAAAAAAAAGTTGAGCCAGTCACCCTCTAGGATTAAAGACTAGTTGAAAAGGACTCCAGACGAAAAATTTTGATTTCTTGGGCACGCCTCTGGATACCGCCCTTTTAGTTTTTTCTATACTGCGCCGGCATTTCAAGTCTGATCATAACATATTGCATATCGTTATTCATGGATCCTCTATGGCTTCATTTTTTCATTATGGCGTTTTAATCCGACATCAAATTCATTGCGCCATTGATGCCAACTCGGATGTCCAACGTGGCAAGAAAGCCCTTCTAAAAATAAGGACTTCAAGCTTTTATTGTAATCACTTGTATGCCACGCCCCGAAATAAGACCCATTTTTTTACATGTATCATTTCATTTTTTGTATTTTATAGTTAGTGCAGCCGTTTCAAGTCCGATTTCATCGTTTCGCATATCATTATTAACGGCATCACTTTTGTGATCATTTTTGTCTTCGGTGTCGTTTTAATCCGACATCGAATTCTGGGCGCCACTTATGCCATCTAATACCCTTCCCCCCTAACGACCAATTTTTCGCACGTTGCAAGGAAGCTCTTCTTATACTTATTATGTCTGGGTTTATAATGTTCACTTTTATGCCACGCGAATAAATTCCTGAATATACAATGGTAATTGTTGAATTCAACTTTTTTTCGAACCATCTTAATGTACATAAATATGAATGTACATTAGACCGACTCACCTTGTATATAGTTGAAAAAAGTGTTTTTGCTACCCCTCTGGAAATAACGCTTGATATGTTTTATGATGATTCCCAAAATAATTTGGTAGCGTTGACCTTTTTAAAAAAGACATTTTTTCAGTTTTTCGAATTTTTTTGTACTTTGCTCCAAGATGACTAAATTATATTTGGTATCACCAAAAAAGAGTTTTTGAAGCAGCATCCAATGGTATATAAAACTTGACCACGTGCCACCTACTAAATGAGATATTTAACTAAATACATATATTCGTTTCGGGTTTTCATACAAATTCTACGTATGTGGAAATAATGTTCTGCTTTTCAAATTTAATCTGTTATAAAATAATGTTATATTTTTTTTTTTTTGTAATTATTCACATAAAACGCGAAAATCGCGATATATTTTATCTTTTTTATATATAGACAATATGGATATCAAATTTTTTTCATTTTTCAATTTATCAAAATGTGAAAAATACAATTACAATAAAAAATATAAAATTTATAAAAAATCTTTTCGCGATTCTATCTTTGTATAAAGTTTGCACGATTCCATTTTGTTTGAAATATGACCTTGGCCAAAAGATATTGGTTCGGCTGACACGAACAGTTCTGTTTTTTCTTTCTTTTAATTTGACGTGACGAATGAACAAAAGCCCAAAATATTTAAATTATTTAGAAATCATTATTTTAATATATTGACAAATCATATCGTAACCTAAAAGGCCAAAGGCCCTATCTAACATTTTGAAAATTTTACAGGAGAAGAAAAAACAATTTAAATTGATAAACTGATATAACTTTTGCCTTAAACTGTTAATAATTTAGTTTGCTTATATTTTTCCTGCATCCCAATTCATAATTATGCAATAATTAATGCATTTGTACGCTTGCATACATTTCGGAGGAACGCATGGAAGATTTTAAAAATGTGAAACATGTTCACTTGAAACATTTAACATCAATTATCAATAAAGAGTGTCACCATTTCCGAAAAAAAACTTTTATTTTTTTAAAATACTTTTTTTTCTACAAAAAACACCAAAATGTATCTGAAACTCATTTTGTTTAAAACTAAAAAAAATAAAGCAAAAAAGACTTGCAAATCCGAAAGACTTGACAGATGGTAACGTTGCTTTCAAAAGGAGTGCCATTAATGCCACAATAATAATACAATTTATTGCCACTTTTCTGACGATGATGCTAAAATAATCGGAAGATGTAAAATAGAAAAAAATGTTAATCTTGAAAATATGTTGATTTTTAGCTATACATATGTAGTTCTTAAAAAAAAATTCAACATCTTCGCAAATTGATGGTAGATGTTAAAAGTTGACAAGTGTGAAAATGCCATTAGTTAGGCCTTTCAGCGTTAATAAAATCGCTAATTTTTGTCGATATGTTCCAAAATTTTTGTACATTTGTGTTGATGCAATACATCGGAATCAATTCAAAACACGATTTTAAATATTTGTCTAGTGAAGGAGTTTTGCGTTTAAGTTAACGATAAATGAATCCTTCTTTAATCGCTTAAGTCATAAATCTGTTATTATTTATCTAAAGTTATCTAAGAAGACCTTTTTAGGTAATATTTACAAAAAATTATCACCCAAACTCTAACTGCGAAGGCGCTTGATTAAAAATAAATAAATGAAAAACAGACAAACAAAAAAAAAAAAAAAAAATCGTCAAACGGATGAAATATTTTAAAATAAATTTTTTATATAAAACTACTTAATTTCCATTTACATATTTCTACTAGAAATTGATTTTATTTTCCTCAAGATTATTAGACAAACTGCACACAAAGAAAAAACATGGTTGTGGTAAACATTTTCTAAGATCAACATATTATGATAAGATTCATGACTGTAGACAACATATTACGATTATTATTGAATCATATTATGACCAAATATATTCGTTATAATTCAACATAATATTTTTCTCTTAATCCTAATTTAAAGAAGGTTAGCTCTTTATGCAGAAAAGTATATATCTGTATACGAAGAATACGCAAAACCATAATATAACAACTATTTTCTTAAATCGAAACATCATGGGCTCCAGCTTGTTGAAATCTCAGGTACCGGCTGCTTAATTTTCTTATTCTTTCTTAGATGAAAATTAAAAATTATACTAATGAGCTTAAGTAATGTTACTTAAAACATTTATAGATTGTTGTATAGCTAAAATGCACAAGTCATGTAGCCTCCATTAAGTTCAAGCTTCAACTCTAAAACTTCAAAACTAACCAAAAAATATTTTTTTCTCTGTTTTACTCTAATTCATAAAATTAAAATTTTGCCCATAATATTGCTTTAGAAAAGGACCTTATTAGCTAAAACATTTGTGTAAGTATACACCTCAGTTCAAAATTTAAAACGAAAATATGCCGAAATGCAAAAATTTTATGAAAGTCGAAAGAAAAATGTAGCTGCTGTTGTTTGTAAAAATAAAAATGTTTCTAAAGAACTTATAAAAGATACTAAATTTTTTAAATTGTGGCGTTAATAAAAAAAAATATATAAAAATAAACAAGTAAAAAAGTATAGTTGGCCATGCCCGCCTATATGATACCCTACATTTCAGATTTCAATTGGGCCCATCATTTGCTCGCCGAAAAATTTATATTTGGAGGTCCCCAAAGCGAGACAATAGCAGAGGAGATGTTTCGACGTTTTACCATCAACCTCACAAAATCTGCATGTCTTGGTACCAACATTACCCATTATATATTGCTGGTATCTGAGACCGCAGTGCCTCGTAAATAGGCCTACAAGTAGCCTAAGTCACAAAGAGTCCCAAATTTTCTGGACTGTCTTAATCCGGAAATGGATGTCCTTGTTTGAAGAAATTCAAGTTCGGGCCATGTTTTTAACGTTATTTTAATTTTAGTGGCAGGGACACCGAAGAAAGGCTCAGGGCCTATAAATGCCTGCTTGCCAAACAGTCAGCCCTGTCATTTCCCACATGTCCCTCATGGCCAAGTGTTGGGCAAACACAAATTCAATACTTTGAGTTTGCCCAAATTGTTCAGAGATGCAAAACAGTCCATGACCAACCTGTACACCTAGAGAAAAAATATGTTTAAAAATAGTCACCTCCAACAAAACAATTTTTAAAGAAATATTTTTAATTAAATCATACTTTTGTCACCGACAAAAATGTTATGGTTAAATTTGTCATCTATCAAGAAGCCACAACAATATTATGGTTGCCTAACACTTATAATAGCATGGTTGGTTTTCATAATATGGTTGTGGTTTCTTGATGGAGGACCAATTTAACAATAATATGGTTGTCGGTGACAAAAGTATGATTTAATTAAACATAATTTGTTTAAAAATTTTCTTTAAAAATAGTTTTGTTGGAGGTGACCATTTTTAAACATATTTTTTCTCTGCGTGTACTTCACCTCTAAAGAAGATCGCACTCTAAGAGCGGCCTGGCTATCCGACATTATAAATATGAGAATAGCGGCGCATCTGAGAATAGCGATGGAACCACTTAAATAAAAATTGTGTTTTAAGGTTTCATATAAAATTCGTATAATGGTGCTCTGTTCGGAATAATATCTTGATATCAATATATATATGAGATTTGTTCGTCCTGTGACCTATGAACAATACTGTACCTACCAGCATAAAATTTAATCATGACTTTAAAGCTATCGTAAAACTTATTGTCGTCAAATTTTATGTCAATATCAATATTTAAAGGAGTGATGGCAGTCATAGTAGGCGTATTTGTATTCCAAAAATAATTAGTAGATGGCTTAGATTGCAATAAAAAAAGTTTGGACCATATTTAATCTCTATACGAATATAAAAGAAAGATTTATGGGCACAAATAATCTATTCCGGAAAGAAGCTTTTAAGGGGACTTTGTGAAATTGTGGATCAATTCTCACAAAAAGTGATTCTGAGTCGATTGGTACCGGACCAATATTTTGAGGGGTTATACACATCAGCATAAACGCTTAATACCCTTTCCACTATTGTGGTATGGGTATAAAAACAAATTATGAAATCATCAAATTCAAAGGATGTATTTTCATTTTATTATGACTTGTTTTCTAGAGGAAAAAGGTAACGAAAGTAAAACTTATAAAAAGTTATCTATTTTTAATTAGTTAACGAACTTTCATTAAAAAAATATATCGTACAATTTAAAATAAACCCTAGATGCGGTGTTACTGCAATCGCATAGTGACAATTACTTGAGGTTTTTTTGTTATCAATTAAAAATTACTCATACGTCTACGTTTTATAGAAAATTCTTAGTCTTTTGGGTGTTAAAATTCCCTTTTCAATTATAATTAATTTTCAACTAGTTATCACTTTATAATGCAACACATAATGATGATCTTAATCTAATTATACAACGCCAGGTTGGTGGGGGAATAGGGCTCTGCAGCATCTTTGAAGACTTCCAAACCATATAATATAGAAACTTTTTTCCTAAGGCAAACAAACATACATTCATATGTATATATAAGACTGCTTGAATGTGTGTAGCATTTTGAAAATTTTAAGCTAATTTTAGCTTATAAATTAATGAAGTATTGGGGATATATTAAGTTAAATACATGAATGCGACATATGAACATACATATATTTTGATAATATTTTTTATGTCATTATTATACAACAATATACATATAGCTTACGTGTTAATTCAGTTACTTATTATTAATTTAATAAAAATTGAAATTTAAGAAGTGAACATGTAGTTTTTTTTTTATATAATTTTTATCTAAATTTTCAATTCAAATATTTTTGGTAATTTTCAAATTGGATTTTCGATTCTCTACTGAAGAAGAACCATGAATCATATGGAAATATTTTAGTTTCATGACATCTTTAGGCTTTTTTTAATAGATTTAATTTCAAAAACCCTCATCTAAATTCTACAATACACAGACATCTATTGTTACTATTACTATGACAAATATTCAAATATATTTGTCACAAAAGAATAAATACTACGCCAATTTTCATTTCGAAGGCAATAGCAGCAACAATACCATTCAAATTTCATTATCTTTTAATGCCATTTTATTTACTCTTCCATATTTCATTCTTCCTCTCCGTCAGGAATTTCACCACGGCAACCTCTGCATCACATACATACAAATAAATAAAAAGCTCTACAGTGTTTTCAGAAATCCTCTTGCGAGAATCTTGAGAATTTTCTAATATTAGCGAAATATTTGTTATAAAAAAAAACGACAATAAAACAGAAAAACGACTTTGATTATTCACTTGATGTTCATAATGAAAACATGAAGGCAAAATGAGAGGCCAAGAGGAATATGATGGAAAGATTTGAGTATTAGGATTATTTTAAATACTATTTATGTATTGTCATTTCTTTGTATGTAGGGATGTACTTAAAACAAAAGAAAAAAATAGGAATGCTTGTCAATACAAATGTCATTCAAATAACTTATTGATGTGATTTGATGCGGAATGACTAAGAAGGATTCCGCTAATAATGATGACAAGTATTATGAAGTTTGATTGGGCTGACAAGTGTAGAAAAAAAAGGGAAACATAAAACACTACGAAACTTTTTGATTCGGAAAATTATAGTGGAATTTAAATTTCAATTGAAACGAAAAAAAAACTTCAACAGTCTCCCTCTTTATGTAATCTAAAAAATCCTAATGGAAAAGGGAGGCCTATCTATCATTATTTACATTTTTAGCTGTTATTATTGTATGAGATGTGTATAAAGCTACCCAGTTGGCAAAACTGCCGTCGACGACATTGTCGTCACCTATTTATGCACGACATGTCCTCTGTCACTTAGGATTTCTGGAAGACATTTTGAGGAAAATGTCGTGGACGACAAAATAATCGACATTGTCTAGTGCTTTGTTTTCTAAAGAAGTTTATAATCGAATAGATGACGGACATTGTCTTCCAAGTTGTCTTTCCATGAAAACATGACCGACATTGTTTTGTAAGGTGTCTTATATAAACAACAATACACGACAGTATGAGCGACAGTGTCTTGTAAGTTGTCCCTTTAAATATCTATCATGTCAAATGAACGACATGAAGAGCGACAATGTCTTTATTTGTGTCGTGCACGATTCTCGCGACACTTGTTCGAAAATGTCGTTGACGATTTGTTCTAGCTGTCCCTCACATGTCGTGCAGGAATTATCTTTGTGATGTATCCGTATTCAAGGATGTCTTTAAGACGTGGCCAACTGGGTAAGAAAAATATATTTACCTACATACACACATATATAGTCTAATGAAGATATGGTTTCTAATTATTGTATATAGTCGCGACCTTGGGACAATAAAGTTCTAACTCGCATCTCTAAAACTGTTACGATCTTTCGATGGGCGTTCTTAGTTTTTGTCTTTCTCTTTGAGATTCAGAGATATTCATCATAACTATATTCTAATTACGCATTTTTATTTTGAGATTCAGTTAACATGGTTCTAACTGACTTACCATGAGAGCAAATAGAACCATGTGAAATCATTTAATTGCCAACAGACAATGGTGCTCAGATTATAAATTTTTAATTACATAAATAGAATAATTTGCATTAAATTTTATTAAAAAAATGGGTTCCTTACCCAGTAGTATTTTCAGTAGTTGCAAATTTTGTAAGTTCTTTCATATAATTACTTACATATATAGTTATTTAATTACTCAACTTTAACTTTTAGAACATCTAATTTGAATAAATATTTTTTTTTATTAATTTATCAACTTTTGTATTTTTAAGTAGTTTTACCTGAATTTTAATTGCAAAAAAAAACCATCTCACAAAAATGGAGCTTCAAGTAAAGCAGGCTTGTAAGGAAGAACTGTAAAATTTGATGTAACCATCTCGCTTACGGCAGATATAAATTTTATATGGCAGCCTCCCATTTTGAAGCAACAAATTTTTTACACAAAAACCGCTTTACTCGACTCAAAACAAAAACTTTTGAGTACTCGTATCACGATCAGCCTTTTACCCTGAATTTTTCGGTGTTACAGTCATTTTTAATATTCTTTCTTACAAACCTCCTTCGTACTTAGAAAATGCCGTGGCCCTTTATTTTTTTCTTTTTTTAAATAATATGTTAAGAATTCGTTCACTTAAATTCTAATTTCTCTGTATCTCTTATTGTTAAGCACATAAATCGCTTAATTTTAAATGGGTACATCTTCGTGAAATAAGAAAATTTTTCATTGGGATGGTGCTTATAATAGTTATTAAAACTTTTGTTACTTTGGAACAAGCAGTCATTGGGTAAATACATGTAAGCAATTTGGTAACCAATGACAACTGATAGTAGTAGAGGATGTACCAAATGTTGCGTTAATCTCTGAAAGAATGCAAAAATGGGCCATAAGACAAAAACTTTGTAAGCGAAACGTGCGGTAAAGAAAACACCAGACAGGGGGAAGCTTATTCAAGCCATCAAGGACAAGAAGGACTACTTAAAGAAATTTTAAATTAATAAAACTGATTTATTTACTGTAAATTTTACTGGTAAAACGTCGTTACACAAGCCCATCGTGAGGAACTAATTAAGGCTTTTCATCATAGTTAAAGAAAGAAGTGTTCGGAAAATCAATAAATCGATAAATTCGCGACTCTTTTAGCTATTCTGAAGATTTGTCTGGAAATATGATTCGCGGATTAGAACTTTTGCAATTTCCCAAATATCAGTTTACAAATCCCACGAAAATAAAAAGAATGCAACTGGTGTAGCCAAAAGATGCGATAAGGGGTTGAAATATGTAAAAGAATCCATGAGGAAAACGTTTCCGAAGTAAAAAACGCATATTACAACATTTCCAATAATTTGATCCCATTATTTCCGTGCCAAAAATTCGTCTTATTAAATAGGAAAACTATTAATTTTAAAAACTATTTAAATGAATATAAAATAAAATTATAAAATATGTACATTAAAAAAATTGGGACTCTTAGAACCATATTATTCCACATCCATGTGCCCTTTTCGATCAGTATCAGAGTTCTTCTGTTTTTTTTTTAAACTCGATATGTTCAAAAACTATTAAAGTAGCATGGATTATTTTAAAAACATAATAATAATTCAGGATATTGAAATTTTTTTTGGTAAACGGACTAAGTAAAGCGTTTAACAATATTCAACTTTGGTTTCCTCAAAAGCAGGGTTGTGGGGTCGAAGTCGAAGTTGAGGTTTATGTACCAGAGTTGAAGTACCCACAAAAACTCGCGATTCCGACTCCAAAAGTTTTCTAATTTACATACACGCAGAGAAAAAATATGGTTGGGCATGGCGACTACACTATGTTTATTGTAACAATATATTGTTGTCGTGCACAAAATATTGTTATTTTTAATAAATATTAACAATATTATTGTAACTGTAAACATGTTAATGTTTATCGCAATTATACATTTAAATATGGTTCACTGAAAAATAATCATTTTTATAACAACTAAATAATGATAACTTTGAAAACATGTTATAGCCCTCACAACCATTTTATGATATTAAATAGCCATAACATGATAACTTTCTCTACATGCACTCATAATATGTTTAAGATGCAAACAAAATATCTTTATTCTAATAGTATTTTGTTATCGCCAAAATAACTTTGCATCAGTTGTGCCGTTACCTTTACATATGCCTATCGAGTTATTTGTTATTCAGTGGTTAAACAATGAAAAAAAATACCCATTAAAAAAATTTTAATATTGTTGTTTTGTTTTGTTTTGTTTTAGAAAAAAAGGAAAATTCTATAAAATAATTAATAAATAATTGCGACCTACGTCAGAGACAGGTTAAAAATATTATGTTTAAAGTTGCATCATCATATTATCATATGAAATATCTGTAACAGTTTTACGTTTAGGTTGCCCAGTATGTAAAACAGCATTAATATATATTAAAAATATTTTATTTATTTTATTTAATATTTTAATTAATAAATAATTGCGACCTACGTCAGAGACAGGTTAAAAATATTATGTTTAAAGTTGCATCATCATATTATCATATGAAATATCTGTAACAGTTTTACGTTTAGGTTGCCCAGTATGTAAAACAGCATTAATATATATTAAAAATATTTTATTTATTTTATTTAATATTTTAATTAATAAATAATTGCGACCTACGTCAGAGACAGGTTAAAAATATTATGTTTAAAGTTGCATCATCATATTATCATATGAAATATCTGTAACAGTTTTACGTTTAGGTTGCCCAGTATGTAAAACAGCATTAATATATATTAAAAATATTTTTTTGGCTTTAGATTTAATTTACATATTATTATGATTAACATGATAATAATGTGATCGCTTCTTAACTTATTATGATTCACATGATAATAATATCATTAGTTGTTAACTTATTATGATTAACATGATAATAATATGAATACATTTAATTATAGTAGGATGTAAGAAAAACAAATTGGGATTAAGGGAAAAATATTATGATGAATTATTACGAATATATTTGGTCATAATATGATTCAATAATAATCGTAATATGTTGACTACAATAATGAATCTTATAATAATATGTTGCTCTTAGAATATGTTTACCACAACCATGTTTTTCCTTGCGTGTATATGAATAACCATATTAAAGCTCAATGCGGTACGTGTTAGAATTAAAATATCGATTTTAAATTTTTAGAGAATCATTTTCTTGTTATATTTATCCATTTAAAAGTACTGCATTAAAACAAGTGTATAAAGTCCAATAAGGGACAGTCTCATAAACAAATAGCATCAAAGTTGGAGTAGGAGTCGTATATGTAGTCGGAGTTGGAGTTGGACTTTAACAATTTCAACGGATGGAGTCGAAGTTAGAAATATTTTTTGATGACTTTACAGCCCTGCTCAAAAGTAACGTTGGTGTAAATAGAACTTTCGTCTGCTTAGGTCTCGTTTTAGTGGAATTTATTTTTTTATTTTTGAATTTAAAAAAAAGAATACCTAAAAAGAAAACCCAAACTGTTGCCTCTTTAAGAAATTAAAAATTTGGTTATGATTGTCTTAAAATATAAATGTATGCATGTGAAAACATGTGGATTTATCTTAGTAGAGATGTGCGCATATAATAAATAATTTCTAAATTATTTATTTGTGACTTTTTATTGAACGTAGTTTTCGTTAAATTTTTGTAATTTTTGTATCAATATGTGTATGTTTATATGCTCTAAATACGATGCCATTTCCATCCAATAAGTGGTCACGGACAATGGTCATATGAAATGTGCTCTTATTTATGTATAAAAACATATAAAAAAAACAATTGTCATTGTTGGTTGTATTTATATTTTCATTTTGTTATTATTCTGCAAAATTGTACTTATTTGAGAATTTCTTTGTCATTATAAATAAGCGAAAATTTAGTATGTGTGTGCATGTGTGAGAGTAAATATTGTTGTCTGTGTGATTGTGCATAAGTATTTTAAAATTGTTGTCTGTGTGATTGTGCATAAGTATTTTAGATTTTTGTATTTTCAACATTTATATGCTGCTGCCACTGCATTTATAACTGCCATTTCGATTGCAATTGCTCGAACAATGACTGGCTACGAGTCCTTTTTGTATTTGTTGTTATTGTTATTGTAAAACTTTTTTTTCCTTCTTCAGTTGATATTATTTTGCGGTTGTTTTATATTCATTTGTAGTAACAGTATTTGTTGTAAATATTCATTTATGCACATGACCACAAAAAGAGTAAAATGAATAGAAAACTAAAAAAAGTCTTTGAATAGAAAAAAGAGATTTTTCAACTATTATCAAGCCACAAAATGCGTAAATGATATGTATTTATGTATTGTGTACATTTACATCTATAAGCATTGTTGGGTATCTGTGTGTTGCGAGGCAGTGTTTTTTTTTTGTCAGTAATTTTTTAATATTTTATTGCTGCTGTTTGTTTCGTTATGTTAACAAAATATATGTTTTTCAAGTTGACCTGATTTAGATGGTTTTAATAATAAAAACAAATTTAAATGATAGAGAAAACTTAGATAGAAATTTAAAAACTACTTAGTAAACCATGGAAATCATAGTGGATTACACAAACAGTTTAGCACCAGGCTTATAATTAATTAAAATTAAAAGTTCGTTTTAACACATGCCCTTTTCAAAATTTCAAAAAGCCTTTAACTATACTGCCCTTCTAAGAAAGAAAGTCACATCTCCATTTATGCAGTTTTGAGCAGGGTTTTATTTTTTAATCCTCCAGCACAAATTTTAAAACGAGAGAATTGACTCGAACTATGCTCGCGAGTAGAATGTTTTCCTACCCTGCTCAAAGCTACTTAAATGGAGATGTAACTTTCTTTCATAGGAGGATAGTATTAGTTAGTTCCATATAAATTATTAGTTCAAAACAGAATATACCAGTATGAAAATGTGCATACTAGGCAATTCACAATGTGTTCTGTTATGTCATATTGGTTGTATTTGCTATAATTTATTGACCTTTTTTATTTATAGCATATCGGCCTAAAAAGTTCAACTTAATAATAGTTAATTTAAAAATAAATAAGTGAATTAGTAAATAGTACTTAACAGCAAAAAAAAATTAAAACAATTTAAAAAATTTAAAGATTTTGTTTGTTGTGCTTAATTCCCTTTTTTTAATAATTGATAAAAAAATACTGAAATTTATTGTTGGAGGATAAGCTGTTAAGTCCTATGCGCATTTCGTTTTTGTTTTTAATATGTTTTTTCTTTACCCACTTACAACTGCAATTAATGTTGGGAGAATTCCAACTAATTGTAGGAGGAATGTAAGAAAAGATAAACTCATCACTGATTTATTGTTTGGTATTTTGTTTAAGCTTTGATATCGTTGCAAAAAAGACTTTGAGTGTTTGTAGATAATTCTCATTCCGTCTGTAGTCTTGTTAACTGATAGCTTTGGCTTTTCTAAAATTATTTAGGAGAACGTTTCCTGATGATCTGGCCTAAGCAACCAGTGAAATGCGAATAGGAACAGCTTATCATCCAACAATAAATTTCAGCATTTTTTATCAATTATTAAAAAAAGGGAATTAAGCACAACAAACAAAATTTTTAAATAAATAATAGTATTCCCAAAAACCATTTTGATAATCAATTTAAAAAATATTTTCATAATAAATTGTAATTAAAATGTCAATTAAATAAAACAAAACCCAATCCCTATTGAAATGTTGTTACGTTTTCTCTTTAAAAAAACGCGTTTCGATTTATTCCCTTTATAGTGAAAGTGAATAAAACATTTGTTTGTTTGCAAAACTATTCATACAAAAAATTTTACATTTGCCGCTTTTTAATATGCCGCGCTTATTTGCCTACCTAAATAAAGTTCAAGCGGCAAATAGAACAGCTGAGTGGCGCGCGCTTACCTTGGCCTTCCACTATTATAATTAACCTTTGAGTTCTTTTAATAGCAAATCAAAATAAATACACGCATTTATTTGGCTTAACAAACTATTTTAATTAATTATTAAGTTTACAAAATATATCCCCTTCTGTAAGAAACGAATTGAACTACTTAATGATTCAAATAAAAATAAGCTAAACAGTAACGTGTGAGGCTGTATTTCTAGTTCACAAGTTCTTAGTTTCTAAAGGATTCTTGAAGCTTCTCGTACTAATTTTTACACAATAACTTTTGTGTACCTAAGTCTGCTTTGGGGCGTAACAAATATTTGTCCATTACTAGAAAATCACGTACAGTGGAGTTACAATATTATGTAGATATGCATAACAATTTCAAACCAAAAAAACATCTTCATTATTTATTCAAGAAACATAAAAAAATACATTTTAATATTTTTTTTAGACGCTTGCACTGATTTATCATATTATAATACAACAGGCTGTTCACAAGAGTGCTATATATAGCCCAAAAATAGTACTGTAGTACCTTGCACCTTAGAGCACTTTGTGAGTTGGCTTATTATATAATTTCGAATTTTATAACATGAAATGTTTAATTGCTTTATAATTAAATTTACTTGCACAAGATTGTCGGAAGTTAATAAAATACTCTTTGTACAAAAAAAATTCAAGAATGAAACAAAATGAAACTACTGCAATAATTGCATGTTAATTAATTTGCCATTATTGTTATATTATAATTTTAATTCATGTTAAACTAGAATATTTAATACAATATTAGGACTTATATCATGTTTTCAAGAGCACAATTTGCAAAGATTATAATTATATTTTCCTTTAAAATTATATTCGTTTGCTTGCATGTTTGTGAAATTATGGCAAATAAGTTAAGGCAACATAAAATAATAACAATAGAAATTATATTAAAAAAATATACATATTCATACTCATATTGTGCAATAGATTAATATTAAAATTAAGCTCTTGACATAAATTTGCTGCTACGGTAAAATCCAAATATGAAATCCTTTGAAATGTAATCTCAATAAAATCATGGAAATAACAAAATTTGGTTGCTGTATAAGAATTGTAAAAGAAAAGGGTCTTAAAGAGGTTGGGCTTTGTATTAGACCTGTCCTTAAAAAAATGTTTTCTTGGATGGGTCTTACTTTACAAATAAGCATGTAAAACACACTAGAGGAAATATCTATGCAAATCAGATAATGGGAACAATAGCCGCGATTCACTTAAGAGCTAAAAATCATCTTAGCAATATCTCTTTAATGGTATTTCCAACATTTTTACCTTATTACTTATTATGATCTTAAAAAAAAACTTTATATTCTGCATAAAAATATCATTATAAAGTAAACATCTGCATGAAACTTAAAAATGATGTTCATGAAACCTTCATTATAATTTTGTATTCGCTTCGTTTACGTTAAGTAAGATGAATAACTATGAATTGAAAGCAACAAACACACGAAATTTAAGGGATGAGTAAGACGCTGTTAGTTTGTTTACTTAAACATGAGAATATGAACACTTACAACTCTGAAACAAAACAACTACTGAATAAATGTCGAATAAGTTCATGGAAAACACATTTATTTAAAAGTCAGTATTGCCAGCTGAAGGAAATGGAAAACATTAGGAAAGATAAAAAAATCCATGACGAGTAAAAGCAACAACATAGGGAAGTACATTAATATTAATATACAAAAAAAGCGAATTTGACTTTGTTTTCAATTCAAAAAAATTTTATTTTATTTTCAAAAAAATATTTCATCAATGTGTTTTGCTTGGAAGTACATAAAAAAGTAGTTAGCAAAGAAATTCAAAATGGTTTACATATTACATATATTATTGTAAAGGTAACAAAAAAGAAAAAATTAGATAAATTTACTAAAGTATACTATAAAGTACTAAAGTATACTATAAAGTACTAAAGTAAATAAAAAACGATATGAAACAAAATGTGTTCACTAGTAGCACGAGTAAAACAACAGTTTGCTTAGTGATTTCAATTTTATTCCAACATGAGCTTCAGTGAATAAACATTTCAATATGTTTATAAATGAAGTTGTTCATGCAGCCCTTCATTCTAAAGAGCTCTCAGACACTTTAAACGAACAATACAAAGTCCAGTTATATATATTGCTTTAAAAGTTAATTTATCTAAGAACTATTCTCAGTTTTATTAATAAGTTATCTTATTAGTTTAAAATTGTAAGTTGTATCGATAAAAATTGTTTGTTGAGCACTGTGCGGAATTTTCTAGTAATGGAAAAATATTTGTTATGCCTAAAAGCAGACTTTAGATTTAAATGTATAAAAGTTATAATTGTGTCATAATAAGTACAGGAAGATTCAAGAAGCCTTTCGAAAAAGGCTGTGAAGTGTGAACACAGCCTGTTACATAAATGTTAGTTTATTTTGAGTCATTAAGCGGTTTAAGCTACTAAAGCACTGATCAGAGAAAAATTAATTTTCTAAGGGCACGTCTACTTTATGTGTGTATTAGGGTAAGAAAGTGTATGAACAATGTGTGGTAAAAGTGTTCTAAATAAATATGTATGTATGATGACATTGTTGTTTTTACCCAATAAACAATAATGCAGATGTTTAAGAGTATTGTGATTTTTTTGTTTGTTTGTTTTGATAGTTTTTGCCAATTCCTTAATGTAAAATAATAGTTGTTTAAAAAGAAGTAAGAACAGATGAAGTTCTTGTTGATGTTATTAATACAATATGTACAGTGCTGAATAATGGATTTAATGGAGTTGTAGGAGTATTCTATGATCTTAGTAAAGCTTTTGATCTGGTGGATTAAAAAATCTGGTTGGAAAAGTTATCTTTTTATGATATTATTGGTTCTGAACTTAAACTAATTGAAAGTTTCTTAACAGAATGATAACAGTATGTCCAAATTGAGGGAGAAAAGAGTGATATAATTCCTGTATATTGTGGAGTTCCACAGGGAAGTGTTTTAGGACCCTTGCTATTTATGATCTATTTTAATAATATTAATAATATTGGACTTAATAGAAAATTGTTAATGTTTTATGATGCAATATCTTTTAATCCTTATAACCAGGACTTAGTACTCAAAATTTAAATGGAAAAAGACTCGGCCCTTATTTGATTTCGCATGATTAAACATATTGATTTTAAATTTAAACAAGACTAAGTTAATACTGTTACGTTACTGCCTTTTCAATAACGTTTTTTGGTTTATTTCCTTTATAATAAACCTCTTGAGTTTTTTTATTGCAACTTTAATAAAATAAATAAAACACTTTACTTTATAGCTGTACTATAAACTATTCACGCCACTTTATTTAGAGCTTAGTCAATTATACCACTTATAATTACGATGTACACACTTAAATAATCGCACTAATACTGATTATCGATGCCAACCTTCGCGAGTATTTATACTCTGTTCGCTGACATCTAGATGTCTCTAGATCATTCTACTCGGCGAAATGTCTGTAACATTTTAGACAATTCTGGGCGAATCGAGATTTTATTATCTTACAGCGAATATCATAATGCTTTAACACTGTGGTTGAATTTAAATTGATTTATACATCAATAAACTAAAGCATACTTTATGGGTTAAAGATAATCTCAACACTATTATGTTATTCATTTATCTATAACAATCATAACATTACATTTGTACTAGAAAATTCTGTACAGTGGGTTTACATTAAAAATATGCGAAACTTATACAATATCATTTTAAACTAATAAAATTACTAATAAACTAAACTTATTCTTAACTAAAGTTACTTTCGTTACAATACGTTTTTGTACTTATTTCCTAGATTTAAACAAAAATTTTCGATTTTTGTTGATGGTAAAATTATAAATGAAAAACAAGAAACTAAATATTTGGGAGTAATGTTAAAAAGCAATCTGTCATTGTACGATCATATTAAATACTTAAAAGCAAATATAGCTTCTGCTTGTGGTAAATTATTTAAGTTAAAAAGAAAATTGTCCACTAAGATAAAAATGGTGATGTATCAATCAATCATACACTCGCAATTATTTTTGGTTACAAAAAGACATGTGAATTAAAATCGTTACAAGCATCTCAAAATAAAATACTAAAATGCGTTTTTTTTACTTTGATTCAACACTCAGGGGTTGCCCCCTACTAATGCAATGCATTGTGTTTGCATTAGGAAAAAAAGTTATGAGGAGAAGTAATGTTTGTAGTGTTTGTGGACATTTAATTTGAATTTTTCCAAATTGTAGCTGACTGGGAAGACCTCTGCCGGGAGTCTATTCCAATACGGCTAGTTCGACCGAGAAACGAATTTTATCTGTAATGCGTTGTGCCATACACTGGACAGTCGACAGCGAACGGATGTAATCTGCTGGAGAGGCGAGTACTACGGGCATGCATCCGCGTCTCAGGGAAGAGTTCGCCCATCTCAGCTGAACACTTACCGTGGTAATATCGGTAGAACAATGTCGCACAACCCACATTCCGCCGATGCTCCAATGAGTCGATAGAGCTGGATACTCTACTGTCATTGCTGAGCTTCAAAACATTCCTTTGCACCCGATCCAGAAGCTTCAAGAAACGTAGACCTTGAAACACCTGCCTAGATATGTAGTAGTTCTTGCACCATTTTTATAAACCAGGACACTTGAATGCTTCTTGCGACACATGAAAAACATGTTAGTTCCAACGAAAATCGCATTGAATTTGCATGCCTAGAATATCAAGAGTGTCTGATTCCTCAATAGCTGTACCTCTCATGGATACAGATGACGCTGACTCCATAAAACGTCTGTGGGTCATCATACAATATTGGTTCTTAAGAGCATTAAAATCGACCCTATTCCCAAGACCCCTCTCGGAGATTTTCGTAAGGCCATGATTGTGTGTCTCGTTCATATTCTGCTTCATATCTTCAAAAGAAAATTCAGACGCTTAAAGTGGTGTTCGTTGGGTTGCAATTTTATGCATATGAGCGATGGAGAGAGAATAAACACTTTAAATCGTTTGGTATTAAATGCTTAGCTCGATTTAATTATTTTAAGGATTCGTTACAAGTAAGTTTGTTATAACTTTGTTATAAGGAATGTAAGAAGAAGAAAAAAAACTAAAACCAATTAAATTTCGGATTAATTGTAAATAAAAAAATATATATAAATTAAAATAAAATATTTAACTATAAGTCTAACTTTTATAATTTAAATGCAAGAAAACTGAAACAAATTTAAGAATTTCAATTAAAGTATATATACATTAGGGTGGTCCTTATTTTTCAACTTTGTTGTTTTGATCGTAATACCCCCTTAAAATGTTCTTTACACAGAATAAAAACAACAATTATTTTCAAATAAAAAATTTGTGATATTAATTTAAAAATTATTTAAATTTGCAATAGTTAACAAATTAATAGTATCAATTAAATATTTGTTGATATTAACAGCATTTCTGCAGTGATGTGGTTGATATATATAAGTAAATGTTTGATTCACTTGATTAAATTTTTAATTCAAACTGGTTCTCTTTTTGATAAATGATTTACTATTAAAAATATTAAATATAAGGTTTGGTTTAAAGACTTAAAAAATATATTTTAAAAATATATTTGACTGTAGCTAAAATAAAAAACAATAATGATGTATACCATACGTTTTAACGGAGACATATTTCTTAGAGAAATAGGTGAAAATTTATACAAAAGATATAAAAATGTTTCACTTTTGAAACAAATGAAAGCAGAGTTCATAAATAGAAAAACCAAAGAAAAAAGATTTGATAATGTTACAAGAATTTTCTGTTTTACAAGAAATATAAAAAAGTCTGTTTTTAGATATTGATGAATTATTTTATTTCCAAGAAGAATAAAATATCACATTGGGCAGAGTTTCGAGGTAATCCGCTACGTTTTGCACTATCAATTGCTTTTATTCTTCATTTCTGGATAATTGTTTATTAAACCTGCTGTTATGTTTAGCCCATTTGGTCCAATTTTTAATTGTTTCTTTGTGTTTTTTGAACGTGGACTTTTTATAAAACAATCTTATATACAAAAATTCAAGGTTTTAACTTAAAACAGGACTAAAAATAAAAAACTACGAATCTGAGGTTAAGGGACCAATTGGTCCATAGTATATTTTTTTGTTTTTGTTTGATTTTTTTACATTTCTTTTTAAAAAAAATTAGTATAGTATGCAAGCTAATAGCATTATAATAATTGTTAATTTTGCAAATATTCTTGCTCAAATGGAGAATTTTATGTCAGACTTATGTTGTTTTCTTTTCTACAAAAACGTACCACCTTCTTAAAAGGTACATGTCTTGTCATAAAATGTCTTGCCGACCCTGTAATAAAGCAATTTTTTATTTGGCGAGAACAAAACACAAAAATGTACCGCCCTGGTTCTAAGAGCTGACAAAAAGTTTGGTCTTCAAAATATAAAAAATATGTACATAAATAAAAAACTTTGTTCTTTAATATATAACAAAAATATACATAAACCAAAATTTGTTAATAGATTGATATTAAATAAATAAATAAATGAATAAAATGAATGACGAAATTTCAATTTCTTTAGTTTGTTTTTTATAAAATATGTAAACAAGAAAATACCTTTGCCAGATTGCCGATTTAATAACACCAAGTTTTTAAGATTTCTTGATTTGACGTTTTTTTTTCAAAAACAATTTTATAACACCGAATCCACTTAAATTTTATATCACTGACAACCTATCATTATGTTTTTACTATTAAATAATAGAAAAAATATTAAAATTTTAAATTTTTACTGTGCTGATTAGAGGCGATTTTTCCCAATTTCGTTTGGTAACCCTATATACAAACAGAAGCCATCTTTTTACAGGACATAAAGTGCAATGCCTTATGCCATTAGTGAGGGTGATTTTTTAGAATAAAACATTCTGCCCTTTAAGAGAGCAAAACATTTTTCAGAAACGAACACCAAATTGCATTTTTTTAAATAAAATGTCACATTTTTTGTAGAAAAGAAAACACCATTAGACTTGCAGCAACTTCAAATTTTGCGCTTTCGAGCCCCTGAATTAGAAGTATTTTTATTCGAGTTGGTCCAAAACATGATTCGAGGCAACCATAATATGGTTGTCGCTTCTTGATGGAGGACTAATTTAACAAAAATATGGTTGTCGGTGACAATAATGTTTAAATTAAACATAATATGCTTAAAATTTTCTTTCAAAATTGTTTTGTTGGAGGTGACCATACAAAAACATATTTTTTCTCTGCGTGCAGTTTTCATATCTCACCTTCGCTTAAGTTTGGCATGTCGTAAGTAAAACACGCAAATTGAACCAAGCAGTGAAAACATTTGCGCTTTTTTACAAAAAAAAAAAAAAAAAAAAAAAAAAAAAAATCAAAAAAGAGGCCCACAATTGTGTTTTTCATATTTAATCTGTGTAGATTGAAAAAAAAACAAATAAGGGGATTCCACACTTGTTTATAACATAAGCTGTTTATATGGACCAAATGGTCCATTAACCTTTCATTCATAAGTTTTTTCTAACCTAACAAATTTTATAAGCTTAACTGCTCGTTCTGCCGTAGCATTAACTTCGTTAAAATGTGTTTTGGAATCATAGTTGCCAAATAAAATTGTGTCAAAATCGTCAAATCTTGAGGAAAATATTGAAAAAAAAAGTAAAATAACGCTAACTTTTAATAATTTTAAATATTAATTGATATTTAAGTTTCCGTTTTTATAAAAGCTCTCATATATTCCAACTGTTGGTGGAGCGCAGCAAAGATTCGGCGCAGCCGAATATAGCACTCTAACTTGTTTTTAATGCTGTACATTTTAAATGGTTAAATATAGCAAGAAAATAATTCTGTAAAAATTTCATATCGATAATTGAAATATTGTATCGCTAATCTCAAAGTTTTTTTTATTTTGGGAAATATTAGAAAATTTTGTAACATATTTTATGCGAAAAATTTTGGAGTCGGAGTCGCGAGCTTTTGTGGCCACTACGACTCCGACACCGGTACAAAAACCTCAACTCCCACTCTTCAACTCCTACTTCGACTCCACAGCCCTGTTAAAAACTGTTGTATTTTCAAAATCAGGATAATGGTTTAGATAATCACAATAAGCTGATAAAGCTGTTTTTATTTAAATAAACGAGTAATATAAAAAAAAGATTTATAACGATTTCTTATCAAAAACAATGAATCCAAAATTGCAAAATATTTGAAATATTGATAGAACATATAAGTTTAGTATTTCTTGCTGTCAATAGATGACTTTGAAAGCAAAAAATGTTTTAGAATTTATCACTGGAGAAGTAACTTGATTAGGATCCACAATTTTTCATAAAAAAGTAAAAAAATTAGGTAAAACAGGAACTTAAGCCGAGCGATCGAACATCGAATAAGAATGAACATTAAGAATGAACAATGATAAACAAATCATATTAGCTTAACCGGTCCGCTTTGCTGCCCCTATCGAAATAAAATTAGTAACAAATTTTTTAAGCAGATCTCGTATATCCTGATATACAAAATATACAAAACTTTCAAGCCTTTATTTTCATTGTACGGGAGGTGCCACGCCCACTTGTTCAATCTAGCTTTTTGGGCAAATGTTCATTAGTAACCATGTTATTGGTAATAATAGCCTATGTTAAGCGCCGGTTAATCAGGAAGTTACTGGAAAATCGGTTAAGTAGTTTAGGGGTATATAGGGAACAAACAAACATACACTCTCTCATTTATATATTACTAGCTAAACCCAGTGCTCTTCGCTACCCTCACTAAAATAAAATGTGTATTTTTTTCAATACAGATCTCGTGCATTGCTTATGAAGTTATTTGTAGATATACAGAAATCTAGTTTATTGCTGTCTCTATATTGATAGCGATTCTAATTGAACCAAACTTAGACAATTTTACATTTACCGTTCTTCAAATGTACGGGCTTCTATTTTGTGTCATTCTTACTTATCTAATCGCGCCCAGAAATCTGTTTTAAGGAACCACGCTCAGTTATCCACTCCCACCTTTTTTGACAGATGTTGCGTGTCGATAACCCAGCTATGTGTACCAAATTTGGACTATTTTTCTCTTACCGTTCTTTAGAGATAAATAAACCCATTTTGTGCCACGCCCACTTATCAAATCTCGCCCAAATTTGGTCAGAAGTTGTGTATTGATAACCAAGATTTTTGTACCAAATTGGGTAACCTTAGGCCTCTCCTATCTCTAGATATACAGAAATTTATATTGTCTTTGTATGGAAGGTGCCACGCCCACTCAAAATTTCAAAAAAATTTATATAGGGCCTTCCAGACCATCAGTAATATACTGCTAAAGTTTCATCAAGATCGTTTCAGCGGTTACAAGGTACAAACAAGCAAACAAACAAATAAACATGTATACATTAGTTTATATATATATAGATTATTTATTGATTCCCCTGCACCTACCCCCTTTGTTTTTATTTTGAAGGGAGTAGTTTACTATCAGAGTGGGTCCTACAAAGCATGAAGACTTTTGTCTTCAGATATGCGGTATTTAACATTTTCGTTCTATGGAGGGTACTGATCCTCGCACGCCTATTTTTATTTCAAAACTTATAGTTAACCATAATAGTGGCTTTTACAACGTATGACGACTCTCACAGTTACGCGATATTTAATGTATGCATACTATGGCGGACATTGCTGCCCCTGCGCCTACCCCTTTTGTTTGTAACACTTGACATATTACGTTCTTCCACTGACTGACTCTTTTCATCGCATTTGACGGTGTTAAGGTGCATAATTACACGGTGCTACAAAATATCCTTTTTTGCAAGCACTTTCAAAGTGACCTAGTGTATGTTATAGGTCTAGATGAGTGTATTATGAAACCGGTTTTAAAAGTTTCAATAACCTCCAAATTCCCGAGTTATGGACCAAAGAAATTTTTTTGAGGCTGCTACTTTTAAACATTTATAACCACTTTTCTTAACCGATTTCAACAAATGATGTCTCATTTTACTCAGAAAAATACTGTCTTTAATATATTTGTTTTCTTTAAACTAAATTCGGAAAAAAGTATCGTAGAAATTTTAAAAGTTTATAAAAAATTAAAAATTTTCCATATAATTGAAAAAATCTATTCATATTTGTGCTAATATTGTATGAGAAGTATATATATTTAAAAATAACAATTATTTTGCCTTCCAAAACCGTTTGAATTTAAAAAATCGGTTAATAAATAAAAAAGTTATAAATGTTTAAAAGTAGCAGCCTCAAAAAAATTACTTTGGTCCATAACTCGGGAATTTGAAGGTATATTGAAACTTTTAAGCCCGTATTCGTAACATGCTCACCAACACCTTTAACGCACCCTAGGTCATTTCAGAAGTGCTTTTCGAGTGTAGTACAGTGTTATGGGTGATTTGTTGTTTAAACAGTATTAGAGAGTATTGTTAACGGTAACCTTTAAAAAAAACCGTTTTTGCAAAGTGTGGCTTTTACAACACGTTATTCGCATTATTTGCTTCATTTGTTTTATGTTTTCATTGAAAAATCCCATTAAAAACCTCTACTTTACGCAATTTTTCAAAAATAATTATTTTTGGTTCAACACTGATTTTTATTTCAAGACAAAATGCCATTTACAATTTTTATAGATGATTTATTTTTCCATTATATTTGAGTCATTTACATTCGTTCGTTACGAGGGCACAATATGAAAGCATGCTGGAGTTGATAAGTATGCGCTAAATTAAAATAGTTCTCGGCAATTGCTGATAACTAGAATAGTCGTTTCTGATGTTGCTATTGCTACTACATCATGGCTTCTGACTGCACGTTCCTGGCTCTAACAAATGTTGTGAAAATGTTTATATTTTTTCTGACTAAAGTTGATGACATTTTACTTGATGTGACCACCGCTAATGCTTTTGTTGTACATGTATTGTTGTAAATGGGGTAAGAGGAAAAACAACAGCAGCTGCAATAACAAACGCAGCAAAACCGCGCTCTCATACACAAACATGGAAAATTATGAAATATTTAACTACATACATACATACTCGTACATAGATAGATACACATACATATCTACACATATCTGCAGAGAAAGATTTAATAGAAGACATTTTATATGAAGAAACCGACTAAAGCACAAAATTTAGTTGTCACAAAAATATTTTCTCTTACACAGACAGAAAGACAGACAGATGATTTACCATCACTAAACCATAACTGGAAGGCAAGAACCTTACACTTATTATATTATTGTTGTTCCTTACTTTTGGTTTTAAGTGACTGCTGCCAACGTCACTATCATATTATGCATTGGCTTCCGAATAAACACAAGCACCTCAATACTTTTAGGAGTTGAAATATGTTAGTTTTGGGTTTTCTATAAAGGTGAGGTTTTATTCTAGACTTTTTACTTCCCGGGAAAGCAAGGCAGAATTTTAAATTTCCCGGGATCCCGAGAATTTTTCATAAAACAAAAACAAAAATAATTTTAGACTTTTTAAAAATGTTAAATATTTTGTACTTTTAACAATTTTTGCCCGAAAACTTTATCTTTTTGTTACTTTTTTTTGATAACATTTTGTATAATATGTATGTATTTTATTTGACTTGTATTCTTTTAATGTAAGTATAATTAAATTTTCGAGCTTGAGGTCTTATTTTTTATATAAAATTGTTATGTCATTTTAACCAACATTTCGGCACTCCCTTGTGTGCCTTTTTCAGGGTAAAATTTGTTAAAAAAAAATTTTAATTTTCTCAAATAATCAGGAAAAACCCTGAACAAGGTACACAAAGTAGAGGCGAAATGTTGGTTAAAAATAAAATAAACACTTTATTTTAAAAATAATACCTTAAGCTCGAAAATTCAATTATATGTACATTAAATTATTGCATGTTTTTTTTAAAATTTTATGAAAGTCGAGTTCGGTTTAAAAGTTTAATAAAATTATTTTTTTTTACCCCAATTGGTTAATTAAAACCTTAAAAATCATGTGAGGTTAAAGAGTTTATTATGCCAAATATGACAAACATAAATTTGATTATTGCATAAAGTTTAGGAGTATCTAGATAAAATTCGGCAAAAAGAACTCTTATCTGCGTCTAAACCCTATATTATAATTTTGTGCAGTTCATGATTGCTAATAGGTCCTTAAAAGGATATGGACACCCATAACAATTTGTAAATGGGATTTCATATGGTAGATCTCGATCGACTATTCTTTTTTATTTGCTTGTCTTTTTGTAAGTGTCAACACTTTACTTACTCTAAACGTGGCCTGTAAAATTAAATGTAAGAGCTTAGCAACTAAGGGAAAAAAAGTTCCCAGCAATCCCCTATTAAATTTTTTAATGCACGAATTGAACTTGGAAATTTCGAAAAGTATCTGTGCTTATGACGCGTACTGATTTGAAACAGGCTTGCCAAAATGTTTGTAGTTCATCTTTATTAACTGCATTGTGGTTCAATGTTTCAAATTTTTTTTTTTTCAATTTTCAATGTGACATTCATGTCTGGTTTTCATTCCTTTTGCTTATATTTTTACTGTTACTATTTTCTTGTTTCAAGTTGTAAACCACTTTAAATGTTGCCATTGATGTTGGCCTCTGTAGCAGTTACTTTAAAGTTTGAAATTAATATAATTTCATTTAGGTGAAACCTAAAATATAATTATATGAAATAATATGAAATTATCAAGTTCTTAAAACGTGGTAAGTAGTAAACCTCTTAACTCTTTATGAAGTACCAAATAAGAGTGCTTGAATGCCCTTAACCATTCCACTCACCAATCAAAAATAAAAATTGGGAATTCAGCACGTTATACGTTAAAATTAGTTTTTAATTGAACATAAGCTAAATAAATGTATATTTTTGAATATCAAAACCTAAAGAGAACAACTTTAAGTTTAACATTACCCAATAAAAAATTGTGCTTCCAACGAAGCAGGTTTGTAAGGGAGAAACGTTAAAGTTTCGCTTACCATATCGCTTACGGATGACATGAATTTTATATGGCGAGTTCCCACTTTGAAGCAATACATTTTTGACATAGAAAGCGCTTTATTCAGCGCATATAAAAATTGGTGAATGTAACGATGAGGTTTGCACACTGAATTTTTTGTTACCGTTATTCTTTAATATGCTCCCTTACAAACCTGCTTCGTAGTAAGGGAATGTCGTGGCTCTTCAAATGTTATATATTTATTTTTAAATTTATTAAGAATTCGTTCAATTACTTTATTGCATCTCTGTATGTCTTATTGCGTAGCGCATAAGTGTGTGCTTACTTTTTAAAATGTACCATTAGTGCTTCGCAAAATAAGAAAATTTTTTACTGGGTAAAAGCATATGAAAAATAATTTTTAAACAAACTGTTTCATTACCAAAAATTAAACTAAATAGCACGATTTTTTTTTGCAGCGTTTAGATCTGAATATTATGTGTTGAATAAAATTTTGAGTTAAAACCCTCTTGTTGTTCAAGAGCAAATTGTTTACTTTTATTTTTCGTAATGTTCGTAAGAAAATACGTTAAAAGTTTTTAACGTTAACGTTATCGTATGTCTTTATATAGATTTAAGAAAAAGTTTGCAGATCAAAAAAGGTGTTAATAAAACGTTAACAATACTGAATCTTATAATAATTATATTTTAGACCAATATCTGAAATAACATTTCATGTTTCATTTCGGTTTCTATATATTCAATTTATAGTTACTTATGGCCCGAACACAAGATTTGGTAAAGTGATTTCTGGTAATAAAAACTAAAGTGTGTCGAATTTCAATAAAAAAAATATATATATTTTTGCGTTTGAAAGTGCTTTATGTAGCCTGTGTAAAATACTGGACATCCGACATCACAAAAACCATTAAGTGTGATTTCTACTCTCACGAATCTAAATTGGACGAGTTTTCACCACAACATTATTATTCGTCACAAGTCATATGAAACTGTTTCCTATGAGTGGGTATTATATGGAACCTGTGGTAAAATATGGACCGATCATCTTAATATTAGATGGTGTTATTCCTTGCTGTATAAAAACTAAATTTGGGCAAAAGTTCAGGTATGACTTTATAGAAGACTTTTTAACGGCAAACAGAAATTTTTTTAATAGACTGAGAATTACTCAGGGATCCAGAAAATATCTGAGGCAATAAGAAAAAAGAGCTTAAGTCTATGTCTTTAGCTTAACAGGAAAGTAATTTTAACCTTTTTGGATTATTTCTGAAATTATATTCCTATTCTAATAAAATCATCACTTCTCTTCGGTTATAGTTTTTTTTTAAGTTTTAATTCCTAATCGGAAGTTAATATTCCTAAGTGGAAAGGTAACTTAAGTAAATTTGCTATAACTTTGTAAAAAATTTTACAAAATAATTTAAACTTTGTCCATGGTACATTTAAACATGGTGATTAGAAAGGTTTCATTAACTTAAATTTTGATAAAGTTGACTTTATCACTTTTGACTTTTTACCACAGATATATTAATGAGGCCTTTGTTAATTAACTCTAAATACGAAGTTTTTAGTTAATTAAGTAAATTAATTTTACTAATTATTTTGAAATCAAAGTTCAATTATTGATCTTGATTCATTCAATAAAAATTTTAATTAAACTCAACAAATAATTTCTTTAATAACCATTATTATTATAATTATTATCAACTGACATCATAAAATTATATCGTCGGTCACAGGTTGACAACTCTTAATTCACTTTTAAATTTTTTGAAATTGTCAACTCGTATTATTTATTTTAATTTTTTTTTAATCTAAAATTATTTCAATACCGTTGTTTTCTTTACACCATCTTACAATTAATATCTCCTACTAATTTTGGTTTTTTTTTATTTACTTCCAACACGCTATAGATACGGAGTAAAAACGTTTTTTTTTTGTCTCCTGAAAAGTACAAAAAAACATGTTAAGAGTTGTCAACCTGTGACCGACGATATATTGATTTGTAATTAATAATTTTTTTAATTGAATCAATTAACATAGTTTAAAATCAAATTTTTAAACTCAAAATTTTCGTTAATTTTGAATTTGTACATACACAGAAAGAAAAAACTCGTAAGAAAATGTGAAACAAACATGTGTGTAAACCGATACGTAAATAATAATATTCTCTCTCTCTGGTTCTATGCAATTAAGTTTTAAGGTTAGAATAAAAATCTCACTTAAGGATTTTTTGAAGTACAAATTTGGGATTAAAATAAACTTAGAAATTCTTTAAGCATGCACAGGTTGCTATTAATGTCTACCTCACTTTTTCTTAAGTCAATCCCGTTATCGGATTATTTTAAGTACGATAGAAAAAATTGATACCGCTTTGGCTTGATTTAAGTACGAATGAATTGATTTTTATTATCAATTATTGAGAATTACACGATTTACAAAGACATATGATAATATTTGCTATAATCATACTTGTAAGCTAAGCTTGCTAAAAACATTTAAAAAATTAAAAGTATCGTCACTCTATTTTGATTCATTGAACTGAATCTAACCCTAACTCTTTTTAGGGCCTAATTGTGTAAAACGCAACGCAACGACGAAAATTTTAATGAAAACAAAATCAAATTCAAAAATATTGAATTGAATTTTTCAATTTCAAACACTTCATATTTTGTGGCGTATGAATTTTAAATATCATTAATTGAAGCAAAGCCGCGAATAACGTTGTAAAAGCCACTTTTTGCAAAAACTGTTTTTTAGCAGATTTCCGTTACCATATTCTCTTACACTGTTTAAACATCAAATCATCCAAAACGATGCCCCTTAACTCCGTCAAAATGCGATACAGAGAGTCAACTAATGGAAGAACGTTGATACAAGCGAGCTGGTTTTCCAACGTGTAAAAACGTTTTAAAAGCCGCTTGAGCAGGGACCGTAACAGTTATTCCTTTTTTTATAAAAGTCTGATGATAAAAGTTATTTTTTGATTTTTATTATTTTGAACAAAAATAACAGTTATTTTTTGATTTTTATTTTTTTGAACAAAAATAACAGTTATTGTTTGATTTTTATTTTTTCGATCAAAAATAACAGTTATTTTATGATTTTTATTTTTTTGAACAATTACAACAGTTATTTTTTAGATCAAAACTAACAGTTATTTTCTGATTTTTATTTTTTCGAGCAAAAACAAAAATTATTCTTTAAAGAAATATACGTGTTATAATTATTTAGTTGACTTTAAATATTTTTTTTTATGGGCATAAGATATCCCAATGATGATCAGACATTTAAATAACAACTCAATAATTATAACACGTACATTTCTTTAAAGAATAATTTTAATTTTTACTCGAAAAAATAAAAATCAAAAAATAATTGTTATTTTTGTTCAAAAAAATAAAAATCATAAAATAACTGTTATTTTTGATCGAAAAAATTAAAATCAAAAAATAACTGTTATTTTTGTTCAAAAAAATAAAAATCAAACAATAACTGTTATTTTTGTTCAAAAAAATAAAAATCAAAAAATAACTGTTATTTTTGTTCAAAATAATAAAAATTAAAACTTTAAAAATCATAATATTTTATCAAAGAAAAGTTCATAAGGATCAATATGTTATACTTGAATCAGTTTTCCAGCATTTACTTCTATATGCTTTTTTTGTTTTAAAATTTCAAAATAACTGTTATTTTCGGTCCCTGCGCTTGAGTAGTGAAAACACGTTTTTAATGACATCGCGATTGTGGATATGAAACGTTTTTCCAATAAAAAAATTATAATCTATAACTTTTGCATGTAATTTAATTAAAATTTCTTGATATTTCGCATAAAAGTTTTTATTATCATTATTTATGATAATCTAAAAAACAAATTTGAAATAAATCATCCTGCCGGTTAAAAACGTACTTTCCTGAAACATGATAATTTTTTAACTTGCAACTTTATTTGCGACTATGCTTCAAATGAAAAAAATTCACAAGTTTGTATTTTTATTTACAATTCTTAGTAATCATTCTAATCCTTTAGCTCAATGGTGCAAATCAACAAATTGTTTGCTGGTTTCTACGAATTTGATAATTTAAATTAATTTTAGATTTTTTCATGGAGTCTAACTGGATATACATATACCTATAGTCTTAGTTTAAGGACTATAACCATAATATGTATTAAAACAAAACTGTTAAAACAATTAAATGTTCAATGCTAAACTATGACCTTTTAGATAGAATTGTTACATACAAACAAGTTTCAGGGTCAATATTGCCAATCTAATTAGTTTCTCAAAATGTTCTGCTAATTTTCACTAATACTGAATTTACTAATTTCCGCTTAAATCAAAAGATAACTTTTTTATTCATAATCCAGTACACAAACACCAAAACATAGATCACATGCTAATAAAATACCATTTCATCAATGTCAACTTAGCAGGTAGACAAAGGGACTGATTTTCGTTCATATAGAAGGACGGACGCATGAATGGATAAACGGACAGACAGTCAAACGACAAAGCAAGCAACCAGCCTGTCTAAACAACAACATCAACTACATTGTTTATACAGGAAAAAGAAATGTTGATGTGTATTGAACAAGGGTACAATTTGAAAATTTACGCACAATTCAACTACGATTTGAAGATCCCAGGATAAACAACAAGCACTAAGGAGAACAAGAAATGAAGGACATTTAGACATAAACCGACAAAGAGGACGACAGCACTGGCAGGCAGATAAGTAAAACTCAACATAGGAACAGACAAGTGACATAACATTTGACAACTGTTGATGAATGTTTTCATTTTATGTGGGTTTGTTTTTTAAATTTAATATACAGGAATAAACAACAACCAGCGAGAAGGCTTTTTTGGAAGTGCAGAATCAATGATATCCAAATAAAATGACATACAATTATAAAACAGAAAGGAAATATTTAACCATTAGAGATTTAAAAAAAAAATCAAATTAAAATTTTTATGGGGGACCTAGATAAAATAGCGAACCTAAATTATTATTTTTTGCTTCCTATGATTTCTTCTATGAAATAAGTATTTGTGCTAAATTTTGTTGCTTTAGCCTATCCCATATTTCCGTTTTACACCATTTATTAATTTTTATATATCTATTCGTATAAAATCGTCAGCCTTATCCAGATATATTATTGCATGGGATCGAGGTAAAATAATACATCAATTTGGCCCATTTTCAATTTCATATGAAAAACAAATTTCTACTTTCAAGTTTTTTTTGCGGCCTTTATCGTGCCTTCAATAGATTGATGGAATGTTTCTGGAATATATTGAAGGAATAAGACTATTAAAGTATGAATGCTTTATAAATTGTAATTCTACTTAGAATAAACATTCGAATTAATATAAAAAAAATTTAGAACAGAAATTGAACTCAACATGAGAACTAAAATTCCCAGATTCTATTTTTTATTTTAATTCGTTTTTATTCTTACCACTCGGCACCTTAATATGTATAATACACATATATGATGAACGTGGAGTTAAAGTTATTCACTTGTGCTTTTCTTCCTTTTTTTTTACATTAAGACAAATCTATTCTGAAAATGTTTTCTTCGAGTTTCTTCGAATTTATTCATTTATTATTATCTTCTAGAACTGTGGCCTACAACGACTTAATATACATAATTATTATATGTTAATCTAACGAATATAGATGAAATTTTTAAGAAAAAATTTTAAGAATAAAAAAAAAATAATTAATTTACTTAGTTTTACTTTATGAATATAAAATTTAAATAATTAAAAAACTACTTCTTACATTCTAATTAATTTCTTACTTCCATTAAATAAATCAAGGATTCTTCATTTGGAAAAAAAGTTTAAAATTATTTTTACTTTGTGCATGCAAAAGTTTATAACTATTTGATATTTTTG
Source organism: Pollenia amentaria (assembly GCA_943735925.1). Classification (NCBI taxonomy): domain Eukaryota; kingdom Metazoa; phylum Arthropoda; class Insecta; order Diptera; family Polleniidae; genus Pollenia; species Pollenia amentaria. The sequence goes on from OX031007.1 coordinate 1,463,337, forward strand.
TAAATTACCTGATGCTTGCAAATGTAAAAAAGAAATAGAAACAAAAAAGTTGTGTAGTAAACTCAATTCATACATGTGCGTTGTTTATGTTTTAATCCTTATGAGGATTATACGTGTTGTTTATGTTATTTTAAAAAGGATTAACCTTTGATGACAGAGATTTTGAATTTGTCTAAAAGTTGGTTTTGTGTATTTTTGAGTTTTTGTTATTTATGTGGAATGTTTTATGTTGTACTAGTTTATAGTTTGTAAATAAAAAAAAATAATAAAATATAAATAAGGGCTAAACTGTTACACAAAATAAAAATTTTTTTTTAATATTATTTTTAAAGAATATTAAATTGTAGAAATGTGCTAATAAATATGAGGAAGGAAAAGTGTTTAAGCAATATTTTTAACTTTTAATAGCGAGTTTTTGTAATGCGTTTGTTAAAGTGAAACATAATGAAAATTGTTACCAACAAAAGTCACTGAAGTTCTTGAAGTCGGGCTTAAAAATTATTTCATATTACTTACGTCTTTTTGCTTACTACGAGAAAAGCTTGTACGTAAATAGTATCACTCATTTGCATTGACTTAAATTTATATCATTTATATAAAATTTCCTTATTAGTAAGAATATCTTAAGCGTTGAGTCCACACTTACCTCGGTAGCTACGAGTATTTACTCATTAAACTAGAAAAATTTTCGATACTATAAAATTTCGAAATTATAAAATTACGCTGTTAACGAGTTAACATTTACGAAGGAAAAAATTCTTGGTAGTTTTCGGGAGTTGATAAAATTATAATATTCATAAATATTGATTTTTTTGTGAAATTTAATAAACATTCACGAGTTTTGTTGAAAGTCTTTATTTTGTTAGCGACGAAAAATGACAATAACACTTTCTAATGAAACTGCCAAAAATCACATTAAGAAATATTTTTTTTATATTTATAAAAAAAACTTTTACCACACATGCAAAAAGTTAAAAAAATCATTTTTAATTTATACTATTTATAAAAAAAAAATCCTTTTATTTACGATTTTTTTTTTATGTATTTCAAATTGAAAAATTGTTTTATTTTTATTTTATTTCTTTTTTATTCCAGTTGAACCAAATTAGCATTTTTAACACGTTGTTATTCAATCTTTATGCTCCACAAGTAGATTGTTTTAAAAAAACTCTGATTCTCTAGATTTATGGAATTTTTTTACACCAGACCCATATTTCTTCTAACCTTGTGAGACTGCAACCACACAAACACACACTACTTTAGTAAATTTCTATAAAATATTTACATACAACAGAGTGACACGCAATCCTCCATTAAAAATCTTTCCAGAGAAAAGTACACTCTGCAAACTCACACACTTGCACAGTAGTTGAATACACACACACTGACGCAACTAGTTAAACCCAACAAACCCGAAGTCAAACCTTTGATATGAAAAGAAGTTATCATTTGATATCAAGCACAGTTCTCAAACCATTTTTAATTGTTTGATTTTAACATTAGAACTCAAATTGATAATGTTTTATCAATTTGATATTTTACCAATTCGAGTTGAAAAAAACCAGCCAATTGTAGGGGATTGTAAGAAAAGATAAATTCACTGTTCATTGTTGGGTCTTTGTTGAAGCTTTGATATTGTTACAAGACCTGAGTGCTTAAAATTCTTATTCACTTTATAGTCTTATTTGTATAAAATTTTTAGCTTTTCTAAAGTCTTTGGAAAAAGCATCCAGGAAAATGCGCATAGAAACCAGCTTTCCCCCAACAATAAATTTCAGAGTTTTTATCAAAAATAATTTTTGAAAATTTTGCACGTCATAAATAAATCTTATTAATGATATGAAATTGTTATCAAATGCTATTCTCAAATCCAAACAAAACTTGGCAGCACTAAAGCGAAAAATATATGTAAACATTAAACAAATGGCGATTAAAGTTAAATGGGTTCCAGAATTAGGCTTTAGATAACCTTAATTTCATGTGAAAAATATGTATTATTTGTGACTAAAAACTTAATTACATTAAGTTAGAATGTAAATGTAAATAAAACGGGAAAGTTAATAAATTATAAGTTTTTTATACGATCGCATTGTTACACAGAGCCATGACAATCCTCAAAATAAAAAGGAGCCGAGTATTTCGTCTTACCAAGAATTTGAGGGCTAAAAGAATGATATTTTTTATATTTCTACAGAAGCTACAGTTCCAAATGTTTTCAATGGATTTCAATTTAAAAAAAAATTATTTGTCATTAATATTCCACATTTTTCAATGTGAAAATAATTTCTCCTTTTTATTGAGAATGCTATGATTTTCAAATTATCATCAAACGTTTATCGTTTAAGAAAAGGTTTGTTTTCAACTCATTTTTAATTTGAAACAAGCCTGCGTGTTCGTTGGGAAGTCGACGGTCATAACATCAACTACAAATTTACAGATATTAATACATTATTGTAAAATTGTTTGTATACTAGACATGTGTGCATGTGTATCCGCAGCTGTATTAGGATAAAAAAAAGCTAATTTGTGTGTATGTTTGTTGCTTTATGTCAATGGCCGTTCGTTCAGTCCACTCTGTGCTATTGGAGTACAACAAAAGTGTATTATAGAATCGTGTTGTTGAGTTTCGTTATTGTTGTTGTTCAATTCCCTTTTTTACTCTACCGGATATCCTTTTGCAGTTTAAAAAATATAAATGAAAAAAAAAAAACAACAAACACACACTTTGTAGTCTGGCAATATGATGGCTAATGTTAAATTCCTAAAAAAGCGGTAAAGAGAGAAATGGGGAATGGGGAAAAAATTGGCTGCCAGCATGTTAACGCGTACGTTTTCCGGCGTAATCACGATTAAAGTGTCAACAGAATACTAATTAGATTGTCGTTTGTTACCGAGTCCTATACACAGCAGGCTAAAGAGTGTAAAAAATGGTTGCCTAGAAAGAGTAAGAGAGCTGAGAGGACTACACAGTTGGAGCTATGGATTAAGAGTCAACATTTCATACTTTTATTTGTTAGTGTTAAAATGGTTTGTTTATTCTAGTGATTTTAACAAAAAGTCATTCTTGTTGAATGTTGTCTCGGTTGTAATAGAGCGTACATATTGTTACCCTTTTACACACAAATATATTAATGTGTGTATATAAGTTCTTGGACGAAGTTAAAAATATGCTGTCAAGGTTGACTTTTTGATTTAAAGTTTTGTATCGTGGGCTTAAATTCATTCTATCTTTATAAACTATATTTTTTTAGGATAACGAATAATTGGAATTATATGGAAAGGAATTGTAAATCCATAATCATCTCTATCGAAATTTTATGATAGCACAATTTGATTTAAATAGAAAAGCCCATATATATATTTATGGTTCCTAACAAGCAAGACTAGAAAATGTAAGTTGAACTTACTGGACTTTTTTTTTAAATATGCACCACAACTTTCCAGCTAGAGGCACAGCCATTATATGCATAAGCTACCTAAAACAACCGGCAGAACTTAACGAAAAGCCTGTCAAACGCGCTTAAAAAACAAAACAAAAACGTACGAAATGATTGATCAGTTGAAATGACAGTTTCATAAAAGTTTCCTTAAGTCCAATATGGTTCGAAACTTATGATTTACATGTATTCGAACAGTTGCTTAAGCCAGTCCATGCACATTATGGTTGGGCCTTTGGACTATAGCTAAGCAAACGACAGAAAATTGCCTTAAACATTTTAATAAATCCTTAATTCTTTATTCTTTTTTGCATAATCACTTTATTAGAAAAGGTTTTTATACCCTCCACCACAAGTATTGAATGAGTGTGTTATTGCGTGTGAAGCGTTTTTAATATTCATCTAAGATCCCAAAAAGTATTAATATATTCTGGGTCATTTAGTAATTCCATGTCGATTTATTCATGTCCGTCTGTTGAAAATGCGCTTACTTTCGAACAACTGTAAAGAAAGGAACAATATTGGTGTCAAATTTCTTATAGTTATCCTAAGCAACTTAGGATTGAAATCCAGCAAAATTGGTTCAGCAGGATAAGAGTTATGAATCCAAACCACCCTTAAAAATGTATCATTTTGTCACTAATATGAGGTTGAGGATGAGATTTTGCACAAATTTGTTTTTTATGACTAGAAATGACACTACTAAATAATTAAGCCACATGAATTTACAACCGACCCATACGAAGCCCACTCTCGGAAAACACTTAAGTACGCTTTAAACCGTAAGATTAATGCTATTATAATAATTTATTTTTTATATTTAAAAAAAGATTATGAGATTTGTGAAAACCGGTCCATAATTTACCATACAAAGCGGCCTTCCAAAAAGCACTTTACGACTCATAAAATGCTTAAAAAAATTTATTGTTGTATTGAAATTTGGTCTGATTTAGTTCTTTTTTTTTAATTATTCACCTCTATTTTACTCTACCACTTATTTGTTGTCACATCAAGTCGACGACTACATCACTTCGAAGATAATATGGTATTGTATAAGAAAGTTGTGTCGACTTCGACTAGTTATCGAAAATCTGACAAAAAAAAATAATCCCATCTCCAATTATTTTTCTATTATTTTTGTTCTTCATCATTAAAGCTAATTTTTTAACCCTATTTATGCTTTTTACCGACATTTTGTTTTATTAACCGATTAAGCGATTTCATATTAATTTTAGAGTTTATTTTCTATTTTGAATGTTCGTGATAAGAGCTATTTTTTCTGATTCTTTATAGATTTAACGATCATTAATAAATATATTGGACTTTGCTATCATGCCGCTGGTAGCAAATTTTTGCGAATATCTGACAATTTTGCAATTTTTATCGAATATTTGTTTAGTTTAAGGGACTTTAAATTAATTTTATTGATTATTTGATATATTAAAAATGTTCGCGAATTTTTGCAAACTTTCCCAAATGCTTACAATTTTGCGTAGTTTGGTTGTTCTTTGTGGCAATCGGCTTTTTTTCGAATATTCGCGTTTAATTTACTAATGAAATCTGTGCCCATAACTTCTTTGAAGTTTGCATTTATTATTTTAATGTATTTAATAAATAAGTTTTCATTCAACTTAAAAATTCTTTAACTTTCATTTGTGTGGTCGGGAAATTTCCTGTCGACTAAAACATAGACAATTCTACTCGACGTCGACTTAAAAGCGCCTTAGAATAAACCAAGTGACTGTCCATAGTAATCGATTATTGTCAATAACGACTCAGAAAATACAATCACTAATAGGGGTGATTATAAATCACTGTATCGAATTTTGTGATGAACGATCCTTAATTTGCAAAAGGTCCAATATAAAATCCCCTCCTGAATATCTTTTTAATACGCCTAATTATATTTCAGAAATAAATCGTAATATTTTAAGTAAATCAGGTCGAATTCTGCCTTATATGACTTTTTGGAATAGGCTTTAATACGCCTAAAACCGCAAAGAATTATAATACTGTCAGGTTAGTTTTAATGAAGATAGATCCCGTATAGCACCCACTCCTGAAATATTTGAACTCTCGGCAAAGGGTATCAAAGATTCGTCCAACCAATATATTACTGGGATGGAAATATTAAAAAACATTTACGAAAAAGCGGATTTTATTCTAAACCAAATACTTAAACTGCAATTAAACTACACTCTGTTTGATTGTTTATATAGAAAATTTATGTTTTGTCATTTGAAAATATGCAGATAGGACTTATTGAATATAAGCCCCTGTATTTTTGTGTGTGTGTGTGTGTTTTTTTTAATACATATAATATTTAATTACCCAGCCAGCAAAATAGTCCGACGTCTTCCAGATATCTGAGAGAAACGTCGACAAAAAAGTTGGAATCGTATACGAATTTTGTCAGATTTTGACCCAAAAATTTTGTTTTTTATACCGGCTTTTCTGTTAGAAATCTAGTGAAAAAGACATGGGAAATTTTGGTGAGTTAGCAGACATTTTTATTGTTTTCGGACAGATTGCTGAAAGAATATGGAATAAAATTCAAATCTAAAAATCACACAGATTTCTGTAAGATGTCTTTTAGGAAATAAAAGTTTATAATTAAACATTTTACATACATACGTACAATGTTTTTAATATTTTTTTAAATAATAAAATATATACAAAAATAGGGGAATGTAAGGAAAGATAAATTTACAGTTTATTGTTGTGGCTTTGATATTGTTTCAGGTAAGACCTGAGTGCTTAAAATTCTTATTCAATTTATAGTCTTATTTGTTTAAAATTTTTAGTTTTTCTAAGGTCTTTGGTAAAGTTTCCTGAAGAGCTGACGTAAGGTCCCCCAACAATAAATGAATTAATAATCAATTTTGTATTTCCAAAAAAAAACTTTTGATTAAAAATATTTTGAACTTAATGAGAATTGTAATTATTTTAAAAGTGAAACACACATAACAACTTAGACACATCTATATGAATTCAATCAGAAATCTATTAGACATATCGAAATCGATCAAAAAGCGGACAGACAGTATGTATATTCAATGTCTGACAGAAATCTGAGCGGAGTCTCTAAGAATGAAGTCAGACATTTGCAAGAAAAGGCTGTATTAGACAATGTCGGAGTATTTTGCTGGCTGGGTATATACATAAATAAATGTGCTTGTATTAAATTTTTTATGTATTTAATGTATTTTATTAACCCTTATGTATGTGGACAGGTACCTGTGTACCTATTGCGTTTTCAAATCGAAATTTTTTATATAAGATTTTAGTCTACAATTCTACAATTTCATGAGAACTCCTAACTTTTTGTTATTATTACATTTTCATAGGTGTTTATATACAATATCAGTTGGGGGGGGGGGGCGTGGCATATAAATTTGCTTTTTGCACCCTTAATAGGGTGAATAGGTACCTGGGTACCTGTATACGTTTTATATGGAGGAACATGAAAAAAATTAATTAGTTGCTTTATTAACGTGTGATAATCAAGCAGAAAAAGTTGCGAAATTCAGCAAAAGTTGCTAAATTCAGCAAAAAACTTGCTGATTTTAGCAATTTTTTTTGCTAATGTTAGCATATTTTTCTGCAAAGATCCTCCCAGCAAAAAAGTTGCTGATATTACAATTTTTTTTTTTTGGGTGTAGGATTTTAAAAAATATATGAAAAGGGGAAAACCAGAGTATAATTCTAATATTATATCATTAACCATCGATTTTTTGCACAATACAAGACAAAAAATAAGATTTCTCATACAATTTGCATGAAGGTACCCAGGTACCTATCCACCCTATAGAAGGTGTTTTTTTTCCACACACATAAGGGTTAATATTTAAAGGCAAACTAGTAAGTTTAATTTCAAAATTCAATCACATAATAAATGTTTTGCTTTAGAAATAGGTAAATTTAATAAATTTTTGTTAAATGAGTTTCATAAGATATTAAAATAAAAAAATATTTAAGGCATTTATTAAAAAAAAATTCAAAGATTGTTACATCCACGTGGTCATAGTTTTACAAATTTTTAAACTTTGCAACCCTGTAGTGGAACTAAAGAATATTTTTTATTAAATATTAAATTATATTTATAATTAAAGTACTTATTAAAATATCAAAAACTTCAATTAAAACCAACAGTTCAATGAAAAATCATAATTGTTATAAAAATAACTGTTGCACAAGCTCTATATGTTTACATTTGTCCTTTAAGTTGCACAAAGAAATGTCAACTAGAAAAGGGCAAAAAGATAAAAACATAAAAAACAAATGTACTTAAGTTTCTTGACAAGAAGTACGAAAAAAAGAAGAAGTAAGGAAAAAAACATGTAAATAAAAATTGAAAATTGATAATAAATTTCAGCGAATATGGATCTACCAATACCATTGGTAAAAGATTGATGTTTCACTATAGACTGGCAGGTGGCTCAGTGGCGCAAACGGTAGCAAAGAATTCTAATGATGGGAATGTTTTTTTCTCGAAATATGTAAATTCGACCTGAGTTCAATTCCGTGTTCAGTCAAGAATTATCAAACAAAAAAAAAAAAAAATTTATTTATTTCATGTTGTAATTTCCCTTCTTCAATAAAAAATAATTTAATGAAAATTAAATTTTATGAACTTAAGCCCTATTAAAATATCAAAAACTAAAATTAAAGTGCTTTAATTTTAATTAACAGATTAATCTGCTTAACGGCCAATTTCACCAAGTTCAGGTATTATTTACAGTTACTATCACTTTCAGTTTACAATATGCTAATTGACGTTGATAGTAATAGGATATTATAACTGAACTTGATAACATTTTCCGTAAAACATAATAGTTTTTTAATCTTCCTTAAGTTTTGGAGTTTCTTAGGAAAAATATCGAACTTGAAATTTTTTTTTTTGTTTAAAGACAAAGAACATTTTTTTAAACTAAAGAAACTATTGATTTCCTTAACTGACACCAAAGCAAGGCAGACAGACAGACTTGTGGACATAAAATACAACATTAAACCAAAGTAGATTTTTTATAAAACAATATACAATTTTATTTGACAATAAGCAGAAAAGATATACATGTACACACGAACATGTTATGTTAAGCTAGTAAAGCTTAAGTTTTAGCCAACATGTTAGTAAAACATATTTTGCTGTGTATGTTTTTTTTATTATATACATATTTACTAACACATACTATAATGCCCAAAAACAAAAAAACAAAAACTGCAATAATAAAAAAATACATATGTATGTAAGTATGTGTAAATTAAGCAAAAACTTCATATAAACATACATAAAAATTGTAACGAGGAGGCATTAAGAAGTGCATTCAAAAAAATTATTTAATATTGAAATAAAATCATTTTAGCCCCTGAAATTAATTGCATTTGACAAAGGATTTTCGCTGGTTATCGAATGTAAACATTGTATTGAAGGGTTGACAGCACTGTCGAAAATTTCGTTGCGCGTCGAATTTTTTTTAACGCAAACCAAAAAAAAAAAAAAGAAGCAAGAGTTTACTTTTTGAACAAAAAACTGTCCCTTTAAAGCCACAGCATAAAAACATTTTGCGTTCCTGCTGTAAGTTTTTTAAACACTTTTCCTAAGTCTACGTACATATTTAAAGCTTCAATATTTAACAAGGGTTGGCTTAAGAAAAAAGATTTTGGAATATCGAGGGAAAAGGAATATTGGAAAAAATACATCATAAATTGATATTTGACTCATAGAAGCACATTCGAAAGATGTTTAATATAATAAAAACAATTTACGAAAAGAAATACATAGTTTCCAAGTTTTATTAATATTAATTTTATGCAAACCTAAGTAGTAAGGAGCTATTGGAAAATCTTGTTCTTTGAAAAAAAAAATCATCGAACTATACAAATGTAATTCCTTCGTGATTTTTATTTTTATTTAAAGTGCTGAAATATACTGCTGTGAAAAAACCAAATCAGTAAAATTTATTACAGTGCTTTTATATCGAATGTTGGCCAACTGAAAATTAATTCGATCAGCTATTTTGACTGCAATCAAAAATTGATTATTGACTAAAAATTTACAGCCTACCTAAAATTTCGTTCGTTTAACAAAAATAATATTTTAAATTTTATTGTTGTTTTAAATTTAAGTTTGGCGAATGAAGTTTTCCTTCGAAATCGTTGGACAGTTAAGCTATTTGTTTTTTTTTTATGTAAATATTATTCTCGATTATAAATACTGCTATCTTTCTAAGTTAATTGCAAATCTGACTACCTGTAACAAAAATTACATTTAATATACTAGAACCTATAAAAACATATTAAAACTGTATTGTCTACTACTTAAGGTCATATAAATGGTCTTGTGTATTTTTTTTGTTTTCTCTACTCAAAATAAAGACTCTAAATAAGTATGATACTCAGAGATAAGTTATCGAATGTTTTGATACGTTTTCTCTCTCTCTCTCTTTGTTTAAATGTTGTTTTGCCTTAGTACGTTAGTTGTATTTCTTAGTTAACAAATGTTTGGAATCACTTTTACACACATTTACCACAGAAAAATAAAAGGATTTCATTTAATCTTCCGTTCCTTTTGCTTAAGCTTCTTAAATTTTTTTCAATTCGTTATAATTTTTTTCAGATAATATAACAAACATACACACATGCACATGTAGGTATAATAAAATAGTTTATAAATGTTTGTTTGTATGTTGAATCTACTTGTAGTTTTTATTGAAAATGTGTTTCTTTGTATAATTGTTTAGTATCCTAAATACTTTTTATATTGTCTTGCGTTTTATATGTGTGCCTATGGGAGTATGTGTGTGTGTGTGCGTTGTTGTCGTCTTCGTTTTTCCTTAGAACAAAACTACGTTACAACAAAATATAAATTAACTCATTGAGTTCTTATCTTGATGCCATGTTCTAATTTTCTTGTGTATGTATTACGAATAATTGTGTATGAGTGTGCAAAGTTTTTGCTTGGATTTCTTATCAATATGTTTAAATCTTTGTTCCAACATTATACCGGTTTTTCGCTTTAATATCGGCCAACTTTTGTTGTTTTTTTGTAATATGTTAAGAATATGTTTTGCAAATTTTTTAAATTCGATATAAGTTTTTGCCGTGAAAGCAAAAGTTTAATTAAACATTAATAGTTTGATATTCTTAGTAGATAGGGGATTGTCCAGAAAAATTTATTTTTTTCTATCGAACCAAAAACAGAAAGAATAAAGAATATTTCACGATCGGTTTAGAATTTCACAAGGGACTAGAATAAGTTGCCCTTAGAATATTTCACTATTTGAAATAATGAAAAAGTAATCTTTACTTAAGTATAAATTAAATTTATGTCTGGTATGGCTCCGTGATATAACTCCCACGTGCAATAAGTCTCAAGGAAAAAATTAAATTAGCCCCAAAATAATTTTATACAAACGTAGAAGTTATTTCATTATGAAAAAGCTCCCAGCCCTCGCGGTTTTATTAATTTTTTTTTTTTTTTTTGAAAGTTATTTAATTTATTACGGGATATTTCAAACTATTTTATTTATGCCTTGAGTTGACCAAAATAACCAAGTTGCCTTATAAATTTAGAAGTCTTTTATTGTGTAAAGTTTAAACGAAAATAAAAACAATGACCACCTAACAATATGAATTTGTATACGGAAAGCAAAGAACCAGTAAATGGCTTAGAACATTGTTAAATACCGGATCGCTAAGTAAAGCTTCTTTGAATACCCGGCACCAGGCCGATCGTAAGGATTTTCTCCTCAATCGTGTAAAAAACACCAACTTCGCTAACAAAAGCTGGTCTTCGGCCGGGTGCAAGGATTTTCTCCTTCGACGCCAGGTCCAATTAAGAAGGTTTGGTAAGCGAAGCCGATGTTTGTTATACCATAGAGGAGAAAACCTTTGCGCCCGGCCAAAGACCGGCAGTGCAGAGAGTCTTCAACTAGAGATTCGGGATTTTCGAGTTCGGGATTTTCGAGTTCGGGATTTTAATAAATTAGACGGAATGTATACGATGTCTTTTCAGACACGTCTAACAAATACGTTTGTTTTGTTTGTTGGTGATGGGGTTAGAGAAGAAAGAGGAGCTGCCAATCAGACACGAAATGAGTTTTCATGTTTGTTAATAAAACTATAAAAAATAAATTTAAGAGTTTTAATTTCTTTTAGTATGTATATAAAGAAAATTAGGCAGTTAGACATGAAAACATACATGTTTGGATAGACATCGTGAAAATGCAAAAGAAACTGATTAAAACAGACATGTCTGCAAAAACATCGTATAAATGCCCCCTGTTCTGACAATTATCAATTAAAAATAGATAACCATTCGCAACAACAAATAAAATACAATTTGGTTTAAAGATTGATGTTTGAATATTGACTGCCAGCCGTCGTCAGATGCGGTGAGGGAAAACGTCAAAGATTTCTGAAGAGATATACCGTGGGTCCAATCCCTGGGTCAGTCAAAAATGAAAATTTATCAATAAATTTTTATATATTTCATGTTCTTAAATTCCTTTCTTCATAAAAATAATAATGAAAATTAACTATAATGAACTTTTGCCTAATATTATGTTGCAAATGTTTGTGTTCCGTAGAAATATAAGCTTCATAAACACATGTACTTACCGGCTAAGAATCAATTTTTTATAGAGTAACTTCGGGTATTGGCGGGTAATGTGGACTCCCCTTTAGTTTCCCAATCATATCATTACGCCTGTGGCTATGCAAATGGTCGCACTCTTATTTTTCTGTCGATCAACAAGTGAAAACAGGTGTTATCGACTTTTTTTGCGCGCATATTCAAACCGTTATTTATTGTTATTTTTTGTGGTTTTTTCAAAATTTACAAATTGTTAACTAAATAATACTTTTAAATGGTAAGTGCAGCAATTTCATAAGTGTTGTTATATAAATAATATTTGTTTAAAAAAATTTGCATATCAGCTAATGTGGAATAATTGAAGGCGACAACTGTGGAACCCAAAGCCATGAAGGCTGAGGAAAATTTTTTTATGGATTTTCATTTCTAAGAAAAAAGTTATGCCAAGAAGAAAGTCTTATATTTGTTATTAATTAAAGTAAAAAAAAAATATATACTAAATTGAATTTGTTTTTATATTTCTATTTTGTTTCTGGTAATATGTAATAGTATTCCATATTATCCAAGAAATCACTGTTTTTAAAGTACATCAGATTTTTTATTTTTAACTTTTTTCAGTATTAAGAATATATACTTTTTGTGATGAATAGATTATAACTAGTCCGATGAAGAGTTTGCTTATACTTATTTGAAGATTGCCAAAACAAAAATAGGGGTTCAACAGTCCCCGAAGTTACTCTACGATCTAACCTCATCCGGTAAGGTGACAGCTGACTGGCCATTCAAACATCTTGCATTTATATAGTTTTTAATTTTTGAAAAAATTATTAAAAACTTATAAGATGAACTTCATTTTACACAACCCTTATGTCTTAGTCCTTTTTGATATTACTCTAGTAACAAGCGATTTTAATGGGTTTTGCATAAGAAGAAATGAATATGCCTTATTTTGTTAGTGGCGGTCTGCATTATGATAGGGCTGACCTTAATTAAACTTTGTTACTTCTTTTTTAAATGTTTTTCACCTAATTCAAATATTATCATCAAAATAAACGATTTAAAGGGATATCATATTATACAAATTTAATTTTCTGCTTATTTTTTCAATACGACAATTTAATATTTAATTATTCTCAATATTCACAACGAAGTGCTCTGTGTTAAGTACTTGTTAATAAAGGATTAGTTAAGTTATTTAAAATAATGACATTTTTACAATAAGATTAAACAAATAATTAAAAATAAAAAAATAATATTGACAAAATAAAAAAGAAAAGTAAAAGCAATTACAATTATTTACTTTGTGAAACATTTTATTGGGGAGAGGGAAAGAAACAAATATAAATAATGTGACACAGAAAAACAATAATCCTCTTTAATAGTATTTTTTATTTATTTGTATCCAACACTATGAAATTTTTCCCACTTTTCTTTGTTTTGTTTTTTGCAGCAAATAAAACAGCAACCAAGAGAAAATGTGCGTAAATCTTAACAACTTGTTTTACAAATACATATTAACATTCTTGGTACACAGTGGACATTTTTTATAGCCGGTTATTGTGTTTTTTATATTATCACTGGTACCCTAAAATATTTTAGAAAGTGTTTCAAAAACTCTACTTCTTTTAATTTTGTTAGTTATGTGGAAAAGGGCATTTAGAATTCGTTCCGATGGTTGAAATTCGTATTTTATTTTTGCATTGTTATTGCTGTAAATCACTTCAAAACTAATTGGTTTCCGATTTCTTTTTAACAAGAAATAAACATTTGCAGCATTGAAACAATTTACCCTACAATTTCTTTAGCATGAAACGAAGAAATAAACAAAAACAAACAAACGAACAAACAGATAAAATCGAATCGAACTGGTGTACAGCAGTGAACTTAACTGAAATAACAATAATTCGTAGATTTAGCTCTTGAGGATATTGGATAAAGTACTATAACAAATCAAACAGCAGCAAATAATCTCTGGAATGTCCTGCTGTGACCATTTGCTTCATATATTTTCTCTGCTTCTTTGGATAATTTTTTTCTTCTATGCCAATACACAACAAATTTGTTACAGATTTTTTTTTTTTTTTTTTGTATATCCTGCTCGAAGTTATAGAAAAGTTTTTTGTTATATTTATTCCCTATTTTTTTTTTTTTGTTGCTTCTGAGATTATAATTTTCCTATGGGTAGTTTAATTAAGCACATAAATTAGAATATTTGAAGAAAGAGACCAGGGTTCAATAAAGTTGTAATTGCTGAAGAGGAGAGCTAGAAAAAAATATTTCTAATCAATTTAACAAATGGTTTTATACAAACTACAACAACAACAACAATGGCAATAACAGTATTGATAGAAACAAAATGTTTAGTTGTTATAAAAAATCATAGGAAAATTACATTTTTAGTAAACAATAGATTTTATTTACAGAAATAAGTAATAAAGGGGATTCATTAAGACCGTTTTTACATTTGCTTTTTTTTCAAAGATTCCGCGTGACTGGTGTCGTACTGTCCCCTTGTTTTTATTCAGTATTATTCAGTGTTTTTTACAAAAACTTTTTTTCGTGCACTTTGATCAAAATATGGTGTGTATCATCGATCTTCCGAGACTACTGTATCCAATACCTTCTACAAATTTGAGTCTCATCTAGCCGGAGCTTAACAAAGAGTATTTTTAAGCGTTAGATTCCTATTGGCTGGTATATTCAGCTATTTACAACTAACACGCTTTGTTACAAATATATATAAGAATTACTGTTCAAAAACTTTTTTTTATTTTACTTCATTTCTAACTTTTGCAAATACATGAATTACATTTAAATATATATTCCACTCGTGTTTTATTCTATCAAGTATGGATGACGGTCAATGTGGAGGGCTTACACATCATGATAACGGATTTTTCGTTGCCTGAAAATAGAGACCATGATGCCCGCAAAATGTGATTTCCGAAAAACAGTGCTACAGCATACTCAGCGCGACCAGCAATTACTTTATCAAGTTACTATTTTGGTGATCAGGTAATTTAGCGTTTCGGGCCGGTCAACTGGACGCCTAGATCGTGTGATATCACACCTCTGGATTTTTTTTTGGGTTATGTGTTGTCAATATTCCAGCTGCTATTCGACACTTAAAATCTAACATTAATCGCGTAATTTGCGAGATAACGGTAGCAATGCTGGAAAGAGTAGTTGAAAATTGCTCCTTCATTGGACCATCTACAGAATTTTTGCGACCAAATTCAAGCTAATTTATTTTTCAAAAGTAAATGTCAATGATTGTTCTTTCTATCAATTATAATTCTAGGGCTGCACGTTTCAACTTTTAATGCTCAACTTGTGAGTTTTTAGTAGAGAGAAGGAAGAAGACAGGCGTTTGGTACGGAGATGATCGAACGCGCTCAGGACGCTTTGTATTTTGATTCGTAGGTATATGAACAACAATGGCTTTTTCTTTTCTCTTTTTTTGTTGTCTTAAACCGAAAAAAATTTAAACCGATTTTTGCGTATTGTGAACTTTAAAAGGAAATTGAATAGAAGTTGCGCAGAAAAAGTTGAAGCGTTCAAGCCTGGACTAAAAGTTCTGCAATCTAGTTTTATTTGAAATATTTTATTTAAATTAAATAAAAAAAGGTCTAACTGGATCACCCTTTAGAATTGAAATGGAATTTAAAAATAATGTAACTGTTTCAAATTGTAAGTAAACCCTTGTTAAAGGGGGTTTTATTTATTTATATTTTTTCATTTCTTCGTGTTATTTATATTTAATTAGCACATAATTGGAATTTTTGAATTTGTTACAGATCTTTTGAAATTAGTACAAAATTTATTTGTTCATTTTAGGAAATGCTACATTTTTCGCATGCCTATTCATTGTCAAATTTTCAAATTAACATCGTTTCATTCTTAAAATCAATAAGAATTCCAGTAACACATTTTTAAGTATTTGTTTATTTTTTTTTTTGGAAGAAAATGTGAAAATTTTTCATTAGTGTCAAGATGAATACATTTTTGACATAATCTTTTCCAGGGCTTTGTATTGGAAAATAGTAAATGAAGGTTTCATAATTAGGAACGAAATTTCTTTATAAAATAGAACTTTGCGTAAAAAATGCCGTTTAAATAAAAGTTTTTGTTAACCTGACATGAGCTTGACTGATTTTTTTTACTTTTTTTAATGCTCTTCACCACAAATAGTGAAATTTTTGAAATATTTAGTAGACCATATATTAGGGTATTCATTCCGGTTAATAAGTATCCAATTAACTGATCGAATAATATAAAATTTCTTATTTTCGATTAACGATTAAACCGGTAAATTTCAGTCGATTAACCGTTGCTACAAAATTTGTAACTTTTTGTAGTATTATAACAAATTTTGTGGGTTTATAATTATTTGATCAGTCTCATTTTTACAAAAGGTATGTGTTTAGAAAATATTTCTTTGTACAAACAAGAAAGTAGTTCAGCGATTTTCATTTTAAATATTTGTTTGCTGTCAAAAGCTTTTTGATTCACGTACTTTTTATATGTATGCGTTTAGTTAGTTGTTTCTTCTCATATCTTCTCAAATCAATCTTTTAACAGAATTAACAAAACAATTAGAAGTGAAAAATATTTTAAAAAATTAGAACAGGACTCTAATGCCGCAATGGAAGATTTTATATGTTAAGAAAAATCCAGGAAGAGGACTAAGAAATCAGTTATTCTCTATTATGGGTTGCTTTTGATTTCTCCAACATCCGCGATAAATGAAAGATTTTTTCAAAGTCAAGTTTTATCAAAACTAAAAAAATGAATCTCTTAAATCCTAAACATTTAAACCAAATTATTTGTCTAAAAGATTATTTTATAAGATCTTCTTAAACTATTGAAATAACTAATAAAATGATCTCACAGTTTATTTTTTATATTAAAAAAAATATGTACTACATATTTATGAATTATTCTTTTATTTTGCTCGTTTTAGTTCAAGAATTGTTATGTTCCTTATGTTATTGTGTTTTTATTTATAAAGTCCAAATAATAAATAATTTTTGCATTTTTATATATTGCAACTGCTTAATTTATTAAAAAAAACTTTTTTAATTTATTAACCGATCAATAACAAAATTAACCGATTAAACCAAAACCTCGGCTAGTTAATCGAGCGATTAACCGATTAAAGTAAAAGCCCGATTCAATGAATACCCTAGTATAAATATTCCAGATTATTGAGTAATGCTAAGTGGATTAAGCAATGCCCGTCTATGCGTCTGTTGAAATCACGAGCACTTTGATACGGTTTAACAGAATAGAACAATTTTGGTGTCAAACTGTTTGTAGTTGTCCGAAACACTTGGCAAAACCCAGTAAAATCGGTTCAGTGGAAAAGAGTTATGGATCCAAATGAGGAACTACAATCCTCAAAAAAAAATGTATTCCTGTTACTAGAACAAACTAATTAATTCGTGTCGGCCTATACCGATTGTCAATTATTTTGCACATATTTGTTTTAATGAGGGTATATTATAGAACTAAATTCCGTTACCATCGGTCCATTTTTTCATTTCTTCCATAAACTCTCAAGAAACACTTAAATAAAACGATGAAAAATTATAATCTTGTGGTGAAATTTGGTTAAATTTTTTTTTTTTTTTTTTTTTTGGTTACTGACAATATTTTCATTTGCTTATACAAAATAACATACGAAATTACATTTCTTAATCATTTTAGTGTACGAAACGAAGTAGGAAATAAGTATCATGACAAATGAGTAAAAAATAAGAAAATACTTTCCAAATAATAATTTCTTTTTTTGATTTAACATATCGCTTTAAATTTTCCACAAGGCTTTCTCTTGTTTTAGTTTCAACCATATCATGAAAGAGGGATCAAATTACAATTTTTTGGGTTAAAATTACAAACGCTGACAAATTTGTTTAAAGCAGCTTTTAATATTATTTGGTCCACACATTCATACCTCTTAACAGATTTTATAAAACACAAATTTTGATAGGGTGCCTTATTGGCCAAGTTATGTTGTATTTGTGGTTTAACGTAAATTGTTGCACTGAAAAGAGAAAGTGTTTGAAAACCTTCGGTGTATTTTCTTGTTAACTTTGGGCGATACCGAAAAAATTTTTTTTTGTATAAATTTAGTTTTGTGTCATTGAAGGGGTCATACAACGAAGACTAAGAACACTTTTAAACGCCTAAAACGCTAACAAATTAAATTAATATATTGAAATTAGGTGCATTATAGTTCGAGTTAATAGTAAAAATTCCAATATTAAATTTGATATGACTAGAAATAAAGTCATGAAACTATTTTATAGGCGGCCTTTAATTAAAAATATCTCCAATATAAAGCGTACTCTCAGAATAACTTAAATCTTAGCAAACTATAAAACTGTGATGTCAGGCTCTCATATAAGGGTCATTTTTCATATATTCTTCCTCTCAGTGGAGGATATCAAAGATGGAATATAGCACTTTTTCTTGTTTTTTCGCAATGGTCACACTTACTTAAGAAAATGGCCGACTTTCATTAGTTTTGTTTTAAATGGTTGTGGAATGTTGGTGGGATATATTTCGGTGTACTCCCTTGAACGATTCAAGTAAGTGCTCATTTTTCCCTGTTGGATTTGGTTTTACCAAATAATTTAAACATCATAAATAAAATAGAGAAATTTAGGAGCGTTTTTGTACTACATATTTAATACTCTCAAAATTTTGTTCAAAAAGTTAGTTTAAGTTATAATTCTTAATAATGTTTTATATTTATTATTACTATTATTTTAAATATATAATAAGTTCAATGCATAAAATCTTTTCAAAATATTAAAATGATTAACTTTTTTTTATAATTTATGACCCTTTAAAGACCCTTATTTTTAAATATTATTAACAATTCGTGTTGGGTTTTCGTTAACCTCAACACATTAAATAATTTATTAAAGACTTAAATCATTTTTTTAATTTTTTATTTTTACATACTTTTTTTTCTACTACATACTTTCTTTTTAAAAAGAAAAATGTATATAACATGAAAATGAAATAAAATACAGCCGTAAATAAAAGAGGAGAGCAGCAAAATATTATTAATTTAAAAGCAAAATAAAAAAGTGTATAAAAGAAAGGGAAAGTGTAATGGAAAAACCCCATCAAGCGTTTAGTAAAAACCATTTATCAAATTATTTTTGTTGTATTTTATATACGACTTTAATACACCTGTATGGGGTACAATGAAGTCCATTTTTTAAAATAGAGCATACGAACGAAGAAAAAAAATAAATATATGTATATAAATATGTATATGTATATTTAAAAAAATACGTTAAAAATAATTACATAAAACAACAGGTGGTTCTTTTGCCACAAACACAGATACAAACTCACAATGTGAAATTGCTAAAGCAGCTTCATTGTTTCGAAACGTAGCAGTGGGCTTTAAAAATAATGGCCATAAAGTACCGCGGCACAGCAGATAACAATGCAGTGTGTTGAAACATTATTATTATTATAAAATATAAAACATAAAATAAATCACAAGTTAATAGAGAGAAAGAGCGCCGAAAGGAAAACTCTGTTATGAACAAGTTGGTTAAGAGAGTAAATGTAATTATTCTATATTGTAACTTAGTATTTAAGTCTAAAGTTATTTAATATGTTGTAAATATATTTTTTAATTTAACATTAATAACATTTTGTTTGTCGTGCTTTATTCCCTATTATTATTGTAGATAAATACACTGAAATTTATTGTTGGAGGATAAGATGTTTCTATGCGCATTTCACTGGTTTGTTAGCCCAGATCATCAGGATACATCTTCCGAAAAAATTTTAGAAAAAGCCAAAGATATTAGCAAATAAGACACAGAGTAAATGAGAATTACAAACACTAAAAAATCTAAACTTAAACAAAATACCAGCAAAAAACAGTGAGTTTATCTTTTCTAACATTCGCCACTACCATTCGCTGGAATTCTCCCCACATTAATTTAAGTTGCAATTTAAACATAAATATATTGTGTGTTAAGAAATTTTTTTTAGAAATTTTTACTGCAAAAATCTTAAAAACTTTTCTACCGTTGGGAAAAATTCAGATGAAAACTACAAAAATTATAAGCAAATTAAATAGAACTTTAGTTATTTTTTTTAGTTATTTTATAATTTACTCTCAACGTTCTTAATAAGTTAAAGGTTTTTCTAAACAAATTTAAAAAATATTTTGGAAGATTTTTATCTTAAGCCTTCTTAACTATTGTTTTAATGAATGTGTTTATTCTGTAATTAAATATTTATATAAATTTAAAAAAAATTTCCAGCACAATTTTACTTGTAATTTTGTTTTGCTATAACACAATCGCGATAAAATTTTATAATTAAATTCATTTTGTTCGTAAGAAATAAAAAAAAAATATCGTAAATTTCAATAATTTAACATATAAACAAATACAAAACTCTAAATAAATAAACAAGCATTTGCAAATTTTCTTTTACTGCCAGTCCATCAAATTTTATGAGCAACCATTAATAATACTTTGTCTTAATATGAAGATAAAGAAAAAGTTATTGAAAAAAGATAAAGAAAAAAATTTAAAACCAAACATGTTTATACAACCAACAGAAAGAGCACAATGATTATTCCGTTTTGTAAGGATACTTAGCCAATAGCTTGTGAGGCCCATACACTACTACAGGATGCACGCGCAAGCAAGTGTTGGTGCCAGTGGTTTGGTCGTGTGTGGGTGTTTTGTATGATTGTCTGCTTTGCTGCAGGAATGTCAAACCGAGTTCGATATTTCGCTTATGGTTCCATCTTGTTGTATTTGTGTAATTATTTATGCAATTAGCTCGATTAAGAAAAGTTGTCATCTGTTGAAACACAATTTGTTTCAATAATAAAGGATACCTTATTATTACAACCTTGTAAAAAACGGGTTTTAATACAAAATATTCATTACGACTCTTTTATAAAGATCACGAATTTTCTTTAATTTCTATTTTCATTATAATAAAACAACCCAGCAAAAACTTACGTTGAAAGGTAATGAGTTAAAAAGCTATTATAACTACTCTTCGCTACTTATATGTGATGTCATTGGAGGCAAGTACTTACCACCCACGCTTACAAATAGGGACTTAAATAAGTCATTACTACTTTCGCTTACAAATAGGTACTTCACATTGGTATCAACAAAACTGAATTTGACACACAAATTGTGTTTTTAATTTAATTTACTTTCTAATGCAAAAGCTGACTACCCTGCATTAAGGACATAAATTAAGTATTTAAATACACAGAAAAAAGTTCATATCAATTAAAAAAATGGTTTAAAAAGTATTTACATTTTTGATATGATAATTGAATAAATAATTTTTTTAGTTGAAAGAAAATCAAAAATATAGTTTTGATTTAATTAATATTTAAGTTGTTTAGAAATAAATTTTTAATTAACATATTAATTAAATATCATAAAATATTAAT
Organism: Pollenia amentaria; assembly: GCA_943735925.1. Classification (NCBI taxonomy): domain Eukaryota; kingdom Metazoa; phylum Arthropoda; class Insecta; order Diptera; family Polleniidae; genus Pollenia; species Pollenia amentaria. The sequence goes on from OX031007.1 coordinate 1,484,836, forward strand.
TGACTTTTTCTTTTAAAATAAAATAATTTCAACTAAAAGATTTTGTTTGTTGTGCTTAATTCCCCTTTTTTAATAATTGATAAAAAAAATACTGAAATTTATTGTTGGAGGATGAGCTGTTCCTATGCGCATTTCACTGGTTGCTTAGGCCAGATCATCAGGAAATGTTCTCCTAAATAATTTTAGAAAAGCCAAAGCTATCAGTAAACCAGACTACAGAGGGAATGAGAATTATCTACACTCAAAACTTATTGTTTGCAACGATATCAAAGCTTAAACAAAATACCAAACAATAAATCAGTGATGAGTTTATCTTTTCTTACATTCCGCACTACAATAAGTTTTATCTCCCAACATTAATTGTTGTTGTAAGTGGGTAAAGAACAAACAAATTAAATATAATAAATATTTAATTTAATTGTCAATATTTCAAAAAATTAACACATTGTTTGAAATGGCAAAGTTTGTTTTAAATTAAAAATATCATTTATTGAAAAAAAATATTCACAATTTTAAAATTTTTTTAGTAATTAATATAATCATTTTGGTAATAAGAGCAAAATCAACAACTTGTTTGCTTGATATTATGAATTTGGTATAAATTTGGTGATTAGAGAAAATTTTTAATTTATTCTGTGTATTCAAATCTATCACAAATAGTTTTTTAATTATAAATAAAAAAAATGTGAGAACAAATATGTATTTAAAATCATTTTGTAATAGATTTGAATAAATAAAACCTCAAAAGCATTTTATTATGAATTAATTACAAATTTCGTTAATCAGCTGATCAGATTCTATGTCAGTCATTACTAAACTACTGCTATGTAATGCAGATGGTATTAAGTTGTCATTGAAAAGTAAGTTATTCTGTAATTGTAAGTCATTACCAAGTTTTTGCTGGGAACATTTTACCGCGCTTGTTGAAAAAGCTCATCGGCGCAACATTTTTAACGAAATGAATATTGCACCAGTTGCTTGTATTGTGTGTGTTTCGAGCATGATTCTACATCACTTATTTGTACAAGTACGCTGGAGTAGTGTTTACCCTGCTTAAAAGTGCTGCTGGGCAGCATAGTTGGGGGTAGTGCACTTAATATTGATTTTAATCAGCAAAACCGCAAAAAAATTAGTTTGCACTATTTTTTACCAGCTTTATGCCCGTAATTTCTACAAAAAGAAATTTTGTCGTGTATAGAAATCTATGGTGTAAGTTCTGACATATTTTAAAAGAAAACTTAAGTTAAAAACACGAAGGCAAATAAATGTTGAAAAAGATCAAGAAACCTGTTAGGTACGAACACGACCAGCTACCTATTTGTAGAAATTACAGGCGTATTTTTTTGTATCTAGAACTAAAAAAATTTATTGGTATTGCAAATCTTTTTCACAATTGCTAACGGTGATTGAATGCATAAAATCTGCACTCAAATCAAATAGTGCAAAATTTGTACGTGCAATCAAAAAATCTCCATATAAACAGAATCTCCCTAAAATTAAAAAAATTTAATTTTGTATGTACATGGTTTTTAATTCTTGTGATTAAATGCATAAGCGAAGGAAATGAAACAGCATGAAATTTGGTCAATAACGGAATAGCTCCTGGTTTAACATGAAAAAGCAAGTTTTTTGCTTGTAAATTTTAAATTTTAAGTTGCAGTCAAATGAGTGAAGTACAAAAAAGTTGCAATAAACTGCTGATTGATTTTTCTTAAATCAAACTATTTTTTTTTTAACATCACTCCTACTCATGCTTGTGTGGCTGCAAATTGTTAATTCATCACTCAACATCAACAAAATTATTGCAATAATTTTGCACTATCACTAAGTGCGAGTTGAAACTGTAAAATTAGTGCACTAACCCCATCAATGCTGGACAGTAACATACAATCACAGATGTGTATAAGTGTGTGTGAAGCAGCAGAAAAAAGTATTGTAATTGACCCTCCAAGCAATTGGTAGAGTGTTTTTCGATTATCTACGAATTTTAACTACATCGTCACATTTGGTAGTTAAACAGTAGATTTTTCGAAATTTAGCAACAACAAAATACGTTAGAATCAAAGTATGAGTTCTTAAATTATACTTTTTCGTCACTTTAATGAGTTGTTCAGATAAATTTAACAGTTATACAGCTGCAACAATGGCACAATTGAACATTTCACATATTATATAGACTTCTTCGCAACGATTTGCTGTTTAATAGTGAATATTACAAAAGCAAAATGCGTAAAAGAGCACAGTTTGTATATAAGTTGCCATATAAATTTATAAAATAAAGTGAAATTTTTAATATTGGAAATATTAAATAGTTATAGTATTGTACTTAAAATTAGGACTCCGCGGAATCAAAATATTACCGAAAAGTGTTCTTGTTTACGAAAGTTGTATAAATGAGTGCATAAAACAGCCCAAACTTAATCTTCGGTTAGATTGGTTAAATGTTTAATAATTTCTCATGCATAATTTTTTAGAGCAAATGAAAATGAAATTATAAATAATAATTTGATAATAATCTTTTTTTAAAGGATATTAGTGATTTTTTTAAACTGTCTGTTTATTTAATGACTTTAAAAATTTTAGTGTGAAAATTAGTGTTTTTGTTAATTTTTTCTAGTGAAGATCAACAATAACTTTGAGTGAAGAAAATTTGTAAATAAAAATTTGCAATAAAAAGATATGCTAGTTATAATATGATGAAAGTTTACAAAGTTTGTGTTTCAGCAAAGTTGTGATTTTGTGTAATTTCCTTTAACAAAATTTGTCCACATTAGGTTTTTAACTTTAAAACATTATTAGCTATTTTGATTAAATGTACTATAGATTTTTTAATATTTGTTTACTTAGATTTCCCTTACAAAATCAAACAAAGATAAACAGTAAAATGGCCAATTTTTTATTATAAAGAACAATAAGAAAAAATGTAACTTCAAAAGAGTGCTTTTTAGAGCCAAAAGCGATACTACTAAATTTAATTGATATTAAACTTCCAAAGCACTCTTATTCGTCATAAAATATAGTCACTAAGTGGATTCTTAAAGTAAATATTACCATAGTGGGACACTTCTTCCCGAACGATGTAACTACATCAATAAGAATTGAATAGCAAAAGCGATAGATTTTTGTTAAATGGGGAAACTATTTAGATTATTTTTCGATTGAAATTGTTTGCAGGGGACTTTCGATTCTCTTATAAAAGGTTAGTTAGTCTTTCATAATAGGTTAGTTAAAAGCATTTAAAATCCAGCTAAAAAAGGGTTGATATGTTCTTTGTTATACCCTCCACCACCACTAGTGGTGAATGAGGGTATACTTAGTTTTTTATTATTATTATTATTATTATTATATCTTTATTAGTATTTCTTATTATATCTGTATTAGTATTATTTTAATACTTTTATTCCATGTGAAACTTCTTTATTATACATCTAAGACACAGTAACGTATATATATTCCGGCTGCAGGAGTAATTCTAAGCCGATTAAGCCATGTCCATTTGTCTGCCCGTCTGTTGAAAATACGCTCACTTTCGACAAACACAAAAGAAAAAAACAAACTTGGACTAAAATTGCTTTTAGTTATCTTAAGCGGTTTGAGATTGAAATCCAGCAACATTGGTTTAGTAGGATCACAACTATGAATCAAAATGTAGAACCACCACCCTAAAAAAATTGATAATTTTGATACAAAAACTAACATAAATGATGGAATATTGCACGGAATGATATAAAATTTCGCACGAATTCGCTTTATACAACTGCAAATCATACTGTTAAATTTCGTGAAGATCGGTCCATAATTGACCATAGGCCCTATATAAACCCTACTCGCGGAAAACAGTTTATTGCGCCTTAAACCAAATAAAGCTTGCCTTAGATTCAAATGGCCAGTAAAAATATCATGCAATTTTGTGAAATTCACAGTTAACGCTAAAACTTATTACACTGCTGTATTGGAATTTATTATAACTTAATTTTTGTAATACCAGAAATCAGTCTCCAGAATTTTGGGATGATTGGTCCATGATTTATCGTAGGTCCAATACAAATTACACCCCTAAAAATCATTTTAGTTCGGCTAAAACTGTTACGAATCATGATATTTTTCTCAAACCAGTTCAATTTCAATGCTGACGAGGGTTTTTGTGAAGTTTAGTTAATATAGAGCCCACTCCTGTCAGTGGAGGGTATCAAAGATTCGGTACAGCTGAATATAGCACTCTAACTTGTTTTTTTTATTATTATTTTAGTTGAAGGAATTAAAGGGTAATACGCCATAACCCATAAGTTCTTATTATATTTTTTAATATTTTTATTTACAAAGTATATTAAAAATATGACGTTTAATGTCAATATGAACGTTCATTTTAATGTAATTTTAATCTGTGACAAGAAAAGAAGAAGTGCTTAAGTCTATTTTTAAGTTTTGTAGGAAAGCCATTTTAAGATTTGAAGGTTATTTTTGGAAAAATATTTTTATATTAATAAAATTATCCCTTCTCTTCGGTTATAGTTTTTTTCAAGTTTTTATTCCTTTAAAAATCGTACTGTGTCTGATTGGGGGTTAACTTAAGTTTTTGCACATTGAAAACTAAAATAACCAAAAAGTAATTTTGCTTTAATTTCGCAAAAACTCGTACAAAATAACTGAAGCTCTGTCCATGAGTACAATTAAACATGTAGATTATAAAGGTGCCATAAATTCAAATTTGGCTTGAATCGACTGAAGCTCTTTTTTTATTCATAAATAATTTAACATTACAGCTTAATTACTTCTACTTGTGCTTGTATTCCACGTGTAAAAATAAAATCTTTAAATCCATTGTTTAAATTGTATTTCCATAAAAGCACCTTTTCAGTCGAGTTTCCTGTATTGCGTTGACGACTTTCTATATCTTCAAGTTAAGTACCTTTTAATTTGAACCAAAGTAAATAAATTTACGATTTATTGTAAATCATTAGATAATGATTGTTTATCACTAACAGTGTTGCCAGAAAGCTTTTGCCTGATGTCCGCAAATATAATTTTTAAGTCCCTAAAAACTCGCCTTTTCAAAACATCAATCCCTAATTTTTTCCCCACTTTGTATAGGTTATAAAAAATATGGTACAACAATTGTAAACCTTAATTACATTTATCAATTTATAGTTTGCAAAGTTAAAATATTTTAATCTCAAATATTGACATTGTTAATTATTTACATAATGAATACGAACGTTCTATAACATTTGATTTTCTCAAAGAAAAAAGTATTTTTGAAAAGCAAATCGATACGTGGTGTAAACAAAAAGTGATCTCAATTTTCTAACCTTCAAGTTTTAAGATTTCTAGTTTACAAGACAATTCCAATTTTATGTTTGGAAACACAAAATCAATTTTTGAGAAGAAAATCAATTTTTTACAGGCACCCATTTTACCCATTTCATGTATTTTAAAAACGGAGTTTTAGTAAATCAGAAAATTAAAAAAAAATTTATTATTTATTTATACATTTTTACACAACATTTGCAAAGAACCAATTTAAGTTACCTTATGTATTAAACACCCCATACACGTTTCAATACAATTGTCAATTGAGTCTTTCAATTGAATTGATTCTTGGCCACATACTTCATAAACTTAATTGAATGATTTTCATTGAAATTAAAGACAATTTTCAAAATAACTTACCTTTTTTGCAAAAAAAAAAAAAAAACTACAAACATTAATTTTGATAGCTGATCAATAGACTCGAACACACCCAGCACAATCAAATTGAAAGACTTGCTAGCCAACTTGAAAACCCCAAAATCTTTTGATTTTTTTCAACCAACTCGGCAACTGCCTAAATAATCAATTGACAGAGCCATAGACGCCTTGATTTGGACAACAACCGGCTCAGTTGCCAATTGGATTGAAATGTGTATGGGGTGCTTTAGAACGGGATTTGTCTTTAAAGTACGGTTTATTTGACATTCAAGGAATCGAAATAAAAAACGCGTCCTCTAAAAGGCAACAAATTGATTTTACGAGGTTGATTATGTTAGTTTCAAAAAACCGACTAGAACTAAGAAAATCCGAAACTATAAAAAAATAAACAACTGAAAGAAATGTGAAACGTAAAATAAAAATAAATCGTTTTATGTTGCCATTTGTGAAATTTAATGAAAAAAGAAAACTGTTTTCTGTGGTCCACTAAAAAATAATCAACTATATAACATTAACAGAATAAATCATTGACCTTTTCTCTATTTCTTGGGGCTGTATACAGTTACTCCGCTTATACTTATAAATATTGGTTGCTATTTGTCATACATTTTCATATTAATTCGAATGTGTATTCTAAGTCAAATAACAATTTTTAAGGCATTTATACATTAATAGACTTATTTCTTAAATATTTTCCAGGAATATTTTCTATGCACTATCAGAATTTTTGTTTATATATTTCTTGGAAAATATTGAAGGAATAAGACTTTTAATGTGTGAAAGCTTTAACAATTTTAATTTGACTTAGAATGCACATTCGAGTTAATATGAAAATGTTACTCACCTTGAGAACTGAATTCCCAGATTCTAGTTCTTATTTGTCATAAAATCAGTCTTTGCTTTTTAAATTTAATTATTAATGGAAAATAATCTTGACTATAATACATATTAAATTGATAGTAGATTTTATTCTATTTCCAAAAATTATTCGTACACATTTTCTGTGTATTTGTCGTCATAAAAAAACTTTTGTACAACACGTATTAGACTCAACTTTGACATACATACACATAAATGTCACCAGATGTAGATGTTAAAAAAAACTTGATCCCCATGATTTTGTTGTTGCCTCATGTACCTTGTAACTTTGCAAAAAGACAACTTAGATTAGCTAAATTTTTTTGAAGGGATTTCAAACAAAACAGGAAACAAGACATGTGTCAGACAACAGACAGACAAAATAAATTTTTTCTCTTTAATTTCCAACATATACAACATGTTGTATAAATAAAACTAACAAATAACAAATATAAATAAAAAAAACTGCAAATAAATTAAATAAACAAAGAAATAAAGTCGAACATTTTTAGCTGGTCATGTGTTATGGGCTTAAAAGTATCGGAAAATGAAGTTTTGACCACACAGAAAAATCAAAGCCAAACTAAAATGCATTTATGTCAATGTCACAACTTTAAACTAAAGCGAATATTTACTTGTCATTTTGTTCTGTCTATTAGTTGGCGAAGGTAAAAAATATTGAGATACAAACTTTTGGGTCAAGTGTAAAGGAACATAGATATTTTATTGGCATAACTGTGGGCAGACACTGTGTAAATAAAATATTTAGTCTAAAATAGTGAATGGCATTTAATTAAAATCCCAGCAGCCAAGCAGGTTTTGTAATTAAGTTTTTTTAATTGTTCAATGTTGAAGTTCGTATTTATTAGGGTATTCATTTAATCGGGCTTTTGCTTTAATCGGTTAATCGCTCGATTAATTAAACGAGGTTTTGGTTTAATCGGTTAGTTTTGTAATTGAACGGTTATTTCAATAAATAAAAATGCATAATTTAATTATTATTTGGAGTTTATTTTAATGAAAAAAAAAATCAATTACATAACAAACATAACAATTCTTGAACTAAAACGAGCAAACAGAAAAATAATTCATTAATATGTAAAGCAGTGTTGCCACTTTGTGGGTAATTACCCGAATTTGGTGTAACTTTTACTCTCGCAGGTAGAGCTTGTGTAATTTCTTTCAGGTGTAGATCAGGTGTAATTTGAAATTCTTCCATTATGAAACAAATAATATAATGATTTGATTATAGTGATCAAATTTATACCATTTAAGATATTGAAAATTTACATTTTGTTCAACGAAAGTCACTGTTTATTTAAAAAAATGTTTCCATAGCTTATGAAGTAAAATATTAAAGGAATTGGCGCCAGATGGACAATTAGATTTCGATAAGTATGAGCTTCGTAGTGATTTAGAACCCAAAGTTTGTTGGAAAAAGAAGGTATTTATACTAAAAAAAAAACTCCTGAAGGAAGATATGTTTCCAATATTAAAAAAAAAGTAATGAGTTTTGTGTTTTCTTTAACATTTAAGTTGCTTTAGTTGAGAACTATTTGGTGCCCCTAACATTTATTAAACTGATTTGAGAAACAGACTGTCATCTAAAACCATTACAGGAATTTTATTTACTAAAAACATAAATATATCCTGCTGATAACCCAAATGGCTTCGCGGTATTAGATATAAGATCCTTATGTTTATAAGGAAAATGTAAATAAATAATGGAATTGAAACTATACAAAGGAACGGTAATGGACATTTTGAACCTTCTCTCGATATATGGAAATATAACTTATTATTTTAAGTTTTTATTTAATATTTATAAATTTATAAGTTTTTTAATGTTATTTTTGTTAAATTATTTTGAATGTCTATATGAATTTTAATAGAATGACGAATATTGAACTAATTTTAGTGACTAGGGTATTATGAGTTTGTGCTGATATGTGAAACACATACAAATATTTGTTGTAGTACATCGATCGACTTAGAATCAGTATCTGAGTCGACCGTCTTGCTGGCTGGTTGTCTGTCCAAAGTCCAGGTCTCAATTTTTAAGATAATTTAATTAATATAATATGTATTTTTATCCATAGTTTCACATAGCCTCCATACGAACTTTTTTTTTCTATTATAGTCCTTGCACCCATAAACCATCTTATTATCTTGGTATTTGGACAAAATTTGGCCTAAATATATTTTATTTCAACCTAAATATGACCACAGCTCTAACACAAATACCACTTACAAAAAGAGCTTTTAATTCCATAACTGCCTATAACTATTGGTATGTATTGATAAAAACAAGAAATGGCAAAATATGGCCATGTCGAAATTTTGAGCTGGTAGGTAAAGCATTAAACGTAGGTCATATATAACCCCCTCCCTTAAATCACTTTAAGACGAAAAATTTCAAATATGTAGATGTAGTTGCCTAGATAATATTCGAAGTTAAGAATTCTTATATTATTAGTCTTAACCTCATACCATAATTTTATTTGTATAGGTCCATAATTGCATATGGGACCTAACAAGGGAACACTATTAAAAATTTCTCTGTAAATACTGTGGTGTAGGGTATCAAATGTTCGGAATCGACCGTATATGTACTTCTTAATTTGTTTTTTTTTTGTAAGTTTTTTTTATAATCAATCGTTTAGTTTAATATCAGTTGGAATTTGATTTAAATTGGGTAATTTTGCGTCATCTCAAGTGCAGTTTTGAATTTTGCTGATGTAAAGCTATGTTCACACCTATTAAATATTTGACGTCCTACACGTAACCTCTAGTTTTATTAAAAAATGGTTTGATTTTGCAAAACGTTTGCTGGATCAAAGTCAATAAAAATTGTTAAAAATAAAGCTAAAGTTTAATCAATTTGCTGGTCATGCGTTTTTTTTTGTATTTTTTCGTCAAATATTTGTTAGGTCTGAACGCTTAACACATATTTTTTAATTAATACATAAATATTATGTAGTAATTGAAAAATAAACTGTAAGATAATTTTATTTGTTATATCAATAGTTTAAGGAGACCTTAAAAAATAATCTTTTAGAAAAATAATTTGGATGTAAGCGATTCTTTTCTTTAGTTTTGATAAAACTTGACTTGGAAAAATTCTCTCACTTTTCGTTAATGTTGGAGAAACCGAAAGCAACCCATAATACAGAATATTTAATTTATCAGTCCTTTTCCTGGTTTTCTCTAAACTTATAAAATCTTCCATTATGTCATTAGAGTTATGTTTTAATTTTGTTTTAAATTTTTAACTCTTCTAATTGTTTAAAGATTGATATGAGAAAATATGAGAAGAAACAAATAACTAAGCACATACATATAAAAAGTACGTGAAACAAAAAGTTGTTGACAGCAAACACTTATTTTAAATGTAGATCACTGAACAACTTCCTTGTTTGTACAAAAATATATTTTCTAAACACATTCCTTTTGTATATGAGACGAAACAAATAATTTAAAACACAAAAAAATCTGTACAAAAAACTAAAAATTTTGTTACGTCGATTAATCGGTTAATAACTGAAATTAATCGGTTTAATCGTTAATTTAAAATAGCCTATTTTAAATTAACCGATCAGTTAATCGGGTAGTAATACCCTAGTATTTACGAGTATGTTCATCCAAATCAAAATTAATTTTAACAGCCGTTTTCCATCGGCCACTGGACAATAATATCGATAGATTTTTTTGTTTAGATTTTTGTAAATTCTTTTAAAGCCTCTCATACACGAAATGTTTTTTACAAATTTTTAACTCAGCAATATTTTAAAGATAACACACGACATGCATGTGTTTTGCAGTGGGAAACTTGACAAGTAAGATGTAAAAAACATGTCGTCTACGGAAGTCTTAAGCAGTGAAGCGCATTTTAGGTTCGTATAAACCTAATTTTGTAGCATTCAAATACCAAAGTATTTTTAAAAATTTGAGTTTTTCTCGGTAATTCCCGCTTAATAAAACACGGTGAAAAATATAATTTAATAACCCCCGCACTGATAGACTAGCTCTTTACCATTTAGCCTACCGGGGTAAATAAGTTTATGAATGCATTTATAGTTAGTAAAAAAAAATTCTTTATATGCAAAGCCATATAACGGTAATAACTTTAATGGGACTTAAGTGCAAAATAAGTATTTACAGAATCGATTGACAGCCTATTTCTAATATTAATCAAGAAAAGTACTGTCAATGAGAAAACACGTTCAATTTCTTTGGATGTTAATTCTTTTAATTTCTTTTTAAAAGAAAATTATTTTCTTTGAAACGAATCAGCATTTGCTTTACTAATTGCGTCATTCGGAATTGCCTGAAATGCTAATTTTTCACTTTTGTTATCATCTCTAACAGAAAAAGTATTTACTGCATTTTTAAAATTTAGCTTGAAAAAGCTTTAATGCAGCTGCTCTGCATATAAAATATTTTAATTTTTGAAAACAAGTGGAAACAACTTTTATTCGCTTTTATGAAGATAATCTGGGTCTTTAAAAAACATCAAACATTGAACATTCGGACATGTTCCGGAAATCGAAGTCTAGTCAAATTTAAATTAAACAAATTGTGAAAGCTCTACCGTGTTCAAAGGTCATTAAAATTGTTTATATAAAACGTAACTCACAATTGAGAAACACTTTCTTCTACCTAAACTTCTTTTGAAATCAGGAAAGTTAAATTTATTTTTACAAGGTCGATTGTCTTGCTTATCGGATTTGAATTTACATTTATTTCTTGACATACCTTATTTACAATTATTTCAGCAGTAAAGTTGCCATAATTTAATAAATATATAAATGTTAAATTGCAACAACAAATATATCTGTTGTTTTTGTATTTGGTATAAAACGAAGGTCTCTTTATTAGTCAAGTCCAGTTACAATGTATAGTTACTGGAAAAACGTGTCGACTAATCGGAAAAACTTATTTTGCGTTATCTTAGACCAATGTACCTTTTTTTTTGATATTCCGATAAAAATGGTTGCTAAGACATTATTGACTTGAGCTGAACACATGTCTTGATTTCACACAAAAAATTATGTCAATGTGCGTTAGTTTTTTCGTTATCAAAATACATTTTGCACTCACTGGGTTATTATATTGAGTGATTATTTGTAAGAGTAAACGTTAAGTTTGTTGACCTTTTTCTTTCTTAAGTTCGAAATGAAAATTTAAATGTATGTTCATCTTTATAATTTTCTTTTCCTGACAACACTTAAATAAATTGCTTATCATCAAGTTTCTGGCATCTCGTGTGTAGAATAATATGTTTTTAATTAATGTATCTTAATTTGTTTGTCTTATTTTTATTATGCAACAAAATATACTTTATGTCCAAGCGATAAAATATAATACTTGTTAGTTTTTTTTTTAACGAAAGTCATCGTCCAGATTTGCAATCTTTGTTGCTAGAAATTTTTAAAATTCTGTTTTGAAATTGCATTAGTGTCCAGATTGTGAAATTATAGTTTTGCAGTTTTTGTATTTTCGTCTTGTCTTTCCTCTTCTCCTTTTTATATTTTATAAACAAATACAAATACCCCTATACGCAACTTCAAGCTGAAAGTTGTGAGAATATAAAACAAAACAGAATAGCGGAATACATGAAATAAAGAAAACTCAAGAATAGCTGCAGCAAAAATATTGGTAATAGAAACAACTTTTAGTATATCGATCAACTTATAAACACCTTTTGAGTCAATACAACGACTTCCGTCCGTCCGGCAGGCTGGCTGGTTGTCTGTCGATGTAACCTTGTGCTCAAAGTACAGATCGCAATTTTAAACGTAATATAACGAAATGTTGAACAGAGGTTTTCATTGTCATAAGGACGAAGCCTTATTTAAAATAGAGAAAAATCAGTTCATAATTTCCTCTGGTTCCCGTACAAGCTTTTTCGGCGATAGTCTTGGTACAAAATTATTTTTTTTATAATCTCAATCATCCTACCAATTTTAATTGGAATACCACTGCCGAAAATAGCTTGAAATGCCATAACTTGCTTATAAATGTAGGTATTGATTTAAAATTTAGCGGTTACTTCCATAATAGGTACTACGTCCCATATAAATCCCATCTCTTAAATCGCTTTAAGATGAACAAATATGATATAAATGTTAATATCTAGATAATATTTGTCACAAAGAACTTTTATATGAGTCATAAGATCATAACATAATTTTGTATTGTCAGGATAGGGAACCGGGTCACAAATGGGGAACACTCTTGAAAATTTATCTGTACAAACTGTTTCTTAAGAAACTTTTATTTAGACTAAGGCTGTTTTTATACGCCTTTTTGCCGATACGATACCGATACTCAAGAAGAAATATCGCCGATACCGATACGATCATAAAATTTAGGTAAAATTAACAAAACTCACACCCAGAGAAAAAATATGTTTAAATTTGGTCACCTCCAACAAAACTATTTTTAAAGAGAATTGCAAACATATTATGTTTAAATTTAACCATACTATTGTCACCGACAAACATATTATTGTTAAATTAGTCCTCCATCAAGAAGACACAACCATATTATGGTTGCCTCCGAACATCTTTTGGTTAGTAATAACTAAAATATGTTTAACATTTATAATAGCATGGTTGATTTTCAAACAAAGCATGTTACTCTTAGAAAAGAGGAAAATACTATTGTTAATTTAAAAACAAATTATTGTCATATTTAACCATAACATGTTTAGAGACAACCAAATTATGGTTGTGGCTTCTTGATGGAGGACTAGTTTAACAATTATATGTTTGTCGGTGACAATAATATGGTTAAATTTAAACATAATATGTTTAAAATTTTGTCTAAAAATAGTTTTGTTGGAGGTGACCAAATTTAAACATATTTTTTCTCTACGTGCAAGTAGAGTAATTCCTTTATTATACAAAACTACAGTGTAAGAGATTATTAATATTTAAGATTTTAAAAACAACGAAATGAACTTAAATTCATGGTAAAATTAAATAATTAAAAAAAAAAAAAAAAATAAAAGATTATAAGTATTCAAAATTAATATTAATAAGATTTTTGTTTAAAAACAAAGTATTCTCAATTTTTGCGGATATAATTTCGGAACTCCGTTTAAAGCAGACCTGCAGTAAAAAATCGTCACTCAGGTGTGACTGAACTCATTTGACAACTTAAGTGTTTCTGCGCCATGGTCTTAAATTTTGAGTATAGCTTTTAATTGCGCTAGTAAACAAGCTGAGCCACATCGTAGGATGGACAGAGAATCATTTTTCTTCAAAGTTTCTTTTAAGATTTTCACAAACGCCCCAAATGTCAGTTCTTGTATACTTATCAGAACTTTTACTAGACGTAGGGGTGACTGTGTCTTCAAAACTTTCGAAACGTAGATTCATGTTGAGTTGATTAATGAGACGTTTTTTCGATCTATTATCTTTGAAATTTTCTAGCATTTATCGAAGGTAGAGAACTGAAGATAAACAATAGATTCCATTATTCTCTAAACAATCAAATCTTTCATTCAGAGCTAATGCTACGTAAATCACCAATTTTTGGGACTCTAAATTATTCTGCATCTCAGGTTATTCATTTATCGAATTTTCTAATAATGTTTGAAGATTGTTAACTTCCGAAATAGCGTTAGAAAATGTTTCAGTGGCAAACGTCAAGTATCGCCGATATATCGGTATCGGTATCGTTACATCCCTAATTAAAACCATTTGAAGAAACCTTTGACTTTAATTGTAACTTTTTTATAGACATTTACATTAAAACTTTCTAGTACATCATAAGATTCTAATTTTCTGTTTAACAATTAATGAAAATTATGTTTAAAATTTAAAAAAAAAAAAAAAAAAATTTTACACATGAGCGCATTTAATTTTTTCATTCCAGAAAGTCTGTTTAAAAAAAAACTGTAAAATGTTTAAAGTTTTCCTAAAAGGAACGTGTAAAGAGGTGAAAGAGGAAATGAAGTAAAAAAAATCATATTAAAAAAATATAGAATAAGCGGTAAAGTAAAATAAATTAATGTAAATAAAGAACCACCAACACATAAGGTGTTTGATGAAATAAACCAATAAGATAAGTAGCAGCAATCACTGGTGTGAATGTAAACCAAGAAATAAAACCGACGGGCAAAATGGAAAAAATACAAAAACAACAAAAAAGAAACTTTTTCTAGAAAAAAGTCAAATTATTTTTATGTTTAAAACAAATTAACATAAAATCCACCCAACTGGCCTTTGGGTGTACAATATATTTTGAACATTGTCCTGAATCAAACAGTTTGTCTGTATTTGTTTGGCTTATAATATAATTTATGCAAAATGAGATTAAATTAAATTATAAGACCCCAAAGTAAAGGGATCACCAAAAATATTAATATTTAGTTATAACAAACCATTATAAAACATTTTAATTCATTTACTTTAAAAGGAATTTAAGAAAATTTTAATAAATAACGAATTTCTCTTTTGTTTTTTTTTTATCGAAAAATAAATAGGAAAATTATGCCAATAAGGTACAAAGCTGCTTCCACTTATTCTTAAATTATAAATTTGTTTAAAAAAAATCAATTTTACCACTCTTTCTTACTGCTCTAAAACAAACTTTTTTTTATTATACTTGTTTATTACTTAAAGTTTTAATAGTTATTCAATATAATTTATTAGTCGTAGTCATACAAACCCCATTATTCTTTATTATCTTCAGACAGAGATTTTTTCCAAAAGGATACTAAAAATAATAAAATAAATAAAAGAACCAAAACCCCCTGGCATACATCATAAAATATTCAAAGAAAAACATATAAAACACTTTTATATTTCTGCCTCTCTACACTCTCCATTTGAGAATTTTTTTTACTCACGAACTGTATTAACATCTAATAAATCTTTCATATCACGTAAATAGTTAAACTATTGTATACAGCCACTAAACACGCATCAAAAACTGCCTTTTTACCATCTCCACAAGAAAAGGAATGGATGGAAAATAACTTTTTGTATCTTTTATTGAAATAGTTTCTTGCCTTAGAGATTTTTTTTAACCATTGGAAATCAATATGATAATATTGCTTTGTACGGAAAAAATCTGTCTATTTATCATTGATTTTATTTCATTCGTGTATTTGGATGAGTGTTTCTTTGTCATCAGGATACTCGTTAATGTCTTGAGTGTGAGAGATTCTATACAAAGACTCTTAATATGGCCATTATATTTTTTTTCTTCTGAAGTATGACCACTAAAAAGCACACAAAGGAAATTTTTGTATAGAAATATATAAATGTTGAATGACTTTTAAATCTACATTAACAGAGAGATTCTGTTTAAGATTTACACAGAACAAATATGCTCAAAAGAATAGCACTTCAGTGTGGTCGGGAGAGTTAATATAAAACTTGCTTGTAATATTAACTATAGGAATCAGAGAACGGTTTGATGGGTCTGTTTCTAGAGCACACGGAATGTGAAAAGTCACACGCGCATGTGGTTCCGACCTAATTTTGACTTCATTACAAAGCCACAATGGCTATTATGTGTTATGTGATGTCATCAAAATTACGTCAGAACCATATTCGCATGTGGATTTTCACATTCCGTGTGCTCCAGGTTTAACGAAAAATAATGAATGCATTCCTTGTTTTATAATGTTAAATGTAAACTAAAACTCCCAAAAGCAGCAAATACTAAACGAATGGTATGAGTGGTTTTGGTGCGGATTTAAGAAATGTTATAAGTTGTATTGAACAATAATTTAACAATATGGTTTTGGTGTTTGTTTAGAAAGAATCTTAAGTGAAATTACAGAAATCGTTAATATTTTATGACAATTACAAAAATGTTTAATTTTCTAATCTTTTTACGCCCTTGATTACTTTTTTTTAATTTAAGTAGGCACACCAAAATACTGAATTCTAAACAAAAATGGTTGTTTGCATACTTTATACACAGATATCAACTAACAGTGATGGAATGGTGTGAATGTTTTATCGTTCTTTCACGTTATTTCATTGCTCGATGTATAACGGCATCACAAAAAGAAATATTAAAGAATGCAATAGAAAAATAGGAACAATATTGAATATTTTATTGTTGTCGCAAAAGCAATGAGTTTGTGAAAAAGCAGCAAAAGTAGATGCTGCTCCGATGTAGAAATACATATTATTTTGTAAATGACTTTCACTACAGATTTTTCAACGCACTTATGACGTCTAGAATTGCACGTAACCTTATTTGACTGCCTTATTTTTAAAATAAAAAGTTTGCACAATATCGATGTTTGGCGATATATGTGTATCATGTTTTGCTTGTTATTAGAAAAATTAGTTCAGTAAAATATCAATATTATTGAGCAAATCAGTAATTGTGCATTTTTAAAAAAAGTACACATTAATGCGCTACGCAAAAGATACAGTAAAATAAGTGAAAGAATTCTTAACCAATTCTATCCCCTTACCTGCTGCGTGGCTTTGTGAGGAATAATATAAAATAATCACAAAAAATTGGGTGTATAAGGCTGATCGTAACCCTCACTAGTTTTTATATGTGTGCTTAGAGTGTGAACTTTATTAATGATGCTATAAAAACTAAGTCAGATCTAAGCTAGAAAAACCCAAACGTGTTTTGCTAGTTGCGTTTCATACTTTCAGACACTAACGGCTGTAAGTTTTATTTATATTAATCATTATTTCTTGAACTTTAATTTCCGCTTTGAAAATAAAAGTTATTTTCTGAGTTCTTTTAATTCCTCAGGAAATAAAAATTATTTTTGAGTTTAAGTTTTTGCTTAGAAAATAAAAGTTACTTTTTGAATTTAAGAATGACCTTTTTCTAAGCAAAACAATTAAATAAAAAATTACTTTAAGTCCTAAGGAAAAAAATAAGACTGAAAAACAAAATAATTTTAATTTATAAGGAATAAATAAAGCACATGAAATAACTTTTATTTTCTAAGCAAAAAATATAACTCAAAAATATTTTAATTTCCTAACGAATAAACAAAACTCAGAAAATAATCGGTAAAGTTAAGATTTTTAATAAAACGTAAGAAAATAAAAATTAATGCACTCCTCGTTAAGTATGATTTTTATTAGTTTTCAATTTGAAAAATAATCGTTATGTGCAGTCTATGGACTCTAAAAAGTCAAAGTAAAGTGGAAGAGTGTTGCACAGTGCTGAAATAGATTTGTCGTGTTTCTATTTATTTTCTTGTAGAGTAACAATATTTACGGTTTTACCTTCAAACAATTACATTGGAAATTATATTTTTAACTTAATTCCAGCCAAGGTGAATTCATACAAGGTGGTCTTATTTTGAAAATGGATACAACACTGTAAAATACTTTAACGTTGCGTCAAAATAATACAACACTGTAGTAAACAAAAAAAATGTGTGTTAAAAATATATGCTGTAATTTTTCATTTTGTTTTTAATGGAATTTATTGCAATCAAGACCATCTTACCAAATTTTATTGCAAACGGTCAAAAAATATGTAAAAAAGAAAATTAATAGCCTATTTCCGATGTGCGAAAGAATTCTTTCTTTCGTATAAATATATTGAAAACAAAAACAAATTTTTAGAATTTTTAGAATTTGTTTTTGTTTTCAATATATTTATACGAAAGAAAGAATTCTTTCGCACATCGGAAATAGGCTATAAATCTTGAAATTTAAATAAATGTGAAATACCAAAAAAGAAACGGCACATACTTTTGACATAAAGTTAGTTATCAGCTGTTGCTTACGTAGCAAACTAAGGTCACCTTGAATGAATTCGCCTTGATTCCAGCCTTAACTAGATTCACCATTCATAACTCTAGTGCTATTTTGTTTTACTCTGTTGTATTACTTAAATATAAATCATCAATTTGACGTATGTATCTATTGAATGAAAATGCGTGGAATGATAAGGAAATATAAGTACAAACTCCACTTTTATTTTTACTAACGATAACTACATTCCTTAAGAGTATTTATACCGTGATCACACTCTTATTTTTTATAGCTTTCCTTTTTTCTTTATACAATTTTTTATCTCTGTTGACTTATTATCTCTGCGTGACCGTGTTAAATTTTTTTTTTTTGTATTTTTTTTTGTATGAATAATAAAAATGTTTGTAGAAAAAGTTTAAAGCAACGAACGCAAATATTTTACGATTTTACTACTAATCAGAGAAAGGTAAATGAATATTTTCATCCAAATTTTTTTTCGTTTAATAGATTTTTTTTTTATCTGGTATTCGATTATTTCCCTTGACACTAAACATTCCGTTTTATTTGCAGTTTATTGTTTTTTCTTTTGACTATTGACTATTGTGTAGGATGCTTTTATAGACTTATGTGCTTTTGTCTGAAAAACTGTGTGTGTGTATTCAATAAATTAATAATTTTAACTCAATTTATAATTTGTGAATAAGTAATTGATATTCTATAGAGTTTTTTGTATGGAATAAATATTATAAATGCAATAAAAATCTGTTTTTAAATGTAAGTTCTTCACTTCTAAAAAATTTTATTTTTTTCCTTTAAATTTATTTTCTAAGATTTCGTTCGTTTTATTACTTTTTTTCCTTGGAACTGGAAAACAAATAAAAGAAGGCAACATACCATAAAAATGGTAATTTGCAATGTTACTGACAATTTAATTTCGAAAAATAACTGACATTATCTTTAGAAAAAACACTACAAATAATATAAACACACACTCACACATACATTTACACTTATACCGAAAGAGAGATGTAGACAAATCTACAGAAACAAACATTAAAATGTAACAACAACTTACCAATGCAATAAAATGAATGGAAATAATATAAAATAAAAAATAGTACAACAACAAACACAACATGAATATAGACAAGAACAAAGTATAACAACCACTACTGCCTTAAACACAAAATAGAGCAATTTTTGGTTTCCTGTTTCCGGCGGCGTGCAACAAGCACTATATTGTATATCAACAGCAATAACAACACAAAAATGCAAGAGGTTGATACAAGTTGATGGCAAAAAGTAATAGTTGCTGCAGTATATGGTTTGTTAAAATGCCCATGTATGTGTATATGTGTCTGCTTAAGAAGAAGTAAATGTTACACTTTCTGAACTTCCACAATAACAATTGCTGCAATAAAAAAAGATGCCAAGATAATGCTGAAAATATTGCACCACAACAATTGTATAGTTTTATATGCTAATCTACTAGTTACTTCAACTGCAGCAATTTGTGCTACACACTCTGTTAAAGCAAGGAAATATATTTTTCATATCTCCAAGGTGGTTACAGCTCATAATTGATAAGAAAACTGGGTAAAAACCAGGTTGCAATAAATTGGTTACATATAAAACTGAAGAGTTTTAAAGGCAGCTAATTTAATTATATTTCAGTCAGTTTTCGTAATTTTTTTAAAACTGCTTTAATTATATATGATGATGTTTTTAACTATGACTTAAAATTTTTTGGTTTTTCATCTTAAAAAAATGATTACATTTAATATATTTATTTCAAAATTATTTAAATTATTTAAATTATCAAATCCGATTTAAATTAAAAAAATATTTTTTTGTATAAAAGTTCACGTTTTAAGTGCGTACTACAATAATGTCACCACTTATTTTATATATATTTTTTTTGATTTTCATACCTTTTTAGTTTTATAAAATTGGAATTTTATTACCATAAAGATCAAGCATTCAAAGTAAAATACTTGCACAACCAAGCACTAAAGTTTTGTAACAACTGTACAAACTCCCAAAATCTCTGAGTGGAAACTGACAACGCAGACGAAGAAAACATAAGAAAGGGAACTAATTTAGTGGCATCAGTTAAGAAGGTTGGCGACAGGACATAAAGTGCCGAAAAAGACGACAAAAAATCTTCAACAAAATGATGTCAAAATGATAAAACCTCAACTGAAAAATGCACATTCATAAAGAAACGCCCAGTTTTGCAAACCAACAAAAATTGTTGGCAAAAGCCAACTTTGTTGCGGCAGAGAGGGAAGTAGTAAGAAGAAAATATTACAGTACCATATATAAAAATTCCAAGGGAAACGATTTAACAAAATTACAATGTCATTCTTTTTTAAGGATCTTTATGTATGAGAAAAGAAAAAAATAGAAAAAAACGTAAAAGATTTTGTGTGAGTGTGTGTTTTTTGTATAAATATGTCCTCTTATTTGTTGTTATTTGAGTAGCTTTACATCATGTGCAACAAGCAGGAAACATGCTGCCATGCTGGTATTACATTTTATAGCGGCTGTTTCCGTTTCCGTTTGACTTGTAGGTACGTGTATACTAACAACAATAGCGACAATAAAAAGTATGCACTACAGTATAAAAAATATATAATATTTAAAGCTACAACTTAAAAATTTGAGTGCGAGTTGGCTTTTTTCATACGTAACTGCGTTGTGGTATTCGCAAGCAGAAATATTTTAAAATTGTAAAGGTTGTATGCGTGTGCATGGATTTGTGTGATCCTCACAAAGAATATAATTGTGCAAAGTTCGCATTTTATTTAGTTTTACTTTAGCTGACTATTAATCCATTTCTATGTTTCCTTCTTTTTCTGTTATTTCTATTACATGTCTCTTGATTAATATACATTTTTCTGTTGCAAAGTTTTTTTCCCCTTTTTTGCTCAATTTGTTATTATCAGGGCAAGTGATTTTAGGTTTTCGAAATCCTTTGTTGGAGAATTACAAAAAAAAAAAAAAAAAAATAAGTAAATATGTTTGATGTATTTTTATTGATGTGTACAATAGTTGATTATTTTAGCGAAGTTTCACAATGATAGCACCATATTCACTGGGTGTTTACAATGAAAGAAATAATTATTTCGCAAGCACACCAATTTTCAGTCAAAAACAAAAAAAAAACATTTGGAAATTTGGCCCCCACAACAATATTACTATCCTGCGGGAAATTTGTGTCGATTGTTCCAACAGACTGGTCCTGGGATTTGTGAAAATAGGACAACTAAAAATAACCAGTAAAAGGAGAACCAATCATTTAACTGGTATATGAAGAACCAAAACATAGAAAAGGTAATGAATTACAGTACAGTATTCACTGGTGGTGTGACAAATGTTTTTGGTATTTTCTAAAAAATGGTTCTAAAATTTAGTTCTAGGACTTATTTTATTGAAATAATACTACATTGTATTGAAAAAATACCTCATTGTAGTAACTAACACTAAAAACGGTAATTGAGAGTAGATGTGTGAATTGTCAAATGGTGGCTGTTAGGTGTCAATTGACCCCCTCCAATGACAACCCCATGTAAAAGTTAGAACTAGAACCGGTCTCTATCACCAAAGACATATTACAGGACTACTTTGGTGTCCGTTCGCTTCCCTCTAGGGGTATTATTTATTATTTCTAACACATATTGTCAACATTTTTATTAAAAACTTTTTAACATTATTACAAACGTCATTTACAATTAATAAAAAAAAACCTTGGAAAAAATATGACAGAAGAAAAACCACATTGCTGCTATCAGTAAATGAAAATTTAGAAAATCCATTTATATATTTTCAGTTAAAAATTTTTCTAAAAAATAAAAATAAAATAAATTTTTTTGTGCATTTAGCCTGGTAATTATTATGTTATACCTTTGTCCAATGCATTTCTTTGAAAAATAATAAATATCATATCCTTTTTTTTAATTAACAATTGAGCACTTTCAATATAGATAATAATGTAAAAAAGAAAATTATTCAGATAAATTGCAACAAATAAAAATTAATGTAACAAATACCAAAGTTTACTGGCATATCGTTTCAAATCACAACCCATGCAATGGAAATTCATAGAATGAATAAGAAAATGTTAAGCAAAGAAAAAAATTTTGAAATGAATTCAACATGACATCAATTAAAAAATCTTTTGTTAACAAAAATGAAGTTCTAGCAAAATATTCAAATGAACAAGAAAAAAAAATAAGTAATAAAAAGACATTAACGAAATATATATATAGATTTTTTATCATTGTCATCAGGATAAGAACTAAAAAAGAGGGTAAAAGCAAAAAAAAAAATTTAAAAAAGAAAAAACTGGGCCCCTTCTCTTCTTGCTTACCAATAATTTCCATATGTTTGTTTGTACATAAAAGTATATACGTACTTATATTTGTCTGCTGTTGGTACTTTTTTTTAACTCCTGCCATTACTACTCAACAGTTATTTGCAACTAACAATTCATTTCGGTCGATTGTTACATAAATGTGTGTCTGTAAAAATGTATATGTTTAAGTGTGTGCGACAGGGATACAATATTAGAATTTCCAAATTGTACCAACATTTTAATAAAATTGTACCTTTCAGACCCCAGTTGCATAAAAAAAGTAAATTAATTGTTATTTTAGTAACAAGAAAATCGTACAGAACAATTCACTAGCACATTTAATTGTATTTTAAATAAAGCGCAATTGTTTTTATATTTTCAAAGAACTATGGAACAAAAAAATTCAAGAATATAAAAAACTCAAATATAAAAAATAAATATTTTTTATTTATTTTATACATTTTTAACTATTTGAAATGTTTAAAACGTTTTATAATTGAGATCAATCATATATTTGTGGATAGCAAATTATTTGGCATTTTAAAATTATGGCAACTAGAATTTCAGAATGTGCCAATACTCTTGCTTGTATCAGGTTCGAAACTGTAGACACATGCAGTGTATTTTTTTATTTAGTTTCTGCAATATTTTGATGTAAAGGAGCTCTTTCTACATCAGCAGATGAATGGGGGAATTGGTAATATTCCACAAACATCTCTTGATTGATCGTTCAACAATAATTCGTTTAGTTGAATTTTAAATCTTGAAACCTTCTTCCGAAAATTAAAATTACTTTCATTTTAAGCACTTTGATAAGTAAAAATAAAAAAAAAATATATATATTTGGAAAATTGATAAATTGTACCAAATATGCCATTGCACTGTGGAAGATTGCGGCCAAAACCCTAAACATCTTTTATTTCTTTTCGTAAAGAAATAAAATTTAGTAGAAAAAAAATGGCTGGGTATTAGTTGTTTACGTAAAAAAAAATAATTACAAATTTTTTATTGTTAAAAATATTGAAAACTCCAAAACGGGAAAATGTTTAAGTCTTATTACTTTCGCGTAAACTCCCATAACCTATGAACAATAGGAGACATAGAACAAAATCGATGACTGCGTTTCGGTTTTATTTACAATGAAGTTCAGGTATCTTAATTTTAAGTGAAGGAAAAAACGTCCATACAATAGAACAGCTTCAGGATATTTGATCGCCTCAAAATATATAGATTCTTATGTTCGCGACATGCTAAATATACTAATTACAAAGAGAGTTAAAAATATTACAAATAGAAAAAATAAAAGATTGAATTTTTTTACGTTTTTGCATTACAGCTAAGCGTAATCAAGGATTCGAATTGAGCAGAATTTGGAAGGGAAATAAATTAATTATATTTAGTGCATGCAGTTTTCTGTTCTTTCTAGAATATTTAATTTTCAGGATATACGGGAAGGACTCAAATCCTTGCGCCGACATATTGCAAATATTTAGTGCGTCTACGTTTTATGAATATAAATAAGTGTGCGAAATTTTGTCATTGTCCAATAACTCCTTCCATTTATGGACACTCGTTATGACGACACTGTGCATTGTACTTTTTAGAACATGATTGTACCAAAATGGCACAATTGTACCAACTTTTGCATCTCTAGTGTGTGAGTGTGTTTGTGAATGAAAATGAGCCAGCTAACAACACTAACACTTTTTGGCGTTATGGCATTTTGTGCGCAATTAAAGTCACTCTTGTAACTTTGATTATAATACGAACACAGACTATTACACACACACACACAAATCAGCATATTCTTATACATAAAAAAACTGTGAATATTTTCGCTATTATTACTTTTTATTGATACTTGTGCTTTTATTGTATATCGCAAGTCAGTTACACTCATGGAAAGTTTATAGTATAAAGATTTTATTTCTCTCAACGAATATTTTAAATGTTATTTTACATAAAACTGTTTATATAGTTTTGCTTACATAAAAAATACTATTTCTACAGTTTTGTACTGAGAATTGAAACAAAAACTTCAAATCGTCAAATATTTAGAAGTTTTTTTTTTTGTAATTGATCAATTATTTCTTTGAGAGTTTATCTGTTCATGTAATGAAAAGAAAAGAGCACACAATTTATTATTTGTCTTCAATTTCTGTCGTTCTTTGAATGCTTTTTCTCTTTGACATTTAGTGACAACTATCAAAGTGCAGAAACTTACACATTCATTGTCATTTATTGTCGAGATCTCAAAAAAAAAAAAAAAAAATAAATCTGCAGTCAATTTCAAAGTTATTTCTTTCTACATTATTCTATGATTGGCTTTTAGTTAGAACTTCAATTCTTATTTTTTGCTGTCGTCTTTTATACAACGAAAAATGTTTGCATTGATTGCAGACGTTTAGCAAATCGTTTGTTAATATTAGTATGAATTTGTCTAAGATCTAAAAGCTTGTTCGTTCGTTAGGAAATACTAAAAAAATAAGTTATTTGACAAAAAAAAATACTTGATTATATTCCTAACATACAAAACATGTGTTATTCATATACACACATCCATTGATAAAAAGAATCTAGACTAGTCATTGTATTAAAAATAAAACTATAGTTGTGAACCACATACATAATGAAAATTTTTTTGAATAGAAAAAGTAAGGCAGACTCTAATTTCTTTTTCGACGAGATTTGGATTTCATAAAAGTACATGCATTTTACAGGCAAATGAACTTAAATGAAGTTGAATGTGCCATTATTTTGGTATTCATATTTTGGTTAATCGAACATTTTTATAAATCTGTCCTGGAAATACATTTTTAATATTAATACTAAGTGAATGATATTAATAATTTTTTCCTAAATAATTAAACTAAGAATCTATATAATCATATTACTGGGTGGCGTAAAATGAGCTTTAAGAATTGTGTTCTTTAAGCATTATCGTGTATTCATGGGTCAAAATTGCCCAAACAGTTTTTATAGCATATTATTTTCAAAACTAGTCAATGTGTTTTTTGAAATTTATGTACAATTATTTTTTTTTGAATAGTATAGTTCATATAAAATATTAAATTTCAAGACTTATTTGTAATGACAGTACCAAAAAAGTTGCGCTTTTGTAAACGTGGGTCAAAATTGTTCAAAACACAATAAAGTGAATACGAAATTTTCAAATTAATTTACAGCATGTAATACTCTGATGTAAAAATCAGTCTGAATCTTGCATCGAATGTAAACAATTAACAGATTTAATAAATCTATGTTGAGCTGTCTATATTGGGCAAAATTGACTAAGATAAAATTGGTTAAATTGATTTGAATATTTGGGGGATTCAATCGGTAGTCATACAGTCATGTATCTTAAAATAATAACACAAAAAAATATGTCTGCTGTGAGCAACCTCTCATAATTTTCCACCAAATAATTTTGGCCGTTCGGTTCAGACTTCTACTGTGTAGTTATGTTAGAAAAAATAAACACAGAATACAAAATCTTATTTGTTTTTTATAAATTTTTTGTGTAAAACACAACTAAATTTTCTTTTAACTATTGTTAAATATGAGGATTTTGAACTATTGTTAAATATGAGGCTCAAAAATGGAGGGCGGAGTTGGAGCTGCAGTCTACTGCCGGAAACTAGGTATTCGGGAATCTTAAAAGCTTCCCGATTACTGGAGCATATTCCAGGAGGAGATATTTGCGGCTAAGATGACTGCGGATTTGCCGCGTAGCTCCAGTACTAGGAACTCGCACATAAATTTTTCATCGATAGTCAGGCGACGACCAGGGCGATATTCGCTAAATATTCATACTCTTCTATCGTCGAGGAGTGTAGGGACTCGATAGATAGACTCTGTGCTAATAGGAGGATACACATCTACTGGGTTCGCGGCCACCAGGGCATATAATGCAACGAGGAGGGGGATGGATTGGCGAAACGGGGGGTCCATTTACCATACGATAGGGTTATGGCCATTCCGGTTCCAATTCGGAATATTAGGAGAGATACGGACTCTGCTATACGGAGGAGATCAGAGGCGGTTTGGGAAAACACCGGAACGTGCAGGGTTTCCAAGGTAATGTGGGGATCCTATGATCCGGAGTCGACGAAAATTCTTCTGTCGCTATCGAGAAAGGACTGCAGACTTCAGGTAGGTTTTATAGCGGGTCACTGTTGGACTGCTGTACACACCCAAAGGGCGGGGCGGCTGAATAGTGACAATTGTAGATTCTGTGGTGTACCAGGGGAAAAGGAGACAGTTGAGTATATACTCTGCTACTGTCCGGCACTCGTTCGCTCCCGGGAAAACAGTTTGGGAGATTATTACTTCCAAGGTCACGGGGAAATCTCTGGAATTGGGTTAATGAGACTCCTGGCATTCGTCAAGAGAGTGTGGGGTACTCTGAGTACCATCACATCGGAATGAGCTTTTTCTTTCTGACTTTCTTCTGCGGGTTATCGTACAACGTGGTAACGCTAGAGACCTATTTGGTCTATGCGGGGTCTTTGTGACCGGCCATTCTAACCTAACTTAACCTAAATATGAGGATATTATGACAATACGACTTGAATCCGCCAATTATTTTTTCTTTTTTTAAGCATTTTGTC
Source organism: Pollenia amentaria (assembly GCA_943735925.1). Classification (NCBI taxonomy): domain Eukaryota; kingdom Metazoa; phylum Arthropoda; class Insecta; order Diptera; family Polleniidae; genus Pollenia; species Pollenia amentaria. The sequence goes on from OX031007.1 coordinate 1,512,057, forward strand.
AAGTAGATTTGTTGAATTTAATTTAAATAACTATATAACCGAGAACCGTACCGGTACCATTAGATTTGATTTTTCAACCCGAAAACCTATTGTGTCGACAGAATGTGAAACAGGTCGAAGTCCAAATATAATTACGGGATTTCGACTAAGAAGAGTCCAAGGCTAGTTTCGCAGGGACAATAACATACTTAAGTGCACTGTTTCGTGTGGTTCAACGTCCATAGTTTTTTGAAAATCTAATTAGTGTTTCAATCTCTGTTAACGGTGGTATACATCAGACGATGTTCACGGACGTTGTGCTCGGCCAGCTATGAAAACCCATTCAGCCCTGTGGATCCAACAAAATGAAGCCACAAAACATGCTGTAGATGCCTCAATGGCTTCGGTAACGCCTTTAAACTTTCACAAACGATTTTAGGTAGCCTTAATTTTTACCAAATTGAACCTCTTTTCTTCATAACTTTGTCAAAAACCAATATTTTCTTAACTTGTCTAACCGTTCTGGAGTTATACCCGTTTTTAGCTTTGTACCCAATTTATGGTATTGTTTGAGCTTTTTTTTCAGTTTACCACTCATACCCAACAAACAAATAAAAATTAAACGTTTTATTTTTGAGGTTCTTACGAAGTCGTTTTATGCCCTGCAATAAATTCTGAAAATCAGTTTCATAAATTGTGAAAAATGATGTCAGTGGTAGCCAAAACCACAGCTCGTTCTTCCACGTCATTTACTACTTGTAAATGGAGAACTTTGTTCTTTGCATCTTGAGATGACTTGTTGGCCTCTCAATTATCTGCATCTGTTTTCACAAAATCAATTAAAATATTGCAAGCTTTAAAAAAAGGAGACTGGTTTTGGAAATTAACCATTGAATTTCTTTATTTTTATGGTTGTCTTCTGTTAAAATTTCGTTTACAATTTATTCTCGTAGATTTGGTGTCGATACATTCATTCAATACGCTAAGGTAGACAATTTTCGGGTAAAGTACCACTGATGACCTAAAGCTGTTTTTAACGTGACGCGTGCAACTGAAATAATAATAATTGTGTAACCGCTTTAAAGCGTATTAAGGGTATTGGCAGAGGTAATAATTTTTAATATATATTCTTAAAATAAATCGATTAAATTCCATGGTTTTGAAAAATTCTTAGTTTTAAAGAATAAATTATTTTCATCATCCAGCGAGTCCGATTAATAGCTCCTGAAACATTTACTAATGGATAGGGCTTAGATCTATCACCCAAAAAGATAAGGCCAGATGAAGTATTTCTTTATTGTCTTCTCTTGGTTTCATGTCTTCAAGCTGGTCTTTAATAATATTGCTCAAATCTCCGCGTGTTGGTTCCGCGATAATTTTTTCAACAATTTTGTGGTTTATACAGTCGGAAAAATTGGACTTGTCAATGGACTCCCACCTTTGCTGCAGCTTGAAGACAATTTTATTTGTGGTGATTCGTATAGACCTATTAGTTGGACCATGGGTAAGACGAAATTCCATTTTTTCAAATTCCTTGGACTCTATCCATCTTTAAAACTGTAGCACTAATTTTTATAATTTTTATAGAAACTTTCAAAGTTAAAAACTGTTTTTACAGAGTTTATCCAAAAGTTACAAAACAGTTTAATATATGGTATCTTAATGGAAAACAATATTGCCGGAACTTATGATTTATGCAATATAAGTTACGTTTGGATATTTTTCTCTAAAAATATTTTTTCGAAAATTAAAACAACGGGAGTGTTAGCCGAGTTATGAAAAAAGTTAGAAAAACGTCCGAATACCCTCATTTTGAAAAACTCGACTTGTGCGACTTCTTATCCTCTTCTGAAAAATCTGAAAAAATTCAAAAAAATCTTTCAAATTATGCTTGAGACCCAAAAAAAGTTTTTGTTTTGTGGTTTATAATCTACATATACAGAAATATTTTATTATGGTCCTAAATAAATTTCTTCAAGGTTCATAATTTTTTTTAGACAGTTATTTATATCCTTTCTCAATTTTAGTTTAAAATATTGAATCTGGGAATAATTTCTTTTTCATAAGTTACTTTATTATATTCAACATTTTTGTTTTTCGAAAAAATAAATAAATTCGAAAAATAAAAAATGTTGAATTCAAAATATTGAGTAAACGCACCAACATACAAAGATATTTTCAATTAGTTTTTCAAGGTTTGAGGTTCTACTAGGTAATTTATATTTTTTATTGTTTTATTTTTAAAAGATTTGTTCTTACTTACCCCCAATATTTAAAAAATTTTAACCCAAACCAAACGAGGTATAATCAATTAAAAAATATTTACACACAAAGTATTCAACAAAGTAAAGAGATACATATACAAAAAGAGTAAAACAGTGAAAACAAGAATTATGCAAACATATTTAGCTGTAAACACAATAAAAAGAACACTAACAACAGAATGTCAATCGTTTTCATTTAGTAGGAGTTTTAAACCACCACATTAAAATTATAATCACCAGTAGGTGCTATAGCAATAACATCACGTTCACGTTGTCGAGTCAGCTTAATTCAATATATTTGTAGACGTAAAGGGTGGTTTTGTAGAGCTATAAAACTTTGAAATGGAATAAAACAAAGATGAATTTTTTAAATTGACATGAAATTCAATTTATTGGAAAGATAATCTTCTGGCATTATATTAAATTTAAATATGATTTCTGGCATATGACCACCATTGCTAGCTCAGGCGTAGTCTAATCTGGAGGTCCTATTTTCGATGACTTCTTTCAACATTTGTGGCCGTATATCGACAACAACGATGCAAATGTTTTCCTCCAAGTGGTCAATCGTTTCGGGCTTATCGTCGTAGACCAGCGATTCATATATCCCCACAGAAAATAGTCTAGCGGCACTTAATCGCACGATCTTGGAAGCCAATTCACGGGTCCAAAACGTGAAACTATCCGGTTAGCAATAAATAAATTCTGCCACGAGCTGTGTGAAATGTTGCGCCGTCTTGTTGAAACCACAGCTCCTGCACATCATCGTTGTTCAATTGATGAAGGAAAAAGTTAGTAATCATGGCTCTATAGCGGTCACCATTGACTGTCACGTTCTGACCAGTATCGTTTTTAATGAAGTACGGACCAATGTTTCCAACAGCCCATAAAGCACACCAAACAGTCAGTGTATGTAAATGTAACGGTTGCTCAACATACACCTGAGCATTATTACCACTCCAAATACGGCAGTATGATTAATTTACGTATCCATTAAAAAAGTGAGCTTCATCGCTTAGCAAATGCAAATCGGGATCAACGGCAATTTTGTTTTTGTCCCATTCACCGAATCTACGCCTTGCTAAGTGATCGTGTCTACTCATGTTGAAATGCCAAACCAAACTAAACATAAACCAGTTGCCAGCGGACAAAATGGCCGCCAGAAAAAAAATGTTGCCAACTTAAAGCTGTATACCTCTATAAAAAACACCCTTTATATAAATTTTTCATAATCACATTTCATTTACTTAAGTGTATATATTGTATATTTAAATTTGTCTCTTAATAGTTGTTTCTTTTTACTTCTACTCGTTATAGTTTTTATTAAATTATTGGTTTGCAAAAGATAACACTGCTGACATGTTGTTAACATTTTTCAGTTGAAATTGTTATAATATCGAAAGAAGTAAAATAGTAGATTGTCACTTTTGTATATTTACGACATTACAACAAATAAACCAACAAATACTTCACACACATGCATGATTATTCAGACAAACGGTACATATGTGCACTAGTGTGTAATGTAACCAAGCCTGTCACAACTAAAATTCTTTACTAGTTGAAACACTAACAAAATAAACTAACACACAACAACAAACAAACAAACAGGCACAAACACCAATCAATCTGGATAAACATAATTAATTGTCACAAATCAATTAAAACAAAGGACAAATAATACTGCTGAATTAATACGTTTACAAACAGTTACATATGTATACAATACGTTTGATATTTTATTGCTTCCCTGTTGGAAATCTCACTAGTGAATCTGTACTGATTCACTACTGACGCAGCCAACAGTACCAGTGACTTATTATACCCCAGACAATGTTATTTACTATAGACATTTACTGCGGTATTCATAAAAAACTAAATTGGATATGAAATCTATTTTAAGGAAAATTTGTATGGAAATTTTCTTTTAAAATACGTTTGAAATCTATTTTATTTTTTATGAATACGGCAGTTAACATGTGCGTGTCATTGGAAATATACTACTGACGTTGGTACTATTGACTACATAGTTCTATTGGGAAAATTTGTAGACCTTGGAACCAGAGAATCACAAGTACATTTAAGCCAATCTAGTCTACACTTTTGGTACTGTTTTAAAGAAGATGTCGAATTGAAAATTGCTGTATGAATTCATTACAATATTTTATTTCGTATTTAAGATAAATAGAAAAGTGTAGAGACTTCGTTGACAATGTCGCCAAAAAGTCACCAAAATAGTCTACAAAACTGTTGACATGGAGACACTTGCAGCCAAATTTCCTTCAGGGATGTAAGTACACACATATGTATGTGTTTGTTTTGTTGGTAGTAGTAAACAAGTAGATTTGGATTTTTATTAGACAAATATTCATGATATTATAACAATAATAATAATCTTGTAGACTTTTATATTGACACGTAAATATTTGTGTTCGTTTATAAAAACAGTCGTTTGTCAGTTATTCTGATAAATTGATGTTAAATTGGAAAATAATTTGCTTTTAGTCAATTAATTTCAATATCCTATTATTTTCATCTTGATTTCTTGGAAATTTTTATAGAAAGTTTCAAGATAACTCCACTAACAAGACACAGTGACTATAAAAGTAATAAGAAAACTGATGTTAGCTAAAATCAGTATATAAAACGATTTAGGGGATACAAATTTTATGCAAAATTTGGCAGACATAAATGTCTTTCAATATATGTTCAATTTATTTTCACAAAAATTAAATAATGGTTATGAAGATTTTAATGATTTTTGAGAAATTTCTTAATTAGCATTTTATAAAATGTTAAAACATAAAACATCATGTAAAATACTCTCTTATGTAAAATTTATTGCGGAGTATTTGATTTATGTTTTCCATCAAACAATCATACGAATAAAGAATATTTTTGAAGCCAAAGAAACAACATTTTGAAATATTATTGAGACACAATCTCTTTGGTGCTATTTATGGAATACTTCCAATAAAAAATGTTTTATTTTGTAAACCACTAATGGATTATTTTAAAAAGTAAATGCACATATATGCGCTACTTATTAAGACGTACAAGGCTGCAGTAGGGTAAGTGAGCGATTTCTTAAAAATTAAAAAAAAATAAAGTTCAAAGGGGCACGGTATTCCCTTACTGGGCAAAACGTTTATACGAGGAAATAATAAAAAAAACTATAGCAACAAAAATTGCAGTGCGTTACACCTACTAGTTTTTACAGGTGTCAAAACTGTATTGCTTCAAAGTGGGAACTCGCCATATAATATTCATGCCTTCCTTCATTTCGTAAGCGAGATGGTGGGTGAAACATTACAAACCTTCTTTTTGAGTTTTAAGCTCCATTTTTAATTGGGTATTACTCAATAGATTGTTTTTGAAAAGCTTACATACCTTAAATATATTTCAAACTATTTAAAAATTATGAACATTTGTTTTATTTATTTAGCGTGTATGTCTTTATTTTAATCCAACATGTCGCACTTGAGCTCGGGAAATTTAATTTTGAAAGAAAAAAAATATCATATAATACAAATCAAATTTAATGTGTTTTTAAATGTCTAATCTCGTTCTTTCTACAAAAAAAAAAAAAAAAAAAAATAATAATAACCATTAAAGCTAAGACACCATTTCTCAGTTCCCATCGAAATAAAACTTGGCACTTTATCATCGTGCTGTTTCCTTTCTTTTAGCACAGAAATGTTATGTTTTATAGCAGGGTAGTTTTATAGTCAGTACAACTTTTAATCCATTGACGGACAGAATTCCAATATATTTTAAGACGTTTCTATACAGTAAAGTTTGGGTTATGGAACTCCCTCTTTTGCAAATAATTTCTACTCACACATAAACATAACAAACTTTAATGAATTACATTTTTTTGTTTTATTTTTCAATGCTGTTGGCGAATTAATCCCTTTGGTAAAATTAATCCTTGAATTAATTACAAAATGCTTCGTTTTGGTTTTCATGCTACAACCGTTAAATTCTATACATCCACTTTATTTTGTAAGGAAACGGGTAAATGTGAAAAAGATTTTACAGCATAGACAGTTATAAAAGGAGATTTCTCTAGTGTTAAATAAATAGTCTATTACGGTAAAAGATATTCTTAAAACAAAAACACTAAACACGCACTCTAAATTAGTATTAAAAAAAAAACGCACAGTATGAGAATACAAAACGTACAAATTTTTATAGATTTAGGCAAAAGCCAGTAAATATTCATTATTATTATTTCTAAGGAACCATATGTGCTGCTTTCTCATCTATATATACATACACTTACGTACCTAGTTATAGCATGTGTGGGTAGACAGATTTACATGTGCATGTCTGAGCATGGAATGCGTGTGTCTTAGATATGGAGAAATTAGTGGCAGCGGCAGTAGGAACGTAATGTACATTGATTTAATGCTCGACACTTAATCAAAGTAATTGATTGTGGCAGTTTTTCATTGTTATTCACAGGCGTATAAACGTTGAGTTTGCTAATAATTTAAGCCGATTTGTTATCTAATATTTGATTAGAAGATAAATAAATAGACAAAAAAAAATTTGCAAGGAAAACCAAAAATTTTTTTTTTCAACAAAAAATTTCTTTTAGTTCAATAGTCCACGTCCATACCATGAAATATTTGCTACTGAAACTTTCTTCATTACTCTGTTGAAATTTCAGTTGTGTTCATACAATAACATTTTTGTTAAAGGTGTCTTTTAGGGTACTCATTTTATCGGGCTTTTTATTTAATCGGTTAATCGCTCGATTAATGAACCGAATTTTTGGCTTAATCGGTTAATTTTGTTATTGATCGGTTAACCGATTAATGCAGTTTTTTTTAGTAATTGCAATAAATAAATATGCAACTTAATTGAGCAAACAAAAAAGAACTCATAAACATGTAATACATATTTTTTAATTAATACATAAATATTTAGTCAATTCACAAGGTATCCTAACATGTCATATTGTCAAAATGTCCTAATATTTCACAATGGTTTAAAAATATTGTTGTACGGCTCAGCCGCTCAGCGCTGGACTTTTCTGATTAATTACGACAGCACAATAAACACAGCAAGCAACATTCTATTTATTTAAGACACTTTTTGTTAACAAACCAACAACAATATTTTTAAACCATTGTGAAATATTAGGACATTTTGACAATATGACATGTTAGGATACCTTGTGAATTGACTAATTATGTATTAGTTAAACAGTAAATTGTGAGATCATTTTATTAGTTATTTCAATAGCTTAAGGACATGTTATAAAATAATCTTTTAGACAAATAATTTGGTTTAAATGTTTAGAATTTAATCGATTATTTTCTTTAGTTTTGATAAAACTTGACTTTAAATAAATACTTTTACTTATCGTAGAGTTTGGAGAAATCGAACGCAGCCCGCTGTATAGAATATCGAATTTATCATTCATTTTTGTACTGCAAAAAAACCATCATGAAAATAATGGCGCAAAATTAAAAAGAAAAAGAAAACTTTTGAAGGCGAACAGTTGTGGATATGAGAAGAAACAAATAACTAAACACATACATACGAGTATAAAAAGTTCGTGAAACAAAAAGCGGATAACAGCAAAATGAAAATCACTGAACACCTTCTTTGTTTGTATGAAAAAATATTTTCGAAACACATACCTTTTGTATATGTGACGAAACAAATAATTAAAAACATATAAAAATATTTTAGAATACTACAAAAAATTAAAAATTTTGTTATACCGGTTAATCGGTCAATCGACTTAAATCAACCGGTTTAATATATATAGCCAATTTTAAATTAACCGATCAGTTAATCGGGTAGTAATTAATCGGTTAACCGAATAAATACCGTAGGATCTTTACTTGGTAATACAAAGTTTTAGGACTTCGTAGAATCAAAATATTAAGAAATGCTCCTAAAACAGAGAATAAAAGTCTGTATGTATTTTCCATGTTGAGAAGAATAATATAATTAGAATTTTGAAAAATATTAACGATATTCAAATAATACAATATTTACAAAAACAACATGAAAATTTCTTAAATTGATTTTGGTTGTTTGTGTAATTATTGTATAAAAATTTTTAAACCTTCAAAATATACCCTTATTGCTGCCAATGTTCACTTTCAAATGCACCAGAGCGAACATAAGTAAGTGAACAGAAACATTCACCAACCGCAACACATTTTGCTTTTACATAATAAGATTTTTTTCATTCTACATAATTTTTTGGCATGTTTTACCATGTAAAGATACCTTTAGCAGCATTTAAGTATTTTGAATGCTTTCCCTCTTTCTTCATATTCTTCCTCACGATAATAAACTCTCAAAACTGCATGTACTTAAAACGAAGTTCAATTTTTTATTCGTTTTTCCCTTTAATAAGCCTAAATGTGTCGCAGCAAAAATTTCATAGATAGATGCAGACATATGAATTAAAATATCAGAGAACAAATATCATTTCAATAAGTTAGAAGAGCGAACGTATAGGAAGGAATTGCTTTGCTTTATTGTCTTATTATGATTTTTTCGGGTTTTAAGGCCCGGTCCATATTGTGAAATGCGGCAGAAACTTTCTTCAATTGTCTTCTAAAATTGCATTTGCGTCCATGCAATAAACCTTTTGTTTAGCAGCATTTAAGTATTTTGTAGGCCTTTTTTCACAAAACTGCATGTACATGAAAGAAAGTACACTTTTCCATTCATCTTTCCCCTTTCATATTCATACTAGAATGTTTGCGCAGCAAATGTTTCATAAACTGAACGAGCCCTAAGATATTCCAGAAAGTGGCTGTTTACCGACTAAATATTCCAATGTGTTAAGCCACAGGTAATTTTTTAATAAAAAAAAAAAAAAAAAAAATTTTTTTACATAAACAATTTTTTTCCCCGATAGGCTAAGGGAGATTTTTTTATCATAATGTAAAATTGTAAGAATTTGGTCTTTTTTGTACTTTTTATTAAAAATTATTGTTTATTGTGCTAACTTCCTTTTTTTGTTCTTAATAAAAATACTGTAATTTATTGTTGGAGGATAAGCTGTTTCTATGCGCATTTCACTAGTCGCTTAGGCCAGATCATTGCATCAAAAGCCAAAAATATCAGTAAATAAGACCACAGATGGAATTAGAATAACAAACACTCAAAAAGTCTTATTTGCAACGATATCAAAGTTTAAACAAAATTCTTACAATAAAACAGTGAGTTTATCGTTTCTTACATTCCCCACTACAATAAGTTGTAATTCTCCCAACATTAATTGTAGTTGTGGGTTATCGAGAATTAAAGTAGGGAATTAAGTACAACAAGCAAAATCTTTTAATTATTAACAATTTCTACAAAAATATGTATTTGACGTGCCGAATTTTACTACCTTTTTGAGTTATCTTCAGGTAATTCTACTGCAAGTCGATTGCTATACACATTCGTAAATACATACATATTTTAAAAAACATACTATAAATAAATATACTGTATGTAAATGATCTAGAGGGTAATATACACCTTAAAGTATTCAAGGAAATTACATAAAGTAATTATTTTTTATTACTTTGAAGCATAACGCGACAGAAACCCCTTCAACAGTTACATTTACACATAAATACATTCACAAACAAATAAAAAATAAAAGAGGAAATGTAATGAGCATTGTTGGCAATAAGAATAAATGTTTTTATTGTATATATGAGCTGGCATACAAGTAAATATGCACAGACATACAGACATATGAATATATATGGTTGATTGTATGTGTAAACTTTACACATTCATTCTCAACTAACGTAAAGTATTAACAAAAGGATGAAATGAATGGCATTCATACAAGTATAACTAGTACTTATGGCATCTCTTTAGAAACCTATACAGAAAAAGAAACATTTGCACTTTATTTACGTTTTTAAAAATTATATTATATCACTTGCCCCTATTTTGTCTCTCTTCCAATTCATGTGTTCACATTTTCACAAATTCCTTCTAAAAGTGTTATATTCAAGTACACAACTATCAAGAGACGTTCTTTCCGTTAACCATTTTAAATAAGAACCATATCATGCAATATGATGGTGTGTACATACTAAGTACTGGAAACCGTTTCAGTATCTATAAGAGATAGTCCTACATTATTCCCTACTTTGCTTGGCCTTAGACTACCTTATACCTATCTGTATGTGTGCCTTGGCATATCCCTGCGCACCTTAACTTCTTCTATTTCACAACATTAATGTTAATGTTGGAAAGAAGCAAGAAGTGCTTACGTCATATTTCCGTTTCCGTTAAAACTGGGGAAAAAAACCAAAAACAATAATAATTGTTGTATATTTTTATGACTTATATTTAAGATTGTGGTGCGAGTAAAAGCACACTTGTGTGCTTAGTTTTATGCCTGTGTGTATCTGTGTATGTTTGTATGGGTGGCATAATATAATATTACATTTACACAAATATAAAAGAAACACATACAATTCTTGTGTAGAACATGAACCATTTTAAACAATTGTATATACGCGTTTTGGTACACACACACGAACATACATTATGACTGGCGTAACGCAATGATCGTCTATGGGTTTCATATGATAATATCGTATCGCATAACAAAAGGGTTATTCTTATTAATTCATTCGTACTCTTTGTTTTTGTTTTTTGTTTCAAGGTAGTTAAATATGTTACTTATTTTAAACAATTTTTATTGTTATTGTTGATAATAATATTTGCACGTTACAGTTCACGTAAGTACTTAAATAAAACTGAAGTTTAATCTTAAAATTTTGAAAATAAATTTAAAGCTTTATAAATTTATAGGAAAAACCTTTTTTTAAATCTAATAAAATTGCCATATTTTATGTAGTATATTTTTTTTATCATGGACCAGCACTCAAGAGATGACTCTTTCGCTGATTCCTCTTATTACTAGGAAATAAATATAGATTTTGGATGAGTTGTTACACAGAAGGTTGTTTTAATTGGTGTGCTCTAGATAAGGACACTTCTGTTAAATAACTAATTTTCCTTATAGTACACGTATTCTCTTCACTCGTGCATTAACTTAAGATGATGAATTTGTGTTAAGTAAATAAAAGAATTTATCAGGAGCGAGTTCCTGCTTTTCTTTAGAATGTAGTCGAATGAAGTAAGATAGTAGTAGCAAATAATTACATGTGCACCAGTCGTGTGTGACTAATCTCACTGGGTGACACATAATACGTTTGTCAATCACACCTGTGTGTGCATGCAAACAACTTGGCAGTATTATGCACCTAGCACTGGTTTAGGAGCTGAAGGTGTTATAGCTCTGATGCATTTTTAAAGAAAGCAGGTAACTTTTTGTGGAATACAAACAGCACCTAGGGAGATTAATCAGCAAGTCGAACTTCCTCGCCAGTGGTGAAAAATCATTCTTTGAAGGTGACTTTTTAAGATCTCCCTTCCAGCGTCTTTCGGTTTATGCACCAACCACCACGTGATCCGCGAAGGGCCCTCGCCAATAGTCAGTACAGAATCATTCTTCCGAGAGCTCCTGACTCTCGAGTACAGGTAAGATCTTTGGTCAGAGGAGATATAAAGAGATCTGTAAATTTTGAACTATGCCGATTTTAAGGTATTGTTTGCACCAAATTTACCGGAGTATATAAAAGGTGAAATATCCTTTGGATCTACCGACCTCAAGGAGGCCGAATAAAGTAAAGTTAGAGCAGTGTTATTATATGCAGAAGAAATAAAGAAAACCAATTTTGCAATTTTATAAAGATTTGAAAACGCTAAAGTTTAACCAAAATTAGGCATTACATTTTTGTATTAAACATTTTAAGTGCTTTAGCCAATAAACTTAGTACACATTTGCATTTCGGATAAGCACAAAAACACATTAATAATTAACAGGTTGTTTTTAAATTTAAAAAAAAATTTAAATATAAATTTACAAAAATTCACCAAAGAGTTGCTACAGTCTATAAATTATTCAAAATTCAATATGTTATTTAAAAGCAATAAAGTTGTTTTTGCTTCCAATAATTTATCTAAAATAACAATCACTTTTATTATTGGCTAGTTACTAAAACCTTAACTATATAAAAATATCAACACTAAAATACCATAAACTAAAAAAGGAAGCACGTTGCCTGCCATTACAAATATTAACGAGAGCAACAAGCTACAAATGCAGGAGCAGCAACAACAACAAAAATAACTGCAACGCTTTGACATAAAACATCCATAATTTTAAACACAAGGTACAGGTGTTTTAATCGCAAATAAGTATTTGCATATATGGGCCAGAAAAGGTGGTACCCTCGAAGAGGAAAATACCTGCAGAGTGAAAGAGAATCGATGCGAGTAAGAGAGGAAGGAAGTGTGGGAAAATACATGGTTTTATCAATTTATAAGCCTTTTTAGCAGCAACACTGCAATTTGCATATTGTGTTGCACAAATTACAAAATTATTACGGATTTAGTTGTTTGCTCATAAAATTTTATATGCTTATCATCAATAGCAATAAACAACATATTGACTGTTGGTGTTTCTATTACCATTGTAACGATGTGCGTTCATATATGGGTGTGTTTACAAATGAATTTGCATGCATTAAAAAGTGCATACAATACCTACACACCAACAACCTACTCAGGCATGTGTGTGCGGCATAATTTGTTATTTTTAGCGACCCAACACCTCCCAACGAACATAACAAAATGAATCTTCAAAAAGTTGAAACATTTTTAAGATTATAAATTTTTATATTAATTCGAATGTGTATTTTAACTCAAATAAAAATTTAAAAAGCTTTTCTACTTTAATAGTCTTATTCCTTCAATATTTTCCAGGAATATTTTCTATGCACTATCACAATTTTGTTTGTATGTATATTTCTATTACGAAGCTTATTTTAGCTATGTAATGCATTACATTTTGCTGGTAATAGTTGTATAAATTTTCTGTATAATTAACTTCATTGGAAGCCAACGGATTACATTTTTAAGATTTTTAATTTAATATTTAAATTTGGTTTCAGGTTTTAAATTCAAATTAAACTTCTGTGTCAATAATATTAACTTTTTTTTTTGGATGTATTACCTTGCGCGACCAATAAAAGCAGAAACAGGATATTTATCCGTCCTAGAAATTTTTCAAAATTTTGGAATCGACTTAGGGCTAGTTGCATATTTTTGCCTTATAAGTAGCTTATGCATATTTTTTCATTATTTTTTTAAACCTTATACTGCATATTTTGCCTTTCTTAAGCACATTTTGAATTTCTTTAAATGCTTGTAGGTTTTTTAACGAAAAAAAGAATAAAAAATTGTTTTTAAATTCTGGCAGATGACTTATCTGTTTTAAAATACAATTGCAATTCTGTAACTGATTTTATGAAATTCGGTATATACGAATAATTGTAATGTAAATGGTGACAATCGGCCCATAATTTCTCAAAGCTCCCGTAAAAGAAACCCAAAAATATCTTACCGTAAACTAAAATTTATTGCAATCGGTTTACTCCCCATACAAAAATCACTCTCGAAAAGTGCTTTAAATGCCATAACCTCCTTTAAATGTAAATATTAAAATAACATTTTGCAACGATTCCTAAAATCACTTAAAGTCGAAAACAAGCCTTCATATATACCCAATAAAAAATTAAGCCTCGGACGAAGCAGGTTTGTAAGGAAGAAACGTAAAAGTTTCGCTTACGGAAGACACGAATTTTCTGCGGCGAGTTCCCACTTTGAAGCAATACATTTTTGACACAGGAAGCGCTTTATTCGGCGCATATATAAATTGGTAAATGTAACGATCAGCTTTGATCAATGAATTTTTTGTTACAGTTTTTCTTTTTTATGCTCCCTTACAAACCTACTTCGTAGTAATGGAATATCGTATCTCTTCAAATCTTATATATTATTAAGATGTCGTCCACTTACCATACTGCATCTCTATATGTCTTATGGCGTAGCGCATAAATGTGTGCTTACTTTTAAAATGTACCATTAGTGCTTCGCAAAATAAGAAAATGTTTTATTGGGTAGTGATATCTAGATTTATATCTAGATTCATGTGAATCTTAACATTATAACATAATTTTATTCTTTTGGGTTCATGACTGCCGATGTGTTCCACATAGGGTACAATCTAAAAAATTTGATTGTTCTTATCACGGGGAACGGCGTGGGTTTTTTCTCCATTACCCCCTTTGGGAGTATATGTGGCGGCATGGACGAAGTCCCCAGAAAATAATACCCCAAAAACAAAATGAAATAAGTCCACAATTTCTGGGATTTTATATCATATGAAATAAATCCTCAATTTAAAAATGAAAAAAGGCCCTAACTGAATGAAATAACGCCGCAAACCGAAATGAAATAATACCCCAATATTTAGAGACTCATTTTGTCTATACTAATATTATAAAGAGGTAATGTTTGTTTGTAGGAGGTAATCTCCGTAACTGCTGAACTGATATTTATGAAACTATTATCATGTATTACTGAATAATTTTTTGTAATTTTAAGTGGGTGGGACACCTCCGAAACAAAGAAATTATAGATTTATGTATATCTGAACCACGACAAGAGCTAAAGTTTCCAAATTTGGTACGAATATCTTGGTAATCAACACACAACGTCTAACAAAATCTGGGTGGGATGGAAAAAGTGGGTTCCGTTGGAAATCTTCTTCAGGAAATTTTTAATATAATATAAAATTAAAAAATTATTTTTGACATTTATTGTCAAAAATAATTTTTTAATTTTATATTATTTTAAAAATTTCCTAAATAAGATTTTTAACGAAAATCGAAATATCGAAAAAAGCTTAATAAAAATATATTGAAATATAACATTTTTATATCCTTAAAGGATTTTTAGGACACGCATAACTAATGCATCTCGTTAAAATTTTTTAGCTAAAACGCATTTTGATTGAATCAAATGACTTCAGTTGTCTTGAAACATTAAAATTTACCATTTTGTTCAGTTAAAATATGCCAACTTCACTATTTGTTAACGATAAGCACTTTTGTAATTAAAAACACAAATTACTTCTGCGGCTCATTTTGACAAAACTTAAATGTACCGCGGTAATTTTGCTATAATTCAAAATACGATTAAGCGAATATCGGAATAATGTGAGAAACAAACATAAAGAAGAGTTAGCGCCATCGAGACAGGCAGGTCTATTTGACATTGGTCAAATAGAAGTTAAAATATTGAGTCCGAAATCCACCCGATTCCATCCATTCTTTATTAATATTTTGCATTCTATCAGTTTCGTTAATCGGTTATTGTTTCAGTTAAGTAGATGATTGGTCTGCTGTAGATGCTCCTAGGATAATGTGGCTGTCATCTGTCGTTGTTTAGAAATAACGCCCTCCATGTATTTTGCGAAGTGGTGGGGAACCTTGCCAATATTTGATTCCTAGTGGCGGCTGTTTGACCTTTGCTTTGACGTTATCCTCATTTCATTTCCAGGGGAAGGGGAGTTCAGGCGGCTTCTTGAACGGATTGTTTGGTAGGCGGTTGAAGCCACCTTATTCTCGAAAAAAAAACTCAAAAACCATCATGCAAAATGTTTGGCCTCTGACAAGGATCGAACCAGGTGCTAGTTTTATGCGGTGATAATTTAGGTCGGCTTCGCAAGGCTACACGCAGAGAAAAAACATGGTTAATGAGTGATCACTACGACCATTTTTATTCATATTAGCCTAATATGTTTACTCTAATAAATTTATTATAGTCCTTAAACAACTTGAACAAATATTTTTTGTCTTTAACATTTTTAAATTCACTATAATAATTTTATATGGTGTTTTATACCTAAAAAGTTTCGCTATATCAGCGTAAGCATTTTAATTATGTAAAATGTTTGCTACTATAATATATATGTATTAAGCTTTACAATTAATATCATAATATTAATTGCACACAAAAGTTATGTTTAATACCATAATTTTTGCTTGCTTTAAAACTTATTCTCTAAATGAGCAAACATTTATTGTCGAAGTAAACAGTGTGTGTTTATTCCCACGTAATTTTTTGTCAGCAGGCGTTAGTTAATCGGGAAACATGAGTTTCTATAAAATATGCAAAAATATGCAATTACGTTGTCTTTCTTCTAGCCAAAAAAAAACCTACAATATTGGAACCGGCATAGAAATTTTTACAGAAAACTTTGTCATAAGCCCTGAACTTTTTTCAATTACTATTCAACAGTATAGTCATACAGTTGATTTCATATTAGAAATAAAAGGTAAGTTTGTTTTTCACTTTATTTTTAAAATTCTTAAGTGCACGGGGAAATAATATTAAAGTGTTATTAGAAAGAAAAGCATATGCATATGCATAAGACAAATTTATTAAACATACTTTTTCAAAAAAATGTATGCATTAAAGCACACACATATATAAATGTATGTCTTCAATTTTATTTCTTAATATTGGCTAGATTTTATTAATTAATATATGCTTTATTGTATATGTATTTATAATACAAAGAATATAAATGTACATGCATACATATGTAGTTAATAAAACATGAATTTTTGATGTTAAATTTTTATTAGATTTATTGTGAGAACCATATAACATGTTGATATATGTTACATGGTGTTGGGAAATATAGAAACATGGTTTAAAAGATCGTTCCGAACATAATAATATCTTTAAGACAATAATTACCAATAAACATTATGTCAGAACATATATTGTTACTTAAGACGTGTTTGACACAATCATATCCACAAACATTAATTATAGTATGCGATTGTGATTGTAGCAACCATGTTTTTTCTTTGCGTGTATACAAAGAAATATTAAAAAAATCTAATGTACCTTTATGATCTAGCCTGAACAAAATTGTGTATTATAAACAGTGTTGCTAATTTAGAATGCTAGATCTTCTTAAAGTCATTTGTCATGGAAAAAATATTTTCTATTAAAGTTTAATATATGTAAATGTTTATTAATGTGGATATGGTAAACCTTTCACTGAAAAAATATCAAAGAAGAAAAAAATTTTCAAAAATAAGTAAAACCTATTCGCAAAGTTTGGCTCAAGCACCTAAAGTTAAAAGTATGGGTGAAAGAAACAGATGACTTTGAAAAAACCCCTTTGTAATATTGTTTCTAAATTTAGTGGGCAGAGACAAGACAAAAATGCTACGGGCATAACTAAAAATCATCCTATTCATTTTAAAATGATTTGCTACAAAGTTCAGCAGACGCGGAATTAAGTTTATGTGCTGTGCATAGTTCGGTTGCACCTGTCGATCAGCCAACAAACGGTTGTAAAAGGCAATATTACACCGCGTCGTGGAAGCTGAAGGACAAATTCAGCATATCATAAAAAATTAGCTTGGCTCTTATTTTAATGAAGATCTTTTGAAGATTTGCTATTGAAATTTTTTTTAGCATTTCTTCTAGCATTTTTTTTAACAAAATTTAGCATATTTTTAACAATAAGCTTTGGCAACCCTGAGTATAAATAACAGTACTTAGCGTATACTTATCGAGAGAAAAAATATTAATTATACGTGCCGACATGTTACACTATAACTAAAAATTTAATATACTCGTATGAAACCAACATTTTTTAACTTAATTTGAATATTAATTGCTTTTATTAGCAAACAGATTTAACTAATAAATTAATAGGCTTGACAAATTTATTATTAATTAATATTTAAAAGCTGAAGTTGTTAGAAATAAATGTTCATTAATCTATGGCTGTATTAATAAAAATATTTTAAATTTAAAAAAGATCTACAAAAAGAAAAAAGTTTCTATGAAAATGTTCCTTAATCATCGCCCTTTAAATTTAATAATCACTTATAAAGTTAATCTTCTGCTCTAAAAAAAACTAAAATTTTTCTTCGAATTTTAATCTTTGGAAAAATATGTATTTACTTAATAAAATAAACTAACGGAATTTTAACGAACTTACAGACCATTTTCATAAATTTGTTACTTTTAAACCCACACCGCAGAATTGGGAGGTACATTGCGCTTGTGCTGATGTACACACATCCAAAAAATATTGGTCGCCCCAGAATTATTTTCTAAGTCGATCTAACGATGTCCGTTCGTCCAGTTTGCTGGATAACTGGTAATGTTTATGCGCAAAGTACAGGAGCCAATTTTGATGGTGTTTTGATGAAATTTGGTACATACGTTTCAATTATCATAAAAACGAAAATTGGTCTATAATTTTACATGGAATAAAGTCTTTATGCCAATAAATCACCTTATTATGTCGATATTTAGTTTAGATTTATTCCAAACTTATTTTACTGTTATCTTAATAATCTTACCAAATTTCATTGGAATCGGTCCATTAACCACCCATAAAAATAGTAGTTCCAAAAATAGTTTTAATGCCATAAATTCCTTATAAATAATAGTATTGACATAAAAATTGGCGAAAATAACTCTTACGTAGTTATAATGTCATGAAAAATGGTTCTGCTGGTAGACCCAAAATCCCACATTAATTCCCCATCCAAAGTCACTAAGATGAAAAAATATCTTATAAATGTTGATATCGAGATGCCCTTTATTTTAATTTTGTTTTGCAGGATCCATGATTGGCCATGGGTCCCAGATATGGCACACTGTCGAAATATCGTCTGTATAAACTGTCCTGTAGGGTATAAAATGTTCGCCAATGACCTACTATACTTTATTACTTGTTTATTGCTTTGCTGTAAACATCTGACAGATTTTCTTTTCCACAAGACTTATTTTCAATTAAATACGACTTTATCTTAAAAATATTTTTGAAATAACTTTTAATTCGTAAACCTAAACAACAAAAAATATCAAATATTGCTACGCATACATATACACACTTACATATGACACAAACACAACACATTTTGCCCACACAAATACCATCTTCAAATTATCAATATTTTATAAAAAGTATCTTAAGTTTGATTTTGTTTTTAAGGTTCAAATATAAGGTCACACAATAAGATACCCAAATGGAAGAAAATAACAGAAAAGATTAGGTACAAATTTTTCTTGCTCCAAAGATATTTTTTAATATATTGAAATAATTTTTAAATATTAAAGCTTAAAGAGGATTTTATAGAATTTGGGATAAACAAGTTACCAGATATTTCGATATTCCATTTAACTTAAATATGTAGTTTTGGTTTACTGCTAAAAAAAAAAAAATATTTTTAAATTTTTTGTAGTGCTACATTTGGTATCTTCCGTATCCATAAATTGGTAAAATGTTTTTAATAATGTCTGTTTTTTTTTACAATTTATGTGTTTCGGAGTCACATTATAAAAAAAAATGTCATGAAATCTTTGTTTTTAAATAATTTTTCAATTTAGTTTTTGCTTTCATAATCTGTGGGACTTATATTTTCATTTTCTTTGCTTTTGCTGAAAAGGGTTGCAATTTTTTTGCCTTGTAATTTCTTTGTTAAAGTGTTCTTCCTTTTTGTTTTTTTTTTTTTTTTGTTCGAACAATGAATGACATTTTTTCTTTATACTTTTTGGCTTTCTGCACGTAAATTGTTGGTTAAGGGTTTAAGGGTGTATGTTTTTTTTTAAATGAATTATACATACAATATATTAAAAAAAAAAAAAAAAAACCAAAACTGTTATCGTTGCTGTAAAAGTGTCAGAGTTAATATTTGTCATTGCTTAAGTGTCTTAACCTTTAATCTTGTACGAACATGTTGACACATTTTTGCTTTTGTATCTCATGTTTCTATGTTTCTGGTAAATAGAGTTATGTAATTATAAATAGACAAAGATTTTGGCGTAAACAATTTATGCGGGGCAATAGAAAACTATTTTAATATAAATTTTTATTTTGATGTAGGTTAACAAAGAATTAAAGTATTTTTTTTTTTTTAAAAATACTTTAATTCTTAAAAAAAAATACTCTTTTTTTATTATACAAATTCATAACTTACTTGTAAATTACTCTAAAATGCTTAACCTTTAAGCTTCCACTCTTTTGTTGCAATAAAGTTCTTTAAACCAAACTACTTGTCTGTTGTTGAAAAAAAAAAAATTGGAAAAAGAAAAACTTTCCTAATGACCAGTTTTTTCGTTTCGTATTTGCTTGCAGAGGAGTTGCTGCTGATACCACAAGGAAACAAGAAATTACAATTGTTGTCAAAAACACTTAAAACCCATTAGCTAACATTATGTTGACACAAAGACAATGTTTATGTAGAAAAAGAGAAATGGAAACTTTTGTCAGTATTCACCCTCAAACAACCAAAATGTGCATTATGCATATTATTACAAAGGATACCAAATACCAACAACAACGACAACTACAATGAATACGACAAAAACTCAAAGAAAATCCAGAAAAAGAAAGGAAAATAAAAAAAATTACAATAAAAAGGAATCTGCCTATTTTTAGGAACATTTAAAATGTAATTTCTTCTAGTGCACAATGGGTTAAATTGTTTTACTATTGTGATAGAATTTTTGGTACGTTTTTTATATTATAGACAATATTCGTAAATATAATAAATTTTAAAAGACTTTAATACTGATTTATTAGACGGTTTTAGGAAGCAAAAAAGTATGAAATAGGCAAACGGGTTCCTTGCACAAGCTTGCAAAATAGATAGAGAGAGTAAGACGAATTGAAAGCCTTTTGAATTTTTCTTCCTGGTCTTTCCTTTAAACATAATACAGAACTTGTTGCCTCGAAATTAAACTTTTCAAAAATTAGTTTAATTTATTTTAATCTGCTTATATAATAATATAAAAAGTATTCAATCATCTAAAAGAGATTATCTTTTGCCATAGTGCATCGCTTTACTTAACAAAAACTACTATAAAATTGCAACGAAAAATGTTGAAAACAAAACTGGCAGGCAGCAGGCATTTTGAAGCTGAAGGGTCATCAAGTGTCGCTCAACAAAAAATAGAAAATAATTTACACACACACATTAGCACTCGTAATATGTAGATTCGTGTTAATGTTAAAAATTTTAGGTTGCATAAATTAAAAAAAAAAACAGTTTTTTGGGCAAAAACTAAGTGACAAAGATTGCTATTATAATACATATATAAAAAAACAATTAAATTAAAATATAAAAAAATCTATATAAACTAAACAAAAATAATATATCAGGGGTGTTCTGTAAATCGAAAACGCAAAACGCAAGAATTTAAAAGTCGTTTTTTTTAATAAGATTTTTGTAGTTAAAGAAATACAAATACAATACAATACAAATATTTCTCTTTTAAACAGAATTCTCTAAGAAAATTATAAAAAATTGAACTAAGAGTTTATTAAAAAGAACTTCAAAATTCTTGCGTTTTGCGTTTCCGATTTCCAGAACACCCCTGTATATCGCACTTGTTCAACAATACTGTACTAACTCAAAATGTTTATTTTTTCACTTTTTGGAAAAAATCAACACGTTATATTCACACCTACTAGCGGTAAAAATATTGTGCTATTTTGTCAACTTTTTGTTAATGAAACGGTTGGCTTTAAGTTCTTTTTCATATCCTTTCAATGTAAAATTAAAAATGGTTTTGCTTCCACTGAAAATTTTTAAACTTTGAGTTAACACAGTATTGGTCAACAAGTGCGATATATATTAATTTAAAAACAATACCTCTATAACTCTGTAATTCGCAGGTTAATAGCGAAATAAGGAAGTTAAGACTGGCTGATTAAAACATAAAATTAGTCTTTATAGAAAGAGGATTGGACTTTATATTCTTTATGACCGATGTTAAATTAAAATAATTATATCTATATTTTTTTTTTTTTTTTTTTTTAAGTATCTGTTTCATTAAAATTCTTTTATTATACTTTTTTTCTCTTAACCATGTCATCACGTAACGAAAAAAAGTTCATGTTAAATGATGCAGATAACTGTTTGTTTGATATTTTTTTAGTACAGAATTAGTTTTTCATGCGTTTTCAGTATAATTTTCTTGATATTTTCCGGCGGTTTTTCATTATTCCTCTTGTATTTTGTGTGCATTCACGTTCTAAAATAAAAGTTTTTTTGTTTACTGTTTGCATTTATCTTCATGCTTTGCAATTTTGTTTTGTTCTTGGCGGTGATGACAACAATTTGTGATAAGTTTACTTGTGTGGAAATAAGAAATTACAAGAATTTTAGGAGAATTTAACTTTGGTGCAAACCCATTACAGTCAAACATGAACACTAGTGTAAGTACACTTGCGTTTGTGTTTGTGACAATTAAATTGAAATTCGCAATACAAAATTCTTTTAAAGAGCGAATTTAAAGTTGCAAAAACTTAAAACTACATTATTTTTTGTCGAAATAGCAAAATAAAAATATGCTTTTAAAGAAGTAAATTTCTGTTGTAAGTTTTCCTTTCATTATTCTTCTTTGGACTAAATTTTTCTCCATCAATAGCACTTTTTTATTTTCCATGCTCGTAGCATTTTAGGCAAACAATTTATGTGTCTAATATGCAAAATAGCCGTTGAAAACTAACCTCTTATTTTTTATTATTTTTTTTTTTTTTTTTTTTTGTTTTGTGAGTTCATATTTTTCGTTTCTGCAACAAGTCGTTGTTACAGCAGATAAATAGCTCCTGTTGCTGTTTTCTCAGAGAGAAAGTCATATTGTTTGAATATAAAGACAAACACAGCTAACGGCTTTAAAACAACTCTATTGGAAATGTCGTCGAATTTTGCTTTATACATTCATATGAACATACAAACATGCATACATGTGCATACTGTATTACACCTGAATGCATTTCACTGTATAGTGTTTGCTGCATCGTGCATTTTAGTATATTAAAATATAGAGAGAAGACTAGAAATAGGTATTTAACACATACAAACGAAATCTCTAAAATATATTTTATAATGATGTAGCTAAACATTTTGTTAATTCATTTATAACGCTTAACGTACTCAAAATGCCTTTAAGGGGGCGCAAAACACTTGACCATAATTTATATTTATTTTCATGTCTTTAATTTGATTTTTTTTTTTAGTACGAACAGGAAACATATCTTGGACGATAATTTGTTCACTATTAAATTATAGGTGCATTCACTTTATTGGTTAAGAAAAATATAATATAAACACAAATAAAAACAAGTAAGATAAACGATATTGTAGTGAAATTTGGCCTGCCATAGTTTCATAAGACTAGAAATTACAAGATTGAATTTTGTAATGACCGGTCTATAATTTACCATAGACTACTCCTTAAATATTCTAACTCCCGGTGAGGGGTATCAAATCTTCGGCACATCCACTCTTACTTGTTTTTAAAGAAAAAGTTAATATTACGAAATTATGCCCTTGACACATGACTCTTAACACCTACATGTGACAAGGTTTGTGTCAATATCGACAACAGCAGAAATTTATTTATAAATAAAATAGAATTTATATTTACATTTCATCTGATGCTAAGTGAAATGTGAATCATGAGAAAATTTTCAATATCAATATTTAAATGTTAATGACAACAAACATTATTTTTTTTTTATTTTTGTAACTACAAAAAATGGCCTCCCTAGCACTTTGCTGCTGCCACACAAATGAAAAGCAACAAATTTACCCCTGAGTAGTGACATGTACTGTGTATTTACAGCAAAGGCAGTGACACAGTCAGTGGCATTGGCAACAGCAATATCTATAGCAACAAAGAGCAATAATAATTCTCAAGTGGCATATTTTCAAAATGTACTCGTACGTTTTATAAATGTTATTACACTATCAACAACACCATATGAAGGGGTTTATTTATAAAATGAGAGAGAAATATAAAGATCTAAAAATTACAAAAAAAGGGTATTAATGACAAACGCTGGTTGTGTTTCATATTGTGCTTTCCTTTTGTCTAAAATAGGTCACCGATATATGGCATTGCATTTTGCTATTACTAGAAAATACATTCTGTCAAAGCTCTGAAGAGTTATAAGCTTGTGATTAGTGAAATTTCCTTTCTTTTTTTTCTTTCTTTGTAGTTATGGAAAGTAAAGTCAATAATTATTATTTATTATTTTGTTGCAAAATTATAACTTATTTGCATAGTGAAGTGAATTGAGTATTTAAATACATTAGTCTATCCCGTAATACATTTTAATCGGCAGTTTGCTCTTTTCAAAATGTTTTAGCACAAAATAAAGTTTTTGTAAATATATATTGGGTATTATTTCTTCAATTATTTTTTGTAAATATTTATCATATAAGACCGTAGCATTTGGTAAGATTTTTTAATAACTCTCTACTAGGTCAAAATTATTAAAGATTTACAAATACTTTTTCACTTTTTATTGTTTTAAATAAATTTTGAATTTTAAAAAAATAGTATAATTTTTGACGGGATTTCTTGCTTTCCCAGGAATTAGTTGCAGGTTTTCCGGAAAAATTTGAGCAACAACTTTTTTAACCCTTCGTCTTACGCATGAGTCTGTCCAGACCTTTTTTTCAATGCGTACAAATGGAAAATCAAAACATGTGTAAGACGGAGGGTTAAACTCAGTAAATCTATGTGAGACTCGTGTCCTTAGTTGTTTTATCCAACAAAGTGTCATCACAATTATATATTTGTTGAAGGCTTAAATAGTCTATTTACGAGAATGGACTTTAAAGAGGTTCTATGGAACATTATAGACCGATCTTCACAAATTTTGATCTCTAGTCTTATCAAACTGTTATGGGCTAGATTTTGCAATAGTCAGGTATGTGATGGAAATCGTCTTTGAAAACAATATGATTAAATGCGGAAAATTTCGATTTCAGTATCTCTAGAAATATAATTCTAATATATTCAATTTTCATCACAAACCTGAATGTTGTTATTTTTACGTTTTAACCCTTACGTGCGCGCCTATGTACCCGGGTGCCTTTTGCCATTGATTGATGCGGTGTGTGGGACGTGGCGCCGTCTTGCTGCAACCAAATGTCACCGTGATCACGAGTTTCAATTTCAGGCATCAAATAGTCGGTTATCATGGCACGATAACAGTCGCCTTTGACGGTTACGTTCGCACCGGCATAATTTTTAAAGAAATATGGACCGATGATTCCACCGACCCACAAACCACACTAAACCGTTGTTTTTTCTGGATAACGTGGCAGTTCTTGAATCTCTTCAGGTTGCTCTTCGTCCCAAATGCGGCAATTTTGTTTGTTTACATACCCATTGAGCCAGAAATGGTCCTCATAGCTGAACAAAATTTGCCTCGAAAACGTCGGATCTTCTTGGAACTTTTCAAGAGCCCATAGAGCGAAGCGATGTCGCTTGGGAAGGTCGAGCGGCTTCAGTTGTTGCACAAGCTGTAATTTGTACGCTTTCAATTTAAGATCTCGATGAAAATGCACCAAGTCGTGCCATACTTCAGTCCAAGTTACTACGAACGGCACCGAATCGACTCTCCACGGTATTCGTGTACACTGTCAGCTACGGCCGCTATATTTTCTTCACAGCGTGCTGGACGTGGTCTATTCGGTCGAATATTATCCAATAATGAATGCTTGGTCTCAAAATTGGTGATGGTGTTGCGAATAGTACGCTCAGTAGGCCGATTATGTTGACCAAAAGGCTATTGAAAAAAGTATCTCTACTTGAATCACCCATTACTAACTTCTCAATTTGAACTCTCGATAAACACACTGAAATTTATTGTTGGTGGGATTAGCTTCACTGGTTGCTTAGGTCAGATCATCAGGAAACCTTTTTCCAAAGATTTTAAAAAAGCTAAAGATATTATACAAATAAATCTGTAAAACGAATAAGAATTATAAACACTTCAAGTTAAGGCTTAAACAAAACAACAACAATTAATAAAGAGTTTATCTTCTCTTACATGTAAGACTACAATTTGATGTTATTTTGCCAACTCTAAATGTAGTTGTAAGTGGGTGAAGTAAAATTCTAATTTACAATCCTTATGTGTGAAATGTCTTGAGAATTACTAACTTTTAAAAAACAAAATATTTTTACAGCCATACAGCTAAATTTTGCTTGTAATTTGCGTGAGAGACCAACTGAACATAACGAAAACACATTCAAAAAATAATAACAACATAAAAAATACAATTTTAGTGCAGATTTTTGGAACAGTTTGTACACATTTGGCGATTAATGGCAAACTTGTTATTATAATATACAGATCTATAGTCTGATCACGGTATTTCTGTAAAATTAGTGCGCCGTAGTAAAAATCGGGCAAGTTATTTCCGAACCATTTAGTACCACAAAAGGCCTCTTAAAACGCGAAAAATTATCGTGATTAATTATCGAACTATTAGTGAAACAATTTTTGGAATAAAAAGTCAACTCTGAACAGAAAAGTCATCGTGATATTACCATTATTAAAAGACTAATGCGAGGTGTAATTGCTGTGTACGAAAAGATTGAGAAGGATTCAGCTAAATTGCTCTGGAGTCGAACGAGGAGAAAACAAAGATATCGATGACAAATGCAGAAAAATCAAAACAAATAAAATATGGCGACGAAGTGCAAGCAGGAAACTGTAATTTCGTGGCATGATTAGAATTTACCTACAATGGATACGCTGTAAATAAATAAATAACATCATTCTTGAAATAAAACGAAGGATGTTGCTTGCAAACAGGTGTAATTATAGACTTAGCAGTCATTTCGTTTTCAGGAAAACTAAAACCTCTTGCAATACCCGTGTACACACATGGGTACTTGGAAAAATCGATAAAGATGTGTTAGGCATTTTTGAAAGAAAAATAATTCGTAAAATGTATGGGCCCATATGCGATAACGAAGGGTATAGGCAACGTATGAATCATTAGAGGTATGAAATGTATACCACTGTGAACATAGGAATACGTATAAAGATACAATGATTGTGCTGGGTGGGACAGATCGGAAAAATTAACTCCAGAATGAAAAACAGAATCTATAAGAAGAAAATCGTTAACGGGGAGTACTTAAAAATCACTGCAACATAAAACTGGAGACAACGTTCAGAAATTTTAACAGAATATGGAGCATTTTTTTTATCTGTTTCCAAGCTCATTTATAGTTAACAGCGTTTTAACTAGATATTTAGTGCAAAAATATTTGTTTTAAACGTAATTTTCCGTGCAATAAAAGGTGTTTTTTTTTTGCCGCACAAAGGTAAAAATAGTTTTCAAAGAGTCGGTTTTATAAGGGGCTACTGATAAACAATGACTCGAGTTTAAGGAACATTTGTTAAGTAATTGCTAAACATATAAATCGAATTTGCTACAGTTTATTGACAATCGGTGTACTTCGCACCCTATTCATGATTGTTTTTTTTTAAATTTTTAGGGAGGTTGTTTCAAATTTGGGTGCATAACTCTCTTCCTTTTTTTATCTTCCTATGCTAATCCCGTGAAGCTCTTCGCTTGTCTGCAGGAAAGAAACCAGAGTCTCTGGCGAGAATCAGACCCGCAACCCCGGCGCTGATAGACTAACTACCAACTAGCCCACCGGGACACCTCATTCTGTCGGATTTCAATCCCAAACTGCGTAGGAGAATTAGAAACAATTTAACCATCTGAATTGCTATTTTTGTTCACTCGAATGAAAAATTTAGTATAACTTCATTTACCACTGCCTCTGTCAACTGAATATTATTTTACGCGGCAATTTCGGGAAAATTATTTTTATTTTGCCCTTCCCTGAGAAATAGCCTGAAAATAGAAACCCTCAAAAATAAATATTTACAATTATGTTTTTGAAGAAGACTCCAAGAAGTGTTTATTAAAAATAATAAATTTTTTATTTCCAATTCCTATTTATTCAAGCTTATGGTCCAGTTTTTATTTTATAAAAAATTAATCTTTATTTTTCTATCGAATTTTCGTAACTCCGTTGTGTTACGTCTTCAGGATTGAACATTTTTTTAAAAACAATTACATAAAAAACAAATTAACAAAATTTCTTAAAATAAAAATATTGACAACATTTGAAAAAAACTCTTATGCTAACAAAATATTTAAACATAATCTATTACATTTTAAAAAATTTTTATTTAGTTTCCGTTTCCATGTTTATTAACTAAATGTCTATAACTATGGGCTACACTATCTGTATCTGTCTTATAATTTATTCTTAACAAATTTGGAACCTTTATTATTTGAAGCATTTCTAACATATAACGTTTCTTGTAATTACTCTCTGTGTTTAAAATTGTAACATTCTCAAAATCGGGATAATGATTTAAACTAGCACAGTGGGTTGCTAATGCTGTTTTTTGTAATGTAATATTATGTTTATATTTCTGATCTGATTTATGTCCAGCAATTCTCGTTTTTAGTTTATTCTTTGTTGTTCCCACATATAACTTATCACATTGTCCATTATTATTTCCCCTACAAGGTATTCTATAAACTACATTTGACCTATCTAACTTTTGTATGTTATCCTTAGTTCTTGTAAATAATTTGCCTAATGTATTATATGACTTATGTGCCACTTTATAAATATTAGTATTATAGATGTTAGAGTTTTCCAACCGTTCTGACATTTTCGGTATATAAGTCAACGATTTATAAATCTTCGGTTCATTCGAAGAAACTTTACTATTTCCATTTTTGTTTATGTATAGACCTATTAAATTAGTTATAAGTTTCATTGGAAAACTATTATCCGTTAAGATATTTATAATCTTTTTCCTATTCTCCCTATGGAATTCTACATCACTTATCGTTAATACTCTCTCTATTAGATTTTTAGCTGTATTTATGATCATCCTTTTAGGGTGTTTTGAAAAATAATTTATTATTCTTCCTGAAGATGTAGGTTTCTGATACCAGTCCATTAATAATTTATTCCCTTTTCTTATTATAAAATAAAAACTGGACCATAAGCTTGAATAAATAGGAATTGGAAATAATATAATGGATGGTCGAATAATTTATAATAATATATACAGAAGGATGAGCTCACCTAGAAGAAATTATAGCAGCTTTAAGAAGAATGAAGTTGTAAGAAGACACATCAATAGGTATAAAACAATTAGAGATAAAATAATAAGGATAAAGGCAAATATAACATTTCTTATTCGTTGCCGAAATTCAGGTATTATACCAAATTTTATAAAGAATTCCACTAAAAATGTTTTTAATATTTTTCATGTAAATGGACCAACATTTTTTCGTCAAGTGATACAGAAGTACAAACAGGAATTACATAGCAAGATTCTGAATTTCGTTATTAGGGAAAAACATGAATTGTTAAGACAATTTCAAGGAGAAATAGAGGAAAACATTCTCAATTTGAGACGTTTTTTAACTGAACAGGAGATCAACAGTTTTCTAAAATTTGAAGAAAAGGTGGCAACAAACTATAATGAGAAGATCAAAAATAGAAATAGAAAAAAGTTCGAGGTCTTAGCCAGTATACAAAGAAGGGAATTAGGAATTAAATTTAACAAAAAATGGTTTGTAAATAAATCAAATATAAATATACCGATAGACACACAGTGGGTACTTTCACTAGGACATAAACACGCACTACCAATTAAAAGGGAACATTTTCCAGTTTTAAAGGTAATAGCTGACGGAGAGGATTTAGTGCAGACCTTAGAAGGAAAAGAAGAACAGGAAATAGCAAGGACAAAACTTACAACCACTATTGATAGTCATATAAATAAGATAAAATTTACGAATAGGGATAAATTTATGCTAGATAAGGTTAATGATACAAAGAATTTTTTGAAACGTAATAGGAACATTGTAATTTTAAGAGCAGATAAGGGTAATACGACTGTCGCAATGGACAAATGTGATTATGACTTGAGAATTAATGACATTATAAGGGATAATTTAATATACAAAAAATTGGATAAGGATCCTACAAATAAGTTACAAAGGATGAATAATGATTTTGTTGAAAAGCTTTATAAAAAAGAGGAGATCACAATTGTGGATAGAAGAAAACTTAAGACAACCACAGCGGTAGCACCTAGATTATATGGTGTTCCAAAAATTCATAAGAAGGATTTTCCGTTAAGACCAATTTGTTCTTGTATTAATTCTCCTTCTTATGAACTTTCAAAATATATTACGAAAATTCTTAGAAAAATAACTGATGATTCAAAATATAATGTTAAGGATTCTTTACAATTTAAAGATAGATTAAAACATATAAAAATAAATGATGATGAAAAATTAATTTCCCTTGATGTAGTATCTTTATTTCCGAGTGTACCAGTAGATCTAGCTATGTGTATCATAGAGGGAAAATGGGACAAGATAAAAGATTATACGAAAATAGAAAAAGATTTATTTTTACGTATTGTAAAATTTTGTATAGATGATAATAGATATTTTCAATTAAGTGGGGATATATATGCCCAACAAAGGGGACTTCCTATGGGATCACCAGCATCACCAGTTGTAGCTGATATTGTTATGGAAGAGTTATTAGATACATGTATTGGAGCATTGTCTCTTAAACCAAAAATCATAACAAAATATGTAGATGATTTGTTTTGCATTATTTCAGAATGTAAAATAGAACATATTCTTACAATATTTAACTCCTTTCATCAAAATATTAGATTCACGATTGAGAAGGAATTTAATTCTAGGCTTTCTTATTTAGATGCATTAATAATAAGAAAAGGGAATAAATTATTAATGGACTGGTATCAGAAACCTACATCTTCAGGAAGAATAATAAATTATTTTTCAAAACACCCTAAAAGGATGATCATAAATACAGCTAAAAATCTAATAGAGAGAGTATTAACGATAAGTGATGTAGAATTCCATAGGGAGAATAGGAAAAAGATTATAAATATCTTAACGGATAATAGTTTTCCAATGAAACTTATAACTAATTTAATAGGTCTATACATAAACAAAAATGGAAATAGTAAAGTTTCTTCGAATGAACCGAAGATTTATAAATCGTTGACTTATATACCGAAAATGTCAGAACGGTTGGAAAACTCTAACATCTATAATACTAATATTTATAAAGTGGCACATAAGTCATATAATACATTAGGCAAATTATTTACAAGAACTAAGGATAACATACAAAAGTTAGATAGGTCAAATGTAGTTTATAGAATACCTTGTAGGGGAAATAATAATGGACAATGTGATAAGTTATATGTGGGAACAACAAAGAATAAACTAAAAACGAGAATTGCTGGACATAAATCAGATCAGAAATATAAACACAATATTACATTACAAAAAACAGCATTAGCAACCCACTGTGCTAGTTTAAATCATTATCCCGATTTTGAGAATGTTACAATTTTAAACACAGAGAGTAATTACAAGAAACGTTATATGTTAGAAATGCTTCAAATAATAAAGGTTCCAAATTTGTTAAGAATAAATTATAAGACAGATACAGATAGTGTAGCCCATAGTTATAGACATTTAGTTAATAAACATGGAAACGGAAACTAAATAAAAATTTTTTAAAATGTAATAGATTATGTTTAAATATTTTGTTAGCATAAGAGTTTTTTTCAAATGTTGTCAATATTTTTATTTTAAGAAATTTTGTTAATTTGTTTTTTATGTAATTGTTTTTAAAAAAAAATGTTCAATCCTGAAGACGTAACACAACGGAGTTACGAAAATTCGATAGAAAAATAAAGATTAATTTTTTATAAAATAAAAACTGGACCATAAGCTTGAATAAATAGGAATTGGAAATAATATAATGGATGGTCGAATAATTTATAATAATATAAATAAATTTTTTATTTTATCATTTTTGGGAAAAAAATCGACACGTTATATTCATATCGAACCGCTGTAAAAATATCGTGATTTGCTTTTTGGTAATGAAGCAGTTGGTTTCAAAATTCTTTTCAATATGTCCCTAATATTAAATTAAAAATTTTGCTTAAAATTTTAAAATGTTGAGTAAATATCTTTATGATCAAGTGCGATATGTACTTCAACAAATTTTTTGCTAAAAATTTTACCACACTCATCAATTATATTCAATTAAATTTTATTAAAGTTGTATAAATTTGTAAAGTGACAATCTAAACACTTATATGACATTTTACTGCATAAGTATAAATGCAACTTAGGAAATTGGACATTGATAACAACATGCATGTATGTACTCGTATTTAGACCAGAGGCATTAGAAAAATATTCAAACGATTGACTCAGCAAACTTTTCATGAGACATGATGTTAAAATATATGCAATATCTGCAAACAAACAAACAACTCGTTTAAAATGCCCATACACACTTAAAACATGTGCATTAAATGTAGCAGTGCCTGTGCTGTGTACAATGTACATCAAGTGTTTGTATAGTGTGCAATGTTGTGTCGGGTTGTGAATGATCATAACCTGTGGCTAAGATTTCTGGTAATACTTGTATTTGGAGCAACTTGTGATAGTGGAAATACCACAGATTGTAACATTTCTGACAGTGTTTGTTAATAAACACATAGAAAGCATTTTTTTCTGTTGACTTACAAAGAATAGTTAATATCATGCACATGTACTTGAATTAACAGTTTGTTCTATATGTACGAACTTAATGAATTTTGACAGTTTTTTTTATTTATATTGATTAATTTTTGTAATGAAGTTTTGTAAAGCCAGGGAGCTAATTTTGGCAGTCGTAATCGAATACTTTTTCGATTCGAAAGCAATTTTGTTTCTTATTCCTTTAGTCAATACTGAACCAATCGAAATAAATTCTTCCACGAAATCTCAAATAAATGCTTTCCAACACTGAAAAAAAATTTAAATTCGTTCATTATAAAAAAAATTTCTTTCGAATCGAAGAAGAACTCGATCACGCCTGCCAGAATTAGCCCCCAGGTTTTGTTTAAACTAAACGATTTTTAAACGTTAAAATTAGCAACACTACAGAAAATCGCAAATAATTTCGGCTCAACAAGAATTAGATGCATTAAACTCTGTGACAAGTTTGAGTTCCAATTTATATAAATTTTTGTCAACTTTTCTTATAAAATAACTCTTTAAGTTAATTTAGAATTACCTAATTCTTAAAAACAAAATTTGCTAAGCTGTTAATTTGCTGATTAAATTTTTCTGTATGAAATCAAATACAAATCTACAATTAGATAAAGTCATTTGGGCAAAAAGTTATTTTGTGTGTGTGTGTGTATGTTTGTATGCCTTTAATGGGGGTTTGTTTTTAAGTCATTGTCTTTTATCTAACATTCAAACAATGCGGGTTTGGATCACACAAAATCACCACATACAAATAGATATTAAAGCTAGACAATTAGATAAAATGACTTTTAAACTGCTTAAATCATTTATTATAATAATTTATACTTGTGTATGCAAGAAAATTAAATATTACGAATGCAAATTTAAATTCATAAAATATTTAAACTCTAATGAAATTATTTAGTGCAAACATTGCAAAATATGCCAAATATTTAAAGGGAAATTTTTGACTTTCAATAAAAAAATCGGTATTTAAATAAAAAGTGCAAATTTTACGGTTAAAAAAGCAATTTTCACAAAAAATATTTGGGGTAAAAAAATTTATATTTTACTTTTGCCAAAAATCGGCTTGTTTCATGAAATGTCTAATAGCGGAGTTCACTGTTCATATTAATAGCTTTTTAAAAAAACTACGATTTTAAAGCAAATCAAATATGGCGTCAAATATGCCAGCTGTCTCACATTGTGGAATAAATTATTTACAACATCTTCTACCGTTTTAAGTATTGTAGATGGTTTAAACCAAGGCGAATTCACTACAGGGTGGCTCAACTCTACAATAACTCTGCTTTTGTGGTCCGTTTGCCAAAAATATTACTAGTACAAAAAAGGTTTGCTTACATAAAAAACTGTGGTTTGTATACAAACTTTGACAACTCGACCACCGGAAATACCATTGACCTGAACCAAACTTCTAGTGAATTCGCCTTGGTGTAAACATGGCTAATTTGACCATGCATGGCCACTGTTGATTAAGCTGCTGTCGGTCAATAACACTGTGCTAGTTGAAAAAACAGACAAGCCGGGGACCTGGTGTTTTAACCTGATTCGGGCACGCTGAATCCAGTGGTGCTAACCGTTTTTTTTAAGGTTAGCTCTTGTTTTCGATATATACCGTTATTTCGAAAATGGAATAGGTTGCACAACATATGTTCACGTAACTTAAAAACGGTTTGTTTATTAAAATTACTAACAAAAAGCCGAAATTCTGAAATTTTTTTTTTTTTGTTAAAAAAAAATTATTTTTTTAGCAGCTATGCTTCTAAATTTTTTCTAAACAAATAGAAAACAAAGTTGCCAGCAAAACAAGCCATAAATGATAAAAAAAAGACGAAACATTTTTAACAATTTAAGCATTTCATAAAATGCAGTATTTGTATGGGAGCCCCCCTAAGAAGTGGTGATAAAGGGCAAGTATGTCTCGAGAAAATGTTAACGGCAATAAACTAAAGGAGGTCGGTCATACATTATATACCACTAGGGCCGACTCCTGGGCATTTATGACACTTTTTCTTCAATATATTTCCCTTAAGGAATGGAGATAGCTGGTAGGTATGTTAGAAATAAATGATGGTGATAAAAAATAAAGTGGGGTTGGTCATACATTTGACCCATATCGGGGCATCCTAGGCACTGCAGGGGCCAAATTTCCGAATTTTATTAAACAGCCATATTTTTATGGTTGAAATTCATAAATTTGGTCTCTTCAGTGCCTAGAATGCCTCTTAATGGGAAAAATCCATGACCAACCCCATTTTGTTCAATAAACTGAAACGTTTTTGAGTTACGCGAACATATGTTGTGCAACATCCTCCATTTTCGAAATAACGGTATATCTCGAGAGCTAAATTAAAGCACGGCTAGCACCACTGGATTCAGCGTACCCGAATTAGGTTAAAACGCCAGGTGCCCAGCCTGTCTCAAAAAAAAAAGTGTTAATTTTGGCACAGTGTAATTAAGTCTGGTATGAGTCATTAAAGTGGTATGTATGTGTTTGTAAGAACGTCGTAGTATTAAGGACTAACTTTTTGCGAAAAAAATGACAACAGAGAGAATATCTGATGATGAAATTGATATAATATTGGATATGTCCGAAGATAATGAAGAAGAGTTTAGTGTCTCCGAAGCAAATACACACCAAGTTTATTAGAAGAATTGTTGAAGTAACAGTTCTAAAAGCAGCGATCATTATTTAAAATACAGTGATATAGTGCGCTGTAACAGTACATACTGCTCAGCGGTACTAGGTTTGTGGAGAAGAGAGCACAATTACTATATCCTGTGGTTAATCCAATTGAGTTGAACTATATAATAAATTAAAGGGCGGCGTTGACACTCTGATTCTACCAGAAACACCGAATAATAAAAACTGTTTACACAAAATGTAAAAAATATATACAACACGAGCGCATATTTAAGGGGTTTGTTTTAGTTTGTTAAATTTATTATTAATTTGTTAATAAGTATAAGTAATGCGAAGGTAATCGTTTTTAAAATAAATCAAAAATCAAACAATAAGGTGTAGTATTTTAGCATTTCGATATCTCTTAAGAATTAGGCACACACCGGCTTCAAAGAAATAATAATTCGAGATGTTAGTGGAATCAACCAAGATTGGTCATAATGCATAAAAAATAAGACTAGGGATGAAGGGTTAAAATCTATGCATTTTGTTGTTGTCGTGTTTTAAATTTATGAAGATTTACCAAAGCCACAATATGTAAAATGTCTGCAATAGCAAACCGTGAGTTCCGCTAATTTTTAACTTTTAACAGAAAAACAAGTTTTGGTTAAATATATTTTTTTAACTCAACTTTTGCCAAAAAAAAATTAATTTTATTCTGTGAAAAACTTTAAAATTTGTAGAAAAAGGTGATTTTTTGTTGACAGTTGGATTAAGAAGCATAAAGTAAATAAAAATTATATCTGGTAAAAAGACACTTTTTTCTTGAATCAATGAGAATATTTTTTATTGGTGAATAGCCGATTTTTGGTAAAAAAAATTATTTAATGAATTTTTCATAATATCGTCGGTTTGCTGCAAAAAGATCTCAAGTCCACTTTTTTTTTAAATGGACTTTATGATGCAAACGTGTCCCAAAAGTCATAGGCAATTATATAAAAACTCCGTGTTTATTTAAACCTTTTTTATTTATTTATTTATTTAAGGTCTTCGGAATTTATAAAAAATTTACATAATATACAAAATAACAAATGATTTAGACAACCATTTAATTACACTGATTAAGGTACAAAATAATATTACGTTTAAACATTAACAGAAAAATCAATAAGAAAATAAAAATCATTATAATGTTTACACAATTTTGTTAGAGAATCAGAATTAGCATAATTAGTTTGAAATACTTGTAAATAGATTGGAATGTAGAAACGAGTTTATAGATGGAGAGCATTAAAGTTTATGTTGCTGAGTAGGAAGTCGGAACAGACTGCACCATTTATTAGGTTAAATAAATATTAAGCGCTAAGCATACTTCTTCTGCATATCCAACGTTGGTAATTTTGTTAATGCAAGCCTTCTTATATAAGGAGGAATATTGACGTTAGGATTTCATGATGAATTACCCAATCAAAAAAAAAAAGGAATTGTTTTTAGACTGAATATATAATGTTTTTGAGATAATACGCATCCGGATCCCAAATAACAGATCCATATTCCAAGATTGGTCTGACTTAAGATGTATATAACCATTTAGTAATGATTGGTTCAGTAAACTCCTTAGCCCATCGTTTTATAAAAGCAAACACACCACGAGCTTTGTGAGCTTATATGAGTTTCTGAGATTTAATTTAGGATCCAAAAGTATTCCAAGATCTGAAAATTACGTAACCAATTCAAGTTGATGTCTGTCCAACGAAAAGTTAATAAAGCGTTTTCACTTTTTGAAAAACGCACGCACCATTGAAGTAGGTTATCCAAATCATGTTGCAGAAAATTTTTTTCAATGTTATTGTCATAGCTATGAAATATCTTCACATCATCGGCATACATTAAGACGTTACAATATTTAATTACGCAAAGAAAATAAAATTGGACCAATATGTCTACAATGGGGCACTCCAAAACTTACAATAATGTTTTTTGATGTTGTATTATTAAAAACAACATTTTGTTTTCGGCTTGTTAAATATGATTTAATCCAATATAAGCTCCCGTATGTAAGTCACATAGCATGAAGCTTTACCAGAAGTAATTTATGACTGACTTTATCAAAAGCTTTTCTAAAATCCGAGAAAATACAATCTGTTAATTTCCTTTTAATAAATCCACAATTTACTATAGTAGTCAGCTGCATGAGATTAGTTAGTGATGAACGACCCTTTCTAAAACCGTGTTGACAGGGAGATAGTAGGGAAAAAATTTGATGAAAGAGATTGTAACACTTTTCAAAACGCTAAGGAATTGCACTTAACTTTGCTATGCATCTATCTATATATATAAAAAGAAGTGTACATTTTGATTGTCACTCCATAACTCGAGAACGGCTCGACCGATTGCCATAAAATTTTTAGGGAAGGTACAGGGAGGAGTGATGATGGTTAGTTGATTTTGAAATCCAAAATCGGTCTAACCATTCTCCAGTTATGATTTTTTTCCTGAAAAAATTCAACATTTGAAAAAAAAAGTTTAAATTTCGGTTCGACCTAACGAAAAAAAATCTATCCAACCTAATACACAAACTCATACATACACACATTCATTTGATTGACAGCATAAATTGTGCTCATACCACGTATTCCACTGATTCCAACAGACATGCCATTTGAATTTAAGCGTTTGCAATTCCCAGTGCGTCTATCATTTGCCATGTCCATCAATAAGGCGCAAGGACAAACGCTTCAAATATGCGGATTAAATTTGGGGGAGCCGTGCTTTTCACATGGACAGCTATACGTGGCCTGCTCAAGAGTTGGAACTCCAAATTGTTTGTTTGTGCTCGCTTCAAATGGGCAAACGAAAAATATTGTATATCCAAATGTTTTGGATTAACATTAATAATTTTTAAATACAATGCATTCATTTCATAAAAAAAATCTAGAATATTTCATTTCTTTTTTTGGTTGGTTGCAACGAAGTGCATCGGGGTCCGCTAGTAGTCTATATATTAATCACCTGACTTCGGTCACAGTGACTCTTGGGTTTTGTTTTTCTCAAATATTTCTGTTATTACTCAATATATGCATTTGTCAGCTAATATGTACTTTTTTGTCTTTTTCATCAGTATGCTTGGTGCGGTTTTGCAGTAAGCACGTGTTTGCATTTAAAAGTTAGAGGTAAAATCGTTTGCTTGCGGTCACTGTGACCGACGTTAGGAAACTGAGTAATTTTTGTTGTGTATTGAAATTGGATGAGATACCCACTACATCATTGAATAACAGCCCAGAGAGATTCGAAAAGCGTTAAACTTGCTCATCCTGTGCTCCAAGGAAAAAACGCAAAACTTTTCATAAGTGCAAAAATCCGATTTGTGTTGCAGTTCCCAAAAAATGTGCTCTGACTGCTGTGAAAAATTGAGATAATTGCCAGGCTGCATTGTTGTCTAAATGTTAATTTTGTCATTCAAAGTTTATGACCTGAACTTAAAAAATTAAACATTTTTAAATTAGCATTCAATTATTTTATATTATGCCGTAATTTTGAAGAACCTTTAGTTTCTAACAGTTTTCATATATTAGAAACTAAAAGATGTTCCAGAAGAACAAAATTTGTGTCAAACTTCTTATTTTCAATTATAATATAAATAAAATATAAAACAAAATATATTGTGGGATTTTCATGTAAAAAATTAATATTTTTAATATTGAATTTACCAAAATAAAGTAAGGGGTCACTATGACCGACAGTAGGTTGCAGTGTAAGTGAAAAGTACGTCAGGTCGCTAAGGGTTAAAGTAGCTTTGTAGTTATTGTATCAAAACAGTTCATTCTATATCCAAAAACACGCACGAGCTAAAAATTTGTTAAACGGGAATTTCCGAATACTTTTGCTATAATTGGCTTTGAATTTACAATAATGGAAATGATCATTATTAAAAGTGGTTAATGTGAAAAGATTGAGCATCGATTTTTCAATGGCTTTTGGGATGAGGAAAAAAATTCCACTACGACATATCAAAAAAATCATGTTCAAGGCGCGAAAATTTAAATTTTTTGACTTTTACTCAACTTTTATTTTTAATATTTTTTTTAGTAGGTAATAAAAATAATCTGCTGATATAATTTGTTTAAATATTACCTTTTCTAGCTAAAATGGTAGGCTAAAAACGAAAGCGAGTTTCGCCCCTTTGGGATGTTTGTGTTATTTGTTGTACTGTGATATTTGCCATGTGTAGTGCCTGATTCAAAGTTGCCCCAATGAGCGGTTTCAATTGAACTGACCACCGTTGCGGCGATCTTCCTCTTCTTCTGGTTCCTTTTCTATGCCCACCAACGATTAATCGCTCAATGACAATATGACTGAAGTATTTTAAAATATGGCCTGCTAAAAAAACATTTATCCGAAGTATGAAGTCTATTTATAATGTCCTCGAGTTCATCGGCACAAGAAGCTTTAATCAGTAAATCATCTGCGTATCTTAGGTGGCTTTGTTTCTACCGCCAACAGCAATACCTCCACCCCACTTTTCTTATACCTGCCGAATTATTTTCACCGTATAGGCATTAGACAATGTAAAGGGCAAAAAATAACCCTGACTTATGACAGACTTTGTTGGTCCGACGTTATGTTGTTGAATTTCACTATTGCTTGTACAAAAAAATTCTAATATAAATTTGTACCATCTCAGTACTTTTGAAGTTGTATCTATTGTTTAGATATTTAGGAATCAATTGCTAGATGGAGTAGGTAAGAGGCGAAACCAATAGAAATAAAGCCCCAGAACCCGGAATAAGATCGAGATAAAAAATTTTAAATAAAAATTACAAACAGATTTTAATATCGATTTGCAAAGCAAAACTACTAAATGATTTTTCCAGCCACTTAGAACTTACAATCTGCAATAAATCAGAAGCAGA
Source organism: Pollenia amentaria (assembly GCA_943735925.1). Classification (NCBI taxonomy): domain Eukaryota; kingdom Metazoa; phylum Arthropoda; class Insecta; order Diptera; family Polleniidae; genus Pollenia; species Pollenia amentaria. The sequence goes on from OX031007.1 coordinate 1,552,249, forward strand.
ATTATGTGACTTGATATTTTTTGCACCATACCGACGATATGTGCATAAAATAAATACACAGATTGTGTATTTAGCATATATATTATTAAATATAATACTTTATGTAAATATTCATAAAATGAAGAACCCCATCATACACACCGTTTTTCCATTACCACAAGCAACTGTCCTGGAAATAGTCATAGTATTGGAAGTAGTTAAGCTAATGTAGTAGAAACAGTAGTCCCAGCACTAGAAGTGGTATCAATGAACATGTACATTATTCAATTTTGGTCTTGGCTTTCCTGTCTTGTCTATACTATGGCATCTTGTAGTTCATGTTGTTAAACTATCTCTTCAAGTTTGTTGTAACAGGCTGACATACACCAACATATGTTTATATTTTCATATGTTCAAATGTATGCATGTGTACGTGTGAGCATGCAATACTTTAAGGATTATTTTGTTCTGTATAAAAACTTTAACTACTCGTATATATCATATTCTAGCATATGTGTAAATTGTTATAAAAAGTATATTCAACATAAAAGAAACAGAAAGAAGATGAGTGGTTATAAATTTCAAAAAAAAAAAAAAACTTGAAACAAAACAACAAGTATAACAAATTTACATTGAAGTTTAAATAATTGGTGTAGTAAAAAAGGCAACAAACTGGGCTCTTATGAAAAAATGCTACAGTTTTCACTTCTGTGTACAAAAGTACGAAATAAACACCTGATTCAAGAATAATAGTTTTGATAACCAACAAGACTGAACAATATTTTTTATGGTAATAAAAAAAAATTTTTTAATCTTTAACTTTTTGTTTGGTCTCTAAAATCAAAAAATATACTTTGACGCATTTTGCTTTTGAAAAATAAAAACGTTTAAAATTAATTGCTACTTAGTCCTTGTGTATTTTCGTAAAATAGAACAATCGGGTATTTAAATACTTTTTAATATTAAATTCGGTTGCAAATGTTTGAACAGCGACAATTGTCATTTAATTTGACTCGAAATATTTAAATAAATATGTATGAGAGTTGCACATTTATTTTCAACCGTGCACCCGTTTTACTTTTCTCCTGAGGTGTCATTTTATTTAAAGTTTGTATTAGTTGAAGGCAACTAACAACAATACGCAGGTACAGATATTGTACCACCTGGTTTAAGTACTTTTTGTAATAAGTACGTGATGTTGTATACTTGCGGTATGTGTTGGGAAATAGTTTTGGTAAAGTTATTTTTAAATACGAGTACTTGTACATGCATGCATGTGTACATATGTATGTGTGTTCTATACGCGACCTTACAAGCAAACATGTATTGTATATATTTAATAGCAATTCAAACATCCACACACACACACCTACTTTACAACACGCAACAACACAAATCTTTTTGTCACGTATTTCAAAAGTAGTTTTTATTGAAAAAAAAAAAAAAAAAAAGCGCAAATGAAAATGTGATTATAAAATTACTTTTGTATTTAATTTTAATACCTTTTAAAATCACAGAAAAAATAAAACAAATCTTTATTGATCTCTTGCTTAAATTTAAAATCTTATTAATTTTTTTTCTAAATTTTTTAACGTCGTAGCTCTTCTTATAAACTGTGTTGCCAGATTTATTTAAAAAAAAATGACAATTTCCAAAAAAAAAAATATCTGTTTTTATGAGAAAAAAACTAATCTTAAAAAAATTTTATTTTAAATGATAATTTAAAACAAAAAATTAATATGTATATAAAATAAAAAGTACAAGCATAAAATAAAATATTTTATTTAAATAACCCCATTTAGAGATCATAGTAATTAAATTACACATATAATTAAAATTAAAATGATTTTTTATAGATTGTCTCGTATTCGACCTTTAAAAATTTATATTAATATTTTGTATTAACTTTGAGGTTTTTTTTTCTTTTTTTATAAAAAAATATTAAAAATTAATAAAAATATTAATATAAAATTATTTTTTCTTACAAGTTATAAAATTGCTGCATTAAAATAAATTTTTGTTAACCATATAAATAATTAAATGCTTCTTTGTTTGTTTTGAATATAATTTTAAAAATTGCTGTGATTAAAAAAACTGTTTTTTGAAGTAAAAATCTGGAAGACTGTTTTACAATTCAAAAATCTGCAAGAACAGATAAATCTGCACATTTGGCAACGCTGCTTACAAACTTAACTAAAAACATACTTTCACACGCAAAGAAAATATATCGCTCGGTCCACATTTACTACATATTTTACCGATTAACATAATTGAAAAAAACAATTTTTCAATTATAATTATAATCAGGTTAACATCAATTTACATATGAAGAAATCGGAAAGTGCGTATTTTTTGTCTGCGTGTACAATTTCCTTCTCGTGACAAAATTCTTAGGAAACTTTAGCGAATTTTCATTGTGTTAGCGATTATTTTTTTTAATGACACATTCGCATGTTACTTACTGTAAGTTTTGTTATCTACGTGTGAGTGATTTAACTTTAGCTTCAGGCGAAAAGACGAGAACATGCATTTTAAAAGTTTAATAAATGATTCACGTAACTACTAAATAAATGATTTGCCAAGATTTTTAAAGAGAAAGAGTAAAAAATTAAATAGATTAGGTAAGGAGATATATAAACGCTTATCTAAATAACTGTGATAATTTCTAGAAAATTAAAAAGTTTTTTTTAAGATGTTATGTTAAGTTCAAGAACACGAATTAATAGAATATTGTAACCACTTCAGCTGAATGTCTTCTTTCTGTATATTTTACTAAGCCCTTTCATTCAATTATTCTCTAAAATATTTGCAAAATATCGGCGAACTTTTTTTTAAATTAAATTTTTCTTTGTATGTTTTTGGTTTTATATACAGCCTTTATTTTGATTGTTATTTTGAAATGAACATAATTATTTTCTATATATGGTATACAAACATGCACGTACAAATTTAGTTTTGTATAGAACTTTCGTATAAATACTCAATTAAATAAATCTGTAGTATGAAAAACAAATTCATTAAATTATTTGAAGTATTTGTTTACTTAAATGGTTTTTGTAGTAGAAGTAGTTGTATTATGTTATGTTTTTATAAAAACAATAAAACATTTGTAGCACCGCAAGCAATTGTATGTATTAGTTTGTTATATTTTGCAACTTTATTATAAATTGAATGCAAATATTTACAAAATCTTAATATGCAAATAATCAATGAAATAATCATAATAATAGCTGATAGAGTGATAATATACTCTCCCTCTCGTTCTCTTCTAGCCACACACATATACCCATACACGACTACTCATATGAAAATTCGTAGTCATAATGAAATCCCAACAAACAAGAAGGTTTGACATAAAATTTTCCTATCAAAATACAACTAAAAATGATTTAAAAATAATTTGAAAAACATATCTTTCTCAACAAAAAGGGGAAATTATTTTCAAATTGAGAATTTTTTTTTTTCATCTTGCTTTCAGACGTCATTCTCAAATGTTTTTCAAAAACAGATTATCCGTTTATGGATTTGGCTATTCCAAAAACAGTATATAGGGAAACAAATGGTTGACCTTGGAATAATAAACAGTTGGCTTATGCTAAAAACAAAAAGAAAAAATACTTCAGAAAATTCAAACAATCCGGAACATCCGTAGATAATCTAATGGCGATTTCTTTTCTCAGAAAAATGTTGCATTACTGTTACATGATCTACATTTTTGGGCTCGTTTGTACAAAAAATACAACGCTCGTGCGCGCGTGCTATGTATACATCTGCCAAAAAAAAAAAGTAAAACTAGTGTATTTTCATGGAACAAGTTACACAAAAACGTTTTTGACGCGTACGCGGCAGGAAGTTGGTTAATTTGAACTTTTTAACGCGTTGTGTATTGGCATTCTTTAAAAAAACGTGCTAAACAAGGAAAACACAGCCGAAAGAAAAGTTTTAATAACGTTTATAAGCGAACGATTCTCGTCGCCGAATTAACGCGTGCTTTGTACTTCTACCTTCACAGTTGTTTATAAGAGCAGGTAATTTTGTTCTATTGAAGTTGCATACAATGTTACAATTTGAGTAAATTTAGTTATACATTTTTTTAAAATACAGTCCAGAACGGTTTGCTATTGAAATTCAGCCCGACCGGTCCACAAATAGCTAAGATATTAGCAAGAAACCACGACTGCCTTTTTTTTACCCACAAATCCCTTTTTGTTGTTTTTTTTATATTTTATATCTGAGAAACGATAAGAGCCAAACTTTTCAAATTAGTTACAAGCATCTTGGTTAAACATAGAAAATATCCGACAAAATGTTGGCGGGAGTGGAGGAATGGGCGTGGCACTAAATAAATTTATTTATATTTAAAGAACGGTATTTGTACAACTTTCTTTTCTTATCGCCCCATGGTGTAGGGTATATAAGATTCCTGTTAGAATTGTCTTTGCTCTGCGTAGCATTTTGATCATACAACAGACTTATCATTTTTTACATTTCTGCGCTAATTCATATTCACAAATAATTTAATTGTTTGCTTTAGTGTTGCCAAGCTTAGTATTTATTTGAGAGTAACACTTGATAACAAATTGATTTGAGTATTGCAATTTAAATTTTAATGTTAAAATTAAACGAATTAAAAAGATTTAAGAATTGTGCTTGTTATCAAATGTAATTTTATTTCAATAGCTTAGCTTCGTGTTTGCTGGGAAACTATTAAATAAAGTTGTTATTACTTGATATTAATAATATTATTTGGATTCGTACTTTAATTGGAACTTTTGTTTTTGAATATTAAAATATTTGCAATCCAAACAAGTGAAAATTGTATTTGATTAACAGAAATTTTAAATTGTTATAATTCAAATCTAGTTGTTAAAAATAAAATTTTTTTAGATTTAACCTGATATACTTTTTAGCAATAATGCTTTAAACACATTCGAGACAGCAGGCTACCGACTTTAATATGTCAACAATAGAATACATGTGTGTATATGTAAATGATTATTTTAACGACGACACGGCTTCATGGCTGCAGGTTGTTGTCTATGCTAATTTTGTCGTTGTAGTCAAATTAAACTAATTTCTATTTTTGTATAATCAAATCACCACCAAATCTATATTATTATTACTTTTTAGTATCGTTAAAAGAAGTTACATAGGAAGATGTTTGTCACGCCAACGCTCTTAGTTTAAGAGCTAAAGGTTGTAAAAGTTTCAAAATACTTGATCCATATCTCTTAAGGTATAAACTGATTCTTAGAAGAATGGGTATCATTGTACATTTCACATGGTGTTTTATTAACATAGCGCTTACATTTGACAGTATTGGCAAGACAGTTAGAAAATAAATATTAGTTGTCAAAAACACTACAAACTGTTTTCGTGACGTAAGACAGTTCACTTTTAAAAAATTTCTAACGTGAATGTCGCAGAGTAAGTTCCTGTTAAACATGTATTATATCAACTAAACATATTAAGAAATAGCATATACCAACTGTATTGTGTAAACATAGATAACACTTAACTTAAATATAAAAAATCAACTCAGAAAATATTTATTTGTTTTTACATTTTGATTTTTTCTTTCTTTTGCAAACAAATCTTCAAATTACTGTCATCAAATGTCAAATCACTCTCTAATTTGGCTGTCTGCGAAATTTGCAAGACAGTAGACAAGACAGTTGGAAAACTGTGCATGTATTAGTGAAAAAGTTTGCATGTATTGCTACTGTCTTGCCAGTATTGGCAAATGTACACTCCGTGTAACCTATTAAGAGCGCATTTCAAATACTCATACTTCTTGACTGCCTTTTTTTTACAAAATTGGCTCGATCTTTAAATTATGTCGATATAACAATAATTACTTAACAATTATATACACATGTTAGCAAAGTTATTAGGGCTTTGATTAACCAGTTTTTCTGTATTTTGGGTTTTTGGCCATCCGGAACACTTTTATTTATATTTATATTTACATATTACTATATTTCAATATGTATCAAGTGCATAAACTATAACCTCTATATATTTTAACTCAAAGTTATAAATAAATTGTGTAGTTTTTCAAAATAAAAATTTTTTAACCCTAAAACTTTAAAATTTTATATGATGAAGTTTCTAAAAATATAACATACAAAAACGTGATGTGTTCTCTATAACAAAATGTTAAGATAAATGCTCTTAAGGTGTTAATAAATCGGTATATTTAATACATCATATGAAATGTGTTTAGAATGACTTTATTATGATACCAATACTTTAAAGATTGATATAACATTGTTTTTCCTATACTATTGATAAAGTGCTCTGAAACTTTTACGACCTATAATTCATAAACTAAGTGTGTTGAACCAAAAAAATTACAGTAGAATCGCGATAAAGTTAATCTTGCGATCAAGTTAACCAAATTTTTAGCGCCTCTGTGCCACTCTAAAATGTTAACTCTACTAAGTTAACTTTTCAGATCGTATTAATAAAAAAGTACTGATTTGTACAAACAAAATTGAGAAAAAAAAAGAAAAACTGTCGACGTTGTATATCTGAAGTACCCATCTCAAAAATAAAAACGAAACAAAATTCTGGAGGCTTTGAAGAATACATTGGAAAAAGCACACAGGAAAACATTACATAGACCGAAATATGCCGATCTTAGAGCAAGTTTGTACAAATGTTTTTCTTTTATTTAGATTTAGAAATCTTCGCCGATTTCAATTTCGCATGATTTCGATTTACATGACATGGTCGATAATTTAAATTGCGTTGGAGGATTGATTTTTCTTTTTTCTTTAAATAATTCTATGCATAAAACATGAAATATGTATAAAAAGTAACTCTTTTAACCATATTTATTTTGTGTATATAATATTATTTAATCAGGTTATCTTAAACGATTTTCGTCATTTCTCCCCTTTTTAAAGGTTTAATTTCAATACAGCGAATAAAACTTTTAACCTGTGCAAAATAGTGTTGGGCAAATTCGTTCCTTTCAAAAATCGTTCTAATCGATCTGAAAGATTTAAGGAACTTGGTCATTACTTTTGCTCATCTTTGAACAATGAATAAACGAAAAACTCGAAAACTTGTCTGACGTTCGTAAAAACGTCAACAAACAAACATTTGTTATTGTTAGTTTTTATATTCTGGCGTAATAACTTAAAAATGAATTTTTTAGTAAGTGTTTTAAAAATGATTGAAAAAAATAATACATTTTTCAATAAACTGCAAATATATTTTAAGAATTTCGTAAATTTATACTCATTTTAATTCACGCCTTCTGCAAAAATACAGTGCTTTGAATTATATTTGTAATTCATTCAATTAAGAAATTTTTTATATGTCACAATATAAAAACACCACAGTCGGCAAAACTGATCCCTACATATATTATTAACCTTGTTCTAAGTGTACAGAAGTAAGCGAACAAAACACATTTGATGACCCAACGGATTGCAATTACGGAGCGAAGAACTTTTTAAAAAAGTCCGCACCGTTTCTATTAGGGAATCTTTCAATGGAACTTGGTCGTTCCGGAACGACACAACTACAGTTAAAAATTTTTTAACTTTAATATCTTACGCATTCCGTAAATGTTTTGATATTGTAAAGCAAAATATTTTTCTAATTAAAATTGAATTTTTTCGATTTACAAACTCAAGATTATTTCAAAAGACTTACAAAAGCAAAATTAACTATTGTACATTAATATTTACTTTATAAATTAATTTGTATTGATTGACATGATTTGCAAACAAGTGAAATGTAAATAATAAACTAAAATGATTTTGACACTTCAACTGAATCATCTTGTTATGATTTGCTTTCAGTCGTCATGTCTGCGGTCTTTATCAGTTTGTTGTTTCGATTCGTAACTCACATTGTGAAAAAAATATGAAAAAAAGAATAAAAAAACCATACTGCAATTAATCCCAAGTTCAAATACAACACGTATTATTTTGTTATAAAAAATTCAGTTTAAAAAAAACTAATAAACACACCAACCAAAATTTTATTTTTCAGAAATTCGAAACTCAAACCCACTTGATTTTTTCTTATTTGGCTAAAAGCACTTATTTGCAAAGTATCAGCTCCCTAAAATGACGTTAACCCCTGCCGAATTGACGACAAAGGTGTCGAACCGACCCGAATGTGAAAAATACAACTAAATATATGAAACAACTTATGTCACATCCACGTGATTTATTTTAACGAATAAGTGTGTGTTGTCCTCAAGGATAATGTTTTTCTGAGTACAACTGCGTTTTGAAAAATTCTCGTTCACCTCGAAATTTCAAAATATCGGGATACAAAACGTAAGATGTTGCTGTAAATAAGCTCACATCTGGAAATGCTCTATCATCCGTCGATAAATTAAATAAAGAGCTTAATAGCGATATTTTCAAGGAGTACAATGCTCTAGCTAGTAACCGAACTTGGTGTATTGCATATAGTTTTTGGTCCTTTTATTTTGAAATCGCTTTCCTAGGTATAGAAAAGAGAGTTCTATTAATTCGCTATAGTCATCTCTTATAATATTATCCACTATCTTAGATTTGTAAGTCTGTCAAATAGGACTTTTGAGTCCCTTAAGTGTTTCTTTACCAGTTTTTTGCCACATTAAAGTTGATTTGTATTGATATTTTTCCAATTATCTTTGAATGATTTGAAAAGCGTAATATCGGGACTAGTCGAAACATTTGAAATCTTAACTTCAAAAACTCTTTTCTAATAAAACTCTTAATCTGTGATCGCCTTACAAATTGCTTGTAACTGTTATTTACCGGTGGAGCTTTCCAACTGTGGTACAGAGAGAAGTGGTTCCTTGTCTGCCTATGAAATAACAATGGGAAAACGATCTTCTTTCGATTTCCGATGGTCCTTTATTTCTTAAATCCAGTTTAATACAGTTCACTTCGTATTTGTGAACGAAAACGTTAAATAGATGACAAATTCATGAGAAATTTATCATACGTGTATTCATTAGCATCAATAGTATCTTCAATAATAAAGACTTACGGCCAATTTCACCAAGTTCAGTTAAATCTAACTATTACTTTAGCTTCTAGTTAGCAATATGTTTATGACTGTCATAATTGATTCAGTTAATTATTACTTAATTATAACTGAACTTGGTGAAATTGGCCGTTAACACTTATGGTTAAGTGGAGTCTATCTTAAGCTATCGCTAAGTTTTTAGTCATGAAATTATTCCTTTCTCGATACACATTTGGTTGTAATGGTAGGGATTTTGGATTAGTACATAAACTCACAGGCAAGTTGTTATTATTCTCATTTGAACTGCTGAAATAATCGCTTGGAAAATCGAATAATGTTGATGAAATTAGTGAAGAAAATAGATCCTTTTACGTCCAGACTCCTCTATTTATTGCATTGTTCTTATAATTATAATTGTTTATCTTCAGCTATTTTCATTATTTTGAGAACGTTAATGTAGGCAATGTCAAAAAAGTTATTTAAATACATAATTTTTGAACATAATCCGCCTGCGAACGAATATTTTTTCCCAGAAAATATTGTATTCCCGTATTGTAAGATTTGTACTATCACTTACTGAGAATTTAACTTCCCCAATGTTATAAAAATAACTGAGAGAACTTGTTTATTTGATGGCAGTTTGGAACCGTAATTTGGCGGAACAGTTTCCTGCTAAAAATATTTATTTGCTCGTAATTAAACCGACATATTAAAACACTTTTTGCAAAAACTTTTATAGTATAATAATTTCGTTAAGAGTTAAACGTTATTTGTACTCTTAAAAATGTTGATTGGCCATTAACAAAAAAATTAGCCAAGTAACATTCAAATCGGTGAGTGATACAATTTTTAGGATAATGGGTTAACTTCAATCCTTTGCCCTAAAAATCATGCTTCAAAACTGATAAAAAAAATTATCAGGTGTGAATTATTTTTTTGAGAATGTAATTTTATTCAAATCAATTTGTGTGAATTTTGGGTATATTTTCTTATAATTATACGAAATAATACTATATACCAACATTTTTCGATCGCAAGTCGGCACTGGTAAACGTTATCCAAATTCAAAAAAAATGTTATGCAACAGTTTTAACCGAAATAGAAAAAAAATTGAGGATATGCGTACAAAAATATTGATGTCGGATTATAAAGGACACGCTAATACACATACATATACTTAAAGTTTTTATGAAGTTTTTCAATATATTTCCTGTAGGAAATATCAATAGTGAACCTGAACTGATTCAGTATAGACTACGGGCCTATGAACTATGGATTAGGTAAGTAGTTTTTGTGGAACCACATGGAGACATGGTAACCAGAGATGCACTAGTACATTCTTATATCTCTTATCTTGTATATTTTTAAATATTTTTACTAGATCTTGCACTTATAATATAAATGGAGAAGGCAATTAATTATTAATTGACTATCAAATCATCAATCGCATAGTTGTGTGCGTGCAGTCGTACTTTTTCGGCTACATATACGCGTTGTTCGTATGCTGATGACACTGCAATATTGGTAACAAATGAATCTCCAATTACAGCTGTAAATCTAGTGCAAAATCAACTAAATATCAGAGATACATGGTCAACAAAATAGAAAACTACGGTTAACGCTGACAAATCAGTCCATGTTTTATTTACCTTAAGAAGAGGAGACTGCCCACTGTTATTAAATAACATAACAATCCCTAACAAAGACTGTATTAATTATCTTGGTATACATTTAGATCTTCGCTTAACATGCAAACAACACATAAAGTCTAAAAGACAATAATTAAACATTAAAAATAGAACCCTATACTGGTTACAAAATGGTAATTCAAAACTAAGCATTGAAAAGAAACTTAAGTTATATAAAGCTATTTTAAAACCTGTCTGGACATACGGAATGGACAAATGTCTGGACATTGCAGTTCCCCGCAAGTAATTCCAACCTTGAAATACTTCAAAGATACCAATCAAAAACTCTCAGACTAATTGCTCAAGCTCTATGGTACATAGCCAACGAAGCCATATATAGCGACCTTCAAATACCCGCAATAAAGAAGGTTATAAGAACATTCAGTGACAGCTATTTATCTTATATTATATTATTGGATAACCACGTTAATACGATAGCTATTTGTTTATGAGATGACACAGACGAAATAAAAAGACTTAAGAGACACCATGTCCTAGACATACCATTTCGAAGATAACAACTAACACTTATAGTTTTCTGTGTATTAAATATATTTATATATGAATTTATTTACCATATTACTATGTTAATATTACTAATAACATTTTCAAAATATTACTAATAAATATTTCAATTAATGCTTAATATGTATTTAAATCTGTATTTAAAAAATTGTAATATTATAAATTTGTTTTTAAGTTGTTTGTATTTCTGTTATTATATTGTGAGACAAGAGATGTTTCTCAACTTATATTTGTACTAATTACAGTACATCTATTAATGTAAATTTATATATTTCTTCAAAATTGCTTATTATCTGAGGACAGATTGTAATTTAAATAAATGTAATAAAAAAAAATACGCGTTGTTGGCAATGCTTGATGAAAATCAAAAAGTTTTGAGTTTTTTTATTTGATGGCTGATTATTTATAGTCTCCCGTTGTGATTGACAAACAATTTTATCTTCTTTGTGTTTGTTGTCATGAAAAATAAAGATATCTTGTTTTTATTTTACAAAATACAATTCGCACTTAATCAACAAGAGGGTATTAACTCAAAATTTAAACATTTTCAGTAGAAGCAAAACAATTTTTAATTTAACATTGAAGGCATATGGAAATGAATTTTTAAACCAACCGTTTCATTACCAAAAAGTATACAAAATAGCAAGATATTTTTACAGCGGGCAGATATGAATATAGCGTGTAGATTTTTTCGAAAAAGTGGAAAAATAAAAATTTTGAGATAATACCCTCTTGTTGATTAAGTGCGAATTGTTGATTGCCGTGTTTATCTGCACGTCTCCGAAAAAGCCTGAAACAAACGACGCTAACAAATATACATATATAGTCCCCAGGGCCTTTTAGGAAGGCAATCCCAAAATCTTGAACCCTTAAATCCTGGGATATTCGGGATTCAGTCAATCCCGCAAATGTTTTCTAACTTGTTTTATAAAAACAAATTCATTGTGAATTTCACCCATGAGCAAATAGGGGACATAATATTGCTCTTTATATTTATTTGATTTACTCAGGTTATACTCCGTCATTGAAAACGAAAAAAAAACTTTGTTATTCTTTTCAAACGCGTACAACAGTTATTAAGAAATTTTAATGTAAAAATAGCTTAAAATAAACAGAGAGAAAAAAAAATTAACAAAAGAAAATTAATGACTTGAAATGTATAACACAAAAAGCAAAAAAAAAATTTTTCATGTGGTTTAATTTTCTGATTGATTAAACGGGTGCATCAAAGGCAAACTTTACTCGTTACGGATTTAGGCGTTTTAAAGCGCCTTCCGTGGGACTAATGTAATTTAAACGCTGCAAAATTTTTACCACTAGGAGTGTACAAAATATTGTTTTTGTATAAAAAAGATTTTATAGTTAAATAAATTGATTTTGTTATATAACACAGATTCACAAATTTGAAAAAAAGTTTCGTTTGCTTAAGTTATTTGGAACGCTGATCGTGAATCTGCATCCGGTTTTTTCTTGATCAGCTAGGAACGCAAATGAGCCAATCCTGTCTTGGATAATAAAAAAATGGTCCCAAAAATTAAAATGATTTTTAATAAATTCGTTTTAAATTCATTGAAAAATTATGAAATTATTGTCATATTTTCTGCGACAGGCATTTTTGCACCAAATTTTCACAATTATTATTTCCCATATTTTTAAATCATATCTTTTTTCGTTTGAAAGCGAGCGGGGTAGAGAACTAAACACGGTAGGAAAAAGACATGAATCGTATTTTCTTGGTTTCTTTTTTGACTTTCTTCTTTGCACTTATTTGTGTTCTTTAATTTATGTTTCATTCTTATTTTAAAATGACAATTGCTTTTTAAAATATAGAAGATTAAAAAAATTATATATAATAATTTAAAAAAAATTTAAGACACATCAAAATTATATGGAATAATGAAATTTTAAATATTTTTTTACGAATAAGGAACAAAGGAAATCAGAAAAAATCAAGCTTGGCTGCAGAAAAAGAAACATGGTAAAGATTTAACAAGGTTTTTGAAGTTGCTTTAAAAAAGAAATATAAAAAAAATGTCTTTTAAATCATCGTGAAAATCAGGTGTTATATTAATCAAAATTTAATATGTACATTTAAGTTATTTCAGAGACATGTTACAAACTGTCAAAAAGGTGCCAATTAATCCCCTCCTAGGACATCGCCATGTTAAAGTGACAAGTCCCCTTCATATAAAGTTTTAGAACTAGAACCGGTCCCTACCACTTTAAACCCTGCGGGAAATTTGTGGCAATTGCTCTTAAAGCACTTATCGCGTGACCAGTGAACAAAATTTTATATCTAAAAGGAACGAATTGTGATAGGTAAAAACAAGACCTATCACTTAACAAGTGATCATGTGTTTAGAGTGTAGTTGGTCCAGAGGAAAGGTAATTGGCACAAAACTATTCATGTGACTGGATTTTGTGCGGGTAGTGGCTGATTCTCTGCAGTTCTATTACTTTTTATCAAGGGGATCTATCATATTGACATGGTTCATTTGTGACAATATCTGCGACAGTCATTATTTTAACCGATTTTTTTTTTTTTTTATAACGTTTATTCAAACATTTTCATATAATATATTTTTACTACAATAAACAAAAAGTAAAACATATAACTTAGATACAGCACTGTCCTAAGTACGGGATCTCAAGTATACTAATTATGTTGTAACTAGTATTTTGATAATATATATTTATTTATATTATTATACGTATAAATTATATAAAGTATTAATGTAAGGAAAAGAATGGTAAAAACTTTACTTTTATATCGCAAATGGTTAATAAAAAGGTCAGGCAATGAAAAGAAAAAGAGAAAAATTATTCGGTGAGCCACCAATATTTGTAAACATTTAAGTTAAGAATAATATTTGTATCTTTAGAAAGACTGCTTGTCTCAAATCTGAGGTTTTTAGTGGTAAGTTGATTACTATGTATGGATTTAATATTGGATCTTCTATAAATATGGTCAAATATAGGGACGCCATTTTCATTTTGAATAAAACCATTACTATTGAGGTTTAACCGAAATTGGATGTGTCCATTAAGGTTATTTCCGTGACATGTTACAAAGTGTCAAAAAGGTGCCAATTAACTCCACGTAGGTCATCGCCATGTTAAAGTGACATGTCACGTGACATGTTTAGTGTTAGTTCCCTTTCCCCTAGGGGAAGTATTACGTGACAAGTTTGGTGTCTGATACCTCTTAGGGATATAGCGATATAGCGCTATGCAAAAAGTATGGTACCTTCACCACATACAGCAGCATAACTGTAGAAATGTTTTCCCTATTGAGTAAAAACAAAATTCCAGAACTTGACAACAAAATTATCTTTCTGTTTATAAATTAAATCACTAGTTTCAGAGATGTTATTTAAATTAGACCTTAAAAAATAAAAGTTGCATAAACGATTAAATGCTTTTTTGTTTTTAAGAATTCTTAAAAAAAATTAGAACAACCAGTTTTTTCCAGTAACATGAAGAAATATATACTTCAAAGGAATCGAACCCTTTTTAATTGTGATTTTATTTACAATTTATTGAGAGAACAGCTTAAAACTTTCAAGCAATAGATAAATTGTCAATCTTTTGAATTTGTGTGGTGTAGGAATTCAAATTACTGTCAGTTTTGTTCCTCACTAAATTGTGAACAAAATCAAAAGTTATCCACTAATTTCAATAAAAAGTGTTCAATTTCTTTGAAATATACTTAGATACATGCTTATATACTGGCTCGCTGTTGTATTTTTATTTAGTATCTATAAAAAGCATTTAACTTTCAATTTAAAAAAACCTAAATCCCGAAAATCACTATAAACAGTTGCATTATTTTCACTCCTTTAACTCCACAGCTGTCAAAAATTTTAGTTATTTTCTCAAAGACATACAAAAGTGTAGACGCTTTGTTGACAGTGTCACAGAAGGTTCACCAAAATAATCGACAAAAGTTGCGACTTGGAGACACTTGATCCCATGTTTTCTGCAGGTTAATTTAAAATTAGAAATAAAAAGAGTAGTGTTTAGCTTTATTATATTTTAGTTCATAGTTTTTTGTTTTTCCATATTCATAGAAAATTTGTTCTTAGAATTTTTATGTGTCCGTTTAAAAGCATTAGCAAATATTTATGAATGTATATGTACGTATATAGAGGTATAATATTAAACAAACCGTAGAAATACATACATATTTACATTAAAAATATTTTCTTTACTTGGGTTACCTAAATTCTTTTAATGCTGGTCTTTATTTCCCCAAATTCATTTAAGAATACACAAAAATAATCGTTTTTCCATGATAAAGGTCTTTTAGATATCAAAAAGTTTTTCTTAAACCATTTTGGTTTATTAGTTGAAGAGATCCCATACTTGAGCTCAAAAGGGCCTACATCGGTAAAAACAAAGCAAGTTTCGTTTGCATATCTTAACTTGGTCATTAGTTAGCCATTCATTGGTCTTGTTAAGAAGAAATACGACAACATCTATTTCTTTTTGTCTCTTTCGTGCTATTGTCCTTCTGTTTTGTTAGAACTTAAAGATTCTTCATAATATTGAAAGGTATTCTACAATAAATACTGGCATGTTGACATTTTTTAAGTTTTTATTGTTGTTTTACTAAATAACCATTTTCAATTGTGTTTGTTGGTTTGTTGATATTGCTGAAGTCTTGTTGAAGTAATTTTGGTATTTTGTAAATGTTTACAACACTGAGTGGTTTTGGCAGATTTCCAATAAGTTTGTTATAAATAAACACTTGTCTCTTTATTGAATTGTTAAAAGGTGGAAAATGAAAAGAACTAGTAGTAGTAATATTTGCTTAAGATAATATGACAGGTTATGAAAGCTTACAGTTTATAGTACAATGTGAATAAAATTCAAAATTCTAGTCTGCCTATCATGAAAGAAATTTGTTATAAGGAATATCAAAAAAATCAATCCTAATCGAAAGAGAAAGTAGTACCGTCCAAAATATGTATGTAAAGATGCTTAAATAAATTCGGTCAGAATTGTAACTACGAAAGTGGTACCATTTCGATCGGGTGTGAGAGGCCTGTGTACCCATAATCAAGTAGAATGGGTACAATTGTAACTTTTTTATTTTTTAACTGCAAAAACTTTATTTCCTTTATCACTAGATACCTTAATTTTCGTGACATCTCCAATCCAATAATAATGATTAGGGTTTTAATATTTTAAGAACATATTTAACTGCCCACTGCAATTACTAAGGCTAATTTTACTCAAGAGGCTATTTGGGTACAAATGTATCTTTACTTGTCTTAAATGAAAAATAATCAAGAGAATACTCTAAACCAATAAAACCCAGATGAATTTTTTATTAAAAATGAATAATTAGGATGTCTTTTTAGTTTCATTAGAACTTTCACTATCGATAATTATGGTTTGACAGCTGAGAATATCAAACTTTGTTAGCGAATACCGATAGCAATGCCGATATATCGGCGATAATTCAGATTTTCCGATATATCGGTATCTGCGATATTTAACTGTCGATACGACGATACTTTTCTATTTTTTAAACAAATAATTTTAAAACAAATAATTAAATTTTCTATGGTTATTTTTTGCATAGCAACTAAGAGAAATAACACATTAAAAAGCAGAGCATAAGTTTGAAACAGAATAATTAAATTGTTTTATATAACAAATGATTCAACGAAGATGAAAAATAGCTCGGAGGCTCAAAATTTAGCGGCTGACTAAGCATCAGCTCTAACTATAAGGCTTTAGAAAATGAAACCTATTGTTTATCTTTAATGTTTAACCATCGATACAGTGCTCGAATATTTCAAAGACTTCAATCGTACCTTAAAAAAGTCTTCTTGCTTCCTATGCAGTGATTCTGCAAAAGAAGAAGTCGATATATATCTTAGATCTCCTTACATTTCTAGGGAGACATTTCCGCTTGTTTACGGGCGCAATGACATGTTATACCCAAACTTGAAGAAAATGACGCATTAATTCTTTTGTTTTCAAATGAGTTCTGTCGCATCTAAGAGACTATTTTTGGCGCTGCGAAATATGACCCCAAAATAAAATGAAAATGTACCCCAAATTTGGGACTATTTTTCATAATGCAATATGACCCCATTTTTAATGAAAAATTTCCCCAAAAAATGGAAAATAGCTCTAAAAATAAAATGAAATATGACCTAAAAATTTTGGGTAATTCTTCATTATTAAAAATCACCTCAACATTTTTAATGAATTTTTACCTAAAAACATTAAAACCAAAAAAAAAAACACAAAAAGTTATATTCAAAATTTGGGTTTGGTTTATATGACCGAAACTTGAATTCTCAAATTTTTAATGCAGAATTTTAAAATCCCAAAAATATCCAAATATTAAAAATTTAGATTTTTTTTGGGGCCATTTTTTATTCCTTGATACTGGGGTAATTTTTTATTTCACTTAAAATGCAAAAATACCCCCAAAGAAAAAATTAAAAAAGACCAACAAAAAAAAAATTGCCCCAAAATTGCCAATCTTAAATGTTGGAGACATTCTTCATTTTCTTTTTTGGGCCATATTCCTGGGGTCATTTTGCGCACCGCCATTATTTTTTACAGCAGGTCTGGTTCAAACGGACTTGCGAAATCGTTTATCTCCGCAAAAGTTGAAAATACTTTGTTTATTAAAGACAAATCTTAATATTTTGCAAACAAAATTTAGCTTTTGTTTATTTCATCATGAATTCAAATTTAATTCTTCGTTTATTAAATCTTATAAATATCAATTTTAAATATTAATCCCCCCATATTCATAAAAAATATTTTTGATTAAAAAAAGGTATATTAAACATATTTTCATATAAAATTCTTTTCATAAACCTAAAATATTTTTTATGATTATGGGGGTAATAATCTCTAACACTGTAATTTTGTATAATTTACAATTTACTCAACTTGAGTTTTATGAAATTTAACTTGATATAAAATTCAATATGGTATCCATATCGGTATCGATATCGGCGATATTTTTGTTTGAGTATCGGTATCGTATCGGCAAAAAGCCGTAGTGTTACATCCATAATATATATATATGTATTTACGCGAAATTAAGTATACCGCCTCTATGCTAAATTATACCGTTTGACAAGGGATACACATTTATATTTTCAGTAAAAAATAATTATTCCGCACTATTTGATTCAAAACAAGGTCATCATAAATAAATTTGTTATATTAACAAGTGCATTAAAATTGCCAAACATTTTTGGAATTTATAATCATAATTTTGACACTTTACGGAATAAGAAACTAAAATTATTATTGCAATTTTAGTCCATTGCAGATATAAACAGTTATCATTTTAAAATACATAAATGAAAAATGAAATTTCAATAACAAATAACGCATATAACGGATACCTAATAAAATGCAATAACAAATAAAATATTTTGATTTATATAAACTTTTAAAATAATTATATTTTTACTTGAATGAGCCGTATTTTTTTTTAAAAGTACAACAATCGACTGGTTTTATTAGTTTTAAATACAATAAGCGAAAACAAAACCCATCCAATATTTTAATTTTCATTACCAACCAAAAGACAATATCAGGTGGAAGTCTATAGACTTTAAAATTTAAGCCCTAAATATTAACACTTAAGTTTAAGTTTATGTAATTATGTGTTGGCTAACAAATTCGTATAACAACAAACATAAATTTAAAAAAAAAAAAATATATTGGTTAATTTAACCCATTAGTGAACAACAGCTCTCCGCAGACCAATTTGGACCAATCTTTGTACATATCGCACTCTTAATTATAAACAGGCACATCTCAAATTATATCAGAATCGTTTTTTATAAACCAGTTCATAAATCAAATCTATAGCGATCACGAAAATTTCCTTAGCGTCTCCGTGTTCTTTAACTTCTCTTCTTAAGCATTTGTCAAACACAATTTGATTAAAAAATTGCATCCATGTCTTTGAAACCAGTTTTCTGCGTCTCGTAAACATTTTTGAATTTTGAGTTGTGCCTGCTTATGATTAAGCGTGCGATATAGTAAGAAAAATTTCCCAAGTTTATTAACTTTTAATTCTAATTATTTGAACTTTAAATAATAAAACATAATATTGTATGAATAGTCATATGAGTTTTTATAAAAAATAGGAGAAACAAGAGATTATCTTCTGTAGAACTCGTTCAGTTTTGTATGGGATGCAAAATTCGATGCATGGGCCAACGTTGGATTTTTAACATTATGCTCTGCTTTGGCTTTTGCAGATCTTCTGAATCATCTTTTGATATTTTGCTCCGTTTTCTTTTACTTCTAATAGAAGAATTGCCTGCTGATGGAAAATTGCGTGTTTAAGTTATTTGTAGTTCTAATTACAGTCCCACTAAATGCCCTTGTTGGTCAAAGTTATTTATACTACTAAACTTTCATAAATAACTTCATCTTCCAAATTTTCGCCATTTTGCCGAACAATAAATACGAAATCCTGAATTTGATTGTGATTGGTATCTTTTATTTTTCAATCGAGTCTTAATTGACGTCATCTTCTTCTGATGTGTACCAGTATTTTGACTGGATAGTAGTTCCGTCAATATTATTGTCTTCCCTTTCTATTTCCCTCAATTAATCTAAAGCCTCTAGTACACGGAATGTAAAAAGCCACATGCGCATGTGGTTCTGACGTAATTTTGACGTCAATGCAAAGCCACAATAAGCATTGGGTGTTGTGCCTCTAGTACACGGCATGTGGATTAAGTCTAAAAAGAGAATCATATGGCACTTCGAATTTTTAAACTCAATTTTTGAGGAATACGAAAAAATTTGCAGCAGTTTAATTATTTTAAGACTTATGCGTGAAAAGTTTCATCAATATCAACCATGCCCACCTCACATACAATCCAAATCCATTTTTTCGCATAAGACTTTTCCTACGGATAATATGACTCAAGAAAACGGCTCAAAACATCAGATTTGTATAAGTTCTCTTGCACATTCTTTATCTATACTTTCTCGGAGAACACACCAATAGGGAGTTCTGCTGCATCAATTTTATGTTTTAATATTTTATTTACAGTAAGAGGCATAAAGTACCAGTTATATTTTTTAACAAATATTACCGACATATGTATATCCCGCAAATTTTTTTAAACTTCACCGTTTAAATTTTTTATATTTGAAAATTTCATTATAAGAGTACCTTTGATTTCTCCAACAAATGGGTCTATCACTTAAATTATATTGTTTTGTTTTCCTTATTTTGCTATGCAGTTGTTTACAATAGCTCTCACTAAATAATTAACAAATTGTTGTTATAATTTATAACTGCTAAATCATTTAAAAAAAAGAAAGATTTGGCCTTAATGTATGCAATGTATTGCAATTAAATTTATTAGTTTACCCAGGGATTTTTTTTTCATTTGGACGGCGGATCTAGACGGCTTCTTATTTTCACTATTATCTACTAAACTACATATGCAATCTAAATAATTTTTTTTGAATTTAAAAAGAAGGTGCTGTATTTCAAATAAAACGGTTTTAAAATTAGCAGTGAAAAAATCTTACACGCATAAGCTGCTGAGTTGCATGGAAAAATTTCATCAATTTTCATGAAAAAATATTTGAGTGATTTCATAAGATTTTTTATAGCACAAAATGTGACTGTTTACGAAATCCAATAATAGATTTTTCTTAGAAAAATAGTTCTCTATAGAGCTGCATCATTAGATTTTAGAAAAGTAATAGTCGAAATTGCCTATTTGCAACTAAAATCTCTCTGTGTGACGTTGGAATATTTTGGATGAAAAAAAAAACAGACAAAAAGTCTGCTCAATAGCTTCTAAGAAATTGAGATGTTATACATATATTTAATAACGGTACATAAAAACAATAACATTGTATTTCTGAAATATTTTAAAAGCCACTTAAATATTACAACAATATGAGTACCGCATGGCACTCTTGGCCTTTAATTGGTTAATCATTAATAACGATGAAGTTTAGAGAAAATATTAAAATACTTGTGTTTTGGTAGCCCCTCGAAGAAAATTTTAAGAAATATTCTTAACTTGACACAACTTCAAATTAAAGTCGTAACAAAAATGTTCACTGATACATGCAATATAATGTTATCAAATAAATACATTTAACAATTTTAAACAAATACATACACTGTTACATTTATGAAACCATTAACTAACACATACACTTGAACCTACATTTGTTAGCATCCATTATATTATTTGACAGCAATTTTCCGCTAAAATATTCAAAATAATTATTATTTAAGAAGAAATATTTATACATTTTCATTTAAATATTAATGTAAAAGCTCATGAATGGACTTAAAAATTAATATATAAAATATTTGATAATTTACAATGATTTTATTATGAAAAATATGGAAAAAAGAAATGTTTATTTGAACTGAAATAGAAAATAAATATAAAATTTATGACTTTATTTAATTAGTTATAAAATTAACTTTTTTTTAAAGATATGCTTGAATAATTGAACAATTCTGATGTATTAAAAATAATTGGTGGTAAAGCAGTTCTGTTACAATAAGTCGTAAATGTACCTGTTATTATATTGATATCTGGAAACGAAATATTACTTTTTAGTGAAGTATCCGCAATTCCAGTTTAAACTTCGCCTACAAAATAATGTGTTGATTAACCCTAGGATTCTCGGTAACTTTTTACCACTTAGTTCTCCTCTTGGTCTGGCCAGACCACAATTTGTACAGCTAAAAACCCCAATTAAGTAAAAAGTAAATAAATATATTTTTTATCGATTGTATGCTAATTACTTAGATTATACAAATTTATTATATAATTTTATTATTTTATTATTTTATTCCATATGCAAGTCATCGAAAATGTAGTCTTTAATTTCGCACATTGCTATTTCGCATCTACCACAGCTGAAACGAGTTTTTGTAGTTAAATTGAACTAAGCGCATAATGGGCCGTATGAATCAAACTCGATTCATTCGATTTAAAACATATCATTTCTGGAATTCACGTATCTGTTTGTTTACTATTTTGTCCTATTTAAAATATCTTTTAATGAAAAAAAATTTGGCCTGGCTAGACCACATAAAAATGGAATTTAATGGCACTTATTTGCTCCAATCGAATCCAAATTAGTTTAATTCGATTCAAAACATATCATTTATAGAATTCACGTCCCTGTTTTTTGGATTTTTTGTTATATGCGAAAAAGGGATGTCTCAAAATGAACGCACTGAAAAGTAATTCATTATTTTTACCTACAGATATCTGAAAAATAAGAAATTAACGCTGTAGTTATAGAAGAAGGTTACTAAATAATGAGTTAAAGAAGCTATTCATTTTGAAAAAGTAAGCGAAGTTTTTACTGGGTTCGTTATTTATTTTTAAAAATGTAATTATTTAACAAGTGAAGAGTACAGAAAAAAGCTGTAATGCCACATAGTCATATTTGTTGAATTCTTTGGACAAGACCAGTTTGCAATACCAAAACAGTTTTGTCCAAAGTACCAAGTCAAGCATAGACAGCAATCTACATTGGAGGTTGCTGCTTTTATGCCTCCACACTAAAATTAAAAATAAAACTAAATGGAAACACAAAAATTTGCGAATAAAAAGTTGAACATGATCATTTAAATGTTTGCTTTAGTTAAGTATGATTAGCTATTATATTTATGTGTGAAGGGAACCATAAAATGGTTGTGGATTCTTTATGAGTGACTAATTTAACGATAATGCAGCTACCGCTGATAATAACGTGGTTAAAGTAACCATAATATGTTTAAATTTGCTCACTAAAATATATCCGTTGGAAGAGCTGACCATATCGAAAAATGTGTTTTCTATCCGTGAACTTATTTAAAATTGGAGATACCAGCCTTTAGTTCTGTACCCCTCGTGTAATCAATTTTCAATTAAATTTTTTACACAATTATTGAAGAATTCTTCATTAAATAAATATTTTTAACAATTTTTTGATTAATTTGTTCTATTTGACTGTGAATAGTTAAATGGTGTTTTAATTATTTTGTTTACTATATTACAAAAAATTATGGATGCAAATTTATTACCTGTTTTAAAAAGGTTTTTCATTTGGTCACATGTGTTTAAATACAATTTTAAGTTTTTGTAATATTCTGCTTTAAATAAACTTTCTTAAATTTAAATCATTGTATTCGCAGTAAAACTACTGCTTCCTATGACACTTAGGGACCATCAAAACAATTCTGATGTTGTATTAGTGATACCAAAAAAAAAAAAAAAAAAAAAAAATCGCAAAATTTTTCAACAAACTCATAAAGTATATGTGATATTGTTATGTACGTATTTATGTTGTTGTTTCATTGAATGAGTGTGTGTGTTGTATGGCATAAATGTAAAACATGGTCATCAAAACACATGTCGGTTGTTTACGTTACGCTGTCATCACTGTGGTTGCAGCTAATGCACCATGTATACATAACACAACACACATTTTCACCTATACAAACAAACAATTGCACGCATACCGACTTTTACACGCACACATTCACTATATGGGTAAATTTTGCATAAAATTTAAGGAAAAAAATGAGGAAAACAAAACATGTTTTCCAAATTGTTTACCCAAACATGTCCAGGTTTTTCATTTCGTTAAATTCAGAGGTAGCAAATGATGATATAGACTATAGAAACACTGAGCAAAATACTTTGGATATTTAGTTAACACACAAAAAGAAAAAATATTGTGAGGTAATACTAAGAGAGCTAACTAGAATAAGAACATAATATTTTTAAATTGATGTAAGTTTTTAGTGAACTTGTCCACTTCTATCAATTCTCTATATTCCCCTTTGTGATAAAGAATAACTTCAGCTACTAAAATTTAGTTCATTATGATGATGAAAAATAAAGTTTGTTATAAAGTTACCTGAACAAAACAGTTGAATTGCACTTTCCCGTTTAATATTGCCAAGTTTTTATTTGGGGTCTACTTAAAGTTCTGTGTGTGCTTGATTTTTGTTGCGACTATTATTGCTTAACCACACATATGCACATTCAGTTGCTCATAAGCCACTACTAGCCATTCTCGTTTTTCTCTTTGTCGAAATTTTACCTCATATATGCGGTATCAAAGCGAGGTTTAGCATTTAAAACTGATATTGTGGTAAAAAAAAAGCAAAATAATACTTAGAACAGCATATAATATGTTTTTATTGCAGTAGACAATGTAGCGGTTTTTCAGAGCAGAAAATGGTTAATTTAATATTTTTATATTAAGAAAATGGAAAGTCGTTCGTCAAAGTAGGCTAACACCGTCCCATTTATAAACTAAACGTAATGAAGAGTAAAAGTGCTAAATCGCCTAAAAAAGGTTTAAACTGTTCCAAAGCTAAAAAAATAGACTGCTAGTTTTATTTTATAACATTTTGTTTATTAAAAAGTTAGAAAAGATAGTTAAGATTTTTCATTACATTATTTAATTACAGATTTACATTGTAATTTTTTTAACTTTTCAGATTTTTGTTTACAAAAATTGTATGGTATATTTACTTACCCCGAACTATTTTAATGGGTACACAAAATTGGTAAGAATTAGGGAAGTAGCGAATACCGATACCGATATATAGGCGATACTACACGTTTTCCGCGTTCGGCAATATTTTACTGTCGAAACGCCGGAACTTTTTTTAATAGTTTTTTTGAACAAACAATTTAATTTTTAATGCTTATTTTTTGCAAAACAACTAATAGCGAAAAATCAAACAGAATAATAAATTGTTTCTTTTAATTATAAAGCTGGTGGTCGGTCCACTAAACGCGTTTTTCCTTTTTTCGAGACGCATGCTAAAGTGGAAAGTAATCCTACTTTATGCTTTCACTACGTATATGCATTTTATGCGTTTGCTGTGTAACTTGTCAATTCAGTTTTACACTACGAGTTTTTGGACTGATGCATAAACGCATTGTGTGGACCTGCAGCATCAGCAGATTTGCTTTGCGCCATAATGGTAAAACGTTCTCTCATTAATAAATCATGTGTGTAATTGTACGTTTTGATAATTTTCCGCTAATTTGTAATGGCTTTTGTGAAAAAAAAAGAAATAATTTCGCTACAAATTTTGGGTTACTTCAAAAAGACCACAAAATCCATAAGCAAAGCCACTTCTACATTTTCTGCCGCTATCTATAGTTTTAGGCGAATTTAATTATTTTCCCAAAGTGCACTTTATTTGGGTTTAGGCGCAATAAACTGTTTTCCGAGAGTAGGGTTTATATGGGGCCTAGCGAAAATTATGGACCGAGATTTACGAAAATTTGCCACTGCGATTTCTAGTCTTATAATTAATTATGATAGCGTTATTGATTACGGTTTTAAGCTGTTTTCCGGGAGTAGGGTTAATATGGGGCCTATGGTCAATTGTGGAACGATCTTCACGAAATTTAAAAGTATGATTTTTAGTCGTATAAAGCGAATTCGTGCAAAATTGTATATTATTCCGTGAATTATCCCACCATTTATGTTAGTTTTTGTATCAAAATTATAAATTTTTTTAGGGTGGTGGTTCCACATTTTGATTCCTAGTTCTGATCCTACTGAACCGATGTTGCTAGATTTGGATAACTACAAGCAATTTGGGACCAAGTTTGTTCTTTTCTTTTGCGTTTTTCAAAAGAGAGCGTGTTTTCAAAAGACGGACAGTCGTACATGGCTTAATCGACTTAGAATTACTCAAGGAGCCAGAATATATATACTTTATGGGGTGTTAGATGTATAATAAAAAAATTTGACACGTAATGACAAACTTAGTGTACCCTCATTCACTACTAGTGGTGGTGGAGGGTATAATAATCGCTTACCCTGTTTTTTTGTTTAAAAAATTAATTAATTTTACCATGAATTTAAATTTATTTTGTTGTTTTTAAAATTTTATTAATAACAATTTTATTTTACCTTGAATTTAAATTTCATATTCGTATCGGCTATTTTCCTTTTTGAATATCGGTATCGTATCGGCAAAAAATGTATATAAAAATGTGTATATTTTTTCAATAACAGATGAACCGATTTTATCCACAGTATTATCTGATGTATTAATAGTATAGCAGCCTTCGTCTTAGGCCTTCGCCTATACTTATAACAGAGAATAAAACATTGTATCCAATATTCTTCTAAGTTTGCATATTTTTCTTTTTTTTTCTTTTTTTTATAGAATTCACGTCCCTGTTTTTTGGATTTTTTGTTATATGCGAAAAAGGGATGTCTCAAAATGAACGCACTGAAAAGTAATTCATTATTTTTACCTACAGATATCTGAAAAATAAGAAATTAACGCTGTAGTTATAGAAGAAGGTTACTAAATAATGAGTTAAAGAAGCTATTCATTTTGAAAAAGTAAGCGAAGTTTTTACTGGGTTCGTTATTTATTTTTAAAAATGTAATTATTTAACAAGTGAAGAGTACAGAAAAAAGCTGTAATGCCACATAGTCATATTTGTTGAATTCTTTGGACAAGACCAGTTTGCAATACCAAAACAGTTTTGTCCAAAGTACCAAGTCAAGCATAGACAGCAATCTACATTGGAGGTTGCTGCTTTTATGCCTCCACACTAAAATTAAAAATAAAACTAAATGGAAACACAAAAATTTGCGAATAAAAAGTTGAACATGATCATTTAAATGTTTGCTTTAGTTAAGTATGATTAGCTATTATATTTATGTGTGAAGGGAACCATAAAATGGTTGTGGATTCTTTATGAGTGACTAATTTAACGATAATGCAGCTACCGCTGATAATAACGTGGTTAAAGTAACCATAATATGTTTAAATTTGCTCACTAAAATATATCCGTTGGAAGAGCTGACCATATCGAAAAATGTGTTTTCTATCCGTGAACTTATTTAAAATTGGAGATACCAGCCTTTAGTTCTGTACCCCTCGTGTAATCAATTTTCAATTAAATTTTTTACACAATTATTGAAGAATTCTTCATTAAATAAATATTTTTAACAATTTTTTGATTAATTTGTTCTATTTGACTGTGAATAGTTAAATGGTGTTTTAATTATTTTGTTTACTATATTACAAAAAATTATGGATGCAAATTTATTACCTGTTTTAAAAAGGTTTTTCATTTGGTCACATGTGTTTAAATACAATTTTAAGTTTTTGTAATATTCTGCTTTAAATAAACTTTCTTAAATTTAAATCATTGTATTCGCAGTAAAACTACTGCTTCCTATGACACTTAGGGACCATCAAAACAATTCTGATGTTGTATTAGTGATACCAAAAAAAAAAAAAAAAAAAAAAAATCGCAAAATTTTTCAACAAACTCATAAAGTATATGTGATATTGTTATGTACGTATTTATGTTGTTGTTTCATTGAATGAGTGTGTGTGTTGTATGGCATAAATGTAAAACATGGTCATCAAAACACATGTCGGTTGTTTACGTTACGCTGTCATCACTGTGGTTGCAGCTAATGCACCATGTATACATAACACAACACACATTTTCACCTATACAAACAAACAATTGCACGCATACCGACTTTTACACGCACACATTCACTATATGGGTAAATTTTGCATAAAATTTAAGGAAAAAAATGAGGAAAACAAAACATGTTTTCCAAATTGTTTACCCAAACATGTCCAGGTTTTTCATTTCGTTAAATTCAGAGGTAGCAAATGATGATATAGACTATAGAAACACTGAGCAAAATACTTTGGATATTTAGTTAACACACAAAAAGAAAAAATATTGTGAGGTAATACTAAGAGAGCTAACTAGAATAAGAACATAATATTTTTAAATTGATGTAAGTTTTTAGTGAACTTGTCCACTTCTATCAATTCTCTATATTCCCCTTTGTGATAAAGAATAACTTCAGCTACTAAAATTTAGTTCATTATGATGATGAAAAATAAAGTTTGTTATAAAGTTACCTGAACAAAACAGTTGAATTGCACTTTCCCGTTTAATATTGCCAAGTTTTTATTTGGGGTCTACTTAAAGTTCTGTGTGTGCTTGATTTTTGTTGCGACTATTATTGCTTAACCACACATATGCACATTCAGTTGCTCATAAGCCACTACTAGCCATTCTCGTTTTTCTCTTTGTCGAAATTTTACCTCATATATGCGGTATCAAAGCGAGGTTTAGCATTTAAAACTGATATTGTGGTAAAAAAAAAGCAAAATAATACTTAGAACAGCATATAATATGTTTTTATTGCAGTAGACAATGTAGCGGTTTTTCAGAGCAGAAAATGGTTAATTTAATATTTTTATATTAAGAAAATGGAAAGTCGTTCGTCAAAGTAGGCTAACACCGTCCCATTTATAAACTAAACGTAATGAAGAGTAAAAGTGCTAAATCGCCTAAAAAAGGTTTAAACTGTTCCAAAGCTAAAAAAATAGACTGCTAGTTTTATTTTATAACATTTTGTTTATTAAAAAGTTAGAAAAGATAGTTAAGATTTTTCATTACATTATTTAATTACAGATTTACATTGTAATTTTTTTAACTTTTCAGATTTTTGTTTACAAAAATTGTATGGTATATTTACTTACCCCGAACTATTTTAATGGGTACACAAAATTGGTAAGAATTAGGGAAGTAGCGAATACCGATACCGATATATAGGCGATACTACACGTTTTCCGCGTTCGGCAATATTTTACTGTCGAAACGCCGGAACTTTTTTTAATAGTTTTTTTGAACAAACAATTTAATTTTTAATGCTTATTTTTTGCAAAACAACTAATAGCGAAAAATCAAACAGAATAATAAATTGTTTCTTTTAATTATAAAGCTGGTGGTCGGTCCACTAAACGCGTTTTTCCTTTTTTCGAGACGCATGCTAAAGTGGAAAGTAATCCTACTTTATGCTTTCACTACGTATATGCATTTTATGCGTTTGCTGTGTAACTTGTCAATTCAGTTTTACACTACGAGTTTTTGGACTGATGCATAAACGCATTGTGTGGACCTGCAGCATCAGCAGATTTGCTTTGCGCCATAATGGTAAAACGTTCTCTCATTAATAAATCATGTGTGTAATTGTACGTTTTGATAATTTTCCGCTAATTTGTAATGGCTTTTGTGAAAAAAAAAGAAATAATTTCGCTACAAATTTTGGGTTACTTCAAAAAGACCACAAAATCCATAAGCAAAGCCACTTCTACATTTTCTGCCGCTATCTATAGTTTTAGGCGAATTTAATTATTTTCCCAAAGTGCACTTTATTTGGGTTTAGGCGCAATAAACTGTTTTCCGAGAGTAGGGTTTATATGGGGCCTAGCGAAAATTATGGACCGAGATTTACGAAAATTTGCCACTGCGATTTCTAGTCTTATAATTAATTATGATAGCGTTATTGATTACGGTTTTAAGCTGTTTTCCGGGAGTAGGGTTAATATGGGGCCTATGGTCAATTGTGGAACGATCTTCACGAAATTTAAAAGTATGATTTTTAGTCGTATAAAGCGAATTCGTGCAAAATTGTATATTATTCCGTGAATTATCCCACCATTTATGTTAGTTTTTGTATCAAAATTATAAATTTTTTTAGGGTGGTGGTTCCACATTTTGATTCCTAGTTCTGATCCTACTGAACCGATGTTGCTAGATTTGGATAACTACAAGCAATTTGGGACCAAGTTTGTTCTTTTCTTTTGCGTTTTTCAAAAGAGAGCGTGTTTTCAAAAGACGGACAGTCGTACATGGCTTAATCGACTTAGAATTACTCAAGGAGCCAGAATATATATACTTTATGGGGTGTTAGATGTATAATAAAAAAATTTGACACGTAATGACAAACTTAGTGTACCCTCATTCACTACTAGTGGTGGTGGAGGGTATAATAATCGCTTACCCTGTTTTTTTGTTTAAAAAATTAATTAATTTTACCATGAATTTAAATTTATTTTGTTGTTTTTAAAATTTTATTAATAACAATTTTATTTTACCTTGAATTTAAATTTCATATTCGTATCGGCTATTTTCCTTTTTGAATATCGGTATCGTATCGGCAAAAAATGTATATAAAAATGTGTATATTTTTTCAATAACAGATGAACCGATTTTATCCACAGTATTATCTGATGTATTAATAGTATAGCAGCCTTCGTCTTAGGCCTTCGCCTATACTTATAACAGAGAATAAAACATTGTATCCAATATTCTTCTAAGTTTGCATATTTTTCTTTTTTTTTCGTTTTACCCGGATTTTAATAAATTTGTTTTAGGATACGAGTATTAGACGACTTAATTTGTGTGTGTTTTCAATTCAAAATTTTGAAATTTTCTTTAAGACAATAATATTTTCGAAAGTCGATCTTTGAATTCATTTTCCACCGTTTTTTGAATTGTATACATCTTTGCCCGATGTTGAATTAACTTACGTATTGCAAATATATAACAATAATAAAAATGTACAAAATGCCAAATAAATGCTCTTACATTTTTTTTTTTTTTTTTGATATCTCTTGTTCTAACTTAAAAAAAAAATTCTATTTCTACCGCTAAAAATGCTAAAATAATATGGAAAAATTAAAGCTCATGATTTGCGTTTATATATTTAATATTTTTTTGCTAAGAACTCTAAAAGCGTATATGTAGCACTTTTCAAATTGACATCACTGTTCTTTATAGTGTCTGTTTTATTTAACAGAAATTATTTTTGGCAATGAAAACAACAGAAGCGATAAAATTTTATGTGACTGTGTATATGTATGGGTTTGCTAAAATGGTTTGCTATCTAAAATGGTGAAAATATTGTGTTGAAAGTTGGTGGCATAGAGATTTTAAAATGCTATCAAAATAATATGACCAAAAATATTTTTGAATGGCTAATAATGCGATATGAATATAAAAGCAAAACTAAATTTTTAAACTTATTAACTCTACAAAAAAAGATGCACTTAGAAAATATATGATAATTAGCTGTACATTTGCTATCGAAACAAACAAAATGGGAAACTGTTACCATCAATTTTTAAAAAAATTAATTGTTGGTTATATAAAAAGTAAGACACAAATTTATAGCAGTAAATTTATCTACTTATAATTTAAAGAAAACTGCACTAACATTTCCATTACTTCAAAACTTATAAGACCTTAAGGCAAAATTTTTTTCAGAAAACTTATTCTTTCACTTAGTTCATTGCTTTTTGCGTTTAAAAAACCAAAAATAAAACAAAAAAAATTATGATAAATTGTTTTATAACATTAACAAAAAATGGTTACATTTTAAGTGAATAAGCATGTTAATAAATAAAATCAAGCCAACGACTAACGCTAAAGTAGTAAAATGTAAAAAATATGAAGTAAAGCTGTGGTAAAATCTGAAATAAAATTTAGTTAGCGGCATAATTTTGCACAAAAAATAAAACTTAAAGAAAAAAAAAAATCATTTTATATTCCAGTTGCTACTGTCACTTGTTAACATTTGACACTTTTTCATCAAGACGAAAATTTAATTTAAAATCTGAAAAAATTGAATTAGAATCAACGAAAAGGCATAAAAATAACAATCGAGCATAAGAAAACAAAAATGTACCTTTCTGCGTACTACGCACACTTACATAAATAGGAGTAGGGATGTATATGTATAGTTAAGAAAAAAATGGCAGCATTATAATGTAATGAATTTAACGTTAATAAAAAACGTGATCGAAATTTTAGATGCGTTAACGTTAATAAAGTCCACAGTTTATGCGTTCGTTCATACGTTAGTATTAGTCACTGTATTACACCTTGATTTTATATGTTTGAGTAAAAGTTCAACATGTGTTTGAATGTGTAAGCATTTGTGGACACATACACACACACACACATAGTTGAGTATAAATTTTTAGTCTTCTGGTTATTCAATTTTGTTTTTCTTTTTGGTTGGAAACATCATGTCATTTGTCAATTTATTATTATTACATGGATGTAGTATTTTGTGTGTGCATGTGTGTCAGTGTAAATATATTTTAGTTTTTTTTTTTTATTTATAACAAAATAATTTCTTTTCTCCGTTTTGTGTTATTTTTTTTATCCCTATTAGGAATTCTTTATATGAAGTCTACATGGATTGTTTTTTTTTTTTTTCTTTGACAAATTGATGATTTTTCTTTTTGTGTAACAAGCATATGGAAACAAATAAAAAATTCATTTCAGCGACAAAAGAAAATGAAATTAACAAATGTCTAGTTAATTTGTTTTTCTTTGGAGGAAAATGTAAAGCGCAAAAACAGGTTAAAATCATTTATAGATTATAAACTGTAATCGGCGGACGTGTTTAATGCACGAAAACTGTCAGGAAGCATCCCGTTACTTACAGGATCATATATTTCAATTGGACATTTTGTGAAAACAATGCAGGATAAAGAGCAAAATGGGGTAGATATAACATTCACTTTGCGTCGGGAATCATGCCCCAAATTAAAATCAATATTTAAAAAATACATCAACACTCGCATGTAAATTATCTCGGTATTCATCTAGATCGGCGTTTAACGTGAAAACGGCATTTAGAAGCAAAATTAATTCAAATGGAAATAAAAGCTATTCGATTATTTGGCTTATTGGAAGAATTCTATTTTAAGTCCCGAACTTCTACTCTGCAGCTCTATCTTAAAGCCTCTCTGGTGATACTGCTTCGGCTTCTTTTATCGAAAAAAATTCAAAGGCTCCAAAATATACTTCTCCGAATAATCACAGCAGCCCTCTGGTGTGTTAAGAATCAAATATTCACAATGATCTTAATGTGACATTAGTTAAAACTATGACTACGAAATATGCAGTAAAATATTTAAAAATCCTCGAATTGAACCCGAATCCACTAGATCGAAATATTTTAAAAGATGGCGTCCACACTCAATTAAGTAGAGGAGCTTAGAGGATCCCCAAACACCTATAAATGTGAACAGAAACCGTTAAGATAACCTTTTTCTCCCGGCCCTGGCAAGAGATAAAATGACGTATTAGAATAAGAATTGATTAATTGCATTGTGCTTGTTGCAAAAACTGTTAAGCGGAGCAGCCGGCGGGTAAACATAATTAGAGTACGCTGAATCTAGTGGGGAAAGCCGTTTTTTTAGGTTAGCTCTCGTTTTTGAGGTATACCGTTATTTCGAAAATAAAGGAGGTTGCACAAATATATTCGCGTAACTTAGAAATATAAATTTTTTTGGAAAAAAACATTTCAGCAGTGACATAAATGAACAGACAATTTCAAGAGCCGTTTACTCAATAGTTACTATAAGTTGGACAAATATATTAAGCAAAGCAGTATTCATCGCAAATTGCTATAAAATATGATTCTTAAAGGAGTATTATTTTCCAAAAGGTTTTTTTCGTACTGAAAGTCGTGTATTGATACAAATCCCGTATATGGATAAGGAAGTTACTTGCACCAAATTTGGACTCTATAGGGCGTTTCATCATGAAGTTGAATTTATAATATAAAATAAAACACATAAATTTGTAAGTGAACTTAAAATTTTTATTACCAGTTAAAAGACAATTTATAGCATTTACAGTTTGAAAATGATATCATGCAAATGTTGGCCATGACAACGTGTCAGGTGGTCCATTCGGAAGTTCCAATTTGGGGCGGCTCGTTCGAGCATAGCGACTGGTATCTCGCAACTAACATGACCAATGTTCGCTTCCAAAGCTTCAATGGTAGCTGGGTTTTAGCTGAAGATCTAAGAGTTTACATATCCCCAGAAAAAATAGTCCAAAGGTGTGATATACGCCTGATCTAGGTGGCAAATTTACGGTAGCAAAACGCAAAATGAAGTGCTCGCCAAAATGATTTCTAAGGTCATTGTTTCACGCGCTGTATGGCTCGTTACGCAGTCTTGTTGAAGCCAGAGCTTCAACAAATACTGCAATATTGTTTAGTAACAATAAACAAAATACACGATAAAACACCGCATTTCCTTAGATCTGATTTTCGCTATATAACTGAACAATTTGGAGATCATGTTGTGGTGTGAGTGTTTCAATGAGACTTGCCAAATGATACTGAGCAGAAATGACAAAGAAATTCGATATGGGTCATGTGTGATTTGTAAAAAAAGCATATTGGAAATCAAACCCTACGATAAATCACCCTTTATAAGAAAGAACATGGCTTTTGTATTAAAGGTGTCATGTATACTTTTCCTATACAGACACTTTTTTGCAGGAATTGGGTATTGATAACAAAGCCATTTGTTTAAAATTTTAATACTTTTACTGTATCTGTTCTTTATGTATATCGAACTTAAATTATATGAGAGGCGTTACGCCAACTTTTTTATCCCACACACTTTTAGGTATATGCTGTGTTATTATAACAAATCTATTTCTACAAATATTGGAAACTTTTACTATTAAAATTTTTAAGATGTATATAACTTTATATTGTCATTGTATAGGAGGTAACTTCTTAAATTCAGTTCACTTTTTGTCGGATATTTTGAATTGATACTTTAACTTCTTGACCACATGTATGAGGGGCCGTGACCACTTCTGTAATCAGGCCCACTTAACGACAGACATTAAGTATTTACCCCCATGTTATTTGTACCAAATTTGGATCAGTCAATCAGTAACGTTACTTATATATTTAAGTAAAAATCAATATATAAAATATATGCGACTAAACCCCTTTCATGAATGCCCCATTAAACGTATTTATTTGCTTCAATTTACACTCAAATATATAGAAAACCAAAGTGTATACGTGATATTTAATTCGATATTGCTTATTTGAATGTTTCGGTTAGACCAATGGCCCATTTAATTTTAATTTTGGATAAGTTTATAGAATTTTGAATTTAATATTTTAATAATTTAATTAGCTAAACTTAAAAGTTTAATTGAAGTTTTAGTAAAAATATATTAAACAATTTTATAAAAAATATTACATTTACTCTTAAGTACCCTTGGGAAAAGATAACTAACACCAGACTTGTCACGTGACAGCTGTAAAGTGGGAGGGACTGACTCTAACACTTAATATGAAGGGGACTTGTTACTTTGACATGACGATGTAAAATGCCACATTCACGTTCGGTTAATGTAATGCCTGTCGCGGATATTGCCCTGAGTAAACCATGTTAATGTGATAGCTTCTCCTCATACAAAGTAATAGAACCAAATGGAATCTGATACAACCCGCACAAAATCCAGTGACATGACCAGTTTTGTTTCACTATTTTTCTTCTGGGGTAACTACACTTTAAACACATTATCACCAGTTGAGTGATAATTCTTGTTTTCACCCACCACAATTCGTTCATTTTTTTACAATATTGATTTAACTGGTCGCGAGATAAATGCTCTAAGCATAATTAACACTTATTTCCCGCAGGGTATGTTATCAATCTATATTTAGTTTTTTGTCCGCACGTAAATGAAACCCATTTTTTATATGGGCACCTCCAACAAAACAATTGTTAAGGAAAATTTTTAATTATCTTATGGTTAGTTTAAAAATAGTATTGCCACCGGAAATAAGTCCCCCATCAAGTTGCCTTCAAACATGTTATGGTTAATAATAACAATAGTATAGTTGCTTCTTAACCATAACATGTTGCTCTAGGAAGAGAAAAATTGCTATTGGTACTTTAAGACTATACATTTTTAAGTGTTTAACAAATAACAGAAATATGGTTGAAACTTCTTAAAAGATGCCTAAACGTTTAAGTAATCGAAATATGCTTAATCGTTTTTCATTCGTTGGAGGTGGTCATATATAAAAATGTGTTTTTTCCTGCGTGTAAGGTGCGCTGATAAGCGAAAAATTCAGCTTTTGAACTCTGTTAATTTACATTATTACAGTAATTTTACCGTACTGTAAGAAAAAAGAAAATCTATTTTCTACAGATTTAGACGTTACGGCCTTGCTGCTAACTGCTCGTATAATCCTGTTAATTGCTTTACATACAACATATTTGAGCAGCTGATTTGCAAATTTTCTGTTACTGTCAGCTCACTGGGGCTTAAAACTTTCTACGTTCAAATTGCTTACCTATCAATAAAATTGTTTTTTAAGTTACCTTTTTAAGTTTACGAGTAAAAGTTTTAAAATATCTAAAATATACCTAAATATTTTTTAATTTTTGATTCCCAGCTAATGTTCATATGTTTTGTTTTTTTTCGATCTTGTTTTTGTTGATATTTTCATGAAATGAAAAAACCAATGTGACCACAAACATTGTATTTATGCGGTATTAAATGTACATATATTTTTTTTTATAGATAATAACACCACGTATTTAAATTTAATTTTTTGTTAAGCTTCAAAAATTGAATACTAAGTATTTAAATAATGTTGCTTTTTAATATAGTTGGACTTTTATTTCGCAAATTTATATATTTAATTTATAATATTTGCATTTTAAATTAATAAAACAGCTTTGCGACACACTGTGTGACATGTTTAGTTGAAATTAATGAGACTCCAAGTAAATGCTTTTTAAAAAACTAAAACCAAAAAAAATGTGTTTGCTATAGTTGAATGCAGTTGATTTAATTATTAAGCAATGCAATTTAAAAACAAATAATTGAAACAATGATTATTTAATTAGTACAAATGTTAATAATTAAGCGACAAAAAAATTTTTATGATAATATTAAGAAAAAATTACAAACAAAAATTTGCGGTTAAAATCAATTAACCCTTTTTAGCCATTTTTAATAGTTAATAATTTTTTCAATTAATTAAATTGCTTTTTAACAAAATTCTCTTCTTTTTAATTTTCATTAGAAATGGGTTAAATTTACAAAATCTCTGTAAAATATTATACATATTTATATGATTTCTATAACTTTTTTTTATCACTGGTTTATGGTACATTGAACTTCAATATGAAATACTTTTGTATTAAATCATGACTTTATAAATTTACATTTTAACTTGTTTTTTAATACTTGATTTTTTTTGGTTTTGGTTTTTTCAATACTTTTCATATTTAAAAAATACTTATGTCCTCATATTTTTCATGGGAATTTTTTTCGTCCTTTACATACTTTTGGGAATTTGCAGTATGTTTGCATTCATCACTTGAAGTTAAATGTGATGCATGAACGATAAGAAAATGCTAGAGAAAATTATATACGAAGAAAAATAGAATAAAAGTATTCATGAGATATACAACTATTTGAATTTGTATTTTGTTAAATCAAACATCAAAAAAAAAAAAAAACTTGTCAAGTCAAATGTATTTTTAAAAACATGATTAATGTTTGCTATCAAATAAGTTTTAAATGAGAAAGAAAATATTTTCGTTGCGCATAAGGAAAAGTAAATTTAAATTTATTCCACATTTACTTAAGGTTAACTGAAATAAATATAAAAATTTTATATATCTTTAAGATTTACTCAACTAATTTGCAAATAAATTTTAATATTTGTCATCATTTTTGCAAAACTTACATTTTATGCTTTAGAAAATTTACAAAAATCACTTTACACATATCACAATCACAGTCATCACAACATCACACTGATGACGATAATAGAGATAAAGTATAAATCTTAAAAGCATCTTAGAATCCACGATTTTTCAATCTATATTTACGAGTCTAGAGATAGTTGTATATTTTCATCATCGTCATCACCGTGGATATTATAATGATAATCACAAGCCATATTAGCTAAAGTAACAGCAGCAACATTTTAGTTTGTTAGCAAAGTAATAGCTACATTATTCACTACCACTCCAATACCAAGTTAAACAATTTCCTCATCTTCCGTTCTTTTCTATTTTTTTCTGCTGTGCTTTCGAACGTCTACATAAAATGTTTTATCTACTTTTTTAAACAACATCACGTTTTGTGTATGTTTTAGTGAAAAAGAAGAATACATAGTCAAATAAGAAGAATATTTTAAGGTTGATCAGTAGATAAATAATAATTTTCCACATAATTTTGCTTCTCTTTTGAATTTTATATCTACGTCAACTTAAATGTACTTTTGCTCACTTCTTTTTGGATTTCAATTACTTTTACTTGCCTTGTTTGCAATATAATCAGAGACCCCAAGTAAAAGGCAAATCAGAGTGCTAATATCAGTTAAGTGGTTTCATACACATTCATATCTTTAAGCATTGGCCTGTTAGTGTAAAATATGGTTCATTGTGGACAAAGCAACGCATAGTTTTCGGGCCGTAATTTAATGGAAAAGACTATTCGTAAATTCACTTAAAAAATATTTTAATATTCCTAAAATTTTTAAATAAAATAAGTCCAAAATTTTAAAGTTTATCTGAGAAAAAATTCATGTTTGAAGTCGGAATTTATAGACAAATTCGCAACAATTTAACTCTCAAATCAAACGATGGGATATAAGGAAAAACTTTATATATTATCTCTCAAAACCAAAAAAAAAAAATTAATGTTCACATTAGTTAACTAATAGATTAAGCCCAAACACTTTTGCTAGGATTATGGATTGGCAAACTGATATGTAGATAAACTTTTTTTATACCCTTCACCGAAGAACGTAAAAAGTGTATATATACGTTTGTAATTCCGTTTGAAACTTCAACAATATTTATTCAAGACCATATAAAGTATACATATTCTGGATCCTTATGAGACGAGAATCTCAAATCCGGCTGACCGTCTGTCCATCGGTGGTTGAAATGAGTTTTCCACAGACCACAGATATAATATGATATGTCAGATATGCTCATTTAACTTTTGCTATTGAAATTCAGCCAGATCGGTCCCTAAATGGCTGAGCTATGGGCCAAATAAATACGACTGCCTCTAATTTTACCCATAAATCCCATGTTGTTGTTGTTTTTTATTCCTCTTTCTATATATCTAGAGAACGGTAAGAGACAAAGTTTCCTAATAAGGTGCAAGCATATATTTGTTATCAACACACAACCTATCCGAAATTAAATGGGCGGGGTTAGAAATGTGGGTGTGTCATGTCCCATACAAACACATTATAAATTTCTTGATATCTGAACAACGAAAAGAGCCAAAATTTCCGAATTAGTTACAAGCATCGCGGTTATCAATACACAACATCCCACAAAATGTGGGCAGTGAAGAGAAGTGAGCTTACCAAAAAATATTTTTTTTTATCTAAAGAACGATTTTTATACAGTTTTAGGTGTTGCCAATTCCGAAACATAGCAAGTATGTGGTTCAAAATGACGCAGGATTAGTGAAGTTTTTTAAAGAAATACCATTCATAAGTTGATTGCTGAAGAAGTTTTACAGCCTGGCTTACGAAGTCGATCGACAAATCTCAAGCGGCCCACTATCTATCGACTTGTCGGTTATAAGGCTTCCCTTTCTAACGAGATTCATTTATTCTTTGTCAAATGATAATATTGCCACATCAACTATTCCACCAAGTAACGCTAGTTTGAAAATAAAAATCGATGAAACATGTAAATTTAAAGGGGCCGTAGCGGGCCAGAAAATGTATTACACTCTGCTGGTATCTAATAGTTGTATAAATTTTATGTACAATTTACTTCATTGCTAGCCAAAGGATAGCTTACAACTGCAATGGTACAACTGCAAATAGAAATATAGAAATAAACAAAATTGTGATAGTGCATAGAAAATATTCTTGGAAAATATTGAAGGAATTAGACTATTTAAGTATAAAAGCATTTTTAATTGTAATTTTACTTAGAATGCACATACGAATTAATATTAAAATTTACTTAATTTATATTTTTATAAATATTTATTACACATTAGTTAAATTTTTTTTTATAGTAATTCAGAATACGATTATCTTCGTAGGGTTAAAGATAGGATGCGATTGATGAAACATTTTTGACATATTTATCTCATATACTAAGTTACTATTTTATATTCTCACAGTCTCCTTAATAATGTTGAATGCCTCTGTAATCTTATAACTGATTTGCATACAAGTTCGCAAAAATTTATTCAATATTTAAATTATTTGCCTACTTCTTCAAAAAATTTCATAACAGATTTGCCATCATCATCAGCGTCATCTTCGTTTCCAAGCATATTTCTAAAAGAGATTCTCTGTATTTTCTTTTTTATAAATAGTTAAATGAAAAGATTTTATTTTTCCATCATCACATGAGCAGAAGTGGTACCACTAAAAATGCCAACGTAATATGTTTCGTTTGTACATTTAACATCATCATAAAAATGTATTTATACACACTTTAATAAGCTCTTAAAATGATTCCAGATTCCTTTTTTACAAATTATTTTTGGCAGGGACGGCTTAAGGTGGATTCATCAATGCGCTCCGAACAATATTCTTGTCCGGAGAACAATATTTTTACTGAGAGTGTTCTGCAGAACGATTCAGCCATTTCGGAAAATTTGTCCGGAAAAACAAAGCTACCATGTGGTTTATGGATGTAAACAATTATAAAAAAATGTCCGCACAACTATAAACTACTTCTATTGAATTGTTTTCTAAAAAAGTGTTAAATAAAATGGATAAGAAAGGAAAGTGATATTGGTTTTTTTAAATTATATTTAATTATTCAGCAAAAAACAGTTGTTGTAATATATGTAGATGCAAAAACACTTTATGACATGATATGATTTGATGTGGCAGCTTAATTCAACTTTTATGTACAAATTGAAAAAAGTAGCAAATCAGTTAATTTTGTTCTGAACAAAAACTAATATTAGACCAATCAAGAAAAAACTTGCCGAACAAAATAATTCCTCTCTCTATGTCAAAAGTAAGACGCCGAATTAAATATAAATAAATATTGTCCTGACAAAATATAGTTCGGAACGCATGGGTGAATCGAACTTTTAAGTGTAAAAATTATTCCAAGTTCTTTAAGTTTGTGTTTTTCTTTAACGATATTAATATTTCCTTACGAAATGGTCACTCTTAGCACATGTAATACATTAATCAAACACAAACGATACATTTAGACATTTGTTCTTAAATGTTTAAAAATTACACCCAGTTTACATGATGAATTTTATGACGTCCAATTTTGGACGTCATTTTTTGTTTGGTAGCAAGCGGTGTAGAGAAGAAAGAGGGGTAGAAAAATAGACTTGATTTCTGTTTTCATGGTTTTTTTTTGACAATTCGCTTTAAACTGTTTTCTGTTCTTTCTGTTACGTTTAATTTTTATATTCTCATCAACTGGATTGAATGAAAATGAAAAAAAAATTAGACGTCCAAAAAAAACCATCGTATAAATTTGAGTAGTTTTTGGTAGCAACTTCAAAAGGGAATTAAGAAAATTGGACGTCATAAAATTCATCATGTAAATTGGGTGTTAATAAAAACACAAATATTTCTCGACATATCGACAGCTCAATTCCAAATCATGCTATGTCAACTTATCATATTTTTTTTTGATTTTTCGTTTTTGAATAAGGTGCTGTTTAGCGTTAATTCTGACAAATTTGGTATTGATCTGATTGATCCAAAGTAAAGCACAAAAAAGTACTTAGCATACAACTAAATGCTGTACTCCCCGTAAATTTTAAGTGAAGATAGGTCCTAAAAAGAAAGAGTTTCAAAAGAATAGTTGCTTCTCGAGGCCTTTTGTAAGGCCCTCTTTGCCTCTATTTAAAATGTATGCAAATATATTCGTTTGTATATATATTAGAGTTATCCACGGATTTAGTAGCAAAAATATGTTTCTTGTCTTAGGCTCCTTAAGACAAACAGTCTATGCTAAGATATAGTTGTGCTTGCCTGTGCATATTTAACCTAACAAAAATGTTGCCATGTAAAAATATTGGCGATGTGTATGATTGATTTCCCTTCAGTTTATAATAAAAAGAATATAAACAGTTTAAAATGAGAGAATGAATATAACTGTACGACTGTAAATATATGTTTTACATTTAATTCATAAAGACAAAAATTTATTACCACCAAAAAAAATTACTTTTAACAAATAGAATGTGGTAATTATTTCATTTTCATAAGTTATTTTTATTATATTAAAAAATTGTTCGAATATTTTGTGGAATAGAGCTATTATAAAAAGCTTTATAAATGTAAATTTGACTCACGGAAGCACATTCGAAAAAATGCTTAATATAATGGGTGTGTGTGAAACGGTAGAAAAGTACTTATGGAAGTTAAATTTTGACACTGTTGAGGTAAATAAAATTTCACTAGCCCTGTGGGCCATAAATTTTGATATTAGCGTAGAAATTTTTGACACTTTTAATTCACTATAGAACTTTGCCCACTAAAATTAATTTTATATAAAGTGCGAATATTACTTCTTCAGCGAAAAAAGGCTTGCGGCATAAGCAAAAATATTTGCTCTAACCCAATAATGAAATAAAAAAAGATAGAAAGTCGGGCCTTGAAACAACCATTTAGGATAATAAGTGTATGTGCATGTATCATAGCTACTATTATCATCTATCATACTTTAAATAAGAAGTTGAACGTATTATATAACTTTTTTTTTTGTTGTATCGGTAAATCCGCTTTCATATTTTTCGCTTCAAATATAATTGTTAAGAGAAATTGCTGTGATTTTAAGCGAAATTTACTATGTAATCTTAAAATCTATTAGGATTTATAATACACATCCAAGAACATTCATAAATAACCAGACATACTCACATTAACATAAAGCAAATATGCCAACACACAAAATTGTTTTTATTTTACAAAACCAACAAGAGACTTCAAAAATAATAACTAGTAAAAGGGATGTAAATATCTCTTTATTGTTGGTATTTCGTTTCTTTTTTATTCCGAGTTATAGCTTTTGTTGTTGCTGGTGCCTGTAATACACCAATAGAATTGAAGGTATGTGTGCGTAAGTTTATACATATCCAGCGGGAAAGAGAAGAAGTACGGCTGCCTTCCAGAAGGCCTCTGTACTCCTTCTTTTGGATGTACAAGTCCTGCTCACTCCATTCCATACTCATATATTTTTAAAACACGTTGTCATTGCGGAGTAGGGCTTCCGCTCTCGCTTCTTTGGCAGGTACATAAGAATGGCCACTGAATAAAAAAAAAAAATATTTTACTTTTGCTTTGGCAAAAAACAAAACAATAAATGCTACTGATTCTCTTCTCCCTTCTCATAGAAGAGAGTGTGGAATGTGTATCTTATATTTTACAAAAGAGTCAAGGCCTACTATGAGGACTTCTTTATCAGTTAGATCAGAATGATAATGAATAAAAAAAAAAAATTTAAGCCAGCCTTTAATAAGGCCTGAAATATGAAGGTCTTCTGAGTTTTCCCGCTTATATATGTATAGTAGCATTGTGCAAATCGAGCTTATATGAATTAAATTGTAATCGCTTGAATTGAGTAAAAATAAAAACATTATTTTGAAATTATTATAAGATTGTTGCTAAAGTGGATTTTCCTTTCGATTTTCTGTGCGTGAGTTATAAAAGAAGTAGAGATATTCCTATAAAATGTATGTAACTCATATTTTTGTAAAATTAGTTTGTGATAGAGTACTAAGAAGAAAAGAATGAAGAAAATAAAGAATGAAAGTACAATAATGGAAGAAGTAGTGAAATATAATATCGGGCCAAAAACGAAAAACTATCCTATTAAGCAAACATATGCCTAGTCCCTAGTCACCTGCACTGAAAAAAAATTAAAATGTCATATTGAATACCATATTCGTCAATACAACTTTTTAATTAAAAGGCACCAACAACTTAATTTGTAAATACAAAAATAATTTTGTTAATAAAAATTGTTAAAACTCAACAAATATTTTTAACAATGAGTTTGTAATAAAATTATGTAATAAAACTATTAGCAAAAGATAAGTAAACAAATAAATATTAATTTATATTATGAAATTGTCATATTAATTGCTAACTATATAAATTGCTAACAAAATGAAAATAACAGATGCATTTAAGCGCCGAATAAATCGACAGTGTTGACAGTGTCTTGTAAAATAAGTGACATCGATTGATATATGGGGCTACTTTTATAACGACGCCGATTGGCATCACGGGTGCAGATTTCTATATTAAGGATCTAGACATTAAAAGATCATATTGGCTTCCTGAATTCTGCAGATTATTTCAGGTGGTCGTTCTAGGGATCCTGAAGGCCG
Source organism: Pollenia amentaria (assembly GCA_943735925.1). Lineage (NCBI taxonomy): Eukaryota > Metazoa > Arthropoda > Insecta > Diptera > Polleniidae > Pollenia > Pollenia amentaria. Next base: position 1,596,452 of record OX031007.1, read on the forward strand.
TATAGTTGATGAGGGGTAGCATTGTGGCGGGTTTGGAGGCCACTATATATGTGGGCAGCTAGAAGGCTCTTAGAGCCTTGATCAAGGCTAATAGATTATCGTAGGAGAGATCTAGGAGTGTTTGGTGAGGCTGTGCTCGAAATCGGGTAACTGCAATATCGTCGGCAATGATGTGGCTGAATGTGGTTGTGGCGCTTAGGAATTTTAAACAAATTATATTTACAAAAATTTCAAAATTTTGTGACAAAGCAAATGGCTTTATAAAGCCACCACATCATAATTCGCACTCTCAACAGACTTGCCCGAAAGATAATAGTGTTGAGCACTGCTGATAATTCTGGTGTTCTCAGATCAATCATTCCTTCTAATATATCGAGGGAACGGTCTTAGCCGCCTTTAGTATAAAAATAACCGTGGCCTCTGTCTTCCTTTTAGGAACGTATCCGTTTAGCATAGAGGCCCTAACCAGTTCAACCAGCAACGAAAGTGATGATCCCTGGATATTCTGTAACAAAAGTATTAAAAAGTATTAATAGCCCATGTAACCTTATCCATACTGATCATGTCTTCTACTGCTTCCCTTACTCCACTCCCGCAATCGACCTAAAGAAGGGGCTTTAATACCCCACCTGTTCCCCCAGCATAAAATCTATACATCTCGGGAAGTGAGCTTCCATTAGTAAACAGAGAGATTCAGAGCTGGGTTTTCTCCACTTATCGTCCGGTCTCTGAATAAAGCCCGGGGCTCGAGAATCCTTGTACAAAATTCTTCTAAACCTGTACATCTTATTTATAGATTCCACTGACTCGCTTAATTTGAGCCACGAGTCCCTTTTCGCTCTCCTAATATTTCCCTTATACATATTATAACTAATCTTAAAGTTACTCTAATCCTAATAAACACAACTTCCTGACAGTGGATGTTTAAGTCGTTATAAAAATTAAATCTATATAATAAAATAAAATTTTTATTTGAAAACAAAGAGAGAGTCCATCACAAAATCCGGATCTACAAGCAATACTGGAACATAAAGTTAATGTTAGACGGTATATAACAACACTTATAATCAATTAGATTACCCATAAATGAAATTAAATATTCTGATCAATTTAAATTTTCTCTCCATATGATTTTTTTAATAAGAAAAAAAAAAAAAACAACAGAGAACGATTTTTCTTAAGAAATCTAAAGATGTAAAAAAGCCTTTGCATATTTCGTTTTATGCAGTCTTTTTAAGTCACAATACTTCTTTCAAAATTCTCACCACAACTAAGGTCTTTATGATAATTAAAAAATCTACTCAAATAATGAACACCCTTGTGTAAATCTCTTTCATAAATGCATGCGTATGTGTGCAGTGTAAGTGCTTGTTAACAAATAAGATCCCAACTGAAATAGATTCATTAAGCTAATGGCATCTAATGACTAATTGTAATGTAAGTTTTGCAAAAAACATAAATAAATTTCTTGGTATCGTAACAAGCATAAAAAATTCCAACACTTTTTTTTTCTACTAAAAAGCAAAATGAAAACCCACCACCTCTAATGATAATGGAATGAGGTTTCTTTGTTAAACACTGAGATTTCTAGTTCTTTAAAAAAGAACTTACAAATATATTTGAGCTTCACTGCAAGTCTTGTTGTAGCTGAACTAAATAAAATAGACATTTAACTAAAACTACGAGTAAAAATTTTATGCATGGCTAAGAGAGAGAAAATGTTTATTAAAATAGTTTTTCATGTGTTTGATATAATACCAGTGGGATTTGTTTTTAAATCGAAAGACATACATTGTTCTGATATTTGGATAGAAAGTAGGGTTTCTTATTTCCCGGATTGTTTCCTTCCGCGAAAGTGGTGAATGTTTTTCCCTAGAACTTCCAGATACATTTTTTTGGGAAAATTTTATAAAAAAAGTATTTAAAATATAATCAGTTATTGAAAATTAAGGGCAATTTAATGCAATATAACGTCCTTAATTTATATACACTCCCTTGTTGGTTGTTTACGTAGTTTACAAATTGTGAGAAATCAAGTAGAGGCTAAGAGGTGACTTAATTTTGAAAGCAACACGTTACGCGCCAAAAGTAAGATATAACGTCATTATGAGAAGTAAGAGACCTATGCAGTCTGTTTCCCTCAGATAATGCAGATGTCCACAATTCTAATTTTTCATATCGCGGAGGGACTTGTCAGTATGTTACCGCCTAGTAAACTCTCTCTCCTGGACTTTGTTGCCAGACATTCACAGAGAAAGTAAAACACCGTTTCCTATTTCTGTGGGCCGTCGCTACTGCGATAATGTGCTTTATATGGTAAACCCAGTTAATTTGCCTAAATTCCTACCAGCCAATGATCTCAACTATTTGATTAACAATAAAGGGCGATTTTATGTAAAAAAAGTGCTTAATCAGTCTAAACTGAATCCCTTGTTGGTGGCTTACGTGGTTTACAGATTGTGAGATATTAAGTAGAGTCTAAGAGGTGACTAAATATTGAATGGAATGCTTTACTTGCCAAAAGCAAGATATAACGTCAGTATGAGAAGTATGATACCTAGTCCGTTGCTCTTAGATGTTCCAGAAGATCCATCATTCTAATATTTGATATCTTAGAGGGACTTGTCAGTATGTTACTTCTCAGTAAACTTCTTCTAGTTATTATTGCCGGACATTTACAGAGAAAGTGAAACACCGTTTTCAATTCTGGCCATCGCAACTGTGACAATATGTTTTATATGGTAAACCCAGTTAATTTTCCTAAATTCCTACCAGCCAATGATCTCAACTGTTTGATTAACAATAAAGGGCGATTTTATGTAAAAAACGTGCTTAATCAGTCTAAACTGAATCCCTTGTTGGTGGCTTACGTGGTTTACAGATTGTGAGATATTAAGTAGAGTCTAAGAGGTGACTAAATATTGAATGGAATGCTTTACTTGCCAAAAGCAAGATATAACGTCAGTATGAGAAGTATGATACCTAGTCCGTTGCTCTTAGATGTTCCAGAAGATCCATCATTCTAATATTTGATATCTTAGAGGGACTTGTCAGTATGTTACTTCTCAGTAAACTTCTTCTAGTTATTATTGCCGGACATTTACAGAGAAAGTGAAACACCGTTTTCAATTCTGGCCATCGCAACTGTGACAATATGTTTTATATGGTAAACCCAGTTTGTTTGCCTTAATTCCTACCAGCCAATGATCTCAACAGTTTGAAGTATATTTCAAAATTTAGACTTCAGAACAAGTCATTTAGCTTGTTTTTGATTTCAAAATGCTTAGTTTTGCCTGCAAATCTCCTCATCGCATCACGAAAGCATTCAGAAAACAAAAAGTTAAACTGTAATTTATTCTTATTCTTTTATTTCTGATTAACTGCTAAAACTTTATTCGAAAACTAGACCCTGCCTCAAATTGCAATAAAATGCTTTACCATTCTTTCTGATCAAGAAAGTGCTCTTTATCATTTTTTTAATTGATAAATTGGCAGTTATAGATAATAAATCAGTGAATGTTTAAACGCTCGTTAAGTTGAACTAAACTTAAATGTATATGTAGTTTAAGCTCAACAGCTGTAAATCAGTGGCCCCTATATATTATATGCAGTTTAAAGAATAATAATGTGGCATCACAAAGATAAACGTTGTCAAAGTCATATGGTTTGTATTGGTAGCTTAAACACCCAATTTTTAGCGTTTAGAAATGGTTTATAAAGAGAGTTTAACTTGCACTAAATTATTTGACCTTAGTATCACAAAAACTAATTTATTTGAAAACTTAAATAGGGCATTTACATTATATCGAAATCTAGTAGATTTCATTTTAAATCTTCCTCCAAATCTAGTTCGTTTACATTATACTTGTTTGACATTAGCGAGATTTGGTTTTTACAACAAAAACCGCCGACTGAAAGTTTTTGGTGTAACACATACTTACATATAAAGAAATAGGCATTTAAAAATTTGCATTACATTTTCTTTATAATCAACTTCATTTATTTTATCAATATTATTTGTCATTTGCATTTTTTTTACTATTTTATGATATTTTTAAATTTTTTAACAATTTTAACAAGCAGCTATTATTGTTTTTGTTTTGTTTTTTGTTAAAATGTATTTTTTTCTTGTGCAGGGAAGTAGTTTTTAGTGCTATATGGGGAAAAACATAGTTGCATCCATAAGTACTACTAGATTTCGAATAGATTTCGTCAAAATCTAGTTACGGAGTATATATTGTTTTGTACGGGAAATCTAGCCAAAAACAACTAGATTTGGCTCGAAATCTCGAAAGTACTAGATTTCGTTGTAGTGTAAATTGGCTATAACAGAAAATTCCCGTCTAAACATTTCTGGGAGTGACAAAAATATTTTCCCGGCAATATTTTGCCCAAAAAGAAACCCATATAAAAATTCTATTTGATTAAAGAATAATCAATGTACAACTTTATAAAGTTCAATTTAACAACAAGCACAGTTGAACATTTTATACAAAATAGTTTTTAAAATACTTCCAAATAATACAAATAGATATTTTTAATATTCTGAAGGATATTGATTTGGGACAAATTATTCTGTTAGAAACCAAAATTTACCATTTCTAGGCCTTAGAATTGCATTAGTTTTAAAACAGTAAAGGGTTAAGCAAAAACGAATACCTTTTAATAAATCAAATGAAATGTTTGCTGCTATACAAACACACAATTAGTATGCGCCCACCACCACTGGTTTGAAGTAAATATACTTGCAATATTCTATTGGGTCATTGTTATCAAATTCTATTGCGGTAACGTTTCGTATACAATCACAAATAAATATATTTATATCATTTACAAATTTAATATAACCAACAAAACAACTAGAAGTACAACATGTTGTTCTAATAACTAATACTTCTCGTTACGGTAACTGAATTTTTCAACAACAAAACAACAGCAACAACTTCACTACTAGAAGCAAAGTTGTGAATGGAATTGAATAGAAAGGCTGTATCATTTTTTATTTTAGTTTATTTTTTGAAAGTGTGTATGTGTAGGTGTATTCGTGTACATTTATTTATAAACAGGTTCGTAGAGTGCGGTTAAAGGTAAAAGTGTATCAGAATGTAACTGCAGTGAATCCCAGGAAACATTTTACTTGCAATCACATTTGTAATAGTTAATGTAATGCATATATTTTTAGTTTTAAGTGCATTTATTTAGTATAACTTTGCAATGCATGTTTATTACCTTAGTTTTAAAATAATTTGCCTTAATACGGACGGTATCGATAGAAAAAATTCAGTTTCTCAAATTCAAGTTCCTTCACTATCCCCGTTAAAATAATATATGTAAATTTTTTTTAAACAGATCTTGTCTATTGGTTACAAAGCGAATTGAATTAAATTTCGACACTTTTACTGTTTACTGTTCTCCAAATATACAGAAATCTATAATAAGTTCCTATTAAAGATCCCATCGCTACTTCATCAATACAGCCCACTTTTTAACTGCTGTTTTGTTTTGATAACTTCCTTTTGATAATTTGGCAACTTTTACTGTAACCTCTCTAGATATAGATATCTCTAGATATACTTTTCCAATTGACCCTGGTTTTAACAGTTGTTGTGTATTAATATTCTCGTTATTTGTACCAAATTTGGTTATTGTGACTGTATTTGTATTTTTGTATTTGTATGTTTTATGAAATAAGATTTTCTAATACAACAAGACTTAATATCTTATAAATTACAGTATTAGAATCTGACAAGTAAAAAATTTAATTAATAATTCGAAAATAATGAAAAATAAATACAAATCAAACAGAGATACCTAAAATTAATTTATTAAGTTTGAAATTAAAAAAAAAAAATATGACAAAAGAAACAAAAATTAAAAAAATACTTTAAGTTTTAATTTTTTTAATAAATATTGCTGTAATATTATTAAAGTTTTTGACAGATGTTCTTCAAGTAATTTTCTGAACTTTATTGCGTTGCTAGTAGTCTGCAATTAGCAGGGAGTTTATTCGAGAGACGGATGCATAGAATGAAGAGCTGACATTCAGAAACGTGGCTACGATGTCTAAATTTAAGCAGCTATTAACCTCTCGGTGATCTTACAAATCGCAAGCGGCCAAAGAGATACTTTGGTTCTATTGTCATAATTACTATATAAAGAAGTATTATGTTTTTGAAAACTAGGAAGTTATCAAACGTAATATTGAATAAACGAATGATCAAACTTTCTTAGCCCGCAAACTTATCTCACGATGTTGTTAAAAGTTGTATTAAGTTCCCCCGCAAATATTTCGGATGAATATAAAAGTGTTGGTTATAAATACGTTTTTCCAAGTCATATTCTTATTTTCGGCGGAGTAAAGTATTGAGTTACCCATAAGCTCCGTAGCATGCCGTATGTTCTACTGCAGGCTTGCGTGATATGATCCGATTAAGTTAAACGTTTATTAAACATTACACCTAAATTCTTACCTTTACCGAAAATGTAAATTTTTCACCCTCCCAAGAAAATATTAGCCTCATCCTCTATTCCCATTGCGTTCTTGCTTATGACTAAGCATTTAGATTTCCTTGGATTAAGTCTGAAGCCATTTGCTGAAACCCAAGCGGAAATTTTGTTCAGATCATAATTGAACTCCAAAAAAAGTTCCTTGGTTCTACTCAGATATAGCCGAAAGTCGTCAGCAAACATCTGAATATTACAGAAACCGAGTTATTGGGAGAGATCATTTGCATATGAATAAAATAAGGGTCCGAGTATTGAACCCTGTGGAACTCCTCTTGTGACACGATTTGAAAGAATTTGAAACAGATTCACCATTGGTGACAGATTGAGATTTTTTTTTAAGATACGGCAACATCAACCTTATAGCAAGAGGTTAGAGAAGTTAAACATTCTTTAGAAGTTTAGACATAAATTTGAGTGATGCACCAAAATCCTTTGAATGGTCCAATCCGACCAGAAACGATATTTAACTATCATCAAAGTTTCCCTGAATCTCCTCTTGCACATCTGATAAGGCAGAAATACAGCAACGCTGAGGTCTTAAATCGAACAGACGATCGGTTAGTAGATTTTTCACTTTAACATACTCAGACATCTGCTTATGCAATAAGCGTTCAAATGCTTTGGAAAAAAAGAAAGGATTGCATAAGCTCGGAACTCCGTATCAGCATTAGGCACGGATACTATTTTTGTATGTTTCCAATCCATTAAAAAAGTGCTATTGCTAATAGTTGTATTAAATAGGTGGGTGGCAAACCGGACTATCCAAGGCAATATTATTCGTACAAATCTAGGATTCATATCGTCTAAGCCAACAGAGATAGATTTAACTGAAAAGAAACCTCCCACTACTTCAAACAGGCCTAGGCAGCGGAAATTAAATTCACTTATACAAACTAGTATCCGGGGAAATGAGTTTTTTATAGATGTCAGTTTGAAAATTTGGCAGAGGGATATTAACATGGATTTCGTTTAACAAGTTGACGCCAGCATTCACTATCTTGACAGTTGACTTACCAATGACAATATTACGAATTCGCTGCCATGTTTGTCTACCGTCGACTGCCGCATTTAATCAAGTAAAATAATAAGTGGACTTAACATGCCTTTTCTTAGAAACAACAGCTTTTCTAGCAACGCGATACGCCTGTTGGCGCCCTGAAGTTTTATATCGGTTGCACATATGGTACATGTTGTCACGATGTGCAATCAACAATAAAGTTTCACAAGGCCTTATTCTGTTTCTGATAATTTTATTCTTAAGTGAAACATGGTTGTTTCAAATTTGAAGGATATGAGAGTTAAGAAAAGTTAGTTGTTCAATAACCCATACAGTGTTAATAATTTAAATTTCCAAAGCCTGAAGTTGATGTTATTAAAATCACGAAAACTTATTTTTTTTTTTTTGTTATATTTTTGATAGCGATTGGCTATCAAAAATATTAAATATAAAAGGCTAATGGCCAATTCCACCAAACTCTTTAAATATTTAAAATTAATTTTTTTTCATGTAAAAAAAAAATATTATATGAAAAACTAAATGTAAATATGAATTGAAATTTAAATAGAATTAGTGAAATTGGCCATAAGTATTAAAAAATTATATTGACTTTGTATGAGGTACCACGCAAACTTTTCCAATGCAGCCCAATTTTTGACAGATGTTGTGTTTTGATTATCAAGTTATTTGTTTCAAATTTGAAAGCTTTTACTGTAACCATTCTCGTATCCATTCACGTATCAGCTAATTCATATTGTCTTTGTATGGAAGGTGCCACCACGCCTTACAAATATTTATTGCATATTTTAGGCGCTGGATAATTATAAAATTACTGTAAACATTTCTGGAAAATAAGTTCGGTAGTTCAGGAGTCTATAGGAAATAAGCAGACGAACAACGCTTGTTCGCCCAGGCTGCAGCAACGTCATAAGTCAAAAATCGCAATTTTTAACTTTATATCAATTATACAAAGTAAATAATTCTTATTAAAATATTGTAAACTGAATAAGAGAAGAATACAATTTTCTTATTTCATTTGGTTGTGTGTACACTTAAAAGTCGTTTTATGTAAAACTAATATGCATGAGTTATGACGATGTTGCAGCAAATGAGCGATATATAGATGATTTGCATGAACATATTCGGAAAGTGATGTTGATATCATTACCTTATAAATGGTTAAAAAATAATGTTTAAATATCACTGATATTCGATTTGTCAAGTAAAAGGCAAAATTTGTCGCTGGGGCTTCATGAATATTTTTATACTGTGTCATTGTTATGCTTTCACCATCCAGTAGTTCTTTATTTTTATACACATATATGTACAATGGACATTCATATATACACAATTGTATATATATTTTTTTAATTTTTGGTCACTCATGATTTTTGCCAATTTGTGGATTTTTCATGCAGTAGTCGTAGCAGTTTCAGACGAGTTACAGTGTTTACAATATTGTTTTTTTTTTCTTTGGTTTTATTTTTACAACAAAATGTTTGGTAAATTGAGGTTCAGCAATGCAAAATGTACAAATTGTTGTTGCCAATATTCGATATTGCAGTCGTAGTCTATTATAAATGAAACCGATAACAGGCATGCAATTTTGTTTCTTATTGTAATTTAGAGTTTTTCTTTTATTAAAATATATAAAACAAAAAAAAAATCTTATATTTGTAGACAAAATCAATTTGGAAAAACATTTTACTCTCACGCATTTACATGGTGGTCACCATTTTAATTTGTTTAATTTTGCCTCCATTAAGGTAGTTGGGCAATCAGTTTTGATTAAAACTTTTTACTTTAAACTTGCTATCTTTTATTTTAATTAAAATGATCTTAAGTCATTTAACTCATTAGATTGTTTTTCAAACCCAGTTAAACAATTTTTATGTTAAATTTTGGAGAAGCAAGTTCGATTAATTGCCAATCTGTAACATCGTAACATGCGTATCTACGTATTTTAAAATACTCACTTTTTCGTTATTTATTTATTTAATTTGCCAATGAAACTAATATTTCTTACCGGCTTATATGCTTAAACTAGATACTTTACTTTACATAACATAAAAGGAAGCTTTTAGCATAAGATTTATCTTAAGACATTTGTGGGGTTATTTTTGACGGCGATAGGATAAGTGAAATCAATAAACATATCACAATTGTTACATTCAGAGCCCATTCTGAGGATAGGACCAGATTTTGCATAATTATACCGAAAGTATTAAAGGCTAAGGGGAATATAATTTCTGAAAGGACGAATAGGAATTGAAAACTCAAACTTACGAGATTGGAATTCTAAGACAATTTCGCCGTTTAACAAATTGAGCATGAATGTGATGTTCACGAATATCCTCCGATTTTTTAAGGTTGGAATATTTATCAGTTTTAAACGGTTTTCATATCATTAAATTTATCTTAGGACATTTGACAGGTTGTTTTTGAAATCAATATACGTACAAACATTTTTAAATTCGGATAGGATAAAATTTGAATAATTAGACCGAAGGTATTGAAGTCTAAAGGGAATTATAATTTTTGAAAGGACGAATAGGGATTGAAAACTCAACCTTACGAATCAGGAGTGGGTTTAGCAAATTCATGTATGTATATCCTCCGACTTTTTAAGGTTGGAAGATTAATAAGTTTTAATTGATATTTGGATTCCAATGCAGTTTTCGAAGACAGAATAAAAGAAATTGTTTCTGTACGGATTACAGGTTTTTAGTATGTACCTCATACTGGGGGTCCCAGACGACCGAGGCGTATTCCAGAATAGGTCTCACTAATGAAATATGTAACTCTTTTATGACATAGGGATCGTCAACTCCTTCCCCTAGTGTTTGATAAATCCAAGGACACTTTTGTCCTCTCTGATAGTCTGCGATATACGCTCATTAAAACAAAATTTATGATCAAATAAAATACCCAGATCAAGAAATGTCTCTGTTTTTTCAGCTTGATGCTTATTTAGTGAATAGCTACAGAGTACTGGACCTTTTTCTACAGAATAACATATCGCACTTGTTCAACAGTATTGTATTAACTCAAAATTTATACATTTTCAGTAGAAAAAAAAAACAATTTTTAATTTTACATTGAAGACATATGAAAAAGAATTTTTCAACCAACCAAAACTTAGACAAAATAGCACGTACTTTTACAGCAGTTAGATATTAATACTACGAGCAGATTTTTCAAAAAAAGAATTCTGAGTTAATACACTATTGTTGAACAAGTGAATTATGTTTTCATATTTTCGGGTTCAGATCCATCAAATTTATATCAAACCATAATATTGATGTTTTTTTTAATCCTGAAGAACAAGTAAGAACACGGGTCTACCTGGAACAATTGGACCCTTATCATATTATATTAAATTAGAATAAGACATGTTAAATTTGTTTCAATTACACTTTCAAACACAATTTTTGTATTCCTTTCTATTTTATTGATTTCCGTAACGTCATTTTGACACTTTGGCATTATTTTGTTGTAACCATGTTATCTGCTTTACTCAATATTTTGTAACGTTCTGATGTTGTTTTTGGGCTTTTCTTTATTACTGTCAGGTTATTGCAGTTGTTGCCGGTGTAGAAGTGTTATGAGTTTTACTTTAAAATAATCTCCTCTATTGTATTTTACTAGATTGCTCATTCAAAATAACCAACTTTTTATACATCATACACAAACACACACGTAAACGAATCGAAAAAGTAACAATAACAATAACAAAAGAAAAAGTTTTATATTAACAGCAAAGTGTACATGACATCATGACACAACAGTACAATGAAAAAGAAAAAATAATGCAATGACCAAAAAAAGAAACCTTTTGTACTCAGAAGGACTTTTTAGAGTACATCATCGCATGGAGATGTAGAAGTAAACAGTGCTGTCAAATTGTTTACTTGTAAGCGATATATTATAAATACATTTAAGTTATATAGACTATACAATTTATAAGATTTTAAACAAGACCTTATGTAAAAAATCTTCTTCGTTCTTATAAATGATACATTGAGTTTAATATTAGCGGAAAATATCCAGCCAATTTATTTCATAATAATCTTAGGATAAGGAACTGGACTATTCTACTTAACTTTTAATCGCACTAGCCTAATCCTAAGGGTAAGAAAAACCCGATATGGCAAAAAAAAGTTGCATTCCAGCAGAAATACCCATATACAACTTATATCAGAGCATATAAGAGCAAGGTAATATATTCGAAAAGAGAGTTAAGAAAGCGTTTTTGTGAGAACATTGAAAGCGACTCAAAACCCTCTTAATAACTGAAGATTCTCCCAGTAAATCTTTTTTCTTTGGGATACCTGCAAAATCTCAATATGTGAAGAATACAACTGGACGTAAAATAAATAAGGAAACCTGGATGATACTAATTTTGTAGGTAACACAAATGGCAAGACCATTTGTCGATTAGAATAAAAGCAGCCCTAAGTTTTGCTTCAGATATCGTTATTGTGCCTACACATTTTTTTGACCATAAGGCATATGCCTATTATGGCTATTAAAGAGATGCATTCCTTTGGGTTACATTCCCACAATGTAAAACGATTTATATTAAGACCGGTTAATTTATTAAAGTAAAACGAAATCTTTGGAGAAAAATTTATTCTGTAATATTATCATAACATCAGTAAGCATAAAGCTGAGTGTTCACTACGTGAGCTAATGAATTTGGTGGAAAAGTCTCACTTGGTAGCTTTCCTCGATATCGATGAAGCTTTTACTAATATACCTTCAGCTGATATATTTGTCACGTTTTTAGATATTGAGGCCTGGGTTCCTTTTACATTACTTCCCTAAAAAACTTGCTGTCAATCCTGGAAATATGACACAATCCTCTCAACTCGGAAGTAGAAGATATCTGTTTTTCGACTCGTTACCCTAAACAATATCGATACAAACGTTGCAAACGCTTTATGGTTTTAAATTCCTCATTCCTAGGAACAATAAAGTCGTAAGCTATCTCTTGCCGTTAAATAAAAGGGATGAGCAGCTTAATAAGACGTTAGTTTGGGTCTTAAGCCACAGAGACATAAAGGGGAATGAGGGCGGATGAGCATTTCTATTACTGCCGCAAAAGCGTAAGCAAGGCCAAAATGGAACTGCTCCCGGGAATTGTCTTATATTTCGGGCATTGAGAAAGAGTGCATTTTCAACTACGCAACAAGTTGTGACTGCTTCTACGGAAAGAATTCTCTTCAAGTTATCTTCAAGTATCCCACAAATTGCAGTTAATAACTGATCTAAGAATAAAATCGAAATAAAATCTCCATGTTGTAAAATTCCTTTCTTCATAAAAAATAATTTAATGAAAATTAAATTTAATGAACTTAAGCCTAATTAAAAATAGTAAAAATTTGGATTAAAAACCATGAATAGTTCAACAAAATAACCACAATACTAATTATAAAATCGATATTGAAAAAACCGGTGCCCAACTCGAAAAAGCTCTAAAATTATTAATAAACCCACTAAGATGACAACGCTGTTAATAATGGTATGAAAAATGGTATATTTTATACTACATAAAACTTGATACTCATACATATTTATATGTATGTAAATTTATTTGTTTTTGCAAAGCAGTTTACCTGCAAAAAGTGCTGTTGTCACCATTATGCTTGATACAAGAAGAACAAGGAGATAAAGTTTAAATAAAAAACAACAAAAGCGAAACACACAACAACATGATTGAACAAAACCTACTTCAGTTTTTTGATGTGATTCCTGTGAACACATACCTACAGTCAGACGATATCAGTTTGATATCCTGTAAGCGAGGATATTTTTACATTTTGTTCAAATTTTTTTCCTATTTGTTTTGAAAAGCTGTATTTTTTCTATAAACTACTTATTTGCAGGGGTGTTTATTATTGTTTCCAGTATTACATGAGTGTTTTTATTGTAATTTTTTGCTTCTATTTTTTGCCATAATAATTATGATAAGTAAATGACTTGAAGGTATAAGATTAAAGATTAAAGACAATTTGTTCAAGTTCACAAATTAATTTCTGGTGAAATATGTATTTATATCCCATTAAAGTATGTAGTAAGTACCTACATACGTATATGCATGTATCCCTTTAAAAAAACTTTTTAGAAATACACGAGTTCTTAAAAAAGATGGAAAAATTTTTACAAAAAAATATTAAAAAATTATTTAAGTTTACTAGTATTGTGGTTATTTTGTTGAACTGTTAATGGTTTTTAATCCAAATTAAGATATTTTTTTAATTAGGCTTAAGTTCATTGAATTTAATTTTCATTAAATTATTTTTATGAAGGCAGGAATTTAACAACATGAAATCAATTAAAATTTTTTATTGATAATTTTTCATTCTTAACTGTGCTGAGATTTGAACCCAGGCTTTCACGGACAAGTTGCCAATACTAGTTTCGATTGTAACCACACAATCTCGTCAGTGGGGTTTGCCGTTTTACTCGGCTATTGAGGCCGGGCGACGTCAATAGTCAAACATCAATCCTTAAACCAAATGCTATTGAATACGGCAGTTAGATTTTACACAGAAAAAATTAAAAATTGTCTCTAATCACGGAATTCATATCAAATTCGTAGAACCAACAAAACAATTTGTTGATTTTGCAGCTATTACCAAAATGATTATATAGATTACTAAAAATTAACAAAAATGAAAATTGTGAAAATTTCTTGTTTTCAACGTATTATATTTGTAATTTTAATTAAAAAATTATCAAAAAACGTTTCAAGCAATGTGTTTTTTGATTTTAATTGATATAGCTCAATACACACAGATTACACATGGGCTACACACGAAAGCTAAAATTGCACACCAATTGGCAACACTGGCTGCTACAGACTAGTCTTTACTTTACAGTCTTGCATCTTACTTACTACACGCAGAGAAAAAACTTGTTTAAATATGGTCACCTCCAACAAAACTATTTTTAAAGAAAATTGTAAACATATTATGGTTAAATTTAACCATATTATTATCACCGACAACCATATTATGGTTGAATGTGTCCTCCATCAAGAAGCCACAACCATATTATGGTTGCCTCTAAACATGTTATGGTTAAATATGACAATAATTTGTTTTTAAATTAACAATAGTATTTTCCTCTTCTGCAAGAGCAACAAGCTATGGTTGAAAATTAACCATGCTATTATAAGTGTTAAACATATTTTAGTTATTATTGACCAAAACATGTTCGGAGGCAACCATAATATGGTTGTGCCTTCTGGATGAAGGACACATTTAACCATAATATGGTTGTCGGTGATAATAATATGGTTAAATTTAACCATAATATGTTTACAATTTTCTTTCAAAATAGTTTTGTTGGAGGTGACCATATTTAAACATAGTTTTTCTCTGGGTGTACCCTCCGTATTCCTCGTATTATATCTGTGGCGAAAAGGCAAAAGTGCTTAAGTCGACTTAAGCAAAATTCGAGCTTAAGTCATTTACTTATCATAAGCTCTTTGTAATCTACTTGTTTAAAAGTACCCATGGACGAAGGTTCAATTATTTTGTAGGGTTTTTTAAGAATTTAAATCAAAAATACTTTTGGTTATTTTTTTTAATGGACAATCAAATATGAAATAAAAGCTTAAAGCTAAAAAAGCTAAATAAACATATAACCGAAGAGAAATGATTATTAGAACAAAAATTTATTTTTAAAAAACCCTTAAAGGTTTGAAATTTCTCTCCTACAAAATTAAAAAGAAATTAGCTAAAGCAATTTTTCCTTATTGCCAAAAACCTATTTGAAAGTTAACAAATGATTTTACTTAAAACCATTGGCTTTGAACCTGGGCCTCCCCTCTGGAATTATTAATTTTTTAGATTTGCGCCCCAGCCAAAACCGTGAATATCGAGAAATGGTTTTATAAAAAGTTGTTAATTACTGAGGTGAAAAACTACTACACATTACTTTGTAACCAGTTATACAACGACCACCTTTTTCGAGAATTTACTATTAACAGGATATATTAAAACAAACTTGCTACTTAAGGTGTGTGTGAAACGGTAGAAAAGTAAACATGAAAGTAGAATTGTTACACTGTTGAGGTGAACAAAATTTCACTGGCCCCAAGGATTAGAATAAATTTTGACATTAGCGTAGACAAGTTTGACAATTTGAATTTACCATATAACTTTGCTACCGTTTCACACACACACACACACCCTTATTTTACAAAATTTTCAATTTATAGAAAATTTTACGAAAAAAAATTTTGTCTAAAAGAAAACTTGCAAAAATTTACTATTTCTAGAAAGTTTATTATTAGAAAATATTATGAGAAATTCTTATTTATTGGATATTTTGCAAAATATTTCTGAATAGAAAAATTGCTATTTATTCCAGGTTTTGTAAAAATGTGCTGTTTAAAGTTTTCAAGAATTTGAAATTAAAAAAAAATTAGCTAGTGATGAATAGTAATAGAATTAATTGTGAAATCATGTCGAAACTTCATATATCTTCTGGTTCCATATTTTATAATATTCTGCTTAAATTAAAAACTTAATAACATTCACTATTACAGAATGTGAATGTCTTGTATACGAAAAACCAGAAGACCAAGGTTTAATTAAAAAATCTTTTTTACAAATAAGATTTAAAATTCACCATAGAAAAAAAATTAATTTCGCTTTAACGAAATTCAAAAGAAGAGCAAAATTTTTGTTTTAGGCCACAGTTATTTTCTGGGTCTTCAAAAATTGTAATAACATGAAGTTAAAATCTCACCAAGACCAGTCTTTGGTTACGATGATTTTTTCGTTGTATGAAGGTTTATTGTTGTTTAAGTAAAGACAAATTATGAAATATGTTAAACAACAAAGGAAGCGATTAAAACAGGGTAGTGGTTGGAGATCCCATTTAACGTGCTATGTTTTTTTTTTTCTTATTTATTAAAACTGAAATATCACAGTTTCCGAATACAGGCTATTAACGTGCAACGAACTTACTGCAAATCAAATAAAAAAATTGCCGGTAAAATCGAACAAGAGCATCTTGAATTTCATATACATATGGGCAGTTGCACAGAAAAGTCTACCTTTTGCCACGTTACACCACCAAGCATTTTAAATAGTTTCTCAAAGAAAAATTTTTATAATATTTACTTTTTTTAAATTTTGATGTAAAGCATAACTTGCTTTTCATTTAGTTAAAGAGAGGCAGAATTTGAACAATATTGCTTGGTAGCGTCACGTGACAAAATAAGAGCTTCTCTGTGGAGGTGCCCATACACAAACCTGCATAAGGGAACGAATGCCTTTATAAAAAATATAATAAAGTTGAATATTAATTGGAAAATGTATAAAGGCAAGACAAACAGATTTCTTACTTATAGTCAAATAGTCATATGAGGCGTATGCGAGTGATAAAATATAAAAAAGAAATTTAAATTAAACTTTTATATGCAGATAACTCTGACATATTTATTGGAAAAAAAGTTTAAAACCATATAACGTTTTCTTTGTTCTCTATCCCATATAAAATTTAATCCTAAAAATGTAAATAGCACTTGTTTAAAAACTCTTTTTTTTTATTTTAATTTATTTTTTGTAACTCATTTTTTAATTTTAAAAGTGCCACACAATTTATTAAGCCATTTTCTGACTCATATATTCCTCATCTCCCCTCAGCAGCCCATCTTGTTTTTAACTGGTTTTATTGTTAACAACAAAACCAGATAATCCTTTAGCATAATAATAAGTTTATAATACAATGATGCTGAATGTTGTTTGTGCATAAATTGCCAACACTCGTAATAATTTACAAATTATCACGAAACCTTACAACCACCAAAAATAAAAAAAACTTTACCAAAAATAAAGGAAGCAAAGGAAAAAAATAAATTAAAAAATACTGGAATAAAAAATTAAGTACAATGCTCGTGCACCAGCCACACCAATTTTAATATTTATGTTTGTATGTATGTGTGCAAATTTTTTGTTCTTCCTCTTCTTTTTTTAACACATTTCATAAAAGTTGTTGTACGTATGTTGTCGTACAGTAGTAGAGAATTGTACTTGAGTTTATTAGCATACAACAACGACATCAGAACAAAATCTGACTGAGTTTTGGATTCAGTGGCATAAGCGGAATTATCATTTACATTGCCACCCTTTATTGTTGTTACGACTATCATTGCCCTCCCACCAAATGATTCCACCCTCTTTAGATGGAACCTCTGTTTACAAGTTTTTTTTTTAATATTTGTTGTTGTTGGTGTTGTTGTCACTGTAGTTGTGGTACTCATACAAATAATAATAATAATAATAAAAACAGGCATTATTTTCAAACAATCACACCCAGAATATTTCAAAAAGTCTAATTATGGTGTAAATTAAATATTCCTCCTTTTCGTTTTATTTTGAACTTTTATTTAAATAATTTTTTTATTTTATTTGTATTATTATTTGCATATGATAAAACTATGTGAGTGTGTAACATAAATTAGCGTTTTAGGAAAATATATTTCAAATAAGATAAATTTGTAATAGAGTATGATGGATCGAAAATGGAAGTGCAGTGTTCAAAAACATGTAATAAGAGTAATTATTTACAACAACTTTGGTGATAAATTAATATAACTAAAGGTCGATTGTGCCAAAGATTGAAATAAATTCTAGATATCACGGTTTTACATGGAAGCCTTAACAATTTTCTAAATTAGTCCTCTTTAAGTTCCAGACAATCTTGAGGCAACAACCATACCAAGGGACAAAGTTACAACCTCCGGGGAACCCTAATAGGTCAGATAGCCAAAAACGAACAAAGATCAAAAATAAAAAGAACTTTTATTATAAATTATTATATTTATATGAACGAGTTGAACTTTTATTATAAATTATTATACATGAATAGATTAAAATATATTTTCAAAGGTAAATGCTTAAATTCATGTATCTATAACGAAAATAAATGTCTATAAATGGCATAATATAATATTTGTATGCCATATTGGCGGAGAAACGTTTAAAATATTTATGACTTCATTTTGTTTAAGTTGAAGTTAACCAAAGTTTTGATGTTTGTATTGATTATATATTGGACAAACTCCTATAAGGTGATTAATGTTTTCCACTAGCAAATGTTGTATATTAAAGTCGAGTTGTTATTGAAGCACCTGGCGTTCAGATTTTGACATAATTCAACAAAAGTCGTAAAATTTACGAATGCTTATCAAAAACGTCGCACTTGAAGAAGCTCACCATTCTAGGGTTAAAGGAAATTTTATTTCAAGCCCTTTACTACCAAATCCGACAAGTCATTCTCAAGTTATGATAAAATCGGTGTAGCAGCCTCTTTAAAGGTCACATATTTAAAAGTTAATTTTTTTTGCAAAATTTATCCATACCATTTAAAATTTCCAATGTTTTTGTACTCGAATTCCATAAAAAATATAGTATTAACCCATTAGCACCCAATGTTCCCATTTGGGAACGTGAACAAATAATTAAATAAATTGAACAAATAAAATTATATATTTCAAAAAAAAAAAAAAATTCGATCTATAAAACCAAAACTGGGCGCTATGGATTAAACCTAAGTAACTTGTTTGTTGTTGCTAAAAAGTACACAAAAAAAATAATATCTACTACGTGTGTAGTAATGTGCGTCGTACAATTCAAATCATTCCAACGTAATGCATGGAAAAACACAAGTGACATACACATATACAAATTACCAAGTGGTCTTCAAAGTTATAAATTTATTCTGTTATTTTCAATAGATTTGTGTTGTTTTTGGCTGCTATTGTTTACACAAATGTGTACAAAAGAGAGAGATAGAGAGAGAGAGACATAAAACTACTGCGGTGAGATCTTAACCACCTGTTTTGTTTTAGATTTTTACCAAAAACAATGTTTTATGTGAGTTTCGTTAAAATTCGTGTTGTGTATATGAAAATTACGAAAAGTGATAATATTATCCATAGATAAAAAATTTAATGAATGGAAATGACTTGTTAGTGGAATTGTTAAAGGCCTCTAATGAGTATGAATATAATAGCGTATGAGCAATATAAAACTCATTCAAAACTAATACGCCTTAAAATCGTTTTGTTATTCTGTGTTAAGTGACACGAAACAAAAACTGTAATTTTTGGAAAGCCAATGAAGATTTTAATTCAAAAAAATTTTAATTGTAACCACACCACAAAAGTCGTGTGTAACACCTTAAAATATTGGTCTTAGATCCACCTTAAGGTATAAATAACACTTTTTGAGTCGATTTAACGATGTCCCTCAGTCTGGCTGGATGTCCATGTTACCTTGTGCGCAAAGTACAGGTGGAAAATGGGGCGAAACGTAAAATAACTTCATATAGCCCCAGAAAAGCTGCTTTCCGGAATAGGGTCTTTGTCCCCACTTGCAAACCAATTTTTATGAAATAAACAACATTGACAGATCCATATTTATATGGACACATAAGCTATGAATTTTTTTTTTTGGAAAAATTAGCCACGAAGGGAGATATGGGCCTCTCCGAAACTATCTAACAAATTTTAAAGAAATTTAAACAGAGAGAAATCCCTATTCATATAGCCATATTAGCTATGCATTTTTCAAAACTCACAAAAGGTCACAAATAGGTACATTTGTAAAAAATGGTTTTTTTATACTGTGGTGTAGGGTATCATATGGTCGGACGTAACGGACTTTATTTTCTTACTCGATTTTAGATTCAATTATTTCGATATTTTTACTTAAATTTAAAAAACCAAAATATTTTAACATTTTAAAAAGATTATAGCCAGTCTGTTTTAAATAAATGTATTTATATGTAAACAAAATTTCTTGAAGACAACCGCAAAAATTCATGAATAATTTTTTCTGTAACTCTCTAGATCTTCGAAGAGGAAGAAGAAGCCACTAGTGAATATTTGAAAAATAATGTAACAAAATTCTCTTTTACGTATTAACAACAAAACCAACAGCAACCAATTCGCAAAAGTAAAGCTACAAAGCTTAAACATATTTTGTAAAGTTGCTGCTCAAAGAATAGCAGTGGTGGAGTCTTTACATGTGGGTGTGTATGTGAGATACAGAGGATATTTGAAATAGTAACTTTTTCTAAAGGGGAAAAAATACCACCGATGTTGTACAATATTTTCGTAATATTGTTATTATTCTCTTTTTTTTTGTTGTTGTTAAATTTTTGTAAGTCTCGTAGCTTCATGGTATTTGCGATAAAAAATATAATGTTACATTATTTTGCATAAACAGTTTTAGATAACTATGCGCTCGAGTTTGTAAATAAATTGCCGAAATTCCCTTGATAGTTTCTTTCATTTTTAGGTTCTGAATTTTAGTATGTTCTAATGGTTGGCTGCTAGTTTCTTTACTTTTACTAAATTTTTTTATTTAAATTTTTTCGTTTTGTTGTGCTGTGTTGTTTTAAAATACTCGTATCATATACATGTATTAATAGTATATAAAGAATAGCATTCTTTCTCTCAGTTACTGTAGGGTATATTACACAAATACGTATTATATATGTTTAAATGTGTGAGTACATACGAAAAAATTAATCTAAAGTTGTTGGTGTGCAAATATTCTCGTATACTTCCTGGAATTATTATTAGTAGCTTAAGTTAATGCTTAAATATCTTCTCTTATATGAAAATAGTTTTAAATAAAGAAAAAAAGAACCCTTATTAACATTTTAAAGTAGTAAGCCCGTAGAGTTTAAAAAATTATAAAATCTAAACAAAATATTCAATGAAATTTTAGTCACAAATATTAGTAAAACAAGATATTAAAACCTAATAATTGCATTTAATATTAAAAAGAACTAAATTTATTGTTTGCACGTAAAGAAAATACTTTTTTCGCTATGGTCGCCTTAAAAAAACTATTTTTAACGAGCAGTTTTTGAACATATTATGGATACTTAGATCATATTATTGAAACCGACCATCATATTATTTTCAATTTATTTCATAATTTAAATAAACTTTTGCCAGATTAACAATCCTGCTTTTTCTACTTAATTGATCGCATAAAGGTCTGACTTTTAATTCGAGCACATTAACAGACTGACCCCCGATATCGATCGACCACTTAAACAACGTACTGCAGGTCATTCCTTATTGTTCTCTTATTGTCCACTAACTATCGACTTTTCTTTCGACAGGTTTTACGTTCCTAACGTAGCCAATTTATTTATTTCCAAATGACAGTATGGCCACAAAAAGAGCTCCACAAATTAAACGCTAGTTTAAAAATAAAAGTCGGCAAAACACTTAAATTAACCCATTAAAACACAACTCTGTGTTGCAACCAAAGCAGAACAGAAAAAAGAGGTAAACAAAAAATATAGAAAACAATTTTCATTAATATGATTTTTTTGTTGTGCTTAATTCCCAATTTTTATTCTCGATAAATGCACTGAAATTTATTGTTGGAGGATAAGATGTTTCTATGCGCATTTCACTTGTTGCTTAGCCCAGATCATCAGGAAACATCTTTCGTAAAAATTTTAGAAAAGCCAAAGATATCAGTAAATAAAACTACAGTTCCAACACTCAAAAAGTCTTATGTACAACAATATCAAAGCTTAAATAAAATTCCAACAATAAACAGAGAGTTTATCTTTTCTTACATTCCCCACTACAATAAGTTGTTATTCTCCCAACATTAATTGTAGTTGTAATCATGTTATAATAAGTACCAGGTAAGTTTATTAAGGAGAGTTGATATTATAATCTCAACATATTTTGCAGTTGTTAGATATTGCAACTTACTTTTTTACGTCTATGTTAAATGGATGGAAACGGATTCTGGTATTACAAAATCTTTATATTAAGAAATTTAAAAAAAAAATTTAATATATTTATTTGATTTTTGACGCTTGCTTTAATCTTTTTTCTTTATTTTCTTCTGTTGGACATAACATGGGCGTTTAAATTGAGAAAAAACTTTCTAATGACTATACCTTGTACTTATTCATGATTATAATCATAATAATTAACAAAATCTTGTTAATGGAAAATTATTTATTCCCAAAAATAACTTTGAGAATAGAATTTTGTGAAAAATATTATATAAAACTGATGGTGATGTTTTAAAATACAATTAAAAAATACATATTTAAGCCCCAGTTAGCTGACAGTAACTGTAATATTACCGTACAGTAAAAAACTAAAAAAATCTACTTTCTAAAGACTTAGACGTTACGGTCTTACTGCTAACTATAATCAATATATTGGGTTTACATATAACAAAATGAAGCAGCTGATTTGCAACGTTACAGTAACTCTTGGCTACCTGGGACTTTGCTGTTGATCTGTAAGGAAACATTTCGTTAATCTATATAACAAAATGCTTCTGTCGGCAATCAGAGTACAAGGCACTTATTTTGCCATTGTTATCGCATAACATTTCGAGGTGGACCCCAACTTTGTATGAAAACTGTTACGTTATCTGCCGTGCAGAAAATAAGTAGTGGATCGCAAATCAGCTGTTTGTCGTTGGAAATGCAAACGAACGTTAGCGGTCGACATTTCGGGCCAGGATGTAAGTTTATCATTTATCGTTTTAATTCGAGGACAACTTAGAATTTTTAAAATATTTATTTCTTTAAATTTTTAAACATAGCCGTAGGAACACAATTGCAGCGTATGAACGTAGTAACGTATGACGTAGATACGTTGTCAAATAAAACGTGTTTTATTTAAAACATAGGCACACAATAGTTGGTGCAAACGTTAAAGCGTATCTACGTCGTACGTCGACATAGATATAATTGTATTTCATACGCAGGTTACGGCCTTATTGTTAAAAAAAAAAATTTAAAAATAAAATGAAATAATTTTTGTGTTTTCAAATTAAATATTGGAAAACAAATAAAAAGAAGGAAAAAAGAAACAAAAATTTCAATATATTTGGTAAGAATTCACCTTGATTTGGATTTTTCTAATATTAATTACAAAGGAAAACAAAATAGGTATACAGGGCTCTGGAGACTTTCAAATAAACCCGTCAATCAGTGCATATGTGTTAGTGTCGTTTATTTGAGGCTTTTTCGGAGACGTACAAATAAACACGGCAATCAACAATTGTATTTTGTAAAAAACCAAAATATTTATATTTTTCATGACAACAAACACAAAGAAAATAATTTTTTTTTGTCAATCACAACAAATAATCAGCCATCAAATAAAAAAATCAAAACTTTTTGATTTTCATCAAGCATTGCCGACAACGCGTATGTGTACCCGAAAAAGAACGACTGCACGCACACAACTATGTGATTGATGTATTTATTTGATAGTCTCCCGGGCGTTTAAGATGGAATTGTCGGTAAATAGAGCGTGTTTTTAGAAATTTACGTGTTACGACCGACCTACGTTCTTACGACGTACGACTCAATTGTGTTCCGAGCATAAATACTAATTATTTCTACTGAAATAAAAATCAAAATTGTAAACAAATTAAATATAATTCTTGTCCATGTATTTGATATGCAAATTTTGCAACCATTTTAAACTATAATTAATTTCCCGAGTAGTCAACACACCATTACAGTCGAGATGACATTTCCTTTTAATGCCAACATTAAAAATAACAATAAAAAACAATAAACTACAACATCAACAATAAACCATGTCAAACGGAAATTTGTCTACGCATTTTATATATGACTGACTACTCGCAAAAATTTGTCTTTTCATGTTACACTGACAAGTTGATGACATTGACGATCATTTTGACGATGATGATGACGATGTTGACGATGCTGCTGAAGCTGTTACTACTAACTGTGTACTGACGATGATGGTGATGAGGACATACATGCATAAAAAAACATTTAACACGCATCCGTTTACATGTCCTGTATGAGTAAGAGTTGATGTTGTATTTCATTTTCAGCTTAAAATTTTTGGCCATTTTCAATTGTTTCTGCGCTTTTCTCTCTTTTACTTTTTTAAACTTTTTTTGTCTGATTTTATATAAAATTCAGTATAATGCCTACCGGCTTTATATATGCACTGTCATTTGGATGTTGTTTTAAGGCTAAAGTCCATTCAGCATTAAAGAAAAAAACAAAGAGAACGGTAGCAGCAGTGATACCAAAAAATATACTTCTCGTTACTTTGGCTGTCATCCTCTAGAGAGTACAAAACCAAATTCACTTGAGTTGTTTCATTTATTATTTCGTGCATGTATTTTGGCTGGTTGTGTCATTTAATGTGTTGTTGTGTTGAATTCTTACATTTGACTGTTTGTTGTATTTTTTTTCATTTTGTTGGTAGTGGTCTGTTACCATTACTAACGCATAAATTATTATAAAACCATTATAGCGCTTTAACACAGCCATGCCAACACATATATGAGCAGACAAACGCACATAAAAAACACTTCAACTATTTCGAAAAACGCAAAAAAACTAAATAAATTGTGAAAGAAGGATACAACCAACAGCTGGGATTTTAAAGCTTACATTGTTGATTTTGAGATGACAAGATAACATATATATACTTTTTTAATATGATGCCTCAAATGTTGCTTTATTTTGACAATATTCCTCACCTGGTTAAATATATATAATCCTTAAATATGAATAAGGATCACGAAAATCCCATTGACAACACAATTCAAGCACAAGTGACTTGTAAATAAAGGATATACGGAGCATTTGTCTTTGGCTAGATTTTATTTATTTGTTAAATAGGTAATTTAAAGATTTTGTTGAAGGAACTAAATATTAAGCTGGTGAAATAAATCAACCATTCAATATTTACGAAAAATTAAGAACAACATTGACTGGGCTCTTTAAATGATCGTAAGAACACAATTGCTAAAATCTTGATTAAATAAATTGAAAGCAATTAATTATTAAATGTGTTATTTCATTTTACTAGTTGTTTCAATAGCACTTGTAATTAAGTCAATAAACTTTAGCAAAGTGTTTTAACTATTTAGAATTTGTAAAGTACGGAAATTTTAAGGAAAATGTAGTCTTATGTTTTGTGCTTCTGCTAAAGTGGATAAACCCGAAGATGATCTTTTATTGACGTAGGTACACAAGTTTTAATGTTTCGATATGTAATTTTATAATCAGTATTTTTATAAATATGGAACAATCTCCTTAATGAACAATCCCTCCCGAGGGACACTGTTAACTGGCCCCACAATTCCCACAATGTATAAAAGTTATTGTTTGTTTAAAGAAAATGTTCAACCAAAATAGTTTGATTTAGAAACTCAAAGAAGTGGCATGTTCATTTTATCTTCGGTCGACTTTACATAAAGAATTATGCTGAAACAGCTCTTCTAGGTAAATTTTCACAATAAATATGCCATAGATAATAAAAATAATTAAATATTTTTACAACGCCTAGATCTACAAATATGTATGCAATTCTTCCTTTTTCTTTTTTTTTTAGTAGAATTTTTTTTAATTAAAATCAAATAAATGTTATCGTACAAGCTTAATGTACATCTTGTTTTTGTTTCTATATACAATACATATTTCGAGTTTTTTTTTCTGTTATTTAAAAACATTTGTCAGTTATAATTTAACCTGACATACACGCATATAGTTCAACACACTTATGTACATAGAAATTTATATAAGCCTATGCTTTATACGAATGTGTGCGTGTAACATAATATAAGCTCTAATTAATTTACAGACAACAAACAAGAATAAATGCGAACATTTTACAAATGTGTCACTATGAGAAAATCTAATTAAAAGCGAGTGTCATCAAAGACTATTTTAATAACATTCAAAAGCAAAGAGAAATAACAGTGTTACCAACTTAGCAATTCATTGGCTAGATTTGGGCATTATTTTCTTGTTTGTATATTTATAACACCCAATTTTCACGATGATTTTTTCCCCTATTTTAAAATCATGTCTTTTTTTGTTTGATAGTGAGCGGGGTAGAGAAGTAAGCAGGGTAGAAAAAAAGACATGAATCGTATTTCTGTGTTTCTTTTTTGACATTCCTCTTTGCACTTATTTGTGTTTTTTAATTTATGTTTTATTCTTATTTCAAAATGACATGTGCTTATTAAAAAATAGAAATATAAAAAATTTTAATTAAAAAAAATTCAAAATATATCAAAATTATGTGGAATAACGAAATTTTAAATATTGTTACGAATAAGAAACTAAGAAAAAATCAGCTCTGACTGCAAAGAAAAGAAACATGGTGAAAATTTAACAAGTTTTTGGAAGTTTCTTTAAAAAAGAAATACAAAAAAGACATGTCTTTTAAATCATCGTGAAAATTGGGTGTAAGTCTGTGTTGATACGGCTCAATTCTTATTGACATGATTCTTACCTTTTCTTCTTTGAACTTTCATTAGCATTCAAACAATTCATGTCATGTTGACGAAATGTTTTTTGTATAGTCTTTAAATACGAATAAGAAAGCAAAAAATAAAAACCGAATGCGGAAGCAAAACGTACTGACAGTTCATGAAACTTCGTTTCATGTCAATAATACATAAGCCGCCTGAAGACAGTCTAAATTGCCGCAGTTCCTACAAGAAGCATATGGCCATTTTCTTGTTTAGCTATAAACAATTTATTTAGCCTCTATTTTTGTTTTTATACCTTTTATATAATTTTTTGTATATCTATCTTCTATACATCTATATATCAACGTTGGTGGCGTGTACGTGTTCCTTAAACTCTAGAAGCGCTGGACCGATTGATACCAAACTTGGCCAATATATTAGTTTAGTCTGGATCCAGTTCCCTCTTAAGCTAAATCCCGATTGGTGGTGGCGATGTCGTGATATTTAATTTTTTTTAATTTATGGTACGATTTCACTGAAATATTTGTTAAACAAAAATAAGTTTCCTGATAAGATTTTGACCCGGTAGATACCGCTGGGGCCAAATACTTAATTTTAGTCTAATTCTTAATTTTAGTCTTATTTGCCGGCACTTTACAAGATACATATTGTACTTAATCAACAAGAGGGTATTAACTCAAAAGTTAAAAATTTTCAGTAGAAGCAAAGTAATTTTTAATTTTACATTGAAGGCATAGGAAAACCAGAAATATGCTCTAAACAAAAAAGCGTTTTATGCGCATTAAATATGCATTAAAAACTAGTAAGCACGCTTTAACAATTTTTTAAAAATATGCCCAAAAAATCAAAAATTGCTCATTTTGGAAACAAAATATTCAACAATTTAAAAAATTTACATTAAAAAAAAAGTCCTAAAATTTAAATCGGTATATCGCAGACATCATAATATTTACAGAGGAATTTTTGCAATTTTACCCTATTTGAAAACGATGGGCAGTCATGCGCTCACAAAAACAGATTATGATGAGGTTAAAATTCATATAAGAGTAATTTGTGGCGAATATCATTTAGAAATTAACATCCATATGAGATTTGTTGTACTGAACCGATAGAGATACTTTTGCAATTATCCCTTTACTAAAGAAAATACTTCTTAAACTTTCCTACACTTTTAACTTTATTAAAATCGGCTTAGCAGTTTAAGGTCAAAGTTTAACTTTTGATGTTTTTAGCATTTAATATGAAAAAGCTCTTGATTGAGATTGAGAATTGTTGCATTTTTTTATTCAAAAAGCTGGATGTTTTTAAGTGCACTATTTTAAGCCCTTCTTAATCTACATAGCTGCCAAATTTGATTATAATATCTTTATTCATGTTAGACTTACAGAATGCAAACATTAAAATTAATATTTTTTTACTCATATTGAGAGCCCTTTCATTCATTTACACTATAGAAATAATAATTTTAATGTTTGGCACTCCATGAATCTGACATGAATAGAGATATCACAATGAAATTTGGGGCTATATAGACCGAAAAGACCTTAAAACAGTAGACTACAAGGCATTCCAATTTCTGATTAAAAAATAACCCAAATTCCCAATACCGAAAAACCCTTTAATAAAATTATTTTTTTTAAATGGCCATACTTTCACTGTTTACCCCTCGATATTGATCAGAATTTTCCAGAAAATTACGGACATATTACAAAACATTACTGTTCTAATATTATAAAAATTGGCGACTTGAATTATTTAAATTGTTTATATATATTTATTTTTTTTTTTTTTATTTGGATATTTCTGGAAAAAATATTTTTTATCAGCGGAAGAACATGGCCATCTTTTGGTGAGATAGTAAAAATTAGTATGTATTCATATGTATTACCAATGAGAATCTGGAATTATTTCTTTTTCAAGTTACTTTATTATATTCTACATTTATAAAGGTTTTTGTAATAGTTCTATTCCTTCAATTTTTTGGAATTACTTTTACAAGATAATAGTCTGGTAGTGTATAAAGTAAT
The DNA here is from genome assembly GCA_943735925.1 of Pollenia amentaria. NCBI lineage: Eukaryota > Metazoa > Arthropoda > Insecta > Diptera > Polleniidae > Pollenia > Pollenia amentaria. The sequence continues at coordinate 1,625,287 of OX031007.1, forward strand.
TCCAAAAAATTGAAGGAATGGAACTATTACAAAACGCTTTATAAAATACATAACTGAAATTTAACTCATAGAATAAATTCGAAAAAATAAAAAATGTAGCATATGCATTACCTTTAGACGGATATAGATTCGCCTCAAAAATACTACTATACTTATAGAAAAATGAATAAGCATTTAATAGTTCAACATTACTTAAAGTCTGCTACCAATATGAAAAAATGTGTATCCCACTTTTGATAACAGTTTGAAATAAAACATTAAAAGAGGTGTTAACTGCAGAGGCCCCCCATGTGTCTCAGTTATTAAATGAAGCTTAAAAAAATAATCCAGTCGTTTTATACGAACATATCTAAAGGCAAAGCAGGCAACCTAAACATTTAAGCAAAATTTTTGTAGGTCAGCTGAAGGCTAATTTTTTTGCAATCCATAAAAAAAATATGTACCGACACTCTATGGACCCGTGTTCTTTCAAATCAACTCAAAATCTACCCTGGTATGACATTTTCAAGAATTGCGTCAGTTGCAGAATTATTTTTCAAAACAAAACGTTCGTAAACCATTGTGTTATGTTTCAATAAAATAAAAAGAGAAGAAATAATTATTGCGGGTAATTTCATTCAAATGAAACATGTGTTCTACAGACAGTTCCAAACAGTTGCAAAATTATATATGGGGTTAAAGAGGACACTTCAGGCTTTCTAATGGAAGTAATATATCTTTGATTGCTTTTGACCCTAACAAATTCTATTCCACTTAAATTTGGATTTAACTAAAATATAGAGCCTGTGAAAGCCTTTAATAATACATCAGGTATATATGGTACAGTAATACAACGAACCATTTCTTAAAGACTGCTATCCCACTAATATAACAAGAATAATTTCAAAATATTATTGAGAATAGTTTGCGAGAAATCATAACTTATTTCTGATTAAATTTACAAAAATTAAATTTTTTCTATAATAACATAAAATATTTGTTTTCAGCAGCATGTCGGACCCACAATTACCAATATGTTGATCCATTTTTTTTTGGATACCTTAGTTCTAATATATTTTCTATCGATGTCACCAAAACTTTTGAAATGGGCGATAACAAAAAATTTAACTTTTGGCCGATGAAATTGAATTTTCATCCACAGTAGGACGATCGCTAAATTGTGTATAAATGTTAACATTTTAAAGGCCGTAAAAGCTATTTATACATGCGAGCTTTGGGCAAATGCGGACCAATTCGAAAAGAATTTAATTTGCAGTAAACTATTTCTGCGGCGAATTGTTTCTAAATACAAACATATCTAGATGGTTACGGACACACAAAGTCTAAATTGGAAAGAACTTTTTATGGGTAATATGTAAATTTATAGACCGATTCTTACCATTGGCATAGACTTCGTCCTTGGTACAAAATAAATGTATTTAGCATGTTAGATAAAATCATCAACAAAATTGCAACTTGGACAACCAGCCAGACGGACGGATGGACATCGTAAGATGACTTTAAACAGTGATTCGGAGTCGATCGGTATACTTAAAAGTTAGTACAGATTTCTAAGTTTTCCATCGCCAAAAATGTATAGAATTGCTTTTTCCTTAATTTTTGCTTATATAAATATAAAATTTTAAAGTTTAAAATAACATTTATCTTTAATGACAACCTGCATTGGCTTAAAATTTTAGAGTAAAAATTAAATGTGCATGGCGAAATTGAAGCAACACGTTGGGTATACGAATTGATATTTAAAACAGAAAAACTAGAATTTCGAAAACAAAAATATTTTTTTTATTTGCTGCGAAAAGAAAATTAAAGTGTATCAAAATATTCCTCAAAAGGCAAAATATCTGCTATTAAGTTAAAAAATGCTCTTTTAACTAAATTATGCAAAAAATATGCTATAAAGGGTATAAATATGCACTAACAAATCGATGCCAAAATTCATCAAAAATAACTCTAAAACGGATAAATATATTGTTTCTGCCTTCATTGGTCGACCAAGAAAAAACCTCCAATTACATATTTATGGTTTCCCTGCTCAATACAATTTGTTTTATGGGCGTTCAATTAAAATAAATTGCCAAAATATTAAAAATTTTCTTACAACAAATTGTGAATGAATTTAAGTTTCCAAGCAAAAATAAATAAATTATAAATTCCGAAAAATTAAATATCGTTTATTATACTACCAAACTGATGTAGAGGAATAATCATTGGTCAGAAAGTGATCTTTTATAATGATGTGGGTATAAAAAAACATTTGTGGGTAAGATAACGTTTTGTCTGGCTCAGATAGTATTGTTTTATACCAAGATTTCCTTTAATTTTTTCAAAAAAAATTGCAAATCAATGTGACAAAAGCCACTATCATTTTGATGTTACGTAGAATTTTTCTATATTTATTTATAAATATTAAAGACATTCACAGATGCAACTGTTCGTACAAGTTTCTGCGTATTTACTAAAGTGAGTGTGTATTGGTGAGTGGTCTGGTGTTTCTGATGTAAGTTGATGTTGTTATTATTTGTAACAGAGTGGATGTGAGCGGATAGACAGAGAATGAAAGTTACATATCTGTTTTCCTGTCCCAGCTGACCAGATTGTCGTTGACGACATTTTCATCAATAATATATGCACGACTTGTCCCCTATCGTCTAAGTTGTTGAGAAAACAATTTATTGGAAATCGACGTGTACGACATTGCCTTATAAGTTATCTTATATAAAAGCTATTAATGACAAAGTGTTCTTTCTCGTTGAATGCTTTTCAATCAGTTGCTTGGTTTGCTTTAAATTCTCACATTCTTTTTTTTAATTGCTGATTTAAATACCTACATAAAATTTACGAGTAAGCAGAAACCAGAAAAACGAAAAATGCTAATGAAGGTTGTCGTCAATTCAAGGATTGCTTATAAAAGTGGAATACTTTAAAATTGTCTGAAATAAATACCTATATATTATTTTTTTTCTTCGGCAATCAAATGAACAACAAGATGACCGACATTGTATTTCTTTGTGTCGAGCACAAGTTTCGCGACACTTGTCGAAAATGTCGTTGACGATTTGTTCCCGATGTCCCTCACATGTCATACAGGAATAAACATCCTCGTGCATCCGTCTTCGAGAATGTGTTAAAGACATGGACAACTGGGATGTTTTGCGCAAGCAGATACTAGCAGATAATGATGGAGTAAAAAAAGTTGCTTCTTGTACGATGCTGTTTCTAATTTTTTTTTCAAGCAAAAAAAAGCTGACTCTTTTCGCTGGTAAAAACAACCAAATAATTTTTTACAAAAATAAAATAAATATGTTCAGCAACTTTATTTATTTTTTTTTAATAATTTTTGCGTAATGTGTTTCGAAAAAATTTTTATAAAAACAAAACTTGTACACAAACACACACAGGCTATTTCTGCTGTGGTCATACAAATTGTCGACAACAGGCCTTGTGATCGTATATGAACTTTTCTAAAGTTCGCTATTTACATCAGCTCACGAAAAATATTTTAAAATACAACAGATAAAAACAGATATTTTGTAAATACCATTTTGGTTTATTTTAAGCACTTTTTAATGTTATTCATACTTAAATTTTTAAGTACGACTCGTACTAAAAGTAAGTAGATAAAAAAAAAATTTAGTTCCAGTTTTTTTCTTTCTGTGTATGTATTTAAGAGTAAATTGTCCAAGACTTCTAAAAGAAATTATCATCTCTGTTGCTACTTTAAATTGTGTTTCTTTAATTATGTCTATTTTGTTTAAGGTTTTTTTTTTACAAAAACGCAGTGCTATTATTGTGCTCGAATTTTTTAACAAGCTAAATTCCTGGAAGAATTTTTTTCTTTACTCTATTAAATACACTGGTAAAGCCAATCCGAGTACTTTGACTTTAATGGTGATAGACGTTTTTCAAGTAAGCGATCGTATTTGCGATACAAACGATTTAAAATTTTATAGATGTAATAGTTTTTGAATTTTTTTTTTTTACATTTTATTGGTATACATTAGTCCTTCAAGTTGTAGAAAGAAAAATCAACAGAAAAATTACAAAAAACGAACGAAAACATTAAACAAAAATTCTTGACAAAAAGAAGGGAAGAAGAAGAATGTTAAGATTAAAAATATGATAAATAACATCTAATTTTGAGGCAGGAAAATAACACTGGTAAAAGGATGGATGTTTACCAGAAGACTGATAGCCGTCGCAGTTGCGGAAAGGGTAAAACTGCAAAGAACTGTGATAATGAGAATGTTATTAGCGAAACATGTCAGTTCGGCAGAATAAAAACTACAAATATTCATGAACTTGAGTCTGATTTGAAGTACAAACTAATTTGAATTAAAAAAATTTTTTCTTTAAAAAAAACCTCCTTTTGGAAAATTATTACTAAAAAAAATTGTTTTTGATAGAGTGGGATTGACTTAAATTACGCACTGATCCCAAAAGTATAAAAACTATCGTTTCGTGGTACTTTAGTATTGAAATTTTTAATCGCGAATATGAGCGCTAACTTTGAAAAACGGCTATTGCATTGAATTCAATGTACTCGGATTAGCCTAACCAGTAGGGTAGCAGTGAAGTTAATTTAAAATATTAAAAATTATAATATGTTATTGATAATCATATCTTGTTTTAGCATTATTATAACCTTCTAGTTAAGGATTGTCTGTTTTTGTATTTCGTAATAAGCAGCTGTAGTTTCAAACGGTTTTCGATTTTTTTTTTGTATTAAATGTATTCGATTTCTTTACGTCTGTAGTTTCACTAACAAGATGATAATCCAATTACTCATACACACAACTATTTTTTGTATCTTTATACTTTAATTATCAAGTTACCATATCCTTTATTACAGTTAACATTTTTATAGCCGCAACACTAATAACATATTATTTGTATAATACTTGCTTGTAAGTAAATACCCATATCAGAATATTGGATATGTATGGGAGTAGATAAGTATGTAAATATCTTTTAATTATATAACAAACTAAGATACAAAGGCTTACACTTAACTTCATGTATGAAAATAAATGACTGGACTATATAATTATAAAGTTTTAATGGTATTCTGCAGCATAGAAAAACCAATTGCAAAAAAATTAAATAAAATTGTGAAAAATTATTAAAGAAATGTTTAGAATAGAATTTCGTTCGTTATTGACGCTAATTTTTAATTAAAAAAAATCCCAGAAAACAGACTAGAACTTTGTGAACTCAACTTTTAAGTATATAAATTAGTCTGATTTAAAGATCATTAAATAATTAGCTGGTAAATTTTACCAGTCTTTTAGGCAATATTGACTTTTTTCTTATACTTTTATTTAAAATTTAGCTTGTACACATAAAAAAAATATGTTCGGGTATAATTGTATATTATATTCAACATTTTTTATTTTTCGAATTTATTCTATGTGCTATGAGCCAGACTATTATCTTGTATAAAGTCGTTCCTAAAAATTTAAGGAATACAGCTATTAAAAAAAAAAAGCTTTATAAAATACATAACTGAAATTTAGCTTATAGAATAAATTCGAAAAATAAAAAATGTTGAGAATAATAAAGTAGCTTATGAAAAGAAATAATTCCCACATTCTGTATATGGGCATTTCCATTTTGACGTGATATTTGTACGACAAAATGTAAAAAAATTAAATGAATAAGTCAAATTTGTAAAGAGAATTTTTATTATATGGAAAGTGTTGAAGTAGCTCTATATTCAGAAACAAATTTACAAAAATCAACCCTAAGTATTTGAAGATATAAGCAAAAATATGCGCTGGAGTGACGTTACTAAAAACGGAAGTGGATTTTGGCTTGAATTACAAAATTGCATATGTCTTTATAATTGAACAATACTTTTTGTATAAAAACCTTTTAGTAAGTTTTGAATTTATAAAGATTTATTTTCCAAGTTATCAAATTTAAAAATTTCTGCTCGTTTAAGGTACATATGGGAATTTCCAGCGAAATGTCTACTTTTTGTAATGTAACGCCAGAAAGAAAATAAGATTGTAATTTAGGACCATATTGTTCAAATGTTATCCTTTTGTAACTTAATTTATGGCTCGTTGCGCTTTACACCAAAACATAAAAAAGTAAATTATAGATAGACAATTTTGTGAGAAACAATTAAAATTATTTCTGGCGTTACGTTACAAAAAGTAGACTTTTCGCTGGAACTGCCCATATTAAATTATTATAACAGTCCTTAAACTGTATGTAACGCAACCAACTTTTGATTATGATGACGAAGTTTACCATATATGGTTGTTAAATAAATAATGTGGTAGCTTTTATAACCTTGTCATGTTTCTTCAAAAGCAATTGTCAAAGAGTAAAATGTTAGCGTTTAGATTTAATGATATAAATGTTTACGGCAAAAATATGCATGATTGTAGCATCTATATCCATATGTATGCATATGTGTCACTGTGTACAACCGATAATTACACTATGCAAGTTGAAAAAACAGACAAGCTGGGCACATGGCGTTTTAACATAATTCGCGTTTTAACATATAACGCAGAATCCAGAGGTGCCCGCGGTTTTTTAAGATTGGCTCTGGTTTTCGAGATATACCGTTATTTCGAAAATGGAGGAGGTTGCACAACATATATTCGCGTAACTCAAAAACGGCTTAGTTTATTGAAATTCCTAAAAAAAAACCGAAATTTCGCGATAAAATTTCATTTCAGAAAAGTAAAACTTTTTTCTAATATAAGTAGTCGTTATTAAAACATAATGTTTTTTTTTTTTTTTAAAAAAAAAATTTATTTTTTTATCAAAATTTCGAAAGAAATTCTTCCAATTTTTTGCAGACGTATAAAAAACGAAGCTGCAAATACAACAAGCCATAAATTATTAAAATCTGTTAGCAACTTTTGATTTTATTTACAAAAGTCGATAGATATTAATTAATTTAAGAATTTCATAAAACGCAATATTTGTATGGGAGCCTCCCTAAGAAGTGGAGATAAGGGGCAAATATGTCTCGAGAAAATGTTAAGGAAAAAAAATTAATTGAGGTCGGTCATACATTATATACCACTAGGGGCGACTTCTGGGAATTTATGGGACGTTTTCTTCAATAAATATGAAGAATATTATTTATATGGAGCATTTCATATGATTTTTTTTAATTATTCAATTCTTTATTCAACATTATGTATATATGAAGAATGTGCCAATGCAGAAAATTTATTTTCAATGACATTTATTTAATTTTTTATTTATTTATTTTATTTATTTGCATATCCCATACAACAAGATTGATATCTTATAATTAGAGTATGGGAATTTAAATGTTATTTATAAAAGAAAGTTAACAATAAAAATGTAATAATAAATTAATTTAACATTAAAATAACATAAATAAGGAACAAAAACATAAATATAATGAAATTTAGCATAATTAATTTATATATATGTTATATTTGAAAGAATCAATTTAAAAGAATTGTTTATTTATTCAAAATGTTTAATCAAAAATCTTTTTAATTCACGTGCGTTGTTGTTTGGCTGAAGATTATTAGGAAGTAAGTTCCAAAGACGGGCAGAATAAATAAAGAAATGGTGTTCAGAGACAAGACTACGATGTCTCAGTAGAATTAGTTTTTTTGCCTCTATTTGATCGCGAAAACATTAGGCAATTAAAATGATGTGTCGGTTCTTTTTCATATACAAATTTATGCAATGAAATAAGTATTCTGACATCCATTAGTCTTCGCAACGATAATCCGTATAGCCTATTTGAATATTGTGATATTCGGTCATATTTACGCAGACCAAATACATATCTTACTATGTTGTTATAAGGCTTGCTTAATTTATTTGTACTTTTAGAGTCACAACGGGCGAAAACTTCACATCCATATAACAAACGGGGTGTAAGGTAAGTTTTAGCAATTAAAATTCTTATGTGTAATGGTGTAAAGTACTGTGTAGACCATAATCAACGAAGCAATAAGTGTATGTTTCCTACTAAACTGTTTACATGATTCGACCATTCCAAATTTTTATAAAAAACAATTCCCAAGTTCTTTGCAGAAGAAACAATATCTATACGTTGATTATTTAACATTACTTCAAAATTTGTTTGCAATTTCGTAGATTTTTTATGTATAACAAACAATACATTTAGATTTGTGTGGATTTAGTAGCAATTTATTAGCATTTGCCCACTGGTGTACGCTTTTTAAATCATCATTTAGCCTAATAATATTTTCGGTTATGCATTCAATGGAGCTACTTAGATAGAGCTGGACGTCATCAGCATATAACTGAATGTTAGAGTGTTTGATATAAGGCGGTAAATCATTTACATATATAGAAAAAAGTAGCGGTCCTGAAATCGATCCTTGTGGGACTCCATTTTGTGCCATTTACAATACAAAACAAAAGAGAAAAAATATTCAAATTTATGCTATTCCAAAGAAATAAGCATGCATTATTACCACACTTTCACTTTGCGGTAGGAATTTTTGAAAATCTACAGTTACCGAATAAAAATTTCTTAGAATTAAGAAATAAAGTCATAAATGCTTAAATCTTTGTATTTTATTGTGCTTACAAAACCACACAAATCGGTATTTTATTGTGCAGTCAAAACCGCACTAATCGGTCTTGTAAATAACTTAAATAACATATTCTATTGTTATACGTGGAACAGGTAGAAATATAAATCGTCCTGGCTTTGTTTTTTTTTTACAAAACATGGTCATGAAGGTCTCGACAGGTACTTTGATTAAAACAATTACAGTATAAATAAGAGTTCCTCAACCCCTTCACTGTCATATAGAAAGTGCTTGCGACTGTCTTGTATCTAATCAGTTATATTGAAATATCTAAGATGGAGGCGTGTAAAAAGTTTAATTACTTTTGTTATGTGCGTGGGAAATATAAAAATATGCCAAGTCGCTGTAAGATCACTATTGAAACAAGTACCTTGTAAGAATCATATTTTTCTTTAAGTGTTGTATATGGTAAGAGTTGGACGCCATCAATAGTGTGTACACACTGCATTTACCATTTTAATAAGTGGGGAAAAAATGGAGACGCCATGCCATTAAGTGTTCCAATGATTTGGAGAGATCCCATAGTTCATGTTGAAGATGAGTGTTATGCGTGCATAAATTATACAGCGGGTATGAACAGAAGAACAGCATAAGCTCGATTTCCGCTGCCACATTCTGATGAAATTCCTGTTCAGGATAGCCAAATACCAACAGAACATATTCCCTCAATAATTCATTCTGTTGAAGCGGGTGGACCAGCTACTTCAATGTATCAACCGTCATGCATCACGGTTCCATGCAGTCACAATGAAATTACGCAAGATCGTCTGGATATAATGGTACGGCGTCTAAAATTACCTCAAAGACCGTGCATTCTCTTGACAAAAGAGTTAAAACGAGCTAATATTTTAGCACCAGGTGTACAAATATACGGGGCTATCAATCGCCATAGACGATTTACGACTTTTTTAAATCTATTGAGAATAATTCTATCGCGTATTGTACTGACATCCGCGGCTTGGTTTTAACAATGCAAAATGAATATAATCCTGGAAATTGGCGCTAATTCATTGATTCTTCCAAAAGTAGCATAAAAGCAGTTTTGCTACATGTCACTAATTTAAAGAGTGCTATTCCGATAGCACTAAGCACAAATACTAAAGAGACATACGCATCAGTGAAAAAAATAATACAGTTAATTCAATATGAAGACCACAAGTGGAAAATATGCGCAGATTTAAAAGTGATAGCTCTTTTAAGAGGCATGAAATTGGGCTATACTAAAAATATGTGCTTATGGAATACGCGTTTATATGGCGACCAGTACAATACACGGGATTGGGCTTTACGTGAGGAAAGCAGATTGCATAGAAATAATGTTATTGAATTACCACTTGTGCCGATGGAAGAGATTTTGCTTCCTCCACTCCACATCTAACTGGGTATTGTAAAAAATCTTATAAAAGCATTGAGCCCAGATGGTGTTGCTTTTACCGAATTGCGCCCAATTTTTCCATGATTAAGCGGCATGAAAGTTAAAGAAGATATGAACTCTAACTACTTTATTAAATTAGATTTATATTTTATATCATAATGTTTTTATTTTACAGGAATTCTTAATGGACCGGACATTCGTCGAATTATGAAGGACCATCAATTTGAGGTTGCATTGAATGATATCGAGCAATTGGCCTGCAATTGTGTGAAATCAGTAATAGAAAATGTATTAGGAAATCATCGATCTGAAAACTGGCGAATTTTAATCAAAAATATGCTAACCGCATTTAAAAACTCATTGAAAATACATTTTTTGCATTACCAAGCCGAAAAATTTAATGAACAATCACAAGCCTAATCTGATGAACATGGCAAGAGATTTCACCAAGTAACAGCCAGTCTCGAACATTGGAAATGCGGCAAACAACTTGATTCGCTATTAGGGGATATTTGTTGGAATCTGCAGGAGAAAGAAGAATAAATTTCCAAATAAAAACTTTAACTTTAACTAATTAACAACAAAAATAAATGTTTTACAATTTTAAAGTTTGGTTATTATAAAAAATAAAAAAATTTCATCTTTTCTGAAAAAATCAAAAGTTGTAGACAGACTTTAATCACTTATACCTTATTTTATTTGGAACTTTGTTTTTTATACGCGTAGAACCCTAGCCTTAAATTTTGCACCTGCAGCGCCTGAGATACGCCTAGGCCTAGGATTCACTCCTAGGAGGATAAAATGTATGACCGACCTCCAATGTTTTTTGTTCTTAACATTTTCTTAAAACATAGTTGCCATATATCTCCACCCCTTAGGAGGGCTCCCATACAAATATGGCCGTTTAATGAAATTCTTAAATTTGGCCCCTGCAGCGTCTAGGATGCCCTATATGTATGATCTAATGTATGACCAACCCCACTTTATTTTTCATCTCAATCATTTATTTCTAACATACCCACCCGCTATCTCCATTCCTTAAGGGGGCTTCCATACAAAATTTTCAATGCAGACTAGAATTATATTGAAGAAAAAGTCCCATAAATGCCCAAGAGTCACCCCTAGGGGGATAAAATGTATGACTGACCTCCATTAGTTTTTTGTTCTTAACATTTTCTCAAATCATACTTTCCCTTTATCACCTTCCCTTAGGGGGGCTCCCATACAAATATTGCGTTTTATGAAATTCTTAAATTAATTAAAATTTGTCGACTTTTGTGAATAAAATCAAAAGTTGGAAACATATTTTAATCATTTATGGCTTGTTTTGTTTGGCATTTTTTGTTTTTTATACGTCTGCAAAAAATTAGAAGCATAGCTGCATTTTCCAAATTTTTTTTTAATTTTTAAAAAACAAAAATTTCGAAATTTTGTTAAAAAAATTATTTTTTTTATCCAAAAAAAAAATTATGTTTCTAAAACGACTGCGGATATTAAAGGAAATTTTATTGCGTTTTTGAGTTACGCGAACCTATGTTGTGCAACCTCCTCTATTTTTGAAATAACGGTATATCTCGAAAACCAGAGACAATCTTAAAAAACCGCGGGCAGCGCTAAATTCAGCGTACCCGAGTTATGTTAAAACGCCAGGTGCCCAGCTTGTCACGAAACAAAAGTGTCAATTTCTTGCACAGTGTTATTATTCATTATGTTGTGGAATTTTCTGCAACCAGTATGGCCAATGACTATATTTTAAACTATATTTTCCATATCAGCGTGTATTACGGATTAAATCGGAATAAGCTGTGAAACAGAAAGCCAAATTCGGAATATTTTGGATTAGAGCAAACTCTACTGGAGAGACAATTAACGAGGTATTGAAAAATTTCAGGATATTAAAATTCGAAATTTATAAAATGCACTAGAATGTATAAAAAAATACATTCTAATCTATTATAATTTTTCACATTATTGCATTTGTTTAAATGCCAAACATTGTTTTTTTTTTTTTTTTTTTTTTGCTGAAATAATTTATTCAATCATTAATGTATTTCTTCCCATTATGCACACAGTTTTCATAGCGACTTTACCAAAATAAGATTTATAGATAAAAATTTCCTTAATTTTCTTTTTATTGTTGTTGATTTTTCTTCATGCTTTTTCTTTAGAGTTTAGAAAATGTCTTCAATATTTTTGGATCGTTAAGTAAATAACAACCATATTTTAGTAGTCAGCGGGATATTAAGCAAAATTTATAAACGCAAATCGGATTAGACAGCAGGATAAGGAAAATATGATGAACATAAAATGTTGTATTACCACCATTTTTTTTTTTTTTTTTTTGTTTTTTATTGCCTGTTTTTTTTCCTGTTTACTTATGCAAACAGAAAAGTGAGTAAATTACAATAAATTAAAGAATTTTAGAGGTTAAAACAAAAGAAATTAGATAAATAGGCAAATAACAAGTGAATAGTTAATCGACTTATAAAAATGAGGAAGGAATTAGTGCAATATTTATACAGGAAGTAAAATTAATACGTAAAATTAATTATAGGAAACGCGAAACATTTTCTGAAAATAATATAAAAAATTTGCTTAATTTAACCTAAGATTTTTCAAAGTCTTAATGATATGAAAATATATCGTTTTCAGCAATTTTTAATATTTAAAATTTTTTACTTACTTTGATTGAGCTTAAACCATCCGTCTCTGTCAAAAAGTAAACCGAAAATGTCATTTGCACTCTATTTGCAATCTAAGTATTATTCCAAACCAAATAATGTTGTTTCTAATATTTCTGTAGTTTTTATGCTGTTACTTAATAAATATTAGTTTTTACTGTTGTTTCAGTTAAATTTAGTTGGCCTGGCGTTATTGTCATTGCAAAATGTTACGCCCGTTAATGTTTTTTATCTGGTCTGCACACCCCCTCACTTCAAAAAATATTTGATATTGTGGCAGAAAAATATCAGAATAGTCAAAAATCATGTACTAAATGTTTAAGAAATGAAGCAGGACATGAACAAAATTACTAAGATTTAGGGGAAACCTGAAACCAAAATAACAACTTTAATAATAAAAGTTAAAAGTTTTATTTCCTTAAAATAATTATTCGAGAAAGTATTAAGAATTAAGCACCTACAAAAATATATAAAATTATATACTCCTTGCTATTCTTGCAAAGAGCAAACATAAAAATATATAATAAATATATTCTCTTATTAACTCTAAATTGTATTGCAACATATGAAAGAGTATATAAAGCTTATCCTTTAGATAACCTTAAAATAAACCCAACATAAAACAAACTCATAAAATACTAACAATACAACTAATACCTACACACTTTTACATGTAGTTGGTAGTATTAGGGCAACAACAGCAGCAATGCCAAGGCTTTGTATTCGGTTGAAACATTTTTTAGTTGAAGTAGAGAATGCCGTTCGTACAAAAAACAAAAGAGTGAAAAAACAAAACGGCAGAGGAAGTGTAAAACAAGCCATTAAAAATAAAAACAAATAAAATTTAATTATCTTTAGTATTGTACTAATTAGCACCCCTAAAAATAAAAACAAAAATATATAGTACTGGATATCCAGGCTGTAGGCAAAAGATGTTTTAAAATGGAAAGGGCCTTTTACGAAATTTTTGGTAAAGCTTTGGAAATTATGCATGAACAGTTTGAAAACATTTCATAAGTTAAGGAAATATAGAAATTTTTTGAGCATAATTAAATTATCATCAAACGGTTAAAAGAAAATTTGTTATTACTTATTCTTTAAATAAGGAACCTCCTCTTTACAAAAATTTAAGGACATGTTCGAAAAATGAAAATATGTTCGATTTGTTTGGTAAATTTATGAAAAATATTTTTAGAATGTGATAACAACACCACACACTTAATTCTGCTTAATGTTTTATATATGTTTAAGTAATTGAAATCATTGTAGAATAAATACAAGGTATAGACATTAGAAATGTTGTTCGCAATTTTAAAACCCATATAACGTCAAACAAAAGGAAATAAAGAAAAAATTAAAACAAGCGCCAAAAATTAAATAAATCAATTTTATTTTTGGAAAAATTTCTTAATATAAAAAGTTTTTTGATAACAAATTTAAACCAAAAATCAATTTCAAAAAAAAACAGATATTGAAAATAAAAGGAATATGTATTAAAAATCTATTTTAAAAGATACTTAAAACGACATTTTCGGTTTTAAATCATTTCGTTTTTAAAATCGATTTTCATTGAATAAAATATAGTTTTATATAAAAAAATATGCTTGTAATATCAAAAAAGTGCAAAATATGTTGAAATTCAAATATTTGCAAGTGAGTAATAATTCGTTGTTTTACATTTCATGGGTAATGGTATTGACAACTCTCCCTAATGAACATACCTTATTATACTATGATTTTAATAAATTTTTTTTTTTATTTAAATTAAAATTTCTAATCAATTAATATTTATTACTATTTCAACTCAAATTAAAACTCCCATACCTGGAATATTGTGAATGGCAAATATTAAAGGAGAAGAAATAAATAAAAACCAAAATTGAAGTAAAAAATTATTAATGAAATTTATTTATTTTCCTTTTTAGCATACATTTTCATATCTGTGGCATTTTGACAAAACATCTTCAGTCAAATTTAAAAAGTTGAAAAAAATGTTGTTAATCAGTCGAATTTTCATTCAAAAACATTTTGGTTAGCGTTTTTAAAACTTTCTTTAATTTTGGTTTGTTTTCTTATTTGATAAAAAAAATTACTTTTTCACTGAGTCTTTTTTAACATATTTTTCTATCTTATCTCGACTTAAGATATTTTGTCAAAATGCCACAGATATAGTTTTAATTATAAGGTAAAAAGAAGTTTGTTGATCTTAAACAGTTTACTCAAAATGAATTGACAGTTTCATTCTTGACTTTTAGCAACACAACAAAGTAGCGATACAACAAATTTGTCAGCAAAAACAAAAATTGTAGTTTATTAACCGATAATCCCATACTACGGAGCTTTTGAATTAGACAAATATATTAATTTTTATTTATGTAAGAACTGCATAAAATAAATTCAAAAAATACAAAACCACGTAACTAGCAAAAAATGCGAAAACAGGGTTTTCAACTGATTCTGATGCATATCAACGTCATCTATGTCCTTTCCAATTTTAACTCTTAGTAAATAAAAATTAGAAATTTTAAAAGCGAAAATCAAAAGTACGTTACTGCAATTGCAAATACTATTTAAACCAAAAGCTCGTACCTAAATACTTGTTGCTTAAAAATAGTCACTGACATATATTTATTTCCACTGAATCTTAATAATTCATCGTAGCTTGAATTTTTGTAATGCATATCTTGTCATTGAGCGTTGTACACAGTTGTTCCACCATTCCCTTTTTAAACTTGGGTATGTATATTACACGTAGGGTACTGTTCCTAATAAAGACTCTTAAAAATATTTTTTTTCTATGATTAAAAAAGATGGAGATCCCACTGTCAATATTATTCGTGGAATCATTTAGTTCAAAATAAATTTCACAGATTAGTATAATGAACTTCCGCAAAAAATTTGTAAAAATTTGAAAAAATATTTAATAAAACGGGTATTTTATTAAATATTGGCTGACCCGGCAAACCTTGTTTTGCCTAGAAAAGCGGAATTTGTTCATACCAACAAAGAAACTTTTGCCGGCTCATGCGCAACAACTTTACTAAAGACCATAGCATGATCAAATGATATAAATTATTTTGAGTAATTTTCAATGGTGCCGCCTATCGGAAATTGGTCATACCAACCTAGAAACCTTTGTATGCTAATGCTCAACAGTTGAGCTAAAGATCATAGCATGATCAAATGCACAGTTTATGATTTAACTCATACAGAGTAATTTTCAATGGCGCCACCTATTTTAGATTTGTTTTTGCTATTCTTCTTACTTGGTTTTCTATGATTAAAAAAGATGGGGATCCCACTGTAAATATTATTCGTGGAATCATTTAGTTCAAAATAAATTTCACAGATTAGTATAATGAACTTCCGCAAAAAATTTGTAAAAATTTGAAAAAATATTTAATAAAACGGGTGTTTTATTAAATACTAGCTGACCCGGTAAACCTTGTTTTGCCTAGAAAAGCGGAATTTGTTCTTACCAACAAAGAAACATTTGCCGGCTCATGCGCAACAACTTTACTAAAGACCATAGCATGATCATATGATATAATTTATTTTGAGTAATTTTCAATGGTGCCGCCTATCGGAAATTGGTCATACCAACCTAGAAACCTTTGTATGCTAATGCTCAACAGTTGAGCTAAAGATCATAGCATGAGCAAATGCACAGTTTATGATTTAACTCATACAGAGTAATTTTCAATGGCGCCACCTATTTGAGATTTGTTTTTGCTATTCTTCTTACTTGGTTTTCTATGATTAAAAAAGATGGGGATCCCACTGTAAATATTATTCGTGGAATCATTTAGTTCAAAATAAATTTCACAGATTAGTATAATGAACTTCCGCAAAAAATTTGAAAAAATATTTAATAAAACGGGTGTTTTATTAAATACTAGCTGACCCGGCAAACCTTGTTTTGCCTAGAAAAGCAGAATATGTTCTTACCAACATAGATACCTTTGCCGGCTCATGCGCAACAACTTTACTAAAGACCATAGCATGATCAAATGATATAAATTATTTTGAGTAATTTTCAATGGTGCCGCCTATCGGAAATTGGTCATACCAACCTAGAAACCTTTGTATGCTAATGCTCAACAGTTGTGCTAAAGATCATAGTATGATCAAATGCACAGTTTATGATTTAACTCATTTCGAGTCATTTTAAGTGGCGCCACCTGTCTGAATTAATCATATCAACTTATAAACCTTCGCCGGCTCATGCTTAACAACTTTGCTAAAGATCATAGCATCGTCAAATGCAGGGTTTACGATTTAATTCATACTGAGTAATTTTCAATGGCGCCACCTATTTTAGATTTGTTTTTGCTATTCTTCTTACTTGGTTTTCTATGATTAAAAAAGATGGGGATCCCACTGTAAATATTATTCGTGGAATCATTTAGTTCAAAATAAATTTCACAGATTAGTATAATGAACTTCCGCAAAAAATTTGTAAAAATTTGAAAAAATATTTAATAAAACGGGTGTTTTATTAAATACTAGCTGACCCGGTAAACCTTGTTTTGCCTAGAAAAGCGGAATTTGTTCATACCAACAAAGAAACATTTGCCGGCTCATGCGCAACAACTTTACTAAAGACCATAGCATGATCATATGATATAATTTATTTTGAGTAATTTTCAATGGTGCCGCCTATCGGAAATTGGTCATACCAACCTAGAAACCTTTGTATGCTAATGCTCAACAGTTGAGCTAAAGATCATAGCATGAGCAAATGCACAGTTTATGATTTAACTCATACAGAGTAATTTTCAATGGCGCCACCTATTTGAGATTTGTTTTTGCTATTCTTCTTACTTGGTTTTCTATGATTAAAAAAGATGGGGATCCCACTGTAAATATTATTCGTGGAATCATTTAGTTCAAAATAAATTTCACAGATTAGTATAATGAACTTCCGCAAAAAATTTGAAAAAATATTTAATAAAACGGGTGTTTTATTAAATACTAGCTGACCCGGCAAACCTTGTTTTGCCTAGAAAAGCAGAATATGTTCTTACCAACATAGATACCTTTGCCGGCTCATGCGCAACAACTTTACTAAAGACCATAGCATGATCAAATGATATAAATTATTTTGAGTAATTTTCAATGGTGCCGCCTATCGGAAATTGGTCATACCAACCTAGAAACCTTTGTATGCTAATGCTCAACAGTTGTGCTAAAGATCATAGTATGATCAAATGCACAGTTTATGATTTAACTCATTTCGAGTCATTTTAAGTGGCGCCACCTGTCTGAATTAATCATATCAACTTATAAACCTTCGCCGGCTCATGCTTAACAACTTTGCTAAAGATCATAGCATCGTCAAATGCAGGGTTTACGATTTAATTCATACTGAGTAATTTTCAATGGCCCCACCTATTTTAGATTTTTTTTGCTATTCTTCTTACTTGGTCAGAGACCATTCCGAATTGGTACGAATCATCGAAATCTGTCCAGCCGTTCTTTAGTTATAAACGTAGTAACTAACGCCACTTTCTTTTATATATAGTAACGAACATTATATAGTGTTCTGTTCTTCGGTTTAAAACAGATCAATTTTTGTAGTTCGGTAAACATACATACATAATATAGTGTACCTTTTTTATATTGATAAAAACAGATGTTTTGTTTTTGTAAAAAAATTTTTGTACAACTGAAACTAACGAACAATAATATGCTGATCCGAATAGAACAAAGTTTTGTTTAACAAAAACCGAACGCAATTAAATGTTCGAATCTTTTTGTTTGATAAGTACAGTATTTTTTTTTTTGCTCAAATATGACAAACAGGGAAACAAATGTACCAAACCGAACACTAAGGAACGATATTAAATGCTTATTTTCGAACTCTGGCTTGCGTGCTGTATTTGTGTTCTATGGTTAAATACATTTTTTTATGTCGAATGTATTGTATTGTAACATGTGTCCATGTGTTGAAAGTATTTTGTTTTAACATGTGCTCAAAAGGGTTTTAATTGTAATACCTTAAGTAAATAACAAAATTGTTTTCAAATACACACTCCTTTTATTCAAAGAAGAAATTGTTCAAATACTTCAGAAAATTTACATCAATTTAGCATCAAAGTGGTTTCTTTTAATGTTAGTTACACCTTTCCTGCCAATTGAAGTTTTTCATCTATTTGACTTACTGATAACCACAATGTCTATCTCATACTGATCTCCTTATATACATAAGCAAACATTTACACATGTATGTTAGAAAGTGTATAGAATCAGTCACACGCGGTCTCACACTTGAGCACATTCCCATATTTTTTTTTGTTTGTTCAACAATTTTAAACAGTCACTTTTGCCAGTATGAAACGAACAGTTTCTAATTTTGTATTTTGCTAAACGTCGAGCTATATTTCTGCAACAACAGGGGGCAATAGATAGAGTTGGAATAAAAAGTGCAAAAAAAATGGCAAACCAGGTGCTGTGCAATCATTATTTTATGCCGATATGAGAGTAACGATGGGTCACATGGTTTTGGAGGTTTATTTGGCAGAAGAGGAAACTTCTGTTCCAACTGTTTGCTAAATGCTTTCAACTGGATATGCTGCCTAATTGTATCATTGAGCTGAATTTTAGTGCTTCTCAATTTTTTTTTCTTTTTTTTTTTTGTTTCGACAAACTACAGTTTTGTTCAAATAAACGCAAAATACACAAGTCTTTGAAAAAGCAAACGCTACTGTCACATCAATTGACATGTTAATTGGCTATTAGAGGATGGAAACATACACACAATTTTTTTTTGGTGTATCGTGTGAATGTTTTTATATAAGATCAGAATGGGTTTATATTTGTTTTTTTTTCAAGTTATTAAAAATTTTTATGAAGGAAGGAATTATGCAATATGAAATTAATTAAAGTGTATGGATAATTTTTCATTATTGACTGCCGTGGCGCGCGAACCCACGTTCACGGACAGGTTGATCTGACACGTTTTGATAATAACTACATTTTATCTCTTCAGAGGTCTTTGCCTTTTTACCGTAACCGCCATTGTCAATAGCCAAACACCAATCAATAGCCAAACATCAATCTTTAAGAATGTCAAGAATAAAAAATTATCAATAAATTTTAATTAATTTCATGTTGTAAAATTCCTCCCTTCATAAAAATTATTTAATAAAAATTAAATTTAATGAACTTAAGCCTAATTAAAAATATGAAAAATTTAGATAAAAAACCGTAAAACAGTTCAACCACAATACTAATTATTGTTACAAAAAATTTGCAACAATTAACTTAATATTGTTACCCATCAAAAACTTTGCTTACAAAACAAGCAGAAAAATAATGAGAACTTGACGAAAAGACTACTTATTTGTCTACTAGAAAAATAACTTTTGTTCACAATGTCCCAAAAGTAGTCCTGTTCAACCTAACAAATAATACCTTTCTATTATACTTAAAAGTTTTATAAAATATGTATTTACAAAAAGAGAGAAAAAAATAAATTGTTACAAATTAACTTTCAAAAATTTTAAAGCAAACTAATTAAAATTTATATATGCACTTTAAATCTTGTGGAATTTTGTAATAAATTTTTCGGGATGTAAGAAAACATTTAATAAAGAGTGTTTTAGCTCATTTATAGCTCTAACTCTTTAATACGAGTAAGAATGTGTGTAATACCATGTGTAAATATCATGTTGATCAAAAAACTTTCTTTACATTAGATCGATATCACGAATAGTGTTCTAATTACAAAAATATATTGAAGAGAAAATTTTGGAAAATATTTATGTATATATTTACATACATTTTATTGATTTTTGGATTTTCCATGGATTTCAGATCGAAATTGTTCTTGAAATTTTTAGTATTACCGGATCTCTAACAAATATCAATGGAATATATTGCAAATCGATTTTAATAATTATTTAGAGTCATATATAAAGCATTATAGTAAAATATTTTTCTGTAATGTATAACTATGACTTATTTAAGATATAATAATGAATTTATTATTTAGGGGCATACTTTGTAAATCCCTTCACCTTGCGTCGAAAATTTTTTGATTTTTCAAAAATTTGCATGAAAATATTTTTCAAGTGAGATGAACTGTTTACAAAATAACCCGCGTAATATATAACTCATAATGCAAAAAGTGGCTAGTGAAGCTACAAAGTAATGAATTCAGGAAGTTATTAAAATAAGGATTGAAAGTAAAGTTTTTGCTGGGAAAGGAATAATATTTACATGACGTATGATAACAAGATTGAAAGCAAAAGATACATACAAGTACTAAAAAAAATATATTAAGTTTCTATCAAACAAGTTACAGAACATGATTTTAAAAGAAGGATTGGGTTGAAAGCTTAAATTAGCTGACCCAACCAAAGGGGGGAAAAAGTATCGAGGGCAGAATCAACGAAAAAATCCCATAAACTTAAAGTATTTTTCTTAAGTTGGTAACATGTGACTGCTTAGACTTATTCTATAAATTATTTCAAACAAACATATTTATGTAGAAAGTCTGTCCAAGTTGTCACATTTTGGATAAAGCCATATGTACAGTATAGGGTGTTTTTGTTAACTCGCTAGAACTTGAAATTGTAAAAGAAACACACAAAATAAAGTTTTAAAAAACAAAAAATGTGTTATTCAAAAGAATAATATATGGCATTAGTATTTGAATAGGTTAAGCGCCTGTTTCTGACAAAACACGTATTGGGCTTCCAATTTTCTTTATTTTTAAAAAAATGAGGTCCTGTGATGCCAGCAGCATATAAACGGTGCAATCTTCTGGTTGTAATGGAGCAACTAGAGTCTGTTGCGGATAGGTCTTACTCCACACTCCACTTAAGCCAAAAATGAGCCGTACGCCATAAAAGTACGAAGCCGTCTATAAGTTGCGCGAATTCGTGATTGATTTTCAAATTAAATAAAAATAATTTGGAATAGTTGTTTAAGCGTGAATCTTTTCATGCCCAATAAAAAATGTTCTTCTTTTGTGAAGCACTCATTATAAATTTTAAAAAGTTGGCGCATATTTATGCTCTACGCTATAAGACATACAGAGATGCAATAAGATAAGTGAACGCATTTTTTACAAATTTAAAAATTAAAGAATATAACATTTAAAGGGCAATGATTTACAACGAAGCAGCAAAAAATTCAGTATGTAAAGCTGATCGTTACATTCGCCAATTTTTATATGCGCGAACAAAGCGCTTTCTGTGTCAAAAATGTATTGCTTCAAAGTGGGAACTCGCCTACTATAAAATTCATCTTTTGGTAAGTCATCCTCCAGACTTGCAACTTTTGTTGCATCAATTTTTAAGTTTAATGGGGACAGGGGCGATTAGAGAGGGGAGGGTTACACAGTTTTATCTACTCTGCAATTCTGTTTTGTTTTGTTATTCTCACAGTTTTTAAGTTGAAGTTGGCTGAAGGTGTTTTTGTATTTATATACAAAATATAAAAACGACAAGAGAAAAGGAAAGACAAGATAAAAATTAAAAAATTGCAAAACTATAATTTCATAATCTGGACAATATGGCAATTTCTAAGCAGAATTTATAAAAATTCCAGCAACAAAAATTGCAATTCTAGACGATGACTAACCAAACTCTTACGTTTCTTCCTTACAAGCCTGCTTCGTTAAAAGCTCCATTTTTTTTTTTTGGTGATTGTTCTCTAGAGTATACCGATCATTAAAGCCGAAAGGTGATCACAGTATGACAGTTCGTTTGACAGCTAATTCTTTCGTAAGTTCTATCGGGATTAAAAAAATACACTTTTCATAACTTTCACCTTCTTTTCTTGTTGTTGCTGTAGTAGGAACCATATCCTTTTTCAGTATGATGGAACAAGTGATCCAATTAATAGTTTTTCTTGGTTATTACCTTTTAATTGAGTAATGTTTAGTTTTCTAGTTATGTATTGACTTTATATAACATAAAATAAAATAAAAGCAAAAACGATATTATTTCGATGCAGTCATCTGCAGATATTTTTTATATGCTTACGAGAAAATACACAGAACTGTATTACAGTTTTTGCTTCTTATGCCAAACACTCTTGAAGAAAAAAAACTTAGGACTTGCTTGTGTTTATAGTTTTTTGCCAAGCAAACTGGAAATAGAATAACCAGAAATATAATAAAAAAAATAAAAGAAGAGAAAATGTTTTATGACCGGCTGCAGTAACACGAATAAGCCTTTTTCTGGCTGGGCATTGAATTTGGCGTTTCTAATATTTATCATTATATATATGTATGTGTATAGAACAAGTGCACACTGGTCAATTTAGAGTCTAAATTTTAGACCAAAAATATTTTTTTTTTAAATTTAATATTAACGGAGTTTCGATGGTAAAGCATGGAATCAAATTCTTATTTTATTTTGTTTCAGGCAGTCATTAAAAGTCTTTAATATTTAATTTATTTGATATTTGAACTTTTTAATAAAATTAGACTATGATTTTTATTAGTCTTAAGGTACGTTCAGACCAAACAAATATTTGAGGAAAAAATCCAAAAAAAAAACGTGACCAGTAAACTTTAGACTTATTTGTAACAATTTGTATTGATTTGCTTAACTTTATTTGTAAGAAGATGATTGTTTAATGTAATTAGAAATTGTTAAATGATGTTTGATACAGTAAACGCTTTTTAATAACACTAGTGGTTACGTGTTGCACGTCAAATATTTAATAGGTGTGGTGAACATAGATTAAGTAAGTTACAGTGAACTGGTTTTAAAACAAAAAAAAAAACTATTAAACATTTTGAAAAGCGACAACAAATTACATGGGGCTAGAAAAGGTTAGGTCTAAATTACATCTATAACTGTTAGATATTAAAAGTAAGAACTATAAATATCAGTTGTTCTCTTCCTGCCTCCCTAGTAACCAGAGCATTTTTTAGCGACTTCATCTAGAAATATGATCAATATCTCAAAAACTACTAAACTGATTTTTATACAATACTAGCTTAACCCGGTGCGCTTCGCTACACTGGTAAAAAAAATAAATAAGAAAAAAATTGCAGTATTTTTTTAATGTGTAATTTATTTATTTTTGCTCCCCTTTTTTTTTTTTTGTTTTGAAAGTTGTCCTGTAAAGGTTGATAACTTTTGTGTTCAGATATATGGTATTTAATATTTCTTTATATGAGGGGTACTGCTCCTCCTCTGTCTACCCCGCCCATTTCTATATTGAAATTAATAGTTTACCATAGTAGTAGCTGTAACCACGTTTGAAGACTCTTCCTTTAATAGTTCTTCTGTTGAGCGATACTTAATTTATGCATCCTATGGAAGGTATTTCCCCCCTTGCGCCTACCCGCTTTATTTTTATTTTCAAAAGTATAGTATACCATAAGAGAGACTTCTGCAAATTTTGAACATTCTCACTATAAAAGTTCTTAAGATATGCGATATTAACCATTGGCGTCCTATGGTGGGTACCACTTCCCCCGCTGCTATTATATTTCAATTTGGGGGCTCTGAAGATCCTACTACCAAAAGTTCAACAAAATGCGTGCAGCGGCTCTTAATTATATTTCTATCTATGAGGGGTACTGCTCCTCCCCTGTCAACCCCGCCCATTTTTATATTGAAATTTATATTTTACCATAATAGTAGCTTTAACCACGTTTGAAGACTGTCCCTTTTATAGTTCTTCAGTTGAGCGATATTTAATATATGCATCCTATGGGAGGTATTTCCCCCCCTGCTCCTACCGCTTTATTTTTATTCTCAATAGAGTAGTATACCATAAGAGTGACTTCTACAAAGTTTGAACATTCTCACTATAACAGTTCTTAAGATATGCGATATTAAACATTGGCGTCCTATGGGGGGAATCACTTCCCCCGCTACTATTTTATTTAAATTTTGGGGCTTAGAAGATCCTACTACAAAAAGTTCAGCACAATGCGTGCAGCGGCTCTTAAGATATGCGATAATTAATATTGGCATCCTATGGGGGGTACCAATTCCCCTGCCCCTATCGAAAAAATAAGTAGCCTATTTTATTTTTAGGGCTCACGTGATGTTACTGTAAAAATTTCAGGAAAATCGGTTCAGTAGTTTCGGAGTCTATAAAGCGACAAACAAACGTACAAACAAACATACAAACATAATTCATTTTTATATATATAGATTTATTGAGGCAACAAAAATGTCCCTATTTGGTTTTTTAAAACCGACCATCTCCTGTATGTGTTTGTTGAACATTTGTTTAAATATGTTTTTCCTAATTTGAAACGAAATAAAGATGTTTTGAATTTTTGGCCGGAATGACCACTGTGAAATGGTGCATTATAAAAACGACAATATTAAAGTTTAAATGTGAAAGTGTGTATGTGTGTGTTAAGACAGATTTACTTAACTTTCCATGTCTGGTTTATATTTTCAACATGTCAACAAGGTAATGGAAACATAATTTTAAATTAATGTAGATGTTGGAAAATAAATTTAAACAAAGAAAAATAGTTTTCTGTTTGAAGAAATTTACTTGTTTCATTTAGACTACAACAAAAATATAATAATTTAAATTTTTTTGATTATAAAAAGTTTATAAAACGATTTTTTTTTTGATAACATCAATAATATTTAACGAATTTAAAAATTTTAGTTATTTCATTACATTTACTAAATAACTAACAAACCTTTTTTATTTATCAATAACAAAAACATTTAAACTAATTTATTATAATGGTAATTTTCAAATTATAATTTTCATAACTTGTAAGCCTATTTAACCATGAACAATTTGCTTCTAACTCAAATGCGAAAATATTCAAATGAAAAATTCTACATGTCAACTATTTATTAGTAAAATATTTATATGTTTTTAGATTCCTTATCAAAAACACAAACTCACTTATTTTCATCATGAAAATTATAAAAAAATATTTGACACAATTTGCGAATACTTTTTGTTAAAAATTTATACAAATACACTATACATATATGTACACACATTTCTATATAAAATATAGATATTGTTCATATATTGTTCATATTTTAACAACCCACTTTAATGTTGTATGACATTTACAGTTGTATTGCAGAGCAAATGCTATTGTCAGTATATGCACATTAAACACATACATACGTACGTACAAATGTATGAATGTGTGAATGTAAAGTATTAAAAAAATTGATGAGGATCTCTCTCTTTGTTTTTAATACACATACCCGTACAACATTTTGTACATTTATATATATTTTTGAACAGTGAACAGATAGACAGACTTACGGATCCAGATTTATACAATTGTATTGTTATAAACAAATATAAAATGTTATTGGTGTGCCAATACATGTGATGATTATAGGGACAATCATACGTTTGCTGTTGTCATCATTACAAATATCAGAGGCAGTGGAAAAGTAAGTGCCATCAGCATAAATTCATGGCAGTAGCAGTCGCTAGTGCTGCTCGTTCGTTGTTTTTCTTTTCTGCTTTTACGTTTACAATCATCATTATCATCATCATATTGTTGATATTTGACACTTTATTATGTGCACATCATTAAATTTAATATTATTGCATATTTGTCTGCCTATTTGTCAATTTTTTTTTATATATTTTCAATTGCCATACACAATTTTTATATATTTTTCATTTTGCTTACACTCGAATATATTGCTGGTTCAAGAAGATTTTGCAGAGATATACAATTCTGAATGATGGATTTGTAACAAAAATAAATTGCTTTATTGTATTTTGTTATATTAAAAGTCCAAAATGTCGCACAATTTACAAAAAAATGTTGCGAAATCACAAAATTATTGCAAATACTGTACAAAAATTTTCAAAAATTAACAAGTTTTCTTAATTTTTTTTTTATTTAAAGAACACATTTTTAAGTAATACACAGAATAAATAAAAAAAATTCTCAAAATACCAAATTCATGGAATCATTACTAAAAATTGTAAAAGTTTTAAATTTTTAATATATTTTTTTTTCAATAAAAGATATTTTTAATATTTTTTAAAAAAAATCATCAAACAACTTTTCCATTTCAAGCAATGTGTTAATTGATTTCATTTAATAAAGCTTAGGTTTTAACAATTCCCAACAATAACTCTATACGTTTAGGCCCTATTCATGTAAAAACTCAATTTAGATTTTTTGTTATTTAATTAAAAATTTATTTCAAAACAACTAAAATGTTAATTAAATCAAAATTTAATTTGTAATTTCAACTAAAAAATAATTGATTCAATTTAATTAAAAAGTGGAAAATTATAAGCCTATGGAAATTACATGTGGTGGGGCGCTAGGCCTCCAAAGGTAAAAACGAAACTTTTCGTCGAGTAACTTTAAATCTATATATCCTATACAGCGCAAATATTTACAGATACCAATTTTTTCCTGTTTGCCAAAACTCTATCTCGATATCTTAACATGGCTTCCATACAAAACACCGTTCTGAGCCACATTTGGTTTCGGACCCTAAGAGGCTTATTTTTAAGACCGACCCAAACTATTTTTACATAACCAACATTTCTTTCAAAGAATTCAAAACGCTATCTTTGCTGCTAATAGTAACATCCATACAAACCGTAAAATCAAATTTGTCGAACTTGAATTATTTTTGTAATAAAACATATTTGTTTGGAGTTAAGAGTCACAATCTTGGGGATATAGAAATTGGGGTGATTTTTTTTTATCAATATTTATAAAATTAAAAATAAATTAAAGATTTAATTTAATTTGCAAATTGCCGTTTGCGCAATAAACACGTAAACGAAAATTTGGCTTGAGTTACTTGTAAGTAACAAATTTTTTCAAAAACTGTTTTACTCCCTTCAGAGAGTCGCAAGGCCATGTTTTGAAAAAAAAAAACATTTTGTTTTAAAACTAATATTTTAAAAGTTATTTAATTTTTTTGTTTTCTGAAAAACCTTTTGTTACGTAGTTTATGAATAAACACGATTAGTTCCTCAATCTATAAAAAATTTTTTAAAAAAATTAGATTTCACACCGCAAGTATCGAACGCCTAAATTAATCAAATCAAAAAATGTAGTGTCCCGAGTATTCATTCTCACCTACATTTAGCGCTCTCATTTGCTCATTTATTTCCGATAACTCTTTCTGGCTGAGTAGCAAAAAACAACTCGTATACAATTTATGAATGTTGATAAATTCTGTGCTACAGATGGTTGCATTTGTGTGTGTATTAAATTTATAAATATTTTACATCAAAGATTGTCAGTCAATAAATGAAATGTAAAATGTGGTTGTTTCGTGTGAGTGCTTACACACACAAACAAAATTCTTTACTCACATAGTAACAAAGTTTAAATGCTATTTTATGTTGATTGTTTACGAAAAATCAAACAATACATAATATTTTATTATTAGAAAACAAATATTTTGAATTTTACTGTGGTTTAGTTCTTCCACACACGCACGCAAAAAAACATGGTTGATACAATCACAAGCGCAAACTATCATTAATGTTTGTGGGTATGATTGTATCTAACACGTCTTTAGTAATAATATATTTTCAGACATGTTTATAGCTTATTATTGTCTCAAAAATGTTATTATGTTTAGAAGAAATACACGAATGATCTTCCGAACCATGTTTCTATTTTTCTCAACACCATGCAAAATGTCTATTTGAACATGTTCTCACAATAAAACCAATAAAAAAATTTGTTTTCAAAAACTTCATGTTTTATTAAAAATAAATATGTTAAATTGACGGTGGTTTTATTAGTGAAAACTCAGATCAAACACATAAATTTGATCTGACACTTATTTGTTTTTGTTTTAGATTCTCTTCAAGCACTTGTAACTTGAAGAGTGTTGGGACAATAATAAAAAATGCAAATACTTGTTTGTATTTAATCTTACTGGCAATAATTTGAATTTTTTTTTTTTTTGGCAGTCTGCTTATACGTATGTTTTTTTGTAGATATTATATTTTTTTATTGAGAAAAAATTCAAATTAAAGGCAATAGTTGATAAGCACGTAATTAATTAATTAATATGTGTGCATAGAACCCAAAAATTAATTAAAACTTAACATTGAATTGTGCGTTAAAAGACACTTGGCAGCTTTTATAGAGTTTTTTTTTTTCAACAAATAACGAAATGTAAATGTTGATATGGGGGAATAGTAAAAGTAAACAACCAAGTGACGATAAAGTGCGTGTTATAACCGAATTCAGTATATTATATTATTCTCAGAAATTTTAAAGCAAAAATTTAAATCCGAGTTTGAAATAAAATTATGTAATACATTTTTCAACCCAACATGAACTTACTTTTTCACTCGCGATCCCGAATTTATCTTAATATAAAATTTCCATGCTTTTAAAAAATTCCCTTAAAAAAAATTTATCAAATATAGACATTTAGCACCCAAGTTAATGCCTTTGAAAATATATGTGCATGTGTAAAATTAAGTATTTGTTTTTGAAAAGTTTACCTTCATAAGCTTAAATTTATACATCGTTACTTATGCATGTTTTTGGCTTTCAGAGTTGGTAACAACTTGGTCTTACTGTTGAACTTGTTCTTTTTCTAAAATGTGCCACACATGGAAAACAGGAGAAAGAGAAAACAGAAATAAAAGAAAAATAAAGTATGAAAACTTCAAAATCGTCTTATAAGTCTTATGAGTTTTGGCTATAAATTTCAATTGAATTATTTATGATGTATGTAGGGAAACTTTGCAATGGTCTTAGGTTTGCAAACACCTCCTGGTTTTCCTCCATATTTCTTTTTATTTGTATAACAGCAAAAACAAAAATGATTTTTTTGTTAATTTAATTTTTTGGTATTTGTTATAGTGTAAAATTATGGTAAAGAAATAGAAAAAAGAAAAAATAGAATGCATTTATTATTTATTTTTTTAGGAAATAAATTCTCAGTTGATAAAGTAATATTTAAACTTATTTCAAATTGCCACGACTTTCTTCCAATATCTTGATTTGTTTTAACTTTCATACCTTTAAATATTAAAAATATTCATGAAAATTTAAACAAAGTTTGTTAAAATCATCAAATCATCACAACTTACCAAAAAAAATATTCATGTCGGTATTATATTTTAATAATAATTTAAACAAATTTTAACTATTTTTTTCATTTGCTGCGTAATTAAACTCTTTCCATATTGATAATGAAAAACACACGTATAATGAATGCCAATGAACTGATCAAGAAAAGCAACAAAATTGCTCCTAATATCCATAACGCACCCAATAAGAGTTTTGCAACAGGTTGTAGAGAGTTTTGAAATGAATTTAATATTATTAGCAAGACTGAGGTCACAAGAAAAGTTAGCACTAAACTTGGTAGAGAAATCAATAGATACATTGATAGTTCCAGAACTCCATTCAGGGGAAACCAAATTAAAAATATAAAAAAAGTTAGCAAAGAAAAAAGCAAAGCAAAAGTAAACATATTTTGGAATTTCTTTTAAAAGTTAATTGTTTACAGAAAATTTCGAAAATATAATAAACAAATGACAGCCTATAGTTTCAAATAGAAAGTTAAAGAGCAAGTAATAATAGAAACTTCAAACTGATAAGACCACAAAGGACAACTAGATAAAAGCCTGAATACCAAGGCGAATTCATAAATGGCTTGCTACTTAATCAATAGCGGATAACTTACGATGTGTCAAAATGGTATACCGTTCTGGTGGTTCTGGGGAATCGTTCATAAATTCTTTAATTTTTACTTAGAATTATGAAATTTAAAACATTTTTAAAACTATTACATTTAAAAACACACAATTTAAAATAAAAAAATAAATTTTAATTATTGTTTGAATTGTTTACTACAGTGTTGTATTATATTGACACAACGTTAAAGTATTTAACAGTGTTGATATTCAGCTTCTCTTATGAGCTTTGTCCCATATCCTACGTTTCCGTTTACGCAAGGTACTAAATTTGGTCAACTGTAAATGTACGTTGAGCTATTGATACCTTTTGCTTGGAACAAATTTGCGTCGTACGTCGTAAAAACTTAGGACGTTTGAACGTTAATTTATAGAAACACGTTTTATTTGCCAATAAATCCGTCATAAGCGTATTTTATTTTCTTTTCTATAAATTATAAGAAAATTTTAAAATTCTTACAATTGTTGTGTATTTTTATTTTCTTGATTTTTGTTTCCAAATATTTTATTTGAAAACACAAAAAAAATCTATTTTACACAAGGCGAATTCATTGCAGGTGATCCTAAAATCCCCGCTGTTAACTTTTTTTCTTTAGCTTTATAATTGTTGGATGTCAAAATTTTGTTTATTATCTTTGTTTCTGTTTTGATTTGCTTCGGTTTTTGACATTGTACAATGATTGTACAAAAACCAACTGCTTGTGGTTTTTGTACGAGTTGTACTTGTTGTGCTACCGAGATTATCTGGAATGAATTCGCCTTGAATTTACATTCATATGTATATTTTTAATTTTTTTTTCTATGACAGGTCGTCTTTAGATAAAAGTCAACGTACGACATAGATACGCTTTACGTTTGAGTCAGCTACTTTGTGCCTTTGTATAAAATAATTAAAATTTAAAAAAAGCTCTGTAGAATGTACAGAACATTCCATTTTTTTTTTTTTTTTGTACAGTTTGGCATTTAGAATACCTGTACCAACATACAAAAAAAAAACAGTTAACATAGCTCTCCGTCATGATGCGGTCGCCTGTATAAATTCGCCTTAAATACCTATTAGTAATATAACAACCCAGTGTTTACTAAGCATGTGTACTCAACCGCTCAGCTGATCGTTATATATATTATATATATATATTTATATGAACTTAGTTCTCTTAATGTCAAAATTCAATGTAAAAAATTGGACCCAAAAAAACGGCAAGCATTTTCAATTTGACAATAATTCTCACACCCATGAAATGTGTATGAAGCAAACGCAATAAAGTGGTGGCAGCACTTTGCACTTGGAAAATACGATTTTTAAAAAAAAATTTTAAATAGTTTTTTTTCGGACATATTTTTTGTTTCACAGCAAAATCTTTGACCTATGATTTTATCGCGATTTTATCTCTATATTTATATTTTTATTGGGTTTTTTTAATGAAAATCATAAATTGACACTCCTAGTTATAGTACAACTTTGCCGCTCTTGTTCCTATACAATATCAATTTCACGTAAACTCTAAGAGGTAAAGAATCTCAACGCTTTTATTAAGGTTGGTTTGTAAATTTTAAGCAAGAAAAGAAAACATGTAAATGTATTTTCAGAATGTAAGGAGAATGGTCAACATTTAGTTGTAGTGACTCACACCAGAGTCTCTGGCGTACTAGCAACCCTCGCACTGATGAGCTACCTCATTACCAACTAGCCCACCGGAGCACCCAAGATGAAATTAAAATTTGTTACGAATAATAAAAGATTCCCAAAATGTAGAAATTCTTTGTGTTATTCACCAATAATGTACGTAAGCAACTTTATTTTGTGCAAAAAATCACATACAAATTTTGTAAACTGCTATGCCTTGTGCATGCTTGTTCTTGCAATAAACATGTTAGCAAAACTTTTTTGGGGCATATAAAACTTTAGCAAGAAAAACTTAAGTCACATAGTAAGATTGTATAAATTATTGGAATCGTAAGGAGCATTCTGTATGTAAAGTAAACAATGGCTTGCGAAGCTATTGCACAACATGGAAATGATAAATATTAACAAAAATGGATATGCACATTAAGACCTCAACATTAATAAGAGCGGTAAACGTATTTGTATGCCAAAACTTCTCATTTATACCAACCAAATCTTTTTAACGCGAATTAAATACCAGCCGGCAGGAATATCTGATTTCAAAGATCGCCAGATCGAAAAATGTTTTAGCAATAGAACTCTCATATTAAAAAAATGCTTGACGCTCTTGCTTATTTCAACATGTAAGCTTTTTTGTTTTAAATAATTTATTAAATGTGAATAATACCGGACAAAACTTCAATAGAATAAAAAATTGTAAAATCCTTTGAGCGCATTTTGCAAAACACCACCATTCAATAATAAAAAGACACTACGTATACGTAATATTAAATAACAACTTCCACGATCATCCGCCTTCAACAATTTTAATTTTCTATTTTTTCACAAAACCAATTTTCGCAAGGAAAAGCGAAGATTGAATATGGTCAGAAACATCTCATTTCAATACTGGGCTTAAATTAAATCTGTCTACCACAATGATTGCAAACATTTTTTTACCTTAAATGCTTATTTGCTCACAACAACGAAACAATAATTCACTTCAAATATTATTAATGTTAAATTAAAGTACAATGAAATATAAAACAAAAGAAAATTCATTTAAACCTCGTTCAATTCATTTTTCTTTTAAATCAGACATTACATCAGCTTTTCTTTTATGCAAAAAAAATAACTCACTAATTACAGTAAAAATTTCTGATCTTATTTTTTGTTTCGAAATTTTAACTATCAAAAAAAAAAAAAAAATAAATCAAATAAATATATAACTTTTAAAAAATAACACATAATTTTTTTTATTTAAGGAAAAAATGAAAACCACTTAATATAAAAATTAAATTCATTAGTTTTTTGTAATTTGGTTTTTAAACAACGTGCGAAAAAGTTAAAAAGTAATTTGGTTTAATTTTAACTTAAACACTAAATGTAAAACTTTTTTAAAGTTTCTTATAAAAACCAAAAGATGACTGCAGGGAACCATATTTTGATTATGGGTGCCATTAAGAAAACTGCTTTAATACAAATATGTTTTCTGTAACAACTTTATGGTTTGTTATCCTTTAGAATAAAAATATTATTTCTTTGTATGGATGTATAATTATGATTACCATTTAGAAGTCATTAAGACTACACAATTCTTTGCCAAAAAAACACACCGATTTTCTTTAAGAAATATTGTTGCACATTCAAACAAAACACATACAACCAACTTTAAAAAAATAATAAAGTTTGGTTATGTGCATTTACTTTTTGTTTACTTAATACTTGCATTTTTTTATTTTGGATGGTGGTACATATTCAAACACAATATTTTACTTTACTACTGCAACTACTTGTATCTTGCATAACAATTAACATCCGGTTGCGCAAAACTAAAAAACTAAGTTGCAACAGCAAAGTCGGAAGTTCTTTAATTTCCGGTAAAGATTTTTTTATTCAAATATTTAATGCTTATTTAAATAAAGAGTTAAAAAAATAGTTACTTAAATATAAAAAATTATATATTTATTACAACAGGCTTTACGGGGGCTTAGTAAATTTTACAATCCGGCTTGCACTTGAAACTATTCGAGTTTTCTGCAAAAAAAAAAGAGAAAAGTTAAATTTAGCTAAAGCTTGTTTACGGGCCATACTTTAATTAAGCTAAAACAACTTTAAATAAACAACTTTAATATTATACCTTTTTGAATGCTCCTAAATGAATTCAATGCTTAAAATGTTGTTTAATCTAAAAGCAGACAATCTAAAGTTAAGAGAGAAATTTATTTAAAAGTTTTACTAGAAAAATTTAAATTTCTAGCATAGAAATAATTGGGGGATTCACAAGGTGTCATAACGTCATATGTCTTAATATAATAACATGAAAAAATACGACTGTTGTGAGCAACCCCTCATAATTTAATGTGCTATTTTGAATTTAAATCAGCTGATTAAAAAAAATATAAAAGTTTTTACAATGCCAAAAATAAGTGAAAAAACTTAAATAATAGCCAGTTTTTTTGAAAAATACATTTAAGATGTTGTGATGGCAAACTCAAGTATTTTCCATTTTTCTATTTTGTTGCAAATTACAAATAAATTTTATTTTGTTTGTTTACCAAACAGCAGAGTCCTAAGCCGATCTAATTTGACTCCGCAAGTAATTTGTAGCAAAAATTGCTAGCCGCAGGTTAAATACAGATGTTACCCGGATAAAACTATACCTTCAACGGCAACGGCTACATAAAATGACGCGGCAAGGCTCAGCCGCTCAGCGCTGGACTTTTCTGATTAATTACGGCAGCACAATAAACATAGCAAGCAATGTTCTATTTTTTTAAGACACTTTTTGTTTACAAACCAAGAACAATATTTTTAAACCATTGTAAAAGGCTAGAACATTATGACAATAAACCATGATAGCACACCTTGTGAATACCCAAAATATTTTTGATTTTTTCTTCTTCTTTATTAAGCAAATGCCTGTACGTAAGATTAAAGTCGACTTTATTTCCATTTGAAGTTCTTATTATAATACAATAAGTTTTATTGTAGTTTTTATATTATTGTATATTTTTTAATATCGAAAAATTTGTTAGCACTTTAATAGTAACCAAATGTTCACAGCATAAATGAAAAAATTAATTTCACAATTTTGAAAATTTATTTCCATTCTATACTTTTTTATTTTTATGTGTCATCCTTTTTTTATTATTTAATTTTCGAGGTCAAAACATTTTTTACCAAAAATAATGCAAATAATGAAAAACAAAACAAAATTAAAATCACAGCACTAAAACATTGCCATCATCAAATGACAACTTACTTTAAATTACATTTCATTTTATTACGCTCATTGTTCTTTTATTTTACTTTCAT
Organism: Pollenia amentaria; assembly: GCA_943735925.1. Classification (NCBI taxonomy): domain Eukaryota; kingdom Metazoa; phylum Arthropoda; class Insecta; order Diptera; family Polleniidae; genus Pollenia; species Pollenia amentaria. The sequence continues at coordinate 1,660,465 of OX031007.1, forward strand.
TCAAAAAAAAAATCAAATAAAAAACATTAAATAACATCATAAACTGGCTCGCCAAAGGTCCAACAAGCAGCCAGAAAATGCCAAAATAATATAAAAAACGAAAATAAATAATATAAAAACAAAAACTGAACCCAAACCAAACACCATCAAGTCTCCCGGCTATGTCGCACGTGATTTTTTCATGTTTTTAAATGAACAAAAACTTTCGTTTTTTTTTTAATTTTTGTTTGTTTGTTTGCAAAATAGGAACAAATAAACGGAAAATCCAAACAAAACAATTATTTCTTTTTATACTGAACACAAATATGTTCATGTAGTTGCTGACCCTTTTTGCTCTTAACCACAAATATGAACTTTTTAACACAGTCACAGTCGGAATTACAGGAGAGGAGAGCCAGCCTACATGCCATCCATGTTTGGTCCTGGCATTTGATTTGTTCTGGTTTGCTACAACATGAACATTTGCTGGGCACAACAACAACAGCAAAATAAAGCGACCAAAAGAAAAAAAAATGTTAAATTAAAATGTACAGCAATTAAAGTAAATAACTGTGGCGGTGTTGATATTGTTTTTTTTTGCTGTTAATGTAGATGTTGCTATTAAAAAAGTATCGTTGATTTCGAATTCATTCAAGTGTTGCTGATATTGCTCATGTTGTTGAGAAGTGTTGGTACAGAAATATTATTATTCAATTTAGAAAAAACCAAACAAAGTTGTTTTCTTTATTTTACTTTGTGTATTTAGCGATTTGAATAGAGTCCTTCTTTCATAATTCCATTCGCCAGTTACAGTTACATAAGAAAAGAAAAATGGAAGAAATCATAAAAGATAAGAAAATTGTTTAAAATTCCAATTAATTTTTAAGCCATAGACTTACAAGAAATATAAATTATTAATTTATAAATATGAATGTAAAATGTGCATTTTATGTTGACTTAAACTTTTGACATTTAAAAATATAAGAACATGGTTTTCGCTCTGAAATTTCTTTATAAAAATTGTTAACAATAAAGCTATAAAACTTAAAACTTTTAAATGTGTATAAATTAGTTTAAAATAGTTCTTAAAATAACTTTGTTTGTAAAGAAGTGGGTAAACAAAAAAGGAAATAAGTATTAAAGATTTAAATATCGATTTGTAATAAAAAGAATATTATGAATGCACTGAATTTGGTAACTTTACAGTTATTAAGGACTAGATTAGTATTTTGCTGTAAATGAGACATGGATAATTTATTTCAATTTTTGTGGTATCCGATTTTTAATAACATAATAAAATTTAATTATCTCTCTCGTATATTTTAAAGGATATCTTCATTTCGTAGAGAAATAAATTAAAACCAATTGTACCTTTTTTTAAATGATGACAAAAATAACGTATGAGTAATATTTATATTTTAGTTACATTATAAAAATACTAAAATTCACGTTGTTGTAATGCTTTTATCTCTTTTCCTTCTATAACCCACTTCTTTTACACCAATGTGAATAAACTATGCATTGCTTTAAATTTTAATTCTACTCCAATTATATTTTTGACATTTTTATAAAATTATTTTTTAAAAAACGTCTTTCACTAGAAGTACAAATAATAATAAATATTTTTTCTGATTAAAATTTGTACAATTTCTAGTGGCATTTGAAGCTAATAAACAATTATATTTAAAAACTACTTATTACAACAGATAATCAAACTCGCTTTATACGGCATTTTACCTAATAAAAATTCTTCGAAATTGGCGATGCAACATTTCAAATATTAAAAACAATTTAAAGTGCTTTATTCGGCTGTGCCGAATCCTTGATAATATATTAAAGTTTCACACGGAATGATAAACTTTGTATACCGTATTCACCCCTAGTGATGGTGGAGGGTATAAAAAAGAATTTAAAGTCACATAAGGGCCAGTTCATATACATACGACTCCGTGAGTCGGAATCGGAATCGGAGTCGCATTTAAAAAATTTCAGCGTGTGGAGTCGGAGTTTTTACTTTTTTCTGACGAGTCCACAGCTCTGGTTTGAGCAGTTAACTAAAAAAACTTTTCAGATATTGCAATCTGACTGGGTTAAATAAAACGTACCTCAAGTTTCCTCTTTTTACTTTTATCCCCTGAAGGACCAAATTTAAATGTATTCCGATAAAGTTATTGAAATTCATGCAAACAAAAAAGCTGTTTTATGATCGCAAATTCTTTTAGAAAAATTTGTTTACAAAAAGTAGCCTGAGTTAAAATTTTTACCCTTTATAAATAAACTTTTCATATTTTGCAGTCTTAATGAAACTGATTACAAAGTATCAGAAGCTTCATTTTGCTCCAAATCGTACAAAAAAAAATACTTTGGATTAAAGATGAATGGTTATTTCGAAAAAATCGGTTGCATTTGTGGCATTTTTGAACATTTTATCCCTTCCTGATCCAAAATTCCCAACATAACCTAAAGCAATTTCGCCATAACATTCTTTCTTCATACCAAATTTCATCAATCGGTATAGCCGTGATTGCGGAACAATCAGAAAAACTTACCCTTAATTTTTATAATATATGGGTATTTCCGGCGGAAAGTCTTTTTTCTTAACGTCACGCCAGAAAGTAAATAAGCCTGTATTTGAGGCCCATGTTGTTCAAATATTATCCCTTTTCTTACTTAATGTAGAGCTTGTTGCGCTTTACACCAAGTTATAAAACAGTAAATTATACATATAAAATTTGTTGAGAAACAATTTTAATTACTTGTTAGCGTTATGGTAGAAAAAGTAGACTTTTCGCTGGAAATGTCCATATTAGGAATGAATTAATTTTATTGGATATTGTAATAATTTTCAGTTGGCGCTAGTTTATTTATAGTTATTTTTAAGCATGATTTTTTATTGCATATTTTAAAATACTGGCCACAAAGTATTTATTGATTGACAGATATTTTGCTTAGCAAGAAGGATGAACGCAAATGAATATAAGCTTAATTATGTATATAAAAAAACTGTGCGACCAACAAAATTTGGGCACTTCAAACTATGCTACAGTTGCATTATAAATATATTTCCATATGTAAGGTACATAGTTGGACCCCTTAACGTATACGTAATATTAATGATTATAATTTGTTTTTTATTTTATTGTTCCAAGGTAGGATTGTGGCCCACGTTTAAAATTTTTCCACTTTTTCAACTTTGCTTTAAACCTTATTGAGCAATACGTTAAAGGCAAGTTCATCCTACCGGAAAGATTAGAGTTAAAAAGAAATAATAAATAACTTTTTATACGTCCGACAAAATTCAACCTATAAATAACGGCATGTTGTAAAAATGGGCATTAAGAATGCCAAAATTGGCATTAATATGCAGCGTTCTGTAATGTTTTATGGCTGCAAATCCCAGAACACCCCATCTTGAAATCCAAAAACTTTGCAGATATTCGTAAGCCTCTCATTACTAAAATTGCTGAAAACGATGATCTATAAAAGGACCAGGGGTAACAACCATTGCTAATCAAACTATTTAGCGTAAATGGAGCTGCATTAGACATGTTCTCAGAGGCACTCATGGTAATAAAGTGAAGACATTAATTGAATGAAATCGCCAAGGCAAAAGGGGGCAGAAACTCTTACACCTTAAACAAAACTCACAAAAAAGACCTGAACTAAAGTTAAAGTGATGGCACAGTAGATTTAATGATGGAAAAATTTTGCTATAGGCCTTCATTTCACCTTGGAACAAAAGAAATCAATATAAGATCATGTATATACAGACATATAAAATACCAACTTATATTACCCATAATTGTTTTTGTCTTTTCAGTTACTAAAATATTAATTAAAAATTTTATTTTTAAAAATTTTTAAACTTTACCTTCTAATTCTTTAATTGTTCTGCAACAAACAAAAATAAAATTATAAAAAAATGCGCGAAAAGTTTTCTGTTCTTTTGTAACAATTGGTTGAATACTAGCCGTAACTATTAAGGGTCAATTTCTAAGCAACAATAAATTGATTTGTGTCAAAACAGAAAACAATTTTCAACCCTCAACAAAAATAAAATAAAACAAACTATCCACATACAACATCTAACAACAACAGAACAACACTTATGTTTACTTTTTTCTATTTTTTTTTTTTCAATATGTTGTTTATGGGCAAAACAAAATTCACCAACTAAAAAACCAAAACGAAAAAGAAATGTTTTTCAAACAAATAAAAAGTGAGCATAAAAAATGTGTTACCATTTAAACTTTGTTTTTCAGTTACTCCTACATAATGCCGTTATCATTGCTGTTACTGCTATTGTTGTTGTTGATGTGGTTCTTATTTTTGCTGCTATTGCTGGTGCCATTACAAATACTCCAAGGACATTAAACAAGAACTTTGTTATTTTTTTAAAATCTGGAAACAGTAGAAATAAAAAACGCGTTTAATATAAAAGTCAAGTTTAAAATTTATTGCCTTCACTAAGGGTACAACTATTTTCATTTAACATTTCTCCACAACAACAGCAACAAACAAACGACCAACCAAAAGTTGTTAATAGATGAGAGAAAAAAATTGTTGTTAAAAATTACAAGAACGCCAACAATAATAGCCAACATACATACACACACACGTATCGAAATTGCAAACTTTTACATTTGTTTTCTAAAGTTGAGTGGGAGCAGTCAGGGTGTAGGGGTAGCGAAATGAAATGTTTATGAGACGTTTATTTTACTTTTCTCCAGATATAAAATCTAATAATAAATTGATTTATAAAACTCTTGAGAATATGTTTAACTAAGAACATTTTTCTTTAAAGTTTGCGAGGCCAGTTTTTTCTCATTTTTCCATGAACAAACATTTTTTAAATACACAGATTTTATTAACGCTGCTGTAGAAAACTAAAATACAAAAACCGAAACTAAATATAAAAATAAATAATAACAAATTAAAAAAATTATAGCTATAACAAATTTATCCTTGTAAGCAGCAATTACAACAAAACTTAAAAACAAGAGAGCAGAGCAACAAAAGAAGAGAGAGCTTAAAAAGGCATATGTGAAAGTTGACTAGAAATATCATTAAGGATTATAGTTGGATATTTTGTGTTCACTTTGTATACGAATATACAACAAATACATATATACGTATGTATGTATTATTATAAATGTACGTTCTGTAATCTTGTATGTAAAAGTGTGTAGAATTTCTCTAAAAATATGAATTTGTCTGTGATATTTTTATTTCACAGAACGCTACTACAAAATTATATATTTGTAAAACTAGTTCGTTTGAATGTTTTAATATTTATTTAAGTCTATCCGACAACAAACAACAAAGTTTTTGTTTAAAAAAAATAACAACACAAAAAATATATTTAAGCTAAGGAATCAAAATTAAAATAACAACAGCGGTAGTGACTCTCTGCAACAATTTGATATCGCATAAGTTCTAAAAACGAGATGCTATTTCGCTTAGACTATTATATATAAGACTATAAGATGTTAAACTATCGTTATTCTTATACTTAGTTGCAAAGATCATTTCACAGAGGAACGAAGCGTTACCTTTGGGATACAGATACAACTTTTCTTGACGATGCTAAGAGGACACTTCCAGAAGGCTAATGTAAGCGTATTTAAAAAAACAACAAAAAGTACTAGATCAGAAATGCAAAAAATTGTTTTCTAGAAGATGAATTTTACATTTTATTTCTTTTTTTTACATAATTCTTTGAAATAATTGTCAATTTATATTTTAAGCCTTTTCAACTGGCTGTTACGAATATTCACACAAACATTTCACAACAAAAAAGTTTAAACTGAACTTGCAACTTATTTTACACCTTTTTTAAAATGTTTCCAAAGCGCTTTTCTTTTAACTCAATGAATTCAAAAGCAACGTCAACTCTATTTCGCTCAAACTAATTTTCGTTGAAAAGACCATACACTAAAAAATTCCCACTTAGAAGACAAACTGGCAACAAAATTGTGTTTTGTTTGTATAAATTTTTTTCTCTATTTCTCTCTCTCTATCTATACACTGCAACGTGCGTTATCGTATTGTTCTATTCAGAAGTAAAGAGGAAGGCTAAACCAGATAAGTGTTAGTCTAATTTCAATATTGTCTTAACAATACACAAAAAAAAAACAATACGTTTACCAACCGACCCTGCATGTGAGAACAACCAAAACTCATAAGTAGGAATTTGAATTTACATACCTGCAGAATTGTACACTCGCCCCTTATTAATGATCTGGAGCAGTCTTACTTTCGCTGCATTAGAACAGTCAACTGCATCTATTGAATGGCAACAGCTGCTGAGGAAAATCCGCCCGGAGGCTGAACTTCAGCACAAGAGGTAAAATAATTAGCCCTCACGAAGGCTTTTTAGGATATCCCTTCCTGTGGTCTTGGTTCCTAGCCACAACACAAGACGTAATCCCCGCAGAGCCCTTCATTCAGTAGTCAGACGGGTGCCGTGCCAATGGGGTCTACTGACTTCCGTCGTACCATATAGGATATTTGGTCAGCCTCGATCTCAAGAGATCTGTCAACTTTGAATTCTGCGAATTCCAGGTATTGGCTGCACCTGATTTCCCCAGACGAGGAGGTGAGGTATCATTTTAATGTTTCCCTGCATACCACTCTAGGGAGTGGACTAGATGATGCAGATACAATTTTAATGTATTTGTGATTCCCGTTCACGTTTATCTTCCAAAAATCTTTAATATGCCAAGAGGTTTTTCTTACAAATCTCAACTATACATATTATTATGTATATTTTTGTATAATGACACGACCCCAGAAAAACTTCCAGATTTATTCTACCGTAATTTACAAGTTATATACAAGTGTATATTACACAATTTGTTTGGCTTCCCCAAATAAAAGATATAATTTTGAACGATTGACATAAATTTTTTCCAAAATCAAAATAAATTTACCGTCAATTATAAAATGATGAATAGCAATCAGCCTTAACCATAATTTGTTAAGTCCAGATTAAAATAAAGATTTAGTAGGTATTTTACTCTTCTTCTCAGCATAGTGTATTTAACCTACGAAATATTTATGGCTTAACTAAATAACCTTCAAATGATTTTCCCATTGTAAGATTTATACCATGTAAAAGTTGATTCAATCAGAACATGTTCATTTAAAGTATTGTCCAATTTCATTACAAACATAACTCTTTACTTATAAGTTACAGCTTGGCAAACTTTTATTAATAAAAACTAAAGAGAGTTTAAACAAGTATAAGCGTTCGTAATATTTAACTAAAAATGCTGGTCTTTGTGACGGCAACGGCTAGAGTTGCAACAAAACTTGAATTCAGTATAATGTTAGAAGCTAAAGTTATAAAAGAGGTAGTTGTTCAAGTTTGGTTTGGCTATAGTCATTGTAGAGACACTTTGTACTTTATGTTCGACGAGAGCACATATTCTAAGCATTTAACATTTAAGTATATTTCAATGTACTCTCTTTACTTTCTTATTATTAGCTTAACGTTAACGTATGAATCAGCTGCAGACCATGTTGTTCATCTAAACAGTACAACTCAGGCATCCTGCCATATTTCTACAACCAAACACTCGCAAACTACTTTTCATCAAACACTCATAGACATACATACTTGCATATACCCAGCAACCATCTGGAAGATAGCACAGCGTTGCAAAAAAGAATGAAACAGAAATACCTGGGATGCGATAATTTTTTTTCAGTAGGTCTTGTCGAGCACAACAAGACTCTGTCCTTGAAATTTGTGAAACACCTCAAAAATCTAGAGTCACCGGTAAAGAGCCAGGTTTTCGTACCTTTTCCACTTAGTTGCCAGTAACTTTGTTAAATATCAAACGATTTTAAATTTCTTAGCGGATCTAGAAAGCAGAAACTGGGGCATTTTAGAGATGTGTGTCAACATGATATTTAAGTTATATTGAGTTAACTATGCGTATTTCTCCAGCAAACTTAATTTTTTAAAAAAAAATTTCGGCATTTTTAACCTTTGGAGGTGTTTTTGCACATTTTTTGATTTAGGAACCGTATTATTTATGAATTAACTATAAAAGTAAAGTACATAATGCTTGATTCAAATACGGCTCATTCAACTGTCCTTTAGTTAAAATAATCCTAAAACAGGATTGAGTTTTACTTAAAAATGAGATAAAAGTTAATCTCAAACTATGCTTCATTCCAGAATTTCTAAGTTGGCTTAATCCCAAATTCAAAACTTAAATAATCCGAATGTGCGATAGGATTGATTCTAATCTTTACACTTGCCGCAGAGAACCAGAGAAAGCCAAAGAATATTATTTACTTTATCCACCCATTACACCCATTTTTTTACTTTTGTTGTAATCTTTCTCTTGCTCAAAAAGAAACTCTCAATTGTAAGACACCAGAAGCATGTCCGATACGGGTTTTGTAATCATTCCACTCTAAAAATATGATGTATTCAACTAAATAACTTTAACAAATAGAATATGGGAATTCTTGTTTCTTATTTTACTTTTTAAACATGAAGCTAATGTATGTTTTTCTTCTTTAAGTGTTATTGTTGTCCCTACACAACACAAAAAAATCGTTGGTTAACTTCTTTTGTAGTGTTGTTTTTGTTTCTTTATCAAAATTTTACAAACAAATATAAGCTTTCGAAATTAATTCCATTTTGGATTAAATACATTTTAGTGTTACTCGTAATCAAATTTTTAAGTACGACTCGCACTTAAAGTAAGTAGAAGACTTAAATTAAGTACAAGTTTTTCCTTTCTCTCTGCTTAAACCGACTGATACATGTTATTTCTGAAAAAACGACTCTTAAAACGAAAAGGTACGACTTTAAAGTTATAAGAAACTAACAAAAAATACAATTAAATGATGTTTGTTTGAGAAGAGCCGTCCGTAGAGTACCATTTTCCGCCGACAAAATGTTCATGAGTGATCAGAAAATATGCTCATTTATGAGTATTTCAATTGTGTAGAGGAGTTTTTAACAGGAGAAGCAAAAACTTTACAAAATCAATAACAACAAGGTGTACTTAGGGTCTAAATTTCTCTAATAAATTTGCCATTTTTTTATCGAATGTTGACTGGGTACAAAAAAAGGTTAATGTATGTTCGTTTATAATTCTGTATATTCGTAAGTGTGCATATGTTTTCACTGAAGACACTGAAACAACAGCAACAAAATGTTATTGGTAGTATTAGAGATACATGTGTAGGTTCATATGTAGCATATATCTTTGTATGTATGTGTGTAAGGGTGTGTTGATGTAAGAAGTGAACATATAATACTTGTTTCTTTGAAAAAGGGTCATGTATCACAATGAGTATGGATGCACAAACAACTAAAACCAACATGGAACAAGGGCTCTCTTTAGACTCCATACAAATTTATGCATGTATGTATGTCTATGCTAAAGTGTTGTTTTAAATTTGTTAGTTTTTCATTGTTTTTCTTTATTTTCTCATTTTTCTTCTTCATACTTTTCTAATGTGTGCAAGACAGACTAAAACTGCAGAAAATAAACAGCAAAAAAAATACGGAGAAAAAAAGGACGTTAGTTATTCTATGGCAACTAAAGTCCACTTAATGTATGCAATACAACTTTTAATATAAACAAATGATATACACATAAACACATGTATACACACACACATACATTTATACATTCATGACAACATTGATATGCTTGCATTTATGTGAAAAAATACATATTTATTTTTTATACATTATATGCAGTATCTATCTATCTACATACATATCTATCTAAATGTAGATAAATGTGTATTGTATCTGTTCTTGATGTACTTAAAAGTTGAAGAAGCAAATGTTTCTTTCATCATAAGTTCATTGAGAAATGTTTATGGTTGATTGCTTGAATATAAGGAAAAAATTATAAAATCATAATAATAAAATGAATGTTGATATTTGTTCATGTGGCTACATTAACAGTGAATAACAAAACTAATCTTAAGTTTACTTGCGAAACTAAAATAGATTAAAACAATTCAAGATTTTCGAATTAACATACAACATTCTAAGCAATCTATTAACTATAACAATAATGTCAAACTAGCAAAAGAAAAGGTTGAGTGATACTGCAAGCTTTTATCTTTCACTGCTGACTGGTAAAGAGATGGCTAATGTGGTAAATAAGTTTTCAGTTGCTCAAGTATTCTACAGATTTATGTAAGTATGTGTATACATACATATTGTGGTTGAATATATATTGAATTCAATTTCTATAGTATTTTAAAAGATTTTATTCCAAATAAAGGAAATCAAATGAATAGAAAAATTCATTTTAAATGGAATAAATTTTTTAGTAAAAAGAATGAATTGAATATGAATTCGTTTTCTTTAAATTGTTTTATGTTTGCCATAAATTTGTTCATATACATTAAATAACATATAGTTCCTGCGTGTTTTGGAAGACATAGATATTAGGATTTTTTTTCAAAATTAATTAGGTTTTCGCCAAAAAAAACGTATTAATCGTCAATTTTTCAATATGATGTGTTCTACATTAATAATATAATGTTTTTTGTACTTAATTCCCATTTTTTAGTCTTGATAAAAACACTGAAATTTATTGTTGGAGGACAAGATGTTTTTATGCGCATTTCACTGATTGCTTAGGGCAGATCATCAGAAAATATTTTCTCAAAAAAAATTTAGAAAAGCCAAAGTCATTAGTTAATAAAACTACAGAGGGAAAAAAGTCTTATGTGCAACACTGTCAAAGCTTAAACAAAATACCAACAATGAAAAGTGAGTTTATCTGAGTGCGTTTATTCTATAAAATCGAATTAGATCCAGTTAATATATCTTTTCTTTTATATAACAACCTTAAAAAGCTTAAAAGAAATTAAAAAAAATATTTAAAAATTTTTTAATATAAAAAAGTATAAAATGGTAGAAGAAATTCTTCCAGCGATTTTAATTTTGTTTGATTTGTAAAAATAAGAAATGTTTTTTATAATTTGGCAAACTACTTTCAAATATTATGAATTACAATTAATAAAAATCATTAATGCTATTAATGTTCATACTTTTTTTCTGTGTGAATTTTAATTAAAATAACACACACATGCAAACACGTAGCCATTTTTCATTCATATTCTTAGAATATGACTGAAAATTACAATTATCTGAGGTTTACTACTCTTTAAACTGCAGAAGCGTGAAGCGTACAAATTAATGATTTAAAAAATTTTATGAAAATATAACAAATTCCCCATTTTTGTTTGCAATATATTTCGTACTTAATTTTTCATTATAATTTTGATTTATGCTAATAACCATATTAATTTTCGTATAAATAGCAATCTGTTACAGAAAACCAGTTTTATTTTAATTTTCTGAAAAAGTTTAGTTTTAAGGAAGTAAAAAAGTTTATCAAAAGATTTGCAACAAACAGTTGTTTGCTTTTAAACATAAAATTTGTTTAGTTTGGTTACATAATTTCTTAATATTTAACGTTTTGTTATGATTTCTAGCTGAAGGTTTTGCTTTGTATCCTCCAGCCAAGATCATGATCAGGTTCTTAGTTTGAAGAAATATATTATTTGACGAAAATTACAAACTGTAGCACTGTCATCAAAAAACTGGTTTGCAAAAATTACTTTTACTCTTCATAAGGTTCTTTCGACCGTCATAATTATGGAATAAGTGTTATTCACAAATAAGCGGTTCCGGACGAAACAGCGGATGCATCAATTACAGGGCGATTAAGAGCTTTAAATAAGTATCCAAATACTCCCTGCAAAAAAATTTGTCTTAGGCCTACCAATTTTCTAAACAGAAATTTGCAAGACGGAATGGCAGGACTATGCAGAAGGGTTGGTATCTTATGAATCGCACAGATTAATCAACGGGAGCGCTCAAGTACTTCCACGAGGTTTACTATGCAACCCAACTAGGCTCTCGCCTTGAACTTATCACAGAGAACACCATCCCATAGTGTCAAAGCCATTATATATTAAATCCCAGTGCAAATGCGTCAAGCACTACTTTTCTGGGAGAAGCAAATCCATGTTTAAGCGAAGTTTTAGATGAAACCTCTACAAATCACAACCATAGACGGAATCAAAACAACTTCTTTGCTTTATTAAAAAAGGATAAAGATCGGTGGAATTTTTTGGTGAACATGCAATCCCTTCCGGTGATAAATTCATGTTTTTAGGAGGAGCAATAAATGGTGAGCATATAAAACCTACCTAATTTTATACTTAGTAAAAGTGCCATCGAATCTCATATCAGCTTAGTTCAACTCCAAAATACGAAATATTTCCATTGTCCTAGTATACGCTCCTACTAAATTAACCTTCTACAGCAGCCTAACAACTACGCTTTTTTTGGTATGCTTGAAGGGGACACCCTATACAAAAGCCGAAGGAGCTGCCATGAAGAACGACACGAATACCATATACAATATCGGTCGTAAGTTCTCTGGAAAATACCGCAGACAAGAAGGTATATTAAGATCGTAAGCGGATCATCTAATAACAACTACAGGAGAACAACTGCACCGATGGAGAGATCATATTTCAGATCAACAGATACCCACTCACACAAAAAATTCGTGATATCCGCACGAAGTCCTTAAAAGCAAACTGCACAACACCGCAAAGCTATTACTGCCCCTATTTCAAAATGTATGGCAGGAAGCGCCACTACCAACTGGCTGGCTGCAAGTAACGCTTATCAAAGTTCCAAAAAAAGGAGATCTGACTCAATGCTGTAACTGCAGTGGCATCATGCTTTTGGCAATACATTCTAAACTATTTACTAAAATCATTCTCAACCGTATATAAGAAAAGATCAAAACTACGATAAGAAAACTATTATTCGCTAGTGCATTGACCAAAAAAGCACCTTTGGGATCATAATCGAACAAGTAAATGAATGGCCTCTAAATCTCAGTATCTGGTGACCGCATGTTTGGAAAGCTTTATCAAACCCCAAAAAACTAATAGCCCTTATTTAAGGCCAATATGATGACTTCGAATTTACTGTATTGAATAGAGGCCAGCAATCAGAATCCTCACCTCCCTCGGAGGTTTGGCAAGGATGTCTTATGTCCCCAATCATCGAACTGGGCATTCGCAGGACACTAGATTAGAAAGATCGTGGTATCCAGTGGAATCTCTTCCAACAACTGGAAGATTTAACTTACGGAAATTATATCTGTTTTCTCTCAATAAAATATTTCAATATGCAATCTAAATAAGAGGATCGTGTATGCCAATCAGCTCAAGTTGGTCTATCTATCAACGCGATCAAGACAAAGTCATTAAAATAAGATATAATAACCAATCAACAAAACTTAATGTCTATAACGCAAATGTAATGTTTTTTTTATTGTTATTGTTTGCCGGTGAAACTTGACTAACAACTGATACTCTGGTTTCAAAGTTGAAGAGTTTCTTAAACCGCTATCTTCGTTGTATTCTAAAAATATTTTGGCCAAACGTAATTAGCAACTTTGTTCTTTATAGGTATGCAAAATTGACCGGTTCACACAATAATTAAACGTAGAAAGGGAATTGGATCGGGCACACACTACGGCTGGACTCCAATGAACCATGTCTCCAAGCTTTATACTAGAACCTCAAGTGATATGGTCTATCACATTATGACACTTGTTGGCGTGTTTTAATCAATTAATTGTTAGTTCGATTATTGTCAAGCTCAGGGACGAAAGATATTATTGTTTTTTTTTTAAATTCCTACGCTAATCCCGCGAAGCTCTTCGCTTGTCTGCAGGTGACCAGAGTCTCTGGCGGGAATCGAACCCGCATTCCCGGTACTGATAGACCAGCTCACTACCAGCTAGCCTACCGGGGCACCCAAACCAAAAAAACAAATAATTAATTTGGAATAGTATCAAAATCATCAATTTTTTTAAATCTCGAATTTCAGATTTGTGAATTTCGAAATCCCAAATGTTTAAATAATTAACTTTAAAATATCAAATTAAGAAGCTTTATTTACGAAGCCGAGGTTTGCTTTATCATAGAGGAGAAAACTCTTGCGCCTGGCCACATGCCAGCTATGCAGAGAAGCTTAAGCTAGCGAAGCCCTCCATGAACATTATGACATACATGCCACCTCTTTTCATCCTGAAAAAATTATCAAATTTCAAACTTTCTAACAGATTGTGTATCGAATACCATTCAATCTGGTAATAGTCTGGACCACGTGTTCGAATGGATTATCTAGATAACAACTCTTTTCATTTTTCAACGTAGTCTCCTCCTTTTTTCGAATTTTTCTATCCCTTCCAAAAAAAAAGGATTTATCAGGTCATTGAAGTAAGAAGGTTTTAGTTTGTGAGATGATATCATCATTGAAGTCAAATTTCTTTATGACGAGCCACTTCTTCAGGTATAACAACAAAAAATAGTCATTCGGTACTTAATCCGCTCAACAGGGCGTTCCTCGCCCGCCCTCATGAAATACATAATGAGAGTACGACATGAATTTGTTTCCAGTTTCTCCATAAACCAAGAGGTAGTCTGCTATCTGCTTATTAAAATTTTGAAGGTCCCAACTGACAGATGTCAGAGGTTGACAAAACTATTTCTGCCATTTGAATTAAAAGAAGGAAAATTGAAAAAATCGCACATACTTATTGACCCGACCCGCTATATGGGGGTTTTTTGCTGCGCTTCTCAAAACTAGTTTTTAATGGCACAATGACATGAGAATAATATTTGTCATGTTCGGTGTCATATTCTGGATGTTTGATTGCTCTCTTCAAAATGAGTAATTATGTTCCTTGCAGTTCTATAGTAAAAATCTGATCAGTTTTCCATACCTTCGTTATTCTTAACAATCTTTTTAATTCCCCCCAAAAGAACCGTTTTACTGCAATAGATTTTGCTTTAATGTTGATTAGAATCGCCACGTTTGTATTTTATTAACTGTGCCAAAATTATGGGCTTAATTGTAACAAGGAAACTACATGTTCAACAAGTTGAATCAACAGTTATTATTACATTTAATGAATGTCCTTGTGATCTTATGTCCGATATGACATCACACCCGATGTGTTTGGATCTAAATTCGACAAAGCCCTGACAGTAGCAAAAAAAGTGTTGAACTTATTTTTCTGAACATTCATATAACAGTTAAAAGTTTTTCACGAAAACAACATTTTAATAATTATTTAATATGTTTGCAAAAAGTCTTTTGGTTGTAGACGGAAGTTGATAGATGTTGAATTCTGCGCAGGAAAGCTCCTCCAAAACTTTATTATAGAGTTCTTTGGTATTCGACTACGTTGTTTATATTTTGAAATTTATCTTTTTTTTTCTGTTGTACTTTTTTTTTGCAATTTATGTTATTATTATTATTCCTAATTCACATTTCAATGATTTTTTCTGGGAGAAAAATAGAAAAACAATGACTATAATAATTACAGTAATGCAAATATTTAGAATAGTTTGTATCATTGTTTATATTTTTTGTCATTATTATATTTATTTTTATAAACAATCTAAATATTGTATTTCAGGGAGTCACATTTTCTATATCTTAGGAGTTGAGGTGGGAAAAAGAAGCGCAATCTGTGAAATCCATAATTATTTATGTTTTTTTTTATTTTGTTATTGGTATTTCTTTTCAATGTTATTTGTTTTTGTATTTTTTTTTTATCTATTTTCTCAACGCTAGCCATTATAATTTGCATAGAAATATAAACATTTTGTTGTTGTTGAAATAATTATGATATTATTGTTGTTGTGTTTTTTTATTATGGTTTTCAATGGTTGGTTTATTGTGTTTTTGTTTTTTGATTCCAAATACATAATTGTAAATATGTTTGCGTAAAGTAGCAGCTCTGGTCCCTGGACCCATCTCTCTTTTCCTCTTTTTTTTTGGGTGTTTTAGTCTGTGTTAATTGCTGTTGTCAATTGTTTTTGTTGTTGTGCTCATTCATGTGTATTTATTCATGAAAATATTTTTAATATTATTATTTTTCGCAGGCATTTGTTTTGTTTTGTTTGTAATTACAAATGTGTGTATGTGTGTATTTGTGTTATATTTTCGAGCTATGAGTTTATATGTATGTGTATGCTGTACATGCTTTGCTTATTTATAGTGTTGTTATTATAAAATAGATTTTTGATTGTTGCGATTTGTTAATCTGTAATTTATGCACAATTATTTTAATTACTGTTTGCTGTCATAAACAGTTTGTAAATTTTATAAATACATTGTCTGCTTTAATTTTTTTCCTTTTTTAATTTTTTCATTGTCTTTATTATTACCTGGCATTATGAAATGACAACAGATTAAAATTTTATTAATATATTTTTTACGCAACAATAAAGCCAAAGATTACTAAAACAATAAATAATTTGAAACGAATTTAAATGGTATAAAAACAATACATTTTTATAAGTGGCCAATTAGATTTAGCACAACAATAAAGCCATGGTTGCAGAAATATTAAAAACGCATTATACAAAAAATATATCTAAGCAATTAGAATTGTTAATATTATATAAATAACATTTTAGTTTTCCCAAATTGTAAGTATTTTGCTATATAACTCATTTAATTTTATTTTTTTTTATTAATGCATTATTACTTACTAAATATTCCTAAAATGTATTTGTTCTAGTTAATTGCAGAGTTATTTGTAATTGAAAAAAAGTTCATTAATAATAAACCAAAATTCTTTTTTTGTTTAAATTTTTCCACCCAATTACCTTTTTCGTATTTGCTTCTCTTTCAGCAAATTTAACTTTTAATATACACAGCGTATTAAAGTAAAAAAATATAAATTAAAATTTTTGTACAGACAATAAACATTTGTGTCATTACTGTCAAACGCTTGCTTATGTTCAAATTTGTTGGTGGGTGGGTGTTAAAATAAACATACACTTTTTAAAGGGTTATGCAAAAATTGAAGTGAAACATCCAGTATTGCCTGTTTTTAATGTCGTAATGATTGAAATTGAAATAAGAGAGTATTTGAAAAGGCAAAGATGCTTAAAACTTATATTGTGTTTTAAAATTTCTTTTGCCACTATAAAAAGATTAAAATTAACGCTTTTCCTAGCAGTACCCCTGTTATGTGAATGTGAATGTGTGTACATATAAATTTTATACGATTTTTACACATACACAGTGTTTTCATATTTGTGGTTGCTTTATGTGCAACCAATGGATGCATGCCACTGTTACCAACATCAGTGTCGTCATCGCCTTGGATGGCAATCAGTAGACACAAGCTGCGTTATTGCTCATATCGTCATACTCGTCATTATTACGACCTCGTGTATTTTACTGTTTTTTTTTTTTTTTTTGTTTTTTTTTTTTTGTATCCAATTCCAATATGTCATTGCATGAATGGACGTGCGTGCTAATATACATACACAAAAGTAACAGCCATCATAATTTCCCGTTGTTGGTATTTGGTATTTTAGAAGTTTTTTTATTAGTCTGCCTCTTCAAAATTAATTTCAAACAGAATACCTTTACCACAACGTACACATGCATATGAACAATTTTGTTGGATGCAAAACTCTGTAACAAATAATTAAAATTTAGTTGGTAACGGAAACCAAATTATTTCTATAAAAAGCATATTTTCGTAAAAATTTCTTAAAGTAAATTTCCTAAAACTTTTCATAGTTCTTGCAATTTACGAATTAGCAATATTTTTCAATAAATTGAATATACGAGTAACAGAAAATTTTTTGAAATATTTCTAAAAATAGTAAATTTTTGCAATTTCTTTTATAAATTGCCAACTCTCCAATGATAACAAAAATAAAAAAATTTAAAAAAGTTTGCAAAAATTATCGACTTACTTCAGCACCTGAGCGAGTGTGCAGCTAAATCGGGTCTTAGTATAAATATTGAAAAGACCAAGCTAATTGGAATTAATATCGACAATACTCAATCTCTATCTTTAGACGGGAAACCCAATCGAAGTTTTCGAATCATTCTGGTACTTGGGAAGTATTATTTCCAGTTTTTTTTGAGCAAGTGATTATATAAGATCCGGCGTTACAAAGGCTAGAACATCGTTTGGAATCCTGGATAAAGTCTAGCCATCAGCATAAATCTCAAAAACGTTGATGTTATTGTAAACTCCGTTGGTTTGTATGATTTGGAAATATGACACGCCCCTTCTCAAGAAATAAATGCACTCCAAGTATTTATAAAACGGTCTCTATGGCAAATCTTACGCGTATTCTAACCTTACACAATATCAAGTGCCACATTGTGGGCGTCCACAGACTAAATGCCAATAAGAACCGAAATTTTACGACATAAATTGAATTGGATTGGGCATACATTGGGGAAGCTCCCAGACCACATCACTCGAATGGCGCTTGACTCGAATCGACAGGGTAGCCAAAGTAAAGAAAGTCCTGCTAATACGTGGAGGAGGAGACTGATTGAATCTGAGGGACTAGCAGCAGCGTATACATGGCGTGAGACAAGAACTTTAGCATTAGATAAACTAAGTTTTGACTTGTTTGTTAAGACCCAATGGTCCAGTTAGGAACTACGGGATCGGATAATATATTTTTAATACTTTTTCAAAATATTTGCAAATACTCGAAAAATTATCAATAAATTTAAATTAATTTCATGTTGTAAAATTTCTTTCTTCATAGAAATAATTTAGCCTGATTAAAGGGTAAAAGTTTGGATAAAAAATAAACAGTCCAATAAATTAACCACAACAATAATTATTGGTTTTTTTAATTTTTTTTTAAATGGTAAATTTTATTTTTTATTGTATTTTTATCAAATATTTTTTAAGCAGAATTTCAGTCTATTGCAAAATAAATATAAATATGTGTGGAAATTATTACCAAAAGAGTTGTTTTTGGGAATACATATTTTTTCATTAAATGATTTTGTTTGTTGTGCTTAATTCCCTTTTTTTATACACAGAAAAAATTATTAAATTTCTCCAATCACCAAATTTATTCCAAATTCATAATATCAAGCAAACAAGTTGTTGACTTTGCACCTATAACCAAAATTATTATATTGATTACTAAAAATTTTTAAATTTTGAAAAAAAAATTTCAATAAATGATATTTTTAATTTTAATTAAATAAGTGATCAAAAAGCTTTGCCATTTCAAAAAATGTGTTAATTTTTTTTAAATAAATATTGACAATTCCCAACAACAATTCTATATGTATAAATTAACGAAAAAAGTCAATTAAGATTTTTCGTTATTTAATTAAAATTTTAATTGAAAATTTATTTCGAAACAACTAAAATGTTAATTACATTAAAATTAAATTTTTAATTTTCTTTCAACAAAAAAATAATTGATTCAATTATCACATTAATTAAATTTAAATACTTTTTAAACCATTTTTTAATTGATAAAACACTTTTTTCTGTGTAATTGAAATTATTTATTCATTTGTTTATACAAAAATCTTTTCTACTTTGAAATTGTTAGCTGAGTAAGCTGTGGTCTCATATATGATTCCGCATTTTTCGTCGTTGTTTTTTCTATAGCCTGTGGTTGATTTATTTTGTACAAATAATTTTAAGAGTCCCCAAAAATAGGCCTTAGCACTCACTACTGCACTGTATTTCTTTACATTACAAATTTACATTACATTAAATGACATAACATAAATAAACTTTTGTATAAAATGATGAGATTTTAATTTGATGATGTTTATATGATCATTTACACAAAACGAATGTGTATGTGTGTAGAGAAAAATTCGTTCATATATTAACTTGTTCATTCATTTATACATACATTCATTAAGTTATTCATTTGTTAGGCTGAGAATTTGTTAGTGGCTGCCGGTGATGGTCAGATATTTGCTTCTTTTTTTTGGAATTTTGTGTACAAATAGTGGTGATTGTGCTTGTTGTTGTGATGGTCATGATGATGCTGCTGATGTTTGTGGTTGTTGCATTTGTCGTTGCTGTTGTTGTTGGCGAATGTGATGGTGATTTTGCTTTTGGCATTGTCTGCTTTGAAAAGGTGATTTAGGACTATTTTTCATATATCGAATTTCATATTTATGGCATATGTATAGATGTATTTATGTGTGTGTGTGTGTGTGTAAAGTTCTAAACTTATGCATATGTATTATTGCAGTTTGGTGTGTATGGTACACTGGTATAAAAATTTATTAAATATTCATAAACGAATTAGAAGCGGCTATTTTTGATTTTAGGTGTGAAAATACAAGAACAAAATTAACACAACATTAAATTTACAAAAAGGAACTATTTCATTTTAATGACAACTTTAAAGAATTAAACAAAATTTAGTAAAAATATTTTTATACGTTTTCCTTAAAAATAAAAGCAATTTATTGAATGATTATTTCAGTGCAAATGCAAAATTAAAATGAAGGAAGGGTAAGCAAAACTAAATAAATCCCATGGCAACCTTCGCATTGATGCGCCAGATGTGGGCACAAAACAAATGATAGTGTTCATTGATTCGACCACATAATCATGTTTGTTAGTACTCACGACGAATGTCTGCATTTTGCAATGTGCGTGTGTATGTGCGAGTGTGATTGTGCTAGAAACAAACGTAAATGTAAATGAGCCTGTATTTGTAGCTGATTGCTTGTTAAGGCATATACAACTACATATGTGTACTTGTTTTCTGTACTATGTGTTAGTGATTGCATTCGGTTAAATGAATATTTGTACTTTAAGGATTACGAAAGCAGGCAGAAAATCTTTTGTGTAATGGAAAACTGAAGCAAACAAATTGTAAATTGCTTTATGAGGTATGTGCAAGCGTATGTGCATGAGGTAAAGTAAGTGTATGTGTATGCTAGTAACATGTCTGAATTACAATAAATGCTAACAATATTAAACGAATACCCATATCAAAAATACAAGCTGTAAACACAGTTGTTGCAGTATTTCCTTTATCCTCTTTTTGGCTATTCCTTGTTGTTGTGTCGTAGAAAAAAAGAATCACTTTTGTGGTAAAAAGCATATCTCACAAAAAAAAAACAACATTGATTGCAAATTGATGTTATTGGATATGTGAACAAAGAAGATTAAAAATCCAAAAAATAGAAATATCAAGAGCAACTACACAAAAACAAAATCAGCAAAAATAAATACAAGAATAGAATATGCGGTTAATAATTCAAATTTAACAATTTAGAAAATCAACTTAATTCTTAGACATAGTACTTCAATAAGAAGCTTGAAGTGATTAATGTGATACAAATTTAATATCTCTTTAGACTGATTATAATTACGCTTATAGACTAATTTTTAGAAAAACCTAATTACTAGCTGTAACAAAATATAAATTTGTTTATTAATTAGCATTTAAATCCCAATGGAAATATTGATACTTACACTGTTTTTGGCAGGCAACGCACAAATCAAAAACATTTTAATTGATTCTAAAATAACAAAAGCAAAATCATAGAACAGAAAAATAAAATCCGTACTGTTGCTGTTATTAGTCAAACATTTAAACGCAATGACAAGAACAATTACCCAACAAAACAAAGATTTTAATGCCACCGTTGATGTCAAATATTTTAAAATATTTTTTTTTTTTTTAATAAATCTTGTTAAAATTAAAACAATGAAACCAAAACGGTGATGACACCTTATCAAAGCCATCCATTTAAATGTTATGCTTAACATTATTTATCCTTAGAATATTGTGACCAAGACAGACAGCTCTAGATTCCAAAGGGAATAGTTTCATATTTCATTATAATTTGAAGGACAGCCATGCAAATTAAAAAAAAAACCTAGAAAACATTCAGCTTAGATAAAAGGTAATTTACTTATAGGAAAGACCTTTTCGTTATATTGTTTCTTACATAATATTATTAGATAAGTACAATACAACAGCAAATATTGAACGAAACGTAGGCAAACATAAGAAGTCAAGCAAAGCCATTGCAGGACGAACGCTATTGGCAATTTCTTATTCACAATGTAATAAAACTAACTACAGAGAACAAAGCAGATGTTCCATACCAATTCTCTCCGTTTGCCTTTTCCTGCTCTAAATTTATAAATCCTCTATTCCTATCTGGCCAATTTAAGTTAGTGAACAGTATACATATATTGGTTGCACTTAGTACACGAAGCTCAAGTCCTAGGAGAATAACGATTCCCTAAGTGAATTATAAAGTCACAGGAAAATGCGCTGCATTTTCTATTCAATTAAAAAGTTAAGAAGATAAAACTAAATGTGTTAGTAGCTGATGAGGCTTAAAATTACTGTTTGTACTGTTTACTGTAAAGAGAATATCCCAAACTGTATTTTCCCATAGAACATCAGAATGTTTAAGTTAAAGATATTATTAATTTAAAACTCTTATTGTCGTTTTATTAAAATAAACAAAAGACTTAATAACTTTATTTTAACAAAGAACAGATAATATTATCGAATAATATTGCTACTGTATTAAAATATTAATGTTCTTGAAAAAAGAGAATATTGCTGAACTTTTTTTATTATTTATTTTTCCATATGAACGTATTTTATTGCATTCAATTTGACATACTTTTATTGTGCAGTGAAATAACTTCGTTTTATTTGACATTGAATTATTATGAATTTCAGTAAGAAATTGTGAATGTGATTGAAGAAAAATATTTGCTTTGTTTGATAAGTTTTTATTCGTTTCTTTTTTTTATTAAATTATAAAAAATATCGATGCACTACTTTATTTTTATTGTGCTGTTGTACAGATTTATTCAGTTTGAAAACAGAAATCATAAATATTAAACAAAAGCTTAATCCAGTGCTCTTCGCTACCTCCATTGAAATAAAATTATGGAAGTGATTTAAATACATATCTCGCTAAATAACTGAGTTATTTGTACCAAATTTGACTTCTTCTTATGTAGCCGTTTTTAAGAGATAAAGAATTATATTGTCTTTGTACAGGAGGCACTACTTCTGAAATTCTGTCCACTTTTTTAACAGATTGTGTATGGATAACAAAACAATTCTTTGGATACACAAAATTATTTGTTATGCCACGCCCACTTAGCTAATCCCGCCAACTTTTTGGCTGATGTTGCTTATTGATAATCAATCTAGTTGAACAATTATTGGAGAATTTAGCTCTTAACATTTTCTAGACTTACAGAAATCTGCAATGTCTTTGTATGGGAGGTGATACGCCCATTTATGTTGTGTATTGATAACCCAGCCATTTGTCTTTGTTTGGCAGGTGCTATGCCACTTATCCATAACACCCACTTTTTAACGGAGTTTGTGGATATGTATTGAACAATATTTATCCTACCATTCTGTAGATATAAAAAAATCTATTTTGTGCCGCGTCCACTTTTCCAATTCCGCCAATTTTTTGTCGGATCTTATGCATTGAGATCGAAGCTGTTTGAACAAATTTGGAAACTTTTTCTGCTATAATTCTCCAGATATACAGAAATCTATTTTGTTTTTGTATGGGTGGTGCCACTCCCACTTCTCCAATCTCCAAAACTTGTGTTTTAATACCCCAGTTATGTGCACCAAATTTAAAATATTTTTCTCCTACCATTCTATAAATCTATTATGTGCCATATCCACTTCTCCAATTTGTCAGATGTGGAGTATTGATTACCAATAGATATTTGTACCAAATTTGGAGACTTTAGCTCTGGCCGTAATCCCGATATATAGAAAACTATATTTTCTTTGCATGAAAGGCGCCAAGCCCTCTTACAATTTCCAAAAAAATATAGAGGCTATAACTTTCCCGGAGGTGTACAGAAATAGTGGACCAAAATTTATCGTGATCGGCTAATCTTTTGGGCCTCGCATAAAAAACGAATACACAAATATTTATTTTTATATATTAGATTTTCACAGAAATGTATTTTTATTATTATTTGTTCTTGATTATTAAATGAATATACTCATGTGTTTGAATAAGCTCATTGTGTATGATTTCTTTAATCCCATTAATGTCACTTTTAATAACTTGAAGAATCTAGAAATTGTACACTACCCTGACACTTCTTCGACTGACTGATTTTAATGGCTTATAACTTTTTATTTTTGTGTTTTGCAATTATGTTTTTTTTGCAGGTTATAAACAATTTCATAAAATCTTTTAATTCAATTTTACTGAATGCAAGAACGTTCAATTTTATTATGTTTCGGATGATCAATTTGTACAGCACAAAGCAGATAAACCCATCATTTAAATACTGCAACAGCTTAAAGATGATATGAAGCTAAATAACCCGTTTTGAGAACCAAGGTTCAGTATGTAATGAACCACGCAGCACTATTGCTTGACGCTTTCGCACTTTTACAGCATCCAGTGTACGAGACAGATTATAGACGATCAATCTCAGAAGAACTACTCATTAAGGAATCCCTACATCATCGCTGCGACGCATTCTTAAAGAAGATCCATATAAAATTCAATTGACTCAAAAATTATACCCCAAGGATGTATGACAACGGCTTTAATATTTCAGTCGCAGTTGGGCCGTCCTACTGTGTTCGATTTTTACGTTTTTTAAATTTAAAAAATAATCGTTATTTGCAGTCCCTGGTTTAATATTATTTTAAATCAAATTTAATGCAAATAAGAAAGGAGTTCGATCTGAAAGTGATGAGTAATAGACGTGTTGCTGAAATCAGTGCATTTTCTGTGGATAATACTAAAAATTTAATTTTTACAAATATTTTTTATTTTATAGTGATAACGAATGCAAAACATTTTAAATCGAGTAATTAGTATCCTGTGCATGACTACGAAAAAGACGATAAATGCGATCACGAATTGTTACATAAATATAAGAAACATGTTAATGATAAAAACAACAAAATCCTTACTCAAGACTCTCATTGAGCAAGTGAAAATAGTAAAATATCCAAAGTTATAACTGATAACCCCAATAAACAGGATCGTTTTTGATACAAAGCAACTAATAAAATTTATCAAAAAAGGTTTTAAGGTTAATGAATTTGAAATAAGAAAATCTAGAAATAAAAAATCTTCATTTACAAACTCAGTCCAAAATTTTCAAAGAGTAAAAGAATATTTAGGAAATCTGAAAGCAAAATTTGTTAGATTTACACCCAAAAGAACTGAAAATAAGAACGTATTTACTTAAAGGCACAGACACCAACATAGATGCTGATGAAATTATATTTGAATTATTGAAATTTTATAGTGATGAACTAAAATATTTTAAAGTTTATCCTTTTTCAACAAAAACACCTGTTGAAAGATGAATAAAACTTTCAATGTATTTAGTACAAGTTTCACCTTAAACAAATATTAATAACTGGAGAAACACTTAAATACTTCTTCACCGAAGGATAAAATGGGAGCAAGCCAGGTGACCTGGAAAACCACAACGCCGCAATTGCCAAGGTTTTTTCCATAGTGTGGCCAATTGTTATCTTTCGAAAAAATGCGTCAAGAGTAACATGGACCACGAAAAAGGCAAATGTTCTAAAGAAAATGTCCCTTTCAAAGAAAAAGACAAATTATGCATCGTATTAAGAATGCGAAAATACAAACTAAAATTCAATGCTTAGAAAAAAATACTTACTAACAAATAAAACATACAAAAGAAATATATTCACTAATTCTGTATCCATTTGCAAAAGTAGTCGAGGGTAATTGTGGAGCAAATCTAGACACAAGTAGATATACCAATGAACAACCCATTAATGCAGATTATTAAACAAATAAAAGTAATCAAATTGCAAACTTCCAACAATGTATAATAAAAATCAAGGCGAATTCATGTATATGGTGGTGTGGATACTACAACAAATAACAACACCAAAAACACAACAATGTATTTTTTTGTTGCTTTCGTTGATCGATATGTCAAAAACAAAAGTAACTTTTGACATTTCTCTCTCTAAATAAGAAAAAAAGTAGCACAGCTGTGCTTTCAACGCCACCTGAAAAATTAATTCGCCTTGATACAAATTTAAAATTTTTGACTAATGTATATGTTTTTTTTTTTTTGAATTTGTTTAAAAAGAAAAATAGCATTCAGCCTTCATTAAAAAAAAATTTACCACCACACATCTCTGAATATCTTCGAAACTCTTAAAAATATAAAAAACTATTGCTTAGATGTTAAAATGAATTTTATTTCAAATCATTTGCTGGTAATTTTATCTGAATCGGATGAACTGTTCTCAAGTCATGATGAAATGTATTAGCATAACGACTAGTTTCAGGCGAAAAATTAGTCATGCCCATATTAATGGATAACAAATAAAATTAAAACTTGTCCACCGATTTTTTATGAGTTATAGCATATTTTCTTTGGCTTTTAGATAAATTATAAAAATGTTAAATGGTTGTCCTAATATTATTATTATTATTTATTTTTTTATTTTTAAAAACCAAGAATTCTTGCCACTTATTTCTGAACAATTCCAAAACAGTTGAAATTATAAAATAAATGTAACCTGGATGACTTATCCATTGAATGGCGTCATGAGCCAAGTCGGGCAAACCTTTCTCAAGTTATGATGAAATGAATAAGCTTAAACACACCCTGTTTCGGGCGAAAAATACAAAAGTTAAGCCAAAAAATGGTGTGCCACCATTAACGTTATGGAAAGATATTTCTGCGGTTTTAGATAAAACGAGTTTCGTAATAATATTTTACAATTAATTTAAATGCTTTTTTTCTTATCACACCTAATCTTGTATTTTAAAGTAATGGCATTTTTTTAATTCAACAGTAGATCAATGAATGTTTTTTTTTTTACATTTCGCAAAAATTTCTTTTACATTCAATGTACAAAAAATATTTGATAAATGTAAAACCACAAAAATCTATCAGTGACTATTATTACCACGAAAATGTAAAACAACAAAAAATCAACCGCAAAATAAAATTGAATACAACAACGAAAAAGAACTCTGGTTGCAATAATGAAAATACGCAAAAAAAATTAACTAAAAAATCAAATGGGGAAATTTTATTTCACTGCAGAGAAAATAAAAAGTTATGTGGCAAAGAATTGTGCCGACCAAATAAAAATTTTTTTTCTATTTTCTTTGACACTTAAATTCACTAAAAAACTTAACACAAATTCAATATAAAATTTAATATGTATGAAAACTTGTCCAATCCAAATGGAAAGTAAGGCCCACAAAAGCATCCTCTTAATTAATAAATTACCAATTAAAAAAATTGTGTGCAGAAATTAGATTTGACATAAGCTTATGAATCCGATTTGCAGTATATAAAATTCTTAAGAACGAAGTTAAGCAAATTTATAAAAAAAAATGAAATATATTTCAGCTATTCGGTTGCCAAAATTCACAAATTAGGAAAGTAAAAAAAAAACATAATTAAATATTTAATTAATCCGAAAGAGTTGTTGTTCTTCATTTAACTGACAATTGGATAAATTTCCCTGTATGTCACCACTTCAATAATAATATTTTAAAAGCGCTACATTTACAAAATTTTTGTATGCTTAACAGTTTTTTTAAAAACTGGATGTATTTAATTATTTATTTTTGTATTTATTAAGAATTTCAAATTAATAACAAAATAAAGGTGAGAGTTTCTGGCGGGAATCGAAAGTGGCATTCACGCACTGATACACAATCTCACTATCAACTAGCCTATCGGGACACCCTGTATTTAAGTAAATATGTTGGATCTTGTTGGCGATATTTTTCAAATATTTTAAAAATTAACGATAATTAAAATGTAGTCGATGAATCCGTAAATTTTTAAAACTCTTTGCACTTTAATTTTAAGCTAATTTCCTTTTCTTCTTTCCTTTCTTCTCTTTATCGCAAAGTAATTAATCATATAATTGGCCTATTATATGTGTCTGTTGTATGTTGCTGTATACATAGCAAAGCAGAGCTTTTCTTCTAGTCTTAAGTAATACTTTGAGTTTTTATTCCTTTCAATTGTATGTCATCTTAGTAATTGTGTGTAAAAAAATTAATATTAATATTTCATGCACTACATTTATATGTGTAAAAAAAATTAAAAAAAGTAAAGGTAAATATTAAAAACATATCATTATATACGTAGGTCTGTATGTACATATATATGTAAGCTTAAATTTACTTGTAAAGTTCTCAGAAATTCAGTCAACTTTGTATTCAATTAAAATTTTTTTTTTTAATTTTTACGTCAACGGAAATCATATAAATATTCAAATTAAAAAGAAGTATGAAAAAAAGGAAAAGGATCGTAATTTTTCTACGTGATTTGTATTTTATTCTTTTTGTTTGTCAATTTATTTTTAATTTTGATGTTTAAACAAGAATATGCAAACAAATTTTAAAGAAGCTTTTCGTTTGTCTCTATTTTTAAATCACTTTTTTTTAAATTTGGGCTTGTCCTCATGAAAACCCTTTTTTGCTTTTGTAGGTTTTGGTTTCCTGATTTTTTTTTTTTTTTTGATGTTGGAATCTTTCATTTTGGTTCTCAATTTAACCACGAATATATAAATCATTTAAAAATATAATGCTTCCCAATGGACTAATAAAACATTACCACAAATTATGCCAACAGCACAGGAAAGCGTTTCTTTTTTTACTCATTCTTTTCAAATCTTTTTTTTTTTTTTTTTTTTTTTTTTTTGTTTTCATCTTTGTTGCTATTTTTGTATTTACTTACGTACATATATAAGAATATACAGATAGATATTTTAGATTATATCTTTTTGTTTCAGTGTAAATTTCTGCTGACCAATTTTATATTCATTGTGATGAAGCATGAAAGAAGCGGTGCTTTTTATACAACCAATCATACATTTTGTTCTTTTGATGCTGTTGTTGTTGTTGTTATTGCTATTGTAATTGTTGTGTGATAAGGGAATAATAAAAGGATTGTTTTTTAATTGTAATTTTATTTTACACTTTGGTACTTTTAACATAAACAATGCTCAGACAAATCAAACAAAAAAGAGGAAAATATCTATTAAGGACAACAACAAAAAAGTTTAAGGCAGTGAGATGATATATAAATTACAGCACAATTAAGTTATAAACAAAACACTACAGAAAAACGCCTAGAATTAAAGTAGACTTACACATAATACATGCAAATGTAATTAAATAATTCTCATACGCACAAAAAATCAAATTTATACTTTGATCAATAATATTGAAATACATTCAATTCAATGCAAATAAATTAATTGTGCTAAAAAATACTGTTTATCCAAATTCGTTTTTTTTATGAATCCAAATTCTTGATTATAAGAATACTGGTAACGTATACGTTATAATAAATTATTAATAATACTAATACGCATTTAATATATACGGAATATAAGGCCCTGATCATGTAAAACACAACGCAACGCCAAAGAATAACATTGAAAGCACAAACAATGTCATAAATATTTTGTAATTTTGTTGTTGCTTCCTACAATTTCACAATATGATTTGCATTCTTATAAAACAAATTTGTGCAAAATTTAATATAATTCCGTGCATTATTCCAACATTTATGTTTGTTTTTGAACAAAACTATTAATTTTTTAAGGTGCTGGTTGCACATTTTGATTTATAACTATTATCCTACTGAACCGACGTTGCTGGATTTCAATCCCAATCTGCTTAGGATAACTACAAGCAATTTAAGACACAGTTCGTTCTTTTGTTTTGCGTTTTTTCGAAAATGAGCGTGTTTTCAACAGGCAGACATGGCTAAATCGACATAGAATTACTCAAGGAGCCAGAATATATATACTTTATGGGGTCTTAGATATATATTAAAAAAGCCTCACGCGGAATGGCAAACTTATTATACCCTCAATGAGGGCTGCCAATCGGGAAATCCCGATCCCGGAAATCCCGGGATTTGCGGGATAATGCGAATGCCGATTCCCGGGTTTTCTAATTTTTAATCCCTGGATTTTCGGGATCCCGTTTTTTTATATTTTTTATTATTTTAAATTTTTTTCAATAATTTGTACAAATATTTGTTTGTATGTGTATTTTAATGTAAATTTTAAAAATTTTCAATTAATTCTGTTAACGAGTGTTGAGTGCGAAAGATGTTTTTCAACTGAACCATATCTTAACAACAAAATTCGTTCGCGTTTAGCAGATACAATATTGGATGCTTTGAAATTCTTAAGAAACTACATGAACACAGTATTCAGTACACGCCTTTTTAAAGTTTGAAATACATCATTTCCAATTGAGTTTTAAAAGTTTCCAAATGTTTCTAAATAATTTTCATATATATTTTAAAATTATCCAAATGAATTTTAATATTTGCCCAATTGAATTTAAAAATGTTCCAAGTAGTTTCTCAAACTGTTTTATATATTGGGTAAAAAATCTCGAAAAATCCCGAAAAATTTTAAAAAAGTCCGTTAATCCCGGGATTAAAAATATTCCGGAATCCCGAAAACGGGATGCCGAAAAATGTTCTTCAATCCCGACTACCAGTCCCGATTGGAAGCCCTAACCCTCATTCACCACTAGTGGTGGAGGATATAAAAAGTAATTACGTTAAATATAAAATTAAAAATTTTTGTAATACAAAATTTTACAAAAAATTGGACTTATATACAAAAATGTCAAATATTTTTATTCCAAATATTTTTACAATATAAAATTTTTACCTTAAATTGAAATTATTTGGTAACAATCGATTTATGTTACGCTTTTAATTTGCATTTCAATTATGTATAATTAAGCTCTGCGGGCAAATTACGGCATTCGATATCGATCGAAATTTCCATTCAAATTGTATTGTAATTTCGATCGATTTCGAATTTGGCCTCTGGTTTGCAAATAAAAATGAAAAAATTATTTCTGTACAAAAAACCCAGTTTTTTAAGCAACACTTAACTCATACAGTAAAAGTAAATAAATACTGTTAAATTTAACATACTATAAAATGTTGCTGACATTTCTTTTAACAGACACAACATATTGAAAAACAGAAATTTGTTTAAGGGAAATTTTTACAACCCCAAAATTGCTAATTTCTATACCATTTTATTTCGCTGAAAACCGACATGAAATAAACATCTCTTTTTCTCTCCCTTTTTATGACTCTTTTTTGAGAACAGGACATGTACTTGTTTTTTTTTCACAACAACGTGTTAAAATGTTGCAATGTTTCTTTTAGAAATATTTTTTTCCAAAAAACAGCAAAAATTTAAATTTTTAAAATTATTTATTAAGTACTCTTGCTACCTTTTGCTGCTTTTAGAACAGAGACTAAATGAGAGAAGGGGAACAGTTTGAGTGTGAAACATCAGAGTGCTAAAAGATTAAACATTATTTTTGTTTCGTGTTTTTTATTTTTCTTTTCGGGAGCAGAAAAAACCAAAATGATAAGAATATTGCAAAGAAGCAGCATCTTAAAATGAGGCTCGTTTTAGTAATAGAAAAAAAACGAAACACGAAGTAAATAGTATTTTCAGTTATAATGATAATGTCAAAAAGAATAGATGTTGAACTAAACACGGAATAACTTTTTAATAAAAAGAACACAATAGAAAATTTAAAATTTAAACGGAATTATTTTTCTAAAATGAAATATTAAAAAAAAGAAACAAAAATAGATGTGCAATGTGAAAATTTATTAGAAAAAAATTCAAGAATCTTTTTAAATTTTCTTATTAAACAATCTTTTTAAATATTTTGCTAAAGTAAAAAATAACTTTATTTGCTTCAAAAAAGTGTTTCGAAAATATTACAAAATATTGTGCTTTAGGGTTATGTGTATGTTTGTAAACAAATACAAAAAAGTTTTTTATGTTAAAATAAAATTAAATGTTTGAAAATAACAAAAAAAAAAAAAAATAAATCAGTTAAAAAAAATTTGAAAATTGTTAAAATTGCCAAACATCTGTACAGACATGATGGTCAAATCAACATCAACAGCATCATTATCATCGTCTACTTCAACAAAAACGGACATAAATACCCAGGGTCTTCAGTAAGAAATAAGCAACAACAACAGCAGCAACATCATGAAAACGGCATCAACTTCGAATAAACAAACAAACTACCAAAAGTTATTTTCTCTCTAGAAAAGCTGCTGCAGTTGCCCACAAATCATAAACTTTATGATTTGTAATCCCAGAGGTAAATACATTTACACATACATATGTACATACTAACACATACAACCTAACAAACATATACAGTTGTTTAACGTTTTTCAGAAATGTTTACTGCAAAAATCAAAAAATGTTGAAATGAGAAAAACACAATTTTTATTGAAATGAAATTAGAAACGTGCACTCTGTTAAAATAGCACACAAAATGTATAAAAACTTTTAATTCTGTTTATGACTGACAGAAATTTTAGAACTATCAAATTCTTTTCGTTTGATTAAAAATTTTTTTCAATTATAAGCAATTCCTTTTCTAAGATTTTAGGTAATTTGAATATGTATGATTCAAAAATAATATTGAAGAAATTTTATTTTTACAATTGCCTCGTATATGAGCATTTTCAAATGTTTCATTGGGGATATAAAATTGTTGCTGATTACGAGTGTGTTTTTTAATCAGTATTAATGGTAAGATAAGCTAATCTTATAAAATAAAATAAATTAAAATAATTACTGCCCTCGGGTTTCTTGTAATTTTTTTATAAAATTGTTCAAAAAATTTTAAATCACTAAAATTGTTCTTATCACTCGAAAAGTCCACTTAAGTAATTTTCTACAATAGGTTTTGGTTCTTTTGAGAGTTCTGCTGAAAGTTAAAGCCGTCAACTTTGTTTTGTTAAAACAAAACGAAACAATCGCCTATTCAAAAAAGACATTTAAACGTTAATTTTAATTTAAACCGCTGATCTTTGGAGCAAAACTGGCCTTTAATCATCAAAATCAATATTTTGCTAACATAACAAGCATTTACTAGTTATGAACACGAATACCCCTGTTGGCTAGTTGACAGTCTATCATAGCGAAAATTGGGTTTCGAATTATCATTTAATAAATAAATGTATTTGTTAAGAAAATTTCTTAAAGATTTCTTTTAAAAGATCTTTTTATCTTGTTATTTTCAAACGACATTATACAATTTCGATATGTAATTGTAAAAAAAGAATTTACTTCAGAAAATTTCGCTTTTCTTTAAATTTATCGCTGTATTTACTAAAAACTATTATTTCAAAACTTTTCGCTTATTAACTAACTCATAAATAACAAAGAACAATTTTGAAATTCATTTCTTATTCCTCTTAAATATTTCTTATACTTCGAAAGTATTTTACTTTATAAAAAGCATTACACCCATTTCCTGTTCCCACTTTCTGACTTTTTGTACAATTTAAAGTTAATTTGTTAAAAATGATTAATGTCTTCAAGCCAAAGTTAATTATGTTTTTGCAAATGTTGTGTTGAGATTTTAAACAACATTGATAATGATAGACGTTTGGAGGTATTAAATGCTTAAGAAGAAAAAAGTTTTTTTTTAAAAAGGAAATTAAAGAGGAAGTAAATTTTAAAAGATTTCGCTTCGCAATATTTGTTAAAAAAAAGAGTTATAAAACATTTAAAATACTTACATCTAAATTGTATTTATTTATTAAGAAGAGATGTTAAGTATTGGATTTTGTTGGAATTTTAAAATACTGTTTTTCGTTTAAATTTAAGTGAAGCGATTGAAATTTTGGTTCGAAATCGAGGGACAGGCAGTAAAACTTCAATATGAAGGCGTTTATTTATCGATTCTTTTTAAAACATTTTAAGTGATTTATATTTTTTAAGGAACCTGTGACAAACCTTTTAAAAGTTTTGTATTTTTTTTACTGAGTTTTACTCAAGGCGAATTTATTCCCAACAAGTACAAATAGTACACGAACCGCAAGCAATTTGTTTTTGTAAAATCATTGTACAATGTCAAAAACCAAAACAAATCAAAACAGAAACAAAGATAATAAACAAAATTTTGACATCCAACAATTATAAAGCTAAAGAAAAAAAGTTTCCAGCAGGGCTTTTAGGATCACCTGCAATGGATTCGCCTTGGTTTTACTAAACAAAAGCGACGAGTATAAAAAATCTGAATTCAACAAATTTTATATAAAATCAAGAAGATTTCGTAGCAAAGAACACAGTACATCTTTATGGGGACTTATAATTTAAAAATGTATTTCCATTTAGAAAGTCTATACTGGCTAATGTTCTTATGAACTAAATAGCTACAACGTAGCAGGTAGAATAATCTAACCGACAAAAGACTGGAGGAAAACCAACTAAAAAGACTTCTCTCTAACTTACTACTTTCTCCAAGTTATCTTGGTAATTGTATTAATGTTGGCGATTTAATTTGGTCTTGTAATAGTTAAGTGCTTTCACGGAGTGTGCAGCTAAGTCTTCTTAAAACCAAATGTCGAAGTTACAGTCGTTAATTAATATAAAACAAAGGTTTTACATTCACGTAGACCTCACCAAGCCATTGTGACGTAAGGCAGACGAACTAGTATGGGCCATTGTGTAGCCTTAGTAAGAGATAGATTACTAACAACAACAAATTGAGTGAAATTCGGAGTGAAAGGAGAAAGTATCGAAAGATCAAAACGGACCAGCGAATCCGAATCGGGCTTCCTTAGCACCGATACTCTGCAGTCCTTTCTGTTTTCCAAGACACGACTTGTCCCGCTCAGAACCCATTCCCTAGCCTATTGGAGGCCTGACTGACCCAAAACGGTCAGGTTCCTCCGTTTCCGAGCCGATTCTTGGCAACTCATCAGCATTTTCGTTGCCGGTGATGTTGCAGTGACCCTAAGATTTCCCCTACAATCACCTACACTAAGCTAAGGTTATTTCTAGAAGATTTAAATAATTGGAATACATTCCATAAATGAAATGAAATTTTGAATCAAAACTTATGGCTTTTAATAAAAATTATTTTTTTTTTTTTTTTTTTTTTTTTTATTATGTTCGTTAGCATTAATATTTTATACAAATTTAATGTTACTTAAATCATATTTTGTTATTCGTTCAAATAAGATTTGAAAAATAAAATTTTATATTTTCAATATTTATTTAATGAATTTTCATATCGCACTTGATCAACAAGCGGGTATTATCTCGAATTTTAAATATGTTCAGCAGAAGAAAAACAATTGTTACTTTAATATTAAAGGCATATGGAAAATAATATCTAAACTAGGGATGTAACGATACGATAATTTCGCAACTCCGTTTGAAGCAGTGAAAAATCGTCTTTCAGATGGACAGAACTCATTTGACAACTTAAGTATTTCTAAGTTTTGCGTATAACATATAATTGCGGTAGTAAACAAGCGGATTTGAGTCTCTAGAAAAATTAGAAAATCTAAGGTATATCTAGACTTCTGGCTTAGCTGAACCGCAGACAGAGGAGCTTTCTTCTCCAAATTTTCTTTTAAGATTTTCACAAAGGCTCCAAAGGTCAGTTGTTGTAGACCTATCAGAACTTTTAGTAGATGTAGGGGTGACCGTGTCTTTAACACTTTCGAAATTAAGAATCATTTTGAGTAGCTCCTTTAGACGTTTTTTCGATCTTTTGTCTTTGAAATTTTCTACCTTTGTATCGAAGGTAGAGAATTGTAGATAAACAATAGACTTCATTATTCTATAAACTAATCGGAAATAATGTGTACAAATAAATAAATAATCATACATTCAAAGCAAATTTCGATCTACCAAGGTAAAATGCCATTTGGTTTAAAGATTGATGTTTGACTATTGACGTCTGCCGTTTTCAATGGCGGTGTGAGTAAAATGGCAAGCCCCTCCGAAGAGATTGTGTGGTTACAATCAAAACCAGTCAGGGCGACCTGTTTGTGAAAATTCATAAAAATAATATAATGAAAATTAAATTCAATGAACTTAAGCCTAATTAAAAATATCGAAATTTGGATTAAAAGCAATTAACAGTTCAATAAAATAACCACAATACTAATTATTGTACAATTATTTTTTTACGCGTACCTAAATTTGAATTTTAAATATTTACAAACACTTAACGTTACGAGTGTAAAGTGCGAAAGATGTTTTTAAACTAAACCATATCTTAACAACAAAATTCGTTCGTGTTAAGCAGATACAACATTGGATGCTTTAATATTCTTTAGAAACTTCTTGAACTTAGTATTAAGTTTACGCATTTTAAAAGTTTGAAATACATCATTTTCAATTGAGTTTTAAAAGTTTCCAAATGTTTTTAAAAACTTTTCATATGTATTTTAAAATTATCCAAATGTATTTTAAAATTTACCCAACTGAATTTTAAAATTTTCCAATTTTTTTTTTTTTTTTTTTTGTTGAAATTGCCCAATTATATTTTTAAAATATATTTGGACAATTTTTAAATGCATTAAGCAAATTTTAAAACACATATACCTAATTTTGAAATACACATGGATAATTTAAAAAAACATATGGAAAATTTTAAACTGTATTTGAAAATTTAAAATATTATTTGGACAATTCCGAAATACATTTAGAACACATAAAAATATATTTTTTGTTAATTTTTTTATTCATTTGGAAAATTTAAAAATACATTTGAAAATTTTAAAATACAATAAGAAATGGTGTTATTGCTTATACCAATAATCAAATATGGATAAAAATAAGATTTTTATGTTTTTTGTTACGTTTTTTAATACATGATCTAAATGAATTGTGATCAATTAATAATTTAAATTGTTTTTATTATATTTTTATTATTTTGTTTTTTTTTTTCATAAAAATATTATACAAAGTTCATGAAATATGTATTTTTACTCGAAAATTAAGTTCTTTTTCAAACTGTTTTATATATTGGGTAAAAATAAATAAATAATTAAAGAAAAGCTCGAAAAATCCCAAAAAAAATTTAAAACAATCCCGTGAATTCCGGGATTCAAAATATTCCAAAACCCCGGGATTCCGAAAACGGGATCCTGAAAATTTTTCTTCAATGCCGAATCCCGGGATATAGAAAAACAAGTCCCGATTGGAAGCCCTACTTTTCACGCAAATCTTTCATT
This sequence comes from Pollenia amentaria, assembly GCA_943735925.1. Lineage (NCBI taxonomy): Eukaryota > Metazoa > Arthropoda > Insecta > Diptera > Polleniidae > Pollenia > Pollenia amentaria. The sequence goes on from OX031007.1 coordinate 1,697,382, forward strand.
CAGAGCTAATGCTACGTAAATCACCAATTTTTGGGGCTCTTAATTATGCTGCATCTCAGGTTGTTCATTTATCATATTTTCTAATAATGTTCGAAGACTGTTAGCTGCCGATATAGTGTCAAAAAATGTAGCAGTGATCTTGCTTATGGATTTTGTGGTCTCTTCGAAGTGACCCAAAAGTTGTTGCGAAGTAATTTACACTTTCACAAAAATCATTAAAATTAGCAGAAAATGCTGTTGCAGGTCCAAACCAAGCGCTCAATGCGTTTATGCATCAGTCCAAAAAGTCTAAGTGTAGAATTGTATTGTATTGACGAGCAAACAAAAAAATTATTTATAAATATGTGATACATATTTTTTAATTAATACATAATATGTGAGATCATTTTATTAGTTATTGTGAGATTATTAGTTATTTCAATAGTTTAAAGAGATCTTATAAAATAATCTTTTAGACAAATAATTTGGTTAAAATGTTTAAGATTTAAGCGATTCTTTTTTTAGTTTTGATAAAACTTGACTGGGAAAAATTTCTTTAATTTATCGTAGATGTTGGAGAAATCGAAAGCAACCCCTCTTCGGGAAAGGGAACTAACACTAAACTTGTCACGTGACAAGTCACTTTAACATCGCAATGTCCTACGAGTGGGTTAATTGGCACCTTTTTGATACTTTGTAACAGGTCACTGAAATTACCTTCCAATTTCGGATATTGTCCCAAATGAGCCATGTCAATATAATAGATCCCCTTCATATAAGGTAAAAGAACTAGAGAGAACTACCCGCACAAAATCCAGTCACATGAATAGTTTTGTGCCAATTATCTTTCCTCTGGACCAGCTACACTCTTAACACATTATCACCAGCTAAGTGATAGGTCTTGTTTTCACAATTCGTTCCTTTTATTTATAAAATTTTGTTCACTGGTCACGGTATAAGTGCTTTAAGAGCAATTGACACAAATTTCCCGCAGGACCATAATACAGTATATCTTATTTCTCAGTCCTTTTCCTGGATTTCTTTAAACATATAAATTTTTCCGTTTTGCCATTAGAGGCCTGTTTTAATTTTTTTTAAATGTTAAACACTTCTAATTGTTTCGGGTAATTCTGATTGATTGGTTCTTATTTTTTATATGCGTTTAACAAATAAAAATTACGTGAAATAAAAAGCTACTGACAACAAACACTTCTCAGCAAGCATTTTGTATCATTATCGAATCTTTTAGGAATCAGCTTCAAGAGCAAAATAACTGCATATGAGCTCATTTTTCGATAATAAATTATGCTGTCGTTGTGAGAAAATGGTAATCTACCGATGAATCACCGGAAAAAGTCAATTATGATACAATTTGCTGATTCCTTTTTGATCATATGAATCATATGTGAATCATTTTGCAATCGCTGTAGTGATAAATCAGTTTTAAATCTCAAAAGTAATCTGAAAATGCTAATTTATGTTATTTTTGCAACAATTTTCACGCAAATGCTAGCTGGGATATTTAAAATAAAGATCACTGAACACCTTCTTTGTTTGTATGAAAAAATATTTTATAAACACATACTTTTTGTATATGAGACGAAACAAATAATTAAAAATAAAAAAAATATATGTTATAATACTAGAAACAATAAACAATTTGGTTATATCGGTTAATCAGCTAATCCACTGTAATTAACCGGTTTAATCGTTAAGCGAAAATAGCCAATTTAATATTAACCGAACAGGTAGTAACCGTTAATCGATTAACCGAATGCATACCATACTATTCACATATTTTATTTTATTTTATTTAAATTTCTCACAATACTATACCCTAGCCTTTAATGGTCATAATCGGTTACAAATTTCTACTAATAATTATAAATAAATTAATATATGAACTATGTATGTATTTTTTTGTTTATTTTTTCGTTTTTTTTGCAATTTAAAACTTTTTTATATTTTTATATTTTCCTGCATATCTCGTGATCATAGGTTTAACTAATGCCACATTGAGATCCATGTGAATATTTTAGATTTTAGCATACCAGAGGGCAGCTGTGATTTTTCGAAGCAGTTTATTTTGGCGCCTTTGGATTTTTTCATATTCGGGGGCAGTGCCCCAAAACTGAATACCGTAGCAACAGCTTATTTTTAAGGTAGCGCGGTAAAGAAAAAGTTTGCAAACGAGACTAAGGACATAATTTCTTCCAATAAGCCAATTAATTTTAATTGCTTTTAGATTAATTTGAATTAACTTTGCCTATATATGGCATTTTCACGTTCAACGTCAAAACGAGGTATTTTGCATGCGAGTGTTGAGGTATTATTTGATTATTTTATATTTTTGCTCATTGACCTTTATCTTCCATTATTTTAACAATAATTGCAATTGAAATATGTAATCCTGTAAGTATCGAGATGCTTCATAACTTAAAAAGATGAGTTTTTTAAGTAAAAATTTTCTAAATTTCCATTTAAGAGGAAAAATTTACTGCATTGACAAATAAAGGTGGAATGTGCAATTAACACCATTTTTAAGTCCCATTTAGGTAAAATGTTTGCACAATGTGCATTAAGGACCCAAAACTATAAACTTAACAGCTTTTTTTCATTAAAGACTTGACACTATAAGATTAAATTATTTAATTAAAAATATTTTTAAAATTTTGAAAAAGAGGTTTTATTTATACTTTTTATATTTATATCAATGACCCAACAAGGACATACGGTCCAAATATTTTGTGATAAATTTTCATTTGCATAAAATCTATTCATATTAAGTAGAATATAGCACAACAATTTTCTTTACAAAAAGTCTTACTTTTGCGAGGTGGTATCATTAAACCATTTTTACGACTTGCAGTGGGTATTTTGCTTTGAATTAAAAAAGCTTATCTAACAAATTTCATTTACTAACTCTAAAATTTTGAACTCTGTCTGCGGTGTAGGGCTTTAACATTTTAAGTCAAATACTTCGCAGAAAGTCAAATAAATCGCAAAAAAAAAATTTGCGTCATAAATCTAAAAATTTCAAAAATCTTTTTTGATTTAAGAAAAATCCCGTTTGAGAGTCGTTAAAATTCCTGCATGACTGCACATATCCGGTATAGCATCCATCCCTAAAATAGGACACTTAAACTCAAAAAACTTTTAAATAGAATAATTCTTGATTTTAGTCGGGTCGTATAAATCCATACACGCATGTAAAATAAAGCCCTTAAGGGACTAGGACTAATAAAATAGAAACGTTAGCCCTTAAACGGAACTTTAATGAACTTTATCTTTGACCACACCTTCCATATCCCTTACACACCTTATCTATAACCTTAGTGCCACTAAGCCCAGCCAAATAAATAAACTAAACAAAAGTTTGTTCTTATTTTATATTTATTTAAAATAAATCAGTCTTGTTACGTAATTATTGTAATATAATTGTAAAATATTAAAATTATTCTGTTAAGCAATCATTACAAATATACGTTTTTGTCTCTCTGCCATGTTGCAGGCACATACTTTGTTGCAGTTACCTCAGCAAAAACGAGTTTTTCTCTGAGTCTTGGTTGTGGTTTTACAAAAACCGCACAACAGACGGTAATTAGCTAAACTTGACTGGTACAATACCGCTTGCACATGCTTGGAATGCGAAAGAGAATTTTTTATGATCAAAAAGTGCAACCCTGAATATTAACATGCGCAATTTTTGTTTTATTTTTTACATAAGGTTAGAAAAGAAACGCTCCGTAGAACGCAGAAGAACAAAATAGACGATCACAACTATTTTAATTATACTTATTAAAAAAAAAACATAAGTTATTATGGTCGGTGAAGACGAAATTGTGGGTGTTGCCGCAGAGGATATCGCCTACACCAAAAGACAACATGTTTCCAATAACGAAGCTGCGCAAATCGCAAGTGGGTCAGTACGGGCTCCTCCATTCTGACATTCCCAGCCCGCTCTATGCATCGCACAAATATAATCTCAGTTTTTTCTAACTAACGACAAAACAAAATACCGAAAGTTGTAGCAGCCATCGAAAGAAGCGGCTTTTCACAAATCAGTCACATTGTGCTAAATCCACCTGTGGATAATATGTACGACACATGAAAGGCATGGCTCTTGGGACATTATGCTGTTTTAGAGCATAGACGCATAAAACAGCTTTAACAGGATTTGGGACTTGGCAACATGCGTCCAAACAATTGCTCCGCGAGATGCGAGACTTAGCCGGCAACGAAATGAACGACAATATGCTCAAATCTGTCTGGATGACTACCACCAAATGTGTGTACCGTAATCTCAAAATTAGCTATACTCGCTGACAAAATAATTGAGTTAAGTTTCTTTATATTGACGGTTTTTGTTAATAGTTTTCCTTCAGAATTATAAATTATAAATAAATACATATATTTATATAACCTTCTTCCCGAAACTTGTTAATATTTCAGATATAAAGCAAAGTAATTACTGTGCAATATTTGTTTCCTTATTATTAAATAAATTAAATACATATTGAGTTAAGCGATTCACCACACGTCAAAGCAAATTCTGTGCCACAAAACGTTTCTTCAGCACAATCAACACTAGAACAACAAATCGGCTTACTTGCCAAAGAGGTGTCTGAGTGAAAACAAAGTTTTCCCAACGTCCACGAAGCATATCCCGCTCCCGTGACGCCAAATCAAATGAAGTATGCTGGAACCACAGCAAATACGCAGACAAAGCAAAAACGGGTTTGAAAACAACAACAATCCAACAGCAAAAAAAAAACCTCTCTCGAACAAAAGACATGTTAACAGAATTAGCAAAAAAGAATCTTTGTCAGTGCAAAAGCAAAGGTTCAAAAAAGTAAACTGTGGTCCAGCCTGACCATGACGAGCACTTACCGAACTTTTTCATGTGGGAGGTTTTTTGTGCCCTAAATGTAATCCTATTGATTCCAAATTTGTTTTATTCGATTCAGGACAACTTACTTGTAGAACTCATAGCCCTCGTTTCTTAAAACTTTCCTACAAAAAAAAATTTTGCATATGAAAGCCAAATATGGTCTGGCTAGACCATGTAGGACATATAAGGGTTGAAAACCCAACCGTCAGCAATCACTTTCACAGTTAAAACTTTCAAAAATATATTCGTATCAAAAACAACTTTGGCACAAACTAATTTAAGGAGGCACACAAAATTGTCACAAACTGTTTGATAAATATGTCCATAAAGAACTGTAGATTCCATATAAGATCCAATTCTAAAAATTGCCCAAAAATGTTTTTATCGCGATATTCAGCACGAATAGATATTTTTTAAGTCAAAACTTTTTCAAAAAAATTAGAACTAAATTTGCCAAAAAAAAGCTTTCATACGGGCCAACACCGTAATTTAACAACGTTCGTTTCAGAACCGACCATAAATGCCGCATAATTCCCAATGGGCACATTTCATAGAAATACACTCAACGGTTGCGCAACAGTTACTTACATCTTATGAATGTGCCCATTTTCAATGTTAAAAAAATTACTTTCATGCTATTAACGTCATAAAAAATATTGTATGCAACGATTAAATTGGGAAAAAATAACAAGTAAGTCGAAATCGCACTTGACGAATATGTGGTGCCCTCGTTTAGATGCTGGTATCAAGCAAATAAAAATATATAACATCCCTTTAAAACAAAACGTACTTGGGATCGTTTTAGGAACAATAGTAATTCCAATGAATAAATCAGAAAAAATAAAAATCTTTTCTTATTTCGTAATATATTTATTCAAAAGCACTTTAGTGGATTAAAGTATCACATTGTGGGGCTGGCCAGACTATACATATTTACTTCTTTGGCATGAAGTGTAAAAAGTTTCCAGATTATCGATGTTGAAGGCAGAAATCTTCAAGAAAATATTTTGGCTCTAGTATTTGATAACAGATCTTAGTGTTGCTTAAGAAGCTCAATTTAGATCAGGTTTTCTAAATCATTTTTTTTATTTTAAATGATTTAAACCAAAACGTAAAATTTAACCAGATTGTTGGATAAACAAGCATAACGTTAGAAAAACTCATTAGCGGAATTCAGTGTTTGCTGCAAACAAATTCAAAATATTGTAGACATGTAACGGAAACTTTATGAATTTTGTTGCTGAATTTAATAAAAGAGCTATGAGATTTTGCATTTTCTGGTTTGAAAAATATTTCATTGAAAAAATTTCCTAAGTTAAGAAAATGTAAATTAAAAAAATTCACGGCAATGGAAATAGTTCGGGAAATTAGGAAGGCAGCGTCAGTACTAAAAGAAATTTGATTAAATTGTTAAATGTATGAAACATTTTTTTGAAATTGGTTGTTATGCATTTGTTCGGATGTACATATGTAATACGCAGAAATATTCGACAGTATTTCTTTCTGAGGTGATGCAGCGATGTCCATCTGTCCGGGTGGCAGGTTGTCTGTACATGGAAATAATTAAATGAAATTTTATGAGGAAATTTAATGAAATTTGGTACATTGTTCTTGTTGTCATAAGGGATATGGTGATAATCGGTCCACATTTTCAACAATCTCCGAAAAACTTTTCTTAAACCTTTTTAAATCTTCTGTTAGTATTTGATAAACTATACTTTCCTACTGCTTTTATTAATATTTATATCTGTGGCACTTTGACAAAAGATCTTAAGTCGAGATAAGATAGCAAAAGAGTTTAAAAAAAAAACTCGGTGAAAAAATTATTTTTATCAAATAATAAGATAAACCAAAATTAAAGATTTTATAATTAAATTTATAATACAAAACGATATTGTAAATGAAAATTCGTATGATTAAAAACATTTTTTTCAGCTTTTTAAATTCCACAGATATACATATTTCGATCAAAGTTTATTTGGAATATAAAATATTTCGCTTAATTCCAATTGCAGCAGAGACCAAAATGTATCTACTGGATTCTGTTGGCACTTGTGTATTAAATTAAATAAGTCTGAAATAGTATATCAAAAGAAAAAATATTAAAAAATTCATTGCACTTTGAACTTTCAATGTACCTGATGCAAAAAGCAACCAGAATATATAAAAAATTAAAACAAAAGAGCCAAAGCAAACAACAGGAGATGCAAGAAAACTACTAAAAAAAATTGTGTTTATAGATTTTGCTCAAAACATTTATTAAAAAAATGCACATACACTCAAGTTCTTAAAGAAATACATGATTGCAGGATAGATGCATATTTTCTTTATGTGTGTGTATATTTACATACGTTTTCATAAGTATGTATGTGTGTTCTCGTACATATATATGTTTGTATTATAAAATAAATTTATATATTATAATAACCCAGCTGCTAAGACCATTCTAGCACTTTTATTATTATTTACAATAGAATTTTTCAACTCCAAAATGATAGCACACTCTTACTGGTGTAACTTGCCTGTAATCATTTTTCTTCTGTTTCTTTTTTTAGTGTTGAAATTCTTAAAAGTAACCCACAAACAAAAACGCACTATTTATAATAATGAAAATAAAAGCCACATACATATAATAAAAACAGTGGGTGGCAAAAATTCCAGCAAATTTCGAAAAATTGTGTTGAACAAGAAAAAGTGTTGTAAATATAATTTATGTATCTGTGCGCACAAGGAATAACAGCTAAAGTCGAGTTATGACAAATTTGACTTATTTCTTTTTACTTCTCCTAGTCTAATTGCTGTTTCATTAAAAATTAAAATATTATAAAATTGCTTACACAGAACCTGCAAATATAAGCTCAACTTAAATTCCCTGATTTTGGGCACCAGCTTTTTATTTTAAAAATGCTGGAATCGAGTTTAGTTGTTAATGCTTGTAGGCACAGATATATGTATATAAAAAAGAAATTTCCTTTGTTTGTCCCCTATAGCGTGACACCTCCTATACAAGAAAAATTAAATTTGCTGTATAAGTATTTAGGGAACGATTGCAGTAAAGGTTTGAAACTTAAGAATAAATTGTTTGTTTATCCACACAAAACATCTGTCAATAAACGAATTGAACTGGAAAGGTAGAACCTGCTTTACAAGCACAATATAAATGTGTTGAATGATATTCGAAATTTGGTATAAATTGCTTCGTTATCAATACAGGAAATCTGCTAATTCAGTGGAGGTAGCAAAGCGCATCGGGTGAAGCTTGCGATCTATTAAATTAAGTTATAATTATTTTGCGAGTTATTTGATTTAAGCTTGTGTAAAATAATTTTTTGCCATCTATGGATAGAGTTAAATAGATTTATTTATTTTGTCACCAACTGCATGCAAAAGTGCAATATTTGTAAAAATATATAAATTTACTTTATATAAATACATATACCTGACACCATTACCGCCACTATATTTTCCAGAATCTCGTTGTTATTGTGTATGTTTTTGTTTGTCAATGTATGGGTATGGGTAAGTGTAAGTGCAAGTTAGTATGTGTTAGAAAATAATCCCAATAGTAAACTACTAACAATTTGCTTTAATACAAACTTGTAGTTTTTTTCATGCTTTTCTATTTCGGCACAAATGATTGTGTACTCGTAGCTGTAATACAGCACACACACAAACAATATCAAAATGTGAGTGTGCTTGTTTTTATGTAGGAATTAGTTCGTGTGAGTATGTTACACACTTACATACATTGCAAGACTACAAGAAGTATTTGTATTTCTATTACAGTTGTGTAAGTAACTTTTTTATTTTTATTTTGCTCTTTCTCTCTTAACAATTGCTTTAAAGCCATGATGATGCAGTTGTTGTTATTACGAGTACAGAAGCTTTTAACATTTGAAGTTGTTTTATTTTTACACATGCACACATACATACATGCACGCATACATACATATGTACATAAATGTTTTTAAAAACAAATAGCTGTTGTTTTTGTTGTTTTCCTTACGTTTAGTAGAATATCGTTTGTAAAACTGGAAAATTGTAAGTGAAAACATTTAGTATTGCTGTTGTTAAGTATTGCAGAGAGGGAAATAAAAAAACAAATATATATATATATATATATATATATATCTATAATAGTATGTATGTATGTGTAAATATATTTAACGTTTTTTACTAACAAATATGTTTTATTTATTTTTTTAAATAAGGGCTTCAAATACAATAGATTTTGTTGAAAATATTCAACTATAAATAAAACACAAATTTAAAACTATAAAACTTTCATGTGTGTTTCAATTGTTTATATGAATATAAAAATGTACATAAATGAAAATGGGTCAATTGAGTTCATTGCTCTTGAAAAACAACACACATAATTACACTTACACATACATATGCACATTTAAATAAACTCATATAAAAATATGCAGCATGCATTTATTAAATTTTTAAAATATTTTGTTGTAAAAATTTCCTTATTTTATATTTAATTGTTTTGTAATTTGCCTAGTGCATTTTTAATTTTAAGGTCTTTGTAAAAAATTGTGCCAAATTGAATATCACTTTTAAAATGAAGTGTTTTATATTTCATATATATTTCCAAGTTTATGTTATGAAATCTGTTTTATGTTCAATAAATATTAAGAAACTTATTATATATAATGGGTAGGCAAATTTTATGTTAGGAAGTAAACACACTGTCAAATGATGAAATGTCAAAAATAAAGCTGACATTCTTTGGCATTTTTTAAATGAAAACTTGGGAAATTTCACGCATGGAACGCTACACTCTTGAACAAAAAATTTTAATTGCGAAAATTAACTAGCAAAATGGTGCAAAATTAACTGTATCACTAAGTAAAAATTGAGAAGCTTTTTCTCGTAATCCAGCTCCATCTGAGACCGAGTTTTTGTTATCGCAATTGGCTCATCTTCACCTGTGATTTCAGCTAGACAGCGCCACGAGCCACACAGCCGGCCAAGCAAATCAGTTGTTGCATGAGAAATTTCTGGTGCTGTCAATTGGCTGCCTTGTTCTTGTGAAATGTCCCTAGTGAAAATAAGTAATTTAAAAGACCGGGTGTACATGAACAAGCCTACGCTCTGAAAGACGAAATTCAGTGTTGCTCTCACTATGCTATTTTGCAAAATGTTGTTCAAAATTTTGCGAAAAGAGCGAATGGCTGCCGACTTGCTACAGGTGGACACTTTCCTAACATCATATTCCATTATAAATTCCCATATTTCTACCTTTCACTGCTATCAATGTACGATACATAAAATAAAATTTAATAATAATCAAAAATAGATTTCAAGTTTGATATCTAGAAGGTTATAAGGACTGCGTTTGAATAAATTGCCCATCATATTTTTTACAGTAACTCTGAAAAAAATTTTAAAATTGAAAAATTTTCTCTGGTAGGTTTTCAAGTGAATGTTAAAAATATCTTATTTCAAATTCCATCACTTGAAAATTTAATTCGATTCTAAAGCAGTTTAGGGACGATTTGAAGATCACTAGAGAGGCATGCTCTGGTAGAAAAAAGGGCATCTATGACGAGATTAAAGCGAATAAAACCAATTGCATATTACTAAAGAGTCCCAACATATCAGGAAGAAACATCCTTCATCCCTCGAAAAGTGCACTGTTAGGGGTTTTTTGTACGCAAGGTTAAAAAGGATGGTATTCTGAAGAGTTCCATTCTGGGATGCTGTAAAGAACTCAGAAGCAAAACAACGTAACATAACTTTAAAAATTAATTTTTCACAAAGTTAATTGCAACATGAATGAAGGCGGCGTACTTTTTAAGCCGACTTCTCGCATCTTCTTGGCCAGAAATTGCAAACATTGCAAACAGAAGTGGGAATATGAACGACAAATTAAAGTTTTGTTTAGAGTAAATTTCCTCTAAACTTCTTGGTATGGCAGGCACTTGTGGCGAGAGGAGCAATTATTTTGTGACCACATGTACAATAAATTCGGAAGTGTTTAGCAAAGAGTGATTGGAAGAGCGACTAACACCTTAAGTTGGATAGTATCAAATGCCTTCTTTCTTTTTTACCTAGGCTCTTACCATTACAACAAATCAGCCTTAAAGTAGCGCTTAAATAATAGCGCACGTTTTGTGCCTTAAAGACCCAATCCACAAAATCGTCCAGAACTCAGGCCAATTGAAAAGTTCTGAGCTTCGGTGGAAGATAAATTAAATTAGAAAAAAAATCGCCAAAGATTTCAGAGGAAAGTGTAATGATACAAAAGAAAAAATCGTTGATTGAAAGGTCACGAAATAAACCAAAAAATTTGCTAAAATAATAATTATACAAAATTTTTATAAACCTTAATTATAATTAAAAAAAAAACACGGCTGAAATTTAGTTTTTATTTTTAAGATTTAATAAATATTAAGAAGATTGTTACGGTATTCAGTAATGGGGCACTGCTTAAGCCTCTAATATCGAAATATTCAAAGGCACTAAAACAAACTTCTTCGATACTCTCAGCTGCTCCCCGGTATGTAAAAAACTCAAATATTCACAAGGATCTCAATGTACCATTTGTTAAAACTATGATTACGAAATATGCAGTAAAATATTTAAAAAATATATTTAAAAAGGCTCGAATTGCACCCGAACGAACAAGTTAGAAATATTTTAAATTATGGTGACCACTCGCGATTAAGTAGAAGAGATACTGCAGGACTTATCCGATAAGAAGAGAGCTAAACACTTACAAATGTGAACAGAAACCGTGATGGGGAAAATTTCGTCCGGCACTCGCAGGACATAAAATAAAGTATTTGAATAAGATTTGATTAGTTATTGTTGGTTCATATTTAATATGTGAAGATTCAAAAAATAAATACTGTGAAAAAAGAAGATTGTTTGAATTATGTGATAGAAATTTTTTTAAATATTTATTAGACCATCAGGCTACTTTGCATTAGGCCTAGTGGGGAAAAGTCTAAAATTCAGTGTTATTTCAAAATCAGCATGATATAAAATGTTGTTATAATTTCTTCAACAATTTCCTTTGCATTTTGGTAAACAATTTTGCAAAACACAACTTACATTTTAAATGCAATAACTAATTTGTTTATAATTTTAATACAATTTGAACCTGGTGCATATTATATAATTGAGTAGTAACAAATTATTTTAACAGTTAAAATTAAATTTAAATATTTGTAAAATAAAATAAGGCCACCAGTTGAGATTTAAGCGCTGTTAAAATCTGTAAGTGAATTAGAAAAAAAAAACATTTTTAATTACGATTGAGGCCCAAATACACTTATCAAAATACTCATCAAGCATTGTGGTAGTATACGTGAAAATGTAGTTGTATATATGACAACGACGATGCTGGAAGGTAAATAAAAACTTCAGATATGATAGCGAATATTACGTCCATCACACGTACACGAAAGAATTTGCCTTGACAACCAAAAGTGTAAGTTGCTTTACAAGTAGTTGTTTTCTAAATATAAGTTAAGTTAGTTCTTCACCTTTTTGCAAAGAAAAACAAATGTCAACAAAACACTCTTAATTTGCTCCTCAGATAAAATACTAATTTTCTTAAATTCACACACACTAAAATTTTTATTTCCTTTAATGTCTTTTAATCGCCCAGAAATTTATTTTCATAATTTATAATTTTTTATTCTGAACTTTTGTTGTTTGTTATTCTCCATATTTCCACACAAAACCATTATCGCCATTAAATTGGAAAAAAAATATATTCAACAATAAGAATGTTAAGTAAAAAAATATTTTAAAAACAAACAAATTAATTTGTGTTTAAATTTGCATTTGCATGATTTAACAGAAATAATAAATGTCTGTCAATCTTTAGCAAAATGTTATTGTCGTTAAATTTGTTTTTATTCTTTTGCCTTGTTTTTAATGTTTTTAATATTTTACTTTTTTTGGTTTAATTTAATTTCCATTTATTTATTGTTATCTGAGAACAATAATGTGGCGAATGGCAACGACAATAAAATTAACAAAAACAACAAGATATTTATTTACTTATGTATTTATTTAATTATTCGTTCCCTCCATTTTGAACTCAATAAAACCGTCATTCAAATAATAAACCAAAATAGTAGAGAAAAAAAATAATAAAAAATTTCTTATGAAATAAATAATTTCAGATTAACGAGCACAGATTAATGCCAAATCAAATAAAATAGACAATTACATGTTTAAACGAAGCTTAAAATTAACAACAACAGAAAGAAATAGAGAGCAATAAAAACTTGTATGAGTGCGTATCAGTGTTGCCACTTCTTAGATAATTAGCCGAATCGGGTGTAATTTTCATGGCCGTGTGTAGAGCTTGGGTAATTTGTTTTAGGTGTAGATCAGATGAAATTTTTAATTTATATAGTTTTAGATATTGCTGGTCCTAATTTGTATATTCTTCTCAAGAAAAGTCACTGCTCAATTTTAAAGTCACTGCTCAATATTATCGTTTAATACATATTTGCTTGGTTGATTCGTGCTAGCAGGGGCTCTTAGTTTTCGAAAAATGTGAGTTTCCAAGTGACTTAGAATCCGAAGCTTATTGGAAAAATGTATCTAAACCATGATGAAATAAACAGGTGGCATTACTACGCCAGATAACGATTTTTTGCTCTTGTATTGTTTGTCTAATCTTATGTCAAAGTTTTGTTTATGTTTATAAAAAGTCCACGTTTTGTGCTTTGATTATTGTATTGTATTAAAGTTTTTGATTATTTAAATTAAAATTTAATAAGATAGTAACCATAGTGAAATAAAAATTGGCTAAAAATTAATTTATTTCATCGCGTTCGGCGCAAAAATTTGGTTTAATTTAATATAATTTTTGACGTATACGGAGACTTATTTTTCATTTTTTTTGTAATGTTGTATTTGTTGCCTTAGTGCTGCCTCCTGTATTATTTCACCATGATCTAAACTAAACAAATAGTCTTCAGCCTAGAGTACACGCAGTGTGAAAGATCACATGCATATTAGACTGGCCATAGCGTTATATAGAAAAAATTAAAAATGTTAAATCCAAAAGTTTTCGCACTGAAAAATATGAGGTTGGGGATAAAAATAATTATGCATATTTTATTTATTTTTTTTTTTAATTCCGAGTACCTCCGGGTTGAGCCCAAACTTTTATTACATTACCCATTTGTCACTATTTTTGTTCCTGTTTGTATTTAAATAACAAAAAAAATCTGACTTTATGTTCCCAACTGAATTTCTTCGATACCTTTAATTATTACCTTTCCAACGAGCCGCAATAGTCTGCTGATAAACTACAGATAATCTTGCCCGGAATACCCAAAAACCAAGGTCCAAAAAAAAAAATTTATTTTTTAATTTTTTTTTTTATTTATTTTTTAATTTTTTTTTATTGCTGATAATATTATACTAATGAAGATTTATTGTGGGATGAAAAGTTTTTTCTGTAGTGCTCCACAACTTGAAGCAAATACTGCTTATCCTCTTCGTCGTATGTCAATGCCCGATTGAAATCTGTTATTAGTTTTATTGCTCTTTCTGCCGGGTCATTTACAACGGTTAAGTGTTGGCATATTCGTTTTGCGGTGCAGTATTCTTCTTGGTCCTTCCAAATCGATGGATCCAATTCAAAAAATGTCACATCGATTTCTAAACGATGAAAAAAACGCTTGGTGCGAGGAGTAACGAAAGAACTTAAATCCTTATTTTCAAACGATTTCACTTGTTCCAGCGTTAAGTTTAATCTTTTTGGAATAACTTTGTCATTTTCGTCAACATGATTGCCAAGAGCTTCAACCATTTTCCGCTTCACTTCAATAGATATAGTTTCATCGAAAAATCCAAGAGCCACCGCCTCTTCCGATAAATACCATAAATGGTTTTTGAATTTTGATAATAAGGCATTTGAAACATTTAGATCGAAATATGAAATAACGTCTTTAATAAATTGTAAATCTTGACGCGGTGCAGATACAGCGTTAACGCATCCGAACCAATACGAAACATAAATTCGCGTTAAGAAAATGCAAATGTTTCGAATGCCTTTCAGCTCGGAGGATGTCATCTTGAATTGTTCGCGAAGCAAAAAAATCTTATAGCAGTATGTAGCTTTGGACATAAACCTTGCATGAATTGTTGCGCCAGGCAAACGCAACTGCGTAAAATTTGGTACTTCCTTACCAAGAAAAATTAGCGAAAGTTGCAACAACTCCTTATAATCGGCTCGCACATAATGAGATTTCAACGCCTCAAGACAAAAGTTCTTGTGCGTCTCTATTTCGGCTGCTGTTAAGTTTTTTTGCACTGCTTCATCCAATACTCCACTCTTGAAAGTATTGATATTCATATTTTTCCAGTCTTTTGAAAAACGATTAAAGAGAGTGACTTCTGGTGCTGATGTTTTTCCGAAATTTAAATCAAACACAGCTTTAATAAGCAATTCACTGATATGATGGCGACACGGTAGAAAAAGTAAATCGCGACCCAATTTACTTTCAAGCAAATATGCTGAGCCTTTTTCAATACCAGTGTTTGTAGATGTTGTGTCAAAAGCCACAATTTGCACTAAATTATCAATCTTCCATTTGCGTAGGAATTTTTCAATGCCTTCAGCAATATTTTCACCACAAGATTCTTCAAGTTTTGCAATGCCAAGGAGTTTTTCTTCGTTCTCTGCGGTTATAACGAGAGCCAATCGATCAACTTTGTCCTTGCCTTTCATATCTGGAAGCATTTTTGCGTCCCAGTGCAAGACAAATACTTCAGGAATCTATGTTGAAATTAAATATTATGTTAATTTCCTTCAAGATATTTATTTATATTTAATTATTAAATATGTACCTTGAATTCATCTATGATCTGTTTCGCTTGTCTGCGCCGATATTCCTTTCGCATTGTTTGAAACGATGTTCGGTTAAAGACGAAATCTTCCACTTTTATGTCGTTTAAGTCAGGTTGCATTTCCTGCAACTTCCGCAAGACGGCTGCAAGTGTAGCAGATGTTAAATGCATTGCATCGCGATCACTGATGCGGCATTTATCCATGCTTGCTAACATTCGATCATCAACGAAATGGATTTTTCCGCGGTTTCGATGGATTCCTTGACGTTGGTCCTTCATAAAATCAACTTCCGGAGCTGAATTGTTCATTTCTACACCTTCGTATATAATCATTTCTGAGGAATCTGTATCAGACGCAACCTCATCTTTGAACAACAAGCTAATTATTGCTAAAATAAAAATAAAAAAGCCATAATATTGACCAATACCTTGAACTTCTTGTGACTCTGCTTGATGTTTTCGCTTGCGCTTCTGATTCTTTCAGTAGCTTCGCTTTGCGTTCTTGTTTTCGTGACAGCTTCAAATCCTGGCCTGACATACAACCTGGCCGACCCTTTTCTCTTTGCAACAGAAGGAAATCTTTGTCCTCCTCAATAGTCATCGTTTCAAGTGCATCTGCAGCTGCGATATCAAATATATAATTTTCTATCTTTTCACAGAATTCGTTCTCATCGTTTCTATATTTTTCATATTTGCCAAATCTGTTCTTGGACAAATTTTTCCATTCGGCACAAAGTAATTTAAATTTTTTCATGCAGTTGATTTCGGTCATTGTGGGAATATTTGCTTTTTGCCAAAATTCAAGAGTTGAATGCATTGTATTTTTTATGCTTGCCTTCACAGGGAGTTTTTGCACTCGGGTTTTATAAAAAAATAATTGAAGAACTTGCTTCATATTAGGCAACTTTGCGCCTTTCAGTTCACTTTCGCATTTTCCCACCAAAAATATATCATTATCGGATCGTAGTTTCTTAGATGAGCTTGCCATTATAACTTTATATTGTTTTGTTTTATTTAATTTGTTTTAACTTATTATTCACTTATTTTTCACATTTTTGTAGAAAAAAGACAAAATAGTCTACCTGTTTTGAATGTTCTAGTAAAAAGTCATAAAACCACAAAATTCCGTTACATTTTTAAACAGTTATTGCATGTGTTTTTTTTATCAGAATGGTTGGAAATTTCCATAACCCTTCGACCAATGCATTGACATAATCTGATGCAACAACTGATCATAAAAAATTACTTCAAGGTTAAGCGTTTTTATTAATTTCCTTCAATGGTAACAACCAAACTTATTTTTTTACATGTAAAAACTGGCAAGTATTTTTCGGCATAAGACAAAATGGTCTACCTGCTTTGGATCTTTTAGTAAAATGTTTACAAAAACATAAAACCAAAAATTCCATTAGGTTTTTACTACCAATTCACGAAAACGATCTAGCACAAAATTTGCCTAAAAATTGGAGCTTGTGGTTTTTCATACCTTCTATTATAAATATTTATGCGTATGAGCACAAATTATAGCGTATGAGCTGCAATTTGGAAGGACCAAGAAGAATACTGCACCGCAAAACGAATATGGCAACACTTAACCGTTGTAAATGATCCGGCAGAAAGAGCAATTACTAAAAACTAATTACAGATTTCGACGACGACGAAGACGATAAGCCAACAAAAAGGCTTCATTAGTAAGTTATCAACAATAAAAAAAATTTTAAAAATTCACCTATTTTTTTGGACCTTGGCTTTTGGGTATTCCGGGCAAGATTATCTGTAGTTTATCAGCAGACTATTGCGGCTCGTTGGAAAGGTAATAATTAAAGGTATCGAAGAAATTCAGTTGGGAACATAAAGTCAGATTTTTTTTGTTATTTAAATACAAACAGGAACAAAAATAGTGACAAATGGGTAATGTAATAAAAGTTTGGGCTCAACCCGGAGGTACTCGGAATTAAAAAAAAAAAAAAATAAAATATGCATAATTATTTTTATCCCCAACCTCATATTTTTCAGTGCGAAAAATTTAACTTTTCAAAAAAATTTCCACTATGGCCACTCTAATGCATATGTGGTTCTGACGTAATTTAAACGTCATTACAAAGCCACAAGAGCCATTATGTGTTGTATTTCCAATATTGCAAAAAGTAAAAAATTTGATTTTTATTTGATAATTTCAAATGCTTTGGTTGAGATTAAGCATTTGGAAAATTGAAACAGTAAAACTGAAAGGGAGATAGACTTTAGTTTGAAGCAGAAATATTATTATTATTTTATGTACTAATCAAGATACTCAAAGACATGGCAATAAGCATTTTGAACCTTCCCTATTAATTTGCAGCTAAATGTGGAAGCAGAACTTATTATTTTAAGATTTTTCTTTATTAATAATTAGTATTGTGGCTATTTTATTGAACTGTTAATGGTTTTTAATCCAAATTTAGATATTTTTAATTAGGCTTAAGTTCATTGAATTTAATTTTCATTAAATTATTTTTTATGAAGACAGGAATTTTACAACATGAAATTAATTAAAATTTTTTTTATTGATAACAGGTTGCCCAGACTAGTTTCGAAAAAACAGAAGTTAGGAAGAACATGTAAATCAATTAAAATAGATAATCATTCATTCAAAAAGCAAATTTCGATCTACCAAAGTGAAATAACATTTGGTTGAACGATTGATGTTTGACTATTTACGTCGCCCGGCCTCAATAGCCGAGTGAGTAAAACGGCAAACCCCACCGACGAGATTGTGTGGTTACAATCGAAACTAGTCTGGGCAACCTGTCCGTGAACGCCTGGGTTCAAATCTCAGCGCAGTCAAGAATGAAAAATTATCAATAAAAAAAAATTTTTTCTTTATTTTTTTTCTTATAAATTTATTTTTTGATTTAAATTTTTCGGTCAGAAAATTAAAACTTTTAATTAAATTATAATACCCACCAACAGAAAAATATGGATTTTACCATTCAGTTTGTAACACATCGAAATAATCATTGGAGGAAAATTGAACACAGTTAGAATCTGTAGTAAAACAGTCACTTTTACCAAATTACATCTTCCTAACAGGCCAACGTAAATCATCGATGAAGCGTAACATTTTCTTACGTCTTGCTTTAACGCTTAAATGGCATATTACAATAAGAGCGTCAACGTTGTGTCAGCCATACCTAAACAACAGCGGCGAGTGTTTTATAATTGTCAAAATATGCCATACCCATACAATTTGTGTGACTCATACCTAAATTGAGCGGCTTTGCAATTGGAAAATCCGATTTAGACATCTATTGTTTAGCTACGGCAGTGTCTTGATCAGTAATGTTACTTATCTTTCTTAATAAAACCCATAAAATAGAAACAGAAATTTAGATAAAACCGGTATCTCGATTTGACAATAGCAGCCAACTTGAGTACTCAGCGCGCTATCAAAATTGGATTTTCCACTATGAACACTAGTGGGGTTTGCTTCACGCATTTTGTATGAGCATGACAATTTTGCGGACTGGAAAACCTTGCCGCGCCGATTTAAGTTGATATCGACGCCTTCATTTGTGAGCTCAATCGTGCGTTAAACAGACGGACGGAAATGACTAGATGGGCGTAGAATTTTGCATGGATCCATAACATGCAATATAATTTATAAGGTCACCGATGATTTTTTTTATGTGTAGCAAACACAATGACAAAATAAATATACTTATACTTTTAGTTCAAATTTGAAAAGTAGTCGTTATTTGTTGTCCTGGTTATTTTTGTTTATTTATTTAAAGTTACTTAATAAATCTTAATAGAATGACTGACATTCATTTTCTTTAAGAAAATAAATTTTTCTGCTCTTTGTTTTTCGTAAACAAAATAACCTTTTCTGCTCATAGTTTTTCGTAATGTTTTTTATAAATAAAATTTGATGTGATTTTTTAAATCGATTATTTTGAATTTGATGGTAACACTGATGCCTGTAGTAATAACAAATTGTTTGAAATTGTATTGATATTAATCATTACTATTCGGTAGTTTATGCAAACTGAAAGCAATTACAATTTTATACCTGCACTTATAAAAATTATTTCTTTTAACTTGAGATTAACATATAAATTGCTGTAAATTTGAAATTTATGACAATTTTATTAAACCCTCATTGTGTATTAAAATTAAACCCATGTGGTATTTTTGGGTACATTTTGGCCAATACAGAAGGTTCAATGGAAGTTTCGGAAAGATTTTTACATAAATTTATTAAACGCTGTAATTTTTTTTTAATATTTTGTGTTGACTGAAATTGTTGGGAAATTTTGACCCATGTTTACAAAATGCGTAACTTTTTTGCTGCAGACATGACGAAAAAGCCCTGAAGTTGGGAAAATCACGTGATTTGATATTACATGTTTTAAAAATCACATGTGTGATTTTATGGTGTTTTGAAAATCACACTGGTCTTGTGTTTTCCGGTGTGCTTTCGGCAATTGAAAATCACACCGAATGTAATTTTTGAAAAATCACGTGATTTAAAATCAGATTATTTTTAGAATAGATTTGTTATATGTATATACTTTCCAAAAGTAAAAATTTGTACACAGATTTAAAAAAAATATCATTGTCTTAGTTGTGAAAATAATTAGCAATAAAACTTATTTGGGATATTTTGACCCACGAAAAAGGGTTAATGCAATAACTTTTCAAAACTAAATAATTATGTTGTTTTGAATTTAATGGGGTTAGTGTAAAGAATTACTATAAAATTTATGTTATTTTATTTTTATAATTTTATCCGAATAAATGTTTATTGGGTTATGAGCGGGGCATGTTCAATCTGTCTCAGCAAATTTAAAATATACAAGAAAAAAAGCTTAAAAATAGAATAATATGCTTAAAAATATGCAAAAATTTATATATATGTATATATATATATATATATTAATATGTATATACAAAAGTCTTAGAAAATATGCAAAACCTTATTTTTAAAATATAAAAAAAAGCTCTTAAGACTTGCGCTGGTTCTAAGTAAAATCTCCTTAATTCTTTATGACTTTTAAGAAAAACATTCATTTATAATATTTTTTTTTAACTTTAAATGCTTTATTTTCAGGAAAATAATACCTGTTTCAGACTATGCGACAATGCTCATATTTTCTTTTGGTCTCCATTCGAAATTCGTATACGTTCAGACGATACGTTTTTTGTTGCAAGAAACAAGCTACAATTTGATTTTTAAGTCTTAGATTTATATTTAACTCTTCAGTTTTAAAAATTTTTATGAAACATTAAAAGAGAAAAATGTTTCAAGATTTCAATCTTCTGTTTCAAGAAATATTTTTGTGCGACATGTTGGACAGTGTGAAATATGCAAAAATTACATAAAAGCACTTTTGTAAGGAAATGTTTACATTTAAATCCATTTTAAAAGAATTTTTAAATGTCTGAATTGATCATCAAATTACAACGCTTGATTTTAATTATACTTTCTCTCATTCCCTGTAAAGTTTTAAAAAATTTAGCATGAAATTTAAATTCCTCTTTGTACAGCAATAAACCAATGAAATCCTGATAGCTCTTAAGAAGAATGTATGCAAGTAAAACAAATTGAAGTTGGAACTTTACTGAAAGAAATAAAATCTTTTGTACGCATTCACGCCTCAATAAACCAACTTGCTTCATAGTTACAGTCAATAACATACCATTTCTTCCATCCTCAAATCTACAAATATATACAAAAAACAGTTTTTTTTTCATTTTTTTTTTATTTTATTTTCTGTTAAAATGTAAATATAAAATCATTTTCAAATTGAGTCATGTTTATATTTTTATAGCTGCTGTTTATACTTGGAGTTTATTACTTTTTAACATTCGCAAAGGCGTAAGAAAGAGAGTAAGAGAGAAGTATACGATTAAAGCGAGATACAAACATGTTTGTAAGGAAATACATATACAACATTTTAGATATATACTTTTTGTCAAATTTTATGTTCTTCACTATAAAACTATACAAGAAACACTTAAAAACGTTTTTAAAGTCTCTCTTTCTTTCTTGTTCATGAGACATAATAAATAATCGGTTGAGGAGAAGGTACGACTACGTATTCACGCAAATACTTGGGTATTATTTTACGTGCGAAAGCAAAATTACAAATATACTTTACTACCCCATCTTAAACATTAAAGCTATACAATAAAATATTTCTTATTTCTTTTAAGTCATACATACATAATAATTTAGGAATTGTGGCTTTGTTTAAGTATTTTTTTTTTGTAACAAAAAAAATCTTACAAAAAAAATTATTTAGTAAAGAATTGTTGCTTTTTATATCCATCCCACAATATAAAATATCGTGTATGCGTTTATGCAGATGTTTGTAACACCTTTAAGCTCAGAATCACTTTCTGAGCCGATGTATGTCCAGCTAAAGGCACAAGAACCAAGCCTATTAAAAAAAAGTGAGAATCTGTATTTAACCACAATCTTAAGCATCTTACCAAATTTTATTACAAATACTACTCCCAAAATCGCTTCTAAAGGCATAACTTCCATATAAATTTTGGTAATAATATAAAAATTGGCGACAATGTAAAAATGTTGTGCTGGCAGGTCTTAAATTAACCATTGGTCCCGTCTAAACTGCCATCCTAAAATCACTTAAAGGTAAACAAACCTCATGTAAATGAAGACATCTTAATTAGAACTTGTACATGAATCGTAGTCTCATAACCTAAAATCTTAACCTCATTAACGGCAAATTTGACCAAGTTTTGTTATAATAAAATATCACTAAAACGGGGAAAAAGCATATATTAAACTGGCAGTTAAAATAATAGTAAATTAAACTGAATTTCGTAAAATTCGCCGCAATTCAAATAACTATTGAGTTTCGGAATACTCTCTACTGAAAAGTATAATATTTTAAAAGTCCCATATTTACTAGAACTTTTTTGATTTACTGTGCCACTGTGCAATAACCTGATCAGTTATACGATACGGGGATGAAACCAGCATACAACACTTAGCAAAATTCTTTTATATTTCTCTTAAAGTTGTCCTAAATGTTACGATAGTTCATAATTTATATTTGTATTTCTTATATCATAGCCATTATGTAAAATATAAGATTTATCGGCAATGATGACTTATCGATCTATTTTGCAACGCAATTTTGGAGAAATTCCTGGTCAAAAGAATTATGATTTTTGAGATAAATTCTTTTCGGAGCCTAAATTTTCTTGATAGTTTTTGCCAGATAGATCCCTGTACATTTTATAAATATTCAATGGAAATACACTAAAAAGTATAACATATTTCTTAAAAAATAATAATAAATATGTCTGAAAAATAATTCGTTTGTATATTTGATAAAAAAAAGTTTAGTTTTTCCATATCTTTATATGTTAATTCGGATCTCCTTTTAAGAACATATTTGACAAAATCACAGACCTTTTTCACATTTCTATACTGACGAGTCTAATGGAAAACAAATAGCAGCAAAACAAGAAAAAATTATTTAAATAATTTCCCAATTTTCACGCTTTTACTTTAAAATGTCAAAATCTATTAAATGCTAAAATAAGAACAACAACACAAAATATTTATAATAAAAGCACAGCCGGGAAAATAATAACAATAATAATAATACGATAGAAATAACTTTGCCTTGAATATGAAATGTATGTACGTGTGTATGTGCACATCTAAATGCTAATAAGTAAACGAACAAATATGTGTGTGTGTCAGTATAAATAAACAATAATAAGTGTGGAATGTAAATTTGTTAAGGCTGATTATTTTACGACAATTTCGAAGGCTTATTTAAGTGTCATTTTGTGAAATTTATTAAAATGGGTGCCTGACAGGAACCACCATTTTGAAGGGGAAAAAAAGAAGAAGCATTTAGAGAATAAGCCTAAGATATCACAACAATATACAATATAAAGAAATTCAAATTTCAACAGATTTAAATTATTTAAGATCTTAAAAATATAAAAAAAATAACAAGAAAATGTTTTCTGTCTTGCATTACGATAACAGACAAGTGTTAAAAGGATTTTAATTAAACACAAACACAATTTATAAACTCAGCACACAAATCCAAAAAAGAAATTAAAAAAAAGCCAATAAACAAAAACATATTTTACTTGTCAACAAATTACATTAAATAATGTCTGATAATTTGAATTGCATTAAACGGCAAAAAACATTTTGTATAATTTTTTTTTTCTTTGGGGCTACAAATGTCAACGTCTGTTAAGATTAATTCCCCAAGACAGTCTGTGTTTTTGTCATTTCAATAGATTCGAGTGTGAACTTGTTCGACAATACATTGTTGAGTCATGAGAGCACTGCTTCAGTAGATACTTATTTGAGCACATAATTTATGTTTAGCTAATATTTAAACTTTAATCAATATTTTTCAATATTAAACTTTATTTTTTCCACACTGTTGCCCCGGTAGATCTTAAGAACACTGTACTAAAATAAATGGAAAGAAAGGAGAAATATAAAAAAACCAGAGAATTAACAACCTTTTTAAGAAAAGATTATTCTCTTTTATTGGGCAACAAACCCTCTTCTATTTATTTTGACAAAATCCTTTTCTTTCTTCGAAAACCTTAATCAATCGCCTTCCAGGACCTTAATCTGTACCTAAACACACTACACATGTTTTCAGCTACAGATTGAATTTGTATGTGTGTTTGTGTTGGCACACATTCATAACTAATGGCAACAACTTTAGATGTCTAGTTACTTTGGGTGAAAGTGTGATTGTGTAAAAAAATACTCTCTAGTCTCTTCAATACTCTGGTTGTTGTTAGTATTATTGAGGTTCTTATGCTCTTATTTAGTTCAATTAATTTTCTAGTAGCTGGCTACTGTTGTAGCCTGTTTTTGAGTTTAAATCTTTCAAAATTTATTTATAAGTAAACTTGTGTATGTACATAACTTGAAATTTTTAGGCCTTAAGCCTTTTTTATTATGCCTTTGTTATGCTTTCGTTTTTTTTACGTATTTTTTTTTTTTTGTTTATTTCTAGTAAAAGAATTTTTTTCATGTATAAAATTTAATGGTGTGTGTATTTTTCTCATCATGAACAAACACTTTTAAACAAATACATATATAAATAGAACTTAAGCCCCTTCATACACTTGTATGTACGATATATTGTATATCAAAAATGTTTATAATGCGGTGGTATTTATAAGTGTTTGGATGTTTTTGTCTCTGTGTGTGTTTGAAATGGTAGATATTTTCACTTGGAATTTTTATGGTTAGTTTAAGATAATATTTTTTTAAATTACTAAATCAATAAGATTTTTCTTCAAGCGCACTCGAAGAAGATTTATTTTGTATTATTTATAAACTATAGTAAAGGGAAATATTGATAAATCTATTTAAATTGCTGGATATATTTTAAAATATTAAAGTTATTTATTTTATTTAGAAGTATGTTTGTGTTTTGTTGTAATTTAACATTTTAGAAATGTGAAACTACTTGTATATTGTTTACTTTGATTACCAATTGCTTAACCCTTAAATGCCGATTGTATCTTATATCTTTAAGACCATAAGAAGAATTCCCAAGGGCTAATTTTTAGTGAAAATAAAAATTAAACAGCACAAATGTGTTTAGAAAACAATTTAAAATTTATTTTAATTAAAATAATTTCAGATTTTTATGTTTAAATAGCAGTCAACTTTAAATAAATTTAAAAAAATTGAAGTCCGGAGAACCGCCATAAAACTTTGTCTAATGGTTGTATCTTTAAAGATACACTCAACATGCACTCAACAGAAATATGTTATCATTTAGTTTTATGTTAAAGACTTGTAGATAGAGAATCCGTTACGAAGGGAATTTAGAGTAAAAATTCGAATTCAGAAAGTATCTTATTATTTAAGTTGTTTAAGATGCTTGCACTGGCGATTAAATTGACCTGGATGCATTCGTACATGACCCTTTTATCAACATGATAAATGCTGGTAATGATCAGGAGTTTCCTCCTGACAGGTAATGCAAAATTCAGCACAATCTACATACTTCTATTTCTATGTCTAGTGGGATAACGGTACACTCACAATATTATTACAGTAACGGAAATTTGAAATTTTCGTTTAAAATAAATGAAAAATAAGTAGAGCGGCTTATAACTGAATATTCAATTATTTTATATTACAATTTCAGTTTATTTGACGTACAGAATATTGTGAGTGTAAATCTCAAATCTCCTGAATTTGAAAGAGTTTTCTGAGAGATAGGTAATCACCAGCTTAGTGAAAATCAAGTCCAATTTAAGGAGATAGTTGTCTAACAAAATATTTTAATTAAAAAGACGGGACTTCTTGTAATAATTACATATGTTATTGTTATGTATGACTGGTAAGTAACTATTATTTTATTTGTAAAACATTTTCTAAATCCAATTATTTAAAGTTTAAAGCAATGCAAACCTAGTTCACACCTTATAGTATTATACATTTCATACAATGTGTACAAAGCTTTAAAAGGGTATAACTCGAGAACGGTAAGAGAAAATTCATTTTTTTTTTTTGCTAATTTATTTAAAACTTCATAATCTTTTAAACTGCATCATTAGTTTTTTTAGTCTTAATACAAATTTTAAAAGTTATAAAGCATTTTTTTTTTTATATTTGGTGAAAATTTACGAAAAACTGTTATATAATGTATCAAAATGTGGAAAATCCCTGACGAAAATTATTATTTATGCACATAAAATTAAAGATCGGAAAATTTTCTTTAAGAATATTTACTCAAAAGCCGAAAAAATACCGATTTTTTAGCAATTTTCAATAATAATTCAATAAAAGTCAAAAACGCTAGATTTTTGGTACAAATTAGGAAAGATCTTCCGAGAAAATCCAAATTTTTATTTTTTTTGGGACAACCTAATGTACTCGCCTCGAATATACCACTAGCTTATTAAAATCTATTGAAAATATTTTCGTTGGACTTTAAGCGACTTCATTTCCATGAAAAATGTTCTCTGTATCTCTATTTAAAATCATTATTGCGAGCTTCCTGCGCTTCCTCCGATAACTGATCAATAGGTGACATTGAATGAGTAATAATACCGAATCATGTATTAAAAATTTATGTAAAGTGGGGGACATGTTATACCATGGGTATTTTCCAACAAAGTATTTTGCGGTCAATAAAGTAAGATTTCTAAATGTTTTAACATTCATCTGATGACCACACGATACAACAACTACAATAGTATGCAACTTTTTGATCAGTTCAAAGTCGATTTTTGTAATTTCTGCTGAAACTTCGGGATTTTGAAAAAAAAAACGTCTGGCTGTATTCCCGTCATTTGAGTTTCCAAACCCTGGTTTTGTCTGGTCAACAATACGTCCGATTTTGTTGTCTGAAAACTATACCTACAGAACAGTTCAAAATGGAGGGACCATCTCCAATACTTATTAAAAGGCTAGATATTTTAACATGTCCTTTTCAAAATCAAGCACCTGACCGATGTTGCCACAAAAGAACACATTAGCCTATCCTGTACCAAGTACCTGTTAAAGTTCTATGTTATTTTACCAGTATTGAAGACGGACGTTTAGTTTGGAACTGATGCGTAATAATATTAAAAATAGGAATATTGATAATGAGAAAATTCACAAAAATAAGCAATAACAAAACTACATACCAAACATATGTATGTACACACTTACATGATTAGTACAGTGAGTGCATTGCTAAGCATACACGAACTTTTCTTTGATGTTGAATTAAAAAACTATTTTTTATTTCAATCTTATCAAAAAAAATTCGGCTTGTAAGTAGACCACTACGTTCTTACTCTGCAATTTTGTTACTACGGTTATACTGTTATTTTAATTTCTAATAATTTTCTTGACTTATCGTTTTAGATTTTTTTCATTAAAACTCAAATTCACACAAATACGCATACAAAAATAAAACATAAATTTTTCAACTGTCTTATTTTTTCATACATCCATTTTTTTTTTTTTTTTTTTTTTTGTCAAGTTTTATCTACTAAATGTCTCCTTAAGAATTATTTTTCTGCTAAAGTCTTAATTTGTTTTACTTTTCAACATTGCTGTTATTTTTTCTTTCCGTAATACCGCTAGTATCCTTGATGCTGTATCCTTATGTGTAGTTGTTCTTCTATCTTATTATTGTTTCTTCATTACGCTCTTGCACAAGCATTAATCCGCATTTAATTACAGTTTGTAAGAGAACATTGTGTATGTGAGTATATGTAAGAGTATGCATATATGTATGCATGTACGTCTATTCCGTACTTAAACATTTAGATACAGTGTCTCAGAAAAGTTTTAAAAATGTACAATTTTTTATAAAAAAAATCTTAGGATCTACAATCAAATTAGTATATATAAAAACTTTATATAATTAAATTTTAATTTAATAACTAAAAAGTTTCATTGAATCCAACTATTATTAAAGTAGTTACAGCTACTTGGAAGTTGTTAAATTCATTGTTAATTCAAGACACAGAAATATATTCAATTAAGACAATAGATTTAAAAAGATAATAGATTTAAAAATTAATTTTAAATACAAGGAGAGGAAAAGATTCTTATGCAATTTATTCAGATTTGTAAGGTACCAGACATTGGGACTTAATTACAGTTTTCAAAAAATATTTTAAGATCAAAAAAGATATTGTTCTCTATGAAATATATTTATTTTTCAATGGTTTTGCAAAATTTATAAATAAATTAAAGAAGACTTCTACATGACATTTGTCATTCCCTAGTGTAAAAACTATTTTAGTAGAGAAATTAATAAGTAGAAATTAGCTAAGGTTTTTAGTAGGGATTTCTTTGGATATTTTTGATTTAATTGCACTACATTAGACTTATGAATATTGATGCAACATTTACCGACCCAATTAATCTGATTACTATAATTCTTATTTAATTTGTTTCCGTGCAATATTGAAAATATAGAGTTAATTTTCCGGCATTACAAAAATTTTCTAAATTAATTATTTACTGAAATTGTCTAAATTATTTTAGTTAACAATAAATAAGCATTTATTGGCCAAAGAATAATAAATACCCTGAGTTTGACCTGTTGTTTGTTTATTTTATTAACAAAACTATTAATTAATCAAAACTCATTTGAAATCTTCGAATATTATTCTCTTGCACAAGATATTACTTTCAAGCCAAACATTAAATTATTTAAAATAACAAGCTCACATACTTACGAAAGACACTGTACAAAGGGCATACGAAAAAAGCTAAGCAATAAATGTGTTAATGTATATGTGTGCAAGTTATGTATGTGTGTGCAGTTCCTATACAAGTCAGTTTGTTTGTAAACACCCATTTCTCACTTTTTGCCAACTTAACATTTATCCGAAAAAAATACGCATTTGGGAATTTGGAAAACGGAACAGCATCATCGTCATCATCAGCAACATCATTATTGTCATCATATGGAAGCAGAACAGCATTGAAAAATCAAAAACAATAAAACAGCAACAAAAACGCCTTAACTAACGGTGTACATAGATAGACTCATGCACACTCTTACTTATTAACACAGGCTAAGGCTGTTTGGTTATGTGATTGTGTGTATGCATGTAGTTGTTGTAGTAGTATCTACTCATGGTATTAAGTACATTATACTGCAGGCAAGCAATATAATCCTTTAGCTGAAAGAAATTTACACTTGCAAAAAGTTTGTTGGCGCTTAAAGCTTCTAACGAAAAAAAAGCAGCACGTGAAAACAAAAACGACAAACAAAGTGTCTTTAGTGAACAATAAGTTGCCAAGTTTGGCATTAACAATGACTCGGTAGAAGTGTGTGCAAATGTAATTGTATTGGAGAGAGAGTGTGTGTGTATATGTATATTTGTGTGTGTGTTGGCAACGAAATATATACTACGAGTAGTAGCAACAGCATCAAACAAAAACAGCTTTTAATTTAAGGGCAAACCGACGTAATTGTTCCTGTTCTTACCTTAAAAAAAAAAATTGAAATATAGTTCGAGGGACTTGCTGACACCCATGAGATAAATATGAGACAAAGACGAGAAAAACAAAATTGAAAAAAAGTCAGAGTCAAAATGTCTAATAAAAAGTGTATTTGAGAGCAATTTGGCATGCGAAAATAATAATGGCATTTTATCACTGACCAACATATTGAGAACATTTTGAGACTTAAGAACAAATATGCAAAACGTAAATCTTGAACTTTAGTTACCGGCTATTTCAAATATTTAATATTCCCAATATGGATTTAGGGTATTTTCAAACGAAGAAGCGTAAACTAAGAATCACAGCAATATAATAAAATAAAACATTAGCACAAAATTTTTTTTCCTGGTAACAAAACAGGATACGCTTAAATATACATTAACTCTTACAGTGCAATGCAGAGAAGAAGAAAATACAAATGAATAAAACAACAATTGTAGCAACGTCTGCAAGTTTCAGCAAGGAATAAAATCTAAAAAAAAATATATAATTGCAAAGACAACAAACACATTAAATTTTTGTAACATGTAGACAAATTTAAGGTAATGAGTGCATACAAATGCAATTAAAAGAGAAAATCTTGCCAAAAGCATTGTAAACAGTAAAAAGTAAAAGACAAAGAGGGTGAGAGAGAGAGAGAGAGGAAAGGAGTAAAACATTTCTATTTAGCACAAAACTTTAATAATCCAGAAAACTAAAATTAACATTTTATGTTAAGGGCGTGGAATTTCATGCATTTATTATTGGAAAATGTGCGCATAAAACATGATTAAAAAATTCAAGATATGCTTTGAGAATAAATAACCCTGGGGGAAATTTGTGTCAATTGCTCCTACAGCACTTATTCCGTGGCCAGTGAACAAAATTTCATAATTAAAAGGAACGAATTGTGATAGGTGAAAACAACACCTACACTTGGCTGGTGATAATGTATTAAGAGTGTAGCTGGTCCAGAGGAAAGGTAATTGGCACAAAACTATTCATGTGACTGGGCAGGTAGTGGCTGATGCTTTCTAGTTCTATTACTTTATATGAAGGGGATCTACCATATTGACATGGTTCATTTGTGACAATTCCTGCGACTGGCATTATTTAAACCAAAATTGGATGTGTCCGTCCATTAATGTTATTTCAGTGACCTGTTAAAAAGTGTCAAAAAGGTTCCAATTAACCCCTCGTAGGACATCGCCATGTTGAAGTGACTTGTCACGTGACAAGTATAGTGTTAGTTCCCTTTTCCCTATGGAAAATATGCATTTATTATTAAAAAAAAGAACTGGGGGCTAATTCTGGAAGTAGTGATCGAAGCATTTTTCGATTCGAAATCAATTTTATTTATAATTTTTCATGTCGATAATAACGAATCCAAATAATTTTTTTCAGGGTTGTGAAAACTCTTATAAATACCTTATGATACTGAAAAAATAATTTCGATTCATTCAGTCAGTATCGACTGAAATAGGAATAAAATTACTGACAAAATTATTGACAATGTAATTAATGTATTTTGTTTTTTGTAATTTTGAAAAACAATTTAATAGAATTGAAGATACTTCAACTTACAAATATCTAATTTTTGAGTATTAAAGTTATCTTTTATTGGTTTAAGTCAAATTGGGGAATTCTTATTTTTCTAACAAGATACTTCCAATATCAATAAAGTCGAATCGAAAAAAAGTTTCTGTTAAGAATTTGTCTTGTTTAAATAAGGCTGCAGAAATTCAGTCTTTTTTCGAGAAATTTAATGCCATGCAATTTCTGTTTCTTGGACCAATTGAAGGTTGGGCGTCAGACACATCAGTAATACAGGCACCAATTTGAAAATTTTTGTCAAACACAAAATCATCTTGCAAAATGGTTAAAAATAACACAGCAGATACAGATCAAACAGAGATTTTGCACATCGGAAATCCTTCTTCAGGATTAAAATAACAGTATTTTTAAATACAATCAAATTCATTTATTATCCGCAATTTTTTAAAATAATTTAATAAATATTTTTTTTCAGTGCTACAACTGTTTGATTTTGATAACTTCAAAAGACCTTTGAATTTAAACAAAAACTATGCAAAAATATTTTTTTTCAGCAAAAACTAACACAATATACAAATTTATATGCATTCTTAACCATTATATGACAGAAAATGCATTAATGATAAAATATGCAAATATGCTCTAACAAGTCGATACCATTTTCCAGCAAAAGTTGTGCCTCACTTAATATTGAAAACTACGAGGAAAAACATGTTTTTGCATGAAATTCCACGCCCTAGTTATGTATAATAAGAACCCTAATGTAGACCAGATACTTTATTGTTCAGCATCTTCTTATTTCTTTTGCTGTAGCTCAAAAGGCTGCACAAATTTCTATGTAAAATGTAGAACACTTTAAAAGAAATTCTAGCTAAAATGCCTACAAGTAGTCTGCAAATCGTTTTGCTAATTTTTGTATGCCAAAAAGAGGAAGCATATAAAACAAAAGCACATGAACACTTAATTTGTAAATGTAGACCATTCAGAAGACCATAAATGAGCACTGGAATTAATTTTATAATGAAAACTAAAATGTATAAATCGCCTTAAGATAGTCTACAAATTTGTAACCAGAATAAGTGCTTGCTTCCCTTTATAAAAATTTTAAGCAAAATATCTTTAATATTTTAACACACAACCATTTATTTCACAAATACACGTTTAAATACAAGCGGTTGAAAAAAGCGATAAGAACCCCAAAAAATATGGGAATGAAGAAAATCGTTTATTTAAAAGATTTTTTACCAATTGCAATATTTCAGAAAAGAAATCTCTTAAATAAGAAAAATGTGTACATTCTACAAGCCTGATCGGCTTATTAGATCTCTCATGTATTATATATTTTTTAAGCGGTAAAGATGTAACGAAAGCTTTAGTTTTCAAAGGAACTTTCATTCTGGCAAATCATCACGAATAGATACACGTATTAAGAATGCTACCAAATTATTAAAATTTTCATTGAAAATCAGTCATCGATGTTTTGTTGCAAAA
Organism: Pollenia amentaria; assembly: GCA_943735925.1. Lineage (NCBI taxonomy): Eukaryota > Metazoa > Arthropoda > Insecta > Diptera > Polleniidae > Pollenia > Pollenia amentaria. Next base: position 1,730,102 of record OX031007.1, read on the forward strand.
TTGTGTTGAGCATTGAGACACAATTTTGGCTTAACGGGCTTGTAAATATTTAAACTCGTGCGGGAACTCGTTTCAACAGAATTACGAACCATCTATGCACAATATAAATTTTTTTTTCTAAAATTTTAGAATTAAAGTGTTTAAAAGCATTTTAATTTATTTAGCAAGCACATGGATATAGATGTTTTAACGGTGGTTAAAAAGTCCAATGTTTTTTGTAGTTCTTTAAAAATGTTTTCTTTTTTGTTTTTTTGTACTTGCAAACACACAATCGTACAAATGGGTGGAAACAGTGCATTTTGTTGTTTTCTAACGCACTGGATCTCTCAATAGTAAATGTCAAGTGGTCGAATTTCGGCCACCGGGCGAAACTCATTATAATAAATGCAAGTTTTTGTTCTTAGCTCGTAGAGGGGAGAGCCGACTTTAACTTAAAGTTGTCTAAGATGACACTTTTTACACTGGTTTCTTACCGATACTCAAATAAGTTTCATGAAGTAAATGAACAGTAGTTCCATTTCTGCACTTAGTGATTAAATTGTCTGTACTTGTGCTTTAGTGTTTATTCAAACTTGTGCTTTCTAAAAGTCTGTAAGGAGTTTTCCATAGCCTAAAAAAAATAAAAGTGTTCATTTTTTCTAAAAATAAATAAATAAAAAAAAAGGCAATTAAGCCAACCCGAGCGAAAAAAAAGAATTAAAGAATTAGAATTTTCGCTTGTATGACTGATTGGTACAGCACTACTATACTAAGTTTAAAAAATTATTTATTTGTATACAATTTTATTTTTTAATTAATTTATACTCGGGACAATATCAGCTATTAAATTTTAAAAAAGTTTTTAGGAATATACCACATTTGGGGGATGGGTCTTTTTACAGACGTCGAAAGTCTCTAATTGTCCTCACTTACGGGTGTGATTCACTAATTTTTAACGAACCGACAATCGTAATTTTTGTCGATATATATTCGCTTGCAGAAACAATAGTGTGATTTTTTAATTTCTTTTTAACGATTGTAAACAGCTGTTTTTTTGTAACATCTCTGTCTACAACATTTTAAAATAAACGAAAATCACAATAGAGAATAAAAAAAAACAAATGAAATTGTGCTAATGTACTGTTTTTACATATATACTTTTTTTTTAATTTTACATTTAGAATTTTGTTTTTGTTCATAATTTGATAATAATAATATGTACAAAAAACAATTTGAACTTAGAATTGTGTTTTTGTTTATACATATACATATACAATGTTAGTCCTATTAGATAGTAGCTTAGACAGCAAGATCGGTCAAAAAGTTTCTGATTTAGAGGGGGTTAAATTTTGACATATTGGCCAAACAGGTGTTCTTTCTCATCCATGTAACTTATTATCTATTGGTGTTAGCAAAATTTGTCCCAAGCAAATTAGATAGCTATTTCTTCAATCTTTCGAAAAACTTTTTTTTATTTTAATATTTTTCATTTTTCGAATTTATTCTATGAGTTAAATTTCAGTTATGTATTTTATAAAGCTTTTTGTAATAGCTCTATTCCTTAAATTTTTTTAGAAATGACTTTATACACTACCAGACTATTATATTGTATATTCTTGTTACATTTTACCTTAGTTTTCCGTTGGATAGCAATGAAGTATATTTATGTACAGAAAAATTTACAATTATTAGACACCAGCAGAATGTTATGCATTTTCTGGCCCGCTACGGCCTTCGTCAGCATTCTTTGTGTCACACCGTATAGTGATACTTTATAAATTGAATGTATTTAACTCAACTATTTTAACAAATAGATATTGGGAATTATTTCTTTTTCATAAGCAACTTTATTATATTCAATATTTTTCATTTTTCGAATTTATTCTATGAGTTAAATTTCAGTTATGTATTTTATAAAGCTTTTTGTAATAGCTCTATTCCTTAAATTTTTTTAGAATTGACTTTATACACTACCAGCCTATTATATTGTATTTTCTGGTAGTGTATAAAGTTAATTCTAAAAAAATGTTTAATTCTAAAAAAAATTTTATGTATGCTGGTGTCTAATAATTGTAAATTTTTCTGTACATAAATATACTTCATTGCTATCCAACGGAAAGCTAAGGTAAAATGTAACAACAAAATACAATATAATAGTCTGGTAGTGTATAAAGTCATTTCTAAAAAAAAAATTTTTAAGGAATAGAGCTATTACAAAAAGGTTTATAAAATACATAACTGAAATTTAACTCATAGAATAAATTCGAAAAATATTGAATATAATAAAGTTGCTTATGAAAAAAAAATAATTCCCAATATCTACTTTTTTTATTTTTTTATGAATTTAGCATTTAGAATTTTGTTTTTGTTTATAATATGACATTTTGCTTCCTTTCGAAAGGTAAAGAGACGAAGCATCGACTAAGAAAAACATTTACATCGATTTGGGACTAGAAAATAAACCAAATTGAAGTTTTTGTAAGCCCTGTAAGACATGCTGGTCAACACTCTAAGGCGACGATATGAAACACGTCTACTCGCTCCCGGTTTGTAATACTAATGTTGCAAAGCTTATACTAGTTTAAAAAAATATTATATAAAATCCCATTTACATTTAGAAATTCATTTTTCTAGTCATATAAACAAAAGTGTTAGAGTAAATAAGATTTTTATTTAAGACTTATAATAGTCTTTGTAAAATATGGTTAAATTCTTAAGAAATAAAAAAAACCATCACAGAAAATGGATTTCTATTCAAAACGTCAGTCTCTCAGACCAATAATTGCTGCACAAGAATATTTTTAAATACATTTTCTGCGCACATATAGAAAATTGAGGATAATATTGGGTCATAATGAAATGACTTCTTTTTTTTAAATAACTAAGAGTTGAATTTAAAAAATTGTTTAGGTTGCCAATAAAATGGTAAACAAAAAAAACTTTGATTTACAGCAGCTTTTAAACTTTCACTTTAAAAAAAGACACATATTGGAAAATTTTCAAACAAGTCATGCTGGCTTTGATATTGTTTTTAAATTAAACTGTTCAGATAAATTGCCTTGAAAATAAAACTTTTAGAAATAAGTTGTTCAAAAACAGTTTTTTTTTTAATTTGAAAATTAGTTGGTATTTTAGTTTCTAAATTAAATACTGATTGCCAAAACTATTAGAAAAAATCAAATACAGGGTGCCGAATAAGTAACGTTATGAATTATTTAATGAAAAACTTCCTTCTGATTTTATGTATTAAAATTAAGATTGGAAATATAGTCACATTACGTTTTGAATATAATATCTTTCAAATGCCACCAATTGTCTGCTTTGACCCGGCGCGCTTTTCTAGAGAATTATTTGCCATAACATTTCTTCGATTTTCTTAAGCTGTTGGATGGTTCTTGGCTTATTCGCATACAGTTAACATATTGTTGGAAAAGCTGTGTGAGCTGTGGCTCCACCTTTTTGGAAACAAAATTGTGAATTGTTCTCCCCCTCGAGCCTTAAAAATTATGCAATTAATGCCCGGTTTTGAATGAGACTTGTTCGTCGATTTAAAAAAATGGTCCAATGATCTGTTTTGAAGTTACTCGACACCGTACATTTAAATGGGTACATTTGATTTTGAACAATTAGCCCTGCAGTTGGAAGGCATTGGCCATCGAGGCTCATTATTAGATGGGATCTTCGAACCTGAAAAATCAAATGCTGACGTTTTGAATAAAATTCAACAACTTTGATTGTTTGTTCTTTAGTTTTGAATATTTCCATTAGAAATTTTCTAAGGTTTTCAAAGTTACTTCTGAAAATAAAATAAATAAGAAGTTTATATCTTTTTAATTTTTTTTTTTATAATAAGTTATGGGATGGAAATCGAATTAAACCCGAACATTTCGTTTTCAGTATCTTTAAAAATTTAGTTCTAATACATAAACCTCTTATTTGCAGTCAATATTCGTTTAAATTTAATTTTATATACGGGGCCTTTTCACTTATTCAATCATAACGTTACTTATGCGCCACCGTGTACAACAATTTTCTTCATTAAATTATTTGTTTAAATATTTCTTTTCTTTTAATTTTAATTAAATATCTCTATTTTATTTCGATTTTTTAGTTGTCCCGAATTTTTAAAAGCTCATTACTGGATTTTTTTTTTTAAGAAAATCTTAAATATTTCCTGTGCCATTTCTATTTCCCATCTATTTTTTATTCGAAAAATTCGTTGTTATTGTTGCTGCCTTTATTTCAGTTTATTATCCATTATTCATATACGAGTACATCCACATTAAGATAAATAGCTAACGATAGTAAATGTTTATTTCATTTTTCTATTTTTTCACTCTGGGCTGTTGTATTTCGTCTTTTTTCACGTTCTTACTTATAGACATTTATCCACAGATACAATTGTGGTTCATTGATTGCTACATTACGTTTCGTTTCGTTTCGTTTTTTTTTTTTATTTTGCTTTATTTTCGAAATATTTTTCATCGTTTTTTAGTTGTTTTCAACTTTTGTACAGATCTCTTATCCAGGATTTTTTGTTAGTGTTTTTGTCGTAGTGTTACTGGCTGGCTCACTGGCTTGCTATTTAACGTTTAACAGTTCCGGCTGTTATTTGTATGAGTATGTGTGTATATATGTATCTTGTTTAAAAAAAATTATTTTTGTAGCTCTTGTAGTTGCTATTTTTTTTATTTTATTTTTTTATTATTATTTTGAGAGTCATTTGTGGTTTATAAAATGATTTTATGTTTTTCACTTTTTCGATTTTCATTGTAAACATGCTCGGTGCCAGCCAGCCACTAAATAAACTGTACATCACCGTAAAATGTGAATGTGAAAATTGCAAAATAATGTCTTCTGCTGAACCTTTTATCAAAGTATTTTAATCTTTTAAAAGCAATTTTACTGATACATTAAACAACAAATAAACGAACAAATAAAACGATATTTAAGATGAAATATTATTTGGAATATGAAACAAGAGAAAATAATTAATGATATGTAAAGATATTTTATGACAAAATATAATGATGCTTAATAGTGGTCATGACGAGATATTTAATAATAATTTCTGCATTAACTTGAAAAGTGTACAAATTTAATAATTTAAAAAAAAAAATATATTTTACGTGATGAGAAAAATTTTTACTTTACTTTTTTCATTTACGGCCTTGATTTTATTTCAGTAATTTATTTAACTGTAAAATATTTGAAAATATTTTTAAAAAACACTGTACAATAGAAATATTCAGACTTAAGTACTTTAACAGAAAAAAGAAAATCGAAAAAAGAAAATATTTAGTGAATTTTGAAGATATTTTAGACTTTAACTGTTATCAATGAAATTGGCATTTGCCGATTATTGTTTATTTATAGTTTTCTTTCGTTTTACTCTAGAATCATTAAAATTCAACGAAAGCCGTACAATACTGACAGGTTGTTGAAAATTGGCACGTTATCAGGTACAGATATTCATACTTTCAGTTCAATACATGTTTTAAATTGCAAATCGGATCTTTTTCTCCTTATCTTTTTTGAGAGATTTAAAATTCTCAGAAGTTTCAAGTTTTTCGGACTTTAATCCTTTGACGTTACTCGTTTGTTTGGTATCAATAACTTAAGTCTAACACAACCAGGTCTGTCAGATGTGGCGATTTTGCGCCACACGTGGCGATTTATAAACCTATTTGGCTATGAAATTTTGTGTTTGGCGACAAGGCGTTTTTTTGGCGAAATTAAAAATTATTTAAGTGATTTCTTAAACGCATTTTACCTTTTTTTCTTACTTATAGAGCAATTCCATATGAAAACGATCAAAATTGGCAAATTTTTAGACGACCCCTCTCCGATTTTAAAATAAATAGTCTCAATCGATTGCCCAGCAAAAAATAATGTACCTACATATTTTTTTTTTTTTTTTATAGTGACTGGTTTAGTGGTGGTGTACACCACTGTCATGTGACAAAATTGAAGAATACTTCATAAGGGACCTCATTGAAAGTTACTACTAAAGCGATCGCAACGAGTGATAGCTCGTTGGAGAGGTATTGAATCAGGCTTTAATTGAAAAAAAAAATTTTCCTAATTTTTCTTAGAAATTTACCTTTAAATTTTCCCAAGAAAATTAAATTTTCCGATTTTCCACAGAAGCTCCTAAATTTTCCGGCTTTTTTTTTGGATTCCTCATAATTTTTGCTTTAAGAATCAGAAATAAAAAAATGGGCCCCGACTCCTTGTTTGGACAGGAGAAGAGCATTTAAGAGACCACCTTGTTAAAAATACATTTTAAAAATTATTTTACAGTTAAAAATACATTTATGAAGAAAAAATCTTTCTTATTTTGCTGCTTATACTTAATTACAATATTTATTAAAAATTTCAATTGTCTTGGCATCATTATAAAATTAAAGTAAAAGTTTTGCGTTCCAGTTATAGTTTTGACATTATTATATCTGTTTTGAATTCGTCGCTCCATGGCATCGTGTTCTTTTTGAGTGCATAAAACTGTGTTAATGGCAATTTCCTTGCTTTGAATCCACGAAAACAAATGTTGTACATTTAAGATCTGGTCAGTATATGGCCTTTGCAAACTTGCCTTAGTCGCCATGCGTTTTAGGGTTCCCCCTAACGCATCGCATGGGCCCTTACCGTGGGACGTCGCGAAAAAGTGCCACTCGACCTTGCAGTTTTGTTCTTCTTCAATTATGCAAAGATTGTAAAAATTTTTTTTATTCGTGTACTGAAAAGCTACTAGAAGTTACTTTGTCGATTGCATCGAATTTTGATCTTAAGAATTCAAACAGTTTCATTTGAAATAAATAAACGGACACATAATTATGAGCTAAACTCTCCGCGACAACAACAAGGCTTACGGTCTGTAGTTCGTTATCTTCGTTTTTGAAATAAATGCAAAAAGGATGCACCGTGCACTGGTCGTTTGCCCAGTGATAAGCCTGAATTTCATCCTGAACGAGAAAAGTGTAATTCTCGGCAAAGTCGCTTATCACAATGAATTCATTTTGGGCTAATTTCTCCTTACTTTCCTTTAGAAATTTCGATTGCATCTCGGATATGAAATGGTGCGCCTTCAGTTCATTCAACTTGAATCCGAATTCCTCGATGAATTCCGGAATCTGCTTTACCACGGTCTCAAGGGAACATCTGCCGCTGCTAATTATCCACTGTTTGAAATGCACCTCCTGAATTAACAGCTGTTCAAACTTTTCCGCCAAATATTGCTCTAGCTCGTCAATCTTCGTGGGGTATGCGCACAACGACTTCGACAGGAGGTCCCTATATGTTTCAATTTCACCTTGAAATACTTTCAATTTCTTGCATGGAAAGAAAATTAATTTGATGTTTTGATGAAACATGCAAACGCAGACTGAATGCGTTCCGTACCTGTCTAATGCCAGCACGCATTCTTTTGGTCGTAGGATGGCAAACTTAGAAAATCCCACTTTTTCTGCTGGGCATTTCTCATTGAACTGATGGTATGATTCGGATAGATTACATAATAATAATCTGCGCTGCTTGTGTACTTTTTCTCCATCTTCACGTGTGATAACATAGTCACGTGTACCTGGGCAGGCGCGGCTGTTGTCATCATTGCAGTAAAAATCTTGAATCAATTTCACCGTTGCTTCGCTGAGGGTCCTTGAGCCAAATTTCTTGGTGGGAGTCGCCAATATGCCCTTCTGTCGAACTAATTCTTTGCTTCAACTCGCGATGTAAAAAGATGTTTGAAACTGTTCAGAAATCTTGCGTATAGACCATGATTGAGGCAGCACAGATAAAATGAGATATTTCTCCGGAAAAGTGGTCGCTAAATTTAATTTTCTTTTCAACTGCTCAATCATTTGTTTGCCGTCATCAACGTCATCTGCTTGACTGCATTCGTTATCAGAGCCTTCATCAAATATTGTCGCGATTGCACTCATAACCTTGCCTTTTTTCTCTTTCCTGTATGTTTCACTTCGCAACTTTCTTTTTCTAATAGGCGTTTCACCCAAAATGGTAATAGCCTCATTCAAAGGACTCAAAGACATATTGACCATCGGAATGTCTGCCTCACTATCAGATGAAACATTTAAAGTTACTAAATTTAAAGTTACTTTAATTTTATAATGATGCCAAGACAATTGAAATTTTTAATAAATATTGTAATTAAGTATAAGCAGCAAAATAAGAAAGATTTTTTCTTCATAAATGTATTTTTAACTGTAAAATAATTTTTAAAATGTATTTTTAACAAGGTGGTCTCTTAAATGCTCTTCTCCTGTCCAAACAAGGAGTCGGGGCCCATTTTTTATTGCTGATTCTTAAAGCAAAAATTATGAGGAATCCAAAAAAAAAAAATTAGCCGGAAAATTTAGGAGCTTCTGTGGAAAATCGGAAAATTTAATTTTCTTGGGAAAATTTAAAGGTAAATTTCTAAGAAAAATTAGGAAAATTTTATTTTTCAATTAAAGCCTGATTCAATACCTTTCCAACGGGCTATCACTCGTTGCGATCGCTTTAGTAGTTTTTTTTAAAAACAACTTTCAATGAGGTCCCTTATGAAGAATTCTTCAATTTTGTCACATGACAGTGGTGTACACCACCACTAAACCAGTCACTATAAAAAAATATGTAGGTACATTATTTTTTGCTGGGCAATCGATTGAGACTATTTATTTTAAAATCGGAGAGGGGTCGTCCAAAAGGTGATCGCTTTCATATGGAATTGCTCTATATGAAAATGTTATGAGTTTTCTCTTTGAATTTCTAAAAAAAAATTCAATCGCAATATAAATGCTTTATCATTGTTTTAGATGATTAATTGATAATATTGGCAGATAATTACATTGAAAACATTAAAAATTGTTTCTATAGAAATTTTGAAAAAAGCTTAAGCTCTATAAGATGTCATCAATCATCGGATCTCCACTGAAAACAAGTCAATTTTAAATTTATTTTGGAAAATAAATTCTAAAAACTGAAACGCTTGTTAAATTTTTAAGATTTAAAAAAAATAATGTATACTGGGTACAATTGTATGCAAAAATAGTTGAATTAATAGCGATAGTAAAAAAATTTGCATTGATATCATTTTTATTATAATATTATCAAGTCACTTATTATATTTCTCTTAAGCGGCCCACTAACTATCGACTTGTCGGTCGACAGGTTTTACGTGTCTAATGAAATTCATTTATTTATTGTCAATTGACTGTGTATTGCCACATCATCAATTCCATAAATAAATGAAACTGTTTGTCATTGAAAATGCAAGCGGTCGTTATCGGGAGCCAAGCTGTATGTTTCAATGAAAATCGAATACAAAATTTTACCATATTCTGACTTATTTTCACATAAAAAATCACGCTTATAAAAATTGATTTTTTTTTTTTTGCATCTAACTCTACTTATTTTACATACTTGATAAAATGAATATTTCTGAAAAATTCAATTAACTGATGACACAAGTTTTAGGTTTTAAGATAATCAGTCTTGTTATGACAATCGCACGATTTTAAATCGCAAAATGACAGATTTATTTTACGGTGTTCTGAAGCTCGTGCATTTTGCTTGCAATCTGCAATAGTTTCTTAAAAATATTCTAGTTCCATTCAGCATACTTTTGCCAAACTTCTTGCGACTGCGATTTATAAAACACATATTGTGAAATTTTAAGTCAGAATCGTAAATGCTTAGCGTTTTGCGACTGTCAGAAAATTCCCGATTTATTTAAGACAGTAGAAATACTTCAATATAAACACACAATTAGAAGAGGGCTAAATATTGAACATTTGAATAAAGGTTAAATACACTTGAACACATATTTGGCGATTTTTGACGAATTGTTTTTACTAAAAATCTATAAAAAATAATAAATAATCTTTCAAAAAGAGTATACAGTTTAAGTGTTGTTATTTCAAACGATTTCTTTCTTTTGTGTTGATGAAACTTGATTTAGAAAAGATTCTTTAACTTCCTGTTGACGTTGGAGAGATTGAAAGTAGAGCGTTATAAAGCATATCCAATTTCTCTGTTCTCTATCTTGTCTTTTCTAAAATTGGTAGTCTTCCATTATACCACTTCAATCTCTTTGATATTTTAACAATTCTAATACTTTTAATATTCTTATTAAGGTCTGGTAGAAAATTGATTTTATTCGTCTAAAAAAATCATCTTCTTCATCTGAATCGTTGTGGTAAAACTCTGTTCTAAATATTCTTAAAAATAAATTATTCCCAAACGTTTTGGTTTCAGTTTTTTTCTATTTCTATTAAAATTATGATGCTTTAGATTAAAGATTAGATAGCTTTTGATCTAAACAATGGGCAAGTACATGGCTCAGACACAGCATCCACTAAAATTAGACTTATTGCAGCTACTCGGTGTTAAAGGCATTATCTGACCTAAGTGATGTTGGAATATATTTTCAAAAATTGGTAAACATTCTATCAGTGCGAGAGTTGTGAGTTTGATTCCCGTCAAAAACTTTGGTGTCTTTCACTACAACAATCTGAAGGACTACGTTACTATTGCTCGGTTAAATTAAATATGTGTTTAATTTGTAATTGTATTTGTAACATATAATAAATTCTAATTACCTTTACGCAAAGAGTTTAAAATTTTCATTTAAAAATATAATTAACCTGCTTCTGACACAGAGTCAAAATCAAAAAAATTTATAAGTTTTCAGATTTGTATCAACTGAAGGCGAATTCTGTGGTACGCAAACCATTTATTGCTGTATTTTTTCACTAGATATTTTTTTGTAGACAAAAAAAATTTTAACCGTTTTTTTTTTTTTTTTTTGTATAAATTTAAAAGTATTATTAACAATTTTGTAAAATTGCAACAAAGTGCTGAAATGTACTTAACAACATTTTAACTGAAAATGAATTTATTACAATATACTTACGAGACTACACTTTTTTTTTTTTTTTTTTTGGAAAAAAGTTAACAACTGTAATAAAATGATACTTTGACTAAATAAAACTTCTAATAGTAGTACATTAACAGCAACAACAATATCAACAAAAGCAAGAAAAAAAACTACAACAAAATGGTAAACCAACTATAACAAATGCAACTACATTTACAAATGAATATTCACACATACACATTAACTATGTATGTATGTATTACACGCATACAAACACATTAACACACACATACACTTGCAATAAAGCAGGAACAAAGGCAGCACAAAAATAAAAAATAAAAAAAGAGGAAGTATACAAGCCATGACAGTAAAACTCATTACGGATTTGGAATTTGTGTGTTAGAGTGAGTGTGTTGATACTGTTATGCAATTAAAACTTTCATTAAAGTAATTAAAAATGCAACAACAAAAAACCATTCAGAGTACACTCTACAAAACAACAACATCAAAATAAAAAAAATATAAATAAATTCTATTGTATTATAAAACAAAACAACAACAAAAGATTGAAATCACACATACAATTGAAAATAAAAACAAATGAAAATGAATGAAATAAGAAAAAAATAAAACTGCAACATAAAAGACTTTGACAAATAAACACTACAAAATAATACTTACAAATAGAAAAAAATAACACGAGAACAATATTAAAAAACAACTACAAAGAACAACAACAAAAGTTCAAATGACATTTAAACTGACATGAAATTGACATGGACTTATTACACCCTAGAAATTAAAACAAATTAAAAACTTTTTTATAATACAATGAATAAACAAATTATCTCCTTTCTATTTTAGTAAAAGTATAATTGTTTATTATACACAAAAACATTTATAATTAATTAATACGGAAAATATTTTCATTACTTTTATTTCAGACTGCGTAAAAAAATTAACTATTTTGTTAAAATAAATCAAGAGGTGGTATGGAAAATATAAAGGACAACAATATTATTTAAATAAATTCAGACAGCCAATTCAATTGACAATTTGGTTTAAATAAATCTAAATAAAAAGCCATAAAAGAAATAACCAAAGAAAAACAAGATAAAGAATTTCTATAAACATATAGAAAAATATTTAAACGGAAACGGAAATTGTAAAGTATAAAAAAAAATAAAAATAAATTGTAGCAAAAACTGACTAGTATTCATACAAACATAAAGAGTATTGGAAAGAAAACTCGCAAAAGGAAACCAAACTACCTTAACCCAACAAACATTTGCAGTTGTAAATACCCTTTAACAACTACTGCCACTTCCGTTTGTTTTCCTTTTATTTTTTCTTTAGTTTTTTTTAATTTCTTTCGTTGCTTGCTGCCATTTTATTTGCTTTCCTTTCACAAAATACCAACAAAAACATCGACAATTTCAATATGACTTTTGCGACAACCTCTACATCACCTCATATACGACACCATCTACAGCAACACCAACAGCACCAGCAGCAAAGTTTTCCACTGAGTAAACGAAGAGCAGAAGATGATGGTCAAGGAAGCTTTAGAATAAAAAAATGTCCCCAGCATTTATTGGCATATAGAATTTTAACAATGTTGGTCTTCTTATGTTTACAGCCTGGTAAGTAAGAAATTTATTTATGAAAAAAAAACAATAACTTAAAATATAAGATTTATAAATTATAAATCTTTTACTTAATCGCTTATTTTGCTATAAAAACAAGCAAAGACAAACATTTTCAATATTCGTTTATTCCCTTAAATGTCCTCAAAAAACAAACCAAATAGAAAATATTCAAATGATCCCAAAAATATGTTGTCCTTGTCTCTGTTATTAATAAATTCTTCGGCTGTTATTTCAATACCAATTTAGAAATAAATCCACAAATACATATAACTTTTTTATTCATTTTCTTCATTTTATTTCATAACTTCTGAGAAGGATACAAATATCAGAATATATTAGTAAAAGAAAAAACTTAACTGAATTGCATTGAATTGTATGGAACAAACGTTTTAAAAAACTGAATTAATAAGTGTCGTTTTAATAAACAAATTTATATTTTTATTGAATTTCTTTTTTGCATTACGACAGCTGTTACCTAAATAAGTGTCTGAACCTTGTATTTTTTAATAAAATGAATTGCTCTTTATCATAAAGCAAATAAAATTACTTAAAATTACTAACGAACACAATTGAAAATAAACTGAAGACTAATATACATTTTAATTATTTTAATGAATTTAATTAATAAAATTTGGGAAAACTTTCATTAATTATCAATGGGGTTTTCTGCCAATCTAGCCGGACTTCAGGCAAAAAATTATATTAAAAAAATGTAAATACGCAGCTCGACAGACAACAGGACAGGATCGTATAGTGAATTTTTAAGTTGTTTACTTGAAATTTGTCATTTTGGGACATTGTTAAAGTGAGGAGAGATGACTAAATTGCATGCGTTTTTATTGACTTTTTGCGGTTTTGAGAGGTTTACAATTTTTTTTTTTTTTTTTTTTGGTGGCTAATTTTAGATTTAACATTGATTTTTTTCTGTGAAAAACTACCCTGTGCTAGAATTTGACACCTTTTTTTAGACAAGCGGGGGACCTGGCGTTTTAATCTTATATATAGCTATTAATAACAGCTACATGAAGAAGTTTTTAGAACATTTTTATAATAAAAAAATTCGTTCGAAATTAAAATAAAAACGATTTTTTTGTTCACTTTTGTGGAAAAAAAATTAAAAATTAAGCAAACGTTTTGTAAAATTGTTTCATAAAACTAGTGGTTAAGGGTAGGATGTTAAATAGTTGATAAGTGTGACCCTAGCTCAGTGTTGGGTTGCCTTATACTAAACTAGAAGCGTAGGGAAAATCGGATTTTTTTTTATATACACCAAAATGTATGTATTTTTTTCTCATACTTTATTAAATACGAAATAAATGCTAATAAATGAATTATTAACCCTCGTCAAGCGGGAAGGGTACAATTGTAACTTTTTAATTTTTGATTTGCTTTAACTTTTTTCCATTAATTATCAGATGCCCGAAATTCTGTGACATCTCCACACTTATAATACATAGTACATTTCTTTAAATTTTTTTATAAACATCATGGGGGTTTCACCTACATAGTAGAAGGGCCTCGTTAATTTAAAACCCTTAAAAGGATATATGGGTATAATTGTACCTTCGCATATTTTATTTGAAGAGAACCCAAAAAAACAAAATAAAACGATTTGAAAATGAAGATTTTTTATATTAAGAAGAAGCAAACAATGTACAAATATAGAAAAAAAATAATTAAAAATATTTTTACTGCGATTCTGGTCATGAAACTCATGTTGTACCTTTTAGTGAGTATTCATTATCACAGACAAGATTAGTACAGACCATACATAACTTTCTGGTTTAGCGTTATATTAGTGGTTACATTGGCAAGTACAACATCTTCCAACAACGGCTGATGCTCCACGACTGCCATATTGTGCTTACGATTAATTTTCTGGTTCGGCTGCTACAAGAATGCGTCTTCAAAAAATATTTCTACTGCTTTAAAAGGAAATAGTTTATCATAACAAGTTTATTTGTGTAACTTTCTTAAGCTGTGTCTTTTTGGGAATTCCCCTTTTTGCATATTTAAGTGTATTGTCATTATTGTATTGCTTGAGTATAACATTTTTATTTCTCTGTAAATGGCCTTCAAAATATAAATGCTCTTTTCATTAGGTAATAGGTACGTTTATTTTCTACATTTGAATTTAAAGTGTTCAAAATAAATTATAAATTCGTTTAGATTTTAGCTACGATTGTAGCAATTAAAAATTTTGGCATAAAATTGTGTAATTAGCGTTTAAAGAAATTTTATATTTACACAAGTAAGTGAATTTTTATATGGGTACAATTGTACGCATACCACCTATTAACGTTGTAAAACTATACCGCTTGGCAAGGGTTAATAAGGGTTATCCACCGTATTCATAAAAGATTATTAAATTTAACCAAAGTATATTAAGTAATATTTTCTTAGAAAGTTTGTGTTGACAAACTTTTCTGAAATTAAATATATTTTTATGATTACGGAAGTTAATATTTAGAGAATTGGAATTCTCTAAAAAAGAAAATTTTTTTGACAAAAAAAAGATCAGTACAAATTTCAACTATTGTCTTAACAATTTAACTTAAACCTCAATAATCGCATGTAGGAGTGAAGAACAATCGCATAGAATTATTTTTCTGGAATTGGGAAATGAATATGTTTTGAAATATGGATTTGGAACAGTTTTGGATAAAAATAGTAAAAAATTAAAAACTATTTGGTTGTATTTCCAAATTTATCGAAACTGGCACAGATTTTCTTTTGCATTACCCAATGCAAATGCCGATGCAGACAGAACATCAAAAAGCGAAACAAATTGATTGAGCCACACAACTTTAAACTTAATTTGTATTATTTGTATTGTCTAAGGATGTTTTACACTATCACACAAGTTTTACGTATTTTGACAAAAATACATCTCTGATCTAATTATAGTTTGAAAATTTTCAAAAAACAATAACAACTTATCGTGACAGGGCTGCGTTTTCCTCAAAATAAGTAAGACTTATGTGATAGTGTAAAGTACCTATTCAAAGTTATTTTAGAAAATTCAGTTCAAGTAAACTGACAATTCAATAACAAAATATGATTGACAGAAGAAAAAAACATTGCACCTAAAACAAGAGTATGAGTGCTGGTGATTATAATCACCGGTCCGCGAAAATGGATTAAGCAACCTGTTGCTTTTGTACTTGAATTAAAAGAACTATACGGATTTATTTTTTAAAGACTCTTGTCTTGTTAATTGAATTTAATCAAAAGTACATACAATTTTTATTTTTTGTTTTATTATTTATTATTTATTTTTGTTATTAATGCTTTACTAATTACATATTTGCAAATAAGATTAGTTTATTTTATAAATATTGTTTTTTTCTTCTTAGATTTTAATGATTAAAACGCGTAGGGATTTTTGTAAGGAATCCTTTTTTGACTCGTAGGGAAAATCGAATTTTTTAGGTATTTTTCAAAAAATCGTCTGACAATACAGGCCTACCTTAAGTTTATTAGTGAGAGAGGAAGAGCATGCTATTTTTCCCTTTTTACCACTAAACTCAGCCCTTCTCAACACAAAGAACTTTCATAGAGTGAACCCAGACCTTAAACTTGGTAAAGTGTAAAAGATCTTATCTTATATGTAATTTATTCGCTTGAGTGCCCTATTTTTGATTATAGCGAAATTCAATTTTAAAATTTTTGAGGCAATGCTGAGATTTTGAATTTCTAAAAAGTTGTAAACAGAATTTCGAAAAAATATCCATTAAATTATTTTAAATTTATTACTGGGTATTAATTTTCAAATATCTAATTTAATGATCGTTAATATTCTGTTTCAATTTCCGGCAAATCTCTTCTTGATTTTCTTTAATATCAAATTCATATCGTTTAAATCCAAAATGTCTGTATAACAAAAAGTTAATTGATTTTATGATGTTTGGGATTTTTTTCTGCAGTACGTACCGTGCACTTGGGGTTTACAAAAGTAAGTATACATAAATAATAATAATAATAACAATGACACAAATAACAACAACTAAAACTTAACGAAAAACAGTAATTAGTCCACTGAACAATAAACAGGGCCCGTTAACACTCTACGCGTAACCAAAAGACAATCTGCCTTATGCAAAAAAAAAAGACAAAGTTTATGTTATTTTCCCAATACTCTAATGTCAGTTTTCTTAATGTATCGACAAACTGCATGTCACTAAGTCTCGGCATAAATTTATAAGACTGATGAACTGTCCGTTAACTATTTGGTTTTCTCGATATATCGAAAAACATTAATTTCAGTTGGCAACACCTCTTAAAATACATGCAAAAGTTTGGAGACATTAAGAAAACCAATTTTCTTTAATCTGCAGTTTTTCGTTGAGAACGAAGCAAACGGGCATAAGCCCCACATTTCAAGCAAAACAAAAGTATTTTTGCAAAGCGATATCGATTTTTCTGACGAAAGTAGTGGTAATTTTTTACATTTTTTGTTATATCTTTGGCATTTACGGTCGGATCCTTATGTATGATATATAAAAGTTTTTGTCTCGAAAAGACCTTGCCTCTCTAAAAGCCATTGACCTCAAGTATCCCCTTCTAGTATTTATTCACCAGATCTATTTTCGATCAACCTAATGTACCACTCCAATGTCAGAAACTGTTGATGGAGGGTCTACTATACACTTTACCCAGGATTAGTCCCGTTTCACAAAATGGGGGTTAGTGTATTGGTTAACCATCGTGAACTTTAATTTTTTTGCATAAGGCAGAATGTATATAATTTTATAAACTAGAAATTTAATGCTGTTATTTGAAGACCGTATTATGCCTCTAATGCTACGTGTCTTTATTCTACCTACAAGTCTCAAGTTCCTAAATAGTTAAAAAATAGTTCACAAAAAGAGTGAAGGTCAATTTCAAAATCGCAAAATTTTGTTAACATATTTAAAGTTTTTTACACAAAAACATGAAAAAATCAATTTTTAGAAGTGATTACAGATTTTTATTATTTAAGTTCGAACACTTATAGTTTTCGAGAAAAACGCATTTATAGTTTTTCATGTTTTGGATTTTTACTTCATTTTAATTTGTATCCCAAGCTACTTAAAATAACTAGAACCAATCTGGCACCAAAATTGTTTCTTTATTTCTTTGAGACTTTCGAACGTAAGCGTGATTTCAATAGACAGACGGAGAGGCAGACGGGCAATGCAAGGTCGACTTAGAATTACTCAAGGAACCAGAATATATATTGTATATACTATACGGGTTTTGAAATGAATATTAAAAAAGTATAACATGGAATGACAAACTTTGTACACCCTTTTTACAACCAGTAGTAAAACATATAAAAAAAACATGTACTTATTCTAACTGACCGAGTATTTCAGTTTTAATTACCATAAACACAAAACGATGCCTTACTTTCTCAACCTCGTAACTTAAAAAATACGGTTTTGACTTTTTCATATCAAACGATTTCTATTTCTGTGTTCTATTACTGCAACAACTTATTATTTCAATAATTTATTAATATTTACAGAAATGAGACAAATTATTGAAATAATAAGTTGTTGCAGTAATAGAATACAAAAATAGCAATCGTTTGATATGAAAAAGTCAAATCTGTATTTTTTTAAGTTACGAGGTTGAGAAATTAAGGCATCGAAAATTGATATTTTTTCATTATTCAAATTTATACAACTTCTATTCTATTAATATCTTCTTAAATTAAATTCTTAAGCTTTTTATATTTTTAACTTATTTTTCTCCCTAAACAATCTTTGGTATCCATTTAATTAAAGTAACCATATACATTCTACTTTATATCAGAGGTCATCTTGTTTTTCCTCTAAATGTTAATTCAGTGGAATTGTTTTTATTTACATTTTGATAATATATTTTACCCTTTATGCCATTTCATTTACATCGACTGCAAGTATTATATTTTGTTCAGTTCAGTGTAGTGTTTGTTGTCTTGCATTAAAAAAATTCTTCCTCCTTCAGTGTGATGGCATCTCATGTTTATGCAAAAAGGATCAAAACAAAAAAAAAGTAACTAGTGGTTAGTAATAAGAGATACAGATACGCATGTGGAAACATTATGCTCTTATAAAAAAGAATACAACACAATATTGTTCAACTGCAATAAGCAACTAGAAAATTGTGTATAAAGATATGACATGCAACATAACCACAAAAGTAACACAACACAAAAACCTTGATAGAGTAACTCCCAATTGAATTGTAGTGCAAACATACGCACGACTACTTACTAACACTATAACATACATACATATACATGTTAACATATACAAGCATTAATGAAGGATGTATTGTGAATGAGTTAGGTATAGGGTTTTAGTCAGACAATTCTATATTCTCGTTTTGTGGAATGGAAATCAGACGAAACAGGGATATTAAGAAATATCTTGCAATTATAGTGTTGATCTTTCTAAGGATATATATACACATATGAACAGTAGAGTGACCGCAAAAAATCAATGTCGGAATCTTGTTCGTCTTAACCCCACAAAACGAACCCCCTTTCCAGATATTGGGATAGCCAAAATTTGAGCCCGATTAAACGACGGTAACACGTGCCGCTCGTCGCTCAAAATTTGAAAAAAACGAATTTTTTGGCCAAAAAGTTGACGTATTGAGCCATAACTCGAGAACGGTAAATAATAAAAACACGCACGATATCACAAAAGATAGCGTATTTTGTTCTTCAACTCTGAGTCAAACCGAGTTACGGCAGCCTTTAGCTCCGAAAACGTGACCTGGTGCCACCAGGAGCATACTTCATATATTATGTTATTATGTGATAAATTTTTAATTTTTTTGGTATATTTTTGAGTTTAAAGTAGAAATGTAATAAAAAACACAAGTAATACAGTTAAATTCAAGAACATTTTTATTTTAATATATAAAAATCAGGGATATATTCGATAATATTACATAGTTATCCAATTTATTATAGAGCTTTTGTTAAAGTACTTTTTGAAACGTCGGGATACAATGCTCGGCATTTGCTTACATCTTGCAGGACATATTGCTTTTGTTCTTCATCTTTTGTCAGAAGGTCGTTGAAGTCAGTTATTAATTTAATACCACGCTCAGCCATATCATTTACTACTTTTAATGTTTTGACAATTTTCAATCCTTCTTGGAAGTTATTATTTTGAGGCCAGGTGTTTGGATTTTGTCTAAGAAAATCTATTTTTATATTAAATCGGTCAAAAAAATTAAACGTTTCTTTGGAAAGTAAATTAATTAATCCTCAATCAACCAACTCTTCTAACTTTTCTTTTGTGATATCGTGCGTGTTTTTATTATTTACCGTTCTCGAGTTATGGCTCCATACGTCAACTTTTTGGCCAAAAAATTCGTTTTTTTCAAATTTTGAGCGACGAGCGGCACGTGTTACCGTCGTTTAATCGGGCTCAAAATTTGGCTATCCCAATATCTGGAAAGGGGATTCGTTTTGTCGGGTTAAGACGAACAAGATTCCGACATTTTTTGCCCCATATAAGTTGCGGTCACTCTAATGAACAGGCTGGCCCTAAATGTTTTCTTTGTTTTTCCCCTCATTTTGAGAAGAAACTTAGGGAATTCAGTAGAAATAACTTACAACCGAACAAAAATAATTTCACTTGAAATTTTGCGAAAAGTTAAGGATGTGCGAAGTAGAAAATGGCCATAATTTTCATAATTAAATTAAAAATATTCTCCATTAACCCTAGAACTCTAAGTTAAGTCAAATCCACTAACAGTGCTTATATATCCATACGCAGTATTTTTTTCTTTTTTGATTGCACGAGCGCTTTAAAATATTATGTAGTCTCAGTCGCCGTTGTTCACTTCTTGCTAGCAATCATATTTCTTCAGTAAGTATTATTTTTTTAAATTTTTTTTCACTAAAAAAACAAAAAGATTTCTAGTTTGGTTTCAATTCAAAAAAAAGCGAAAAATTTATTTTTACCAAACCAATTACCAGTTTGTTTACATGTACGGAAAAACAGTTATATAAATATATATCTATATATATATATGTTACTCGTTTCGACTAATGATTATTGTTTACGTAAAAAAATAACGTTAGTGCTCTAGGGTTAATATTCTGTATTTAAAACAAAATATATAATTAGGTCTTAAATAAAAAGTTATAATGGGCTCAAAACACTTTAGTCATTTTTGGCCACCCTGTATTTCTTTTTAAGTCTGCAATTGCATTTCATATACTATATATGGGGCACTTCACGTCAAATCGGGTAGTTTAAAAAAAATAAATTTTTTTTTTTCAATTTTGTGATATTTTTAGTGCACTTCAAAAGGGCATTCCTGGTAAATTTTGACATTTTTTTATTACTATTTCAACGAATTCTTTTTTTTGGGTTTTCGTTCATTACTTTCTCAAAAATGTTCAAAAATGAAATTCGAAGACTTGAGTCGAGGCACGACCCTCTTGATTGCCAAGAATATACACGATAAACATTTTGAAATCAACACAGCTTGGACGAACTATTGGGCAAATTCTGGTCGACAAAGTACAATATTTAATGAACAAAGCTGAAATGATGACTTCCAGTTATTAAGAAGAGATTGGTGCAACCTTAATAGACCAAGAACCGGTACCGGTAGAATCCAAGAATCACTTTACAGATGGGGTTTTGTGGATGATCCTAAATGCCCTTGTAGAGCTCCCATTCAAACCACAAATCGCATTCTTGGAGAATGCAGTAATCCATCTTATGACTGTCCATTGGACAACATTACCATTTTGACTGGCTGTAGACTCCTTGGCCCTGTAGGAATAAGAGTATATTTGACACAAGAAAACTTTTTCTATTTTACTGTATTGATATCTATCCATACCCTAAATAATATTTTCCTGTTGTTCCTTTAAGGAGCATAGGGCCGTATTAATAAACAAAATAAATAATTGGATGGTTTTTACAGAAAATAAATATTCCAAGTTTTGGATTTAAAATTTAAATCGTGTTTTTTTAGATAAGCCCGGACTGGTATTGGGCCTTCTATAACTCCTATTTTTTTCGATTTTGTAAATTTGAAATAAGAAAATGTTTTCATTTTAAATACCGATTTATTTTTTGCTGTGCAACTGTAAATGGACTTTGTTTAAGCCCTCGCAAATCAATTCGCAAGAAGACGAAAAATCATATTGCCGATAGTGATGCTTTAAAAAGTTTTGGAAACCTCATTATTGTACATAATGCCAAGCACCTTCGATAAATTTTTAATAAGAGTTTCACTAGACAAACCATGTTAAAATACTCGTGAGTCAGTCTTACCCAAAACTGAGGTGTATCTGATCGTCACAACACTACACTCCTTTTCTTCAAGCCAAATCTTACCTTGTTCCTGGATTAATCTGCACCTGTACACTTTTTGCAATAAGCAAAAAAAAGCTAAGCGTTTTATGTAGCAATTTATTAGATTGTATACAAACTGAAAAGATCTGATCACATACGTTTGCTCATATTTTTGCATTGATAAAATAATGTTTGGCAGATCAGTTGGGGTGAAAGATTATAATTCTTTTCATCGTTCTCTTGTATCCGATTGGCGGATTTATATACATCCTTCGCAGCCCGTCTCTAAAATATTCTTCCTCAAACACAGCAATTTAACAGCAACGCCACTGGCTTTAACCACAGTAGGAAATCAAAAATATTATTATATAAACAATTTATAGTTAATTTTATCTAAATATGTAACTTGCATTTTTCGGCTTATTCCGTAAAACTTGAAACCTCTAACATAAATATAACTAATGACATACACAACAATTTTTTTCTCTAGTTTTTCTTCTACGTTATCTTCTTGACTTTACATTACATTTTCACCTGTACTGTTATTGTATTACAAAAAAAAATAAGAAATGCTCAAATGCTGCATAAAGAAAGAAATATGTAAAAAAATTCGGAGAAAAAGATTAAAGGTACAATGGTAAAAATTTACAAAAGAAAAATATTGAATACAACTTGCTAGAAAATTTAAATAAAAACTTCAAATTGAAATTGCAAAGTTACAACATTCACACATCTTGACAAGGAAGAGCGAGCAATCATATTAAAGAAATATTTCTTGTTTATAGCATTTGAAAAAATGAACGTTTGGAAAATTGCTTTTTACGGTTTTTTAAGAAAAGCTGTCAAATGTTAACAACGAATTAAATCAATTTTTTTTTTTTACTAGAAAATTTTAGTAAATTTAATTTTTGTTGTTTTGGTATACGAGCAACAACTATTGAACAAATCTCACAATTTATATTTATTTTCGGTTAAATTCAAATTTTAGTTTAACTTAGAGAATAAATAGAGGAATCTTTAGAAGGATCAGGTGGTTTTCGATGCTTTTGGTAATTTTTTGATCAGAAATAAAATATTTCTTTAAATTTATTTGTATTGACACATTGCGCCAGCAACTCGCCTAAATTACGATTTGTGATCTTATTATGCTCTCGTGAATGATTTGAGGTGACTAAAACGTGACTTGTCTGTTGTATCGCCATTTGGGGGTTTTGATCAGTGCTCACAATTAAGAGACAATTGTTTACCATAATATAATAAAGCCGTTGTTAAAAAACTACTGACACAAATAGTTTTCCTGTAATACGCATACTTTTGTTTTTATTCGTGCTTTTCAGTGTGGCCATTTTGGTATTTTTGCAGCTAAATTTTGCATTAAATATTTTTATTTAGCTGCAACATTTGCATTTAGCACTTGACATTTTATTAAGCATTTGTGACGGCTCAAAACTCTTAATTCCTACTTGTTGAAAATCACTGCTGCCTATATAACCGGCCGTGCTCAAGGTTTGGGATGGAAGTAGAATCAAGCCAGTTCCATAAAATCAAATTTAGGTAGCAATATACCATTTAATATTGACCACAATTTATATTAAATAAAAAAATAAATAATAATATATACTTATATATATAAAAATACTATCAAGGTGAAGTTAAGATAAGAGAGTTAAATGATGGTATACACTCTCGAGGTCATTACCCACCCTGTCATGCTATCTTGTAATGTTTTAGACAGCCCAATTTTAACATTTCTATAAATATCTAAATTTTCATGGAATTAAAGCAAAAATTTAAAAGTCCATTATATGAAGTTTTATTAATTCAAGTAGAAAATTCGATAAAATGGGCAATTATAATCATTTTAGAAATAATCTCGTTATGCAGTAATTACAAGTTAATAAAGAAATTATTATTTATTTTCTAAATTTTTCTAAGTGTTAATTATTTAAAAAAGAAATTTTAATTTAATAGGATAAAAAAAATTAATTATGACAAATTGAAATAAGACATTTTACACAACAATCAAATTATAAATTGAATATGGAAAAAATAAATTATTTTATCAATATTTATTTATGGATATATTATATTAAAGTGTATTAAACTAAAGTATATATTGTATGTATTTGTAAATATCAAGTGTGTGTGAAAATTTTAGGATATAAATAAAAGTATAATTGAAATGTATTTCTGACTCACCAGCTAAAATTTATCGATAACACAAGGCCTAATGTCTTTTGGAATTTTATAGAATTTGAATTTAAGAGAATTTATATTCTAAATTTTCACTTAGTATATGGCAGGGGTGTTGTTATGTTGATGAATTACGTTAAAATTCAGACAAGTCATATATATATATATAATATAGAAATATAATAAAAATTTTAGATAATTCAGATATATAAAAAAAAAATTTACTTGAATTTACTTAACTGATTTTTAATAATAAATTTTTTAGTGTAGCTAAATTTTGCCAAAATATCTTGCCATATAGTTTAAACTTTTCAAAATTTCGTCTTTAATATTTTAAATATCATATATTTTCGCCAGAAATTAATTTGAGATGTTGATTTATTTTGTATGCAAATTTCTAAATTGATCACGCACTATCTTCATCTCATCGAATTAAATAAAAATTGAACAAATTAGTCTTCATAATCTACGTTTGGTGCAAGGCTATTGAAATTTTTGCCCTCTTGTTTTGTAGTTATTTCAATATTTTTCATGTATCCCAATATTATTCAGAATTAGATGATCCGGTGAAATGGATATCGATGTCACAAGTTAGTCCTTTATTTAAA
Source organism: Pollenia amentaria (assembly GCA_943735925.1). Lineage (NCBI taxonomy): Eukaryota > Metazoa > Arthropoda > Insecta > Diptera > Polleniidae > Pollenia > Pollenia amentaria. Next base: position 1,754,709 of record OX031007.1, read on the forward strand.
CTACTCCAAGCCTTTGTGTTCACACTCTTTGCAAACAGGAAAAGATGTATTCCGTTTTGATCTGCAGAAATAAAAATATTCGTTTAAAAAACAAAAATATAAAAATTCCGACCTTAAAACCAAACGACTTTCTATTCAATCAATTTTTTTTTTCTAAAAATAAAAATGTTCTTTCTGACTTATGAAAGTTTCACATATTTTTTCCTCTGAAATTCAATTCAATTTTTTTTTTAAACCTAAAATATTAATTCATTTACCAAGGCGAATTCATTACAGGTGATCCTAAAAGCCCTGCTGGTAACTTTTTTTCTTTAGCTTTATAATTGTTGGATGTCAAAATTTTGTTTATTATCTTTGTTTCTGTTTTGATTTGTTTCGGTTTTTGACATTGTACAATGATTTTACAAAAACAAATTGCGTGTGGTTTTTGTACGAGTTGTACTTGTTGTACTACCGAGATTACCTGGAATGAATTCGCCTTGTTCATTTACACAGTATTGAGCTAGAATAGGACGACGTCACACATTTTTAAAATTTTTTTTTTTTTTTTTTTGATTTTTTAGCATTGTTTATTTTAAAAATTTGGACGAATAGTTATTGATAAATTATAGTAAATTTATAAATTATAGTAAATTTATATATTATAGGTAATTTTGACTTAAAATAATTGTACCTAAAATAATTTCGTATGAAAAGGGATAATCTTATGTTAAGAAGCATATTACCAGTCTTGTAATATGCATTTTTTAGCCATGTCTAATGCCAGATTTAGCTGTAAAATTTTTTTAGATCTGGTCACTCTGGTGCTGTGTAACACATCAGGAACTGCAAAAATCTCTTTTCTGCTTGATTTTTTCATTCGCTTAGATCTTAATCAATTCTTAACTTGCCACAAATTTCAAATTAACAATGTACGATTAGCAAAGTTAAAAAGACATTGTATTTGGATCATTAAACGTGCTTTTTTCTCATATTGGAATAGATTGTTTTTAGTGTTGCAAGAAATCCGGTTCTTGATTAACTTCGACACTTCGGCTCGAATAATTCAGTTTCAAATCTTTTGTTTGCATGTGTGTTTGCGTTTAATTTAAATTTTCTTTCTTTCGAATTCAGTGTACGTAAAAAAACTCGGAATAAATCCTTGAAATAATTTTTTCTTTTTGGTATTTATTCTTCAACAAAGTAATCATTGTCGAACCAAATGCACAACCATCTTAATTGACGCATGAACCTTTACGATGATTAAAATCATAGAGGCAATAAGTTGTTCATTAAATGACTGATTTGAAACCAACAGCGAACATGTGTGTCGGAACTGGTTTAATTGTATGAACGCAAAGGAATATATTTTATTAAGATGATTTAGTTTGAATTATAACTTAGTAAATATATAAAATCTTTGCCGTTATAAAAAAGGTGTTAAGTCAAAAAATCGCATTTTGAGTTTATGATTGGCCTCAATTGAATTATTTCTCTCTATCGTTTGCTATCAATAACTTAAGTCTAGCACGACTGCTTCTAATCGTAATTATCTAATCTTTACGAAAAAAGTCTGAGAAATACACGAAATAAAAAATTTTCAATTTAACATTGCGAAAAACTGCAGTTTCTGACTTAACCCCTTATTGCCTAACGCCAAACAAATATGAGCCTACAATAATTTAACAGATCTTTTTCCAATTCTTAAGTGTATGCCCTACCAGTGCCGGTTCCCCATTACAGTATCTGTTCACGTATGTATGTAGGTTTTCAGCACTTTTCTATTCAGATAAGTCCTTTCGTTTTTTAACGCATTTCTATTCGGTTAAGTCCTTTCGTAACTATTCTCCTTAAGCGAGTGTGGATGGAATTCAAGCCTTTTCTAAATATTTTTAAATAATGTGGTCCGTTTGAATATTCGAGCTTTTGAAATACCAGGGGACTGCTGCGTTTATTCAAGGAAGTTTATTTAGCGCCTTGGAATTTTGTCAATTTTAGAGGCCGATAACTGAATATAGAAGCACCGGATTTGCTTTCAGATAGAGCTAAAAAGTAAAAGTTTACATACAATTCAGACTAAGAACAGAAATTTTTGCTGTAAGCCAATTTGAATTGCTTTTAGTTTCAATCGAGTTGATTTTGCCCCTTTATCGCCCTTTCATGTCAAACGTCTATGCAGAAGTATAATGAGATATTTTACATGCGAATGTTGAGGCATTATTTGGTTATTGATTTTAATAGGGGGCATAATTCCCTACATAAAGTGCATTCTATATACATTTCTGCTCATTGGCTTTTATTTTCCATTGTTTTAATCATTGAGCCGAAAATGTTAATAAAAAAAATTTGCTTTAAAATTTTTACGTCAAAATCACACTGAATTGCTTTAAAATACTATTATTGAAATCAATTTAAATTTTTAATGATATTTCATAATATTTTTAATATATACTTTTTTCGTTAAAAATAAATTATGTACTTTCATCAAAATTCTTTAAGCCGTTTTAATGCACATAGTAATAACTGCCTGGCATTTTTAAATAGAAATATGTTCATTTATATTTTATATGCAAATTAAGTATTTTTTGTTGCATCTCATTGAGATTATTGTCATCATATGTTTAATTTCATAATACTATTTATATTTCCCCTTTTTTATGTGCATTAACGCTTTACCGGAAATGGAAATTTTAACACCAGGCATTTTAAATTGCAAAAAAGTTTTTTTTTTTTACAATTTCGATAAAATATTGTAAAATATTATTAAAATAACGAATTTTGTTATTTAAAGTTTAAAGTTAATACTTAATAGTTTTTAAATAAAATCGTTATTACGGATTTTTAATTAGAATTGATATTCACCATTTAGATTAATTAATGACGGGTTGGATCTCTACGAGACAAAACCTATAAAGTCTAACCCAAAGGGTAATAAATAGTAATATATGACAGAATTAACTGGCGAATTACAAGTTATTTTAAAATAAAAAAAATACAGGCAATTTTTCATTTAGATATCAAACTAATTACTAACAAGCAATGCAATACAATATAAAGTTGTGGGGCAAATTATACAACAACTTTATTCGTGAAAGAATTTTGTATGAGGACTATGTGGAATTATTGTCCCATTCTCACTATTTACAATAGGCATGCATCGTTTGTTACTCAGCACAAACGCATAACACATTGTCAAAATTTTTGATGTGGGATATATGTGAGGGGGCTTATATGGATCCCATGGTTAAATCTGGACTTGCCAGTGCAAAATTCACATATAAGCTATTATAAAAGTTATCGTTGGAAAATTTTATATTCATGCCGACATTTCTAAGGAAATGATGGCATTAAAAGCAGTTTCGGTAGTGGTATGGACCGATTTTAAAAAGATTTGGTAACACGATTAAAGTTATAAAACAATATTTTAAGGTCAAATTTAATGTCAAAATATATAATAAAATTGTCAATGGGCACAAAATAATATTTCGGAAATATTTTTGTATGATAGTTATATGAAATTGCAATTTTAAGAAGAGCCATTTTTGCTAAGCACAAACGCATAATATCCCACAGTACCATAGGGCAAAGGGATATAATGCGATTGTACTTATGTGTGAAACTGATAACAATATAGGTTCTCGAGTCCCCCTCTTTAGTGTGTCAATTGACTAAGTCTGTTTGGCTGCCTGTCATACACAAACAAAGTCTTTTTTCTAGATTGCAGTCGATTGTGTCGACTGCTGGCCATACTAGTTAAATATAAAAAGAAGAAGCGGAAAGACGATTTTAGAAAAAATTTTAGCCCCTAAAATTTTTAAGTATGGACTATAATTTTCCTAAAAACTAAAGAGAACTGTTTTTTACTCACCCTTATCGTGGTTGGCGTTTTTGTGGCGAACAGTAGGCGTTTTAAAAAAATGGTATCGTTGTTAGCAAGACACAGTCTATAAATCTATTACAAAGAAGGTAATAGTGGTTGGCGTATATATTGCAAAAATTGTCGTTAAGTTTTTTAACCCCGAGAGCGTATATGTACACATTTTCGTCTAAATACGCCAACCACGATAAGAGTGAATGGCTTCTATTGGAGTTAATTGCATTTATTATTTGCTTAGGTAATTGTGCAAATGAGCTTTGAGTCTGGAAGCACTTTCCTAGAGGTAGGTGCTTCTAGGGCTATAAAGATGCAGCCTATATCTGAAGCTTTCCTGCAAACCAGAGACCAATATAGCGAAACGGGAATTAGTTGCTTCGAAAACTGTGCATGCTCTGGACCATTAATATTAAATCTCGGTGGCTGTGAGAAATAACTAAATTGCGGGAAAAGAGATCGTTACCATGTGTAGATACGTGCTAGTTTTCGCCCTAAGCCTAGGCCAGAGATAGAGATGGATCTGATGACGGTGTTTTATGTTTTATATTGCTAATCTAAAGATCTTGAGTTATCCTTAACACCACAGAACAGAAGTTTTTCTCAGGTGGCCTTCAATTATTGAAACTTTTATTGCAAAAGTTTAAATGCATATTTAAATACACGTATTATAAAAAGTGTATTTTAAAGTTCCTTTATTTATTTCGTAAACGCTGTTAGTGTTTTATGTCATATTTATGGTTCATAAATACTCGTTTATGTGTTTACAATATCTTGGATTTTTTTCTCAGCCTTTCTGTAAAAAGTTTTTGTTGTAGCTGTTGCCATAGTTGTTCTTATTTTTGTAATATTTATTGTAGGATAAACTGGACAACACAAACAATTTTTTTTTTTTTTTTTGTTATTTTGATTGTATAGTTGGACATATTCCAATTTAAAAGATATTGAATAATAACTAACTAAATATGTTTATAAATATATATAAATAAACACACACATACATAATGGTTACATGCATACAAGTTGATACACGGAGGCACAGACATGACAGCTCTTGTACACATACATGAATAGCATGATTTTTTTTTGTTTGTTTTCGAGAATGATGTTATTTTTCTATTTATTTAAAAAAAAATAATGGGAAAACTAGTATTTGTTACCTATTGTCGATATGGAGTCAAATGTACTTTGACATATCTGTGAATTTTACAATTAACCCTATGGCATCAAAAAAAAATTTAGTACTGGGTGAAGGATATATTCATTGCATAGTCGAAATGGCATTCTCTTCGGGAACAGCAAATAGTTCTTTTGTTTGTAGTCAGAAGCTTTAGTATCGATATTCTTTAACTTATGGTATTGTTTAATTTATTATATGTGTCTTTGCTTACTCCATCTCAAAATCAGGCGTGTTTAATTCAATTACTTTAAGTTACTTAGTTTATACATATTTCTAAAACTTTATTTATAATCTTTGCGAAAAAAAACCTAAAATGTTAAATGACCCTATTTCCCTCTGTAGGGTTAAATTGAACTTTCTAGGAAAGATTTAGTTTCCTACGAAAATACCATGGCTACCAAAACATGCCAAAAAAATAAAATCGTCTACATGTATACGTATATGACAAATGGACCAAAAAAAAAAAAAAAAAACTGATAATGGTAGTAAATGTTAGTGATATAAAAATATGTTTTGTTATATAATTTAAAATATTTGTCATACAATAAATAAAATAAATAACAACAAAAAAATTCGAAAAAGATACAAAAAACATGCAAAAGGCAACATATCGTCATTTTAAGAAAATGAACAGTAAAAAAATCGAATTTTATTGTTCACATTATAGAAGTCCATAACATTGAATAAGACTCATAAATCAGCAAATAGGAGAAGAATGTGTTGTTTAGTTTAAAAAGATGCTGCTGCTAGAACCAAACACAATCACTTCTGCTACTGGTACCAGCAGCACTTTCTTAAAATATTAACACTTTTGTCTAATAGTACCCCATAGATTTGAAAAGGAAATGTAGTGTAAATAATTTGACATTATATATCAGTATATTTGGTTACTTGAATGTCTTCAGTTCATTTGGGTTTAAGTCATTTGTCTTCTATTCTAATGTTGAAGGTCTATTTTCTTCTGTTGTAGGTTACCTAGTAATTGATGATATATGTAGCGATTGGACTGATTGCTAAACTGTCTATATGAGAGTTGAGAAATAACTTTTTTGTCATATTTCGGTAGTCTTTAAATCATCTTCTTAAATTGGAAGTTGAAATACAATCGCCAGAAACTCAGGGTAAAAATAAAATAAAAACCATCATGTCAATGTGTATAAAATGAAATTTATAAGCTCGAAGAAAGTTGGTATTACAGAAAATTGTTGTATCACTTTTAGCACTTGAATCCATTCTCAGTATCAGAAATAATTTCTATATTGCGAAAATAGTTGACTAAGTCACCAAGCATTTCACTCTGCAAGTTATTTTTTTAGGTAGACTTTAAATTTGTGTAATTAATCTGCTACTTTCCAGTTTCCATAGTATATATGGTTTTAAAAGACCCCAGAGATTGTATGCACTTCCCCAACGGAAAAAAGAAGGAATACGGATGGAAGGTCTCTGTATTCCTTCTTTTGGATGTAAAAGGCCTGATCGCTCCATTCCATACTCATATCTTTTTTGCAATTGTTGTCATTGCCGGGTAGGCCTGAAGTAAGAAGGTCTTCTGAGTTTTGCCGCTGGGTCTTTTCTTATACCACATTGGAAACACTCAAAATGTGTAAGTAATAGTACGAGCCATAGAATAAATAGCGTGAAAAAAGCCTAACTCAGCTGCCAAAAAAGCTTTACTCTATGATTGCGGCAGTAAGAAACTTGTTTACTTTGTAGGTGCATTTCACACGCAGTCATTTTTTCGATTCTAGTCAATCTTTTATGGTTTGGACAATCTTTCCATTTCCAAAGGTTTTAAAAATGTATTTTTTAATTTAGGAAAAAACTACGAGCGTATTAAACTGCAGATTATTTGAGAAATACTTTTTTTTAGAAAATTTTATTGATCCCTCTAAAAGGTTCGTTGATTTCATGTCATTGTCGTACAAGCTAAAAATATCTATTTTAGCCTGATTTCGTTCGGTTTTCAAACGTGCTCGTTCAAAACTGCTCGTGTTTTGATTGTTGTGCCATGATGCCACCTCGTAAAATAAATAGAACTGAAACTCTTGAGAAAAACGTGTAGTATGTGTGTAGTTCTTCATGTTGAAATGTAAAGTCATATCCGTGCGGTTAAAACTGTGTAAAAAGAACGAAGAGTATGTCCAACTTAATGCTGGCATAATTTGATTCATGTTTTAATTGCAACTTCTAAAGAAAATGTTCATAGGAACTTTGACATTTTCTTAGTGTAGTGTGCGCCTGGGCTTACTGACTCTTTCATACCCCTCCTTAACTGTTTTTCTTATATTTATTTATTCTCTCGAGCTGACAGTTATAAATATGCATTTATTTTTCTGTGTAAAGTGCATTTTTACATTATTTTGTACATGAATGGACTTGTGAGTATAGTGTATGGTATGTTGTTTATTTATTTATTTTTTTCTTGGAAGTTGCATTAGTAGTCGTTTACTACACATGCACATACACACTTACACACACACACAAAGTTAACGTTAAGTAAATATGTTTCACATGTAACGGCTAAAAAAAAATTTATTATTGTTTTTTTTCGTTACTTCGTTTTTTTAACTGACAATCTTTATTTGAGCTTCATTGAGCTGGAAATATTTTCTTCGTCGTTGAAAAAAAAAAGAAAAATACATTTATACAAAATAATCTAAACAAACAGCATTACAAACAACACACTCATATATCAAGGTATTAAAAATTTATTTATTATTTGTACATAGAGAGTAAATGCCAAATAGCACTTCAAAAAGGAAATGTAGACGTTTACGAATAAACGAAGATTAAACATTAAAAAATATTGAAAAATAAATATCAATAGTCATAACTAATTCGAGTGTGTTTCAATGCATATAAAAGCTGCTGAATACCCAAATTTTGCTCATAGCTGAAATATTTAAAATTCATTTAGAAAAAAAAATTAAAAATAAATTTTCTTCACTTATGGTTCATTTAATATTATTACAAATTTTCTTTTATTTTTTTGCTTTGTTAAGACAGTATCCAAAAATCTATTACAAATCAAGAGTTCTCTAAAATACTGATTGAAAGAAAATAACTTCAATTTATATGCTATAATTTGTAATTTCCATTTCATTAAATAATTTGACTTCAAACAACAACAACATCAATACAATCTAATACATTACAAACATATTAAAATAGAAAGGAAATCAATAATAAAGAAAATAACGCCACCCAAGAAAAAATATTTATTTCTACAAATAACTGTAACGTTTTTCAATATCTCATGTACTTTATGGGGAAATAACAAATGCTAAGAAAACATTTGGCTTAAATTAGAGAGAGAAGTTTAGAAACGTTTTTTTTTTTTGCCGCCAAACTTAACTAAAAGTAAACAAGTAAGAGTGGTATATTTCGAATCCTTTATATCCTACACCATGGTGCGATAAGGATAAAATGATATTTAAATAAATAAAATATATTGATGCTTTCGTTAAGCGGCAAACTTACACATTAAAATTAAAAAGAAACAGCAATAGCAAGAGATTTTGTGGCTAAAATTTAGAAGCAGTCGTAGCTTTTTGTTCATATCTCATCCATTTGTGGACTGATATCACTGAAAAGCAAAATTTATCGCGGCACATTTGACGCAAATATATATCAACCAAGTCCCCGTCATAAATGGGGTCTTCGGAAAACGAATATCAACAGTTAATTAACGTTAATTTAACATCGCTACGCAAAAGGATCCAGAATATACATATATTGTATATATCTTATATGGTCTAACTTCAATATTTTATAAACGGAATGATAAACTTTAATATAACCTTTCCACCTGTGGTGGAGGGTATAAAAGAAAACAAACAAATAAAAACCTCAAACATTTTTCTTGTTTAATATTCTTTTTAGGTTTACAAAATGTAGCTAACAACAATTGAAGGTCCCTAAAAAACTCAAGAAAAAAATAAATTAAAGACAAAAAACAAGTGTCAAACATCAAAAACTTCACTACTACGAATCTGCCTTTAGTAAAACAAGCAAATAATTGAAAAAATAAATTGAAATTTTCTTCAACACTTAAATGTTTTAACACACTCCAACAGCTGAAAATGGGGGCCTTAAGAATTTCTTGTTCATTTGTCAACGAATTTCAATTTTTATTTGAAAAATTAAAAAAGTTGTCAAAATCGATTTCAAGTGTTTTGCGTGTTTCTTTTAAATTAAAAAAAAAACAAGCAAACAAGAATGGTGGGCAAGCAAAAACTCCATAAATGTTACTTAATGCCTTAACATGAAAATATTTATTCATTGTGGAATTTTTTGTTTTCTTCCAATTAAATTGTATATTTTTTTTTTCCTAAAACAGTGGGTTAAAATACAGAATTAAACAAAAATGTACTGCCTCTATATACAAATCTCATCATTCAAGCATTATAGTTACTTTTCTATTTGAGATCTGTAGCCATATTCACTGGATGAAGATATTATTCTACTTTATGCAATGAGCAGCTTGATTCAAAGTTAAATATTAACCGCAGGCGCTCTAGGAAGAAGGACAAGGGAAGCAAAATTGTATAACCATTAGGGTAAGGATTAATTTTTTCCAAAAAATTCACTTAGCACCACGTGAAAGCCAATACTAAATTAGTAATAAAAATCGCGTTTGCTAGTCGTTTTAGCGGAAGACCACATATAATTTCTAAAAACACAGATATTTTTTTATAATATTTGCGGAATTTAGAATGCAAAATAGCAAATGCAAAAATCGTAGGTCTTTTGTTAAATCTTTCTTAAGAGACCTACGATATACTTTGAAATTGCCACAACGTAAGTTTCTTAATATTCTTTACATTTTTCTATGGTAATTTTGGATAGGGCATGTAAAATTTTTTTATATATGCAAAAATATATAATAATCAGGTGGTGGCATTAAGTCATTTCGTCTTTTTGTTATATAAATATGCTTTTTATAACTTATTATTATTCAGAGTACCGAAACGTACACTTTTTATTCCGTCATGAGCGAATGTGAATGTTTACAAAATGTTGCTGCTATTTATTCTCAATATACTGAGGAATAAAAAATATTTGAATTTCTTCACTCATGAAAAGTGAGCAACTTCATATGTGTATTTTCAGATATGAAAAATTGGATGTATTCATATTAAAATCCTTCACAAGGAAAAAACAAACAAAACATGTATATAATACACACACAGGATATTCTTGAAGTGGTCGTGCAAGTTGACGAGCAACAACAACAATACTAGTAAGGAGCGTTACTAAAAATTTTTTAATTCATCACGTTCATGAGAGAATGCGCGAAAAATTACAAGTTCATTCATGACTATAAAAAAAGTTAAAAAAATTGTATTTCTCATTCATGAGAAAATTCATGAATGCGTTAATATGAACGATATTATAAAAATTTTTCCGACCACTCTTATTATAGCACTTAGATATTATTCACAGAAAAAAGGGTTTTATCAATTAAAAAAATGATTTAAAAAGTATTTAATTAATGTGATAATTGAATCAATTATTTTTTTAGTTGAAAGAAAATTAAAAATGAAATTTGGATTTAATTAATATTTTAGTTGTTTTGAAATAAGTTTTCAATTAAAATTTTAATTAGATTCGATTGAAATAAAATAAGTTAAACATGTAGAATTGTTGTTGGGAATTGTCAATATTTAATTAAATAAATTAACACATTGTTTGAAATGGCAAAGATTTTTGATCATTTTTTAATTAGAATTAAAATTAAAATATTGAAAATATTTTTTCAAAATTCTTACAATTTTGAGTAATCAATATAATCATTTTGGTAATAGGTGCAAAATCAACAAATTGTTTGCTTGATATAATAAATTTGGTATAAATTTGGTGATTGAAGAAAATTAATAACTTTTCTGTGTTGCTTATTATAACTTATTACTTATTAGCTTTTTATAACTGGAAAAAACTGCGAGCAATCTTTCATTAAAAATTGGAATTTTAGATGTTAAAAAAAGCCAATCAACATTAACAGTATAAAAAACAAAAAAATTTTACATTTATATTCACAAGCAATATAAAAAGCACTACCGTCAGCTGATCAAATATTACTTTATTGTTGTATCGTGCATAAATTACGAAATCGGTTAACAAAATCAATAAGCAAAACAAATATCTGGTGTCTAATTTTAGACACTAAATACGGAAAGACTTCCTAAATAACTACATATGTTGTCCCTAAAGGGCCTATAATTTCTTACTGAGTGTTCCCAGTGATTTTTCTCTATTGGGCTTGTAAAAAAAATAATTACTTATTTTACATGAATTTGCTCCACTGTTTATTTTTTTTTTACATGCCTGTAAACAAAACAAATAAAAAAATTATATTCATTCAAGTGTTAAATTTTTTATCTCATTCTCATTTTTATTATATTCGCTAGTTTTGTGTTGTTGTACAATTATTTTTTTTCTCTGCTGCCGTCGTCGTTACTTTCTAATTCCTTTAGATCACACAAATTCCTAATTTGTTACATAGTGACAATATTTTATTGTTTATTTTATAACATTTATTTAATACATAAAAATTTTTTGTTTCATTTTCAGTTTCTTGGAATTTTTTTCTCCCCAAATTTGCTTTCGAGTTCTCTGTAACTCTAAGTTAATTTTCTATCACATCAATTTTCCAAGACGTGTTACAATGTTTAAAATATTAGCAAAATTGTTTTTGATGTTTTGTATTTTTCAATAAAAGAAAATATGTATAAACAATTTTCTACATAAAAATACGCATTGAATACAAATCAGCTTAAAAATATATTATACCTGCTTTATTATTTCAATTCACTTTCAGTATGAATCATTGAAATGTATCGAAAAAAATGCTTTTTTCTTTTGTTAACATTTTTCTTAATTCTTGTAAATTAAATTTTAAATAAATGTATAAACAAGAATTTTTAACAAAAATTTGTATTTTCTAAATCATTTTTAATTTTCATTTCATTTTTTAAACAATTAAATAGCCAGGCCGAAGTAAGCAATTGGTTTTCATTCATTCCCATGAATTCCCAGTATTGACTACAATATTGATAAATGTCATGCGCCAAGAACTACTAAAGGGGTCACTTCACCGCATAGATGAAATTTTGAAATGGTGCTGAGGACCTACACATTTCGATATTTAGCCATATATTCCAAGCTCTAGAAAAATCCAATTATTTTGCTTACAGACCATTACTTTTATGGAAATAAATTCCTAAAGTGGGACCGGTCCATAAAAGGTCTTTGATATATTAGAAAAAACGAAATATAATCAATAATTTCTTAAATGTCTTGAAAGGAAAATAAAAAAAAATTTTTTCGCTCTTTAGATAAGACCGAAATTGTTATATTTAGGATATTTGTGCGAATAAATTAAAGTTTTGAACAATAAAATGTGCTTCATTAGAAAAAAACTAAATGCATATCTAGGGATCTTTTGTGTCAAAATTCTTATCATCGTCGTTACAAGGTTTCGGGACATAATCGCTATACAAATAAAGACAATATGTTATGAGAGACATAAGACATTATTTTTTATAAAGATTTGGTATAAAAATAGTTTTAAACCTTCTGAAAAACACCTACTCATACATTTTTAAATAAAATTTTAATGTTTCTTGGGTTAAACATTTCCTAATATTTCTGCTTAATCATGAAAACCTTATACCTGATTTAATTTTCAAACTTTTACAGTATTAGTATTAAGTATTAACTTAAACGACCAAAATCAATTTATACTTAAAGTATTTCCTTTAATTCTAGATTAATTTGGCAAAACTTGTTTAAAATGTTGTTTTTCCGACAACTATTTTTTATGTCACGGAAATACTGTAGTATTTTATATACAGAAAGTACAATAGTAATGCATTGTCCATCCCTGGTAGAATTGAAGACCTTGTTGATCTATTTCTGTCTTAAGCTTTAAAAGTTTATTAAGTAACTCTCATTTGTATCCTTCTTTCTTATTCTTCTGAATCTTTTTAGTGATTAAAAACAACAACAATTGTGTGTAGCAATTTATTTGCTCTATTTACTCTTATACTTTCATTTGTTCACTTGTATGTTAAATGTGAACAAAATTTCAGTAAATTACAAACTTAAATTAATTTAAAATAAATCTTATTTATTGCTACTACAAATGTCAGATTTTCTTTTAGTGATTAGTGTACAAATAGTTTTGTTGACCTCAAGTAAAATTTATTTAATGTTGGGTCTCAAATAAATTCTAAATGCAAAGCAGTAAATGAAAATGTTTAACTCAAACAACAAAAACGACTAAAATATAACAACTATAAAGCAAGAAAAGCATAAAACTAGTTAAGAAGCTGGTGAAACATTTATAAAATTAATAAAATGTCAATGTAATTAATGTTGCTTCGTTAGTTATGGCAATACTAAAAATCTCAGTAACAAATAACGACAACTCCTTCTAACACCTCTAGACCATAAAAGCTAACCCTCTCTTATATTTATGGGAATGTGTGAGAGTATATATTACACATGCAGAAACAGTGGTGTGTTTGTAACTAAATATGAGGCATTGGTACTATTTATTTAATTATAATACCGCATCAGCATATTTTGTTGTAAATAAATGTAGTTATATTTATTATAAAGCTGCCAATGCTTTTGTTGCTTTTTAGTTCTAGCAGCAATAAGTAGACTATAAAATGAAAAACCATAAATTTACTCCAAAACATAGAAGCCACAAAACTCAATACTACTACTACACATATTAAATAGCAACAACAACAGAAACAATTACTAACTACGCAAAATTCAATCAACAAAATGACTGCATATACAAAACGCATACACACAGATATGCGCATACATAAGTACCTGTTCATATGCGGACGTCGTTAAGTGAAATGTTCAAGGGCCTTAGTTACATTTTAAACAAAAATTTCTTGAGATTACACTAATTTTAGCTTAAATATATAAAAAAAATAACAAAAATCTTTCATTCTTACACTTCTCGTAATAAAAGAGGTTTTCCTTTAATCATTGTCTCCCAATGTGGCATTCCATTATGAAACCCCACAGAAAGTCAATATGTCCATGGACGTTATAGCACTTGTAAAAACTTCGGACATTATGGCACTGTATTTTTAGATAGAGTTATCTAATTATTGCAGATAATTTCTTGTAATTTCAGAAATTGCTTTTTTAGTTTTTTCTATTTACTTAATAAGTTTTGATTTAAAGGCCTTTTTGAGTTTTCTAAGAAATACAAAGAAAATTTGAAAATTTGGTGGGAAACATGATATTTTAATCTAAAATAATGAAAATAATAGTTCTTCTACCAGGAAAAAAGGACGTACTTATATTTAAATTGTTTACAATTTTAAATAAAAACAATTGCAGCCAGTGTTGCCAGAACTTGATGACCAAAAAATGGCTAAATTTTCGGAAAAATTGGCTAACATTTCTAAAATTTAAAACACATGAAAATTCAATGAGAAAATAATAATAATACAATAAAACGTTCCAATACTTTTAACAATTTTCTTAATTAACATGTTTGTAAATTGTCATATTAACCATTTGTTGCAGTTGAAGAAAAATTTTTTATCAAAAAAATCTCAAATAAAATATGAAAAAATTAAATATTTTTTGGATTAAATCATTAAAAGAACAAACGATTACCGGATTAATGAAGACTAAATTTATCTTTTTGGTAAGCTTTTTAATACATTTTTAATTTGTAAAGAAATTTCAACGGGTCTTTTTTTATTCTAGTTTTCTTGATGATAATGGTGTATGCAGATGTCAGAACATCCAAGTGCTGCCAGTTCTAAGTCTAAAATAAGTATTAATGTCTTGTGTTATGCAATTATTATTATTTTTAAACTGAATATAAATTAAAATTCTATTTTATATAAATTTACCTCTTTGAATAGTAACAAAATATTTTGTTAATATGAAACTCTTAATAAAAAAAACACATCTGATTGTTAACAAATATTTTATTCGGTATCACAAACTTATTGTTAAAAATATTTGTTAAGTATTAACAATTTCAATTAACAAAATATTTTATATTTACAAATTCAGTTGTAGGTGCCTTTTCAATTAAAAAATTAGTTGTATACACGAATATTGTATTCAATATGATAATTAATTCGTCGTAACTTTTCTGTGCATTTTTACAATAAAATCCTAAATACGAGATCAATTTGTTAGATAAAAATATACATAAATAAATACTAATAAATTTATTAGATCGTCGATAAATACGTCTGTCTATCTTGTCTATCTCACAGGAACAATTAAGGCACAATTAGACTGAAGCCACACGTTCAAGTGTGTTACAAATACTGCAGGTCAAAATTCACAAACATTTAAAGCTGTGCCATTGGCTGCATGCAAATTGTTTTCAAAATATTATCAAGAATTATAATGGCGGAATATTTATAGAGACAAATAAAAAATCTGATCAATAAATTGCAATCGGTTGTTGGGTTTCTTGACTGCTGAAACACATAATTGGAAAGATAACTGGAAAGCAAATTCGCATTAAATTTTAAAGGTGTGGATGTATAAACGGCACTAGCAGCTTGACAACAACAACAACAATATGATTTATACATTGTGCATACGTTTGTGTAACCATTTGTTTCGTTTATTTGGCCCAAAAATTTATTGAAACTTGGAAAAAAATTTTACGCAAAGTTAGTTTCTAAAAATTCAAATCATAACAACATTTACCCAACCTTTTGAATTCAAATCTAAAATCAAAAAAAAAAATTTAATATATTTTTAAACAATTTTTTTTTTTTAACTTTTGTATGTATTTTTTAAGCATTTTTCTATATTATTAGTTTACTTTAAATGACTTGTTGGTTTTGTGACGTGCATAAAAGTTTTGCAAAAAAAGCACACACGTAATACACTGTTGCGATTTTGACACTCTGAAATGTTGCTTTGCTGCTTTCGTTTATAGCGATTTTTTACATTTTATAAAAGTTGTGATTGTAATTCAATGCGCTTCCATTGTTAAAATTGTTTATTTTTTTTATAGCAACTTTATAAATATTTATAAGAAAACAAAAACAAACATTCTGAAAAAAAGTTGCGAATTGCAAAATTTTTTTATTTTGTGGCTAAACCAGGTGAAGAATGGCTAAAAAAATTTAAAATTGCTTAATTGGCAACACTGATTGCAACAGATATTTTTATATAACAGGGCTTTGAAAAGACACTCTGTTTGAGAATATTCCTTAAAAATATTATTTTATTATTTCTTGATTCTGAAACGTGAAGTCCTTCTGCAGTTCATCTTACTATATACAAATGTATGTATGTATGTCTTTGAAAAGGTAAATGATTCACTTGATTATAACTGTATTGCTTGGCATCTTTGGATATATTATTAAATTTATGTTGTGTGCACACATACATTTTTGATGCTAACGTTTGCTTCTATATTAGAGTGTATGTGTTTGTAGTTTTGTGGTATTATTGATAGTGGTATTGGCATGTTGTTCAACGTAACGTATGAGCAATTGATAATTCATGTATAAGTGTATGAGTATGTATACGCTTGTCAAGCTATTCTTGTTTTTATGCCGTTATTGTACAAATCACAGTGTGCTGAACTGATGGGATTTGTGGTGCAGTTGTACCAAACTTGGTACAGTCGAAACTTTATTCGTACATTTGTACAATCTATCCCTTTTTGGTACAATTAAAAAAAATAACCTCGTAGTTTTATCATTTCTTTGAGGTGGATTACCTCACTCTTATTTTCAAAAATAAAACTTGATTAGAACTACCAAAAATTGCAGTATTGTTAGTTTGTGTTCATGATGTTATACTAACATATTAAGTACATAAAGAAAGCCTGGGATAAAGTGTCTCCAAATCGCACTTTTTCTGCCCTTGACAAAAAAAAGAAAAATAGAGACATTTTTGTTTCTTCTTTATTTTGTACTCCTACACCACAATAGTGAGGAGGGTATTATGCGTTTGTACTGATGTGTGTAACACTAAAAAATACTGGTTTTAGAAACGCTTTTTAGTATACCGATCGACTTAATATCATTTCCTGACGTCCATCAGTCCAGGTGGCTGGTAGCTTGGTTGGTTTTCTGTCCATGTGACCTTGTGCGCAAAGAACATGGCCCTGTTTCTCAAAACTACAAATTGCAAATCTACCAGTAAAAACCATTTGAAACAAAAACAAAACTTGTAAAATTATTCCTTTTTAACGTTTTGCTTTTTAGTTTGAGAAACAGAGCCCAGGTCGCAACCTTTAATGTAACTTGATGAAATTTTGTGCATTGGTTTCAATGCATATGGACAAAGCCCATGGCAAATGGAGGAGCCGGTTCATAATATCACATAGCCCCCCTACAAACTTTTTTCTTAGTACTGTTTGTGCCTATAGTCCATCCTAATTTGTTGGTATTTAGATTAAATTTGGACCAAACTTAAGTTATTGCCACCTAAATCATCTAATCTTATTTTATTAGAATCCGTTCATATATGACGATAGCTCCCATACAAATACTACTCCCGGAAATAGTTTTTAATGCCATAACTTCTTTATGAATATTGGTATTGATATACAAATTGGCTACAATAACTTTTACGGCAGCTACTAGATCATGAAATATGTTGTGCTGGTATGTCCAATATTAATCATAGGCCCCATATAAGCGCCCTTAATAAAATCACTTAATGGCAAACAAATCTCATATAGATGAAGATATCGAAATAATATTCGGCACAAAGAACTTTCACATGAATCTTAACCTCCTCATACAATTTTTTTCTATCTGATCTGCCCATGGGTCCCAAATGGAGTACACTCATGAAAATTTGTCTTCATATACTGCGTTGTAGGGTATCAAATGGTCGGACTTGACCGAATATATTTTTTTACATGTTTTGTTATTTTTATTGAATTAAAAAATGTTTTGTATTACTATGTATGCTTTTTTATTTTAAAGCGAAATTTTGGTACAATTTATATTAATTTGGTACATTTTTGTCATTGAGACGGTACAATTTAAGAATTGTCAGATCCCAACAGTGGTGTGCTATAGGAAGAGAAAGACATTTTAGGAAGAGAAAGACATTTTATACATAAAACTAAAAATGTGTTGAACAAGTTATAGTGCTATATACGACTGTGTCAAGTCTTTGATACCATCCACCGAGAGTAGGAACATTTCAAAAGTGGACTTTTTAGGGAAACTATAAATTAAAAAGCAATCTTATTAAAAACTGACCTCATTGTATTATAATTCGTTGCGGGTTGAGGCGTATTAAAATCTGCTCTAAAGGTATGATTTTTACGGCACGTATAGCAAATAATGGGCCGATTACAAAGTTTAATGATTCTATTTCTGGCCATATAAAACCTTAATGAACCACATTTATATAAACTATCACTATTTGTTTCCATTTGAGGCATTTAACAGTGCTTTCAGAGAGAGTGCTTTATATGGGGCCTATTGTAAATTTTGTTACGATCTCCACAAAATTTTTTGTGTAATTTTAGCTCATGCTACAATGACAAAGCAAAATTTGGCTACATTAGCGGTATTTGATGGAGTTGTATGCGTATAAATAAGTTTTCAAAAGTGGGCTTCGTATAGGAGCATATTGTGAATTAAGAGCTAATCTTTAGGAAATTTGATAGCGTGACATATCAAACGAGTTTGTGCTAAATGTAATGACAATCGGAGCATTTTTTAGGGGGTTTTCCGCTTTTGGTTAACTTTTCCTCCTGAGTCGATTGTGCTGGATTTCAGTCCTAACTTTGATCATTTCATTTGAGTCGTTCGAAAGCGAGCGTGATATTATCAGACGGAGAGACAGGCATAAGAACACGGCCAATTCGACTTAGAATTACTCTAGGAGCCAGAACATATATACTTTGTGGGGTCTGAGATGATAATTTCACATTTTCACACGGTATGACAAACGTTGTATACCCTCATTCACATTTAGTGGTAGAGCTTATGAAATTTGAGGTACATCAAACATGGTAAAAAAATATTTTTAAAGGGAAGTTATGTTCAGTAGATTTTTTAACTTTATTTATATAATCCAAATTTTCCTAATTTGGCTAAAGTTCATTAAATTTAATTTCATTAAATTATTTGTATGAAGGAAGGAATTTTACAACATGAAATTAATTAAAATTTGTTGATAATTTTTTGATTCTTGACTGTCGTGGGGCAAATCGTTAAGATTTTTCTGTATTAGTCTTTTATTTTACTCATTTAATTTAATTTATTGAATTACCGACATTTTTTTTATGTAGCAATTTTTTCGGTTAATGGGTATTTTTAAATACCTGGATATAGAAAAGATTGTCTTTTATTATTTTGAAGGCTATTTACTTATAACAGTAAAAATCACAAAGGTTAATTGACTTTTTCATTTATAGATCAAAAACGAACGAACCGGCATTTGCTCTACAGCACTTGTATAATGAGTTCCTTCAAAAGTTTGAGTGATGTATTGTATTTGAACTGTGTCGCAAAACTCTCAAATATCAAAGCAAAATTAAATTTTAGAGTCTCTTATGAAGTTATGCGTTTAAAAAAAAAATTTAAAAAAAATCATAAACATGGAATGACAATACAATAATTTATATTCGATTTGAATGGCCTTTTAATCAAACCAGCCAGCCAAAGCCATCTGAACAAAACAAGTTAACAAAATGCTGATTATGAAATTTTCAATTGTACCCAAAAACAAAGAAATATTTAGAGACACCCACACACACACATGCATACTTATGCTAAATCACACATAAATGTTTTATTGAAATATCTCACAATGCTGGTCTGCTTAGGAAACAGTTGTGAACGGCTTAATAGCATAATTTAAGTAACTTCAATATTTCTCAAATTATAAATAAATTATTAAATTACTTAATCCATTATTTTGTGCGTGACTATTAGTTTTGAGGCAGAATAGACTTTTTTGAACAAAAAAAAAAACAAAAAATATACATAAATGTGCTAAAATATTTATGCATAAATATTTATGTATGTGTGTAAGAAATTTTAAGGTGGATGGATGGATGCTGCTGTTTTGTGTGTTGTTGAAATATTTATTGCTGTATAATTATTATTGTTGTTGTGGTTATTGTTATTTATGTTTGTGCACACTTTCTATACACACAGATAAGTAAACACATAGATATCATTTTAAATGTATTTGTGTAGGTAAATCTAAGATTTTGATAACAATTTCTGATTATTATGCATGTCTGGTGTATTTCAAAGAGAACATTCATTTACTTTTACATTTTCCAAAAAAGGTCCAATAATATGAGTGTATGTGTGTGAATTTCTACATGAGCATAAATTGTTTGCTGTTTGTAATAGAATAATCATCATTTATCATATGATCCAGCAATATGTTTTGTCATACATTTTCCAGGTATATCATGATTTTACAAACATAACTAGTGTGTATTTGCAAATGTGTATATTTCAATAGCGTTTGCATTTGTATATTTAAGAGCATTTGTGTATGTGTGTCTAAACATACAATACGAATAATTATTTTTTTGTCTGTATGCGTAATTGTAGGACTATTGTTGGCTCGATATGTTTAAAACAAATGATTTATGATCACAAAACCGTATTCAAATGTTATAAATTATCTTTAACAAACAGAAAATTGACTATTTCTTTGAATAAACAACAACAAAAATAATACCTACAATAATAAAAAGAAACTACAATAATATTGTCTAAAGTTGATAACTGTGATAGCAATTTCTGAAAAGTAAAATAAATGAATGACAAACAACAATAACAAAACTGTCATTGTTCAATACAGTTCTCTAACTGAACTTAAGATGTGAATCGTTGATAAAAGTTTTCAGGACAAAAATATAAAAGAAAATTATTTTGAGTCACTTTAAACTTAAAATTTATATTTAAAATATTTAAAACTTTTAGCAAGAATTAATTTTTGACAACAGTGGTAAACACAACTTAATTATTACTTATATTTGAATAATAATTTATTGATTAAATATTAATAACAGCAAGAACCTTCTTAAGCTATGAATTTGGTTAACAATATCTTAGAAAACCAAGGCTTTCAAGTCATTATCAGGTAACTGCTAAGCATTGACGTCATTAAAACAATTAAATGATTTCTTAATTCAAAACATACTTTGAAAATCTAGACCTCTTAGGCAGTTCGTTCCTTATCAATGTCTTTGTCTTCTAAAGCTATTTAACTACTAGGACGTCCTTTTACTTTTGTCTTAAGAGAAATTTAATTGTTTTGCTTTTTATTTTCCATCCTTTTTTTCTCTTATTTCATTATTTTGTTCATTTTTATTCAACACATGCATTTTTATTTAAAGTCATACAGCCGTCAGGGTTGCCACCACACATTGTAATGGTCTAGTGAACAAAATTTTAATTAAGTGTGGAAAAACTTTTTTTACCCTTGCACTACCTAGAACATGGTACAACTGCAATCACGAGCAGTGCCTTTTGAAGAATAATGGAAAATGTGGGTTAACAAAAAAAAAACACAATTTGAAATTTAAATTCTTTCATCACTGGCAATACAGATAGAAATAAATAAAAAAAAACGCTTAAACCCCGGCATTCATAGACTTATCTCTGTCTGTGTAGGTATGATAGCAGAGGGTTGGCTGAATGGCTTCTTGTTTATAACGATTATTGAAATGACATTTTATTACATTACTTTTCCATTTAGCTTAGACACAAGTTTTTAGATGGAATAATAATATTTTAAGATAACATCATCTAAGATTTAAGTTAGAATATTTAAGTTGAAGTTTACATACGTTAAGGGGGACCAACCTTTTTAAGCTTTAAGTTTTATCACTATTTGCTATATATCACATATTTTCAACTTATTTTTTTACTTTTACTTATAAATGTGATTATATAAAGCAAGAGTTTTTTGCGCAAATATTGTTTAATAGGTTTTCCAAATCAAAATTTACACAAAAAATTTTGCTGTATGTAATACTATATAACTGACTAACCAAAGTTACAAATTGCCTTAAAATTATTAAACTTATAGTCAAATGATTTTCGTCTCATGCTCAATAGGTAGTCCCTTTATCTATTTTTTTTATCTCAAAAATACGCATACAAACACAAAAACCACACGTGCATTTCAATTAAAGACCAAATAATAACACCGATATCAATTATTTTTTTAAAGTGTAGCACTTTTACTTTGCACTAGTATACCTTAGCAATTGAACTTCATCTTCCGTCTGATTCTATCACCCCAACTTATTTCTTAACTCCCTAAATAAGTCATGAATTTTTTACGCTTGAGAAGGGAATTTACTTTATTTTAAAAGGGAATTTATATCGTTTCAACATTAATCTGCATATGATACTGTTACTACTTCTGCTGTTCACAATTGTTGTTGTTTCGAAACAACTAACAGCAAACGTTTCAACAAACGTTAAAGTTAAAACTTACGACAACTTTTTGCATGCCCTTATATAAAATGTTAGTTTGATTGTTTTTCTTGCACCATTTTCACTACAAAGACAACAGTTTTGCTTTTGTCGCTTTGTTGCTGTTGTTTTTATACTTAACCCATGTATGCAAATGGGTGGCTGGCCTCCAAACAACTACCCAAAATCCTTAAGTGTTTGTAACCTCTTACCAAAACCGCCTCATCAACACGTGACATTATTTCACTGATGACTGTATGTGTCAACATTTAAAATGTGAAAATAATATTTTTCAACTTCACCTTTAGCTGTGGTGTCAAGTTGTTCTTCGCCAAAAAGGAGCATAAAAAAAGAATGTTTCTAGCCAAAACTTTTTTCTATACTTTTTTCTTCCCCCGTATGACAATTGTTTTTCGCAACAAAAGTTCTTACACCAGCATTTCGTATGCTCCACAAACAATTCATATGATACGATTGTTGATAATGGGTATTCTTTTATCCATCATGTCTCTCTTACGTATGCAAATCATGCTTATTTTCGTAGTAAAGTGATATTTCTTACGTTGTTAAAATAGAAAATCGTGTTAGGACACTTAATGGAGGTCACGAAGAACTATCATCAATCTGACAGGGAAAGGTTTATGAAATGAAATGAAACGCAAATATGCAATAATACAAAAACCATTTATTTTGATTGACAAATAACTAAAATGAGTATTTGATTTTCAATTTCGTTTAAATGGATGCTTATTTAAAATGGGAATAATATTTATATGCACAATCATTTAGCGAGATACAATCTAAAGAAGAAAAAAACAAGATAATATATAATTTTTTTTCTTTTTTTTGTAAAACATGACTCGTACAAACTGTTTAGGACATGAGTTAAACTTAAAATAACAATAAAAAGATTTATGACTACTCATATTATATTAGCATAACCTTTGACCTTAATGGATTTACTATCTCATGAACATGATTAATTACGTTTACTCATGCACTATTTAAAGCCCCATTACACAAAAGAAATAGTTTTTGAATTTAATAATTTTAATGAATTTACTTTGTTTAAAAAATTATCTTCATTTATCTTGATTTGAGTACTTTTCTCCTACCTAATAAACTTTTTAATGAAAAAACCTGATTTCTTAAACTGAGGCCACTTGAAGACAATTAAAAACAATAAATACCCTTAAGAACTCATTTAAATGAAAGGTAAAAAGACAGAGATATTAGGAATGAAACTTTACAGACAGCAAATATAAACAAACAAAGCAAAATTTTGCAAGCAATCAAAGATAAAAAACCAAGCCAGGGACACTTTAAAAAGTCTCAAATTATACTCTAAATCAAATAGTTGATAACATCTCAAATGTATTTTGTTGTTTTATTTACAGCCAATAATTGTACACTAAATAGCAAAGTAATTCTTCTTTACAAAATGTTGGCAAAAATATTAATTCTAAAGATCATTCAGCAAAATTATTAAATGTGTCATAACATTTTCACGTGTCAAAATCAAACATGTTCGACCTTGTGTTTCGGTGCAAAATTTATTTTGTTATTTTTATGTATTTGCCCTGTATTTTTGCGGATGATGTGAACTTTTCACAAGTTAGCATATGGAAATGTGTGGGTTTCGTCTAGACAGGTTAATAAGTTTATTAAATAGGATAAATATATCGTTACCTTAAACGCAAAAGGCTCTATCTAACATTTTGAAAATTTTACAGGAGACTGTTGCCTTAAAATGTTTATAATTTATTTTCCTTGTAAAAGCCATCAGTTGCTTTAACAATTTTGCATATTCTATAATCGGTTAGTTAGGACTTTAACCCTTTCAGGGTCAAAAATAATTTTTGGCGAGATAAAAATCTCAAAATTTGTATTTAAGGTAATTTGCCTCATGCAGCTCCCCTGGTTTTTAGGGAATGCCGAATATATTCAAAATTGACCTTCAAACGTCCACAAAAGAACCTACAATTTATTTTTGAAATATTTTTATTCAAGAAAATACTTATTTACGCATGTATCAATACTTAAAATTTTTTTTTAATATCGCCTGATCCCCGAAATTATTATTTTTTTTCTTTCTTCCTAAATCTAAGCCTTTTACAAATTTCCTGACTTGGGTACGACAATGCACTTAATAATAAGAAAAGAAAGTCAATGTCTACTATAATAACAATTTAAAATATCAAAAGTGTCCCTCTTTCAGATAAAACAAAAAAAATATAATTAACTGTACATTTTTATACAGTAAAAGTGCGTAGAAAGAGAGTACAATGCAATGTCGAATATATTCGACAAAAACACTAAAAGGGTTAAGGCCGGGTTTTTGATATGTGGATTAAGCTTAAAATTAGTTTAACTTACTCTAAAACTCGGATTTTTTTTTATTATTTCTTTTTTTTATTATTTAATTAAAGACCAACTTTCATTTTAAGCAAAACTACGTTGTTCCGTCAAAACTATACAAATGTATACAAGCTTGATAATGGCGGCACACATCTGTTTGCAGATTAATTAAGCCTAGTTTAACTGAGATCTAAAAAACCCAGCCTTAGAGTTTATCATATAATTGCTTTAACAAATAGAGCTGTTTGTTTTTTGGCGATAAAATCGCTAATTTTGGGAATATTTGTGTTGATACAATTCATCAGAATCAATGGAAAGCACGATTTTTGATTTTTGGTAAGTAAGGGCCTTTTACGTTTTTGGAAGCGATATATGTTTTCAATATTGTTTGTTGTTTTCCTAAAAAGTTAAACTTTTACAAATATCAAAAGTTCAGACACAGTCGAGTTTAAAAAACGAAAAGATAAATTTTGGCAGAAAACTTTGTGATTAATTTATTTAGGAATTCACAATCTTTTTTTTTTTCTTATTTGAATGAGTATTTTATCAAAACCCAAACTTAAATAAATAAAAGCTCTTAACAAAATTGGATCCGTAATTTTAAATTTCAACACTTAGCAGGTATTGCAGTCCAATTTGAACGTTTTGTAAATCAAAATCAGATGTTGTTGAATTTTTAATGTATTTACATTGCGATTTTTTATATTAGATTGCACGTGTACTAAATAGGCAGGGTATTAACACTAACTCGATGTGTTACAACAACGAAAGCAAACACATTTTTGAGAACAACAAATTTGTCGAATAAAATTAGTTGTGTTATTCTTGTTGTCCATGCTGTTTAATACATGTTCATCTTTTTGTATTAAACGCCAACTATCTTTTAAACACGTCATGTTCACATCACGAATGCACGGGGAGTACTTTCTTCTTTAGCACATAACACGAGCTTAAAACTTGATATGTGCAACAAGTAGTATATGCATTGTAGTTACTAAATGAAGTCAATGGTTAACATTAAGCTCGCAAAAAACAAACAATTTTTTTCTTTAATTTTGTCACAGCATACGAAAGAGATAGAGGTTAAGGTCCACAACACGCGTTCCATGCGGTAATGCCTCAAAAAATTATAATCAGTATAATTACTGACAACTTACAAAGCAAAACGCTGAGAATGCATAAACGTATTGAACGTTTGCATGCTTCTGGAATAATGTTAAGCTCTTTTGCACAGAGAGTATGAAACGTATAAAAAGCGTCATGTTGACCTCCAGCTTAAAAAAAAACTAAAAAAAATTTTGTGTTGTTTTTAACGTACTTGATTCCATACAATTAAACTTATCTTCACATGATTTGCAAATACTCATTGTATCACATGAAGTGCATATCTGTGGCATTTTGACAAAATACCTTAAGTCGGGATAATCTAGCAAAAAAGTTTTTACAAAAAAATTCGGTAAAAAAATAATTTTAATCAAATAATAAAATAAACCAAAATAAAAGAAAAATTTCGTTTATAATACAAAATTTTAAAAACTTAAACAAAAATTTATTTTGAATAAAAATTCGTATGATTAACAAAATTGTTTTCAACGTTTTAAATTTGACTTAAGATGTTTTGTCAAAATTACACAGATAAAATCTCTGCAGTACATGTTATTTCGTGTTCATATATTTATGTGATCACATATTTAGAATTATAATTTTTAAGAACTTATTTGACTGTGACTACATACTTGAAAGTATTTGTAAAATAACAATTGAGCTCTCTTCATTATTTGAGTGCTGAAAAACAAAAAAAAAGTATGAGCTGTACTCGAACGAAAAAAGAAATTCACGTGTACAACAAAAATTTACTGCCGGCTTATCGATTCCAACCGTTAACGTTCGCATAGAAAATTAGCTTTAAAACAAAACCAAAATTTCAAAATTTATATCAAAATTTGTTTTTGTTAAAAATGTTATTTTCTATTTCCTAATCTTACCAGACCTTTAATCACTTGCTTTGTGAAAACCGCACAAAAGTATTTAATAAAAAATTTTCTTTTTTAATAAAAGTCACTTTTTATCAAAAGAAAAAAGTTTTTCTTCGCCTAAAGATTTTCAAAACTTTTATTGATAATTTTTCATTCTTGACTGCGCTGAGATTTTAACCCAGGCTTTCACGGACAGGTGGCTCAGACTAGTTTCGATTGTAACCACACAATCTCTTCAGTGGGGTTTGCCGTTTTACTCACCCGGCTATTGAAGCCGGATGACGTCAATAGTCAAACTTCAATCTTTAAACCAAATGGTATTTCACCTTGGTAAATCAAAATTTCCTTTTTTTTTTGAATGAATGATTATCCATTTTAATTGATTTACATGTTCTTCCTAACTTCTGTTTTTTCGTACCTTATGTCAAGAATTTTTCTTGAAATCCAAAGTACATTTTTGTTTTTCATGTTTTTGTCTTTCTTTTGTTTTGTTTTTGTCTTTCTTTTGTCAGCACAACTTGAAGGACAAATATAAACATAGCCCGTACCTTAGGTGTTAACAATAATTAGTATTATGGTTATTTTATTGAACTGTTAATGGTTTTTAATCCAAATTTAGATATTTTTAATTAGGCTTAAGTTCATTGAATTTAATTTTCATTAAATTTTTAAAAATGTTATATTTATTTTCTTTTTTACCACTTTTATACTCGCAAAAGATTTATTGTCTCAAAAGTGTTACTGATTAACTTTATTCAGAAAAAAAAGTTTTTCAAATTCCCTTTTTAGTCAAAAGACAGTTTTTTTTTTAAATTTAGTTTTTATAAACAAGTCAAGCTTTGTTTTTTGTAATTTTTTTACAAAATATCACTCGATTAAATCCTAAGAAATAAATTTACATCTTCAAGTTATTCAAACACCAACCAATTAAAATTTGGATACATGCACTGCACAAAACATTTAAAATCTACAAATAAATATTTATGAATTAATGAATATGTAACATCGTGCATCCTCCTGGCATCAATGTTGATTAATACCAAGTAATAAAAACGAACTTGCGGATATTAAAACCTCATTTCATGTATTTATATTTTTTAAAACATTTTAACAAAAACCGTGTCTGTTTTTACGACAAAAAAAAATGGTTGCTAAAAATGCCACTACCAAAAAATAGACAAAGATTTTAATGGCTTTTTCGTGGAAAAAGTTTAATTTAAACTGGGAAAAACACATCTTAAATGACAGTCGATCTTAATTAATCTCATTCACCCATTGTAGAATAAAAAACATCACCTATTGGCCAGTAACAATAAAATTTTAAATGAAACTGTAACAAAAGAAAAAACTATAATAAAAATTTAAATAAACGAAACTATTTACTACATGTTACATGTTTATGTCAATATCACTGGATAAATAAAATAAAAAAAAGAAACAAATAATACAAAAATATTGGAACTTTATTTTTTAGATTATCTCTACAACCTACAAATGAATAATACAGATACGAACATACATACAGAATACACTACCATGCAATCATGCATTTATGCAACAATATTCCATTTAGATTTGGCTGTTTGTATATTGATGCTGTTATTGCAGATGCAAACAGAATGAATACTTTGTATAAAAACATACACTCACATGCATACATGCCAGAGCTGTAAAAAGCTGCAATCAATTGGGATTGAAAGAAAATTAGTTCGACCAAACTGATCTCATTATTTGACTTTAAAATTATTTTAGAATTGCATTTATTCACAAGATTGCAATCATTTTAAAATCATTATTTTTAAAAATTTATCAAATTGCAATCAATTCGAATGCTATCAAAGTTTAATTGAAATCATATGATCTCAATCAATTCCCTTTTTGCAATCACAACTATAGTGAAAGTCCAACGCAATCATATACACTTGGAATTTTGCGATTGTAAACAAAAATTGACATTGTTGGCAATTCAAAATTATCAGAGAACTGACTCTGATAATTTCTAGAAGAAGAATTTTCATTTGTAGAAAACGAAGATTTTGATTCTCGTTTTATTTAGATTGCAATTACTGGATTTGATTGCAATTAAATTATTGCAATCAACTCGATTGCAATCAATTATGAATAAATTGGTTGCATTCTAAATCAGAAAATTGATTTTAAAAGTTGGCATAAAATGCCCAAAGGAGTTTGAAATCTTTATAAATTTTTTATTTCTTATTTTTTCTTTGTTTTTTATTTAGCATTTTGTAAAGAAAATTTGGGCAATTAAGTAAGAATCACTTACAGTCGCTCGAAAATAATTACACTCAACATTTTGCGAAAATGTATGTAAAATATGGAAAAAAGTGCACGTCATATGTATGTGCCAAGCAGAAAATGGCCACCACTTGCGAGATATATTTTTTAAATTTAAAAAAAAAAATTATAATTATGTCTTAAATAAAGAGTTATAATTCACTCAAGCCCCTTCGGTCATTTCAGTCAAACCTGTTTAGTTTAAAACTTAAATCATGCAATAAATTTTCCGATTCTTAATGCAATCAAACAGTTACCACACATTAATGAAAAAAATGTGATTGCAATCGTTTACAACTCTGATACAAGAATACTTACATACAATTTTATTTAAAATGAAATCAAATTGTATAAGGATACAATCACACACTCATACGTTTTAACATACACGT
The DNA here is from genome assembly GCA_943735925.1 of Pollenia amentaria. Taxonomy (NCBI): domain Eukaryota; kingdom Metazoa; phylum Arthropoda; class Insecta; order Diptera; family Polleniidae; genus Pollenia; species Pollenia amentaria. The sequence continues at coordinate 1,784,207 of OX031007.1, forward strand.
ACTCATGTGTTTGTTTGTATGTGTTTTTATGAATGTTTTTATTTCCTTATTTTTGTTAAATTTTCATTTAAATGAATGAGTATGGGCATGGGTATATGTAAATATATCTGTATCTGTGTATATACATCTATTTATATGGGTGTGCGTGTGTGTGTGTGTGTCAGTGTATATGTATGGTTATTATGTGAATATTTGATTTTCAGTTTATTTTTGTTAAGAGTTACAAACTTATTTGTTGTGCTTTATACATATGGCGCCATGTGGTTGTTCTTGTTGTTGTTATCGTTGCTGCTGTTATTGCTGTTTGGAAGTAGCTTTGGCTACTGTTATTTATTTTTAGTTTTTTTTTTATATTTCATCCTGAAAACTTTATTTTTTATTTGTTGTTTTCTGTCTGTTTATAAACATGTCATTGGTGTATTGGTCAAAGGTTTTGTTTCACAAAAAGTTAAAGTTAAACAAAGTTTTTTATTTTATTTTGATTATTTTGAACATATTATGAAGTGAAAATTTTGTGCTGAAAATTGAGTGAAAATTATATACAAAGAGATATACAAAATTTTGTTTAAAAGTCCTAAAGGATGTGAAAATTTATGAAACTAACTAATAATATAAATTAAACAATTGTATGTGCATATGTAGACATACGTATTAGTTAGAAAGTTTTGATAGTTTGTATATGTTAGAAGTACAACCAACAAAAACAGTTTTAGATGTAAATATTTCTACCTTTGCGTCTTTTTTTTAAACATTAATTATATTAGAGTTAAGGCCTAACTATATTATGCATAAACCTGTTTAAGCTTCTGTCAAAAATTAACAAAAAGCCTCAAATGCATTTAAAAAACATAAACAAAATCAAAAAACTTTTAAATCCGTATAGAAAGTGCGATCAGTTACGCACTTTGCTTAAGCAAATGACAGACTCATAAGACTTAACAAAAAGTTTCATTAAGTTCAATATGGTTTGACACATATGACTAACATGTATTCGCCCAATTGCTTAAGCGTACTATAGTTGGCCTTTATAGGCGAACCGAAGCACAGTGTTACTATTTTTGAAATAACAGCCAAAATTCTGTTTGTTTTTTTTGCCGCAAATTTTTAATTCTCAGTACCCATATAAAAGTGAACACCTGAAAACCTCGGAAGCCAAAAATTCTCAACGATCTCTACGTAAACATTTTGCTTATAACAGGGTGATTCAATATGCACCTTTTTATTATCTGACTAAAAAGTATGATTTTGTAATTCATTTTTAAAATTCAATCGCTTATAACTTTTTATTTTCAAAAGGGATTTTTATGAAATAACCTGTTTTGGTTAAAATGGTTGCTAAGCTTAAGTGGCAATGGAATTATAAATAGAATTACTTTTAAACCTAAAAAGTATTATATTATGGAATTCTATGAAATTTTGTATACTGTAATTTTTTTAGCAACAACGAATCTCGTTGACTTGTTTGTGCATCGGTCCACTTTTTCGGGAACCTCCTATACAAATGCCCTTCCGGGAACCAATAAAAAGCAAATAAATGTCCAGCAAAACCAGATATAAAGATCAAATTAAGCCAGAACTCTTGTATGAACATCCAATAATACAGTGAATTGTATTGCAGTTGGCCGATATTGGCCCATACCCATCATATAACTCCCACTCCCGAAAGACACTTTAATGTAATACAGATACACCCATCAAATTCAGAACAAAGAAGTCTTAAGGAAAGGAAAACTCATCAGATTCTTACCTTTTTATGATTTCTTTCTTTCCATTGAGGTTAAAAAAATATATATTTGATTTTGAATCTTCGACAAGTACATCTACAGAGGTCGATATATGGAAAAACGAAGTACCTTCTTCAACGAAATTGTGCAGGCAAAATATGTTTACTTTTAAAAAGGGATCAAAAGATAAAATTTTGATTTTGCTGGTCAAACAATCGCAATAAATTATAAAATACTTATAACTATAATTGACGAAAGGTTGCACAGGCCCTTTAAAACTAAACCTTCCTCGAGTTGAATTATAAGTACAAAATCTTCAAGTCAGCTAAGCAAAACTCCATCAGAAGAGTTTTTTGCAGAAGCTTAGGAGTATGGATTATGCCCTCTTCACACAAGAGTTCGCTTCATGGAACATATACTTAAATTGGGCTATCATCTAGATATTGGTCCGAATGGAGAAAATGTTCGCAAAAATGTCTATAACACAGCTTAAAGGAATCAAAAGAAAAAGGTAATACAGCAGATAATACTTAGAACTTGGCCTAATTATCGACCGGCCAAAACAAAGCGAAGGAAACAGCAATACCGGCAGAAAAATTTTTCGGATGCAGAAACCGCTGCATCTATTATTGGAGTAGATTTTTAATTAATCAACAGATTTAAATTCACAGTACAAGTTCACTCGTGCAATAGAAAAATTATTCCCAAACAATTTTGTAATTATGCAAGTGTAACAGCGAAATATTATAACGAAAAATGTGGATGGAGACACATGCCTCCAACAGTTCATAAGATCATGTGAGAAAATCATTGAACACAATACGCTACTAATTGGAGATTTGTCAGAGGAGGCTCAAGAGAAACAAAACATGGACTGTAGATACTTTCGCGAACACAACACAAGAAAAATGTCCAGATGCAATAATAATGAAAATCTTTTTAATATTTTGCTTTGTACTTCAGATCCAGCATTCGTCATAATATATACAAAATTTTTTGTTATAAATATAAATAAATTCCAAAAAAAAAAAATTTAACCATACATTTTCTAGATATCAGAACTAAATTCCGCCATAACTTAATATACAAACTAATATACGAAAGTATGGGTAAAAAAGTCACTTATCCAGTAAGAAAACGCATTAAAAAATTCCACCTGTGTCAAAAGTAATAGAGGTTTTACCGCTATTTTTAAATTTTTCACACTGTGCGAGGTTATTAGATCAATTGAATAATAACAATATATTTATGTGCTTAAAATCTTCTTATGAATTTTGGCATCGATTTCTTTGTGCAAATTTCTGCATATTTTTATACTTTACAGTATTTTCTGCGTATATTAGTCAAAATACTATTGTTTAAATTTATAATTTATATTCCAGCTTTTGAAACATTTGTTTTTTATGTGAATCTGGTTGGTCCAATAATGTCCATGGGCCACAAAGAGGAACACTCGAAAATTTATCTGTAAATATTGTGGCGTATGATTGACGGACTATAATTATAATTATCAATTATACGCCACAATATTTACAGACAAAATTTCGATATATATAATTATAATTATAGTTATAAATGGGGAAACCGGAATTATGCCCTAAACAACAATTTGATATGTATTTGAATTTAATAAACAAAAAAATAAAAAATTATTATAATATCGGGTGTTTTTTTCAGTGGTATAGAACTTCGAATTGAAATAAACCACAAGAAAATCGTTTTAATGACCATCAATTTGGCTTTATTGGAAGGATAATTTTATGCCATTAATGTTTAAATATGATTTCAGGCATGTGGCCGCCGCGGCTGGCTCGAATAAAGCCAATTCTACAGGTCCAATTTTCAACCACTTTTTCGAGCATATGGGGCCGTATGTCGGCAATAACGCCACGAATGTTGGCTTCCAATTCCCCTAACGTTTCTGGTTTGTTGGCGTAGACGAGCGACTTCACATATCCCCAAAGAAAATAATCCAATGGTGTCACATCACACGATCTTGATGGCCAATTGACAGGTCCATTCCGCGAAATTATGCGCTCATCGAATGTTTCCTTCAATAAATCGATTGTGGCGTGCGCTGTGTGGCATGTAGCGCCGTCTTGTTGGAACCACAACTCATCCACATTCATGCCATCCAATTCGGGAACAAAATAGTCGGTTATCATGGCTCTATACCGGTCTCCATTAACGGTAACTGCCTCTCCAGCATTATTTCGGAAGAAGTATGGCCCAATGACTCCACCAGCCCATAGAGCACACCAAACAGTCAGTTTTTGTGGATGTAATGGCGTCTCAAGGGTCTCTTGTGGATTCTCTTCACTCCAAATGCGGCAATTTTGCTTGTTGACGTAGCCATTCAACCAAAAATGAGCCTCATCACTGAACAAAATTTTGCGATGAAAATCAGCATCGAGATCAATCTCATTTTCGGCCCATACACCAAAATCACGACGCATTGCATGGTCTCGCGGCTTTAATTCTTGCACAAGCTGGATCTTGTAAGGTCGCAAGCCAAGATCTTTGCGCAAAATCTTCCATAAAGTTGATGGACAAAGCTCCAATTGCTGTGCACGGTGGCGAATCGATTCATTCGGGTCCTCTTCAACACTTTGCTGTACAGCGACAATTGTTTCTTCGGTGCGCACTGTTCGACGTCTCTGCGGATGCGTATTATCACATAGAGTAAACGTAGTGCGAAAACGATCCATGGTTAACCGAATTAATTGCTCTGATGGACGATTATGTCGACCATAAAATGGACGGAGCTTGCGGTAAACTTCGCGAACTGAACCGTTATTTTCGAAATAAATTTGCACGATTTGCAAGCGTTGTTCTTTTGTCAACCTGTTCATGATGAAATGGCAAACCAAACTGAACATAAATGACATTAGAGTTGCCAGATTTGACCACAAAATGCCAGTTTTATCTCTATTCGAAAAACAAACCTGTAAAAAAAAACACCCTGTACTATTTTTAATTAGGCTTAAGTTCATTAAATTTAATTTTCATTAAATTATTTTTATGAAGAAAGGAATTTTTACAACATGGAAGATTAATTAAAATTGTTATTGATAATTTTCATTCTTGACTGACCTGGGATTCGAAGCCAGGCTGGCTGGCGTGTGATTCGAACCCAGGCGGCTGGTTACCCTGACATGTTTCGACCTCAACCACTAGGTCTCCTCAGAGGGATTTGCCGTCTTACACTCGCAGCCATCGATGACTGCTGACGTCAGTAGTCAAACATCAATCCTTAAACCAAATTGTATTTTAACCTTTGGTAGAAAAGAGCAAATTTCGATCTACCAAAGGTTAAAATACAATTTGGTTTAAGGATTGATGTTTGACTACTGACGTCAGCAGTCATCGATGGCTGCGAGTGTAAGACGGCAAATCCCTCTGAGGAGACCTAGTGGTTGAGGTCGAAACATGTCAGGGTAACCAGCCGCCTGGGTTCGAATCACACGCCAGCCAGCCTGGCTTCGAATCCCAGGTCAGTCAAGAATGAAAATTATCAATAACAATTTTAATTAATTCTCCATGTTGTAAAATTCCTTTCTTCATAAAAATAATTTAATGAAAATTAAATTTAATGAACTTAAGCCTAATTAAAAATAGTAAAAATTTGGATTAAAAAACCATGAATAGTTCAACAAAATAACCACAATACTAATTATTATTAAATTATTATAATTATAATTATATATATAGATATTGGGAATTATTTCATTTTCATAAGCAACTTTATTATATTCAACATTTTTCATTTTTCGAATTTATTCTATGAGTTAAATTTCAGTTATGTATTTTATAAAGCTTTTTGTAATAGCTCTATTCCTTAAAATTTTTTTTTAAAGGAATAGAGCTATTACAAAAAGCTTTATAAAATACAAAACTGAAATTTAACTCATAGAATAAATTCGAAAAATGAAAAATGTTGAATATAATTATATATAAATATAATATATATAATTATAATAATTTTAATTAAATTATAATCATTATAATTATAGTTATAATTATCTTATAATATAATATAATAATTATAATTAATACTTAATTATAACTATAATTATAATTATAATTAAATAAAATTAAATTCAAAAAGCTTAAATATAAACTACAAATAAGTTTAGGCATTTTTTAACTAGGCTGTTTCGTATATGTGAAAATTTAAGTAATATTTTCTATAACCTATACGCACAGTAGTTTACATGGTATCAACTTTAGTAGTCTCGTCTTCGAGATATATTTGTGAAAATTACCCTTCTGTAAACTTAAACTGATTTCAATGATATTTTTTATTTAACTTAATCTGCAGTAAAACTTAATAAAATCTTTTAAGAAAAACCAATAATTATAACATTTATTTCCCTTTTTTAATATTATTTGGTTTAATAAATCTTTAATTCATTTTATAAACACAAAACACTTTATACATGTTTAAAAGAGCAACATAAACATTATTAAACATTTGGTCTATCTGGTTTTTGCATGTATAAAACAAGAAGAAGAAAACTTTTAGCATATCTTGTAATTGACTGTTCTAATCTGGTTAAAAAATAAAGATTTAACATTCTGAAATTTCAAACTTTTACAACAATTTGCTTTTAATAGTTAAAGGCTTTATATGCAAATTCCATTTGTCTAAAGAAATATATTTTCAAGCTTAGATATCTTTTACTGAAGATTGATTAAAACATTTACGAAAACTTGTGCAAGCTAAACCTTAAACTATAATTTTGGGGTACTTTTCACCATTTAAAACCAACAAAAATACCAAACTAACTAGCAAAAAAACGAAGCAGAGTACAACTGATAACCAATAATAAATAACTGTAAAGTTTTAACCAAAACCAACAGGAAAAAAAAGTTATAAATTGATATGTGCAGGTGAAGGTTAACAGCAAATGATAGCCAGTGGTTACAACTAAAACTACATAAAAATAGATAAAAAAATTATATTTATATTGGTCAAAAGAAAACCAAAAAAAAAAATAAAAAAACCAACATCTAGAGTAAATAATAATAATAGTAAAAAAAACAAAAGCAATAAGAGTAAGAAACCTTTTTCCTTCAAAAAGGAACTAAACGTAACACTTCATTTATGCAGAAAATGTTACAATACAAACTGATAAACTTTATCTAAATATTGTTTAAAAAAGGCAGTTTCCGTATGTTGTTTTCAAGCAATACACAATTTTCGATGCAGTATGTTTGTTTTTTTAAAGACAATTTATGTCCCTAAACTGTTATCCTTTCTTTTTTGTTAAATGTTATAAGGCAAAAGTAGTGCACAGGTCTAAAAATATAAAAGAGACAGAAAAAACTTTAAATATTTGCAATCATGAACAGTTTAGTGATTTTAAAACGGATTGAATGTGTTAAAAAAAAAACGAAAGAAAAACTTAAATCTTGTGGGGTATAAATTATAAAATGTAGTTTCTAGAATTGTTACTGCAACACACAATTTTGTTTTGATATTTTTTTCTATATAAAATTTAACAGTTTTTGAACTCTTCTCTGTTGCAAACATACACAAACTGTCATCACCAAAAGACCAACTAAACCATTTTTAAACTAAAAAAAAAAAGAAAAACAAAATGAAAGTAACTCCTGCTCCTATCAAGTAATGAAAACTACCAACACAATCACAACAAATTTTCTTAGTTCACCCCCTCCCCAATAAATACATTCACATGATACTTTGCTTTTCTAATAATAACAGCAGCAACAACAACAATAGCATAAACAGCAACATCAACAATAAAGAGTCCTTGTATTACGACAACAAATAAAACAAAAAAAGTTTTTTGTGGTTGTGTAGCAAAAATGTTAAGAAAGAAAGAAAATTTGTTATTCCAGCCAAAAGAAAAGTTTTAGTTTAATGTGTCTTTTTAATTAGTTGTTGATAAATGTTTAGAATTACAAATTATAAATAAAATGAGAAAGAATAAAGAAGGGATATACTAGAATTTTATAAAACTGAAAATCGAATAAATGAAATACACTATAAATTTAATTTTTGCTCAAATGAAGTATTTAATAAAATCTTGTGTGACTTTAGGAATTATTTAAAATGGTATCGCTTTGGAGGGAAGAAAATAATTTCAAAATAAATTTGTAAGAAATGGCTGTAAACAAAATGAAACTGGTTAACAAACAGAGATATTGATCTTAGAAGCCATAAATTCTTTATTATTAAGAAATTCTGCCTACAGTTTGTTGGAATCTGCGTGTCTATAGAATTAAAGCTGGAGTTAAATTTGTAATTCTAATACTCTTGATTTGTTTCTTACTCAAGATGATATATAAATAAAATGTCTGCTTTAAAGCATATTTATGGACGACAGTCAAATTTGTTTTGGCGTAAAGTAGAAAAAAATACCTCTCTATGAAACTGATGCTACTGTGTTTAAAGGTTAAGATAGATTTCAGTTAGAACGTGAATCTTTGAACACGCATTTGATCTAAAATGATTCACATTTTGTTAAAAATTCTTGAGGGCCAAATACGTTGGCCAGATTTCACATCAGTAAAAATTTGTTCGCGTGTGTGACATTGTGACAATGTATTTATTGTACGCTTGATTTAAGACGAAAAAGACTTCGTTTTTACACGGTTTTCTTTCTTCTTAAATATATTTTGCTTCAATTTTAAAAGAGTTTTTGCAAAATGTATTTGACTATACAAAGAAATTAATAAAAAAAATTTAAGAACAGCCAAGCAAAATTAACAGATCGTTTTAGTCATCGTCCAGACTTGAAATTTTTGTTGCAGCGATTATTTAGTTTATAGATGAGAGAGGTGAGAAGATAAGGGAGGAGTACTCAGTTTCATGTCCTCTGCAATTCTGTTTTGTTTTCTAATTCTAACACCTTTCAACTTGAAATTGGCTGTGGGTGTATTTGTATTTATAAATAAAATAATAAAAGGGCAAGATAAAAATGCAAAAATTCCAACACTAGAATTTATTAATCTAGACGCTAGAGCAATTTCAAAGCAGAATAAAAAGTTGAAGCAACGAAAATTGCAAGTCTGGACGATGACTTACAACCTCCACAACATACGAAAATTGTAAACAGAAGTTTGTGTGTTCGTTTGTAATATTTTAAAATGAATCTGAATACCCTAAAAAGAATATATTTCGGGTGATTCATCATGAGGTTTGATTTATAATGTAAAATATAACACATAAATTTGAAATTGAACTTAAGATTTTTATTTACGGTCAAAAGAACAATTTATTAATAGAATATTTACCGTTGGAACCATTGAAATGTTGACCATGACTACGTCTGAGGTGGTCCATTCGGAAGGTAAAATTTTGGGGGACTCGTTTGAGCATAGCGACTGATATCTCGCGACTAACACGAATAATTTTTGCTTCCAAAGCGTCAATCGTAGCTGGCTTATTCCTAAAGACTTTAGACCACAGAAAAAAGTCCAAAGGTGTGATATCGCACATTCTAGGTGGCGAATTTACCGTAGCAAAACATAAAATAAAGTGCTCACCAAAACGATTTCTCAACAAAGTCACTGTTTCACGTGCTGTATGGCTCGTAGTGCCTTCTTGTTGAAACCAAAGCTCATCGAGACCATGCGTTTGAACTTCAGGTAGTCAGTTAACATGGCGCAATAACGTCTACCATTGACGGTAACATTCTGGTTTCACCAACCCATAAACCACACCATACCGTTGTTTTGAATGGGTATATTGGTACAATTCTGTTTGCTCATCATCCCAAATACGGCAATATTATTTAGTTACGTATCCGTTGAGCCAGAAATGTGCTTCATAACTTAACAAAATTTCACGATAAAACACCGGATTTTCATTGAGCTGATTTTCGTAATGCATCTGAACCATTTGGAGACGCTGTTGTGGTGTGAGTCCTTCCATGATGACTTGCCAAACGATACTGAACAAAAATAATAAAGCAGTTTTATATGTGTCACGCGTGATCTGTAAAAAAAGTGTATTGAAAATCAAGCCACTTGAGGATTTACCCTTTATATATACCGTGGATTCTTTTGTCTATATGTCCACGAATACATATGTTGAAATGAACTTTCCGAAGAACCCAAATGCCACAGACTTTTCTATTAGATATTTATGTCGCGTATAGTCTAATGAAATTTGTTATTGAGATCCATCCATATCGGTCCACTAGTACTCCGAGATATGAGCAGAAGCCCAAGACTGTCCTTAATTTTACTTTTAAAGGCCTCGCATAAGTATTACACTTTCTTTTCACATTTTCCTAATCGGTTCATAAATGATCAAGTTAAAGTCAAATAACTCCTTTTTTCTTTACACAAAAGCACCCATACCACATTAAATAGGAAATGGGCTCAGAAATATCTTAAATTGAATTTGTATTTCGTATATAAGATGAGCTAGCACAGTCCACTATGCCACCTGGACCCCATACAAATGGCCTCAAAAAATTAGAGGTTCGATGCAAGAAAGTACAAAGTCATCGTTAGATTGATTCAGAAAGTTGTTCTTACTCGATCTGTCTGGCTCTATCCCAAATATTTTTATATGTATCACAGATCAGTACAATCGCATACCAACTTCCTATTTCCTTTATCTATTTAGGCCCTAATTATGTAAACTGCAACGCAACGCCATAATTACATTGAAAGCAAAAACAAAATCAAAAATATTTCATCATTTTTTTTAAATTTTCAAAGCCGCAAGATATGCACATCTGAAATTTAAAAATTCAATATGAATTTCTGTAGAAAGAAACAACAAAATTATAAAATATTTTTGACTTTGTGTTTGCTTTGCATATAATTGTTGGCGTTGCGTTTTACACAATAAGGGACTTATTAGTTTTTACGCCACACCACTAAAGGTAGAGAGGGTATTATGCATTTGTTCTGAATATAAATGGTGCGTATAGAAAATAAGGAGTATCGGTCCAATATTTCACATATCCACCATTGTCTAGTGATTAATGTTATCATTTTAGCAAAAACTTTGCAGAGTAAAGACGTAGAAAAAGAAGCAATAAAATCATTTTCAGCCGTAAATTCCTATTTTTTTTAACAGAATTTTTACTCCCAAACTAGCACGTTGTTTAGAGCACTCTTTCCTCCAAATACTTTTCTTTCTTTTATATTTCTTCTCCGTTTAAACAAATAGCGAGCAAAATTGCCGCAGCACAATCGTCGTATTCATTCATTGTAGACGACTTCGGCCTAAAGGGAGAAGCACAAAACACGACCATGTACTTCTACCTTAAGTGTTATATTTTTATGCACAAATATGTAAATAAAAATATTTTTTAATTAAATCTAACCAAATATAAAAAAATTATATGGCTGAAAATGTCTCTTTGAATATCACGGAACATTACGCTTCTTTTTGCACTGGTTTCTGTTATCGCTTAACACAACATTTTCGTGGAACGTAACCCCGTTTAAAAGGAGGTATCTACTCTACTTTTCAAATCAGATTGCGGTGCTGACTGAAATGATATGGAGGAGGTTCTTTTTAAAACTTGATTATTCAACTTTCGACAGAAATGGTTTTTAATTTTTTGTTGGTTTGGTAACATTGAAATGAAAATTCTTCGAAAATAAAATTGGGAAAAACTCTAGAATTCCAATCGAAAAAAAGGAATAAAAGGCATCATGTTGTCAAAAGTAGATTATTCCATTTCAAAATCACATTACCCATTACCAAGTATACAGTTTTGGAATAAATTATCATAAATGCAGACTATTTAAAGGTGAACCTCATTTCAATTCAAAATAAGATTTCTGATTCCTAATTAGTTTAAGCAAGACAAGATTAATGCACAGTGGTATGCAAGACAAGATTAATGCACAGTGGTATGAATCAAAACATGATTATTCCTCTAGAGCACATAACAAAACTTGATTACTCCAATTAGCCGCGTCAAAACTAATTATTCCATTTCAAATTTTGGATTTATTCAAAATATATTATTGCTAAATTTTTTAATTCTAAAAATCTATTTTCCCAAATTGTGGAAAAACACAAAAAGTGGAATAGTCAAGTTTTAAAAAGAACCTCCTCACATAATGAATAAAATAACTAGATCCTTCTATAATTGTCGCAAATATGTTTACATTTTGCACAAACACTTTGATGTTTTGCGAGAAAAATTTGGTGTTGCTCTTAAATTGTGAATTGTATATTTGATTTGGTAAAGATTGAAATGAATGCAGTAATCATATAATTGTCGATTAAGTATCTACTTATTAAAGTTGCGAAATTTCAAGCTTAAATTTTAGTTTTAACTTAAATCATATGCAGCCATCATTATATCAATGTTGCAATAAGTAAACAATAAAACAAAAACTATTTACGTTGAAATAAAAAACTATTATTTTATTTTAAATTCATGCAACTAGTAGCTGTTGTTATGAATAATGTATTTTAATGTCTATGCAAAAGCAGCAAGCTGAAGTAACAGCGGTAGCAACATACAACTTACAGCAGAATATCAGCATCACCATATGCACATGTCACTAAACATGATGTCAGACTTTGTATTTTTTTTTATTTTTTTTATTTAACAATTCAAACACGAGTTTCTGTATGTAATTTACAATTTTGTCTTACAAACACACATACTCGAACACAACCCTCTTATATTGAAATATGTGTATGTGTGTGTTTAAAATTTAGATTGTCCTGTATCTTTCTATCATCATTCTAAACATAAATTCTAGTATACACTTAACATGAAGTCTTTATGTGTGTGAGTTTAAGGGAAACGGAAACTTTATGATTTGTTAACAGTAAAAAAAATATTTTAGAATAATATTTTTTTTTTTTTTTTTGCTTAAAAAACCGTATATTGCATGTGTATGCATGTTGTAGACATGACACAATACAAAACCGCAAAAAAGTGACATGAACAGAATCGTGCACTACTAATGGAGCCAGAGTTTAGAGACTCAATATCACAACTTATGTAAATATGTAATAATGGACATAAGGGTAATATAAAAAAATATAAATATATATATATAAAATGATACATAATATAAACAACAGCTTGAAAATTGAATTTAATATTGTTTAATAAAGATTTATATGCTGCATTTTTATGCGATTTTTTTAAACTAAATATACCCAAACATTATTAAATTAATATCTTTGCAATTACCATATTTGTTATAACATTAGAAACTTAGATGAAAAATCTTCTTAGAGCTTTTAGAGTAATGCTAAGAACACAAATATGACGGACGACGAACTCTTGCCGCGAATATTCGTCGCCAAAAATGTAAAATATTTGTGTTTATGAAAAAAATAATGATTGTGTGTCGGCCCAAGTTTGTCAATAGATTTATTTCTATTTATTACGCCGGCGAATGATGACCTAATTAGTACCAGGTGACCACGTTTGGTTTCACTTTTCAAGTAATTTATTAAGTAAAGTTACTTTATACTTAAATAAATATACAAAATAATACAATTTTAACATTTTTTATAGTTTTGTTTAATATTTGGTTTTTTAATTTTTTTTATTTTTCATTTCAAAAACCAAATCTTTGACTAACTAACTCTGTCATATCCTTATCCACAAGTCCTTGGTCGATCTGAACCCTTGTATAGGAAGGTGAGAGCTTCCAGAATCCGCTCCAAAGTATTCTGATCTCCATAATTAAAACATTTAAATACAAAAAGCCTGGGCTGTTTTTATTTAAAAGAAAACGACAAAGACTGCCTGCTTCCCCGCCCAGAGCAGTTTAACAAATGGTTTATTTTCTTAAGTACTTTTTTTTCAATATGGTCACACAACTTCGCTCTCTTTGCACAAATTCTCATAAACTAAAAGTTGTTATTTTTTCGACGTTATTCAGTATGTACTTATAAAATGACTTCAGTAGCCCAGCTGTTCGGAGTATTTTTCTTCGTGGTTTGACGTTTGGTGTCTTTTTTTTTTTTTGTTAATTAAATTTTTATAAAGGTTTTTTGACATTTGCCGTCTCAATTCTAGCAACAAAATGCCTGCTGTTTTTTCTATTGTTGCATTGTTTTAGCACTGAGGTCACTTTATTATTAAATTTTGGTCGTTACTATGCTTAAGACATGGGACAGAAAAAGTAGTTGTAGTCGTAGCTGAAGCTGACGAATGCTCTGTAGCGCAACAATGTTCAAAATTTCGAACTTTGCGCTTCAACTTACACTGCAACGACTACTACAACTACGTATTCTGTTGAGACTATTTTCAAATGGTCGTTTTTAACTTTTAATAGCTTGTAGCGCTATTCGAAATGTTATACTACAGCGACTATTATGTTCCCCACTTAATACGACGAATTTACACAGCGAATTTTTGCCGAACAATTCGTCGTGTTAGGCAAAATTCGTCGTGCGTACCAGTTGTATTTTAGTATGCATTAGTCATTTTCAATGCCACACCACACCACAATCACATGGCAATAATAAGTCATTTAACATTTTATGATTATCGCATTCAAAAAAATTGAATTCAAATAAAATAAAAGTGTCTCGAGAAAATTATTGTATGATTATAATATGTAAGTATTGGCAAATATTTCGCAATTATTTTTGAGCAAAGAACATATTAAAAGAAAATTTAAAATCTGCTTTTGTCGAACAAAGCTATTCCATAAAATGCATAAAAATTGAAGATATGTTCCTTATAAAAACAACAACAACAAAAGTTTTTTAAATAATTTATAACATATTAAAGTTGCACTCACACATTTGTACTTGTATAAAGAGGCAAAGAGAATAATCCACACATCCTTATTACAGTAAAAATACAAAGTTTAATATCAGACTTACACATTATGTAAAACTATAAATATAAGTAAAATATGCATATCGCTTAATGAAAAGCAAATTGATGAAAATATTGTAGAAAGAAAGCTAATTTTATAAAATAGAATAAAACCTCATTTCTGTTATCTAGTAGAGTTTTGAGATGAAGTTTTGACATACAGGGGTGCTGAAAGGCTCCGTTCTTTCTCTTGCTCTATTTCTTATTTTTTCTAAATGACCTTCTATGTCAAACTTCCAACCCTATCTACTCTTTTGCAGATGACAGCAACCTTTGCCATTCGTATTCCTTTGACTATAGACCAAGCGTATCCGATGTTGGTGCTATGAGACAGAACATGAATGATACGCTTGGCCAAGACCTTGATGTAGTCTCGGAATGGGGTCGCGCGAATAGGGTCGATTTTGCTGACGCATAAACTCGGGACGGATCAATCAGCCTCATCTATATATATGGATGGTTAATTATTGAGGAATCAGAATCTCTTGATGTTCTGGGCATGACGATACAATGTGATGTCCGATGGACAGAATATATATTAAAGGTGTAGAAAGCAGCATTCAAGTGCCTCGGTTTTTTGAAACGGTGTAAGATATACTTCACTCCATCTGCTCTACTTAATATACCGCGAAAATAATACAACTCTCATGTGTAAGATGGCGATTCAAAGTCTATTTTGGAGCTTCTCGACCGCGTGCAGGAGAGGGCGAATGTTTTCATTGGTGACAGAAGGGTATCCAATTCTATTGACTGCCTTCAGCAAAGTTGCAATGTGGGTGGTATTTGCCTGTTTTAACGTTACTACAATGGGATGAATGTGTTCTGATGAAATTAGTGATCTGGTTCCCGAAACTCATACGTTTGTTCGTAAAACACGTTTTTCCTCCTTTTGTGGTCGATTGGCTGGTAAATTGTACAACGCATTACAGGGAAAATTCGTTTTTTGGCCAGACTGTTCGTATGTGGAACAACATTCCTGCTGGAGTCTTCCCCCTCCCTTTCAACATAAATTAGTTCAAGTCGAATGTTCTAAAATACTACTCCCTCTGTCCTCCTTCCCATAACCTTTTTTTTTAGTTCCAACACAATGCATTTCATTTGTAGGGGTCATCCCCTGACTGCTGGTCCTGACCAAAAAAAAAAAAAGTTATCAGCTATGTGATGCAAATTGTTTAAGAAAACCAAATTA
Organism: Pollenia amentaria; assembly: GCA_943735925.1. Lineage (NCBI taxonomy): Eukaryota > Metazoa > Arthropoda > Insecta > Diptera > Polleniidae > Pollenia > Pollenia amentaria. The sequence goes on from OX031007.1 coordinate 1,799,923, forward strand.
TTAATCAATAATAAAGTTTTCAATATCTTAAAAAAAAACTATTTATAGTACATTTCCTTCTTCTTTCTTGTCTATATTCTTTAAAATTCTGTATTATAAATATTAGCTGACCTGCATTCTGAACAAAAAATTAAGAGTCTAATTCAGAAATTGATCTTAAAATCGATCTAAATTATGCATCACACTATTGAAAACGATCGTTTTGAAATCGCTCGATTTTCATCACATGCCGGTTTATTTCAATGCCAACATTTTTGCGAAATTTAAGGGAACAAAAGTGCTTTTGTGGGAGTGGGACTTATACGAATCAGATAAGGAATATAATTTTTTACCAGCAAGAGGACGCGAGTACAAATTTCGCAAAGGGCATCTATTTCGAAAAAGCCGGCTCTGGCTTCAACAATTTTCTAAACTAAGTTGCTAAAGGTGCACGGTAATTCTATTATCCGACAAATCGATCCAAAATCTATAAAAGCAAATTCCGAAACCGAAGTAGAATATTAAAAAAAATTTGAGGTTATTGGGTAATCATCAATCTCAAAAACAACGTTTATCTTAAAATGCCTCCAAAATCTCCAAGACGTTTCAGAGAACGATAAGCATATTTCTCTGCATTCGCACTAACATGAAAATATAATTACACATGTACTATAAAGATATTCTCAAATATATATGTATATACACACACATTTACATTAAAAGATATAACTTTTTAAACAATATTTCCTGTTTGTCTTTCGTTAGTTTTTACTCTCGTATTTTCATGTTTTAATGTTAAACAAAAACAACAACTACAATAATCATTATAACTCTTTTATGGCAACTTTACTTGTTCTTATTCTTCATACTTTTAATTTTTCTCATATTTTGTTTCTGTCTCTTTTTGTATTTCTGTTGCAGATTTCATTGTGGCACTCAAGGATGTTTCAGTTACGATACCACAAGCTGTAAAACGTGGCAGTAATGCAATGCTAACATGTAATTACGATATGGAAAATGATACTTTATATTCAGTAAAATGGTACAAAGGACGACGTGAATTTTATCGTTATACACCAAAGGAAAATCCGGCAATGAAAGTTTTTCCTAGTCAAAGTGGTCTAAATGTAGAGGTAAGTTTTTTTGTTACTTTTTAATTCAATTTTTTTTTTTTTTTTTTTTAATAAATGCCGGTACATTGTACAAGCAAACAAGTACGCACAACTTCAACGTACAACAACCCGCTTTAAAACAAAAAATATTACTACAATAGATGAATAGTAAAATGTAACGGAAAAGAAAAGGGGAGGGATGAAAAAAATTACGAAAATATAATTCATAAATAGTCGTACTTTTATCTGGATTTTAAACGAGCACAAGTACCTATAAGCGCAAATTTATAGAAAAAAACACTACAAAATAAACATCAAAAAAATTCTCTCAACATTGCAATAGATTGCATGTAATTAAAGCAACTGTTGTTTAACGAGAAAAACAGCAACAAGAAAAACAGCACAACAGAGAACAAACTTCATTAACAATATATATTGAATAATTATAAAAATAATAATGTATTATCGATCGAATACATTTAATAAACAATACAACTCATAGTTATGAAAAAATATTTAATATATTCTCATTTAATAAATTGCCATCAAAGTTGCTGGTACAAACAAATAAATAAAATAAAAGTATAAATACAACAATAAAGGTAAAATAATAATCATTAGCAGTCGTTTTTTTTTTAACTTTTACTTACAATTCAATAACATTTTATTTGTATCTCAACATGCGCAGGTATTGCAAAAAGCAACAACAACAAAAATAAATGAGAAAAACAGATAATATCGCTGTTAATAATCCAATATTTTTAATAATTTTTTCATGCATTTCAATTGCCACATATTTTTTAATATATTTTATTTATCCGTTGCAACAGTTATTTGTTTTTAATGAGCAACATTTTCAACACAAATATAAATTTTTTTTTCGCTTTGCTGGTCTGTGTGGTGTCATTAATTAAAGACAAAGATGAAAATGAAATTTTATTTTCAAAAAGGGTATTAAATACGCAAAGAGAAGCAGACTACTGTTGAATTGGATTTATTTTACTTAATAGCTTTATTCATTTAATGTTACACTAAGGGAAAGTATTTATATTAAATCTGTACAAAATTAATAAATGTTGGTACTCAATTATGATTATACTTATTATTTTTGCAAGGATTTTTAAATAAAAAAATTTCAGAAATGAAAATTATAATTGCCTTAGTGGGAAACATCGTTGTAGTTATATTATTCACAACTTAGAAAGTTTGATTAAATATGAGAAAACTTTGCGATTTGTTTTTCCAAGCCCCCGTATAAGACGCAAAAGAAATTAACTGTTAAATTGAAAAACCTATTTGTCTACACACAAAAAAATATATGGTTAAGGAATGGTTAAGAAAACTATATTATGGTACCCGGTCACAAGCAAATTCATTTTTATTTATAAATAAAATAGATCAGTAGAATATTTAATGGCATATTTTAAAATTTTAAAACCAATATGTAATCAAATTATGATTGTTTTGTTCTTGCAGTAGTTGAATACTTATCCAATTACTTGAAATACATGAATTTTACGAAGTTGATCAGACCAGGAAACCCGAAACAAGTTGATTAAGTTATCTTGGGACTAAATGCAAGTGAAGTGCATGTCCATTTAAGGATAGCATAAAACAGTGGAACATAACATATACAGGAAAATATGGAAGTAAAATTGCTTATATACCCTTCACCATGGTGTAATAGGGACAGAAAATTATACAAATACGGTTCTTTAGATATAAATAGAGCTTTTTTTATGCCACTCCTACTTCATTAATACCGCTCAAATTTTGTCGGATATTGTCCTTTGATAACCAGGATGCTTTTACCTAACTGGGAAACTTTGACTGTTGCCTTTCTCCAGATATACAGAAATGTATAATGTTTTTGAAGGGTACGTGCCGGGATCACTTCACCAATCCAGCCCATATTTTTTCGGGTGTTGTGTATTGATAACCGAGATGCTTGTACCTTATTTTTAAACTTTGGCTCTCTAGATATATAGAAAAAGGAATAAAAACAAAATAACATCAAGGGATTTATGGGTAAAATTAGAGGCAGTCGTAGTTTTTTTGCGAATAGCTCAGTCATTTATGGAAGGATCTGGCTAAATTTCGATAAGAAACTTTAGCTTTAACTGATTATATGTGACATAAATATATCACAACCTATTCCCCATCCTTTCTGGGGTCTTCGGAAAATCAATTTCAACATACATACGTACACATCCTTAAATCAACTTTGCCAATCACAAGGATTCAGATATTTAATCGGGTATAAAATAAATATTCTAGAAATTACAAACGGAATGACAAACTTATTTATACCCCTTTATCTTCGGTGAAGGGTAATTGATTTGGGAAAAGAAAAAATCGACCATATTATGGTTTTCGGCTAAGTTATGTTTATTTTTAACCATATTATAATCACATTTAACTCTGTTTAAGTCCAACCATAGTATGCAAACATTTAAATATGATTAACTTTGCTTAGAGTTAAGTTTTTAAGATTCAAAAGAGTTTTTAAGCTTTTTTCTAAAAAAAAACAGTAAGGTAGATCACGGAAGGCTGGTTATCAGGTTATATGGTTATTTACACAACCACATATACATTATTGGATTGTGTAAACAACCCAAGTTTTTCTGAAATTTAAGTAGCTGACATACTTAAGGATAGTTTTAGTTTGTCTAAAACTCATTCCAAAATATATTTTATAGATATTTATACGTTTATAATTATCATAGATGGAGGTAGTGCACTAATTTTGCAGTTTTAAATCACACCTAGTGATAGTGGAAAATTATTGCAATCATTTTGGTGATGTTTAGTGATGAATTGAAAATTAGCAATCCTACTAAACATGAGTGGTAGTGATGTTAAAAAATTTTTCACTCAAAATATTGCAACCTAAGGTCGGTATTAACGTTATCAATTTAAGAACAAAATACAGAGAAACTGAGCGGAGTCTTAATAACGACTTGGTATCCAAAAAAACCAGAAAACCATTGCGAAGTCATAATAAACCAAAAGAGGAAGCTGTGTAACATCTGTCCTTCCAAACTCAAAAGAAAGATCCCTCATCAGTGCATCAAGTGCAAAATATAAATATATATCTTCAATACAAAGAGTCTGCAGAAGACTTATTCTTTAAAATTGGGTTGTTCACGACAGGCGGATTATCAGGTTATATATTAACAGCAACAATTTATATTTAAAAAAAAAATTAAATAAATGTATTTTGTTGTTGTGAATATAACTAAATACCCATATAACCTGATAATCAGCCTAACGTGAATAACCCAAATATTTTTTATGTCTTATCAATTAGTGTCTTGTTTTGTTAAATGTATAGGAAAAGTTTTGATTTTGTTTCTTTTTCATAAATTACTATGTCTTTTTTCAGACCTAAAATTTAGTTCATAAAAAGTGCCATTTTAGTAATTGTGCAATTAAATGTTTTTAAAGTTCATTTGTGTTTTTTTTTTATTATTTAATTCACATTTTTGTAAGAAAATATTCAAATTTTTATAATTTAATCAAATTTTTGACACAAATTTCCTTAAAAGTACGTCGCTAAAAGTAGTGTCACCCTGGTCTAACGTCGGCAATTATGTTCCGAAAAAAAGGTCGACAACTAAAGGTTAAATAAATAAATATTTAGTGCACTACCCCCAACTATGATACTTATGTATGTGTATTAGAGAGAGTTTACACGGTTTTTTTTCAGACATGTTTAACAAGCACATTTGTTTTGTTCGTAGGCGATCGGGAAAGGAAGAAAGAGCGGTTGAGAAACAGACACAAAGCGAATTTTCATGTTTGTTTTTATGAATTTTCATGTTTTTTAATTTGGTTGTATATGGGTATTAGACAATTAGACATGAAAACAGACATGTTTGGAAAGACATCGTGTAAAGACAACAGGTTTTTGGAAGCATGTTCAAAAGAGAATAAATAAAACAGACATGTCTGAAAAGACTACGTGTAAATGCCACCTTATTTATGCTATGTTTTTTAATATATAGAAACGATTTTTTCTAATGAATTTTTGAACGATTTGTAACAAAAATTTTGGTTCGAAAAAATGTTTCTTTTCAGAAATGAAAAGATATAAAAAAAATTTGACAAGGCTGCCTTCCACCATATTTTTTTCTACCAGTAGTAAAAGGCTTACAAAGCTTGCCCTCTGATAAATTATTGAAAGAGAGCAGAAGAGATACCGCAAGACTAATTTAATTTGAAAAGTGCTAAACACCTTTGGGAAGGGCAACCGAGTTTAGAGAAATTTTGTCCGGCACTAGTAGGACATAAACCAAAAAATATATTAGAATTCGATTTGATTAATTACACTGAGCTAGTTGAAAAAAATGCTAAGCGGAGCACCCGGCGGGTGAATCGAATTCGAGTTTGCTGAATCCAGTGCCAATATAAATACTTGCCCTTTATTATTACCCCTTAGGGGGATTCCAATACACATATGGCGTTCTATGAAATTTTTAAGTTAAATAACAAATTTTCGTCTTTTGTGAATAAAATCAAAAGTTAAAGGTAAATTTTAATCACTAATGGCTTGTTTTGTTTGGAACTTTGTTTTATATACATACATGTAAAAAAGTTTGAGATATAGCTAAGAAATTAGAGGACATAGCTGCAAAATTTTGGTTATAAATTTTATTGCGGAATTTCGGTTTCTTCAGTTTATTCATCAAACGAAACCTTTTTTAAGTTACGCGAATACATGTTGTGCAACATGCTCCATTTTTTATCACGGTGTCACTGTAAGTTTATAGCCACTATAAGAAGTTTCAATAAATAATCTGTGGTCAATACAATTTTCCATTTTAATATTTTTTTGCACATTTTTTGTTTTTTTTTTTCAAAGAAATCTTTTTGCTTAAGTCAATGAATACCCTGTGTAAGACAAATTGTAATCCTTCTGGTAAAACTAATTCAAGAATGCTGTATACAAAGTAAGAGCTCGTTGTAGCGATATAAAATTTTAAGGAAGTTGTAATTTTTGTTTAATGCAAATTTGTTTTTCACAAAATTTTGCTTATTTTACTATGGAATAAATTCAATATCAATAAAAGAACATTTAATTTTTTGTTCAAATAACAACTTCAATGTTTTGTTATTTTGAAAATATTCAATATAATTTAGAAAAATATTGAATAGTGAAAAACAAAATTTTTCAAAAATCCCGAAAAGAATATAACGAAAAAGTTTATTTAAACGAGTTTAATTGAACAATGATTTGAAATTTGAATTCGGGAAAATCGCGAAAACGGCTATCACAAGAATAAGCTTTACAAGTAGAGTGCCCCGCTTCAAAAGTTATTTTCGGAAATACAAAATTTATTGTTAATTAATTCATTTATTAATGACGTGCTAAAGTCCCAATTTTTATTTTTGATAAAAGCTTGTTTAAATTTGCAATCGAAATTTTCATTTAAGTTCTATTGTAATTTCGATCGATATCGATATGTCGCATATTTCCTTTCAGTTAGAGGGAATTAAAATGATTAAATGAATAGTGATTCCTATTTAGTATTTTTCAATTTCATATGCATTTCAAGGGAGTTTTGTTGACATTCGTGTTGAATATATACAGATAAATTGCATAAGCTTGCTAATGAATAGTGACTGATCTCAGCTCAAATCGTCCTACTAAGTTTAATTAAAATTGCTCCATATTTGATCATATCTCCCATACACACACCACTCTGAAATAGCTTTAAATAATATAAATTCCTTCTAAATCTTGTTATTGATATAAGATATTGCGATTATGAGTTTTATAACAGCCCCTTTGTCTTGAATAATTGTTGTGCCGTTAGGTGCAGAATTGTCCATCGGTCCCAATTAATCCCCCTTCCTTTAATTACTTTAGGTTAACAAAAACAAAGAACTCCCAGAAGTCTTATTATCATAACATAATCTTAATTTATCGGGTCCATGATTGCCCATGGGTTCCAAAAAGGGTACACTCTAGAAAATTTGTCTGTATATTCATACCATGGTGTAGGGTATCAAACGGTTGAGCTTGAACGAGCATACTTTCTTACTTGTTTTAGATTACGAAAGTGAAAGAACTCCCTAATTTAATTAAAATGAATTACCTTTGTAAAATTGAATGAAGCAATTATTTAGACAAGAATAATTTTTTAAACACGTTTCAAATAGTAAATCTATTATTTAGCCAATTGCAAGCCTCACCCCTAAAGCACCCCAACAAATTTCAAACACAAGCAGAAAAAAACACTAAAAGTGAAGAAGAAGCCACATGAAAACTCATCTAATTCAAAAAATTTAGTGAATATAATGAAAAAATTAAAAAAAGGAATGAACCAAATATATTATTCATCATTTTTTTCCCATGAATATTGTGAAAACCCACTCCTAAAAGAAATAAAAACTAGCAGCATACTAATTTCCATGACTTGCAATTTGCATTCTGTTGAAAATTATAACTCAAAGTATTATTGAAAAACCTCAATGTGGGAAGAAAACAAAAAAAAAAATTATTTATGTGAATAATTTGTGCATCTACTTGTGCAACAAGCTATTACTCCATCCTTGCGATCATAACTCTATGGCATTTGCCAGCGGTAGGGAAATTTTAATACTTTTTTTATTATTAAAATGAATTCATGTTTTCTTTTTTCTTCAAATTTTTTAGCGCAATCTTTCCAATCAAAGTCATGTCGTTTTATTAGCTGTACCTCTGAATATATCAGGCAAATTCACTTGTGAAATATCCGTTGAAGCGCCTTCATTTCTAACAGCAATGGTATCCGGTGATATGGAAGTTGTAGGTGAGTATAATGAATTCTTATTGAATGATATTATTGAAGTGTACGTACGCATATACATTAACAAAAGTTGGAACGTGTAAGTATGTGTAAGGGCAATTAAGTGCATGAGTGTATGAGTGTGAAACCACTATAAAAAATTTAGAAAATGTGTTAAACAAAAATGCTAGTGGCCTGAGTAAAAATAAGAAGGAGAAACTGTGAAAATTGGCAGGAGCAAAAAGTGAAAAAAAAAACAAATTAATTAGACAAATGAATTTTTGTGGTTTTTCTTTCCAAACTTTTTTGTGCCAATACATTTTTTGCCATCGTTTCTCCTTTTTTCAATAACCACAATTACCCTGTGAAAAATTTACTGCTGCTCGTTTTGAATTAAACTTCAGCGTCCCCTCTTTTGTGCATATTTAACACTACTCCTACATTGTAGGACCGGTTTTAACCGGTTTTTTTTTTGTTTTGCTCGAGCCGGTTTTTTTAAATTCCCATAAATAATTTGTAATTTATATAATTGTAAATGTACTGGCACATTTAAGCATTTTTATAATTGTAATATTGGGCAACCTTAAATTTTTACGAGGAATATCAAAAAAAAAAGTAACAAAAATTAAAAAACATAATGAACGATTAAAGTACAAATCGCTTATAAAACCCTGTGTTATTGTAAAAAAAGACGAAAATAAATTCAAAATACTACAAAAAAAAAATGTTCATTTTAAATGGTAAATAGTCATTTGTGTGACAGTGTTCTAAATATTAAATATATTTTTATAAAGATTTCGTCTCTGGAGAAGACAAAGAAAGGTCCACCAGCTTGACATAAGTGTGTGCCAAATAAAACTTGACTCCGTTCCAAGTAGTTATACACTGATGGAAAAGGCGTCATTCCGATTATGTATTTTGACATCAGTACTATGACAAGTGTCTTCGTTTTTGACCACATGACACTTTTCATCATTATGATGTCAACCTTAACATCACTTGGCTGTCATTAAATTGAGACATTGGTATTGACTTTTGTTTGTTTCACTTTTGTTGTATTCCGACCTTTGTTTACAGAAGAACTCTAAAGATGCATATACACGACTTGTTTTTTACATATGACTTGTCAACTGTAATTGTGCATGTTTGTCAAAATTGCTGTTTTACATAATGTTTATAATATTTGGTAACAAACGTATATGTTATTTGCTTCTAACACTGTGTCTGTTTTTTTTTCATAGATATTGCAGAAACCAAAGTAGTTGTCGGTTTCAGAATAGTGTGCCGCCGACACAAAGATATTGATTTGGGTAAAAGAGTTCAGCCATCCTAAAATGTTTTTCTTTAGACGTTTTTGATATATATATATATATATATATATATATGAACATAATTTATATTCAATGGTGAAATAATCATACATATATCGGTAATAATTCCGTCAATAGTGCACATTCGCTGTCGGTTACTTCCCGGCATAGATTTCGGAAACAGCTGATGTCAGATGGTCTGTCAGAAGAAAATAGAGCACGATCTAATTAAAATTTTATCAAATGACTTTGCGTCTGACTTTTACAGATGCAATTTTTTAAAGGTATCACACGACATGTGTGTATTTTGCAGTGGGAAATTTGTCAAGTCAGATGTAAAAAAAACATGTCGCGTACGGGCACCTTTAATAACACTGTGCAAGAAATTGACACTTTTTTTTCGTGACAAGCTGGGCACCTGGCGTTTTAACAAAATTAAATTTTAAAAAAATTATTTTTTTTTTCCAAAAAAAAAGTTATATTTCTAAAACGACTGCGGATATTACTTTTCTTAAGGGACATATTATTGCAGTTTTTTAAGTTTTTTCAATAAGCTAAAGCGTTTTTGAGTTACGCGAACATATGTTGTGCAACCTCCTCCATTTTTGAAATAACGGTATATCTCGAAAACCAGAGCCAATCTTAAAAAACCGCGGACACCACTGGATTCAGCGTACCCGAATTATGGTAAAACGCCAGGTGCCCGGCTTGTCTGTTTTTTTTAACTAGCATAGTGTAATTAGACACCAGCAGCAAGCCCGATATGGTATTTTTAGTCATTCTACTTGATAAATTTTATGAATTTCACTAAATAATTTAAACAAATAGAATATGAGAATTTTGGCGTCAAATTAGACTTTTTAAAATTTACAATAATGTTAATAATACACAAAATGTGGCATCGAATTGATGTCACTGTAGTCATAGCATAGATGACGCATAAAATTTTACAAAATTTTATGATGACGTTGTCATTGGATTGATGTCACTTTTTACCTCATTGATGCCAATCGTAATCACATTGATGAATTCTGATATTAGGACATCAACAATATGAAGATGCATTTTTCTATGGGTGTAAAGATACGGCAAATAATAATAAAATAAATGATTGGGTGAAATTTTAGCCCGTTGTGTTGCCGAGGACAGAATGCACTAGGGCACTAAAATTTTAGAAGTTCTAGCATATCATTATACTAAAAATATGTACAACATTCCGGCGCAATCAACGATATGGGAAAAATTCACCAGTTTCATTTATCAGAACACCAAGAACTAAAAAAACAATGTTGGAGTAATCAAACAAATTCATGGAAGGTTTTTAATTGTGGTCGACGAATGAACAGATGTTTGGTAAAAAATATGTTCATTTTCTATTCGTTTCTATAATGCTGAAACCAAGTCATTCGAAATATAAAATCTTTGCTAGGAGGATTTGTTTGTAACTTTTTAAAAATATGTTTGAGGTCTACTGATGTATATAGACATGCTTAACCACCAAAAAACTAAAATATTTATTAGATTCCAACAATTGTTTAAAACCAAAGTTCTTTTAAAATTCTAAAGAGAAAAGTAGACCACAAAATTTGTTTGTGTTGTTAATTGAGGTGTTTGCTGTTTGAACAAACATTTAAAGCATATGTTTGTAGAAATATTAAAAATGTTTAATGTTTAACATTTTAGATATTTGCCAAACTTTATGTGGTGTCTAGTGCTAAATGTAATCATTTTAGCAAAAATTTTCCAGAGTGAGCCCACTGTCATTTTTTGTTACAAAACAAAACAAAAATTATTGTTTGTTCGAAATGTGCTTGTGTTGTTTATTGGAACACAAAACGGAAACGAAGTATGTTTTTGTAATACCATTTTTGTAAAGTAAACACAACGTTTGTTTAAGTTTTTTTTTTAGTTTTGCTTAATATGTTTGTCTTTAATGAAATAATTTAAAAAAAAAATCACATTTTGCCGGAAAAATTCGAGTTTCAGTGTACGTTAAACTAAGACTAAACTTAATCCACAGCTCAAAACCCTGGCCTAAATTAGAACTATTTTGTTTTCGTACCTCTGTGAAATGTTTTGTTTTTATTCCAACCAACTTTTTATTTCAAAAAGTTAATTGACTTTTCTGTTTGTATTTATTTGAATAAAATCGGTTAACCGGATACTTTTTAAATGCTTCAACGAAAGCCGGTTTTTTAAATAGTAACTAAATATTCAAACACCGGTTTTTGAAAAAAAGTCGAGTAATCGATCTCCCTACTACATACACATATCGACACAAAGTGAACAAAATTTGTTACAAATTTATTTCTTAAAAACCCCCACAAGCAGATAAAATACATATTTTAATATGATCACCTCAAACCAATTCTATTTTTAGCAAGAATTTTTAAATATATTATGGTCACCGGCTACCATATTATGGCTTTTAAGTACGAATAACATTTTCGTCTTCTCCAAGAGCAACATGTTATGATTGATAAAAAACAATGCGCTTATAAGTGCTAACTATATTATTGTTATTGTTAACCATAACACGTTCGCAGCAACCATAATATGACTGTGACTTCTTAATGGATCACTAAATTAACCAAAATATGATATGGTAAAGTAACCATAATATGTTTAAACTTTTTTTATAAATATTTTTTTTTGTAAAATAAATTTTTTCTGCGTGTTCATTGATTAAAAATGTTATAACTTTTGTTTGTTAAAAATACTTTAAAAGTAATTATGTAAGTAAGTAATTTTTTATTAAAAAGTAAATAATAATTTTCAAATTATTAGCTTTAAATTAGCCTTTATCATATTCGTATATCACCTACAATTAATTATTTTAATATTGTTGTACATTTTGTAATCATTCTTCTTCCTCTTTCTTTTTGTGTTCTTCTTTTTTTATCTTGTTTCAATTAATTTTGACACAGAATTACCCGAAGAGCAGGCTACCGTAACGGGCATACAGCCACGTTATCGTATCGGTGATTTGGTTGACGGCAATTGCTCAATTAAATACTCTAAACCAGCTGCTAATTTGACATGGACTATTAATGGCATAGTGGTAAGTATTAGGCTCCTGTAGAAAAGCAAAAAAAAAAACATTTCTTTTTTTTAGTACTGAATATGCCACAGAAAGGCTTATTACACATTTTATGATGGCATTAAAATCAATGAGGATATTTTTTTGTTCTCTGCCAACGTGCAATCAAATACTCCAATAAAAGTTAAAAGTATTTTTATGAGTGAAAAGGAAAAATAGCTCTATTGTTTTAGAGATTAATGAAGAGGGAAAATTGAAGGCTTACATAAAGTTAAAGTAAAAGGTGGAATTTTCTAGCAACAGAGCCAATTAATTTAAAACAAAAAATACAAAATTAAGCAATTCCAACGGTCTTGACTAAAAAAAAGAAAAACGGCAATCCTTTTTAAATGGCAAAAAATTTTATTTCTTTACAATTGGTATCGAATAAACCAAAGTAAGAGTCGGAAAAATCTAATTAGTTAGTCTCATACAAATTGTATTGACATCTAAAAATGCTTGCGGCTCTTATTAAAGTTGGTCTAAAAGAAAAGTTTTTACAAAATATTTTTTAAGCGTTGTGAAGAAAATGACATTACTAATAACGAAGTAGTTTTTGTTTTAATTGTCGTCATAGTAATAAAGTTATTCCTTTTTAAACTAGATCTTAAACTTTGTTTACCCTTCGCCAAAGGTAAAAGTTTGTCATTCCGTTTGTAATTTCTGCAATATTGATCTAAGGCCCTATAAAGTATAAACATTTTGGTTCCTTGTGAGTAGCGAAGTTTATTTAACGATGTTCGTCTGTCTGTTGAAATGGGCTTAAAGAAGACCCCAGAAATTATGAGGACTTGGTTGGTATATGTTTTATTTCACACATGCTTCTAATTTTACACAGGAAAAATAAAAATAATTTTCGTTTAACAAATTTGTGATATTAATTAAAACATTATTTTAATTTGGACCAGTAAACAAATTAATAGTATTAATTAAAAACGTTTACTTCACTTAATTAAATTTTTAGTTAAAACTGATTTTATTTTTGATTAATTTTTGAGAATTTTTTCAGTGTACCCATAACTCCCTTTTTTATCTATCTGGAGAATGGCAAGAGCCAAAGTTTTCAAATTAGGAACAAGTAATTTGGTTATCAATAGACAACATCTGACACGATGTGGGCGAGTGTAGAGAGGTGGGCATCGCACAGAATAGATTTATTTATATTTAAAGAATAGTAAGAAAAAAGTTCCAAAATTGGTACACAAACCTGGGCTATCAATATACAACCTCTTCTAAAATATGGGCGGGATTAGGGCAGTAAGCGTGGCACCTCCCGTACAAAAAAATAAAGAGTTTTGGATATCTGAAAATCGGCAAGAGCCAAAAATTGCATATTAGGTGCAAGCAAGTATCTTGGTTATCAATAGACAACATCTGACAAAATGTGGGTGGGAGTAAAAGGGTGGACATTGCACAAAAGAGGTTTATTTATATCTAAAGAACAGTAAGAGAGCAATTATCTAACATTTGTACACAAAGCCTCTAATGTGGGCGGGATTAAAAAAGTGGGCTTGACACCTCCCGTCCAAAATGATTATAGATTTATTTGTATCCGGAGAACGGCAAGAGCCAACGTTTCCAAATTAGGTGCAAGCATCTTGCTTATCAATTCAAAACTTCCGACAAAATGTGGGCGTGATTGGAGAAGTTTGCGGGGCACAAAAACATTATTTTATATCAATAGAGTTGTATTTATATTTCTGCTTTTATCGCACCATGGTTAAGGGTATATAAGATTTTTATTTCTGTTGTATAATGTGTGTTGGTAGGTTAGTGGTCTAAGATGCTGCATTTCGTTAGATGAATGGTAGTTTCGGCACAGCAGATTGTTGTACTCCTACTTATTAAATAAATTGTTATTAGATCGTTTTTGGAATCACGTAAAACTGCTCTGGGTAGGGCAGCAGCTTGCGCGAGTCATTGCCATAATTTTTAAATAGCAATCAGGCCGTCCTTGTTTATCTTACTTCGTACATTTTACATTATCGCTTTACAGTTTTGCGGTATACAGCTTACTTTTTCTATCGCGCTGGTAAAGTACCAAAGCTCAATATGGAGGTTTCGGTTTCCTCGCTCAATAGCGAGTGAGGGAGGCTTATCCGCCATAAGCCGTTATTTGTGATGGCTTGATGGACATCTTTACTATTGGAGGCGTAACATAAAACCAAAATAGTTTGTAATATAGAAAACTAAGAGCCAAAGGAGTTATTTCAAACGTACGTGTTACCTTTAAATCACTTCTCTAACAACTTATTTTTCAACAAATAAGTTGATTAAAGTTTTTTTATCAGTAGGAAAATTGTATCAGAAATAAAATATAATAAATTAGACGAAAAATCAAATAGTTAGCTTTTGAAAAAAATAACTTGTTCTAGAATAATTTGGTACTCAGCTTAATTTTTTTTTTATATATTGAATAATTTTCTTTATAATGAGTAAACAACATTTATTTATTTTGATAGTATTTAACTTTATTTGATTTTATTGTATAAATTATAAATAGTTTTAAGTTTCTCTGTTTTCTCAACCACAAAGTCATTGTTTAAAATTTTGAAAAAAAAACTTAAATATATTTTACAATTTTGTTTTTATTTTTCTTTTTAACTAGCACTCTTTCATTGTTTCACAAATAAATTTCTCGTCATTAGTTGTCTTCTGACAAGTACTTTTTCATCATAAACTTAAGTATAAAAATGAAAGAAAACTAAAGTATAAAAAACCCCTGTACAGACCATCAAATTCCACTACTTTTCTTATCATCAACGCCACCAGTCAAAGTCGTGTCATTCGATAGTGGAGTGAAGTATAAAACGTTGATGATGCTGGCTGGTAGTCGTGACTGTATTCATTTAAAAATACTGTAAAATTTTTGTCGAGATTAACTTTATTCAAGCCACTATATAATAGTTAAACTTAAAAACCGCAATAACATTATTTCTTACCATCTTTTTTTCTTCCCCCCACTTTTCTTGTTTGCAAACAGATGAATAAAAAAAAATCAAAGAACGACTACTCCTTGCTCTACTTAATCACTCAACCGCAAATCTTTTCTTTGTTAAACATTAGAAAAAGCACAACAACCAAAAGCTTCGGTCCAACAAAAACAAAACAAAAAGTGAATGTTCTATAGATTTCTTGAGACGCCATAGACAACAACAAAAATCTGAACATTTTTCTTCTACAAGAGACAAAAAAAAAATAAAAGTAAACAAATATTGAAGAAACGCACCATTAAATGGTCATGAATGTCCTGTTTGTATATTTGAATAAATACTATCAAAATAAACAGAATATTTCAGCAGGACTTACTGTACATTGTAAAGGGAAAAAATATGGTTTTCGTGTCATTGAAGAACACAATTTTAAACTGCCTCGGACTTTCATACTCGTATATCATTTCACTTTCTGCTCATTTAAAATCATTTCGTTATTTTTAAATATTCTACCGAAAACATTTCCATATTTCTTGTATCTTTAAATATTCAAAATATATCCGCTTGAATAAAAATCCCTTTTGAGAGGATTGTCTTTGTTTGGCTTAAATGTGAAACGCGAAGAGTTTCCATTTTTGTTTGTTTTCTTGGTAAATAAAGCAAATTTATACACAAAAAGTTCACTTGCTTATCTTTTTCTTAAGATACAATAATAAATATTTATAAATTGATTTCATATTTTATGGTTTATTTAAAAATACAACAACGATTTTAACAGGAATTGAGTATAAGTAGTTTGAATACGTAAATAATAAAAAAATCACAAAAAATGTGAATATTTATGACTTAAGATGAGTCAGTAGAAATATTTTATGATTATAAATGGCATGAAAGGCCACTAAGATAGCTTTATATTGAATTTTGAAAATAAGAAACTAAACAGAAGCTAAAATTTAAAGATGCGTTAAAAATAATTCAATAATACAAAAAAAAAATCTTCCAAAGAAAGTAAAAAAGTTTAATTCTTCTCCAAAAAATACTACCGATTTTACGGTCGCTTTTTGTTAACAATTGAAAAAGTTTATTTCCAAAACTTGACTATTCCACTTTTGACAGAACTGAGCCAAAATTTTCTAATTACACAAGAAAAAATAGATTTAAAGGCAGGATTTCGCCAAAAGCAGAATCTTCTAGTTCAAAATAATATTCCTAAAAATTTATTTTTTTAAAGTGGAATGGTCGTGTTTTAAAAACAACCTTTTTAATTCTTTGAAGTTTGGCAAAGAGGTATTAAGTCAGGAACTGTTGTTTTTTGTATAGTTAAATTGAACCTTTTTTAATTGGCTTATTTACTAAAGAGCAAATAATTACGATTAGAAGCAGTTGTGCTAGACGTAGTTTGTTGACAATAAACGAAAAAGAAAAAAGTTAGATAAACCTAATCAAAATCTCAAAATTCACTTTTTGGACTAAGACCTTTTTGCCTTATTGACACAGTCACCAGTACTAGTCACTCTTTATACTCCGGAAAATGTTATTCACTGTAGACATTAAACATGTGCGAATCATTGGAAATCTATTACTGACTTTGGTACTATTAACTAAGTAGTTCTTTTGGGGCATATGTAGACATTGGAACCACAGAATCACTAGTACATTGTAGTAAATCTAGTCTACATTTTTGGTATGAGTACGAATTTATCAAAATATGTTTTTATTTTTGCTTTTACTTTTACTTAATAATTTAATTTTTTTTCGTATTAAAGGCAAAAATAAAAGTGTAGACACTTCGTTGACAATTTCGTTTTATTTTCTTAATAAAATTTTTAATTTTTAAAAAATTTAAAGCTAAACGTTAAAAAAACATTTTAATTCGACATCTACTTTTAAAAAGTACCAAAGTGCAGACTAGATTTAATAAAATGCTCTTGTTGTTCTCTGGATCCAATGTCTACATATGGTTAAATGTTTACAGTAAATAACATTGTATGGGGTAAAATAAGTAGGGATGTAATGAATACCGATACCGATATAACGGCGATACTTCAGATTTTTTTATATATCGGTAACGGCGATACTTTGATGTCGATACGACGATACTTTTTTATTTTTTTCGAGTATTTTGCTTATTTTTTAATAGCAACTCAGAGAAATTACATATTAAAAAGCAGAGCATAAAATCAAAACAGAATAATGAACTTGTTTCATATAACATATGATTCATCGAATATAGAAAATAGTTCGGAGCTTAAAAATTTACCGGCTGACTTAGCAGTAGCTCTAACTAAAAGATTTGAGGCTTTAGCAAATAATAAAACCTACATATTGTTTATCTACAATGGTTGACCCTCGATGCAGTGCTAGAATATTTCAAAGACAATTGGCTTAAATCATACCGTAAAAATGTCTTATTGACAAAGACAAAGCAACAACAAAATTACAAAATATTTATGACTTTGTTTTGATTTTAATATAATTGTTTGGCGTTGCGTTGCGTTTTACATGATAAGGGCCATAATTTTTAAATTTAAGTGGCTGTTGCATAGTGATTAACAAAAAAATTTAAGTTCTTGAAAAATGCCTGGCTGGGGTAACATGACGAAGGGAGGTAATAGGCTCTGGAAAAAACATTTCACAATATTACCAACTAATGCAGTCCTTAACACATCGATTGATGATACTGACATCTTAGCCAAAAAATTTAATCCCATGTAATTTTGAGAAGAGGTGTGGAAGTATGGTCAAACACGACTTCAAGAAAATCTAATAAGATTTGACAAATCAAAATATTGATATTGTGCAATCACAAAATTATGTAACGAGGTTAAGAATGCTGTAAAAGTTCTTTGTGCCGAATATTATTTAGATATCGACATTGTTGAGAGTTTTTTTTTTTTTTTTTTTTTTGCTTAAAGTGGTTTTTAAGAACTTAATTTCACATTTGTTGCATTGTTTAAGGCAATTCCTAATACCAAAAATATCTGAATATTTTTAGGAAACCTTAAAAGCAATGAAAACTAGTCATATCAACATTCTACTCAAAACAAAAAAGCCTGCTCGCATATTTACATAAATTTTTATGTATCTTCCAGCAACATCTAATAAAAGTTTGAACCCTGGAGAGAAAAAAATTCAAAAATGTATGCTTTTAACAAAAACTGTAAATCGTGGTTTCGCACCTGTCAAAATGTTTTGCTCGAATAGCCAGCAAAAACTGAAAACAAAAACGTCGTATGGCATTACAAAAAACCTAAAAAAGCAAAAATTTGAAACTTAATAAAGACCGGCATTGTGTCACATATTCCTTAAAAAAAGTTCTCAGTAATACACTCTAAATGAAATAGGGGAAGTCTGCATTTTTCTTATACATATTTCTTTTTTGCGCCCAAATGTATGCAACAATAAATAAGCGACGCTGTCGATTTTTCTTTCCCAGCGAACAAGAAGTTAATCCTTTGATATAAAATTACTATATCTATCATTGGATATCAAGAAGAATTCTCCAACCTTTTTCAATGGTTTGATTTCACATTTGAATTCAAATTGATAATAATTTGAATATATACATATGGCAAGCAATATTTTTCGACTATTTAGCATCTGCCATCAAGTCATTATTTAAGAACTAAAATTAAACTTGGCAACACAAAAGCTAAAAAAAAAAATATTTAAACATTTAAATTTAAAAAAAATTACATACAAACGGTTTGCTTAGGAAAAAATATAAAATATTTTGTAAGTCAAAAACAAATTGTTTTGAGTAAGAATGTGAATAAGAGAAAAGATAAAACGGGAAAGGGAAGAAATTATAAGTTTGTTTTATGATCGAGATGCTACGCAGAGCTAAGATTATTCTAAAAATAAAGAGGATAATTTTGTCTATCCAAGAATTTGTGCACGGAAATAAGGCTATTCAATGTTTCAGCAGCTGCAATGATGACGAATTCCTTGAATACCTTAACGAACACCCAAAAAATTTTAAAATAAAAATTTTGAGTTAATACCCTCTTTATTTTCAAAAGCGATCTGGGAACAACATTTGAAAGTTAGTTGAAAATAAATGAGCTTGTCAATTTCAAATTAATTTCCCCTGTTTGTTGAGATTTATATGATTTTCATATCATTTTCAAACGTTTGACGTTTAACAAGAGGTTTGATTTCAAATATAAATTTAACCCTCGTGTTTGTTGGGTTAATACTTCATGATGGGTGTGCGCGTACTACACACTACAGGACCCATGAACTAAAAGTGGCCGTTGTTCGTTCAATGTTAATTTTTTTTACCATTTCTATAACATTTTCTATGATATCACGTCGCTTTGGTATCTCCATTTTGGTTAATGCTATTAGACAATTTTTATTCTTTTTTTCTGCCGCTATTTTTTCCATTTCTCTTCAGCCATATTGATGGCATTTATGGCTTTAAATCTGTTGCTTTTTCTGCAATTTAATTCATATTTTTCATAAATATATTGTCTGTGTATTGTAAATCTAAGTTTTTGTAACATCGCGAGGGCATAAAAAAAACTTCTAACCTAAAAATTTATTTCTTTGCTTAGATTGTCCGATTTTTTTAACAAATCCCTGGTAGTTTTTATTAGTTTGTTCGCAAATTGTGTTCAATCCTTTTTTTCGGTCAAAGCTATTAAATGTTTTTTTTCGTTTTTATTTTAAGCTGTAATATTGCAACTTTTTGTATTTTTCAAACAATTTTTTAACTATTTGTCATGTTTTGTTTTATATTTTAGAATAAAAAAACACAAAATTTAATACTTATTTTATTTTTTATTATTTTATTGTCTGTTGTGAATCATGTACAACAAATTATTGTTATTTTTCAAAATAATCTGTTGAGGCCAGATATTCTTTGCATAAATTTAGACATTTTTTATGCAATTTTTTTTATTTATATTTTTTTTTTTTTATAGAACGCTAAAATAAACTGAATAGTTTCATTTTATTTGGTATAAAACATAAACATGTTAACAATCATAAATAAATTAAAATCTTTTTTACAATAAATTGAGATTTGTTTAATCAAAATAGAATATTTTTTTTTTTGTTTAGAATAAATTATTTTCAATATTTAATTTAAAGTTTTCTTTTACAAAATATAAAAAGTTGTATATTTTTTTATATTGAATATGAAAAACTGTGCTGCTAATTTAATTTACGAATAAGAAAATTATTGATGTTATTTAGCAAAAAATTTGTTTAAATGCTACCTTAAATTTAATAATATTATAAAAATTAAAATATAAATGCAAAATACAATATTCCAATAATTAAAATATATGATAGCCACTAAAGTTGGTATCTAAAATCGGGAATACGTAAATCGTTGAAACTCAAGACTTTTTCTTTCTCGAAATATCAAATATATCCTCGTGTCGGTATTTCGTACATTTATTTGTATCAATTAAACGGAGCTGATCGACAGTTGTGTGAATTCAGTTGCTTTAAACGAATGTATCTTTGCAAAAAGGCATACATGGCATCGATATCTGGATATAGAAGCTATAAAAGCCAACAAATTGTGAAAGATTTTAAGAACAAAACTACAGACAAACTGGAATTAAACGCAATCGTTGAAGCTCCTAATAGGAATAGGAATTAAAAAATGAATCAATAGCGAGATTCAGAGTGTTATGCAGATAGTCTTGCAAAAGAGCAAATGCAAAATATTGTAGCTCTCATCTGGAATCTAACGAAACCCCGGTGTATTTTGTTATATGATTTAACAAAAAAAACTTCGATAATTTGCATTTGCTCTTTGGCAAGGCCTTTGACACTAAACACTGATATCCGCTATTATAAACATAAAGTGTGTAGAAAATGCGTTTCGAAAAAAAATATAAATTTTCCAATTTCAAATCCTCATACTTGTTAAAGTAACGAATATTACTCACATACTCATAATGCGTAAAACGTTTAAAAAAATGATAACTGTAAATAATAAGAGTATTAAACATTCTATTGCTGTTCTTCCAGCACATATAAAACCACAATGTCAGTTTAAAAACGATGTAGATAAATGCTTAAAAGAATAGAGATTTACAGATATAAAATTGTTAATAATTTTATTATCACCAATTTCAAGGAATGCAAAAATTTTGGGTTTTAAAATATTAAATTAAATATTTCTTGTGTTAACCCGAAATACTGTTTTCCTAATACCGCCCCAGGTTTGCCAATCCTAGTAGCCAAATTGGTAAAAGCAAAAAAACTTTATTTTGGAATAATATTATTTTGTTCTAAAAATTTAAAAATCCATTATTTTCCATCTTTAAACATAATGATTGTCTTTAATTTTAGCGCTTATGTCCTTTGCAAACAATCCTTAAGAAATTCTTAAAATCCCTTAAAATATACTTTGGTTTCTGTTTATTCTGGTTTGGGAGACAAAACAAAACCCTTTTTCTCTCCTCAATATTTATGCCAAATATCAATTTTATAAATAGAAATGAAAACTTAAAAATTTACAAGAAAATATTTTCAAAAACATTCTTAGAATATTTTTTCAAAACTTACAAATGAAAGCTCATAATTCATTAAGGTTGACAAGGACATTCAAGTAAAATAATAAAAGAAAAACTGTCCAAAACTCGTTTTAAGTAGTAAAAGATGCTGCTACTTTCGCTTACACAAAAAAAACTTGGAGTAAATCCTATTCAAGTGAGATTGTTGTTTATTAGTTTTGTTGGTGTCTGTCCCAAAAGTATGCTAAAAATATTTAACATCAACACTTCTGACTCATACCACTAAAAAAAATTAGCCCAAAAACATCCCAGTTGGCCAAGTCTTTAAGACATCTTTGACGAAGAGTGCAAGACAATAGTACGTCGTGGAAGACATACTGAGGACAGCTCAATACTAATCGTCGATGAAATTATAATAACAAATGGCGGCAAAGTCACACAAGACGAATCCATGTATGAAAATGTCTTCTATTTTGTGGTCCACGACGACACAAAATTATTACATGGTTATTTATGTCCGACAGTTTCCCCATGTGCTTTTTAAGTATACACAGAAAAAGTTTTTTAGCAATTAAAAAACATGGTTCAAAAAGTATTTAAATTTAATTAATGTTATAATTGAATCAATTATTTTTTTAGTTGAAATAAAATTAAAAATATAATTTTAATTTAATTAATATTTAAGTTGCTTTGAAATAAATTTTTAATTAAAATATTAATTAAATATCAAAAAATTTAATTAAGTTTTTCGTTTCAAATAAAATAATTTTAACTTGTAGAATTGTTGTTGGGAATTGTAAATATTAAATTAAATTAATTTACACATTGTTTGAAATGGCAAAGTCTTTTGATCATTTTTTAAATTAAAATTAAAAATATCATTTATTGAAAAAAATATTCATTATTTTACATTTTTTTGTAATCAATATAATCATTTTGGTAATAGGTGCAAAATCAACAACTTCTTTGCTTGATATTATGAATTTTATATAAATTTGGTGATAAGAGACAATTTTTAATTTTTTCTGTGTACGTAGTTGCAATTTTATTTTGTTTGTAGTCTTTCTGTAGCTTTTATAAACAATTCTTAAAATGACAGTGAAGTAAAAACTGCATGTCATACATTTGATAGCTTTTACCTTTATCACGTTTTTGGTTTTACTGGTTTGTGGTTATTCGTTAATTGTATGTAGGTATTTTAAGAACAATTAAAAGAAATAAGAATGTGAGAATTTTAACCAAACCAAATAAAGCGACAGAAAAGCGTTCAATTACGGTAAAAGAAAACTTTACTGTCAGCTTTTTATACAAGACAACTTATAAGATAATGTCACTTATACTGCCCCACATAGAGTTTGTTAGAAGAAACTTCTGAGACAATGTCTCTTTACTACACAGTACAACATTTTTCAGTTAATTGATTGCCAACTCAATTCTGTGAACTGTATGTGAAATTATACCCAAAAAGAAGAATTTCTGCATCATTCGTTTTGTCTTCTTACCTGCGATTTGAAGTTAGTATCGATTTGAAGTTAGTACTATCGTATAGGGGAATTTATCACGTTTTAGGCCCTGTTGTTTGACATAGCTCGACAACCACTAGCCCAATTTAGTTGAAATAAATTTTAAAAAATTAAGAATTACAATTCCCTTAATCTGTTCATATATTGTTTTCCTATACAAGTAACACTTTCGAAGTTAAAAATGAATGTATGAAGGGAAAAAATTATTTTTTGCCTAAAAATGTAAATTTTTTTTTTAAAAATACATAAAAAATGCAAAATGGAAAAAAGTTTCAAGTCTAGTTATTTTTTCGCAAAGTCACATAACCTATGAGCAAAATGAGACAAAGATCATAAAAATCGATGCACGCGTTTCGCTTTTATTCGCAATTGAGTAAATGTATGAATTTCAAAAATTTGCTCGAGATATGCACAACATTATTTGGAGAAAACATTGACACCTTTTTCATGATTCTGAGAATTAAAAAAAAAGGAATAAACAAAAGGTTATTTGATTTTTATGATTGCGGTAATAAATGTACGTGGACAATTAAACGGAAAGTGGACCTTTTTATTATTTGGGTTTTTCCGGTGGCTACCTATATGATTTTTTTACAGAAATTGCACCCACATTTAAGGGTGGTCATTATTTGGAAAGTTTTGCACAGTTTGAAACGTACAAGTGCTGAATCAGGTATATAGCCAGCCGCCCTTAAAATATGCGCCCATTTATAAGTACCTGGCAGTAAAATATTCAAAAATACGTAGTATTTATAGGTGTGCATTGATCGATTTTTGGCATTCAGCCAGTGCCGACGAACGCGAACAGTAAAAGTGATTTTTCTCCAGTTTTTTAAAAGTGAATAACAACAAAACATAAAATATATCAATATGGAAAACAACAAGTGCCCATATTTGGATGAATATTGTTACGTTTGTGGTCATATCGTCCGAAAAATACAGAAAAAAGATCGAAAAAATTTGTTTACTGAGCAATTCAAAACCGCGTATTGTAATTATTTCGATGAAGCAGATTTAAGTGGTGCAAATTTTACGCCGAACACAGTGTGCAACAGTTGTTATACTACCCTTCTAAAATGGATTCACGGAAAAAGTAGAAAGTTATCTTTTATGAAGCCAGTAATTTGGGTGGAAGACACAACTGGACATGATGAATCCAGGTGCTATGCATGCATAAATTTTCGTCCTGGATTAAACAGACAACAATTGAAAACAAAAGTATACACTGCTGCATTTACTGCCACACTTCCAGTGCAACGCCCTGCTAATACCGATGCACCTAAACCTCCGAGTGCGGATACTGTGTCCCTGCTAGCCGAAACCGTTTTCACCAATCCGACCGATTTGGATGATGCTGATTGGATACCCGATATTGAAAATAGTGCACCACAACCGCTACCACAAATCGAAATGGATTACATTGTGGCCAAGCTGGGACTATCACAACACGACTCCGAATGGCTGACATCATTTTTGAAGAGAAGAAAACTCACACAGCAAAATGTCAGCGCAACATCATACCGACAACGCCAAGCTGATTTTCAGAAATTTTATTCCGTTGACGAAGCAAATACGTTCACGTACTGCCATGATATCCCAGGTTTAGTGAAAAAATTGGGAATGGATTATATCGCTGGCGACTGGCGTTTATTCATCGATGGTTCAGTTACTAGTTTGAAGGCTGTGCTGCTGCACAAAAAAAAATAAAAAACCATGCATTCCATTGGGATTCAGCACAACTATGAAGGAAACGTATGAAGCATTGGGCGAAATTTTGAAGAAAATCAAATACGATGAACACAAATGGAACATTTGTTGCGATCTGAAGGTGGTCAACATACTACAAGGGATTATAGAAAAGGGCGGATATCCAAAATACTTCTGCTTCCTTTGTAATTGGGATTCACGATACAAAGGAAATCAATATCAATGTAAAGATTGGAAAGGAAGAACTCCCGAGCTCAACAAACAATTAAAATTACGCAATGAACCTATGATAAAGGACCTGGATGATATTTTGTTGCCACCGCTCCACATGAAACTGGGAATAGCTGGGAAATTCGTTGAAGTGGTGGTCAAAAAAGTTAACGGCGCCTTTGACTGTTTGAAATCCATCTTTCCGAAACTCAGTGATGAGAAAATTAAAAACGGTACGTATCGTACTCTGTATTTCAATATTGTCATATCATAATTTGTTAATTTCTATACATTCGCATTACCAATAATTTTTTCGTTTTTCTTATGTATTTAAAACAGGTATTCTCAATGGACCTGATATTCGGAAATTGATCAAAAGTGATTCTTTCACACATTTGCTTTCAGAGCATCACGACCACCAACATGCATGGAACGCATTGAAAGAAGTAATAGAAGGCGTTCTAGGAAAGAACCGTGTCCAGCGAGAAGAGATACAGCAACGAGTGGACAGGTTGCTGTTTTATTTCGAAAAAATCGGTGCATCCATGACGCTGAAATTGCATTTCTTGCACCACCACCTCGATACTTTTTTGGCACAATCACCTCAGGAATCAGACGAACAAGGAGAGAGGTTCCACCAGGTGACCATGCCATTTGAAAAGCGGTTAAAAAGCAAAAAATTGGATGCATTGCTTGCGGAGGTTTGTTGGTGGAGTTCCACAATTATGCAGTTTGAAGAAAGCACCGAAGATGAAGACATTGAAATTGGTGGACACAGTGAAAGAAACACGCCCTTGAATAGTATGTGTATCTCGGATGACGATACAGACTCAGACCATGAATATGAACAACCTACGAAGAAAACAAGATCATCAGAACCACAAGCGTCAACTTCTACAAGGATGGATATTGCCAATAATTGAAAAAATGTTCTAAATTTTGTTTTTATGCATATTATAATTGCGTATTAATTGCATATTATTTTATTTTCATTAAGTTTTTATAAATAAAGTTTTTTTTTGCATGATAATTTTTTAATTTATATTTTTATTTTTATTTTAAGGGTGGTGGCTATAACTGATTTTTGAAATTCATACCTTTACTCAATTGCGAATAAAAGCGAAACGCGTGCATCGATTTTTATGATCTTTGTCTCATTTTGCTCATAGGTTATGTGACTTTGCGAAAAAATAACTAGACTTGAAACTTTTTTCCATTTTGGATTTTTTATGTATTTTTAAAAAAAAAAATTTAAATTTTTAGGCAAAAAATAATTTTTTCCCTTCATACATTCATTTTTAACTTCGAAAGTGTTACTTGTATAGGAAAACAATATATGAACAGATTAAGGGAATTGTAATTCTTAATTTTTTAAAATTTATTTCAACTAAATTGGGCTAGTGGTTGTCGAGCTATGTCAAACAACAGGGCCTAAAACGTGATAAATTCCCCTATACGATAGTACTAACTTCAAATCGATACTAACTTCAAATCGCAGGTAAGAAGACAAAACGAATGATGCATAAATTCTTCTTTTTGGGTCTTATTTCACATACAGTTCACAGAATTGAGTTGGCAAATCATGTGTTGTACTGTGCTATCCTAAATAGAGTCTGATAGAAGAGAAGTTATAGGACAATGCCGCTCATACTGTCATACATAACGATTTCCTTTAGATTGTCTTCAAAAATACTTAAACGAAAGGAGACAAGTCTTACATACATCACTGACGACGATGTCGACAACGGCAATTGGCCAACTGGGGTATTTTGAAATCAAGAATAATATGTATGTATGTATGTGTCTATAAAAGAAACACATAAAACATTGTACGTGTTGTACACAAAACAGTAGACTTCATAAAGTGTGACAATTCTGGTTAAACAAAAAAAAATACTTTTTTTTGCTTAAATTTTAAACCAATTTCGACAGATAAAAACAAAACTCAAAAACTCAAATGGAATTCATGAAATATAAGCAGACAGAAAAACAATTGTATTGACCGCAAATTCTTGAAAGGTTTAAAGTAAAAAAACAAATAAACAAAATTAGAATTTCATGATTGTTTTAAAATTATCATTTCAAAGATTTTAATTGTTCCTTTTTTTGCAATTTTTTAGGTACCACCTCATCACATTAAAACGTATCAAATTGAAAAGTATGAGGAAATTAATTTGGAGTCTGTAATGAGCGCCGTACATTTTATGGTGACCACTCAGCATTTTATTAAGGGCCAAATGAGGGTAAGTCTCATTTGAACGTAAAATCTAAATACAATTCGCACTTAATCAACAAGAGGGTATTTGCTCAAAATTTAAAAATTTTCAGTAGCAGCAAAACAATTTTTAATTTTACATTGAAGGCATATGTATAAAAAAGAAGTTTAATTACCAAAAAATAGACAAAATAGCACTATAAGTTTACAGCGTGTCGATTTTTTCGAAAAAGTGAAAAAATGAAAATATCGAGGTTATACTCTCTTGTTGAAATGCGAATTGTCAAGCAAATTGAAATCGGAACGATAATTCAATTGAAAATATTTTCAATAAGGAAATTTTCAAGAGTTAAAGTTGAAGATCCTTGTTTACATTAAACAAATTTCAATTGCCTTTACGTTCGCAAAATTAGAAGCTCTAGAGTTTGCTGGGTCCAGTCTATTTATTTTATTTTAATTGGGAGTTTTTGTTTGCTTAATAATTTTAGCTTAAATGTACCGCTAGCATTTTCGATATTTTCAAAGAAGAAATTGAAAGTATTATCGAAGAAGATCGTCCACGGATAATGGCCTCTGGACAGTCCTATCCGCCTGATCATGGTTATGGTACACATGGCGAAACGGATGGCTACGAGCACAATGAATCATATCTGACATATTTTTCAGGTGAGATGCAATTTATTTAATTAGCATTTATCATTTAATTGTAATAGAACGGAGATAACCAGAAAAGATAATTCTAATATTGAGGCTTAACATTATTTTCATAAAAACTAAAAAAACATATATGCATGTACAACTGAACAGATATATGTAGGTATTTTTATATTAACCGGAATCATAGATATTTTTCCAGTAAAAGTGGGCCTTTTAATGAGTCCAATAATATTGCTTAAGAGTCTACGGCGTGGAACTGTGAACTAGGCAAATAAAAATTTCTTTCAAAGTTAAAACAAAAAAACTATAAAGACATCGATTACTCTTTTATGGTTTCAGACCCTCACAAGATTTCTTTCAGTAGACAAGTAATAATTTGTTTATTATAGATCTTAACAAATTTTCCTTCTTTCTAGAAGAGAAACCTAAGCTCAATTTCCCTATATATTATTGTCTTAACTAGGGTTTTTAATTTCCCGACTTTTTCTAGCTCCCGGGAATCGGGATATTTTCAATCTTTCCCAGGATTTCCCGTGAATTCGGGAAAATATTAGGTGCGTTCATTTACTTTACTAGCAGAAACTTGCAACAAGAGAATAAATTTAAAATTTACAAAATTTTTCTCAAATTACTCAAAAAAATAAAAAAGTAAATGAACGCTTTATCAGCAAAAACTAGCAAGTTGGGTATATTAACAATATCCTGCTGCACGCAGAGAAAAAACATGTATACAAATGGTCACCTCCAACAAAACTATGTTTAAAGAAAATTGTTAAACATATTATGTTTAATTTAACCATATTATTGTCACCGACAACCATATTATTGTTAAAATGGTCCTCCATCAAGAGGCCACAACCATATTATGGTTGTCTTTGAACATGTTTTGGTTAAATATGATAATAATTTATTTTTAAATTAACAATAGTATTTTCCTCTTTTCCAAGAGCAACATGCTATGGTCGAAATCCAACCATGCTATTATAAGTGTTAATCATATTTTTAGTTGTTATTAACCAAAACATGTTTGGATGCAACCATAATATGGTTGTGGCTTCTTGATGGAGGACAAATTTAACCATAATATGTTTGTCGGTGACAAAAGTATGATTAAATTAAACATAATATGTTTAAAATTTTTATTTAAAAATAGTTTTGTTGGAGCTGACCAAATATAAACATGTTTTTTCTCTGGGTGTGGAAGATACGAGATTATTTCTTAATAAATTTAATTGATTTTAACTATTTGCGCAGGAATATTGTTCTTAACTTTTAGAAAAATTAATATCCCATTTTATTGAAAAACTTTTAATTTAAAAATTACGAAAATTATTTTTGTTTTGTGAACACAACATGAAACAGATGGTTGAATAATTCTTGCCAGTAGAAATTTTACTATCAGAAATTTTCAAACAATTTTTTGTCTCCCAAATGTTTATGCTCCTGTTCCAATCTCTCAATTATTGAAAATAAGCAATAATTTTCTGTAAATGAACACACCTTTTTGTTATTGAATAGAATAGACAAATTCTTTTGACATATAAGTGTGACCGTACTGTAAATTACAAGATTTAATCTTGTTTGCAGGCCGCGTATAAAATAAATAAATATTATAAAAAATATTAATTTGTATGTGGAAACATTTTTTTGTTTTCAAATAAAAGCTATTCTAGAGTTATTTTACAAATTAAAACTCATTAAATAAAATTGTGTTTAAACCAAGGACCGGAAAACGTTTTTTTTATGTTTTTTAAAAAATATTTATCATTTATGTTCGAAAAATATTTTAAGAAAAGATTAAATTTTCGGTTCGTAATTTTTTGTTTAAAAGTAAAAAAAAAAATATTTTTCTAAAAACCTTTTTTTTTGAGAACTTTATTATTTTGAACTTAAAGAAACAATATCAAACAAAATATTTTTTTTTATCAATTTTTGGTTATTGTCTTTTTAAAAAATTTAAAAATCATGGGTACAAAATAATTTTTTTTTTTCATAAGTTTAAAAAAATAAATAAAAGCAAACACAAAAAAAAGATATTTATTTTTTCAGTACAATATTATTATGTACATGAAAAGAAAAAAATGAACCGAAAACTTATAATTGAATTTTTTAATTGACAAAATTTAAACTCATACGTACAAAATTATAGTAAAAAATATAAAGCTAATTAATAATAAGTAGTTATAACATGATAAAGATTATCCTAGAACTAAAAAGTAATCTTATCAATTAGCTTGATGTTGAGTTTGAGCAACAATAAATTTTCTATATGCTCAGAACTTAAATTTCTTTTTTTTTTTTGTTCATAATAATTGGCAAAGCACTGAAGGTTGTCTCCACAGATACCTGTGTTGCGGGTACAGCTGCAGCTAGTTTTGATAGTTAAGAATCTTTAAAGATTTTTTGCAATTGCAATTTTAAACACAATTTTATATTATAATTTTAATTAAAATTCACAATCTTAACTTCAAATTGAGTTTTTATTGTTAGTTTCTAAAAACAAAAAAAAATTATTGTTCTCAAAAACGTTTTTTTAAGAACTTTATTATTTTGAACTTTGAAGAACAAATACAACAAAATAATTGTTTTTGTGTATTTTTCAAATTTTTGTTTTTTTGTTTCTTTTCATGTACAAAACACATATTGTATTTTAAAAATAAATATCTTTTTTGTGTTTCCTATTTTTTTTTAACTGATAGAAAAAAGTTTATTTTGTACGAATGAGTTTTGAATTTTTCAAATGAAAAACTTAAATTTTGAGTTTTCGGTTCTTAATTTCTGATGCTTGGTTCAAACGATATAACAATTTTTAATTAAAATTAAAGTTTTTTATTGTTTAATAAATTTAAAACTTACATTTCCAATTATAATTATAGTATTTTATGTAAAAAATTTAACAAACAGAGATCTTGTAATTCAGGAATATTTGTACTCTCGTGTATATCGCAAAAGCTTAAAAAATAAAAACGTTGACACATTCGATGGAATTGAAGTAGTTTTAATATTTTTTTGTTTTTATTCAGTTATAATTCATAACTCCAGCGTGTTTTTAAAATTTTATTACAATTATGCCTTCTATTAAACTGGTGTTTTTCTACCTGTTTTTAAAAAATTAAAAAAACATTTCGTGTGAGAAATTATTTTGAAAAAAGTTTTGGTATATTAGATGCGTTCGAGAACACAAAAGTTTTTACTATTTTTTACTGAACTTTACTGCATTTTACTAAATTGCGTTCGCGTACACAAAATACAGTCAATGAGAACACAAATTGAGAGCGTAAAGTAACAGTTCTTGACTAAGTACTTACACATTTTTACTGCAGAAATTTTTGCAGTAAAATTTAGTAAAACAAAAAAACATTTATATGTTTCAAAAGGTAAACAAACAAAAGTAGCAAACAAAAGGCATACAAATTGTGAAAAAATTGTTTAAAAAAAGAAAAGTTGAAATAAAACTAAAATAAAAACAAAAAATTAATAAATACTAATTAATTAAACTTGTTTGTGAAGAATTTATATGGTAAATACGAACTTTTGAAACTTTCTTTTATTATGTTAATTTTTTGGAGTTGTAAAAGTGTCAAGTACTCGGGTACTTAGAAAAGCCCTTGTTTTTAAAGTTATCAATAGTAAAAAAGTATTCGTGTAATATTGATCAAATTTAGCCGGACACAAATTAGCAAATTCAAATAAAATAAAAAACAAACAAATATGAAAGATTACATAAAATAATTTGTTTGTATTTCCCAAAAATATTCGTGTTATAAAAAGTATTCAATAGAGTACCGATAAGAAAACGAATTAAGTAGTCAAAAGTGTAAGCATTTTTCAATACTTCAATTATTTGCCATCAGCTGTTGCCTTTATTTTACGAATTTTTAAAAATTTTGCGTTCGCGTACTTTTTTGGACAACAGCTTTTTGTGAGAGCAAATTTTTAAGTTTACTCATTTACTGCATTTTACTGTAAAAGTACTCAAACGCACCTATTATTGATGTTTTTAATCAAAGCGAATTCATACAGCTGACCGCCGCATCATGAGATAGAGTTATGCTAGCTATCCCTTTTTTTTAAAGATGCCTTGTATTTTGTTTTGTTAGAGTGAATGTCAAAATTATTTGTCGCACATATAAACAAGGGAATTTTTTTGTTTATAAAACCTACACAATTGCACAATTTCGTGTATTGCAAATTTAGTAGCGAAATCTTATTTTTATTTTTTAGTATTATAACACATTTTTTGTGTTTTTAATTATTTGTTTCGTCTCATATACAAAAGGTATGTGCTTAGAAAATATTTTTTCATAGAAAAGAAGGTGTTTAGTGATATTCACTAAACACCTTCTGTATCTCATACTTTGAGGACCAACTTCTGCTACCTAAACTACTTTTGAAATCAGTAGCTCGTTTCTGTATTTCTCGCATTGCAAAATTTCTCACATTAAGTGTGAAACAAAAAATTCCATCGTTTCTCGATTTATGAGTAAAAAGTGTTTCTGTATTTGAATGCGAGAACAGACAACACCGATTCTGTTTTAACTGGAATACTTCCAGTAATAAAGTGTCAAATGCAAGCGTAACGTCAACGAAAGAAATAGATATAATAAAACTAGGGCTGCCAGATTTGACGATTTATCGTCATTCTGACGATTTTTTGTTCCAAAATTGGCAAAGCGCCTATTTGCTGATTGGTGACGATATTATTCAGTCTTCGAAATAAAATAATTTTAATTAGTTTAATATGTTTATATATTCGGCACCACAGAAAAACAATATCTTTAAAAACAAGGCAGCTTAAAAAATTTATGGGCAAAATCAAAATTTCGAAGAAAACTGTTTAAGTTTTATTTCCTTAGATTATTTAATACATTTGTTTATGTGATCAAAACATTAAACTATTACCCCTTTTTTCAATCAACTCTATGAAATTTTTGCCTTTTTTTTTTTGCAAGTTCAATATGATATTTTGTCACGCCTTTAAGTGATCTTTTCAGGAAAAAAACAATCTGAAAATTTAAATTGTTATCGGATTAAAGAGAAAAATAAAATAAATAATTTTATTTAAATAGACCTCAAGTTTAAGTAGGTATGTATATATGTATTTTACCCATGAACTTTACCAATTTTTTTTTTTGATTATGTGTTAATAAAAATCGAACAAAATTTGTCAAAATTAATTATAAATTGTCCGATTTTTTAAAACAAATTAGCCGATTTTTTTTATATTATTTTATATGATGGGCTTAAAAAAATTAAAATAACAAAATATAACAATTGTGTTTTAATTATTTTCATCATTTAAATTCTTTCTCTTCAAATAAAAAAAAAAATAATACACATTCTTGTGTTCATACATACATAATTTGTGCTACATTTTTTGAAATTTTATTTTTCTCTCATCAATTTTAAATGTAACTTATTTTGACAGTTCTTGTGAGAATCTTTTAGCAAAATATTGCTACAAAAACACTTTTTCTCACATCCTTCCAATAAATGCTGGAAAATTTTTTTATTGACAGCTAATTCTACCAAAGTAAATATACAGAAACACGTATGTGAGAAAAACCATTTTTTGTTTCATATTTCACTGTTTTTGTTATAATTTACTTGTTTCATGCGGGAAATTTTACGATGTGAGAAATACAGAAATGGGCTACTGGCCTGACTAAAAAAATAACCGAATGACTTCGCCACCACCTGTAGTAAATTCGGCTTGTTTTCGAGTTAGTTAAATATCTATTAAGGCGAATTGACACAAATACTCTCCCTAAACAAAAAAAAATTTAACACTAAAAATATTACAAAATCATGCGGAATTTGTTAAAGTACTAATCAATAGCGACTTACCTCTAACAAAATTAATTCACCAAAATAAAAAGCCTTACAAAATTTTATCGAGTTTGTAAAATACTCATCAAGGCGAATTCGCCCTTTCTTTTCACCCAATTGTCTCTTTAACTAATAAAAATAATAATTTAGTTTTTATTTTTTTCCTTATTAAATTTACTTTAATAAGAATAAATGCAACACTGTTTATCGTCAACGAGTGTTGTTGTTGTTAGACTGTGGAGAAACACTAATATTTGTTTAAAAAAAGCTATGGCCTGTGATATGAAAAAGTTAAATATGAAAAAGTTCACCACTATGAAAAATTTATTCACCACATAATAAATAACAAATCATTTATACACATACAAACATCACTTGTCATTTCATCAACAAAATGGCTACGGCTTCTTTACACAGACAGCACTTTCTTTTCACCAAATTTTCTCTTTAACTAATAAAAATGATAATTTAATTTTTATTTTATTTTATTCCTTGTTAAATTTACTTTATTTTAACATTAAATTATTTTAACTTTATTAACTTTTAACCACTTTAAATTAAAAGTTTATTATATCAAATAACCAAAATCTTTATATGTATACGTATTGAACTCACCGACGACCTAACATTTACTAACAGATAGATTAAAAGCTTTTGTGTAATAAAATAAGAATCCATTAAATGGCGGTATTCCATCATAATAAGAATAAATGCAACACTATTCATCTTCAACGAGTGTTGTATTTGCTAAGCTGTGGAAAAACACTTATGGGTGTTATAAAAATCTATGGTTTTGTTCTTAGTTTGCCTGTGAACATATTTTATATTAAAAAAAGTTTACCACTATGAAAAAATTGTTCATCCCATCCCCAAATTTCTTAATATTCAAATTTTTGTCGTAATTCATTATTTAAAAACTTCTGGTTCGATATCTTTACTTAACTTCAGGAAAAAAACTCTACGTCACTAAGTTTTGATCAAATTTCTTCAAATTTCACAAGGTCTGCTCAAAAAATAAATTAAAAAAACATTTATTACACTTATTTCGTTAAAATGTATCATCAAAATTTAAATTCATACTCTCCCTAAACAAAAAAATTTACCACTAAAAATTTTACAATATCATACGGAATTTGTGTAAGTACTAAACAATAGCGACTTACCTCTAACAAACTTAAATCACCAAAATAAAAAGCCTTTCAATATTTTATCGAGTTTGTAAAATACTCATCAAGGCGAATTCGCCCTTTCTTTTCACCCAATTGTCTCTTTAACTAATAAAAATTATAATTAAGTTTTTATTTTATTTTTTTTTTTTTTTTTCATTATTAAATTTACTTTACGGCCCTTTTCACAATATAAAATTAAATTAATTTAACAAGAAAATTAACAAACTGTCGGTTAGGTTAACACACTTTTTAACCAACGGTTAAGGGTTTCTGTTTCACCATCTTTCGGTTACATAACAAAAACTTTAGATAGAAAGTGTGGCAATACCATCTCCGTTTGTTTACGAAAAATCGTGTAATGCAAAACAAAAAATTGATTTTCAATTGTAAATATTTTTTATAAATTAAAAAATCATAAAAAAGTATTTGTTTTCAGATAAAGGAGCTTTACTCTACGCAATAAAAGCGAACATATGAACACATTTGATCAAAAGATATGTATGTATACATATGTATGTATGTATAGATATGTATGTACGTATGTGTATGTATTGTACGTCTGTGAAAATAAATCGATAGCACAACATTGTAAAAGAAAATAATAATGATACAAATTTGATTTTATTTCATTATAAGGACCTTTAATTCTTAATTATTATAAGGAGTAAAGATTTTTTGATCAATGGTCATATATGTCAAAATGGATGTGTGTTTTTTGAAACGAACCATATCCGAAATAAAATTTACATATTGGCAACAAATATTTGCGTTAAACATACAATAATTTATCAAGCTTTTAACATTTTTCAAGATATACCGATAAATAAAGAGGGTTCCAATTTTTAAGAACATTTTTAATTCTGGATTTGTATTGCTATTTCCTCCATTTTCTTTAGATTTTTATTTTAACATAAACTTAACCGGGATATTTTCTTCGGTTATATTTAACAACTTTTGCGTTAAATAGTTTCGGTTACGTGTTAATCGTAGATTGTGAAAAGCAAATTTTGCTAACTTACGGTTAATGTGTCAATTAACATTTAATCATAGATTGTGAAAAGGGCCGTTAATAAGAATAAATGCAACACTGTTTATCTTCAACGAGTGTTGTCTTATCTAAACTGTAGAAAACACTAATATTTGTTAAAAAAAAAAAAAAGCTTTGGCCTGTACATATTAAATATAAAAAACTTCACTACTATGAAAAATTTATTCACCACATAATAAATAACAAATCATTTATACACATACAAACATCACTTGTCATTTCATCTACAAAATGGCTACGGCTTCTTTACACAGACAGCACTTTCTTTTCACCAAATTTTCTCTTTAACTAATAAAAATTATAAATAAATTTTTATGTTATTTTAGTCCTTGTTAAATTTACTTCATTGGGACATTAAATTATTTAAACTTTATTCTTTTTTAACCACTTTAAATTAAAATTTTATTATATCAATAACTAAACTCCTTATTTACGTATTGAACACACCGACAGCCGAACATTTACTAACAGATAGATTAAAAGCTTTTGTTTAGTAAAATAAGAATCCATTTAATGGCGGTATTCCATCATAATAAGAATAAATGCAACACTGTTCATCTTCAACGAGTGTTGTCTTTGCTAAACTGTGGAAAAACACTTATGGGTTTTATAAAAATCTATGGTTTTGTTCTTAGTTTGCCAGTGAATATATTCACCACTATCGTGAAAGACAAGAGGAATTTTTGTTCCCATAAAATTTTTATTCCCTCGAAGGGAAAAGTGCTATCGTGAAGAAATATTAAAAAACATTAAAAAAAATTTTTTGTTCAAAAATATACTCATATATTTTAAAGAAAAGTTAAAAAAAAAAAATAAAATATACATATTGTATTGGAGTGATAGTTTGATTGCAACATTAGCTTATTGCGCTTTTATGTAGTAAACAAAATTTCTAAATTTCTTTTAACGGAAATTTACCTTAAAATTAATTTTGTAAACTTCAATTTTCGAATTATGAGAAGAATTACTAACATAAATAAAGTGAGAAATTCAAAGGGAAAAGTGAACAAATTACGATGGAAAAAATTGTTCACGATAAGGGGAATTTTTTCCCGCGAACATTCTTTTGACGTTATTATTCTCCTATGAATTAATTTTTTTCATGGGAGTTTTTCATGATCGCAAATACGTGAAAAGGGAACAAATTACGAGGGAAGAATTATATACGATTGGGGCGATTAAATATAAAAAAAATTTCCACTATGAAAAAAATGTTTAAAATATTCTTTATCCAATTTAATCAAAAAAAATATATATTTTCACATCAATTTTAATACAAAAAAGCTTTTTTAACTTATCCGAAAATTTTAAGTTGTTTTTATTGAACATCACTTGTTTCAAAGAGCAAAAGCTCCTGACATTTTTATGTACAAATTTTTTTTTTTAAAAATTCATTTTGTACAATCACGAAAACAAAATATAATTTTTTTAACAGCTAATAAAAAGCTGTTTTTCAAATATTTGACTTTAAAATTGTTTTTTTTTTTCGAACAAAAACTTCGAATACACAAAACATTCAGACTTGAGAAAACCAATATATGAATTATGCGGATCCCAATACATGTCGAAACCTAGAACACACCTGTAGCTCGTTTCTGTATTTTTCGCATCGCAAAATTTCTCACATAAAGTGTGAAACCAAAAATTCCATCGCTTCTCGATTTGTGAGAAAAATGTGTTTCTGTATTTAAATGCGAGAACAGACAACACAGATTCTGTTTTAACTGGAATACTTCCAGTAATTAAGTGTCAAATGCAAGCGAAACGTCAACGAAAGAAATATATATAATAAAAATAAGGCTGCCAGGTTTAAAGATTTATCGACATTTTGACGATTTTTTTTGTTCCAAAATTGGCAAAGTGACAATTTGCTGATTATTTTCTAGTGACGATTCAGTCTTCGAAATAAAACAATTTTAAATAGTTTTATATGTTTGTGCATTAGGCACCACAGAAAACAGATATCTTTAAAAGCAAGTCAGATTAAAAAATATATCGGCAAAAGCAAAATTTCGAACGAAAACTGTTTAATTTTTATTTGCTTGGATTATTTAATACATTTGTTTATGTGATCAAAAGATTAAACTACCCCATTTTTCAGTCAATGCACTTTAGAAAATTTTTGCCTCTTATTTTGTCCAAAAGTGCTTATTTTATTTCAATATGATATTTTGTCACACCTTTGTGTGATTTCTGCAGGGAAAAAGAACAATCTAAAATTTTAAACTGTTATCGGATTAAGGAAAAATAAAATAAATAATATTATTTAAGTAGACCTCAAGCTTATGTATATATAAAATATGTATTTTACCCATGAACTTAATGTTTTTGTTTTTTTTTTAATTATGTGTTTATATGATAAAAATTTCTGATTATATGATAAAAATCGAACAAAATTCGTCAAAATTAATTTGAAATTGTCCGAACAAAATAGACGATTTTTTTATTTTTTCTAAGGATATTAACGTTTTTTTCACAAATTTATCTGGCAGCCCTGCATAAAACAAACACAATGAAAGGCTAAAAATATTAAAATAACAAAATATAACAATTGTGTTTTATATACTTATTTTCATAATTTAAATTCTTTCTTTTCAATTAAAAAAAAATAATACACATTCTTGTGTACAGACATACATAATTTGGGCTCCATTTTTTTAAATTTTTTTTTTCTCGCATCAATTTCAAATATGACTTATTTTGACAGTTCTTGTGAGAATCTTTTAGCAACATATTGCTACAGAAACACTTTTTCTCAAATCCTTCCAATAATTGCTGGAAAATTATTTACATGACAGATAATTCTCGCAAAGTAAAAATACAGAAACACTTATGTGAGAAAAACCATTTTTTGTTTCATATTGCACTGTTTTTGTCATAATTCACTTCTTTCATGCGGGAAATTTTACGATGCGAGAAATACAGAAACGGGCTACAGGAATCGCTACGTTCATTTTAACAAAAATTCATTTGAAAATCTATATCGATTTAAATTTTACGTGATTTCGACTTTCAGAACATGGCCGTATGTATTTAGTTAGAAGAGTAAAAAATTAAAAATATAATAGGCGATTTTATAAATTTAGAGAAATTCAGGAAAATGACTGTACAATTAGATATTCTGTATTATGGGTTGCTTTCGATTTCTCCAACATCAATGAGAAGTGAAAGAATTTGTTCAGGTCAAGTTTTATCAAAACTAAAGAAAACAATCGCTTAAATCCTAAATATTTTTCTAAAATATAATTTTTTAAGGTCTAAATAAACTATTGAGAAACCTGATCAAATTATCTTGCAGCTTATTAATTTATTCATTTATTAATGATGTGCTAATAATCCCAATTTTTGAATGAAAACACTCAAATTTATTGTTGTGGGAAAGCTAGTTTCTATGCGCATTTCGCTGGTTGCTTAGGCCAGCTCGTCAGGAAACGTTTTCCAAATACTTTAGAAAAGCTAAAAATATTATACAAGTAAGACCATAAAGTGAATAAGAATTTTAAAACACTCAGGTCTTAAATGTAACAATATCAAAGCTTCAACAAAGACACAACAACAAACCGTCAATTTTTTCTTTCTTACATTCCCCTACAAATGGCTAGTTTTTTTCCAACACGAATTGTAGTTGTACGAGGATAGGAAGAAAAAAAAAACAAAATTAAAAAAAACAAGTTGCTTAAATAAAGCAGCTTGCCACTTCAGTTTTTTATTTGCCGTTTATTTTTTAATTACTACACAATTTTTATGTATTAATTAAAAAATATGTATAACATATTTATGAATAATTTCTTTATACCCTCCACTACCACTGTGGTGAATGAGGGTATACTAAGTTTGTCATTCCGTGTGAAACTTTTTTATAATACATCGAAGACCCCATAATGTATATATATTCTGGCTCCTTGAGTAATTCTTAGTCGATTTAGCCATGTCCGCCTGTTTTAATCACGCTTACTTTCGAAAAACGCAAAAGAAAATAACAAACTTGCTCTCAAATTGCTTAAGCAGTTTGGGATTTAAATCCAGCAACATCGATTCAGTAGGATCAGAGCTATGAATCAAAATGCGGTGGAATCACCACCCTAAAAAAATTGATAATTTTGATACAAAAACTAACATAAATGGTGGAATAATGCACGGAATGACATAACATTTTGCGAACTTGTACGACTGCAAATCATATTGTTAAATTTCGTGACGATTGGTCCAAAATTGACCATAGACCCCATATAAACCCTTCTCCGGGAAAACAGTTTAGTACGCCTAAACCCGCAATAAATAACGCTAGCATAGTTAAATTTGTTAGGTCACAGTTTTTTAGGATCAGAAATCACACCGTAAAATTTTTTTAAGATCAGTCCATAATTAACACTAGACCCCATATAAACCCTATTCTCGGAAAACAGTTTATTGCGCCTAAAACCAAATAAAACCCACTTTGGGGAAATAATAAAATTCTAAAGCCATAACAGATATAGATATTGCGATAAAATTTCTTACTTAAATTCATATGGCCAGAAAATATATCATGCAAATTTGTGAAATTTACTGTTAACGATCAAACTAATAACACTGCTGTTTTGAAATTTATTCTGATTTATTTTTTGGAATACCAGAAATTAGTCTTCAGAATTTTGGGACTATTCTATAATTTACCATAGGTCCAATATAAATTACCCTCCTAAAAATTATTTTAGTTCGGCTAAAACTTTTGCGAATCATGATATTTTACTCAAGCCAGTTCAAAGTTCTAACAAGAAACGCATAAAATTTTCTTATTGTCGGTCAATAATTTAATTCCGGTCTTAACCGCAACTAATTTTTATGCTGACGTTCGTTTTTGGGAAGCTTAGTTAATAATGTATTTATCATATAGAACCCACTCCTGTCGGTGGAGGGTATCAAAGATTCGACACGGCCGAATAAAGGACTCTAACTTATTTTGACTTATTTTAGTTCAAGAATTGTTATGTTTGCTATGTAATTATTTTTTTTTTTTTACTAATAAACTCCAAATAATAAATAATTTATGCATTTTTATTATTGAAATTACTTAATTTCGGTTAATTAATCGAGCGATTAACCGATTAAAGCAAAAGCCCGATTAAATGAATACCCTAGTATACACACAAATAAATAAACAATAAACAGATGACTCGAAAATGTCACATGTATGTATTCGCCTTGTTTTCAGTATCATTTCTCTTACGAAATTTAGTTTTAATTTTCTAAAAACAGGCATATTGTCTCTAGTAGTCATTTTTATATATTTTCTGTTCAAACTAAAATTTTTATAATATATATTTATTATTTAATAATATTCCAGCTCCAAAATCATCAGACGCTCAAACCGCCGAATTTGCGCTTCATATAATATTAAAATTTCTTAAACGCAAAGTCTTAGAAAACTATCAGATATTGCGGTCATTAATCGAAACGAACACAGAATACGTCTTTAGTAGACAATATGTCAATAGTTTGGCTCTCAACAATCTCATTAAAATGGAAACCAAGTATTGTAATATATTTGAACTGAAAATGATAAAATTTATAATGACAGCGTTGGCCATAGTCATACTTCTGCAACAAAAACTTCTAGTGAAAAGTCTTGGAAATATATTGACACAAGACAAGCAAATGACATTTAATTGCATTGAAAAGATTAGGCAAATGATGAAGAAAAAGAAAGAGAATTTTTTAGCAATGAATTTCTGGCATAAAGAAAAAGAGCAAAAAAAAGAAAATGAAAATGGCTATCAAGATGCCATTGATGACGATGATGATGATACTGGCTGTCAGGCTGAATGTGGACAACGAAACGAACACCAACAGAAACAACCACAACAACAACATTGCAATGAACATTGTTTAGTAGCACATCAAAATCTCGTCAACGAAAAGGTCTTTCTAAAAGATACTAATATTACTACAATACAAACGAGTACAAGAAACAAAACTATTACTTCTCCAACAACAAACATTGATTGCCAAAATCACATGTCATCAGCAATCGCCTTTGTTACGTCTTGCACCATATTTCATAAGCCACCTTCTTCAACATTTTCCCCTTCTTCATCATTATCGAAATTACAATCGTTATCGTCATCGTCTACACCAACATCATTATCATTGTCAACTACTCTTAGTTGTAGAAAAACGTATGCACATGATAGTTTTCCATTATATGCTATAGATGCGTCTAAAAGCAATAACGCCAAGTATATGTCAAAGGATCAAACATTATTGATGACTTCTACTGCGACTGCTGTAACTATTACGTGTATTGCTATTGTTGTCGTTGGTTCTGCTGCTACTTCAAATTCACTTTATAAAACACCAAGTGCTTTTGCACCCTTAACACCAACATCAGTGAGAGCATTAGTTTTAGAGTCAAAGTTATTACCAACATCTGTGCTACTACCATCACACTCAAACACACACTCGTCTCCAA
Source organism: Pollenia amentaria (assembly GCA_943735925.1). Lineage (NCBI taxonomy): Eukaryota > Metazoa > Arthropoda > Insecta > Diptera > Polleniidae > Pollenia > Pollenia amentaria. Next base: position 1,842,397 of record OX031007.1, read on the forward strand.
CACCAATATTTTCCCGGAATAACTATTTAATGGCGTTTATTGGAGAATTGTTATTGCATCAATGCTGATGTTAAAATGATGATGAATGATACTTTTCTTCTTTTGCTCGACTCTCGTCGTCAATCTTTGGCAACAACAAAAACAGCTTAACGTTTAGAAAAAATCCAGTAATTTTATTTCCTTTTATAATTTTTTTTTTTTTTTTTACATCTTTTATAAAAATATGAAATATTTATTTTTTAATAATAAAAATAAAAATATTAATAAATTCTTATAGATTTTTTATATAATATTATTTCTCTAACTGCATTTTGTCAAAGAAATGGTGGCATTGATAAGCTCCCCTTGCAGAGACAACAGTCAAAGTAGCATAATGTGTCAAAGTGAACATTAAGACAAGTTGGGAGTAGAGTAAAAGAATAATGAGATTTCTGAGGAAAGTAAAGAAGAAAAAAAGTGTTGTATGTTTAGATTTTAAGTGTTAAATGTTATAATTTTTTGTAAGAGTCGAACAGATACACACACAAACACAAACACATTAAAAACAAATGTAATTTATGTTGACTGTTATAAACAAAATACACATAAATAGAATTAAAAAATATTAAAATTATTAATAAAATAAACTTAAAATTAATTAAGCCTTAACTTTAAATTTAAGCAAACACAGAAGAAAAATCTTTAAATACTTAGAAGGAGAGGTTGATCGTATAGTTGTTCCAACATGCCTAATTTAATCTGATTCTTAAGAAATTATTTTCTTCAAAACTTTATAAAATATTCAGATTTTGTATCTCCGTGTTTAAAAACGACTTTTAAATTTACCAAAACCTACGGAAAATAAAGACATTGCGTTTTGGAAAAATTAAATATGAGCTGAATTTTTGAACGAATCTTCCTCTTGTAGTTCTAAACAAGATCCCGAAATTTCCCATCGATCCATTCGCCGCTAAAACAGTTACTCGGGTTCAAAGAATGATTGTCGAATATTTTAGTTTAAATATTAAATATGAGAAATAGAACAAAAGTACTCCGAAACGTTACATGTTTTGACCGATTTTAAGTATACGAGCGCACCAACGTCACAAAGTAGCAGATTTTTATAAAAAGGAATTTTGTAAACGGTTAGTCCGATTGGAATAACATTTTAGGTTAATATTTAGGACTTGTATTCGATTTTAAGTTTGGGACTTGGGTCTATAGACAACTCAGGAAGATCGTCATAAGTTCCGAAAGTAGGGCTCCTCTTGTATTACAAAAATTTTAAATGATCCATAATTAATTTATTTTAACCCGATCTTAAAATTTTTTTATCATGAAATGGTCTAAGCGCGAGTTCTACAAAACAGTTGAAACATGCATAGTTTATTTCTTATAGTTTAGGTAATAACCCCTTAGAAAATTAAAGATTGATATTTTTGATTTACTGTGGTCTAGTAAATGTGATGAAATATTTTTTCTGAATAATAATATTTAACGAAAAATTGAAAAAATACCTTATACAATTAAAAACTTATATGCAAAATACTAGACCATGATTAGTAAAAAAGGCAATTTTCTAAGCAACCATTTGACAGTTAGTTTTTCGATAAATGTTACCGTTAGCGAGATTTCAGAGCATTTTTGGGATGTTGTTTAGAACCACAAAAAGGAAATTAGTGCAAAAATTCTGCTTGCCCTTAATTTTCCGAAGATTGAGATTTTTGATGTCTTTATTCTCTGAACTAAAATGTTTAGATAATTTCTTTTTTAAAACATAAAATATTGACTAAAACGCAGACTCTCCTTAAAGAAAATAAAAAATTATCTCTCAAAATTCCGTAGTTGCAAAGTTACGAAAAAGTAAACACATTTCTTACCAACAGAATCATACTGCTGGGGTTTTTCATTAATCAAATTTACGCTTTGCCCCTTTTCACACTCGGCAAGTTACTTGAGCAAGTTTCTTGCCCAACATTTGATTTGTTGATGTCAGGGGTAAAGTCGCGGTAAGGCTGGCAAAATTGAGTACAGACTTTGTTGTACTCGGCAAGTTACATGCGCAACTAACTTGCCGAGCCTGAAAGCGGGCATTCATGGTTTATATGACGTAGACGAAGGCTATTGTCCTTTGCCTTGAAAGCAAAATATAGTTTGGTTTTGCGTTACGTCATTTTAATGTAATATAAGGTAGATAAAAAGAGAAATGTTCCATTTCTGTTTGTTGCATCATGGGCTTTTTGACGGATAAATTAGGCTCTCTCTCTCTCACTCTCTCTTTCCATAGTTCTAGTCAATGTTCTATGTTATAAACATTTTCAACTTCAAATTTTTAACATGAAACAAAGAAAACATAATAGTGCTTTTAAATTTAAAAAACATTATTTTTCTGCGCATGTAGGTACGTCATAGTAGTAAATGAGTACAAACATGATTACACAATCACGTGTATGTGCTATGCTGAATGTTTGTTTACATTTCAGTTTCTTTACTACAGTGACGTAAAGTAATCAAAGTGAAAACTTAACGGTCCTTCGTAATGCGCTATCTCGTTTTATTTGTTATATGTATTTTTAAGAATACTGACTTTAATCTTTATCCTCATTTTTAACTGTAAATATGTACATATATACATACATAGATGTTATTACTTACCACAAAGAAAATTTGGGAATTCTTATTTCTATTTGACTCTAAGATTTACATTCGAAAATTATGTAAATAATAAAAATATTATGATTTATTATATACAATGAGAGAATTATTCTTTCTTTTTTAAAAGTTTTTTTTTACTATTAAAACAATTTTTTTAAATGTGCTTCTTTGAGTCAAATTTACATTAATAAACATTTTTCGTAATAGTCTTGTTCCCTCATATTTTACATACTATTTGCTTGAGCAAACAATTTGTTAACATTAAAGCTTCAGAAATGCTTATACACTTAGGAAAAATTCCCACATTCTATTTTTTAAAACTGCTAAGTAAACTACAAGAAAATTCTACAGTAGCTCCATCCAGTAAGACACGAAGAATGCTTACAAAGCCCTCAGCGGGATAGAAAATGCATGAAATTTTGCTGGTGTTTAAAAATTTTAAATTTTCTGTACATACAAAATTTTGTTCATTGCTAAGCAGAGGATACATGTAACAGCAAAATACAAGATATTCTGGTTGTATATAGAATCATTTCTAATCATATGAACATATGTATCTAAATATTATGGGAACAGGACTATTACAAAAAAGCTTAATATATTGAAGTTTGACTCAAAGAAGCACATTTAAAAAAAAAATTTTTTTAAATAAAAAAATTATTATTGATTATTTTTTAAAAATAGTTTGTTGGTATGTTCACAAATTAGTAGGAAACGAAATATTTTGAGGAAAATAATTACCGTTAAAATAGTCTTTGGCAATTAGTAAAAATTATTGTAACTAAAAGAAAATAGATTAAATTTATTTCCAAACTTTTAGGCCGATAAAAATATTAAAATTATGTAATTGGTTAATTTGAAAAATCCATAAAAACGGTAACTAGTTCCTTAAATTAAAAGATAAACAAAACAAATTAAAACATTGATAAATAAATACAGATAAAGATAAAAAACATATGTTAAACTCATGATATTCTTGTTGTTATATATTTTTTAATAAGTTTTAAAACTCTGATGAAAATTGGTCGCACGCTGAAAGAGTGTATAAGCCAGTGTTTCTTTAGTATTTTGAGTTTAATTTAAGACCTTTTTTAAAGAATACTTGATAATTAAAATTTTTCAAATAATCTTTTATTAAAATAACACAATTCTTAAAACCACTTAAAAGTTAAAACATACAAGCAAATGTTCTCACTGTATATGCTAGAATAATTTCTGTATGCTTTTGTTTTGAGTCAGCTGTTTAACGTTTTTAATTTAGGGGCAGAAAAGTAAAGGGGTACAAGTGCCAAAACTTACAAAATTGAGGTAAATGCAGCAATCAACACTTGCTTCTTATATCGATAATTGTACAAAAACTATATAATGACTCCAAATTGCGCTATATCGACACTAAATATAACAAACAAAAGCTGTAATGCACGTTTTATCATACCAATCAAACGCCCACAGTGACTGAAAAACGTTTTTCATCGGCCAAAAATCTATATCTTTTAAACAGATAGAAATGCTTTTGTACTTTTTCTTTTGCTATAGAGAAGACTTGTTAAGCTTTCCTACAGTTTTAAGCTTATTGAAATCGGTTAAGCAGTTGTTGATAAATTTTGATGTTTGTTAGCATTTAGTATGAAAAAGCTCTTGATTGAGATTGAGAATTGTGGAATTTTTTTATTCAAAAAGGGGGATATTTTTAAGTGCACTGTTTTACGAAATTTTTAATCTACATAGCTGCCAAATTTGAGTATGATATCTTTATTCATGTCAGATTTATAGCATGTTAATCTCTAAAATTACTATTTGTACACTCACCCAGCAAAAACTTACATTAAAAAGTAATGAGTTAAAAAGCTAATATAACTACTATTCACTACTTATACATTGGCATTTTCACTCATTATTTTAACATGGTGATGTCATAGGAGGCAAGTACTTACCACGCACGCTTACAAATAGGGAGTTAAATAAGACATTACCACGTTCGCTTAAAAATAGGTACTTTACATTGGTATCAAAACTGAATTTGTCAACCAAATTGTGTTTTTAATTTAATTTACTTTCTAGTTTGACTACGCTGCACTAAGGACATCAATTAAGTATTTAAATAGTTCTTCATTTCAAAGAAATGCAGATGTAATGCAGATTGTCATTGAAAAGTAAGCTGTTCAGTCATTACCAAGTTTTTGCCGGACATATTGAAAGCCCTTTCATTCATTTACACTTTTTTTTTTATTTACACTGTTTGACATTCCATGAATATGACACGGATAGAGATATCACAATGAAATGTTGATGTTATGTAGACCGAAAAGATCTTTAAACAGTGGACTAAAAGGTATCCCCATTCTTTTTTATAATGGCCATACTGTCACTATTTACCACCCGATATTGATCAGAATTTTCCATAAAATTATGGACATATTACAAAACATGACTGCTCTAATTTTATAAGAATCGGTGTGTTGAATTATTATTTTTTTTGGATAGGCCATGTGGGAGAAACAAATGTCAAATTGACTGAAAATTGCTACTTCAAGCATAATCATAACGCTTTCTCTCGAAAAATATAAGCATTTTTATATATTTGGAGAAAATATTTTTTATCAGCGGAGGAACATGGCAATCTTTGCGATAGAAAAAATGAGTATTCATATGTTTTACCATGTAAATGAAATTACACAATTTTATGAAATTTTGTGCAGCCGTTTTAGTTGTATATCGATCGGAATCAATCCATAACTTCGCATAGCCCACATACAAAAATTTTTCCGATATAGAGTCTTCGTGTCAATATGTTCATTAGACTTAATTTTAAAAAATTTTAATTGGTTCATATTTATTAACAGTTTTTAAACAATTACCACCCCCAAAAATAACTTTAGATGTCATAACGTCCTTATAAATGTTCGCATTGACATAAAATTTGGCGACCAGAACTTTTATAATAGTTAATATTTTGTCGTAGTAGGGCCAGAATGGACCATATGTCGCATTTAATCCCCATCCCTTAAATCACTTTTTAATTAAAAAAAACATATCTAGAAGTTCATGAATGCCAATTGTTCCCAAAAAAGATTCAGAGGGACTAATTTTTCTTAAACGATAATGCTCTTATAAGAGCATTGCCAATATTTTTTTTCAAAACATACTGGGTTTTAGTAAGAATTAAAAGAGGTTGTTCACGAGTAGGTATGATTTAGAGGGGTCTCCTCAGACTTTGAATTACAAAAATATATATATATATATGAATTAACGAGGATATTAAAATGTATGTTATTTTTACGCATTAAATAGTTTTCCTTAAGGGACCAGTTGAGGTTTTTGAATTAACGGGGTACGAATTATGGCGGTTTGAATGTATTTATATATTTATAACAAAGTTTGATCTAATATAACTTCAGTAACAAGAGTTGCTATTTTTTCTTTATTAAGGAGAAATGTTTAATGTATTATAAATAATTTAGCCTTTTTTACTGTTTCGGTACTAGTAAGAGTTGCAGGTTCTATAAACACGACCTTCCAATTCCAATAATTTTAAAATAGGTTTTTATTTATGTGAAAATTTCTAATTTATTTCAAATAGAACCTCAAAATTTTACTAGTATCAAAGTAGAACTTTTATTTTATGTAAAAACAATAAAATATTAATTTATAAGATTCAAAAAAAAAACATGTAAATTAAAACAACTATTTAAAAACCCGGTAAAGAGTAATTAAAAATTACATATTAACTTTTATTAAAAAATATAATCATTATGAAATTTGTTATTAAACAAAACGATAATAGTTTTTAGCCTTAGGGATAAACAAACCCTAAAAACAGGCTGTATAATTTTACGTACATATAAACATACATTTTCGTAATTAAAATGTTTGCTTTAATAAGTGTAATTAAATTATTATTTCGTCTAGTATTTAGCGAAAGTGTTGTGCCAATTGTCTTCCTTAAGTTATTTGAAAACAAAATTTAATAAAAAAAATTATAAAGTTATTTTTTTTTTCTTTATTTATGTTTTTTAAAATAAAGTAAAAAATTCATAAAATCCAAAAAAAAGCTCATATAACCAGGTTGATGTCATGGCTAACTATAGATTATATTTTCTGGGAATAAAAAGTAAATATATAAAATAAAATAACATTAATTAATTATTATAAATAAATAAAAAAAAAACAAAATTGAATTAACTCCATAAAATGGTGTTAATAACTGTTAAAACGAAAATACACATTCACAGACACACACAGAATTAATTATATTTTTTATTAAACACAAAAGCGACCCCATTTTTAATTAAACTATTTAAGATTTAAATAAAATAATATTTATGTTAAATAAAACAACAAATACAAACAAAAACAAATACATATAAATGTTTAATAAAAAGCAAATCTATAGTTAATTAGTTGTCGTATGTATATTTATGAATAATAATTTGATTGATTGGTTGTTTGATTGAGTGAACAATTGTAAATAAAACTAGACATAAATAAGCAAATAAATATAAATAAAAAATCAATTGAAATAAAATTTATGTAAATGGAATGAATATGAATGAGTGCATAAATTATACATACAATCTATAAACTTAAAAAGGAATTATACTAATAAATATATTTAAAAACAAATATAATAATAACTAAGTCGGATACGACAGTCGGGCTAGCCCGACCATATGTTACCCTACACCATTTTTAGGACACAATTTTTCTCTGGCATAAAGACTACCATGATGTTCGTATGGGAGGTGTGATCAAATATACACCGATTTCAAAGTTTCAGCAAAACATCAACATAACTAAAAAAAATTTATAGGAATTTAGGCGCTACGGCGCTTTTCCGAAAGAACTTTTGTATAAAAGTCAGGTGAAGTCGTGGACCTATTTAGAATAGGTTTCGTAAATAAAAGCTTACATGGCAATTGTTATTTAATTATATTCAAAACTTTTTTTTTTTTTTGTACAAAATATTAATATGGAAACACAGACAAAAGCCAGACAGACGGACGTTGATCTTTATAACAAAAGTTAGTTCGAACACAAAAATATGTATGCAATGCAAACATCAGCAGAAGCCCTAAACACCCGCCCCCACCTAACGTGATGTAGGGTATCAAAACAAAGAAGACATAATATTAAAACTAAAAATCAAAACCGTATAAATATTTAATAAATCCATAATTAATTTATATATACAAACACATATAAAATATAAAATATTATTATAGTAAAATGTATTGTATTGTAAAATAGTTAAAAAAATAAATATATATAGAGTATAATATATTAAAAATAGTCATATCTTAAATGCAAGTAATAATAATAATAACAAAGAAAATAAATTATAATAAATTAATTATAAATAAAAGAAAATGATTAACATAAAAGTAATGAAATTAATATTAAACATAATTTTGCAAATAAAACTAAATAAAGATTAAACATTTAATGAGAATAAAAACGAATTATACTAAATCTTTACTCAATGGGATTAAAATTTAAATAATATTGAGCTGTTAAGGGATAACCGTTATACGACGTTACCGTTATACGACTAAAGTCACATTTTGCCCCTTTTTGACTGCCGTGCCACTTTCTTTGCCCCTTGGATTTTAATCCCCTTTTGAATCATTTTTTATGTTTTTGTGCCCCTTTTGCCGCTTTTTTAACAAAATATTTTTTATATTGGCATTCAATGAACGCAGATGTGCCTTCCAGCTTTTATATCTTCGTATGTTTTTACTTTACCTCATAGTAGTGCATCCGCTGAGCTAATTTTATCTAAATTAGCATCTTTAAAAAATAATTTGTCATACATACAGAAAGTAGATACCAGTCAGTCCATGTTATCCGCTTTAAATTTGTTTCAATATGATTTGGAATATTATGTTCCAAGTTATAAACTAATTAATATATATTATATACATTTTCACTCAAAAAAAAATTTTAAAAAAAATCGGTTATACCCAGTAAAAAAATCGAGCGCTTTAATAACAGAGCTCTAATACAGCAGTAAATGATAAAATATACAAAAAAGCTGCTATTTAAGTGCTGACAACGAAGAAGGTTTTAAAGCGAAAAAAAAAATAAAAACATATTATGGTGTATGAAAATGATTGAAAAACAGCATTAAAACAAGTCAAAGCAAAGCATTAATGAATATGTTAATATAGTTAGCCCTTAAAAAAGCACTTTAGCAGTGCTTTATTTGCATGTCTTATTTTGTTTAAAAAAAGCGCTTATTGTCAGCAGGAAATAGTCCTCCCAACCGGGAACACCCCATACAAAAATCAGGCATCCCATCAGCAGGTTTGAAGCGATTTGAGGTAAAGCGTGATCCATTTCGAGGTTCCCTACTTTTTTTTAAAAAATAAACACACAAAATTCAAATTTAATGGGGAATGTTTATTATCATTTGAAAGAACATTCTTTGGCATTTATTTTTTGAAGATTATGTCTATCAAATGTTGGCCGTTGCTACGTCGCAGATGGTCCAGCCGTTGAGTCCAATTTTCGATGACTATTTCGAGTATTTCGACTGGTAAATGGCGAATGACACGCGTGATATTTTCCTCCGAGGCTTGAATCGAAGCGGGTTTGTCCGCATAGACTTTAGACTTTACATATCCCCACGGGAAAAAGGCTAACGGTGTGATATCACACGATCTTGGTAGCCAATCGACCGGCCCAAAACGTGAAATTATTTGCTCACCGAAGTGCAATAAATCCATTGATTGATGCGATGTGGGGGAAGTTGCGCCGTCTTGCTGAAACCAAATGTCGCCGATATCACTAGCTTCAATTTAAGGCATCAAATAGTTGGTTATCATGACACGATAACGGTCCGGGTTGCTGCGAACGGTCACAGAGTGCTGGACGTGGTCTATTCGGTCGAATATTATCCAATAATGAATGCTGGGTCTCAAAATGGGTAATGGTGTTGTGAATAGTACGCTGAGTAGGCCGATTATGTTGACCATAAGTTGAGCGAAGTGCACGAAACACACTCCTCACAGAACGTGAATTTTCGTAATAAAGTTGAACGATTTGTAAACGTTGTTCAGGCGTAAGTCTTTCCATTATGAAATGCCAAACAATACTTAACAAAAATAACATGACACGACTCACACGTGATCTGTCAAAAAAAAAAGGCTTTTGAAAAAAGTATCTCTACTTGAATCACCCATTATGAATTCATAGATAGAACCTGCTCCTTTTGGAGCACATTTTTTAATGGGTAATAACTAAAAAAACCGCATAACACTGCAATCCATAAAAAAATAAATCGGTTTATTTTAATCAATATGCTTTTTTCTTAAAGTTTTTTTGTAATAAATATTATTTTTTGGGGTAAAAAGTAAAATAAACCAAGTGACAAAGTATTTATGCACATTTACATATCGTCACTTAAAAGCCCAAACAACGTATTTTCAAAAGTTTACAAGTGAAGGAAATAACGTTGTAGAATTTGCAATTTTGAAACAAAAATTTTTACCAGGGTTAAGAAGAAACAATAAATTTATATCGGATGAAAAATCTGATTTTTCAATATCTTTAATGATGTGTAATGACGTTATTAAGAATTGGTATTTCCTAATACAAAATAACGTATCTTAAAGTCTATCTTAGGTATGAAAAAAAATTTTTTTTTAAACCTTTGGTTTTGCCTTTGTAGTTCTTTTTATACTGAACACCAATGTACGTATGAAGGTACAGAGACTATTGAATCGATTTAACTATTTACCTCCGGCTGGTTGTTGATACACTTTTCTGAATTTAGTACTTACATTTTAATTGTCATACTGGTATGAATCGGTCCATAATTTTACATAGGCCACATACAAACTTCTTTTTGGAATAGAGTCTGTATAGCCAATAAACGTATAGTTTTGTTGGTATAAAGATTAAATTCGGTTTAAAAATAAAAATGTATTGCTACCTAATTTATGTAACAAAGTATCTGGTCAAAAATGGCCCTATTGTAGTAAAATTTGATTACAATAGGTCCATATATGACCATAGCTCCTATGAATATACCACATCCGAAAATATTGTAAATGTTGGTGTTGATATCAAATTTTACTACTATAACTTTTATAAATGCTAATATTTTATGGTATTGAACCTATGCTCCATATAAATACGGTCTCCAAGATCATTTGAAGTTTTTGAGATTAATTAATTTATTAAACAGAAAAAACCATTTATTTATACAAATTTTTTGTCTGTTATTTTTATTACCAAAAATTTGTATAAATAAATATTTTTTTCTGTTTAATGAATTAATTAATCTCAAAAATTTCAAAGTCAATGTAGGTACATATCGCTGCTTTATTATATGATCAAATGATCAAATTAGTATTATATCGCAAACTGAACCGAAGCTATAGCAAAATATATATTATTAAATCAGTTCATAAAGGTATATTTTAAAAACTTTAATCGCATTTTGCCAAGTTTGATTTTTTTTTTTTTTTTGAGATACTATAGGTTCATTGCAATTAACCCATTTGATCCCACTGTACTCGCATGAGTACAGAAAAATACTCAACTTTATGACTTCAAAACTCTAATAAATCTCTTTACTTTATAATAGTTTTTGCTTCTTAATATTACTTAACAGTTTAAATAATAAATATGTCTCCAAAGTGAGCAAAAAATGTCTATCGGTAAACTATCATTCTCATTTTCATAAACATTGTTTATCGTGTTTTAAATATTCTGTACTTATCATTACATTTTGGATAATATATTTTTTGTAATAAGTTCAGCGCTGACGAGTTTTTATGAGAAATAAATTAAACATAATTAATTTTAAAAGTATTAAAAAAATTTATTTGAAAAAGTTAAAAAAAGTATTTTTTGGTAAGAATAAAAATTGGTGTACTCGTTCGAGTACAATGGGATAAAAATAGGTAAACAATTTGAAAACATTGCTGCCGCATTTGATTATGCTAGTACTAATGATAGTGATAATTTTGATTTTACAATAATTCCTCCTAATGCTGACCAAGAACGGTCAGCATTCCCGTTATTACGGAATGATTTGCCAAACGACCTTCCAGGGGAATTGGAATTGTTTTGAGAAAGCGACAGTGCAGAAGATATTCCAATCGCTGATTTAAGAAAATCAATATTAAAGCCATCGGCAATAAAGTGGAGGAAAAGAGCCATGAACATGGATATGCCTAGTACTAGATTTTTTGAATCTTTTAAAACTTGCGTTTCAACATTTAAATATATTTATGCTTATGGCTTATTAAGATAAATACGTAATTCCTTTTCGATAATCTTTTGATTATTGTCTTCACAGAAAAAATTATTAAATTTCTCCTATCACCAAATTTGTTCTAAATTCATAATATCAAGCAAACAAGTTGTTCATTTTGCACCTATTACCAAAATGATTATATTGATTACTAAAAATTTTAAAATTTTGAAAAAATATTTTCAATAAATAATATTTTTAATTTATATTAAAAAAGTGATCAAAAAACTTTGAAATTTTAAACAATGTGTTAATTTATTTAAATAAATATTGACAATTCCTAACAACAATTCTACATGTTTAAATTATTTTATTTTAAACGAAAAAAGTCAATTAAGATTTTTTGTTATTTAATTAAAATTTTAATTGAAAATTTATTTCAAAACAACTAAAATGTTAATTAAATCAAAATTAAATTTTTTAATTTTTTCTACTAAAAAAATTATTGATTCAATTATCACATTTATTAAATTAAAATTCTTTTTAAACCATTTTTTTAATTGATAAAACAATTTTTTCTGTGTTCCACTTCAAAGTTGTATGTCCTGCTTTTCCCATATAGAAGCTTTAATTTGTTTTCCCCATTATTTCACCCGATATTTCTTGCTTGTTTACCATTTTTTAAAACAATGCAATTTCCCATAACCGAATTTTGGAGAAATAAGTTTAAACCTATTTATTTACAAAATATTTATGACATTATTTGTGCTTTCAATGTAATTCTTTGGCGCTGCGTTGCGTTTTATATGATTAGGGCCTAAATATCGTGCTAAAAACTTTTATTTTGAAACACTTGCGACTGATAAAATACATACAAATGACGTTGACAAATTATGTTTTTGCATCACGTACATACATAACATGAGAATAGCATCCAAAGCAAAAAATTTATCGCAGTCGGTAGGTGCCAGATGTTTATTCCTTAAGGTGGTTTTACACGATATGTATTGAACAGTGTACTTGTAAAGTTTCCCCCTGCAAAATGCAACATGTCGTGTAAACGAAAAAAAATTTGCTTCTGTATATGTCAGATCGAATTAGCAGTGTAAAATGTTTCAATTAAGAGTGTTCTCTTTTGATCTGACAAACCATCTGACATCAGCTGTTTTGAAAGTCATTTGTTTGGTGCGGCATATAAAATTATTTTTTTATTTATTAACACATATTTTTTTAAAAAAATTTTTAATTTACTTGAATACCATTAAACGATTTCAGACGATTTTAAGCTGTGTTCGATGAAACCAAAAACGAACGCGTGAAAGCAAAAATTATAAACCTTCTGCATTTGTTAATTTTTACAGCCATGTGCGATAACATATGAATTTTACATCAGACAAACCCACTGCAAAATTTCAAAAGTTGATTACATATTAGCTGCGTTCGAGAACACAAAAGTTTTTACTATTTTTTACTGAACTTTATTGCATTTACTAAATTGCGTTCGCGTACACAAAATACAGTTAATGACAACACATATTGAGAGCGTAAAGTAACAGTTCTTGACTGAGTACTTACACATTTTTACTGCAGAAATTTTTGCAGTAAAATTTAGTAAAACAAAAAACATATGTTTCAAAAGGTAAACAAACAAAAGAAGCAAACAAAAGGCATACAAATTGAAAAAAAATTGTTTAAAAAAGAAAAGTTGAAATAAAACTAAATAAAAACAAAAAAATAATTAATATTAATTAATTAAACTTGTTTGTGAAGAATTTATATGGCTAAATACCAACTTTTGAAACTTAGCTTTGCTATGTTAATTTTTTGGAGTTGTAAAAGTGTCAAGTACTCGGGTACTTAGAACAGCCCTTGTTTTTAAAGTTATCAATAGTAAAAAAAAAGTATTCGTGTTCTATTGATCAAATTTAGCCAGACACAAATTAGCAAATTCAAATAAATTAAAAAACAAACACATATGAATGTAATAAAATAATAATAATTAAAATAATTTGTTTGTATTTTCCAAAAATATTCGTGTTATAAAAAGTATTTAATCGAGTACCGATAAGAAAACGAGTTAAGTAGTCAAAAGTGTAAACATTTTTCAACACTTCAATTATTTGCCATCAGCTGTTGCCTTTATTTTACGAATTTTTACAAATTTTGCGTTCGCGTACTTTTTTGGACAACAGCTTTTTGTGAGAGCAAATTTTTAAGTTTACTCATTTACTGCATTTTACTGTAAAAGTACTCAAACGCACCTACATTTAGACAGTTTTACTTTTACCGCTCTCCAGATATAAAAAAAAATTATATATTATGCAACGCCCACTTCTCCAATTCGACTCACTTTTTTACAGATAATGAGAATTTATAACACAGAAATTTGTAGCAAATTTTTTAAGTACCCGAGTACTTGACACTTTTACAACTCCAAAAAATTAGCATAACAAAACAAAGTTTCAAAGTTGGTATTTAGCCATATAATATATATATATATATATATATATATATATATATATATATATATATATATATATATATATATATATATTATATTCTTCACAAACAAGTTTAATTAATTAATATTAATTCATTTTTTGTTTTTATTTTAGTTTTATTTCAAATTTTCTTTTTTTAAACAATTTTTTCACAATTTGTATGCCTTTTGTTTGCTACTTTTGTTTGTTTACCTTTTGAAACATATGTTTTTTTTTGTTTTACTAAATTTTACTGCAAAAATTTCTGCAGTAAAAATTTGTAAGTACTCAGTCAAGAACTGTCACTTTACTCTCTCAATTTGTGTTCTCATTTACTGTATTTTGTGTACGCGAACGCAATTTAGTAAAATGCAGTAAAGTTCAGTAAAAAATAGTAAAAACTTTTGTGTTCTCGAACGCAGCTTGTATTACAAAAAGCTTTGGTTTCAATACACAACTTCTGTCAAAAAGTGCACGAAGACAATATAGATTTCTATATAAGTATTTGAAGAAAGGTTACAGTAAATGTTTTTAAATTAAATTTAAAATTTTGGAAGAATTGTTTGGTTTTCTATACAAAAAAAAAAAAAAATGGGCTGGATTGGAGAAGCATTCGATGTATACAATAGAGATTTCCGTAGATCAGGAGAATGGTAACAGTAAAAGTATCTAAGGTTCTAATTGGGCAAAACGCAACGCAATGCCAAAAATTACATTGAAAGCCAAAACAAAGTCAAAAATATGGGTGTTTTCCTAAACATGTGTTCACAATGTGTAAGTATTGAATTATTTACACCGTGTTGATGCATTAGCTCTATTCCACATGCATAACGAAACAGTCAGAACTTGCACAAAGTTACCCAAAAGCGTCCCACATAACAATTGTTGTGCAATTAAGAGAGTAATTGAGAGAGACATTTTTTTTATTTCCTGTACAAATTTGCACGAACCTTTTCTTTGGGTAAGTTCTAATATTATTGCCAGCGTTTTTTATATATGAAGTTTGACAGTTGCCACGGCAGCAATTGCCGAACATATTGCGCGTGTGGTCGGGTAGTTATCTATACACAAGATCTGTTTTAAATTTTTTTTTTTCTAATTTCATTTCAGCTGCGGCAGCGAAACGCAGCAAGCTATGCTAGTCTATATACATATATAAAATAGGATGTGTGTATGTATGTATGTAACGTATGGACTCCAAAACGGCTGGGCCGATTTTGATGAAATTTTCAGGGAATCTTCAGAATATTCAGGCGGTTGATTTCTGATTTTCGGTCTGGGGGCGGAGGGGCGTGGCAAAATCCATAACTTGAGAACGGATTGACCGATATGAACGATTTTCTTCAAAATGATCGCCATGGTCCAACTTAGGTTTTTACGGAAAGAAAATATTGTCCCGCCCACTTTTACGCCCACTTTTTTCGATTTACCTAAAATCAGAAAACGGCTCCATCGAGTTGACTAATTTTTCTTTCAAATGTTCGTATTAATCAACTTTAAGTTTTCACCGAAAGAAAAATTTACCACGCCTACTTTTACGCCCACTTTTTCTATTAAGCGCATAGCTGGAGAACGGCTTGACCGATTTGGACAATTTTTTCTTTAAAATGATCGCCATTGTCTAACTTAGGTTTTGCGGAAAGAAAATGTTGCCCCGCCCACTTTTACGCTCACTTTTTTCGTAAGATTCACAGCATATATATACATACATATATACAGCCATATGTATTTTCAAATCAAATGTAAATCAAACATATGTATATGAACAACATTTGTAAAAAAACTTTATGATAGGTATTTCATGGATTTTTATTTAAAGGCCGTAAATTTCGTTTAAAGATCAATTTAAATCGTCTGGTAATACAACACTAATGTTTGATTAGGGTCAGCAACGCGGACCGGGTCAGCTAGTATAACATAAAAAAACCACTCTTATTTGCATGTCTCAATCAGAGTTACCGTTTGCCCGACTAAAGTCGCAATATTCTCCTTTTTTTAGCGGCCTGCGACTTTTTGTGGGACTTTTTTTGAATACCGACTTTTGTGACTTTTTTATTTTTGTTGCGACTCTTTACCCTTATTTTTGTAAAAAAATCTCAATAGATACACTTAATTTGCATTAAATTATAAATTTTCTTATTTTTACATATTGCTTTAACTTAAAATTTATTTTATTCTTTAAAAACGATTTATTTTTAAAATGAAAAGAAAATCTAAAAACGAAAAAGGAAATGGAGCTATAGCTCCAGAAAAACGTGCTCAGCGGCACAGGAAACCACGGAGTATGAGACAAATAACGTTAACATCGCTGCAGGTCCTTCCTAGAAACGTAATATTTCGCAACATTAATCGACGCCCTATGTACTCCGTGAACATTTTTTTAAATATTTAATTTTACATTTTTTTATGCATATTATTTTAGGATAAATAAAGGACATATGTATATATATATATACTATTCAAGGACTGGGAACTGAAGTATAAATGGCTTAAGCAAGACATGGAGTCAAAGCGGCCTTTGCGCAGTGTTTGTAAAAGCTTTTAGTGAACCCAAACAATAATTTTCAGCGACATGGAAAAACACAGTATTAATAAGGGTTTTCATGAAATCGCTTAAAATTGATATCTGTGGAAATTGCAAACTTGCGAGACTCGTTTCATGACTCGCCTTTTTAACTCTTGTGTATTTTTTTAACAATAAATGTAAATTTTTAAGAAACGCCAATACAAAAATAAATGAAAAAATAAATAAAAATATATAAAAAAAAAGTTAATATACATATGTGTCTAAAAAGTGAAATTTGTGTGTAAAAATGTCTAAAGAAAGCCAAAAGACTCAGATTATTCCCAGAATTTGTTATTTTAATTGTTGAAATTTTCGCTGAAAACGACGTTAAGCATAAACAAAAATCTGAACAAAAATGAACAGTTGAACCGCGCAATTGTTAGTCAAATTTACGAAGTTTGTGTTAATGATGACAAATGTTGCCATTTCAATCCAACTTGTCTCTTTAATGCCCTAGCGGCGCTGAGACACCTAAAATGTATGTATTTCAATGAATTTTAATAAAAATTAAGTAAATAAAAAAAAAAACTCGTAATGCAAAAGAGGCTTTTTTAATTAAAAAATGCAACTAACTGTTTTGTTTACATTTTTATTGTTTTGTTCTTCTTTCTATTAAAAAAAAACGTTAAAAATTATATGCGACTTTTATTTTCTCAAACGACTTTTTTGTGCAACTTTATTTTTATAAAACAACTTTTTGTGCGAATTTTCAGAAATTTCTAACGGTAACCCTGGTCTCAATAATATAAAGTTCGACTGCTTTTATAATCAAAAAGCTATTTGGAAACGCATTTATCATTAAAGCTCTATAAGCAGGAATATTTGTTCGTATTTACTGAAACCTAAAATAACAAAATTGGTTCATGCGCTAACCAAATGTTATTTTATGTGTGAAAGCTTATGAAGTGTACTAAAAAAGTTTTAGGAAAAAAGCTTAAAAAAACTTATTGCATTTCAACACAATCTTAAAAAATAATGTAAGAAGCAGAAAAGTTTTTAAAGAAAAAGCATAACCTAAAGCATAATAACTGATTTTATACTAACGAAATTGCTTTCCCCAAAAGTTGACAGAATATTTTATAAAAGTCTCCAAAATGAAGCAAAAACTCGCATACATACACTGATTGCGAACCAGAATGTTGCATGAAATCTTGCGTTTTTTTCTTTTTGGAAAATCTATGAAATTTCTTTTTATGCAGTAGATAATTTAAATCATCGTATATCACTACAAAACTTTTATTTATTTTACTTTTCTTAAACAATGTTTAATATTTTATTCAGAAGTTTATTTTAGTTACAACTTAATAAGCGTTTTTATATCTTTTACTTTTGGGGGTGGGAAAAATTCCATGCAGTTCAGGTTTTTTTTAATAAATATAAAAACAAAAAAAAATTAATAAATATTAATAATACAAAATAAAAAGTTAATAATATAAATAAATAAATGGACTTTCAGGTAATTTTTGTTTTTAAATAAAATCAAAATATCTCTTAATTTTTTTTTTAAATAAAAAAAAAATACAACCGCCTGATGCTTTTAAAGAAATTTGTGTACAAATACGAGTATAAGTCATGTTAAAGATTTTGGAGTTTTTATGTTAAAAAAATTAATAGTTAATAAAATTTATTAATTAAATTTCATAAGACATCAGCTGAGTTTTTAAAATCTTTCATCCAAGAGATAAATTGATTTAAGTTTATGTTATTACAATTTTTTTTTTTTTGAAAGTTTTTTATACAATGATAAAGTTTAATGATATAAATTCATATGCTTTTAATACCAATCATATTTCATTTTTAAAGGCATGCAAAAGAAAAGAAAAAAATCTTAAAATCTAAAAATTTTAATAAAAAAGATAAAGTTAAAAATAGTTCAAAGTTCAACTCTAAACCTTAAGCACTTGAATGGATTTATTTTACCACTGATTTGAAGGTCTACGTTCAGCACCTGGAGCCGCAGATCCTGAAAATCGTGGTGACGATACACTTGAGGTTGTAGTTGGCATGGTCGAAGTTACCGCCTCATTCGCTTGTAGGGTGTGAATGGCTGTGAGCATTTTCTTGCGAGCTCCAAATGCTGTTATACCCAATTCCATGAGATTCTCTTCAGTGAGAGTAGTAAACATTTCCAAATCAATTTCGTTGAGAACGAAAATTTCTAAAAATAGTTACCAAGAAAAAAAGTATAATTTTTACAAAATTATATTTGAGATTAACTTACTTATGTAATGTTCTAAACCCAAAGCAGTCAACAAAGAATGAATGTCCTTGTATTGGGTTAGCAGCAAGCGACGATTGGATGGTGTCGAGTCAATAATACCAGTTGTTGCACCCAAACTATATGGTGAGGCGAGAATACCAGCTCCTGCCAGACCTCTTTGCCAAGGTGCCAAATCATCGGCCGTATCAATTGGGGTTGGTGAAGTACGACTTAGACCCATACCCATCCAATTAGGTGTTGGAGTCCGCAATTCGCCAGGTATAGCTGGACGATCCATTGCCTTAAAGCCCATGGCGCGCTTAATGTCAAAATCAAAAGTACGATTGTGCTGGAAAAATCAAGGAATGGTAAAAAGCATTTTCTTTTTTAAAGAAAACGAATGACAAACCTTTAAGTCATAATGTAAATTGCGATAACTTTCAGCGCTACCAGGTATAATAGGCCCAATGGGTCCAGAGGCATTCAAACCCAATAAAACCCCATCGCTCGAACGCCTGCCCAAACGGTTGCAACCAGCTTCACTGCTATAATTAGAATCCGGTGAAAAAGGAGATGGTCTATTTGTGTTTAATAAATTGACACCATTCGGTCCAACATTAGAACCGGTTGATAAAACATTTCCAAATGGTGGATAGGCCTGTTCCAAAGAAGTTGTGCTGCTGCTGAAGCTTTGATAGCCGCTTGTATTGTTGCTACAACTGTTGCGCGGCGAAACATTATGAGTTTGATGTATAGCTTGCTGTTGTTGCTGCAAGTGAGGTGGTTGCATTTGCTGTTGGACTTGCGGTTGCTGTACTTGTTGTTGATGCTGTTGTTGCATCACCTGCAGATAGTTATTGCTATGATTGATTTGTGTTGGTTGATGCTGAGGCTGCTGTTGTTGCCTGGCATAAGTATTATTGTGCATCTGCAGATATTTTTGTGTCGGCGAGCAAATGCCCGTTGGAGTGCTTGGGTATAAACCACCAAATTGTTGTCGATTTAGCTGATTTAAATTGTGATTGTTGGTGTTACTTGTGTTGTTATTGTTATTACAAGTGTTGCTATGATTGAGCAACAAAGTATTGTTGTTGCCATAGGGTGATATTTGTACGTGTCCTGTTGGCATCACGTTTGGAGTTTTAGGACTCTCACTGTAGCCAGCCAACAAAGCTGTCAATGTGGTGCGATACACTAAATTGAGATCTGTATCCTGTGGCATAAAATACGTCTCAGGTATTTCCGGTTTAGTAATCGGTGTTGTCAAACGTAAAATCTCATGACGCGCTTCGTAAATTTGATCTGACAAAATAATTATTTTAATACGTTAATGTGCAGATTTGGAAGAAGAGAATAAGGGACTCACCTATAAACTTTTCCACACCCTTTACAACAATGGCCAAAGTGCTTTGTCTTTGCTTTTGGCGTAATGTTATATAAACGCCATATTTAGTGCTAAGGCTCATTATTTCAGAGGCATCGTTTTGGTTGTCTGGAAAGTCAAATATTAAAGCTACCGGCAGATTACCCTGGAATATAAATACAAATATTTGAATTTTCGTAAGTCGTTTTATTGTTAAGAATAATTATAAAAAAGGTACTTACGAGTAACTGTTGTCGAGCCTTATAGACACCCTCTATAGTCCCAGTAATTGTCACTTGAGATTTTTTCAATGGTTTAACATTCATATCCGATAAATCGGGGAATATAATCTTAAAGACATCAAAAATCAATTGAGTTTGATCACAAACAATTTAATATTCATATATATGTACATACCTTTGTATTTGTACGTTCCATAATACTTAATAAATTTGTATTATTTTTTCCCTTAACTATTTCATGATGTTGTGGTGAGATCTCTAACTGCATATTTACCAAAATTTGATTCTAAAAAGAAAAACTTATGTTCATAAGTAAAATTTCAAATTTAATAAAATTATTTTGGAATTAAAACAAACTGCTATATTTTCACAAGAAAAATTTATTAATGTTTGTGTAGCTTCTTGGACCTGACCAGCTTCCTTTTCTGAACCCTTTACAAGAACCAAAGATGAATGTAACTTAGGCCGAGAAGAAAAAATGACCTGACAATAAAAAAAGGTACCAAAAATAAGTTAAAAGCTTTCAACAAATCTTTCTGTTATATTACCTGCACATTAAACTTCTGCTCTACCATTGTCACATATGGAGTTTCTCTATCTGGCTGTGGACGACCTGGTGCCATAACTGGCAACTCATATGATATCAATAATGGTGTAGATAAACGAACTAAAGCCCTGGCTTTTTCTACACCCTCCAAAGAACCACATAATGAAACTTGGTTTGATTTTTCCGTAGGATTCGAACGATTCGAATCAGGAAAATGAATATGCGTTGAAGTATCTTCCATAATACGTTTTATATTATTTCCACCACGTCCTATGATATAGGAGTGATCAGTGTATGAGACATCCATTTTCATTATAACACGGGTGCCCTAAAATTTATAATATAATTAATTAGTAATTGGTTGCTTAGCTGCGAGTTATACTTACTCTTGAGTCTAAATTAGCCAAAACACGTTCTTTAGCTTTTGCTACCTCTTCTACCTTACCCACTATGCGAACATGAGGATCTGATGAAATGATATATTGAAAAAATTTTAAGAACTAAATTTCGAGAATTAGGAAGGATTGTAAACTATTATATACCTTTTTTACTTTTTGCGCCGATTTTAAGTCTACAAGGCCAGCTTATATAAGTTTCAGTCGTTTTCATAACCTTTAATGACAAAAAATTTTAATATATTTTGGGCGAAATTTTAAAGATTTTTATAGCTTACACTTTCAAAAAAATATTCCGCCCCATTTTTACCCTCAATGGAACTGTCAGCTTTAAATAAAAGTTATTAGTTTAATAAAGTTTTACTAACATTTTTTTACGACTTAACCATACCCTTAATCAATTGCTCCAATTTCTGTCGGTCCACTTTAAAACGTTCGGTATGCAAATCATCGGGGTTGGAAACCCCCAATTTCATCGCTATCGCTCGTATATCACTCCAGTCACTATCCACAGACGAAATTTCACTTTGTGTTTCACTTGGTGCTCCACTTGATGAGGCCAAAGTGGCTGCTGCAGAGGCTGCGGCCAGTGAGGCAGCAGTAGGATACAAAAGTTTATTAATGCAAGAAATCATTGTACTGGCGATGGTTTGTGTATTCGATTAGTACGTGGAAAGCTTTTCGTGTAAAGTAGTTTGTCTAATAATGTTTCAAAGTTGGTACAAAGTTCTTTTCACAGTTCATAAAATATTAGAAAGTGAAAATGCTAAAAACGAGAAATTTTTACGTTATAAAAGTTGTATTGACAGTTATTAACATACTTAAAATATTGAAACTAAAATAACAGTACTATAGCTAATTAAAGGTTTAGATAACTATTAATCAAATTGATTTAGTAGCAAGATTAGACTGACTGCTTGTTCAACAATAGATGTGTTCATTTACATAAAATTAATGCTTATTTTCAATCATTGTTACTAGTAAGTGTTCATGTACTCGAAAAACTTGCAAGAAGAGAGTGGAAAAAAGTGCATTCAAATTTGTTGAAAATTTCTAATAGTAAAATGCTTACTAGCAAGAATTATTTAACCACCTGTTTCATATTTGTGTTTACAAAACAAAAATAGTTTTCACAATTTTTAAATGAAAAGTTTTTCAATAAAATGAGATATTTATTTTTCTAAAATTTAAGAACAATATTCTTGAAAATATAGTAGTAATCAAAGTTTTTTAAATTTTAAATTGACTCTCTCGTTGCAAGCTTCTACAAGTAAATTAAAGGAACACACCTAATGTCGAACATATAAAATTTCTATGAAAAACACTTAATTTGAAGAATATTTTCCATATAAAATTCTACACGAACGTTTACGTTTGAAATTGTTGAACTGGCTTTATATTTTAAATCGAAAACCACTTTTAATCATTTACATAAAAACTTAATAAATCGATGATAACAGTTAAACAATTCAATTTAAAAATGCCTTATTTTTTCAGTGTAAGACAAAGATTTCTATGAAGTTTTTGAGAAATTCAGCACTGGAAATGTATAAAAAATCAATATGGAGTCTTTATCAAATTACTAAAATACAATTTTAGACTCTACCAATTTCTTACCTTGGTTTTAGTTTTTTTCTTTAATGCACTTCAAAATAAATCACTTAATGTTAAATAAATTTTGAAAGTCTAAATAAACGGAATGAAATAAATTTTGTAAAATTTCATTAATTTCTATAACACAATAATTCATGACAAATCGACTTAGTTGTCTTAAGTCTCTATAAAACGGCATTTATGCAGATTTACCAAACAAAAAGTTAAATATAAATTTAACAAAATTTTAGATTAATTGCGCTTTATTTCATAAAGTTGAAATAAAAATTTTGTTTGCCTTAATTTGTTTTATTAAACACTTTAAATTATTATTTAAATATTAAAAATTATTTTTAAAAAATTCTGTAGTTCCTTTGTAGTCAAATTCAAAAATAACTCCATTCGAAAAATGTATTCAAAGGAAGTTAAAAACACTTGTCTTGAAAAAAATAATAAAAACAGATCGAGGAAAACTCAAGTTATTGCTCAGGTCACACAATTTTAACTAAATCTTGTAAAAGATTTGCCAATAAATTTGCAAGTTATTTTTTATCAAACAGCATCTCATTACAAATTCTGTCTCTCAGAACACAAACAACAAAAAAAAAAAAATTAACGGTTTTCAAGTTCAATGACCGTTGAGAGTGTTTTGATATATGATTGTTAAGAAATTGCTCTTATTTTCCTTCCTTACTCACAAGGCGAATTCATTTACCAGGTGGCGTTGAAAGCACAGCTGTGCTACTTTTTTTTCTTACTTAGAGAGAGAAATGTCAAAAGTTACTTGTGTTTTTGACATATCGATCAACGAAAGCAACAAAAAAATACATTGCTCTGTTTTTGGTGTTGTTACTTGTTGTAGTATCGACACCACCGTATACATGAATTCGCCTTGCTTACTCACCTTTAAAAGCTTAAAATGTATTACTTTTTGAATTAGTTTGAAAACAATTACTTAAAACTAAAAGCTTTAAAAATATTAGTAACATTACTCTGTTAAATTTATTAAAGTTTAACATGACAAAAGAATGCAAGGAATATAAGTGGCCATTTACATTATACCAATTTTGTCACTACAGCTTTTGTCGGTTCTTCTTTAAAATTTCCTTTGGATTGACTTGTGCAATTGTTATCTCAGCAACTGTTTCTGTGCGACCGAACTTACGGTTCTATTAGATGTGACATAACAATAATGCCATTGCCGTTTTAAAGACCATTGAAACCAAAATTTTTTTGGTTTGTATGGTTATGGTAATGCGTAATAGTAAGTCACCTACAAGTATTGCCCATAAGGTTGTTTCAAACAGCTGTTTTGTATGGTTATGTTACGTCTAATTTGAGGTTAAAACTCAAATTCCACTGCAGCCAAACGACCAAGTTTTTCTTGATAGTCTGGGTAAGTTCGTAAGTGCATTACTGCGCTGCATCAGTGATTTTAAATGTTTATATATATCAATGAAGTAGATGTGGACAAAAAAATCTCAAATTCTCAACAAAAATAAAAGTCACTTTTTTATAGGCATTAACAAAAGTTTGCTTTTCTGATGCAGCGCAGTAATGCATTTACGAACGAACCCTCTTTTACACAGAAAAAATTTTGCCCCAATTAAAGCATTAATCAAAAATAAAATCAGTTTTAAATAAGAATTTTATCAAGTGAATTAAAGGTTTAATCAAGTGAATTAAAAACTTAATTGATACAATTAATTTGCACCAGTAAACAAATTAATTGTAACAATAAAATGTTTAATTTATTTGATTAGAAGTTTAATTCACTTGATTAAATTTTTAATAAAAACTGATTTTGCTTTTGATTAATGTGTTAATTGGGGCAAAATTTTTTTCTGTGTACATAAACAGTTTGCAAAATATCCAAAAATTTACGTAGGCTGCACGCAATTTTTAAGCAACTTCCTTTCAAGGTGTCATCAAGAAATTTATTAATAAAGACAAATGAAAAATGTTCTCACTATACAGAATTTTAAAGGTTGGTTTCAATTTTCAAAAGTATGAGTGTACTGGTAAAAGTGTGAGTGTATTAAAATTTGAAAGACAAAACTTGATCGTGTTACCCTCAAGCTAGACGTGACATAACTACAACCATACGAAACAGATGTTTGAACCAACCATATGGGCTAAACGGTATTTGTTTATAGGTGACCAAGGCGAATTCAACGACAGGTGGTGTCGAAACGCCATCTGATTTTGACAGTTCGAGCTACTTTGTTTTGATTTGTTAGTGTTTTGTTAGGAATGGTTGACATTTTGGACAGTAAACACTAACAATGCAATGCAAAAAACCCTGTGTTGTTTCTGTTGTTTTTGGATTGTTGTAGTATCGACACCACCTGTAGTTGAATTCGCCTTGTAGGTGACTTACCACTACGCCCTTACTATAACCAATTGAATTTTTCGTTCGCTGCAACAATAATAGTAAAATGTAAATGAGCACTAAACAGGCACTATTTGCAGAGCAGTGATTACAATCAGTGCTGGAAAATTCAGTAAAATGGTACTATTTTCAGTACGTTTTCTTTCCATAAATACCGTAGTACCCCCACGTCAGTTTTAGTACCCTATTTATTTTTTTTTGCTGACTTGTTAAGAAATCAAGGGTGACTTTTTCTAAATATTGCCAAAATATTCTACTTACAGTGTACACATACAATATATTGTTTTTTTAGTTCATGTTTTTTATTTTGAATGGGCTTGAACTACAGCTTTCGATACAGTATAAAGCTATGTTCACATTATGTGTATTTGTCATGTGGATTGTTACTTTTTAAAATGTTAAATTTGTACATATCGTCTGAACAGTACAGTACAAGATGCCATTTTTGAGTTAGAACGAGTTCTATTTTCCAGTGACAAAGCATCTGACATCAGCTGGTTCGTATTAACAAAATAGTTTGTGGCGGCGAAAATTAATTGAAAGTTTATCAAATATAAATAATAATAGTAAATAAATAATTAAAAAAATAAAAAATAAACACAAATAATTATTAATTTTTGTACATATAAACACTCAGCTGTTTTAAGATTGTTTTTCTTGATAGGATATGTCAAATGTAATTTACATACCAACATTTTAAAATGAAAATTATAAGCCTTATGTATTACTCAAATTTTGACATTCACATGAAATTACATGTGTATTGAAAAGTTACATTCCACATGTCAAAAACACATAATATGAACATAGCTTTACATAGTATGTATTTACTATTTTAACTCACCAATAGTTAACAAACATTTTTTGGATACCATTATAAAATATGTTATAAACTTTTTGTTCGGAAATTAAGAACTAAAATAAAAATATGCTCTGAAACTTTGCAAAAAATGGAGGCTGCTTCCAATGGGTAAAAATTAATACATTTTTTACAAATTTATGTACATACAAAGACACAGCAAAAACAAATGTCAAATAAGCAAGTTGCAATGTTGATTGAAAATTAAAGTAAATTTCTGCAAAAGAACGGACTTTATTTAAAACTATCATTGTTTCATATAAATTTTAAATAAAAAAGTGAAAATAAAAATTTTCAAATTGTAGCCATAAAATCCTGTTTCACGTGTTTTGTGTGAAAACAACAACAACACTACAAGAATCAAAACATAAACTTTTTGTGTTTATATTTTAAAAAATTTATAAAAAGAAGAAAATTTTAAGTATTTTATATACATCAGATTTTCGAAATAGAATGATGACGAAAACATATCGGGCCTTTTCTACTGGTGTCTTTTAATTTTGAGTGCTTCTTTTAACATTGGGGAAAACAATAAAGTTAAACATGTGCAACAGGAAAATAAATAATAACATTCTTCTCTCCCTCTCTAGTTCAGCGGGTAAGTGCTTACAATCATTTTTAACCAGAAATATATTTTGTCCCTGGAGTTTCTCACATTTTATTTCATACTCAAATTAAATTGATTCTACATTAAACTCACATTGTTTTAACTTCAAATAACTTTCATTCTTGATACGTAGTGTTATTTCAATATCATTGATATGAGTTAAAGTTAGTTTAAAAGAAAAAAAAAACGTGTTCGCAAGTTATTGTAATATCATGTTAAATTAACATGAAGTAACTATTAAGCAAAATCACTACAGAAAAATTTTAAAATCAACCTCGTTTTAAACAATTTCCCATTAATTTTTTTCTGTGTGTATATACATTTACATATACTTTTATATTAAAATGAATAAATTTTTATTTTTTTTTAAATGCTTGTGTTTTTTGAGTATATTTTTAAATAAACAAATATGTTTTTAAGTGTTGAATAAAGTACTATTTTGCTTGGTGGTCAGTACCATCTTAATTTTTAAAATTTCCATCACTGATTACACATATAAAATTATTTTTTTTTTTCTTTTTTTTTTAGGAAGAAAACTTATGTGGAACTTGTATAAATTTAGCAGGATATAACAACAAAAAGTTAAATTTTTTCAATAAATTCATGACAACCACCGTTAAAGCTCAAATGGCGAGTTAATGGAAGGTGTCCTCAGTGGCGAATACATAAGAAAACCGAATTCGACACTATCAAAATCCAGTACAAAATGTAAACAAAAAACAAGGCGAATTCGTTTACATTTTGTACTGGTCTTTGACAGTGTAAAATTCCCTTTTTTTATGAACTCGCCACTGCGGTCACTTTATATAAATTCGCCTTGAGTTAAACGATTCCCAATGGGATGATAAAATTTCAACTTACCATATATTCAAGGAAAAACGAAAAAAAAACAAATATTTAAAACGCGAAACGAAGAATGAAAAACACAATTGTCATAACAAAACTTTTAATTTAAACGTAAAATGAAACACGCGAATTTGTTTAAAAGAAAAAAATTGCTAGTCGAAGCACGTGAAATTTGTTAAGGATATATTTTGTTTTTTTTTAACAATTTACTAAAAAATTAATTACGAAATTAATTTAATGTCAACTGGTCAAAGTAATAAAATAGAAAATTTTGAGGGAGAACCTAAAGGGAAGCAAGTGAATTTTTTAAGAAAAAAAAAAATTACTTCTTCCAAAGAAATTTTAACAAAGGGAATAAATATAAAGTCAAATAAAAGTCAAACGCGTTTAAAAAATTAGAAGTGAAAAGTAAATCGAAAAACGACTTTTTAGTATTTATTTTTTTTTTTTTTTATTAAAATAATTTTTTTTAATTTAATTTAATTTAAAATTATATAAATTTCTTAGCTTAAATTATTTCGGAGCAGCGGATATTTTGTACAAATGAGTGACCGATTGCTTCGTGCGATAGAGGGTGTAGACAATCACTGAAATCTTTTTTAAAAAAACACTAAATAATAGGCCAACCATATTTGTGATTCATTGAGAGATAAGTAAGTATATAAAAACATATGTATTTCTGATCAAAGAATAGATAAAACACAATAATAAATAACGAGTTAAATAACGGTTGTTGGCTTAAAAACAAAACTCAAAAAAAGTATGATAATTCGCTCTTATCAGGGAAGGATACCAACACTAACATATCACTAATAAATTATTTTCTTAAACATCATAACTGACCTTTTTGCAATATTGGATTTTTTGATCCGCCATGATGTGGAAAACGACCCTGTGTTTAAAGTTCATAAAAATCTTAATTTTTTTACAAATGTAGAATATTATTTGAGTACTGCTCATCTTTACAAGAATTGCTTCTAAAATTAGAGAAATCCAAATTTATTAAATATAAAATTGAGTTGAAATCCAAATCTTTCTGTATTATTTTAACATTATTTAATTTAAGATGATCTTAAATTGATTCAATAATTATGTTGCCCTACGAGAGAAGAAAATATATATGTATAGTAATATGTAAAAAAATATGTATATGTGCATCTCTACGTTAGTCCATGTGGAAGGTCCCTAACTCGACATTTTCGGAAATGTTTTTTTTTTTGTGATTCCAATACATTTCACACAATTACACCTCGTCACAAAAATTTATGTATTTTCAAAAATTACGGTTTAACAAGCAATTTCATATCATACGGTTTCTAATATGTTTTTACCTTTTCCTATAAAATTGCAATTATTTGAGTTAGGGCCTTTCTATATGAACCAATCTATATATTAAATGTAAAAATCTAGCATTACGAATGTAATGGACAGAATAACTTAAATTTTACTGCTGTGACGTTTATATGAAAGACCCTTTAAACAACCAACGGTATGTTAAGATT
Organism: Pollenia amentaria; assembly: GCA_943735925.1. NCBI lineage: Eukaryota > Metazoa > Arthropoda > Insecta > Diptera > Polleniidae > Pollenia > Pollenia amentaria. Next base: position 1,871,825 of record OX031007.1, read on the forward strand.
CATAAAGACTTCTAAAATATCTTTAAAAACAAAGAATTGCATTTCTGATAATAAATTGCCATTTTTTTTACTTTAAGCCTGGTACTCTGTTCAACATTTCACGTGAAATACTGTAAAAACTCATATGAAAAAAACGTGTTGAAATGCTATTAAATTATGTTGATAGAGTTGTACTCTGTTCAAATTGAAATTGCATTAGTGTCTAGATTACGAAACCATAGTTTTGCAATTTTTGCATTTTTATCTTGTCCTTCCTCTTCTCCTTTTTTTTTTTTTGTATATAAATACAACTACATACAGCCAACCTCAAGTTTAACCCATATCATTCTAGTGTTCCATTTTTGGAGCGTTTGCTTTTAGTACTCATAATTTTTTGTGTGAATGCAGTTGTAAATATTTTTATGCTGTGGTAGCACTGTTGTGTTTACCTAACAAACTTAAGTGCTTTAATTTTTTTCAGTACTCAATTTTTGTTTTGTTGCGTGTTGCTTGTTTGAGTTTTTTGCAAAAAATGTCTCGACGCAAAATGTGAGTTATTTTGGTTTGGTCACAATGTAATCGAATATTTTTCTTTTAACTTATATAAGTACATATTTATATTAAATGTATAAAATAGTTCTAAAACAAATTAAAATATGAAATTTTTTATGTTTCGTTTTTTCACATAAATGCAGTTATGTAAAGTAAAGTAAAACTTGACTAGGTAAAACAGTGTGTTTGTATTTGTTTTGCTCGAATATTTTATTATTATTAATAATATTAATTAATATTATTGCTTAGAGGGTATTTACATACCATCTTAAAATTTTTAGTAAAAAATGAAGACTAGAAGATCGCTTAGGATAATATGGGTTAATACTGTGAGCATAACAAAACAAAACAGAATTGCAGAGTACATGAAACTGAGTACCCCATCCCAATCTTAAATTTTAAGCAAATTAAAAAAGTTTAAACTTAATTTCAAAAGAGAATGGAAAAACATAAATAACACAACCGGTAACAGTTTTTCATCCATATTAACTTTCATTTGTATATAATTTTTTTATTAAATAAAAAAAATTGTTTTTAGTAATGTCGCAAACTTTGAAAGATTAAAAACGTCAAATTGTGCAAACTCAGAATATAGATAACATTGGTACATGTCAAATTTTTCGTATGAAATAATAGATGTTGCTGAACATTTTTTACAAATCGGAACAGAGGCTTTACTATTAATATATTCATGATCTCAGAAATTCTTTTTATTTATTTTAACAAAACCATCTTATAATATGAAAAAAAAATGGTATCGAAAATTTTTAATATCTTCATCAGCCGTTTCAGTATAACTTAGTTCAGTTTCAAATACTCAAAACAAATTCATGGCTCATCAAAAAATAAAATAGCGAAGTTCAGTGTTTGGTGCGAATAGTCTTGCAAAAAAGCAAATGCAAAATCTAGTAGCTCCTTTTTTAAATCTAACGAAAACTCAGTGCATTTTGTTATTGGATTAAATAAAAGAGCTACGATATTTTGCATTTGATCTTTTGCAAAGCAATAAGCTAATGTTTTTTGTTGCTGTGCTTCTGTAGTATAGTCGGCACCTGATATATAAATTCGCCTAGGACAGAGTGTATTAATGATCTTTGTTACTACTCACATGGTCGACCAAATCAGTTCCATTCAGCGTTGCTATTGTGACCATTATGTTTTAATATGACCCTCTTTTGAGGATGTTGCCACTGTTTATGCCCGTTTATTTAATCTGCCCTTTTGTATCATTGGCGTTAGCTGTTATCGGACAGATAAGATACACTTTATGACAGAAAGCACATTACTATCTGTCAATTTAATCATAACTTTAGCTAACACAAAGTTGTAATAATGGCCCTTAAAATTAAGACTGAACGATGCAGTGATCAGTTTCTTTTAAAATTTCAAAAGGAATCCCACAATTCCCAAAACACTTCCGACAATCAGGAAATTATTATTTTTAGTTTTTGGGCATATTTTCTCTACTAAGTACGGATTACAGGATTCCAGTTACACAATTATTTCAAGCATATTGGGTCACAAAAGCACTGCTGAGAATTTTTGATTCTTGTTTTGTCGATTATAAGTCTTATTTCGAAAAAGTATTGAGCCCATAGTGATTGAAATTTTCGAAAATTGTGTAAAGTCTTTTAAAAGTGTACAAATAAAGGCTTCTTTACACTATCCAACAAGTCTTATGTATTTTGAAAAAATGCATCCCTGATCTGCTCATTGTTTCAAAATATTCAAAAAAAAACCATAACGACTTATCATATACAGGGTTGTAATTTTCTCGTAATTAGTAAGACTTGTGTGATAGTGTTAAGATGCGATCGGCAAATTCAGGGCACCGCATTTTCTCTTTTCTCATTTATTCTCTTTTATTACGTACGTGTGCACACACTTTGTAAAGAATTAAACAACATTAACAACAACATATGTAAAATGCATACAGCGCATACAATATCAAAATGTAATAGTATAGGTTGCCGATCGCAGGTGTGAAGTATCCCTTAACAATTTTTTTATATATAAAATAGATTGAAAATACATTTTTAGGCAAAAATTACAAAAACAAGACTTTTTCAAAGTTTCAGCTTCAAATGCGTATAACTTTTTAATTCTTTTCACAATTCTTTTTGCAGATTATTTATCGATTTGCTAGAGCAGAAAACTTATATTTCAAAAAGATTATGATAAATTTGAGTCTTATATTTCAAAATACTAGTCCAAGATAGGTCCAGCAAGTTTAAATTTTCCTAACTATAAGAGAAGAACGATGCATGACGTTAACGTTTTTGTAGAACTAACCAGAACATTTCATTGAAAAAAAAATTTTTAAAATCGGAGTAAAATGAAGAATCGATTTTAATTAAACAGTTTTTTTCAAATACCTGTCAATTGAACAATTTTTAATTTTGAATAAATCAAAGAAAACTTTGTGGCAACTTTAAATGATTAAATTTTTGTAACACAGGAGATGCTCTACCGTGGGAACCTATGGCGGCCCTGCTGATATGTCTATAGACCCCAACTACTAAACTCAAACTCAAATACAAGTCCCTAAATCCACCTGAAATTTCATTCCAATCGAACAAACCGTTAATCGTGCGTTGTTAAAATTTTTAATTCTGGTATTTATAAAATCCGAACAAGATAAACACATTATAGTCGAACCAGAGGCAACGAGAGACAATGAATTGAGATTATTAAAAAGATGTATGCATAAATAACAGCACTTATTAAAATACCCTTTTTTGAAAAGTAGCCTTTTTCTGTTTATTTTTAAAATTTTGATAGCAACGCTGCTTCGATTTAAATGATCTAAGAATTTCTGTTTCGAAGAATTGACAGTGGTGGTCTAATATTTTCCCGCATTACATAATTAACAACATTTTTATAACTCGAGGAAACTGATATATGTATTACATTAAATATTTATATCATCCCTTAAATATTATATAAAACCGTTTAACAATAATTCTAAAATTTAACACTTAATAATTATAAATTGTAGTTTATATCAGTTATAAGTAATTTTAATGATTATTCAAATATTATAAGTGAATGAACAAATGGGCCACAAAAAACAAAAGAAAACCATGAAATGACTGGTAGAGTTTTAAGCATAAATCTCATGGAATAAAACTTAAGTCATTATACACATGAGGGGTTCCATATCAAAATGGAATTGTTTCCTTTTTTTTAGCAGAACTAAATTCGACATACTAAAATATTACAATTATCTAGATGCTTTGCAAATGCAGACCAGAGATTTTTATTCAAATAGGCCCCATACAAAGAAAGGAAAAACCTGTACTAAATTTAAGTTTTGTCCACATACTTTTAGTACTTAAAACAGTCCAAAATGGGATTACTCTAAAAAACCATTGCATTTTATATGGGTGCATACGCGTAGGTTTGTACAAGCTAGTTGACGAAACAAAAACAACAACAACAATAGTACAAAATGTAAAACATACATTATTTTCAAGTTTATAAAGTAAAATAAAAAGCAAAAATTCCCGAATTCTATTTTTAAAATTTATTTTTTTAAATACATCAAATTTTCAAAGAAGAATGATTACAAAAACATATCGGACGTGCTGATGGTGTCTTATAGTTGTGAGTTCTTCTGTAAGAAAATGTGAAAAAAATATCGTCGGCTTAATATGCAAACCTGCTAATCCACCTTTAAAGTCAATTCAGATTATGATGCCGTATGGTAGAGAAAGATACGCATCGTCAGCCAGCATGTAATTCAACTTCAATTTGAGTCTTGAAGTGTGTAAAAAGGTTTGCTAAGAACAACTGGTAAATCCACTCATAGAAAAACTTTTGTTGGAAAAAGTGCTAAATTCAGTACATTATTAGTTCAGTGTTTTTTAATAACTCAAGCTTCTAATATGATATATAAGAAGTTTTTTGGCTCACCTATAATATGTGCTGAAACTGAGTTAGCAGGTTTGCATGTTAAGCCGATGATAAATGTAAACGAGTGTGGGTTAATAAAACAATATTCTTTCTCTTTCTCTCTCTCTCTGGTTCTCAGCGGTTAGAATTAAAATTTCACATTCGGACTTTTTTAGGTACGAATTTAGAATTAGAACCAACCTAGAAATTCCTGAATAATGTATAGTTTGAGATTAATTTCTATCTCAATTTAAGACCAATCTATCGCTTTATCGCCTTATTTTAAGTACGGGACACTTAAATAATCCGTACTTAAATCAAGATTTATGTAATTGATTTAAGGAAATCCGTAGTATTGACACCGCTTCGGCTTGATTTAAGTACGGAGGGATTGATTTTTCTTTTCAGTGTGGTCAATTGTAGATTTTATATAACTGAGGAGATATTTGGGTCCAAATTAATTAAAATTATAATGTGATTTACTGGATTGAGGAATATATTCGACCTTTGGTTTAAAATCGTAAAACAGCAACAAAATTGTATGAATGCTGTTATGAAAATAAAGTTTATGATTCGATACCAACTTTTATATGATATTTGCATTGGTTAAAGTAGCACGATCAAATTAGCGATATTAGTGGTTATGATCCATTATATGTATATTATATGCACTTTTTCAGACATTTATTGCACTGAAAGTTAACACGTTCGCCACTCAACAATTTTTTTGAGTTTGCTATAGAGACCGAAGTGATATTGACGTATATAACAAACATTGTTTTCTTGCGAAATTGAATCTTAACAATATAAAACTTCTGCAAGGGAAGACGAATTTAAAACATCAACTTCGGGAGTTCAAGTGAGAAAGGGAGTTCCATAAATATATAGATATAGATCTAAAGATTACTCAGATCGATAGATCTGTTAAATTTATCAGAATAACAGACCTATCTAATAACTTCGACACGACGATAAGTGGCATGAGTTTTGCAAGATTTTTTCTTAATAGAAACTGTAGGTCACATATTTGTGACATACGACAAAGTCACTTAAAAGTGACATGAGGTTTAAATAAAATAAATGTCACATATCAAAAATAAAGAGGGCATTATCTCAAAACTTTTATATATTCACTTTTTGGAAAAAATCGACCCGCTTTAAAAATATCGTGATATTTTGTCTAATTTTTGGTAATGAAACGGTTGTCTTAAAATCATTTTTTATATTAAATTAAAAATAGTTTTGGTTCTACTGAAAATTTTCATATTTGAGTTAATACCCTCTTTATGATCAAATGCGATATATGACTCACTAAATGGTTTGATTTTTACTAATAGAACAATAACCTAACAAAATGTATTGCCACTTATTTTTTTTCATTCAATTCAGTTATTAAAGATTTTAGCATTTGACAAATTTTCTTATTTTATTTTTATATGTATTTTGAAACAATTTTATAACACGAATATGTCCACATGCAATTACTTTCCCATCTTAAACTCTGCAGACTCCACACATGTATATAATATATATATATAATATATATTCTTATTCCTCAGCAAATATTTGCTTAACATATTAGCGGTGTTCATCCTTGATAGTAGAGTTCCCTTGTAGACCTTGTTAATCTTATAAATTTAGTTAAAGTACTAACACTTACAACACTGCAACAACGAAATGTGTTAGACAAATATTTACTACGATGAGGTTGAAAAATCCCACAAAAAGCTCTAAATACCGCATGTGTTGAATTAACCAGAATGAAACAGTTGACGAAGCTCTATCTCTCTCATTCTCATTCTTGTAGTATTAAATCGTATTAATTAAAGCAGGGCTGTACACTTAGTACAAAGGATGAAAACCGGTACTATATTGAAAGGGTCTCCACATCAATTCAATCATCTTCTTATGTAATATTTCCACCAATTTCACCCCTAAATACATAATTATTTCTTTTTCCATATATTGCCTTCGTCGGTCTCTTCGCCATTAGTACCTGGGTAAAGCTACTTCCAGAATCTTGAAATCCAATTAACTTTTACTGGAGTAGAAAATATACTCAAGAATTTCGTCTTCAGAAAATGGTTTTCTTTTTCTAGTACTCCCATTATAAAAATAAAAAAATTGTAATAATTAATTTAGAAATTGTTAAGGAACTTAAAAATTATAAAATGTAAAATGGTTCAATACAGATCTCGTGTATTGATAACGAAACTATATATTTTTCCTAAATTTTAATGCGTTTTCTGTTACCATTCTCCAGATATTAAAAGGTCTATATTGTCTCTGTATACACTCAGAGAAAAAACATCTTATATATGGGCACCTCCTACAAAACTATTTTTAAATAAAATTGCAATCATATTATGGTTAATGTAGCCAAATTATTGTCATCGACAACCATATTATGGTTAAATTACTCACCCATCAAGAAGGCACGCCCACCTCTCCAATCCAGCTCACTACAGAAGTTTTGTATTGGTAATTTGTACTAAATTCGGATATTTCTACTGTTACCGCTTGCATGGGGTGCCACGCCCATTTGAAATTGTGCATTGGTAATAAATAACGTTCAAAGGGGTTTCTTATTATTTTAAAAATTACTGCAGAAGTCAACTTATAATGGTCTTAATTCATGAATAGTTCATTTAAAAGTAAAGTTTTTATGAGTTCATAAAAATTTACTTAATTACAATTAGGAAAACAAATCGCAATATTTTGAAATTTTTTATTTTAATAACTTAAAAGCTGATCTATAGATAAAAGGTCCTTTTTATGAGTGGTATAATTTCTAGACCCAACTAAATATTCAATATATTATTGCTTTTTATTATGGAACACCTTAAATATTGTTTGTCATATAAATATGTTCTTGAGAATGTATATGCTTAAGTGATGTTACGAATAAACGTATTCGTAGAACGAATATTCGTCTATTTCAAGACATTCGTATTCGCCAAATTAAATAGAATATTTGGAAAATATTATGCAAAATAAATTTAAGAAAAAAAAGAAAAATAAAATAGAAAACAATACCGAATTACTAAGCTAAGGCACATGAAGAGCGAGAAAAACGAAATCTAAAAGTATGACGGTATAAGTATGCTGGCAGAATTAATTTCCTTGGAGTTACCTATATACTACAGGTGAAGTAAACAATCTCTCATCATTCAGAGAACACTTGGGCTGAACTATGCTAGAAACACAACTGCAACGAATGGCGAATATTCGTCGCCAAAAATAAAACATTTTGGTGCATATGAAAATCCACACAATAATAACGTCAGCCGAAATTCGTCATACACGGCGACTTTGCAAAAAATTTTTAATGAATTACAGTAGAATCGCGAAAAAGTTCACTCTCTTTAAAGTTAATCCCGCGGTTAAGTTAACCCAATTTTAGCGACCATGTGCCGCTCTTAAAAGTTGACTTTATTAATAAAAAATGCCAACAAATCAGTACAAAACTTACATAGCAAATCAGATTAGATTTTAAGCCAAAAGTGGAGAGTTTAAACAAAATTAAGAAATACATTCAAGAAAAACTATTTCAGTTGTATTTTTGTATATCTGAAGTATACATCTGAAAAATAAAAAAAAAACGTCACAAAATTCTCAAGGCTTTAGAGAACACATTTAAAAAAGCACACACGAAAACATTTTGTAAACCGAAATACGCTGATCTTAAAGCAAGTTTGTATAAATGTTTTTCTTGAAGCTACGAAAACGTAATTCCGTAATGACTGGTCCAATAGTTAAGCAAGAGTTTGCGTTACTGTAACCTTAAAAGACAGTTATGCCAGTAATATCTGGAAAATAAAAAGAATTCGCTATCTGAACTTGTGTGAAGAGCTTCTTTCATTACATACGTCGGATGTTGCACCTTTAATTTATATTACATGACTGATTCTATAATTATTAATTATATATTATAGTTCCAATTATATATTATATTTTGTAGCTATTTATAGCGCTTTTAATTCCTTTTTGTTTTGTTAGTTGTGTTTTTTTGTTTAATAAAATTGCTAAAAAAAATTGTGAAACTTTAATTTAAAAAAACGAGCGACATTTTTGTGCGACTTTTTCAAAATTCTCAACGTTAACCCTGGTCGGTATAATGACGTTGAAAATTAAAAACCATTTTTTTAAATAAATTCGTATCCGTATCAAAATAAAAATTGATATTCGTGGCAACACTAGTATGTATCTATATGATGCTCCCATGTTGTATGTTGTAATACACAAGTATTTATGAGTTACAGTTTATATGGCGTCATAGAAGTTATATATTAAAATAAGGATGTAAGGATATACATATGTATGTAAATAACAGGATAATGCTGCATTAAAAATACAAACCAAAAAACTTAATTTAATGACTATTAAATCGAGCCAATAATGTCATCAAGATTATAAATAACTCCACTTTTAGTTATTCGCACTTGGAATGAACATTATAAAAATTACTCATAGAATATATTAAATCAGCATATGCAAATTTTAAATGTTTATAATAACAGTACTCTTTCTCTTAGATATTATTATTTTATTATAATTTAGTTGTTAGGAAGACAATGATAAATGAAGGAAATTCAGATTTGCATAAAACTAAATTACAAATTTTTATTTATTTTACAAAAAGCAAAGGTTTATTGCTCTCATGTGTTTGCAATTTATTAAAAGTACATTTGCAAATACATAAATATTTTAAATTACTTATTATATTGAAGATGGAAATAAAATTTGTTTATGACTTAATTTTAAAATAAATCCTGTATTTTTAATACCGGCACGTAAACAAATCAAATCTTCTTATTGCGTTTCATTTATTAAAAAAAGGCGAATAAGGAAAACATTGTAAACAAATTTTATCTTCGTGCAAAATTTAATTTACCACAATTGCATGACAACAACGATGACAAATGTAAAAGAATTTTCCAATAAAATAATATAATTCAATAAACTTGTATATTAACTTTACCTGGCGTTCCAAGGACTACGACGTCTATTATATTAAGATAGACCTTCTTCTTCGTCTTATTGTTATCATATTTGGTGCTATACACTGTTATTCCTGTTCATCCACCTCCTTGTCCTATGGATCTCTGTCAATCTTACATACATACATACCTGTTAAGATTTTTTGTTCAATATATTTTTTATTAACCCTTAATATCTTGTCTTGTTGTTGACTTCTTTTGCTCCTTTTAAGTACTTACTCACTCGTATTTAAACTCGTACCTTGTGCGAGAGGCCAAATTTGTGTGCGTGGGTGTGTGTGTTGGATTATTACACAAGAAATCAACTGTCAATTTACAAGAAAATGTGTTTGTTCAATCAATGTGCACAGTGGTTTTTTAGGAGGCAATATATTAATGGCAATGAGAGTGAATTTAGAAATGGTCCTTGTACGGGATCTATGTCCAATTATGGACCGATCTACCATCTTAATAAAGAACAGTGATATTAAAGTTTTTAAAACAGCTATTTTTGACAAATAATACGTCGATTAACAAAATTTGTATGGCAAATAATGGCCTTACTGCGACACTTTCTATACATATCGCACTTGATCAGTAGATTCAGTAGAAACAAAACAATTTTTAATTTAATATGAAAAGAATTTTAAAACCGAGCGTTTTCATCACCAGAATGTAGACAAAATAGCGCGATAGTTTTAGAGCGCACACTAAGTAATTTGGCCTACTTTATAGGCCTAAAATAATTTCAGCACAAAATTTTGAACCGATATGGCTGAAATTTGGAACTTAAGATTTTCTTAGGGCAGGCACGCTGGGGTAATGATTTTTGTAATAGTTCAAATGTTAAGGGTTGCCCCTATCAGAAAAAAAGTTAAAAAAATGAATATCTCGAACGGATACTTTTTTGAAATTCGGCACGATGAAAATGCGCAAGGGGGCTAACAAAATGGCGTATAAGCCGGTTGCTTGAAGAAGTCGTTAATTTTTCCATGTGACTTGTACCATTTACCAAGAGTTTGTACCGTTTGCTTTAGCGAAGGCAAATCTTGTTTTGAAACATTATTTAAATCAATTTCACTGATAATACAATTGTAAACAGCATCAGTTTTGTTGACATAAATGATATAAATCAAAAAATAAATTCAGAAATCAGTAGGTTGGTTCAAATAGCTGTTTTGTGTGGCTATGATTATGTCATGTCTAATTTGAGCTTTATATATATATATATATATATATATATGTATATGTTCCTTTAACTCCCACTGGAGCATAGGGCGCCCTAATTGTGTTAGCTTTACTAACACAATAATAGAGTTAGAGTTTTTTCTTTGACAGCTGAGTTAAGGTATTTTTGCTCTCTTGATGTTCTAGTCAATCTTCTATGTTTGAAGCCAAGGCAACTTCATATATCCGATTAGGGCGATACAATACCAAAATAGTGGAAAGGGAATTTGTGTTTATGTTTGTAGCACCCTAAAATATTGGCCCAAGACCCACTTTAAGGTATACCGTTAAGGTCTGGCTGTCCATCTAAACCAATTAGGCAAAGTACAGCTCAGAATTTTAAAATTAATTTAATGAACACAGATTCTTATTGCTGCAAAGACCAATGCTATTAAAAATGGTGACAATCGGACCATAACTCCCCATACAAGCTTCTTTCCGGGATAGAGTTATTGTGCCCATAAACCATTTGATTATGTTAGGACTTTGACCTTATTTCATTGCAATCAAAATCATCTTACCCAATTTTATTGGAACCGGTCCATTTTTGACAATAGCTTCCATACAAATACTACTCCCAAAATTAGCTTTTAATTCCATAACTTCCTTATAAATGTTATTAATGACATGACTTTTACGTTAGCTTCTATGTCATGACAAAATATTGTACAGGTGGGTCCAAAATAAAGCAAAATAAACAAAATTACTTAAAGACAAACAAATTTTATATAAATAAAGATATTTAATACTATTCCACACAAAGAACTTTTATATAAATCTTAACTTCTATTACATCATTTTGTTCTGACAGGTCCATGATTGCCCATAGGTCCCAAAAAGGGTACACTTGCAAAAATGTGTTCTTATATACTGTGGTGTAGGGTATGCATATGGCCGGGCTTGACCGACTATACTTTCTTACTTGTTTTATTGTTAAATTTGTAAGCAAAGAAGACAACGGGTGCGTTCGTAAATGCATCACTGCGCTGCATCAGAAAAGCAAACTTTTTTATTGCAGATAAAAAAGTAATTATAATTTTTTTTTATTGTGTAACTATTATTTTTGTGGAGTATACAATTTTTTGGTCCACATCTACTTCGTTGAAAAATATATAAACATTTGAAATCACTGATGCAGCGCAGTGATGCATTAACGAACGTACCCAACATGTGCAAATAAAAAAAAGAACACAGTTTTCCTTTTTTTGTATTCCATTAATTTTTAGAAGCATTTGATTTCATAAAACCACCGCTGTTTTCAATGCGAAAGAATTTTGGCGATTCTGTGCATATTTCTAGGAAACCTGTTTTTTTTTTCAACTTTAAAAAACCACCACAAAACCGAACGTTTTTAACAAGTTCACTATACAGTTTTACAAACTTGAGCGTATATCAAAATCATTTTGATTTTTACTAAGTTCACTGAGAAAATAGAAAATATACCGCCATACACTGCAGAAACGCTCTGTACAATGCCAGACTTGAGAACTGAACTTGTGTAGTGGATGCTTGGCATAAGTCAGAAGTAGCTCAGTTGTATTTTCATCGTCAGCTGTAAAGTGACTTCGGCATGACTGAAGCATTTTACATTCCATATCGAACTGCTTTGATGTTATTTTAATCTTTGGTAATAATAACACTAAAATGCCATTGATAACAATGAGATCGCTTTTATGCATCTACTTTGTACACATCTCTAAAAAATTTTAAGGCATAATAATATTTAACAAATTACTTCTCTTTTTTACAAACATTTGCCATCAATACCACTGTCCCATTCCAAAAACCTATATAAATTTTTATGTTATTTAAGTAAAAATAAGCATAAAATACTTAGATGTAACACCTTTTTTCCTTTAATATTTCTTTCTTTTTGCAATCGTAGTATGAGTGAATGTATGTAAATACAATTTAAATGACATCACGCGTTTAAGGTATATTCCATCCTTTCATATTTTTCTTGGGCCCGACAAAAACATGACACAAACGGCAAAAAATTCAGGCAGTAAAAAAAAGATTGTCAAATCAAATCAATTTGTGTTATCAACACAAGGATAAACATCAATATGTTATATTTTTTTTATTTTCTCCTTTTTTTAGTCTTCTTATTCAATATTAAACCAAGCAAAAATAATGTGTTCGAGTGTGTGTAGAGTGAAAAGTACAAGAAGGATAGAAAGTTTATGTCACGTAAAGTGGCAATAAGTGTTAAACGGAAGCCGGTAGAATGGGATTCGAACAATTTGATGTTATACAACTTGATATTAAATAAAATGTTTAACGTAAACAAATTTAGTTTGAAATATTTTACATAACAAAATGTCATAGCAAAGAACTGTGTGTGTTTTCTTTTATTCTCTCCACATTTATTAAGGACGTGTATGGCAAATGTGTAAACAATTGATAAATAGTTTTCCATATTGACAGTTTATGAAGTTTCGTTTTCGGAAATAATTAAAAAAAAATTTAAGTTTTAATGTGAGAAATTAAACAAATGTAAAGTGATTTTGTTAATGTAGGCAGTTTGATTTATTTCTCTTACTGCCTGTTTGTAGAACGCGAGCGCAAAAGTGACTCGTTGAACTTACATTTAAAATAGGGACGTAACGATACGTATTTTTGCCGATACGATACCGATACTCAAGAAGATATATCGCCGATACCGTTTCGAAAAAAAAATTTAATAAATAAAAAAAAGGTAAAATTAACAACACTCAAGTAGATTAATTTCCTTATTATACAAAATTACAGTGTAATGGCCATTTTATCATTAGGCGATTATCTTTTTTCCCAACGAAAAACTGCACATTAAAGAAAATTGACTTTCTCAATGTCTCATTTGCTTTTATTCTGACGCAAAACTAATCGGCACTCATCTGCAAATTATTTATTTTTAATCATCTGATCCCAACTTTTACATGAATTTCCAGAGGTGTTGCCAACTGAAAACAATGTTTTTATCGGTCTAATAAATTAATGTAGACATCAAGTAACAGGCAGTTTGTCGATACATTGAGAAAGTGGCCGTAAGAGATTATTAATATTTAAAATTGACTTTAATAAGATATCAAAAACAACGAAATAAGTTTAAATTCATGGAGAAATTAATAAATTAAAAAAAACAGTGTAAGAGATTATAAGTATTCAAAATTAATATTAATATAATTTTGAGGGAATAATTTCGCAACCCTGTTTGAAACAGACCTGCAGTACAAAATCGTCTCTCAGATGTGACTGAACTTATTTGACAACTTACATAAGTATTTCTGCGCCATGGTCCTAAATTTTGAGTATAATATTAAATTGCGCCATTAAACAAGCGGAAATTGGTCTCTAGAAAAATTAGAAAATCCAAGGTATATCTAGCCTTTATCTTTAGGATTACTTTCTTCTTTAGCATGCGTCTCGAAAAAAGGTCCAAAAAGAAACATACGCATAAAACCGACCTTCAGCTTGAGAATTAAAAGAAACAATTTATTATTCTGTTTGCTCTTAGTTGTATGCAAAAAATAAGCATTTAAAATTAAATTATTTGCTCAAAAAAACAATAAAAAAGTATCGGCGTATCGACAGTAACATATCGCCGATACCGATATATCGGCAAACGTGGAGTACCGCCAATATACCGGTATTCGTTACATCCCTAATTTAAAACAAAAATAAATTTTGAAATTTTATATTTGTTTTAAATGTAAGTTAAGCGAGTCACTTTTGCGATCGCATTCTGCAAGCAGGCTGTTAGTAATAAAAATAAAATAATTATAATAATCGATGTTGTCTGCTTAGTACTTATTTATTTTAATGTTTGTCCCTAAAGCTTTGCTCACACTTGGCAAATATTTGACGCCCTATCCAAAAACACTAGTAATACCCACACCAAAATAGTGGAGAGGATAATATGCATTTGTGCTGATGTTTGCAATACTTTAAAATATAGGTCCTATACCCACCTGTAAGCATACACATTTACTGTGTTATAATAAATTATTTGAAATAATTTAAAAGTCATTTTGAAGAATTTTCTGCTTCCATTTTGTAAATTCCTACAATACTAAAAAATTTCGGTAGAGTATTTGTAAACAAATACTTTTTTGAATAATATACAATTTTATTTGCACAAAGGGGGCTTTTTCAAATTGTTTACAACTGATTTTAAAAAGCGCCATCTATCGCTTAGCCAAATTTAATTAAGTCCCAATTCGCAAACCACTAAACACAAATTTCCCCACGTCTGGTATAACAGTTAGTGTAAACCAAGGAATTTATATTTTTTAAAAATAAAGAAAAAAATCACAAACCGATTCTACATTTACCAACTTGTTGATGTAAACAATAACAAACGACACGTGCAAGCACGAATACAAATAAAAGCAAAAAACTTTCCTCTCAATTCAAATAACCCTGTTATTATGATACTCAGAGAAATATGTATCACAACAATGGGGAATAATCTATAACTTTCTCTCTCCTTACTCTCATCACAACTTCGCTAAATTGAGCGGGTCGTTTTTGAATGATGTGAAAATAGAAGAAGATATTCACCACTTTTTATTATTTGCAAATTTTTCTTTGATTTTATTTAATAATACGAAAATTCGTAGTACGAAATTCGTACACATCTTTTTCGATTGCTTGTGATTTGCCAAATCAGTTCAATTTATAAGTTTACTGGCGAAGGTTGTTTTTTCTTATCGTCAAAGGCAGCCGGGTCTTTAGCGTACAATTATTCATTTCGGTAACTGCACCTAAACGGTTCAACAGTGTTTTTTTATACAATAAATAAAACGAAAAAGATTTATTCCTCCCTCCATAACTACAAAAGCTCCTTAATACTCGTACTTTTTTAAAATTTTTGACCCAAATTCTTGAAATACTATTTTATTTTCTGTTTGTGTTTTGAAACAAGTAAAATTTCTTGCATCTCTCCTATGGCTCTATAAATGTGTAATAATGTGGTTACGTGCCGGTAACATTCTTCAACAAAGTTCACAAATGCAACTTGAAGAGGCGTCTCGAATAAATGTCGTGTATAAAGTGAAATAATTTAAATTGTGCGCTTATTATGGTTAAAATTTCTTGCGTTTCAAATGTGATAAGTAGAAAAAGATAGAAAATATAAAAAAATTTAATAAAATAATTTCTAAAAGTGGAACTTGTAAAAATGTATGTACATATTGACGCTTAAGAAAGATTATTTCATTCAGGTAAGAACTGGAATTTTTTAAGCTAAATCCAAACCAAATATAAATAAGTGAGAAAGTATAGTGGTAAAGCCCGGCCATATGATATCCTACACCACAGTATATGAGAAAATAAAAATAAATTACCTTGAATTTACAATTTTATATTATAAAAAAATATTTACCCACTAAAAGAAAAAATATATAGAAATACTAAATAGACATAGTATAAAGCAGAACTGTGGAGTTGAAGTCGCGGTGTTTGTACCAGATTCGGAGTCGGAGTCAGAGAGCATAAAAAATTCGAAAATATTATCAAATATTTTCCAAAAAAACAAAAAAACTCCTCGAAATTGGCGTCGTAATATTTCAAAAATTATTATGAATAAGTAGATTTTTTATGAGAGCTAGTTCATAAGCAATTAAACTTAATTTTATAAAAGTGTGTAAAAATTTAAATTATATTGGTATTTTATTGATAAGTGCGGGCAAGAGTCTCAATTGCCTTAGCAGAACTTGGGTATTGCTCAAGTTTTTATAAATATGTCCATATACATATTTTTAGCATCGAAGTCGGGATTAGTGTCAGACTTTAAAAATTTCAGCGGAAAATTTGAGGAAAAAATCCAACTTAAGCGTCACCACTAAATTGATCCGCTTTTGACTTTATTTTAAAGAATTGTTGTTGATTTACTAAAATTTATTAAACATAAAATGTAATTAATAAGCTGCTAGTTGCTAACAAACGTTTTGCGAAATCAAACAAAGATTTAATTAAAAATAATAGTAACGTACTGAGAGTCATAGCTTAAGTAAATCTTAATACATATGTATACATGCACATTATTCTAGGATCAGAATTGCGCCTTACTTTATCGGAGCGTAGCACATAAGGCCGCAAATTTTTCGGAACACGCTTAATTTGAACACAATTCACGTATTTTGTTTTCTTTTAAGAATAATAATTTTGTACATACATACATACATACAGTCAATCAATAAAGTTTAGGCACAGTATTATTTCAAATGAGATCCGTCCATTGCCTTTACATCTGCTTAAATATTTTACAATGTTTCTGACACTAGTATATGACCTCTGTACAATGACACTAATTTCGCGATATGATTATCCTTGCGCGTGAAGATTTATAATAATTTTTTGGACGTATATGGAAATTCCTGACTGATTGATCATTTTGCTGTTTTCGCCAAAAATACAATATCGAGAATAATTTTTTGCATTTTTTGCTGCTGTGCAATTACCTTGTACAGAAAAACAAATGAACACATAGCAAACTGAAAAATTACCGTTATAAAGGCATGTCCTTTAGTTTTCCAAGCGTTGTGTAATACAAATGATACAATATTAAAATTTTTTTTGTGCTGAATTAACAGTAATAAACGATCAATGTATAAAAAGATATCAAAAATTTTTTTTTAAGTTATGCGGATGTTAAGTTATTGATAGATATCTTTTGAGACATGTTGTGCCTAAACTTTATTGACTGACTGTATGTATGTATAAGAAAATTCAAAATTCAAATTTGTTTGCCTTATTCGGTCAATTAAAACCTTTTTATAATTCGATTTTCAATATTTTTCCTATAGTTACCTATAGACAGGCTTTCAAAATGAGATAAATTGTCTTTTACTTAATTAGGACTAAAAACAAAGACATTGAAAACCTGTAACTATAGGAAAAATATTTAAAATTTGTTTGTTTTTCTTAATTTATTTTTAAAAACTCAATACAAAAACACAACAAAGAAAAATATTATTTTTTCAAAGTTTGAATTTTTTTGGCTTTTTATTTGACAAAGAAAAATTAATTAGGATCTTTGGCGATGTACAACGTAGACACCATTTTACGTTTGCGATTTATATGTCCTTGTATTAAATAATATAGATTTTTATATGACAACATATCTACACTGAAAAAACAGTTGTTCATAAATTCAACGAACTCATGTTCGTTAATTTAAATTCATTGAAATTTTACTTAAAAAAGCCTTAATTCAACGTATTGTACGTTGTTTCAAAAAAATTTTCATTGAAATTTACAGTAAAATTTTATGAAGATATGAACTGAACGTTGAAACCATTCTTTGATTTTATTCGTTGAATTAAATAATAAACTAGTTTTTTGATTTAATGTATAATACTTTGTTTTCAATGAACACGTTCATTCTTTCGTTAATAACAGAAACGAATTTACAAAATATCAGAAAAGTGTACATTGTTTCAAAGAATAATTTTGTTGAATTTAAGAAATGTACGTTAATTTTGACTTTAAGAAGAAGAAGAATAATTATTCAATGAACGAGTATTTTGATTCAACAAACTAGCACTAATATTGTTGTTTTATTTGGCTGAATTCAACGAATTGCTTCTTTGTTTTATAACGGTATAAAACACATAAACAATAAACTAGTTTTTTGATTTAACGTATAATACGTTGTTTTCAACGAACTCGTTCATTCTTTTATAAATAATAGCAACAAATTTACAATATTTAAAAAAGTGTACATTTTTTTAAAGAATCCGTTTGTTGAATTTAAGAAATGTACGTTAATTTTGACTAAAAGAAGAAGAAGAAGATGTTTTATTCAATGAACGAGTACTTTGATTCAACAAACTAGCACCTACATTTTTGTTTTACTTGGCTGAATTCAACGTATAAGTTCCTTGTTTTATAACGGGATAAAAACACACACTAAAAACAAAAAATAAATACCTACAAAGCCATCAGTTATTGTGTAGTGTTTAAGAAATAAGTTTGTGCGCGGTTATAGAAAAAGGTTAGTTAAAAAAAGTGCATATGAAAAGGCACATATGAAAAATCTGCGGTATTGTACGAATAGAGCTTGATATTTCCGCCAGAGATCTCTGCTAATGGTCCCGAACATCAGGAACTTTTTAAATTACTTCAAAGTTGGGAATTGGAACATTGACCTTTTTTAAGGTAAGATTTTATATGTAAACTTTTATACATACTCTAAACATTCTGTTCTTTATATAGCTGAAAATATCACGATTGCAGTATTGAAAATTATTGAACAACATCACATCCCGATGTTATTTAAAAATAAAAAAATTGGCGACATGATTCTCTTTGAACATCATTTGAAAGAATGGCGTAAGTCACACTCAATAAGTATTCAAGATATTGGTGCTGAGCCAGCAAATACATTTTCGCAATGTTCATCAAACTCTGCCTCTGTACCAAGTTTAAGCGAAACCAATCAGCAAGAAGTTACATTGTCTCAAATTTTTAATGAAAATAAAAAAATAAAACAAATAACGGATTACTATAACGAGAATTCTCGTTTCTTATGTCATCATAGATCATTGTTAATTGATATTATTTGCAACTATTTTGAAGAAAATTCTTTACATATGTCGCTGTCCACAAGCTATCAAATTGAAGAGCAAATAATGCTTCGCTTTCCCACTGAGAAATTACAATACTATCGTACTTCCAAGCGAGGAAAAATTTATATAAAATTTTAAAATTCTAAATGTAGCAGAAATACAAATAAAAAAAAAACAGTTCCAGATGAACCTACTCGAGACAAGTTTAGTACCAATTATAACATATTATGTAAGTATTTAATTTGGATGCAATTTAGTTGGTATAATTACACATGCACATGTACATAACTATATTTAAATTTAAAAGATTCTGAAAGCAATGCAGAGGATTGTGTTAGAAGCCTAAAATACGACAATTTAAATGCAGACGAATTCGATAGCACTTGGCAAGCTTGCAGCAATTTTAGAATTAACCAATTAAACCAAGCTTCCTCTTTACCCGAGATTTTTAAAAGTTGGCCTGAATATAAAAAACGGAGTGGATTTTCGGAACGATTCATTAAAATAAAAAATTTTCTTTTATCTGAAAATAACGTGAAAGATAAGGATATGTTAGAAATCTTAAAGAGTTTTGATGAGTCGCAGAGAAATGACGGTAAAAGCAATTTATTCCCACTCAGAATTTATTAATACCTTACTTAAATGTTTCCTTTTTTTTAGACAATGCTGCTGCAAAGTTAATTTGGTGTCTCCATGGGTATTTTATACCTACAATAAAAGTAACAAAAAGCGAAAGCAAAAAAACCTTTATTAAATACTCAATGAAAAACTCTCAGGATGCGTTTATGTTTATTGGAAACAGCACACAAGAAGTTAATGAATACGTTTCTAAGTTAGCGTCTCAATCCACATTCGTTCAACCTTTCATTCTTGCTATTGGATCTAAGGAATTCAGCTCTTTTGAAAATTTTTTAGTTTATTTAGACGGAATATCTTTCCAGTTTTGCTCTTTTCTGAGGGCTTTAGATATATGTTTTAAATGCTTTCATTTATTTTATTTAAAGTATCCTCCCGCATGCATTCAATTTTGGCAATTTATTGAATGTTATTTTTATGGTTTCAAAAATACAAAGAAAATCACTTCAAGAGTTTCTGTAATGACAGAACAACTCAAAGTATCCCAATAAATTTATTTATTATTATTATTGAGATGTGTTTCTTACGTGCTATTTTTGATCAATCCCTTTTTAACAAATGTAAATGAAGAACTGCAGTTTTTAAAATATTTAATATAAAAAACTGGACTTCACGACCAGAAATAAATAAATAAATTCGTTACGTATAACTGGACCTTAAGTTCGAAAAAAGCTAACGTAACAAAGGAGAAAACAAATAAATAAACCGTAAATGTTTTTTATTTACTTATTACACTAGGTCACAAATAACAAACTTTTGTCTGTTATTTGTTTCTAGCATACTTTTTCTCATGGATTTGGACCTACTGAACACGAAAATGAATTTTAAAAATTTTTCTGTCGATTGGTTTGCGAGATACAAATTTTTTAATTTTTTTTTTTTAATTTTTGGAGGTACACTTACTATGTTGAGCATATCTTTAGTCTTCTTTGACCTATTTTATCCTACTACTACTCAAATTAAAGACAATTGAGCCGTCTACAACTTATTTTCAGAAAATTTTCAAATCGGGTTAGTAGTTTTGATGTTGGCGGCTTAAAAAGGTTAAAAAACTGGGTTTTTTTAGTAAAAATGTGGCTGAAAAATTCATATAAAAATTCATATAAAATATAAAACGCGATGTTAACAGCGATTTTAATTTTTTTACGTATAGCTGACACTTTTCCAAAGAAAATAAGTAAATAGGCAAAAGCTTCACCTTCTTTGTCTAATTTTTTGGCAAAATTTTTAATCAAACCCAATTTTATGTGCAGCGGCGGAAGTATTATATTTTCACGGTTCTCTATTAGTGGTTTGCGCTGAACATTCGCTTCTCCAACTACAGGTTTCGTTCGTACCGACCATTTTTTTTTTTTATAATGCTGATCATCAAACTTGTGTGCGTGATTTTTTTTTATAAACTGGCCACAAACATTGCAGAAATTGTCTGGATCGTTCAAACACTCGAACACACGTAGTCTTTTACTCATTGTCTTCCTTGCGTTTTCTAAATATTAACTTCTTTACACTTTCACAGACAGTTTTGAAATGCAATTGATAACCGTGTCTCCTTATGTTTAAATATGTATGAGCATGTAGTGCTGTAAATAAATTAAAAAATAATATACGAAGACTAATTTGTTTATTTTAAATTAAGTTCAAATGTATTTATTCGTTTGCGTTGGGTAGGTAAGCTGTGCAAATAATGAAAATCAAAAAATCGTGAAATAGAGGAATTTCGGTCGTTTACCAAAAAAATAATAAGTCGGCCATTTGTCATCAGATTTTGTTAAGTAAGGGCTTATTTTCTTTGGAAAAGTGTCAGCTATACGTAAAAAAATTAAAATCGCTGTTAACATCGCGTTTTATATTTTATATGAATTTTTATATGAATTTTTCAGCCACATTTTTACTAAAAAAACCCAGTTTTTTAACCTTTTTAAGCCGCCAACATCAAAACTACTAACCCGATTTGAAAATTTTCTGAAAATAAGTTGTAGACGGCTCAATTGTCTTTAATTTGAGTAGTAGTAGGATAAAATAGGTCAAAGAAGACTAAAGATATGCTCAACATAGTAAGTGTACCTCCAAAAATTAAAAAAAAAAAATTAAAAAATTTGTATCTCGCAAACCAATCGACAGAAAAATTTTTAAAATTCATTTTCGTGTTCAGTAGGTCCAAATCCATGAGAAAAAGTATGCTAGAACCAAATAACAAAATGGCTGTTGCCTAGTGTTATGTACCTTTTTAAAAATTATTGATCAAAAATAACAAGTAAGAAACACATCTCAATAATAATAATGAATAAAGCATTGATCATAAGCCAAAAACAAGTAAAATTTATTTATCTCTGATCTCTTTTAAACATAGAACTAGAAATGCTGTTTTGAACTCACAAATGTATTATATGTACATGTAAATTATTTTTTTATATTTTTTAAGATGCATTTTTGAAATAAAATACTTGATTTTATATGAACTGGCCTATTAATTTGTTTATATATTATGAAATTTTTAATGTATAGGTTTATTAGGTCAACGAATGCATTCTTAAAAATCAATGAATAGGTTCGTTGAATGAAAGAATATATCAATGAAAAGGTTCATTGGGACAACGAATGCATTCTTAAAAATCAATGAATAGGTTCGTTGAATGAAAGAATATATCAATGAATAGGTTCATTGGGACAACGAATGCATTTATAAAAATTAATGAATACGTTCTTTGGATCAAAGAATAAATCAACGAATAGGTTCATTGGGTTAACGAATACATTTATAAAAATCAATGAATAAGTTCGTTGGATCAAAGAATAAATCAAATAATAAGTTCATTGAGTCAACAAATAGGTTTAAGGAATCTACGTACAGTTTCAACGTATGAATTCTTGACTTAACGAACTGGTACGTTAAAATCAACAAGCCAATGATCGGCATACGTTGAATTCAACGAACTTGTTTATTAGAGGAAAAATAAGGAAAAAATTCGTTGAATCAAAGATTTTTTTCTTTGTATTTATGTACCTTTTTGGTTCAGTGTACGTCGCACGCTTATACGTTCACACGGGACGCAACGTTTAAGTATTTTTAAACCATATTTGGGGCATAGTAATTAAAAACGTAAAATTTTGAAACGTTAAAGATTCGTAGAATAAATATTGAATTTTTTAATCTTAAAATACGCCGACTTCATTCAAGAATGCAGAAGTTTTTTCTAAAATGTATTAATTTTTTTCTTTTACGAACCTTCAGAATTATTTCCAGAAATTTTTATTTTTTCGTCTTATGCAGGGAGCGTAACCATTATGACTTTTACAATAAAAAAGCACAATACATATAATTACACCTTGCTAGTCGCAAATTTTAACAAGCTGGTCACCCTACTGGTGAAGCTAATCCGATTACGCCGAATTCAATGGTGATAGCCGATTTTCAAAGTTAGCTCTCGTATTCGAGATATTCGTGATTATTATTTCCAATGCCAATGTGCCATAAATTTATATTCTTTATACTTTTCAATTTAACTTTTTTTTAGTACAATTTTGACTTATGTTCTGCGAGTAAAAACTTTTTTCGCCATTTGCTTATGAAATTATATTTTTCTTAACTCTATTGAATATTTTTCTAAGCCCTTATGAACAAATATAAAATAATAAAACATTGTAGTTCTAATTTCTAAAAAATATTTTTCGAATCTTTTTAATAATATTAAATTAATGGCAAATACAAAACAAAAATAAAATTTACAGCTTCGTTAACATTTTTAATCGCGAATACGAGCGATATCTTTGAATTCAGCGTTCTAGAATTAGCTTTACCAAGTGGGCGCGCCCAGGTTTTTACGATTTGCTACTAACACAGTGTTATTAAAAGATTTAAGAAAAAAACAATATCTTTGCAAAAAAAAAAAAATCGGAGGGAAAAAAATGTTTATGTTAACAAAAAAAGGTATTTCACAATTATTTTTAAACAAATTTTCTTATTTTTTTTTTTTAATTAGATTGATTTAAATTGAAAAATGATACCAAAAGTTTAAAAAATATCGTTTTATGGTTGCATATTAGTATTAAAATTTTTGATCGCAAATACGAGCTCTTACTTCGAAGTATGACTAGCATCACTGAATTTTAATCGTATTAAAATTGGCTTTACTGTTAGGGTGCCCAGATTGTTAGAAATACGTTTCAAGTTCGTGCACAGTGTTTTTATTTTTAGTATTATGGGCAGAAATAATTTTTATTTTTTATTACGTCTACATTTAAGGAGAAGAACTCGTCGTGCTTTCTGCTGTGCTACTTTTCTGATGATGCTTTTAATAGATATATTGTAATTCATTTTTTTAAGTCAATAATCAGAGATTGACAGAATAAATATGTATTAAAATTTGTATTGCTGGATCAATTATAACATTACGCTATACTTGTGTTTGCCTCTTCTTAATCCTTATAAATAAAAAACGTTTTTGTATTTTATAGATATATGTATATATTTCGAACTCTAACTGTTCATCTTCAGGATATATACAAATAAATATAATCAGTTTTTTTAATATCTTCTAAATAAAAACGTTTATGTCGTGTATGTGCTCCCAAAACTTAAGAACCGCTAGACCGATTGACGCCAATGTTGGACAATAAATTAACTTAGTCGGGATTTACGTTTCTCTTAAATTTAACCCCAATAAGTGGCGCTGTTGTCGTGATATTAAATTTGTTTTTATTTGTGGCACAATTTGGCTGAAATCCACAAAATATATTTATTAAACAAAAATAAGTTTCCTGATAAAATGTTGACCCGGAAGACAGCGCTGGAGTCTAGCTATTAACAAAATTCTCCAGTATTTAATTTTTTGTTTTTAATTAGAAAATCCAGAGCAGCGCCGGGACCATACAGCTAGTAAGTTTAATAAAAATTTAACTAAATTGAAAAGTAACCTTATTTATGTACATATATAGCCACTGCATGTAATTCCAAGAGTAATAAAAAGGATTGTATAAATGCGAATTGTAATTTACTAACTCCTTTAAGAAAGTAAATAGTATATATGTATGTATGTCCCCAGCGGTAAAAAGAATGGGTAAAGAGGCCTCCTCGTCGCATTTCACACAAATTTATTTTTTACATAGGCTGTCATTGGGAGTAAGCCCTTCTATGCTCGCTATAAGAACAAAGTTCATTAAAAAAAATAAAAATAAAATGAACAACTTCCTTTCTCCCTTCTTAGAGAAGGGAGTAGCGAATGGGTACTGAATATTTTAGAAGGTTTTCAAAAAGAAATGTATATCTTCTAGGAGTCATACCTCTGAGAGCTGGATATCATACAAAGCGATTTTTTTAGATAGGAGTATTGAGGCCTTAAAAAAGTCTGCCACTTGCCGTCCTTTCAATAGCTACGGCTGGGTTTTTATTTGATTTAAATATAATTTTGGAACAATCATTTTTTAACTTTATACATACATAAATTAGGTAAATTTTCCTTAGCAAATTAGGACAGCTAAAACCAGGATATTTTTTTTTTTTTTTTTTTTTTTGGCAAATAAAATTTTTAATTTCTGATTTTTTTTTTGCAAATATAAAAGTTTCTGAAATTTTCTTTTGATATTTTTAGAACATTAATAAAAGATTTCTTGCAACTTTAAACGAAATAAAGTCAAAATATTAAAGGGGAAATTATATAAAAATAAAAAAATAACGTTTATTAAAAAGAAGCAAGTTTGAGTGCTGTACGTCTGGTATATTCGTCTGTGACGTCACTATGATAAACTGCACAGACACTAAGGATATTTCAGGAGTGGGCTCTTATATGGGACCTACACGCAGAGAAAAAATATGTTTAAATATGGTCACCTCCAAGAAAACTATTATTAAAGAAAATTTTAAACATATTATGTTTAATTTAACCATATTATTGTCACCGACAACCATATTATTGTTAAATTAGTCCTCCATCAAGAAGCCACAACCATATTATGGTTGCCTCTAAACATGTTATGGTTAAATATGACAATAATTTGTTTTTAAATTAACAATAGTATTTTTCTCTTTTCCAAGGCAACATTCTATGGTTGAAAATCAACCATGCTATTATAAATGTTAAACATATTTTAGTTATGATCAACCAAAATATGTTCGGAGGCAACCATAATATGGTTGTGCCTTCTTGATGGAGGATTAATTGAACCATAATATGTTTGTCGATGACAATAATATGGTTAAAATAACCATAGTATGTTTACAATTTTACTTAAAAATAGTTTTGTTGGAGGTGATCATATTTAAACATATTTTTTCTCTGGGTGTATAAATTATTAACCAATCTTTAAAAAAACTGACGTCGGTATTATAATTCGTTGCGTTTCAGACTGGTAAATTATTGGCCGACCATCAGAATGATTTATGCTTTCATTTCGAGTCATATAATGCTTAGTTTCAAATAATTTGAATAAAATATCATTATTCGTAACAGTTAAATGATTTCCAGAAGTAGAATTTATGTTGGAGTTATTTCTGGTATTAAAATTAGACGAAGTTTCAATACCGTATTGAAATTTGTTTTAGTTATTTTATGCATTTTAAAGCGCTGTTCAGAAGCTTGCTTTATATGGGACCTAATATGAACCGATAATCGCAAAATTGCACGGTATTATTTATGGGCATATAAGTTAAATTGGACTGAATTTTACCACAATATCTTTATTTTCTACGGTTTTAGGCGTATTTTTAATGTGTTCACGAAAATTGACATTTGTCTTATAAAGCTATGATAGCCCAAATTTTATTACAATAGCGTTACGGATTTACGCGTACTAATATGTTTTCTGACATTAGGATTTATATTGCGGTATGGTCAAATCTGGACCGATCTTTACGAAATTCTACACTGTAATATCTAGTCGTATAAAAATAAGACAGCACAAATTTGATTACGATATCATTATTCGTTGCGATTTAAGGTTTACTAAAGTATTTTCCGAAAATGGCCTTTGGTAGCATAATTTCTTGTTTCTGCAAAATATTTTATTAATCCGTGCATTTCGCCACTATTTAGAAATATAGAGGAAATCGGGAAACCCAAAAAATTTAACACACATACATACATACATAAATCGCTTTTTTAAAAATAATGCCAGAATGTAGAATTCCAAAAGATTAAAAAATATCGTTAATCACAAGAAAAGGTGCTAAGCTTCAAAGTGATCGCAAAGATTTTTTTTAGTTCTTTACCTCAAATTAAGTTCGAATTTTTTTTTCCCGATTTTCCATTTTCTCACAATTCACATATTCTGTCTTTCAAAGTTGAAATGTAAACTTTTTTACACGCAAAAAACTTATTCATTCATACACGTCTAAAATCAAATATTTTTACGTGCAACAACAAATAAATTCAACGTACACAAAAACTGCGAATAAAACGAAGGAGCAATTAAATTGTACTCCTATAAGTATGCAAAACAAACCTGATTTCACTACTAGCTATGCAATTGTTGAATTCTTTTGCGTATAACTTGCTATTATTTTCTTTCCAGAGGAATTTTTCAAACCACAGCACATGCAAAAAGGAGTAGCGAAAAAAGTATTGGTTAACAAAATAAATTAAAGGATGAAAAGCCATACAACTAAGTAGCCAAAAAAAAAAAAAACCATTGAAAAAAAACAAACGAAACGTTGGGAAAAATTAAGTCGAAATTGCTAAATTTTGCGGAAATTTTTATAAAAAAAAACAAAAAAAAAAAACCGGATTACTTTATTTAAAAGTTAAAGAAAAATATTATCACTTTGTCTTTGTCGTTGTACTCTTTAGCATGAAAATACTTTTTAGATTGTTTATTTTATATTTATAACTTTTTTTAACTTTCTCTTTTTGTTGTTGTGTTTTACTATTGTGAATTTATACAACACTCACATTTGTATATCTTATTTGTGAGTTTTCGTTTACGAGGGCTTTCTTTTTGTTCTAGGTGGAATATTTTTTGGTTAGAAGTTTTTTTTTGCTGTGGTCTAGATGTTCAATGCTACTTTGTTGGTGTTTTTGTATATTTTTTTTATTGAGGATGAAACTTTTTCACGATATTTTTTATGCTTGGGGAGGTTGTAAAAAACGTCATTTGTAGATGGCGGGAGCCAGTACTGCTAATTCATAAAGCTAGTTTTTTCTTCATTTTTGTTGTTAATTTTTGCTTTTTTTAGCTTGTCAAATATTTTAACGCATTTTAATTCTGTATTGAACTTTGACATTTTAGTCTAAAAAGATTTTAAAAGGAAAGTTTAAAAAGTTGAACTTTTAGTCTTTGTTTGATGTCCAGGGAATTAAAAATATAAAGTAATTTTTTTCATTTTTTTTTAACAAAACAAGAATATATTTTACTATTGAAATACCTACTTCCTTAAATGTAATTCTTGAAAATTACTTTTTGAAGTACTTTTTTGTTGAAAAATGTTCTCTTATTATTTATTAAAAAATTATTTTTTTTTTTTTTGGCAATAAAAATCTTTTCATTTTTATTAAGAAAAATCGTTTCATTATTAAAAACAAGCGTAGGCTAAAAGAAATCGGTAATATATGCTTTTTTGTGGTCGATAATGTGAGAAACCGGTCCGAAATTTAGTACAGTTCTTACGCGTCAAGAAGGCAAAGCTTTTTCGATATGATTACCTCCAACAAAACTGTTTTTAATGAAGAAGCTTTAAGCATATTATGATTACTCTAACTATATTATTGTCACCGACAACCATATTATGGATAAATTCCTATCAAGTGCTCTGTCTACCATATAATGGTTGTCTCTGAATATGTTATGGTTAAAAATTACAAAATATAGTATGTTAATCACTAATAATAGTAACATTTATGATTTTTCATCATGATACGTTGCCTAGGAAAAGAGGAATATGTAATTATTAATATAAAGCTAGACTACTATAAGTGGTAAATATATCATTGTTATAATTAACTATAACATGTTCGGAGGAAACCATAATGTGACTGTGACTAAAGATAAAGTAACCATGATATGTTTAAAAATTATTAAAAAAAAAATTAAAAAAAAAAAAATAGTTCTATGGGAGTGATCATATCGAAAAATTTGCTTTCACTACGTGTTTGTAAATATTTTTAGTATTAAAAGTTTATTTTAACATATCAGAGTTCCATATATAAGCAGTGGTACTTAAACTTTAAATAACTAGAACAATATTCGGCCCAAACCTATGTCTTATTTGTTAAGGGCCAAAGACCTGAAAAGACTGCTCATGTGACAAGCACAAAAACAATTTTAAACTCTGTCCAATTCAACTTTAGACGCATAGGTAAGCCCAGGACCAGGCGACTTAAAGAAATTAAAGATGACTGCAGAAAGGCAATCATTAATTTTTGGAGACAAGTAGCTCAAGACAGACCCAAACTGGGTTGTGATGATGATTTATTTGTAGTCCTAAAAAATAAACATTTTAAGTATTTTCGGAAACGGATATATTATGTTAGATTATCATTAATTATCATCCGCAGGCTAAAACTTGAGGGTACACGCCCGACTCTACTTTATTACTTGCAAAGTTTTTCATTGCATGCTAACAATTTTAAGCATAATTATGCATGCAAAATGCTTTCCAGTATCTCACCATAATCCGATTGAATAAAATCCTGTTAGAGAAACTAAAAAAAATCAAATAAAAAGTTCTACAAGTTTTTCATTATAAAATTTGAAGCTTAAAAGTAATACAATCTTGTGAATCCAACAACTCAAGGTAAATCTTTAATGATAGCTCAAAACTGCAGGATTTCTTTTATAAATTTTTATGTGCAGAATATTTAACAGGATTCTGTAAATTGCTAAAAAAAAATTGAGGAAAATGGTAAAATAAAATAAAAAAGTACTACAAAATCCTTAAATGTTTATAGTCTGTTTGGTTAAAAATAACACGAACAAACACCATATAGAAATAAAAAACACACACTCATACACATTTCCACTGAAACACATAAGCATTGAAAAAAAACAAGTAAAATGTAGTCGTAACATTTTCTACCATAATCACAATCAGAGACCGCAAATAACAATTATTTTAAAATTTTTCTTTAGGGTTTATAACAGTTATTTTCTTATTAGAAAACTCAATTTAAAAAAAACATTTTTAAGCTTTGAGCAAAAAAAAGGTAAAAAAGTATTTTTTTTTCAAAACTTTTATTTCAAAACTTTTAATTTTTACGGTCCCTGATTAGCATCAATATTAGTTAAACTTACATCTATACGTTATACATGTACAACACTGCATAGAATGTTGCATGCATATATTATTTAATATTGTCACAGGTGTGTTAGTTTAAAGAGAAATTGTTGCATGGTTTTGCTATCAACTAACTAACACTTGCACACATTTCTGTAGTACGTACGTGTGTGTGCATGTAGAAAGGCAAATTTCTTTGCAACATCCGTAGTTTGATTATTATTGTTTGAATCATGTTTTGTTTTTCCCATTACTGCGGTCATTTCAAATACAATTACTATTGGGATTAAGAAATCAAGGATAATATTTAAAATCCCTCGATCTAACTAATAAATATGTTTTCATTTTAACATTGAAAATATTTTCTAATATATTTATGGAAATTGAACTTGTATTTTCCAATGTTATTGTAATTTTGATTTACTTTTGCTCTTATAAAGACTGATCAAAATATAAATTATGCTATTCCTTGTTGTTGTTTTTGTTGTGTTACATCCAGGTTACTGTGTTTCTTGGTTACCTGATTTTTGCATATTATGGATATAAATAATAAATCCTTTTTCCCATATTTGGACATGCATACTGATTTATTGTTAAAAAGAATGGAATTTTACACCAAAGAAAAGGAGTTGTAAAAGTAAAACAAGTAAGAATTCCATATTCATTTGTCTGTGCCGAAAGCTTGATACCCTCCACAAAGAATTAAAGTTTTTAGAATTTTTCGGGAGCGGATTTTATATGGGATCTCTGAACAATTTATAAAATCTGGAATCAAAAATGTTTAGTAATAAAAAACTTTGATATGTCATATTATAGCACAATCCCATTTTTCATTCCGAATTTATACGTATTAAAGCATTTTCCTGGCATTAGCTTTATCAAAAGTTTTTAGAGAATTATCTTATTATTTTTTAGTATGACAGAAGGATCTATAGCAATTATGTGTGTAACAAAATATCGGCCAAACACTTGCCACGGCTTCGGTGGCATACCTCTATCGGATGGTCCATATTTGCAATGACTCTAAGATATAATTCAGGTTCACTGTCGTTAATGTGCCGAATTATCTCATCCTTTAGCTGTTGTATTGCTCTTGGGTAATTGACGCACATTTTTTCTTTTAAATTTCCCCAAAGAAAGAAGTCCAACGCAGTCAAAACACATGATCGTGGCGGCCAATTAACATCGCCACGACGTGAGATAACACGGCCATTGAATTTATCTCGCAAAAGAGTTATTGTGTTATTGTTTCATTGGCTGTGTGGTAAGTGCTGATGGAGCCACATGTCGTCCAGGTTCATACCCTCAATTTCTGGCCAAAAGAAGTCCGATAGCATCTCGCGATAGCGATCACAATTCCCAGCAACTGCTTGGCCGACCTCATTTACAAAGAAGTACGGCCCGATTACGCCGATAAGCCCATAAACCGCACCAAACAGTCACTCTTTGTGGATGCATTAGCCTTTCAAGAATCACTCGTGGACTCTCATTTGCCGAAAGGCGGCAATTCTGCTTGTTAACGAAACCACTGAGGTCGATTATGCTGACCAAAAAAATCCCAAAGTGCACGAAAAGTCCTCAACAATTTTAACGCGCTGCTAAGTTGTGTACTTCTTCATGGTTGAATTTGTTAATCAATGAAACCAAAAAATGTCAAATTAAGTTTTGCAAAAAACTTGACGTTAAGGTGTGACTCACAATTAACATCGTGCATTATGGTTGGACCACCGATTATTTTACCTGGGATAACACAACTTTTTAGTATGTGATTTTTGGTATTACAAAACTTAATTTTGCTTATTTATAGTACAATATCTCTACTAGTTTTGGCTGAAGTCTTTTTTCGGGCTTGGACTTTATATGGGAACTATGGTAAATTATGGATCGGCTATCATTAAAGTTGACTGTCTAACTTTTAGGTATATAAAACGAACATGGAAACATGTGAGTTTAGTTGATGTTTTTAGAACAAAAATAAAATAAACAAAAATTTTAAAATAAAGTAAATGATGGATCAAAGAACGTCGATTTAAAGAACTATTTGCTGATTAGTTTTGTTAATCCGTTATAATAACCGTTCGTGTTTGTATGTGAAAAAACTATTGTTAGCTAAAATATCCCAAAAATAAAAATAATTTCGCCGGACAAAAGATTGACCAAGGAATAAAACTATTGAAAGCAAAGCCGGTTTCACGACCCAGCCTACTTTTGTGTAGTGGTTTGCGGTAGTTGAACACATGATGCAGCGCTCGAAAGGTGTCATATGTAATTGTGCATGTCTTTCAAAATTGCTGTTTAACATAATGTTTATAATATTTGTTCACAAACGTATATGTTATTTGCTTCTGACATTGTCTCTGTTTTTTCCGCAAAGTTATTGCAGAAACCAAAGTAGTTCTTGGTTTCGAAATAGCGTGTTGGCGCAACAAAAATTTTTATTTACGCCGTAAAAGAATTCAGCTGTCTTAAGTTTTTTTTTTTAAATTCGAAGAAACCAATTTAAGATATTATAATGAAACATTTTATATATATATATATGAACATAGTTTATATTCAATGTCGAAATGATCATACATTTATTTTTATTATTTTTTTATTATTCCTACACTAAATCCCGCGAAGCTTTTTGCTTGTCTGCAGGAGACCAGAGTCTCTGGCGGGAATCGAACCCGCAACTCCGGTACTGATAGACTAGCTCACTACCAGCTAGCCTACCGGGGCACCCATTGTAAAAAATATACTTCAGCCGGCTAATGATTCCGTCAATAGTGCACCACCGCTAACAGTTTCTTCCTGGCATAGATTTCTGACACAGCTGATGTCAGATGGTTTGTCAGAAGAAAATAGAGTACGCTCTAATTGAAATTTTTTCAGATGAATTTGCCTGTGACTTTTACAGATGCAACGTTTTCAAGGTAACACACGACATGTATATATGTATTTAACAGTGAGAAATTTGACAAGTAAGATTGTGCTAAATTTTGATTCTAAACTGCTAATAAAAGAGCAGGAAACAATTTGACGCCAATATAGTTTCTTTACTCCTAATACGTTCAAATGTAAGCGTGATATCAACAGACCGACAAGCAATGAACTTAAAATAACTTAAGGACTCTTAGGTAAATAATTTTTTGTGTTACACACGGAATGATAAACTAAGTATTCCAACAGTTTACCACTCGTTATGGTCATAAATTCAAAACTTGAAAAATATGTAAAAAATGTATCTCTATACAAAATTTTAACAGAAACTTTATAAGATCTATTATACAACTCTAGTATTAATAAGATTTTATTTATTCAACGAATAATACACATCTCTCTTCTTTGCTATCTCATATATCTAACCAAAACTCGAGCAAACAATTTGATTTCAAAAGTAAATACACATTGCTTGTGTGTTAAGACAAAAGTACTTTCACTGGTAAAAATGTGCTTGTATTTAGAAATCTAGTATCTGCATCTTCAACTACAGGTAGCAGTCAACTTTGATTTATTATTATGCATGATAATATATGTTTCATATTTTAACATTTGAAACAGCTATTTAATTTTTTTTCAAGGATTCTGACAAAACATGAGAAGCAGGGATATAAAAGTTAATTTTCTCTATCATAAATATATCCTTGTAGTAAAAACAATTCCTCATTCTTGCGAGTGGTCCACAGCGTTGCTTTATTTTAAAGAATTCTGGAAAACAGAACTAAAAGTGAGTGTTACTAACTCTACCAAGGCATTGAAGTTGTTTGTAAAGTTGTTGAAAAAAAAACATAAACGGTTACTAGAAGAAGCTTATAAACCGATATTGAAAAAATTAATTTTTCCTTAAGATACTTCGGAAAGTCCGTGATTCTGTTGTAGTATTTGTGCGATTATATTGGGCTCAAAAAAAAATTACTAAGTTGTCAACGGATTACATATCAAAAATGTTCGAACTTTTAACCGGCAGTGCTTTTTTGTAGCTTTTGTTAGGGTTATTTAATATAGAAGAGTATATGAATTAAAGAGACCTGCCACAGAAATCAATTCCGATCAGAGTGGAAATTATTTCATATTTTGCTTTTTGAAAAAACAAAAATTGTAAGAACATTTCGAGCGGAATCTGTGACAGGCCTGATAATGTCAGATAAACTTTGAGCAGAGAAAAGATGATTTCAATTAAACAATTTGTGATATTAATTAAAAAATTAACTAAATTTGGAGCAGAAATATATTATCATTTAATTAGTTTTTGTTATTACAACATTCTCTGCAGTAATGTTGTTGATATAAGTAAACGTTTATTTCTTTATAAAATTTTTAAGTTAAACTGATGTTATTTTTGATTAATAATTTAATTGAAAAAAAAATTGGCGAAACTGATTTCTGTGTAGTATTCACTACATGAAAATTAAAGATTATAAAGTTTTTAATTTAAACTGATGTTATTTTTGATTAATAATTTAATTGAAAAATAAGTTGGCGAAAATGGTTTCTGTGTAGTATTCACTACATGAGAATTAAGGACAAGGTTGGAAATCGTATTTTAGTTATTAACATTTGCTTTTAGTTGCTAGTCTGTAAGGATTATTTGGTATCCAAAGACTAAATACGAGTAAAATGAAAAATAAAAATGTTATCTAAAATATTTATTAAAAAAAAGGGGTTTTTAGAACTTGTCAAAATTTCTGTCCATATTTTTCTTACTCTTTTAAATTTCTTTGTTTTTAAAATTTTATTTCTTTATAGGTCTTCGACTACAAATTTCAAAGAAAAAGAGTGTGACATTTAGACAACATTTTACAAAATGCAAGCTGTTTACAGTACAACCCAGTTCGTATGGATCATACTAATGGCAATCTTTACTAAAGGTAAGAAAGTAGTGACGTATTCGGCAAGAATAAAATATGTAACTAATTTTCTAGAAAAAAAATTTCATTAGAATTATTGAAATAGATTTCATAAATGATTTAAGAGTTATTGTCTAATTTTGGTGATAATTATGAATTTACCTGAATTTACAAATAACTACTTAAAAGCGATAAGGTACAAATAACGATTAGGTTCAGCAAGCTTTTTAAGGAAAAATATTAACGCGCTGTCCTAAGTGGAAGAATTTAGGTTTTATTAGAAACTATTGTGTATAGTTGTCCCTTTCACTTTTAAGTGTGTCTTTTAACTACTAGAGTTATGTGTTCTATTATACACTACTTCCAATTACTGTTTTCAGTGTAAACATAAACAACAAAACAAAACATGACTCTCACTAAAATAAATCAAGCATCATTCGAAAATTATTGGTGTTCAGTTTTTAAAGTGCTTGTTCTTTAAAAACAAGTAGAACATCAACTAAAAAACCGATACTAAAATACAAGTGAGGCGTAGCAATTCCATAGAATATATAGTACAAAAAACTTAAAAATATTAAATAGCCTTGCACATGGCATAATAAACTACCAGGAAGGCTTGAAGTTAAAACAAATGCACAATAAAACAATATAAAGTATATGTATAGCATATAGCATTTGATAATATTTGAATGTTCCTTTTACAAAACAATAATAAAAAGCACTGAAAAAATAATCAGTTAGTGCTTCGAGCATACCTGCTGAAGATTATCCCATGACAGTGTAATTAAATAATTTAGGGTTGTTTAAAGAGAAAACTATTTATTATAATCAAATTACAAATTATTCACAAAAGGCCGTAAATATTTCTATCAAGTGAATTTTTTTTAATGTATGCTCACAATCAAAACATTCGAGCATGTTTTGAATGTTCTTTTTGAATGTTCTATTTCAAAATAAATGTTATATTTGATCTTTGTTCTTATTCAGCTTCATTTAGTTCCAATATTATTCTACTGTGCTTGTGGAGCTCCTTAATAACTACATACTATATTTTTACCAAAAAAGTTTGTTAACATAAATAGATAATTTTCCTATTATAATAATTATTTTGTTAGAAATTTCACCCACTAAATCTTTGTTAAAAGCAAAATGACTCCCTTATTTTCTAAGCGGGCTAAGAACAATAAAGAATTTGCAGAAACCGCCATTTGAATTCTAAAATACCGATAATCACGTTTAGATATTTAAAATTTCTTTTCCAAAATGTTTATTTACAATATTATTTTCTCGTTTGCTTTAACTCATACTCGTAAAAGTCAATAAAATATTTTCCATAAGTGTATAGTGGGTTACAGAAACTTTTTATACATTTATCCCAACTGAAAGCAAACTTTGAAACTTTCCATTCTCCTCTCCAAAAAAGTATTCTATTAGATACTAGCACTTAAATCTAAATATATACTCAAAGACTTATAAGAAAATATCAATCGATTTCTAACTTAAACTCACAGAAATCTCTTTAAGTTTCCACACATTTTTGGTTTAGGATTTCGATATGGAATAAATGGTTACATTCGCAAATCCTTTAATACTTCTAAAAGATTGTTTTCTCCACAATGACGTCTCTTAACTTTTGTCATTGTTTTTCTTATGAAACATTTTCTTTGTTTGTTCTTGCGTAAGAAAGAAAGTTTTTCTCTTTTCTTTAATATTTTTTTTTTAAATTACGTAGTGAAAATGATATTGTTTACTTGGTACGAAAATGTGAAAGTATTTTTCGTTTAAAGACTCATAATAATGCAATCACGTTTTAAGAATGACTTCCGTTTTGTCATGTTACAGTTTCTTAAACACACATACACTAACGCAGACACACTTTAACATTGTGCATTTGTGTAAGTATAAGTGTTTTTTTTAACAAATGTTTATGGAATAACTGTTAAAGAGAAGTAAAAATAAACACATTAACTTAAAAGGAAAATAGTAAAAAATAAACGGGCAAAGAATAAGAAAAAAAAACAACAACATTAAATCAAAAGGAAATTAAAACGTTTTTAAATGCAAACACAGATGAAACAATCAGATGGGCCCTCCCAAAGTAAACTGCATAAAAAGACAATATTTTAAAGAAAAGAAGCTTTAAATTAAGTGTTAGCATTTTTTTCCTTAATAAAAAACAGGCTTAACTTAACGGATGCTTTACAGGAAACGGCAGAGGAAAAAATGAACAAGCACCAAGTGTTAAGGAAATGCGTGGAAATTAAACATAAAAGTTGAAACTTGTAAAATAACATTCAAAGACAAAAGAAGTTAAAGCCCAAATCTAAAAGTACTCTTATAATACAGAGGACAGAAGAGAAAAAGCACCTGAAAAATAAGACAAAATTTACAAAATGCTTTATTTCCAAAGATCAGAAGTCCAGTGAAAATAAACTTGCCTGACTTTCACTTTTTTATGACAACTTTTACTTTTCCTAAGCCCACTGTGCTCATTTAAAACAAAAACACATGTAAATTGCAATAAATTAAGTTAATTTATGACACCAGCCACCAATAACAACACCAAGCGTCACGAAGTGTGGCACTGTTACAATTTAAACATTAAAAACGAACAACGACAATGTGCCGATTAAGAAAGATCCTTAAAATATAAATGTGCACACATACACATCACAGCAATTTATAACCCAAAAGGATTTTATAGTCAAAAAGACAGTAAAATTACAATACAAAAATTAAAAAAAGGAAAAGTAAAAAGTTCAAGATAAGAAAACTTCACTTACACTAACACATACAAATAGATTCATCATGTACTTACTACATACATACTTATTTTATAACAGGTGTAAAGGCCAACAAAATCACGAATAAATGTAATACGTGTGTCCCTAACACATTAACATGCACACAATTGTATTTGCCATGCGAATCAAATTAAATTTTTAATAATAAAATTTATTTAAATTTACACTGGTTCTCTCTGTCTATGAGGAGCTGAGCCAACAAAAGAAGAAAAAAATAAAATCAAATTTTATTTTTAATTTAAATTTATGATTTTATTCTATTTTATAGCCACCACAGGAAGTAGTAGCAAAAATCGTATGTAATATATTTCGGTCTTTTTGGTTTAAGTACATCGAACATGTTTTCCAGGACTGTTTAGTGTGTTTAATGACCGTAACAAGAAACCGATTAATCGATTTTTAGCTAAAAAAACCCAACCGATTTCAATAAATTATTATTTTGAATAAACCGACTTACCGATTTGGTTCTTAATCGGTTTTAAAAAAGATTCAACAAATTTAAACACTTAAAAATATTCCTCTAAAGTAGACTCTTTGGAATTTTTGGTTAATTGTTATAAATTAACTTTAATTTTTAATTTAATATAATAAGAAATTCTAATCATAATTTAAGTTTGCACATGTTTTTATGAAAAACAGTAAAATTAAACGCATTGAATTTTAATTATTTCGTTTTTTGTGTCGTAATCATTAACTATGAAAAATTTGTTATTTAATTAAAAAAAAAAATGAATAGAAAAAATTACAAATAAAAGCACAACAGAGAAAGCATAGCGGGTTCAGCCCGATCATTAGATGCCATATAGGCCGATTTTTGGGAATACATCCTGTTACGGACCAATGGACAGTCATAGACCAGCCAAAGCTAAATTATGTTATGGGGCTAAGATTCATATAAAAGTTGTATAAGTCGAGTATTTCGATATTTACGTCTAAATATATGAGATTTTCTGAAACAACATTTGCCAAGACAAAGTGGTTATTATAAAAGTTATTGTCGCCATAACGAATATCAGGAAGTTATGTCAATTAGAGCTAATTTTGGGAGTGGTATTTTTATAGCAGATTTGGTCAAATATGGACCGATTTTAATAAAATTTATGAACTGATTAAGGCTACAAATATATCTTTTTACACCAAATTTAATTTTAATAAAGAGTTACAAAAACAAAGTATATTTTAAATGAAAATTCCGAGCAATTGTTAAACAGACCATCCGGCCCTTGTAGTGAAACAGACCAGAGTCTCTCACAGGAATCGAACTCGCAACCCTCGCACTTATAGACTAACTCACTACCAACAAGCTAACCGCGGCATCCAAAATATAGATATAAGAAGATAGTTTATTGGAACAATGGCTCTTTGAAACAATGTTCACCATTTTTCATAGGTTTCGTCCTTATGACAATTAACATTTATGTACCAAGTTTCATCATTTGTTTACATGGGCATATAACCAGCCAGCCGGACGGACGGACATCGTTAGATCGACTAAAGGTGGGTTAATAACGAATATTTTTATGTGTTATACACATCAGCATAAACCATCCCCACTATTTTGATGTTGATATAAAAAGTACAAAATTAAGCCTCATTCAAAATCAGTTTAATCGAAACCCGGTTATTCGAAAGGCCAGATTTTTTATACTCTACATAGAATATTGTTTTTGATACGTTAGATTTACATCAAGTCACGTCTATTGGTTTAGTCTACTATTACCACAAAAACGTGTGCTAATGTGATTTTAACACTATTAATATAAAAGTGAGAGCAAAAAAAAAAAAAAAAAATGAAAACTATATAAACGAAAATGTAATAACATTTTTGTAGCTGTGTACAAAACTCTTCAATAAAGAGGACAGTGGTTTAAATAGTATTTTGTATAAGAATAGGGTTTATTTTAAATAGCTTTTTAAAACAAATATTTTTAATTTATTTACTTAAGTATGACAATTTTTTGTCTACAGTTATACAGTTTGTTAATGAGCGTCGATGATCGTTTTTCGGATATACGCCTTTTATAAGAGCAATATTTAGTAATAACGTCTTTATATATATACAAATGTTTTGTCTTTGTGCCACATCCCAAAAATAAAAAAATTACACATTACAAAAATAACGCCTTGTAACATATTGATTTACTTTGTTGGTTGCCAACTTTAATCACTCGATTACCAAACGCATTACATTAGAAAATAAAAAAGTAAATGGCCTAATTCTTTAAGTTGTATTAGAATGACTGCAAGTATTTACTCTAAAAATAATTATTAAAATGTGTTACCCACTTTGTTATTTTGTACAAAATTGAAAAATTATGTCCAATAAAAATATATATTGTTCCAAATCTAAAAAACTCCTGACTTTATTTAAAGAAAAATAAAATGGCAATTATAATAAAGATTTCTATTCATTTATGCCTGTATTTGTACAAAGTTTCTATGAAAATTTTCCCTAATAAGCGTTTGTTAAATTTAATAACCATTTATGAATGTGGCAGCTAAGATTTTCTAATATAATATAATACTTTAATTTAGGTGTGTATAAAAAAAATTTAACATAGGGCGTGTGTGAAACGGCAGCAAAGTAGTCATGAAATGAAGATTTTGACACTGTTGGGCTAGTATAAATTTTGACATTAGCTTAGAAATTTTTGAAAACCACACAATTATCATAGACACACTCCCAGCTCGTACAGCTCAAAGTAGCCTCCAAGCCGCCGCTGAAGTTAAATTTTGAGTTGAAGTCGCCACCGGTTCGGTCAGCAGATTTACACTAATTTTTTTTAGTAAAATTTTGTTTTTAAGATGAATTTGTGCATGTTGACATTAGTATCTAAAAAAAAGTATAATACTTTTATTTAAAAATAAAAATAGATTTAAAATTCAGTAATAGACTTCAGAACGCTAATTACATTTACATAACAAGTATTTTGGTATATTGTTAAGGCAAAAACAATCTTATGTAAGTGTAATTAGAAGAAACCAATCACAATAACATGGAGATATATTCGATTGAGAGGTAACCGAAATAAAAAACAGGATAAATGATGTTTGTAAGATCATTAATCCCATAATCAATCTATTAAGATATACATTGGTTACCTAAAAATGCGCAATTCGCGAAGATTTAAAAAAAAATTATAAAAATTAGAAGTTTCCTAAAAGTTTCAAAAGCATAAAATATCTGTTAATGGGTTTCAACCAGTAAAAATAAGAAAAAGCAGAAAAACATCAAACTTTCAAGAAAATGCAAAAAATTTGAATTAGCCACATATGCAATCTCCAAAAATTGCTCAAAATTTGTTCACAGTTGCAACCTGCTAGCAAATTATGTTAAAAGCAAGCGCGAATTCTGAAAATTGGTTTATAAATTATGGAGTAGCTTGAAAATAAAATTTCCGGACAGACAAATTGTCCGTCTGATTTCCAAAATTTTTTGTAAATATAATCTGTTGACACGCCCTATTAAAAGGTATTAAAATCGGTTCTCAAATGACGGAGTTATGCGAAACCTCTTTTTTTTTAAGTCGGGTTAAAATATCCTTATAATAATAAAAAATATATATATTTAAAATAAGAAAAAATTGTAATAGATAATTTTTACATTTTGAATAACTAATTCTTTTGTCAGGTGATCCACTACGGGCTACTTCTTGCTGAACCGCCGCCTTGACGGACTTAGACTTCTGTTTAGAAATGTCAGCAAACAATTATTCTTTTCTTTATGTCAAGATCTTACAGACAAATTTTATTTCACAATAGAACTTTGCTACCGTTTCATACTCACCCAAATTCGTTTACAGGCATATTTTTCGATATATGAATATAATATTTAAAATTATTAATAATATTAGGTTCAACATAAAAATTTTTTGAAAAAAATAAATTATTTTATAATTTAAAATAGAACTGGATACATATGTAAAAAATAAAAAGAGAACTTCTTTTTAAATTAAAAAATTAAGAAAGCGATTATTTCTAAGGTGCTTGTAAAAAGAATTATTATGGTAATCTAGTTTGGAAGTCATTCCGCCAAAAATGCTTAATTCAATAAAATAACCACAATACTAATATTTTTAATTAGGCTTAAGTTCATTGAATTTAATTTTCATTAATTTATTTTTATGAAGACAGGAATTTTTATGAAGAAAGAAAAAAAAACAGAATTTAGAAAGAACATGTAAATCAATTAAAATAGATAATCATTCATTCAAAAAGCAAATTTCGATCTACCAAAGGGAAATACCATTTGGTTTAAGGATTTATGTTTGACTATTGACGTCATCCGGCTTCAATAGCCGGGTGAGTTAAACGGCAAACCCCACTGAAGAGATTGTGTGGTTACAATCGAAACTAGTCTGGGCAACCTGTCCCTGAAAGCCTGGGTTCAAATCTCAGCGCAGTCAAGAATGAAAAATTATCAATAAAATTTTAATTGATTTCATGTTGTAAGATTCCAGTCTTCATAAAAATAATTTAATGAAAATTAAATTCAATGAACTTAAGACTAATTAAAAATAGAAAAGTATAATTGTTTAGAAAATTCATTTTCATAACGCATTGCATTCACACTATAACACTTTTACATATTACTTGAGTTTTTGACATGCATTAAAACAAAGTATTATAGTGTAAACTAGATTTAAATGTCAAAATTGGAAATGTCAATTCAATTCAAACTAAGAAGATTTACAATTTTTTTTTACCAAATAATAGGAAAATATGGAAAAAAAAACTAAAAAAACAAATGTATTAATTTTAGTCATATTTTCTTCTCTCTTGGTTGCTATTTTTTACTACTTTTTTTTACAAAATCTGTCATTCACATTTGTTGATACCATAAAATTTAACCAGGCATATGAGAAATAATAATTGATAAGCAATTTTCATTAAAATTGTTTAAAAAATTAATCGCAATTAATCGATCATATATTACTCATTAAGTAGAATTAAATTTGTGGTGTTTGTTATCACATTCAAAAAATGTTTTTCCAAATTCACCTAACAAATCGAACATTTCCAGGCCTGGCATAAATATAACAATCATTCAATCAATCAATCAATCATATAGAACTACAACACTTTTGTATTAAAATTACCAACAACAAATATACATTATTGCATAATTTTATGATTATACAATGAATACGACGATACTACGAATTGTGAATTGGACAAATAACTTACAATAAATAAAACCCAAAAACATTTACCCATTGTTTAAAAAA
This sequence comes from Pollenia amentaria, assembly GCA_943735925.1. Lineage (NCBI taxonomy): Eukaryota > Metazoa > Arthropoda > Insecta > Diptera > Polleniidae > Pollenia > Pollenia amentaria. The sequence goes on from OX031007.1 coordinate 1,914,709, forward strand.
AAAATTTTATTACGCCGTAGAGAAAAAATAATCAACTACAAATAGTTAATATACAAATTAAAAGCAGATATGTAATTAATTGAATATATATTAAACATTTTCACATAAATAATTACCCACCTCGAGTGGTCAAAAATCCATCAAAATATAATAATCAATTCACTTAAACTCCCACTATAACCACAGTGTAACGTGACACTCAAAAATGTCACCCTTATAAATACCTGTTTCAACCTTTGGCCCTTGATGTTGAATCCGTAAGCGAGTAAATATGTTTTTCTATGTAGTACCTGTGTATGTTTGTGTGTTTGTGCTTGAGTGTGTAAATCAATGCCAGCGATAGTAAAAACAATGTGTTTGTGTATGATATTTATTTTGCTGCTGGTATATTTGTATGTGTGAATATTTTATTTAATAATTTAATATTATTATAGTTTTGTCATGGTATAGGTAATTGCTTTATTTGCCACGGTTTCCTGCTACATTTCCTTTATGTTTGTGTCACGGTAGTTTCCATTTTATTTTGAATTTGAATTATTGTTGTACATGTTTATTTAACACCCTGTATATGTATGTGTTTATGTGTTTCTAAGGCTTAAATCAAAGTTTATTTTCTGTTTGTTGTTGTTTACAATGCCCCGTGTTAAACTGTTTAATATTATTATTTTATTGTAAGTGTGTGAGTTTAGGTGTGACTCTGATTGTGTAGGTTTGTTTTTCTGTTTTTTGTTCATTTATTTGTAATTGTATCTGAGTAGTATTTGATTTATATTTAATTGCTGACATTTAGTTATTTAATTTTTTATTTATTTGTTAAAGCTTATTCATGTTAAAATTGAGTTTTCATAAACATCTTGTCGTCGGAATGTTTCTGTTAAGCCATTTTAATTTTAGTACTTTATTGTTTTAATAATAATACTAAAGTTTTGAAAATTGTATAAATATACGCTAAACAGATTTAAAAGGTTAATGCATCAGATAGAGTTATGCTGGCTTTAAGTATTTTTGTATGGAGTTTGCTGTTTGAAATTAAATTGCTTATCAAACAATATTTATTACCCTTTTAATACAAATTAAAACTTCCATACCTGGTTTCCTTTCATGGAAATTTTTTTTAACCAAGAAGCATAAAACATAGAGTTTAGTAATTTAATTGAATTGCTCTTTTTAGTTTCACTTAAATTTTTTTATTTAGTAATAAGAAATTTGTTGATGTTCTCAAATAAAAAGTTCACTCAAAGTGAATTTACTACTGCATTGAATTGATATCTTGCATTTTTGACATTTAGCAACATGATAAAGTTACGATACAACAAATTTGTCTGTTTACAAGTGCATAAACAAAAATAGTATCTTTCTTAAACGATAAGCCATACGACAGACCTTGTGCACTGGGGTCTAATTACCGCATAAGATATCGAGCAAAATTTAGCGAAATTTGTAATTATTAATAGAATAAAATGTATCGTAATTTAAGATTTAGCATTCGATATCGAGTAACCAAAGACATTACACCTTTCGAGTTTTCATTCGATACGTCAGTATCGAATGCTGTGATTAGACCCCCGGACAATTACATTTCCAGAGGCTTATTGAATGTTGTTCATAAAAAAAGATAACATTAAGACCATCATCAATTTGAGTATTTTAATTTATTACAATACAATCTGACCACATTATGAAAACGCAATTGTCAGAGTTCATTATGGTTGTCTCTGAGAGCACTAAATAATTTAGAACCTAAATAAAACAGTTCACCTCACTTAAAAAATATTTACATACAAATTTTTGAAAATTTAAAAAATTGGAATAACCCACTAAAAGATAATCCCCTTATAGAAATTTCAAACAAGAAAAAATTAAACATTGAAAACAAGTCAACTTCATGCACACGGTGGCGGCACTACTACAACAATACAAACCCAACAGAGATTTCTTGCATTGCATTGTTAGGCTGGGTATTTCAGATCACAGTTAAACAAGGTTTAGTTAATCTGGTCTTTTATGAAATAATTTAAAATGAATCACAAGTCGCCGAAAAATCCGAGTTTCATAGTATGTTAAACTAAGTTAAAAATTAATCCACATTCCAAAAACCCGGTCTTAGTGTTTAAGGCTCAAAATGTCAATTATTCATATACAAAATATTGTAAAACCAAAAAAAAAAAATGCGATTATATTCGCTGCCAAATATAGTGTATTCGTCTTGATTGAAAATAAAGAATAAACTGAAAATTATTTTCTCAAGCTGCTAGATTTTCAATATTTTTCCTAACAATAGACGGGCTTCAAAGTCCTTGTTTTATTCTTAATTAAATAAAAGACAATTTATCTCATTTTATCGATGTATTTCCAGCGTTTCATTGGGATTTTTGGAACTTCCTCAGGTATTGATTTTTATAATTGGTAAATTATCTTTTTTCTTCCCGTCTACATGATCCTTAAAATTATATCACAATTTTGTATTCGTAAAGTTGGACAACACAACATAAAATTTAAAAAAAATAAATTGAAATAAATGTAAACAAAAAGAATGTAAAATCACAGTAGACTGTTTTCTTGTTAAGATCGCAGACTTATTGCAACTCGATTTTGTTTATATAAATTTTAAAAATATTAAAAATATAATCGCAATGGGTCTAGCAACATGGCAAGTGCAAAATGTCGTTGCGTTTTTTTCCACACCAACAACAATTTACCCAGTTTAGCACTTGCTACACTATTGCGGTTTTGCTAGAATAAAAATTGTGCTTTTTTGTATTTGTGTTGCAATATCATGAACAGGGATGATATTTTGAGTTTATCACTTTTTTAACTGATAAAATCGATACATTGAATACAAAAATTACAACATCGCCACAAAAACAAAATTCTAAAAATGTTTTCAAGCTAGAGAGAAATAAGACAAGAAAATAAACATGAAATGGACACCGGATATTCTTAATTATTTGGAAGAGGTTCAAAAGATAAAGGTTATGAAATAAGTGCTCGCAAAAAAATAAACGTTGCAAATGCGACCAATTGCAATAAAACGCAATTTTTTTTGGAATACCGCTAATATTTAAGAAGGTAATCAAAAAAATATTTTTGAAAATATTTTTCAAAGAAAATTTGTAGCATAAACTTGAAGTATTTTTTTTTTGGGAAATTTAAATATCAGAATGGATTATAAAAATTAGTAAATTGTTTCTGGGAAAATTATAGAATGGATAAAATTTTATTTAAAAAATTCAAAACGTTTAAATACATTTTAAGTGAGATAATAATCTTACTACATAATTCATAAATTGTATAAATCTACAAGCAAAAACTTTTTGTTTCTTTTAAGTTTTTTTTTACTTAAAATGCCTGAAAATAATTTACATACAAGGAAATTGCAATAAAAGTAAAAATTATATAAACGATTTTAATTAAAATGCGGGCTAAAAAAAATCAAATAAATAAAAAACAAAAGAAAAAAAAAACTTCGTTGGGATATCGATATACAATTTAACAATACTCTGAAAATACACCGACATTTACGCAAACGTATATACATACCTTCATATATGTACATAAAAAAAATGTGAATATGTATGAGAGTTTGCCAATTTAAACATAGAATCTCTTATATAAAAAAGTAACGGTAACTACAAAAAACAATTAAAACTTTTGAACTTTTTAAGTGACATACAAACCATAAAAGGATACCCCACAAACAATATGGCCTTTGGCTGATAAAAACTTTTGTTTATAAAATAATCAATACTACGTTTTATTTCACACAACTCTTTTTAAATTCCTTAAAACTTAAAACTTTGTTGAGATCGACAAAAACATACACAAAAGTTAATTTAGTAAGATAAAGACAGATAAATAGATTATAATCATTTTCGGTTAAGAACTTTATATCATAGTCAGCCAAAGCTTGACACGAAGTTGTGTTGGTGGTCCAACTACCCAGCAAATCCAATTTTTTTATCCCATAAAATTGACGAACGTAGCTTATTGCATTACTTTGAACCAATGAATTTTTTTTTAGAAAATATTTGCTCACATTTCAAAGATTTTTTTTTTAAGTTCGGCATATAATAATTTATCCAAATTTTTCCAGAAGTACTTTCAGTTACATCTAAAAAATGGTCATATAACTATGAAAAGCATCATAATTTTTTTTAATGTCATTCTCCTTTTTTCCATAAATATTTGATAACATAAAATTAATTGTAAGTTATCGAATGCGTTATAAACAAGGCCCGGATTAAAATGCAAATGCATATTTGTTGTCTTTAGTCTGAAATCAACATAAACTTAATTTCTTTGCTAATCATGAAATTTGAAGTAAAATGGCATCGATTTGTTAGTGCATAATTTTGCATATTTTGCTTTAAATGCATATTTTTGCATATATTGCTGACATTGACATATTTTCGTTGTATATTTTGAAAAACAAAACTTGTCTTATTCCGTGTTGCAGAAGAGATAAGAGGGAACTGCGACGATATTGGTTTATTGGTTTCTTATGGGAAAACTATTTTGCAAAGCACCTCGCGATTTGCCGTATAATAAGAGAAGTATCCCGATTTATTTGTTCCTCCACATCCTTTAATTCCACATCCAATTCAGGGATATCGCGGAAGGATTCAACGATGGTGATGCAATTTCATTAAAAAAAGGAAATTTATCAAATATTAAAGCTCAGAAAATTTTTGTGTCTTTAAATTATGGAATAATCGCTGAGACTATTGTGAAATTAGAGAAACCTTATCCATTAAGAAAGCAAATAAAATTAACTGATAATGCCATAGATAAAATGAATGCAGTGGAGGGTGACTTTACTAAAAAAACTAGTATCAAGCTTGAAAAAGTTTTTAGGAAAATGAAGGATTCAAAACAATAAAAACACTGCTGGCATATAAAATTTTAGTTTTTACGAAAACAGCGCGGTAGAAAATTAATATACCACAAACGAACTATCAGCCTTTATCTATGTACCGATCACATCCGTCGCGTTGAACGGTCATTTTCCATGTTTAAAAGATTTTTGAGGACAAGCTGCCTTTACTTTACATTTGAAAATATCAAACAAATATTGTATTTATTTTTTTATATATATATATATATAAAAATATATTTATTAATTTGAAAATAGAATATAAAGTCAATATAGATTGTTGTTTTTGATTAAAAATATTGAAAAATTAGTTTTTCAAGGTTTTAATTAATATATTAGTTATGTTTAAAAAATACATCCAAAATATTTGTTAATAAATAATAAATATTTGTTCTTCAATTTTCTTAAAGATTCTATCTAGTCGTAAAAGGTAACTTAATATGCTTAAAAACGCAAATTTGCTTAAGTATGCAGAAAATTGCTGTATTTTTATGATAATAATAGTAAATGTCCAGTAGAAAAATCTTCCTCCTTTAAGTTTATTCATTACTGTTTATGTACGTATGCACATATACACGAGTTTAGAGTCTAAACTCAAACTTTCTAAAGGCTAGTTTACACGGTAATACAATGCATTACGAATTTGTAGAATCAAAATATTATGAAATTCTCTCCGAGTTTAAAAGAAAAAAATTAAAAATCTGTTGCAAGTATTTTTCATGTTTACAAGGATGGTATAAGTAAAATAAAAGCAAAGATACTAAACAGCTGAGTCAATAAAAAATAAGCAGATTGTTAGACTTTTTACAATATTTACAAAAACAACATGAAAATTGCCTGAGCTGATTTAAGTTGTTTTTGCAATTGTATAAAAATGATACCACCTTCAATATATACAGGTAAAATGCAGCTCTGATGTGATGAGAATACATAAGTATCTTAAATGATGTAGAAAATGAACATTTTCCGACCGCTTGTCAAATTTTGAACCCCTATTCTCTCAATTATTACTCAATGCATTTTGCTTTTATACGATAATATTTTTCTCATTCTACACAATTTTTTCACATGTTGTTATACATTGTATTACCGTGTTAACTAGCCTTTAAAACAGTCCAACACTTTATAATTTAAATGGTTTGGCACACAAATTAAGCCACCCTGATAAGTAAAAAAAAAAAAAAAAAAAAAAAAAAACAAGTTACAGTGTTATATTCGGCCGGGCCGAATCTTTGATACCCTCCACCGACAAGAGTGGGCTCTATATGATATCTAACGTCATCATTAAAATTGGTTGCGGTTTAGACATTTGTTAAATTATTGACCGACAATCAGAAAGTTTTATGCTTTTCGTTTTAGAAGTTTGAACTAGCTTGAGCAAAATATCATGATTCGTAACAGTTTTAGCAGAACTTAAATTATAATTAGGAGGGTAATTTGTATTGGATCAATGCTAAGTTATGGTTCAATCATTCCAAAATCCTGTAGAAATTTCAAAACAGCACTAGTTATATAAAACGAATTTGTGCAAAATTGTATATCATTCCGTGCATTATTTCACCATTGTGTTAGTTTTTGTAACAAAATAATCAATTTTTTAGGGTGGTGGTTCCACATATTGATACATAACTCTGATCCTACTGAGCCGATATTTCTGGATTTCAATCCCAAACTGCTTAGTTTTTTCTTTTCTTTTGCGTTCTTCGAAAGTGAGCGTATTTTCAACAGACGGGCAGACGGACAGACGTTCAGACGGACAGACAGACGGACATGGCTAAGTCGACTTAGAATTGCTCAAGGTGCCAGAATACTTATACATTATATGGTCTTCGATGTATAATAAAAAAATTCACACGGAATGACAATCTTAGTATACCCTCATTCACCACTAGTGGTGGTGGAGGGTATAACAAGTCTCTAAACTAATTCAAACAAGAAGATAATATTTTGCAAAATTCCTTCAAAAGTTACTAACCAAAAGATGAAAGATGAGATACATACTGAAATACACATATAAATACATATAATATTACCTAAAACGCAAAAGGCCCTAACAAACCAAATATTAAAAATCGACTTTTTTTTATTGATGCTGATGTTTTGCATTAACACAAATGTCCAAATAAATTCTTTCGACCAAAATTAGCGATTTCATTAACAAAAAACAAACGGCCCTATATACAAAAGATTGTATGATAAACGCTAAAAGGTCTAAATAACAGTTTGCATAGTATGCCACGGTAGGTTTTACAAGTAAAATAGACAGAAAGAAATTATACACAGTTTAAAGCTACGGTCACACTTATTAAATATTTGACCAAATTAGCATAATCACTACTTTTGTTAATAGTGAGATTAACCATGGTTTTAATGTCACAAAATAAAACTAATTTCACTGCTACACAGAGCAAAAAACTGTTTTATGTGAGATGTGGTATGATAAACATAAAAAAATGTATTGTAATTAAAGGAAATAATTTTTTAGTTTGCCTGTTGGTCCCGTTTTTTCGTCAAATAAAGTGTGACCGTAGCTTAAGACAATTTATTATATTAAATAGTTCTTATATTCTCCTGTCAAATTTTCAAAATGTAAGATAAGGCCTTTGCGTTTTAGGAAACGATATACAAAAATATGAATTTAGAAAAATCACCCTCATAAACTTTAATTTATGTGTGTGTGTGTGTTAAATTACAAACTGAATGTGTGTATGTGATGCAATACTTGTAAAAATACTTCCATGCATATAAATAAAAGTTAATAGTCAATATTTATGTATCAATTGACTTCCATACAATTGAAATTCAACAAAATTATAAATGACTCATTCTTATTCATAAACAAATGTACACATACCCCCCAAACTATTTATAACAAAATCCACCCTTATGATTCTTTTCTATAACTACACAAATATTCGATAGGAGAATCAGTATAATGTTTGAATGCGGATGTATTTGCTTGATTATTTACCCCCTCAACTGTGATTTCCTCTTTTAATAATTCACTTATAGACAGTTTCTCTTGTTTATAAGACTCTCTCTGTTGGTGATATCAAGTGTAAATTTTGATTTGTTAAAAAAAAAATCAAACCAGAAGGGATGTTTTTTTTCTTTACTTTAGCTGCATTAGTTTTATTTTCTTTTTGTTTTCATAAACTACAACCTTAAACAAAAATTATACTTTAATATGACCTCATTTGTGACATTTTTTTTTTTCTTTAAATTTGTTCAAATATTTAAACGCACCAACCCCTATGCAAATAGTTTAAATGTATAAATGTTTTTAAAGTTGATGCAAGTGTGTGTATGATTTAAATGTATGTTTAATTTAGTGTAAATCCAAGAAATTGAAAACTTTGTATGGGTTAAATAAAAAGCCAAAAAACAAAATCATAAAAAATTAATCAAGCAAATTCTCACACAAAGATTTCTTATAAAATTAGTAAAAAGAAAAAGTAGGAAAATTGTGCAGGAAACTATTTTGTAGAAGTTATTCGTGGTTTTTAGCTCTTGTTAATACTTGAATGAAGTAAAAATTATTATATTTTTTCTTCGTAGAAAACTTAAATTTTTCAATACTCAGAGATAATTGTGCAAAAATACTACTATTTTGTATAAGCTTATTGCTTATTTTTTTCAAGATCATGTAAAATTGAGGATATTCTTTTCAAAACTTGACTATTCCACTTGTTGTGTTTTTGTCCAATTTGAGAAAATAGTTTTTTAGAAAAGCAGCAATGTATTTAAAACGAATGTATTTAACCAGAACTTTTGTTGGATTATTATATACGACCAGATTATTCATGACTTTGTACAGTGTTCAAAAATTTAGCAATAGTATATTTTGAATAAATCCAAAATTTGAAAAGGAATAATTTAGTTTTGCCGCTGCTAATTGGAATAATCAAGTTTTGTTATGTGCTCTAGAGGAAAAATCATGTTTTGATTCAAACCACTGTGGATTATTCTTGCCTTGCTTAAATTAATTAGGAATTAGAAATCTCATTTTGAATTCAAATAACATGATGTTCACCTTTAAATAACCTGGAATACTCATATTTTATTCCAAAACAGTATCTTTGATATGAGTAATGTGATTTGGAAGTGGAATAATCGATATCATGCCTTTTATTATTTTTTTTCGGGTGTAAATATTGAGTTGTTTTTCCCAATTTTATTTACCTAGAATTCTCATTTCAATGTTACCGAACAAACAAAAATTAAAAACCATTTCTGTCGAAAATGGAATAATCAAGTTTTGAACCTCCTCAGTTATGAAAATACAACCAAAATGTAAAAAACACTATATCAATTAAAAAACCAACATTATTTTGATTATAATTTATTTGGGAGATAACTTTTGCAATATTCTGTTTTTAAAAAATTATGCAATTTTTCGTATCCCGGTAGGCTGGTTGGTAGTGAGATAGTCCATTAGCGCGTTGGTTGCGGGTTCGATTCCCACAAGAGACTTTGGTCTCCTGCAGACAAGCGTAGAGCTTCGCGGGATAAGCATAGGAAAAAATTTGGTCACAATAGAAAATTTAAGTTTTGTTTTTTTAAATAAAAAAAAAAACCCCAAAATGTTAAGTTCTTTGGGCGGAATATTATTAAGATATCTTCATCTTTATGAGATTTTAGGATCGGGGCTTATATGGGACCTGTGGTTAATTTTTGATCTACCAGGACAAAATTTTGTCATTACATAGGAGCCATCGTAAAAGTTATTGTCGCCAGTTTTTGTGTTACTATCAACAATTATAAGCTATTTTGGGAGTAGTATTTGTATGGGAGTAGTATGGCTTGGTCAAATATGTACCGATTCGAATAAAATTTGGTAAGATGATTTCGATTGCAATAAAATTAGATTGGACCAAATTTAATCTAAATACCAACATAATAGTATAGTTTATGGGCATAGAGGCACTATTCCGAAAAGAATCTTGTATGGGAGCTATGTGAAATTTTAGACCGTTTCGCCCCATTTTCAGTAGGCTTGGTGCCAATTAGAACATTTGTACCATGTTTAATCAAATTATTTTTATAATTGCGACATCGGCAATTCGACTCAGAAAGTGATTCTGAGCCGATCGGTATACTGAAACGTTGGTCTTGGATAATTATCTTAAGGTGCTTAAAACATCAGTACAAATACATGACACCTCTCCACTATTGTGGTGTTGGTATAATAAATATAAAATTCCAAAATATACATTCGGAGGATTTCATGTCAAATTACCCAACTTTTGAATGAAAATACCCAACTTTTCAATTTGGATGAAATTTGCACCAATGTTAGTCCAATTGGATAGTAGCTTAGACACAAATTTTCAACAAGATTGATCAAAAAGTTTCTAAGTTAAAATGGGTCAAAATTTGACATGTTGGCCAAACAGGTGTTCTTTCTCATCGATGTAACTTATTACCTATTGGTGTTAGAAAAATTTGTCCCAAACAAATTTGATAGCTATTTCTTTTATCTTTCTAAAAAAAATTTTTAATTTTTAAAAAAATTTTGAAAAATTTTTATTTTTTTAATTTAAAATTAATTTTTTTAAAGCTTATGTCTTTTTCTTTAAGGTAGTGTTGGTCGCTAAGTGGGCTGCGAGTGGGATATGTATAAAAAAAATAATTTCTAACTCAAGACGGTGTTTCAATTTTAAGCACTATTTTCAATTTTTTTTTGTGCGTAAGTGTTTCTTAAAACTTGAAAATAAAACTTATGTTGAGAAACTAGACAAATTAACCTTTTCGATGGTATGTAACATACCTCACTAGTATTTTATACCTTCGATACTGTATTACACACAATATGTTAATCCCAAAAATAAAATCACTTTTTTTCTATAGAAATGTGGACAAACTAAATTTTTTTATTTATTTGTAATAATAATTAAATTAATATATATATAGTTATAATAATAATATCTAATAATAATAATAATTAAAAGATAATTAATTTAATAGAATTTGTCCTTAATCACATTAGATCCTTTTACATCATAACTATTTTAACACTTGATTTATTGTAGCCGATGAAGTGTTTAAGTTTTGCAAATTTTCAAATACAATGTCTTTTATCCTCCCTATTTATCGTTTTTATTTTCTGCTATTTTTGTCAATCCTTTCTTGGCGCAAATTTCATCCAAATCGGAAGACATCGATTTAAAACAATGGGTCACTTGACATGAAATCCCCCATATGTATATGTTTATTATACTGAAGAGCTGTTTATATTCTACAAAGAGTTTTATTTCTAAAGTGTGATAGTGTAGACGCACTATGAAGTGAAAAATATATCACAGTGAATTCCCGGAAAATCAAACCAACAACCATTCGATTTGGTATTAGCAAAAATCTTAAGAACTGTATAAAAGTATTTTAGAGACTTTAGCAACCCCTGCCATTTTAGGATTTGGCTGCACTTACTTACGCCAAAAGTGCAGCAGCAAGGAGTACATAAATTCTTCTCAACACACGTACAAAAAACTCTCATAGTGATATTAATACGAGTATATCAAAATATATTTTATTTTATTTCCTTTTTATATCGCTTAGACTGTAACAATTTGAAAAATGCGAGGGTGGGTCAATAGGTTTGTGACTGTGGCCTTTCGCCAAGAGAAAAATTGTTTTGTACCATCACATGGCGAGGATGCACACATGTGCAGTTTTCATTAACATCCATTAATAAGGCTACGAATCGCTCCCTTATCCGTCCTATAATCTGCATTTAGCCAGCAGGGAATATTTCTTGTGTCCGAACCAGAAAAAATTGGCTTGGCGGAATGTGATTTAACTCCAACGGTGAAATAATCTCATAAAAACCAATTTTTTATGAAGGGCTAAAAAAATGTTAAGTGTTCGATACGCTCAAACTAGACTACGTCGAAAAATAAAATAATTTTTGAACGCAAACACCTGTGTCAAATAAAGAAAGTCACGAACTTATTGAAACGCCCTCTTATTCGTTATTTTTCTTTAAATTGCACTATAATCAATTTATTTTAACATATTGTTATTTAAAGTGACATATTAATTGCTTTGTATTAAATTTACACTTAAAACGCCCTTAATCAATTTGTAAATTTCATTCATAATGACATGTTTGTTTCTTTTTGTTTTGTTGAATGCAATTGCGTTTCTTTTTTATTTAATAAGAAATTCTTCTGAATTGTCCTTAAATATCAATTTGTTTTAATAAAACTTTCGTAAACATTCAATTTACTTTTCAAACTAATTTGTCCCACTACAGTGGTTAACCTTATGGCTTCTGTTTCTTTTATAAACACACATACACACACACTAATTTGCAAAGAAATGTTTGATGATATACATACGTACATGTATACTTTTTCTATTACAACCATTTGAAGCAGATAGTAATTAATCATTTTACCAAAGTTTGAAAGGTAAAAGAGACAGCGAGAGAGAGAGAGATGTGTAGGTAACCGTCTTCAAAAATGAAGACGCAACATGTGAAAATATTCTAACTGTCATATAAATGTCACTTTGTTATACTGATACCATGGTAAGTGTTACTGTTGTTGCTCCCGCCATAACTAATGTTACACGCAAATAATAACAACAAGCTTTATTTATAAAAACACATACAATTACGAAATGTTTTGGGGGAGACATACGTACAAACACTCACCTACACGCATTAATTTACCACTTCAAGGACTTTAACACAAAAATGTGTTTTATTTAAGAGATATAAAGAAGAACAACAACAATAAACTAAGTAGACCCTTGAGTTTTCTTCGGGTTTGTTTTGTTTCTGTTTTGATACCAGTTAATATGAAATACTTGAAAGTTTTTATTTCTTATTTCATATTTTACTGAGCTTAAGATTTTTTTTTTTTTTGCATAAAAGAAAAACAAAGTAATTTAAGAGCAATAAAGGTAAAATTATGGATTTTATTTTTTAAATAACTTGGGAAAGAGAATAATAAATCATATTTTTTTTATTTTCTAATAGCCGAAGAAACTTGATTTTAATATTAAATTTAAAATGTATTCAAACGTATTTTATTTTCTTTGAAATATATAAGGTCTAATTAGGCGGCATGAAATAACCCCCCAAAATATAACGCCCCAAAAAAAATATGAAATAACCCCCCAAAAATTTGTACAGAGAACAACAAAAACGATTTTTGGGGGTTTTTTCCTTTTTTTTGGGGTGTTATTTCATTTTTTCAATTGGGGGATTATTTCATATGAAATAACTCCCCAAAAATTTGAAATGAAATAAGTCCCTAAAAATATTTTGGGGACTTATTTAATTTTTAAATTACATATTTTAAAAGTCATAATGATGACAAATTGTGTTTTGTTATATTCACTGCATACGTTTACCAAACATAAAAAAAGGGACTAAGTATCAAAAACTATAATTTCAGAATCCTAAAAAAATTGGGATTATTTTTAAGTCCTGAATTTCAGAAATCGGAATCTCTAAGTCCCGAACTTTATAATTTCGAATTCGAAAATCCCGAATCGCTAATTTAAGCTTTTCTGCATAGCCGGCCTTCGGCCGGTCGCAATGATTTTATCCTCTATGGTATTTCAAACATCGGCTTCGCTTACTAAAGCTTTTCTGTTTAGTCGGCCTTTGGCCGGGCGCAAGAACTTTTTCCTCTATAGTATACAAACACCGGCTTCGCTAACTAATGCCTTGTGCCCGACTGAAGACCGGGTTAGCAGAAAAGCTTTAGTTAGCGAAGCCGGTGTTTGGAATACAATATAGGGGAAAAATCCTTGCGCCCGGCCGAAGGCCGGCTATGCAGAAAAGCTTTAGTTAGCGAAGCCGGTGTTTGGAATACTATAGAGGAGAAAATCCTTGCGACCGGCCGAAGGCCGGCTATGCAGAAAAGCTTTAGTAAGCGAAGCCGGTGTTTGGAATACTATAGAGGAGAAAATCCTTGCGCCCGGCCGAAGGCCGGCTATGCATAAAAGCTTTAGTTAGCGAAGCCGGTGTTTGGAATACTATAGAGGAGAAAATCCTTGCGCCCGGCCGAAGGCCGGCTATGCAGAAAAGCTTTAGTTAGCGAAGCCGGTGTTTGTTATACCATAGAGGAAAAAGTCTTTGCGCCCAACCAAAACTGAACAATATGTATTATATTGGGGTCTTATTTCATTTCTGGAATTGGGGAACTATTTCATATGAAATAAGTCCCTAAATATTGGGGACTTATTTCATTTTGATTTTGGGAGTTATTTCATTTCATTAGGGATTTATTTCATTTTAAGAATTGGGGATTTATTTCATATGAAATAAGTCCCTAAAAATTGGGGATTTATTTCATAATTTTTTTGGGGACTTATTTCCTGGGGAGTTATTTCATGCCGCCGTCTAATTACACTGTAGAACAAAATAAAATAACAATGTTCTGCCTACTGATTCTTGTAGAGGGGAGTAAAACAAATATTTGTGTATCAGCGTATTGAAAGTTGCACCCTTGTGTAGTGCAAAAACGTAGAAAATCGTGTGATACTTTGGTTTTTGGTTGATGGTGTTTTCAGAAGATTTATTCAAAACTTTACACGCAACATTTTGTTAGTATTGGTTTAAAAAAATGTCTAAGTTCCGAAAAAATTTTTTTTTGTGTTGTTGGACAATACTTCAGGCTTATAAAGGGTTTTGTAAACGAATTTTTATAGAAAATTGGATAAACTTTTTTGTAAATCAAAAATATATAATGATAACAGGGTTGAAATATACATTATTAAATATTTTTTTTAAGCCTATCACCATCAAATGGTAAGATCCCATCAATGTTTTCGTGTAGCCCCATAGTCCTGCAAGCTTAGAGGATTCTACATTTAAAGGCCTAACTTTAAAGTGCATAAGCTTCTGACAAAAATTAATAAAAGCCTCACAAATGCATTTAAAAAAAAACAAAAATTAAATCAAAAAACAGATGATTTCATACGGAAAGTACGATGATTTTCGCACTTAGCTTAATCAAATGACAGAATCATAAGACTTTACAAAAAGTTTCCTTAAGTTCAATATGGTTTGTCACATATGATTTACATGAATTCGCGTATTTGCTTAAGCCAATTAAAGCATATTATAGTTGTTCCTTAAGTCGTTTAATAATGTTAGTATTTTACACAGAAAAAAGTGTTTTATTAATTAAAAAAATGGTTTAAAAAGTATTTAAATTTTATTAACTTGATAATTGAATCAATTATTTTTAAGTGGAAAGAAAATTAAAAATTTAATTTTTATTTAATTAACATTTTAGTTGTTTTGAAATAAATTTTCAATTAAAATTTTAATTAAATAACAAAAAATCTTCATTCACTTATTTCGTTTAAAATAAATTAATTTAAACATGTAGAATTGTTGTTAGGAATTGTCAATAATTACTTAAATAAATTAACACATTGTTTGAAATGGCAAAGTTTTTTTGATCATTTTTTTTAATTAAAATTAAAAATATCATTTATTGAACAAAAATATTCACAATTTTACAATAATTTAGTAATCAATACAAATTGTTTGCTTGATATTATGAATTTGGTATAAATTTGTGTGATTGGAGAAATTTAATAATTTTTTCTGTGTATTTAAATTCAATTATGCCACCCGAAAATTGCCGACAATAGATCCAAAATCAGACAGTACATGGAAGTTTTGTTTAATTTTAGCCATCTTCTAAAATCCGAATAAAAACTAATAAATCTCAAAGAAATTTTAGTTTAAAAAAAAATTAAATAAAATTCAATACTATTAATTTAAACAACATAACAAATGTTTTGCTAGAAGGTCCATAATTACCCATATTATGGTTGGGCTGACTATACGTGCCTACCTGTTTTTTCTGTGGTTTGGTTATACAAAAAACAGAATACTTCATGTCTAAAAGTATAGTTTTGGTTTTTTGGTAGACATGGTGTATAAACATCTGATCAAAATCAACCATCGTAGGTTGAATGATAATTTTGTGATAACCCTGTGTATGTTAACCCTGATAATGTTAAAAAACATAAAACAAAAAACCGCATCAAAAAGTTCTTCATCAATAAAATTATAAAATCAATTCAGTCGTGTATAAAAAAATAACAAGAAAAAAACAACAGCCAGTTGTAATAGTTTTTTTAGTATAAGGTAACTTTTGACTCATACGCACAGTAACTTTAGTTAAGGACATTTTAAGTATCCAAAAATTTTGAACTACAAGCCGCTACTTCAGGAAACTTGCTGAAGGAGACTTGCTTTGTGTAAATTGACGTTAGAATGATGTGCAGTTTTGTTTAAAACTTTACAATGTACAGGTGTTATCAAATTTGGTTTTATTTGAAAAATTGTTAGTTTAACACTTTTTTGCAGTCCTGACGATTTTTTAAATTGGTTTCCTTTTAAATTAATCATAACTTTTTCGATTTTCTGTTTTTTTTAATTGAAGTGATTTGGCATTTTTACCGTTTTATTGCATAAATTCAGAATATTGATTTATTATTTCCTTAGTTGATGCCACTGTAGGCTAGCTGGTAATGCTATTCATACTATTTATTAACATATTCGTTCTGTTTAGAAACCAGCTTTTTATTTTGTCATTCTGTGTAAATGCATTTCGGGCCATTGAGTAGTTCTGAGTCGATTTAGCCATGTACGTATGTCTGTGCGCATGTTGAAAACATGCTCACTTTTGAACAATTCAAAAGAAAAGAACGACATTGGTACCAACTTGTTTCTAGTTATCCTAAGCAGCTCGAGATTAAAATCCAGCAAGAACGGTTTAATAGGATAAGATCTTTGAATCCAAATATGGAACAACCATCATAAAAAATGAATAATTTTTTTGTAAAAATCTGACATAAATGGCGTCGGATTAAACTAATTGGTATGAAATTTTGCACAAATTCATTCTATATGATTAGAAATCATGCTACGAAAATTCGTGAAGATTGGTCTGTATGTTACCATAGGCCCCATATAAAGCCTACTCTCGTTGTTAGTACGCCTTAAACCGTACCGAATAATTCTATTGTAAAAAAATTGGGACTATCATAGTTTTATAAGACTGGAAATCACACCCAAAAATTTCACGTAGATCGGCCCATAATTTAACAAAGGCCCCATAGAAAGACCACTCTCGGAAAATACCTTAGTACTCATAAAAACGCAACGAATAATGTTATTGTAGTAAAATTTGGTCTGTCAAAGTTTAATAGCCATTTTAAAACACAATACTAAATTTTGCGCAGATAGTCCCATAATTCACCATTGGCCCAGTATAAACGCCACTCTCGGAAAACATTTAAATACTTATAAGACAGTAGCAAATAAAGAGAACGCGATAAATTTGGCTGCATTTATTTTATTTATATGGCCAGAAAAAACACCATGAGCTTTTGTGATAATCGATTTTAAATTTACCTAGGCCTCATACAAAGCAAGCATCTGTAAAGCACTTAAAAATGTGTAAAATGCTAAAACGAATTCCACTAAAGTATTGAAATTTAGTTTAGTTTAGGGTTATGAATACCAGAAACCAATCTACATAATTTTATAATGATTGGTTTATAATAAACCATGGATCCATGGACCCCTGCTGAAAATTATTATCGTGCGGTTAAAACCGTTACGAATCATGATATGTTAATCAAATTAGTTAAAATAAAGTTTTATATAACTATAAATAAAAGCAAATAACAGTTCTAAGCTGCTAATTATAATTATGACGTCAGTTTCTATAAAGATTGGTTAACGATTGATAGATCCCATATATATGCCACTTCTGAAATATTCTTACTGTCGGTGGAGGGTCTAGCTTTCTCTGTGTAATTTATTTGAATTATCAAATATCAATATGTAGTATTATTTTTTTCAAAATTTAAAAGTAAATTGTCCTTTTACTTACTTACTCAAATATGATTTAAATTTAATTTATTTTCCTATAAAATACCTTATTTAAATTAAGAAATACGCATTCGTTGCCATACCTTCTCCACAGACTATAGAAGTACCAATACAAAAGTTTTAAGAATAAATTTATTTTTAAAGTCTAGGAAAACACCGAAATTGTACACACATAACCAGACTTAAGGAGGAAAAAAGGCAAACATCTTTTTATTTCCATTTTAAACATGCAACAACTTGAGAAAAAGGACAATATAAATAACATTTGTTACAAAACAATAGATTTTTGCTAAATACTACTAAATAAGTGATTGGTTTGTTAAATATTAAACATCGATTTTCAGAAAATCTAAAACAAATCTGTTGGTAACTTTTTGCCCTTCTTAAGTTTTCTTATTTTATTACTGTAGCCCAACACTTGAACAATAAAATCATTGACCCCCAATGAAAGATGGAGGGTACACTAGTCACCCAAAGGATCGAACACGAATATTTGTATGCTTATTGAATTGGAAATTTGATATGGGTTTTTTACTCGTATACACAAACATACACAAACATTAAAATAAACCCAAGTTAACATTGGAAATTTAAATGTTTTTTATGCCTAAAGAATTCATAAGTAGACGATAATCATTGAGACAATAGCTGACTAAAACCATCAATAAATATTTGGTACAAGTATTTTGCACACTAATAAGTATGTGGGGTTTCAAGAAAATAATAAAACAACACAAGTCATGCTAAATTAAAAAAATAAAAAGCCATTAAAGCTCTTAAATAATATTAAAAAAATAAAATAAAAATCAAGCCGCAAACTCTTTATTCTTTGGTACTCCACTAAAATTTTTATTTCAACTTAATTTGCGTTTCTTTGCAGTGCCGGTTACACTTTTCTGAAGACGATGTTTTCCATTCCATATCGGTTAAATTACATTATGTGTATCAATTTAATCAGTGGTATAAAATTAAGCCACTACAATACATCATTTCCATTCATTAGCTTATGTTTCTCTCCTTATAATTTATCCTTGATTTTTCATCTTATTTCTTTTTTCTGCTTTTGTATTTTTTCGTTAAGCAATGAACGAGCCAACCAACCTCTTTCCCACATTTTACAATAATTTTAATTTATTTAAAATTTATTACATTTAACTCGTACATAGTCAAACATGTTGACTCATGTCACTTTAAATGCAAACATTTTCAGTACTTTATTATATTTTCAGCAAAAAAAAGTACCTTTATGGGAGAAGGAATGTAAAGGAGTGAAAGCAGCATTTAATAAGTCTGTTAAGAATTCATACATATTCTCTTTAATCGTTTTAGATTTACTGATTTTAAAAAAAACCTTTGGAAAACTTAAAGTTTTTAATTGATATTTTAACGTGACGAAATTGCAAGTTGAATTTCATTCATTAAACTGGGTTGATGCCGCATTGTAAAAAGTTCTAATGGACTTAGGGACTACAGTCTAAGCCATGTTCTGTTTTTTAATGTTGAGGCTTTAAGACAAATATAAAATCGATGTGCCCATTGCATGAAATTCAAAACAGGGTAATCGAGTAAATTTTCTTGTGCTTTGCCGGTTTTAGCAATGATAACTTTATAAACCCACACTAATATGTGAAGGGGGTTGATGCTTTTGTGCTGTTGTACCCACCTTTTATTATTCCGATCGACTTAGAATCACGTTTTTATCAATCTAATAATGTCCGTCCGGCATGTAAGCTGGCTGGTGAGCTGTCTATCCACGTAAACCTTGTGCGCAAAGAACATGTCGTAATTTTGGAGATAATTTGATGATATAAATTGTGTGTGTTTCAATAGGTATAATGACGAACTATGTATACGAAGGGAATCGGTTCAACAATATCATTTAGCTTCAAAACAGGCTCATTTCCACAAAAGAGCCTTTGCATCAATAAACCATCTTATTATGGTGGTACTTTGATTAAATTGGTTGAAACAAATTTTATTGAAACCTAAATTATCTTGTCGAATTTTACTTTAATCGATCCATTTTTGACCATAGATCTTATACAAATACTACTCCCGAAAATAACTTTAAGTGTCATAACTTTTTTTTAGCTGCATGAGAACTTAAAATGGTAATATTTTGATATAAATATTAAACATCTGCATGAAACTTAATAATGATGTTCATGAAACTTTCATTATAATTTTGTATTTGCTTCCTTTGTATTCAATAAAATTAATAACTACGAAATGAAAGCAACAAACACACGAAATTTAAGAGACGAGTTAGATGCAGTTTTTTTTTGTTTACTTAAACAAGAGAATATGAATACTATCAATTCTGAAACAAAACAACCACTTAATAAATGTCGGGTAAGTTCATGGAAAAACACATTTATCTTAAAGTCAGTAATGACAGTTGAATGAAATAAAAAATATTAGGAAAGATTAAAAAAAAATAAAATAACCATAAAGAGTAAAACCAACAAGATAAGGAAGTGTATTAATATTAAAATAATACAAATTTGACTTTGTTTTCAATGTAAATTAATTGTTTTTAATGTAAATTTTTAAACTTCAAAAAAATTTCATTTTATTTTCAAAAACATTTTAAGCAAAGGAAAAAAATTAAAATTTAATTTAAAAAATGCTTTAAAAATTACATATATTATAGTAAAACTAACCAAAAAGAAAAAATTACATAAATTTACTAAGTGGCAACATTGCTATTAAATACTTAATATAAAAAAAGGAGAGAGAGTAAACACTGTAAAACAAAAGTCGTTTCATTGAACAAAGTCTTTGTGTTTGCCATATGCAGCGTTACCGCTGTGATACTAAAGTATCAATTCGACCCTTTTTTTGAAGGTATTGATACCATATATGACCCTTTTTTTAATTAACCGCTTGTATCATTTTTATCTATTTTGTAACAATTGTTGACTCTTTTTGGAAATTGCACTCACATTTGGTTGTCAACACTGCGGAACAGTAATGCTTTAGCTAAACAAGTATTTCGAAATTAGCATTGCTTAAATAGTCTCAAAGTAGAAACTTGCAATTCCATGCTTTCCCAACTTAATTTTTTCGAAGCGAAGATGGAGGAATGGACTTCAAGTGAAGATTTTATAAGAAAATATAGAACGCACATTCCTAAAAAGAAGTACAAATTAAATTACAATTTCCCTAATATCTCATATACTTACCTACATACATATTTGTTATTATTTTATATTTATTGAATAACATTACGTGTTTTCTTTTCTATAAAAAAATTTAAATTTTATTTAAACAAATGCAATTTGGTGTTCGTTTCTAAAAAATGCTTTGCTCTCCAAAAGGACAGCCTTTTTTATTTAATTTTCACTATTTTAACCCTCCGATGAGTGACAGTTCTGCATTTCACGGCCGTGTGAAAAGGTCCCTACGGACCTTTTTTGTAAATCATGTTTTTTTCATATAAAAAATTCTTTTTTGATTTTTTTTTGTTTTTATTGTTTATAACTAAATTCTGCATACATGAACTTTATTGCTTTCAAGGAAAGGCACAATATTCTAATTTTATACTACTAGCAATAAACCAGTTCTTAAAATTTTTTGTTCTTAGTATTTTTGTTCTTAGAATTTTTTGTTTTTATCATCATCCCTAATGTCCTTGAGTTTAGGTCTTTGTGTTCAGAACAAGTAAATTATGTGTTGAAACAATAAAAAAATTATAATGATGCCCAAAAACATGCATTTATTAGTGAAATTCAGTACAAGGTCCATACGGACCTATTCACACGTCCGCGTACTATTTTCACTAAAACCTCAATAACTCCTAAAGTAATGATCCGATCGGCTTCCAAACGATGCGCAACAAAATACTCGTAATACAGGGGGGGTTGTAGTGGCCGAAGTAGGAGTAATTTCAGTTTGAAAAGGCAAAAAGGTCCCTAGGGACCTTTTCACTCATCGGAGGGTTAAATAGGCTTAGAACATGATTCTTAGTCGACGCGTATACCTTTTTTATTTCTGTAGTCAAAAACATAAGCTCAAAGGCAAAATACCTTCTCCACGAATTAAGTTAAAACTATGAGTTATTTATTCTCGAAGCACACAAATTTGCTTGAACGATTTTCATTAAATACTTTTTATTGTTTTAATTCTTCCATACTTCTGTTCCTCATGTGTAGTGCAAAAAGAAACTTAATGCACTTGGCGATAATATACACAGGATACGGCAGATAAAAAAAATGAACAACAGAACAAAATAAAATAAATAAAATGAATAAAAATTAAAAAAAAAAATGAACAAAAACTTGGAAAAAAACTATAACAAAACTGACAGTAAGAAGGCGCAACATGAAATCGCATTTTATTGCCACAAAATGAAATGCAACTGAATTATCAAAACCAACAAGGAATACCCACTTTGAATACTCACAGTCTCATATCAACTTGGCTGTTAAGGATGTATGGAAAAATAGTAGTTATTGTTCTTGTACTTCTCATATGAATTGAATGAATGAATGCATGAAAAATATATAAAGGGGTATATATTTTTTGCTGGCAAAACCGAATGGAAGAATGAACAACTGACTGACTGACAAAGAGAAGATAGACGTATAGATAGACAATAAGACAGACAAATAATTTTTTGTGACAAAAATGTGTCAACACCAAAGAAAAAAAAAAATAAGGCAAATCTTACAACCGAGTGTAGAGGACAAAAATAATGAAGGACAGCAAATACATATGAAAAATAAGGGGGTGTATGCAATCAAGAAACATTAAAAATTTTGCAAAATATACATGTCAGTGTTTGTGTGTGTGTGTGGGCAAGTTAAGTTTTTGTTAAAAGATTGAAGAAAAAATAAAACAGAAAAAATAAAGTTATTAAATTAAGCGAATGAAACGAGTGCTCTTATGTATGTGTGCTCTTGCCTGTTCAAGGGGAAAAAGATGGAATAAAATTGTTTGACATTTTGATTGATTTAAAAATGATAAACTCAGTCAAGGCATTTCTGAAGGATTTAATTTTTTTTAACAAAGTTTTTTTTGTTGTTATTGAGGAAAGTGAGAAAAGAAGCCATTACTATATGTTGACTTCCTTCAAAATCATATGCATACTAGTGATGTTACGAATATTAATATTTGCGAATACGAACACGGATATACACAACTAAATCTAGTGACAACCTTTTATATCTTGTAAATTGTGTAATGACGTTATACGTTGATAGGAAAAGTTTTTAAGTAAAAGTTTATTTTTTTTTTCTTTTGACCGAATTTAAATTAAATCGTGTTTTTTTAAAAAGGGTTTTTTACTTTTAATTTATTTAAAACTCACATTCTTATTCTCAGTAAGTTTTTTCCTTTGATACCCATATTATAGGCAAGCATTAAAAACTTAGTCTGCCATATTGGACTTGGAGTGACGTCACTTTATTTGCGAAGTATTCTCAGCAAGCCCTTATATTTGTTACCCATATTGTAAGAGTGCATTAAAAATAATTAGTCCACCATCTTAGATATGTCACCATGTTAGATTTAGAATAAACGCGCACAGCTAAACATGTATTGTTAACTAAACTGAATGTTAATAAAAAATTTCAGCTCAAACTGTTGAAGATATCTGCTTCAAAATTGAGTTTTAAGCTTTGGAAGTCCTTCATATTGGATTTAGAGTGACGTCAATACTTTTCATTGGATCAGGGTTGCATTTTAACACAATCATGTTCATGTATGATAGTTAGATTTTTTGACGGTCGCAAGAAAACTCATTAGTGTATATAAAATTTCAGCTGAATCAGTTAAGGATATATGCTTTAAAATTTATTTGCAAGATTTCACCCGAACAGACATACACTGAACCATAAAAGTACGTGGAGACAACGAAAATTTAAGTCGAGCAAACCAAAAATTCATTAATTTTGGTCCAATGAATTGGTTCGTTGTGACATTGAATTGCCGTTCTTAAAAATATTTTCTTTTAATAATTAAATCAGCTGTTCTTTAATGTAAAGAAAAAGTTCAACAATATGACGAACAAAGTTGGTCAATATTATTTTCTGTAAATTAATTATTTAATGAAAGAATTCTTTAATTCAGCAAACTTATACGTTAATTCATTGAATAATTTCTCTAGTTTAACGAATAATTTCGTTTTACAAATCTGTTGGCTCAACGAATAAAATACATTGTATCAATGAATTATAGTTTTTAATTTCCCCACACGTCACGATTCATTACTGTAACCCAAAACAAAATAAATAAATAAAATAGACTCATAGTTGAAATGTTTCAATTTTTTTACAAAAATTTTGCAAATTTAATATGTTAATTTAATTTTAACAATATTTTTGTAAATTAAATTTTATAGTGGAGCCTAGAGTATCCAATAATTGACTTTTAGTTTTGTCCAAGTAATTAATCTATTTTTAAATTTAATTTTGCTCGATTAGTCGAATAGGAATTTTAATATGTTCAAATAACTCGAATAACTCGTATAATTCAAATAATTTTATCCAATGGAAAAAAACATACATGTCTATTTGACACTTTAATTATATTAATAAACAGCAAAAACAATAAAATAAAACAAGTAGGTAAGTATAGTTGGCCATATGATACCCTACACCACAGTATATAAGAACAACTTATTGCAAGTGTACCTATTTGGAGCCTAGTTTTGAAAAATGCATAGCTAATGGGCTTATATGAATAGGGATCTATCTATTTTTTGAATTTCATTAAAATAGGTTTGATAGTTTATGATAGGCAGAAATTGCACCTTATCTCCCCAAGTGGTCCTATTTTTTTCAAAACGCATAGCTTTTGTATCCATATAAATATGAATCTTACTTTGTCTTAGATTGCATTAAAATTGTTTTTGTAGTGGGCACAAATACCCTATACAGGAATGGGGCTTGTATGGGGGCTATATGAAATTATAGACCGATTCGCGCCATTTTCAATAGGGTTGATCCTTGTTATTAGAACCTTTGTACCAAATTTCATCAAATTATCTTCAAAATTGCAATCTGTACTCTGCGCGAAAGGTAACATGGACAGCCAGCGAGCCAGCCGGACGGACATCGTTAGATCGGTAAACCTTAAGGTGGGTCTAGGACCAATATTTTATGGTGTTACACACATCAGCACAAATGTATAATACCCTCTTCACTATTGTGGTATTGGTATAAATATAGTCAAACAATAAAATAACAATTCATGTATACTATAGTATACAGTTCTGAAACTTTTAAATAAAATAAATAATTACAAAATCAAAAACCCTGCTGCAAAACATACAGCCTTCAAGGCGCTAAAGAGACTGAAACAAGACTAAGGAAATAAAATAAAAATAAACTATAAACAAAGTTAACACTTCTTCGGTTAAACAGACTATAAAATGATCTGCAGGCCAAAGCTTAATGCATGCATTAGGTTTAGCAGATGTCGGGGTCTAAACTTAATACGGGAATTCAACATAAACTCATACATTTACAAATTTTTTTTTAATTATTTATTTCATTTTAGATAGACAAATTTAATATTTGTCATTCAATTTAACAAATTTAATATTCCAGAAAATCAAGTAAAATTGAAATCAATGAAGATTCTCAGTTAATTTTTTTAAATCACCGTAATTTTCATAATTTGAAGAGAAGTCAAAGTGTGAAGAAATAAAAAGGAACTTTTATTTAAACTACTATCACAAGTTTGGACGGCGAAATCGATTTCCATCACATACCTGAAATACTTGAAGATTTCGTTTGCTTTACTCCTTTTGCACTCTAACTAAGTAATTCAGTACCGTTTTGAGAACAAATTATTCGTAGATACTGCACCCTCCTATGCCGGTAGGGTATCCCAATTTTAATTAAAATTTTCTCTATTTTTCTAAAATTTTTTTGCTTAGCCTTGGTTTTCACAGTTTTTAATGATGAATATCAAGCTGTTTAGCTTCCAACACATAATTTTTGTTAATTGAGCAGAACTCAAACATTTCTCTTGGTTTCGTTAAATGGTTCATGCATTTCGGTAGAATTTTACAATTTATTGCCGATGTCTGATATACTTTGTTCAATCCACTGCAATGAACGTATTTCTAATTTGTTAAATACAAAGGTTTTTTTTAATTAAAATGATAAAAAATTAATATTTTTTGTTTCATTTTATGTTTGTTTTCCTTTTGGAAAACAGGCGAATATTCGGTGATTTGAATATTCTTTACATCACTAAGACATACTGATTGTAATGAATTTTGGAATGGACTTAAGTGCAATTCAAAGTTGATAAAAATTTCAAAATTCAATCTAACAAATAACCTTACATTAAAAATAGCTTCATAAATAAATTTATAATTAAAGATGTTTTTCTTCTACCTTTCTATTTCTAAATTAAAATTCATTTATTACGAGCTCGAATTCCGTAATGAAAATAAATTTTATTTTTATTTGTTGCCGATATTTCGATACTCTTTGAGTATCATCAACTGCACCCAGAGAAAAAATATGTTTAAATTTGGTCACCTCCAACAAAACTATTTTTAAAGAGAATTGCAAACATATTATGTTTAAATTTAACCATACTATTGTCACCGACAAACATATTATTGTTAAATTAGTCCTCCATCAAGAAGACACAACCATATTATGGTTGCCTCCGAACATCTTTTGGTTAGTAATAACTAAAATATGTTTAACTTTTATAATAGTATGGTTGATTTTCAACCAAAGCATGTTGCTCTTAGAAAAGAGGAAAATACTATTTTTTTTTTTTTTTTTTTTTTTATTTATTTTATTTACTCACAACTCATAACAATTTTACAATTTTGAGCTTCAGCGCCTAAAAGGCATTGTTGAAGCAAGTTGGCAAAAAAAATTAATAATTGAGTAATTAAATAAACAAACTTACTTGCATAAAAATTAGCATTATAACATTGTAGAGTAGTACAATTATTTAGTTAGAAAAAAAAAAAAAAAAAATAATAATAAATAATTATAATAAATATTGATTATTTTACAAAGTAGTTTCATCATGTTACAAATTCTTCAATTTGTTGCAATAAAAAATTTTTTAAATATCTTTTAAAATTTGAAATTCTATTTTCAGTTTTTAAAAAAATCGGCAAATCGTTAAACTCATGACTACCAATATACTCTATACGTTGTTTGGTAATTTCAAACCTGCACCTGGCTACAAAAAGACTGTTATTATTTCTTGTGTTTATCAAATGTTGATTTCTTGCAAAATAAATTGTATGATGACCAATGTTGTTGATACATTTAAAAACATACATTATCAGCTTCATTTTGTATATGGCACGTATTGGAAGAATCGATTTGAATACATCTTTAAAAAGTGGCAGCGTTGGATAAGTGTTAGGAAGGCTGGAAACAATCCTTAATGCCTTATTTTGTAAACGTTGTAATGACTTCAATTCTGTGCTGTTCTTATATCCATAAATAATTGCTAAATAGTCAAAATGACTTTGAATTAATGAATTGTAAATTAACATCTTGGTACTTGTATCAAGCTTGTTTTTAAATTTATACAAAAAACCAACTGCTTGACTAGCTTTTTGCTTTAAGTTTTGTATATGTTGATTCCACACAAGATTGCTCTGAAGATGTATACCCAGATATTTAATTGAATAGCTTTCAAAAATTTCTTTCCCATTCACAAGTATACTAAAGACGTTAGTCGGACTGTGTGGTTTAAATCTGATTAAACGTGTTTTATTTGCGTTTAAAAACAGTTTGTTAATTCTCACAAACTCAGATATCAATGCTACATCTCGTTCAACATAGACTTTAGCAACTGTTTCATATTTGTAAGGGTATAATAAACAAATATCATCTGCATATATAAAAAGTTTACCAAAAGTATCTATATTTTTTATGTCATTTAAGTATATGGAGAATAAAAGTGGACCCAATACACTACCTTGGGGTACACCATATTCTACATCACCAATTGCACTTTTATGTGAATTTATTTGTACGTACTGTTTCCGATTAGTTAAATAACTTTTTAATAGCAGCATCTCTTTCCCACAAATACCATAGTACCGCAATTTCTTTATCATAATTTCATGATCTATTAGATCAAATGCTTTGGACAAATCAAAGAATACACCGACAACGCCACTATAACCTTCGTCTAATCCTTTACAAATACAATTAACAACATTTACAACCGCTTCTTCTGTGCCACATCCGCTTCTAAATCCATACTGAAAATCATTGATTAAATTATTATTTTTCATATACATTGAAATCTGCTGGTATAAAACTCTTTCCAACACATTATCGATGACTGGCAAAACAGAAATTGGTCTATACATCTCCACTGTACAGGATAGCTTTAACTTTGGAATGGGTACTACTTTATGAATTTTTAATATGTCTGGATACAATGTTGTGCTAATCATATTATTAAATATATTTACTAAAAATGGCGTAAATTCATTTTTATTATTTAGCAGTACTTTTGGCAATATATTATCGTGGCCACCACTTTTATTTGATTTTATATTATTTAAAATTAAACTAATCTCATCGTGTGTTGTATTGTGAAAAAAACATCTATCATTGAACTGAATTAATGTTCTTA
Source organism: Pollenia amentaria (assembly GCA_943735925.1). Classification (NCBI taxonomy): domain Eukaryota; kingdom Metazoa; phylum Arthropoda; class Insecta; order Diptera; family Polleniidae; genus Pollenia; species Pollenia amentaria. The sequence goes on from OX031007.1 coordinate 1,943,043, forward strand.
ATGTATTGCAGTTATCAGCAGAATCTTGATCAATTTTCGACTTCAGATCTTTGACTGAGTTTAAAAAGTATTGGTTGAGCATATTTGCTTTTTGCAAATCATTTTCAATTTCATTTCCAGCTTGATCTTTTAAATTAATTTTTGTAGATTTATTTTTGCCCAAGGTTTCGTTTAAAAATTTCCAACATTTTTTTGGATCGTGCTGAATTAAATTTATTCTATTTATGTAAAAATTATTCATTGAATCTTTGGAAGCTTTTTTAATAATCTTGCTAATTCTTTTCAGATGTTCATTTATTTCCAGATTTTCTCTATTTTTCCTTCGCTTTTTTAAAAGACTTTGCTTGCATTTTATCAAATTATATAGATTTCTATTTATCCATGGTGCTATTTCTTTTTTCAATACCTTATTTCGTCTTTTTTCATACGTTGAGTTTTCCAAAGCATACTTTACATACGATATTAAGTTTTCTGTATCCACTGCTGGGTCCCCAGTTTGACTCATTACCGGCAAATGGTTTCTTATCATTGATTTTAAACGATTGTAATCTTGAGCAATAACAATTTCTACACCTTCATTTTTTGTTTTTATTTCAACTTCAACTTGACAGAAAATAATATTGTGATCTGAAATGTTATGTTCCACTGATGCTATGCTCAAACAAGACGAAATGTTGCTGTAAACATGGTCAATTGATGTTCCACTAACTGGGCGTGTAAGCATTGAATGACAATTTTCAAAGCTGTAGTTGGTGATCATATTAAGCAATTCTTCTGATGAGTTCCCATGTAAGACATCAATATTTGAATCACCAGCAAAAATACACGGGTGTCGACCATAAGAATTTAAAAAACTTTCCAAGGATAACAAAAATGTTTCCTTTTTGCACTTTTGGGATCTATAAAATGCCATAAATTTAACTGGTTTACCTTTTATTTTTAAATCATTTATTGTTACAACAATTGTGTCTATAAAATTTTTGCTCTCACAGAAATCAACTGAAAATTGCAGGTTTTCCTGAATAAAAATAGAAACTCCACCGTAACCATCTGCTCTGCAACAATGAATGCTTTTGTAGCCAGGTATATTATAAAGTTGAACAAGATCTAAACTTATCCATGTTTCTTGAATAGATATAATATTAGGTAGCCATGGTAGCTTTGATATAAAAGTTTTAAACTTATTAAATTTATCGATTGATGAAATACTTCTGACGTTAATGGAACAAATTTTAAAAGATGAATTTATTTTACTATAATTTTCATATGCTGTTACATTTGAAAAGTATTTATTTTTTGTGTAATAATCCATAATTAATTTTATTTTAATTTCTTAATAAACATAAAAATACATACATATAGATTTATATTTACTTATGTTATGGGGATACATAAATATCATCATCAACATCAACTGTCCCATTGTGATCTGCTGCTTCATATTGTGATCTCCTACCTCGAGTTCCGTTTGTTGTTGCTTCTAGTAATAGCCTATCAACCTCTTCTTCATTTGGAATAAATTTTGGCTTTGACAATTCACTACGTTTCACGAAAATGCTTCCTCTTACTGCATAAGCTGATCGATAACCCACTGTTTTTAATGTTCTGGCATAGTTAAGTAAATTAATTGACTCCTTGCTTAGATAGTCGTTAACAAAAATTTTTTTGAACGACTCATTTGCTTTTAGTATTGGCTTGACAGACATCATTTTATCTTTAGACGTTTTTGTAGCAAATTTTACAACTACAGTCTGCTTTTCACTTTGATTTGTTTTGTTTTTATCGCTTTGGTAACGTTTCTTTTTAACAACGTAGGCCTCATCAATACTTTCTGGCTGTATATCCACTCCGACTTCTTTAGTCAGCTTTAAGACTGCATCCGCTGCTGTTGTTCCAGAAGGCACTTCAACTCCAGTAATTAAGCAATCATTTTTTACTCTATGATCACTTAGAAATTTTATTGAATTTTTCAGAGTTTTTACTTCATTTTTTAATTGTTTATTTTCCTTTTGTATGTTTTCAATTTTCTTTTTATTCTCAGCAACACCTCTCAAAATATCATCATACTGCTTAGACATAAATGTTATTGTTTCATGCATTGCTGCCAGCTGATCGAGCTTTTTCAATTCTGTTTTAATCTCCAACAACTCAGTTTTAAACGTACCACAACTATTATCACAGAAATGACACACATAATCTTCTTCTTCATGTTTAACAAGATGTTCGTATTTACGTTTATCTAGCATTGTACATTGTACATGATAAATTTTGGCGCACTTGTCGCATTCAATACTTTCTTCTTCACTCTCTTTTATAACCATTTTGCACTGACCGCAAAGAATTTGATTATTTTTAATGCTTCTACGGCCTTTGTTCATTGTACTTCACAATGCTCGAACTCCTAATAATTTATTTTATTTAACACGTTATCGTTTTTATTTAAAACTTTGTTTAATTATATTTTGTATTAATTTTAACTTTTTTGCTTGAGACAATGCAAGATTTTACGTCTTAACAAAAACAATGTTGCCAACTTACTTCTTTATTGTTAATTTAAAAACAAATTATTGTCATATTTAACCATAACATGTTTAGAGGCAACCATAATATGGTTGTGGCTTCTTGATGGAGGACTAATTTAACACTTATATGTTTGTCGGTGACAATAATATGGTTAAATTTAAACATAATATGTTTAAAATTTTGTCTAAAAATAGTTTTGTTGGAGGTGACCATATCTAAACATATTTTTTCTCTACGTGTGGGCTTGAAAAAAAAAAAACATAAAATTACTGGTTTCTCTTACATGGGGTCTTCACCTGAGAAATATCTGATATAATATGTGAGACAACGTCGGCAGAATAAGAGACCATATATCTTCTTGTTAATCTTATACAAGGGGAATATGCACCCGTATCTTATAAGATTTCATAATTTACTGATTTTCGTACAGTAAACTTGTGTCGTTTTTATTACTTTTTTAGTTTTTTCTTTGTTTTTTAACCACTTTTCACAAGATTTCCACGATTTGCACTAAACAAATTAAACATTTTAATGATAGTGTCTTATGATTAATTTATATGTATTTATGTATGTGTATTTTTCACAGCTCATCTTATAAGATAGTTGTTATAAGATTTGTCATAGCAACTGTCTCATAATATTTATTATAATATTAATACTAACACTTTTTGAGAATCCGCACGTCAGATAATACTCTCTGCGATTGAATTTGACGTTTGCTGATATAAAAATCTTATATCTTATCTCAGGCGGAGATCCTGTGTTAAGCGTCGTTTGTTTAAGAACAGACCTTGAGTTCGTCATAAAAGCATTTTTATATATAAATTAAAAATTTTTACTTATTTAAAAATTATAACTTTAAATGGTTCACATTTTTCTAAAACAACCTTGATACTCAGTTAAAATGTTTCTTAATAAAAATGATGAGTTTTCTATTAACACTTTTGTATTTTGTTTGTACGTTTTTGTGTTTAGAATCCTTTGGATTGCGTGATGTTAGCGTTAAAGTACCACATGCTGTGCGTCGGGGACAGAAAATCATATTAAAGTGTCACTACGACATCGAAGATGACACCCTGTATTCAGTGAAGTGGTATAAAGGTCGAAGGGAATTTTACAGTTATACACCAAACGAGAAGCCGGCTATCAAAGTGTTTCAAATACCAGGTGTTAGAGTCGATGTAAGTAATCCACTTTAGCAATTATGTAAACAAAAAATATTAGAATTTTTTTGTTTTTGTTTGTTTGTATATATTTTGTGCAGCGTTTGTCATCCAATGAGACACAATTGGTTTTGGAATCAGCATCTATGGCAACTGCGGGTAAATATTCCTGTGAAGTGTCAGCCGATGCACCATCCTTTCATACATTAATCGATGCAGCTGAATTAGAAGTTGTAGGTGAGTACGAATGCATTGAGAGGATAAAAAAATAGAAATAAAACTGCAGGTTAATTTTCTAGAACTTATGCACTTTTTCACATAAAAACAACACATCATACATTTATTTTACGTTTGTTTTTTTATTTTTGGTGTTCATTTCAGAACTGCCACACAATCCACCACTTATCATTGGCATACGACCACGTTACCACATTGGTGATATATTACGCGGCAATTGTACATCGCGACACTCAAAACCAGCAGCAAATCTCACATGGACAGTGAATAATGAAGAGGTAAGTAGTCACTATTTGCTGGATTGTATGGTATGATCTTGCTACATGTACAACATCTATTCACTGCTTAATACTAGTACGTATGTAGTGGGTAGGATACAGTTTTGCTTTGTCCCTTAAACGAATTTATGTAAAAGCAAATGAAGTATCGTTAGTAAAATTTCCCATACCCAAAATTTGCATAAATTTTGGTGGAACTACTTCGTAGTGCAAGAGAGTTTGTGAGTGTGTGAATATAAACAAAATTTATGTGACATATTTTAGCTTGTCACTGTACTCTTCATGTTTGTTGTTGGGAAGGATGTGTGTAGGAGAGCATACACAAGCTAAGCTGACAAACGAGAGAAACATTGCTTGTTACAAAATATGTTCGTTTAGTTACAACTTGAGTTTATATTTATTATTGTTACCAATCGTGAGTTGAGCATAAGTTGAAAGTAGTCTATGCAACATATTAAGAGTGTTGATATTTTATGTTTGCATTTAATTTTTTCTGCCTGAAATCATCTGAAAACCCTCCAGACTTTTTTGCCAATAAAGTTTTGTGTAGTTAATGCACGCAATATTCGCACTAAATGTGTTATACAAATGTGTGTGTATTCGTTTAAGTATTGTTACATACAAATTTTTAAGCATAAATATTCGTACACACACACTTGTACGCAAAAATCGTGGGTATTTAATTTGGTATATGGGCATTTCCAGCGAAAAGTCTCCTTTTTGTAACGTTACGCCGGCAAGCAATTCAGATTGCATTTTAGACCCATGTTGTTCAACTGTTATCCCTTTTGTTATTAAATGTAGAGCTTGTTGCGCTTTACACCAAAATATAAAAAAGTAAATTATAAATAAACATTTTTTGGAGAAACAATCTGAATTACTTACAGGCGCACTAGAGGTAATTTGCTAATCTAGCCGGACATTACTTTTTGTTTTAGCTTATGTTGCTTCTTAAAAGTTATTTAGTGCCCCTAGATCGACGAATATGTGATGTAATATGTGTAATAGTCATAGACAGGTAAATATAAAAAATAAATAAAATCGGTCGAAGGAGGAAAAAGTTCCCCCTAGAAGTAATAATCCAACTTCTGAAAAATGCAATTGTTTTTAAGTTTTCCCATACTTTTGTTTAGCAAATGCAACTTTTAACGTCGGCGAAAGTTAAAAAACCTAAAACTGGACCCAGAAGACTCTTTTTCACTAAGATGATGATGAGTGCCATGGTTCTTCTTCGTTTGTTTCTTCAAACTCCTCTTCAGAATCTAAATTCTTTTCAGAGCCAAGTACAGGTGGAAGCATAAAATAAATTGCTTCTTTTGTAAATGGTAATGACTTTTTTTTTTGGAGTTGATCTTATGGTAGTAATCTGTGGGTCAGAACTGAGCAAAAGTCTACCAATAATATCTTTGTTACACTGAAGTCCGAAAATGTTTATTTCGTGCCTCAGACGCTTCTCCTGATAGTAGCCCGATAGGCAACAATGGCTCGCTTATTACAGTTGCGCCATGCATTAAAATCTTGTGCATTGTAGGTGTCATAGAATGCCAGGGATATAGAGTAATGTTAAGTTTTGCAGTGTCTAAGCAATAATTGGAAAACTCATGCGAATGCTTTTTGTGCCCACTTGTAATTACTTCAATAATAACTTTGATTTGGTAGATGAAATCAAATGCTATTCGAGTTATCTAAAAAATCTAACTTAAAAAATCTAAAAAACATTCCTCTTTTTACACAGGTAATATTAGTCTTAGATGTAATAATTTAAATAAAAAACATACGCAAGCATTTTATAGCTGACGAAAGGGTTTCTTTTATGTTACTTACTGTTTCGCACATTTAACCAAAACATTTTATGACTGCCGAAAGGGTTTTATATCATATGTACCTATGCAAGATGAGCAAGAACAGGGAAAAGGTGAAATTTTCAAAAAATCCCCAACAAAATAAACGAGCAAGATTTTTTTTTTTTTGAATTTAAAAGTAGAGATTTCAGATTTTATCGTGATGTATAACATTTAAAAAAAAGTGAACAAAAAATTGTTTTTTTTTAATTTCGAACGAATTTTATTAATATAGTCTTTCACAGAAAAAATCAATGTAAAATCTTTATTCGTTTACCCACAAAAAAATATATTTTAAAGCTCTCAAAGCAGTAAAAAGTCAATGAACACGTATGCAATTTAGTCAACTTTCCTGACTTTAACAGCGTCCCAAAACCACAAATCTCAAGCAAAAGACTCGGAAATTCACTATACGATGCAGATTTCTTAAATTTAATTTAGCCTAATGTCCGGCAAGATTGGCCAAAAAACCCCGTATGTGAGGCGTTAATTTACAAAAAGTAGACTTTTCGCTGGAAATGTCCGTAATTAGTTTATGTTTTTAAAAGGGTCATTACAATACAGTACAAATTTACATTTTTATACAGAAAAGTTCCATTTTTTCCTTTTTTTTTTTGACTTACAGCCAAACCTGAATCAGAGCATCAAGCGTTTTCTTTCTAATAAAAATTCTCATGCTCATAGAATTTTGTGATTTTAATTAAACAAGATAAGTTAACGCCTCTGTTTAGGACACAACGTTCGCTTGACGCGCCGATTTAAGTTGGTCTGTTAAATGATTTTTCAAATGTTTCGGAAATTTATATTTTTTACCTGTGCGACTTACGTTGTTGCGTAACAGACACCAAATGGCTCTCACCTTGGATCAAACAATTTGATATATCAATGTTAGAATGTCTGGTTCAATGCACTCGATTTAATCAGTTGTATCTTTTTATTTAAACATAAAAATTTTCTCATTTTTTCTATTCTGGTAAGTTCAGATGTAAACTGTACCTAGTGTAAAACTTTTAAAAAAATCTAATCGGAAATTTTAAATTTTTTTGTTTCTTTTTGTAAAGATGTACGTTCTTTAGGGCCATTTTGTGTCATGTTATTAAATATGGTTTAAAATTAATTGTCGGCTTGCTCTCAAAAATAAATTACAGCAAATAACAAGCTATAACATTAATCTAGAATAAAAAATAATTTCAGAAGGCTAACAAAACAGAACTTGGAAAATTTAAGCCATCAAAATGGTGTCTAGCGTTCAACGCCGTCATTGGAATTGTTATTACAAAGTCACGTCAGTCGCAGAGGGTTAAACTAAGAATTCTTTCAGTTTCGCTTTTTTAATGTTACGAACATTTTTTAATTTAATTCTATTTATTTGTATATACTGCCGTCTTGTTTTCTTAGCTTACAATTCTTATTAGCTTATTATTTGTATACATTGTTGTATGAGATTAAAATTTGTTTATAAGTAATTTTTTTATACTGTTCACCGAAGGTAAAAGTGTAGATACGAGTATACTGCATGTGCATCTATTTCCGAGAAAAGACTTTGATTGCTTAAATTATATTTAAAACCAAAACAAATTATAAAATATTGTTCGTTCCAAATAAATGAACAGGCCAATAAGTTCCATTCTATTTATAATGTTTACAACATTGATCTACGACCCTATAAATTATATATTTACTTATATTCTGGGTTCTTATGAGTAGCGAATTGTATTTAACGGTGTCCGTCTGTCTGTTGAAATGGGTTTTCCGAAGACCCCAGATATGATGGGGACTTTGTTTCTATATATTGCTATCACACCTGCTCTTTTAAATGTTCCTTTTGAAATCCAGCCAGATCGGTCCATAAGTGGATGATATATGAGCAAAAAATCACGACTACCTATATTTTTTCATAAAATCCCATGTTGTTTTTTTATACTCATCACGGAAACTAACAAGGTATATCCTTGCATAAGATGTATTTTTTTATTTTGTTTTAGACTTTTATTCGTTTTTTTACACATAGCAAATCGTCACCTTAAATGCAGAAGGGCGTAACAACAATTTGTAATATTTTACAGGAGAATCAAAAAACTGCGAAAAAACCAAAACCAACAACAAGGTGTACTTGGCATTTGAATTTCTTTAATAAAGTCGCTATTTTTGATCACAAAAATACCAATCAAAAACTCTATTTCGATTTTTTTTTGCTTTAATACGAAATACATTCATGTACAGAGCAGTTGATTTAACGATGTCCGCCTGTTTATCTGGAAAATGAAAAGAGTAAAAGTTTCCAAATTAGGTAAACGCATTTGGTTATCAATAAAACTGGTGAAGTGGGCGTGGTACTTCCGATAGAAACACATTTTATATTTCTGTATATCTGGAGAACGGAAAGGTTCAAGCATCTTGGTTATCAATAGACAACATCCGATAAAATGTGGGCGGGGGTGGATATGTGGGCATGGCATAACATAGATTTATTTACACCTTAAACACGGAAAGAGAAAAATTGTCCAAATTTGGAACACATAGCTGGGCTATCAATACACAACCTCTCTAAAAATAAAGGCGGCATCTCCCGTACAAAGACATTCAAGATTTCTGTATATCTGAAGAACGGCAAGAGCCAAAGTTTCCAAATTATGTTGGTTATAATTAGTATTGTGGTTATTTTATTGAACTGTTAATGGTTTTTAATCCAAATTTTGATATTTTAATCAGGCTTATTAAGTTCATTGAATTAAATTTTCATTAAATTATTTTTATGAAGAAGGGAATTTCACAACATGAAAGAATTAAAATTCATTGATAATTTTTCATTCTTGACTGAGCTGGGAATTGAACCCAGGTTTTCACGGACAGGTTGCCCTGACTAGCTTCGATTGTAACCACACAATTTCTTCAGCGCGGTCAAGAATGAAAAATTTTCAATAAATTTTAATTTAATTTTCATTAAAAATAATTTAATGAAAATCAAATTCAATGAACTTAAGCCTGATTAAAATATCTAAATTATGTTTGTTATCTATACATAACATCCGGCAAAATGTTGTCGGGATTGGTGAAGTGGTTGCAGCTCAAAACAGATTTATGTATGTCTAAAGAACGGTTTTATATAACTTTCTGTTCTGATCGCATTATGGTGAATGGTATATAAGATTCGGCATAGCATAATATAGAACGCTAACTTTTTTTAATTTTTTTCATTTATGTTGTCTTTAAAATATTATCAGTGAAATTTTTTCATAAAGTTAAGGGTTAATCTTCTTTAAATAAAAAAAAATTATTTGCTTGGCCCACAATGTCGACAAGAACATTTCTTTCGTATATTTATATTGAAAACATAAACAAATTTTAGTTGTTTTCAATATAAATATGCGAAAGAAATGTTCTTGTCGACAAAAAAAAAAAAAAAAAAAAACACAATGAAGTTATTACCAAACCGTAATTAATTTATAATTTGGCAAACAGTAACTCTAGTGAATTTTGTGCAATTATTTTGCAGTCATCAATATTTTCCCATACATATTTAAGCTTTTCTTTAATTGAGTATGTTGACTTTCAATAGTGAAATTTATGTTGAACAGATTGTTTCAGTATATCGTCGGCTGATAATTTAATTGTAGTTTCGAGTTGATTGAGTTTGAACACATTTAATTTGAAAATTGCTTCAGCAAATACCACAAACGACAAACCCAACACTCCATATCTCGAAAACCGTATGAGGTATCGAAAAACTGATTACGCCAAATAAAAGATCAGGTCGAAAAACCTAAGGAATCGGTCTTAACTCCAAACCGCAAAAAATCCACATACGACATTTAAATAATCAACCGACGATATGTTTATACGAGAGAACGCTTGCTAGAGTCTTTGATATTTCAAAGTGTTCACAGTGTACAAATTAGGGAATAACAACGTACATACATGGCTTGCAAAGTAATTAAATTAAAAATTGGTACTTTTTGATAAAAAAAATATAGATATCTTAGCACTGATGATGGTGTGTTTAGCTCTCTATTGGCAGGATTGTACAACAAATTTTATGGCATTTTGTCACTAAAACCAAGGGATTGGGAAATATGCATTTGATTTCGTTTTCATTTTACAATCAATAGTAAATTTATTTTCATACGTATTTTATATTATTTCCACATATATTTTTTTAATTTGTGGCGAATAGAGTCTTAATTTTGGCATTTATTTTGATATTTTGTTATTGTACGTTGTTCGTTAAATTTAAAGGCTAAAAATTAAAACAAAATTTTAGGGAAAACAAAACTTTAAATGGTTTATTTTATATTTCTAGATACAATCATCACACGTGCGCCACTATAAAGTCCACAAAGAAGCACGAAATGAAATGCAAACTTCAACAGTGGGTCTGCATTTTGTCATCAATGATTACCATTTTGAAAATGGTAAATTAAAGGTGAGATCTTGGTTAAAAAAATTTTTTTTTTTTTTTGGGAACTTCATGAAGTTTTTTCAATACAATTTTTAGATCCGTTGCACAGCTCAAATTGGTGATATTTACTACAAATCTTCAGAAAAAACCGTTCTTGATATAGAATATCATCACAAGTATTTAAGTTCGAATACAGTTAATATGATACCAACAGATCGGGACTACGATCAATACGCTTTGCAGGACAGTGAAATGTTAAGAAAGAAAAATAATTACTTAACACAAATACAAGGTGCATAAAGCAATTTATTTAATTGAACTTCTTAACTGTATTCAGTCTTGTTTTATTTCTTTGCTAGATTTCATCTACAATTTCATACCCTCAAATGATGCTGAAATTTCTGCCTGGGCCTCGGCTTCCAATTCAACGCCATCGCCTAAATTGAGTAGATGTTACTTAAATTTGTTAATAACATCCATCTTTTTTATGTGCTGGCATTTAAGAAATTGTTTTCGTAACTTTTCATGAAATCTCATTGATTTCAAATCAATAAATGCTTGTTAAAAATTCTATTTTTCAAGTGAAACCTCATAGTGATGTCGTGCATACTTAATTCAAAAAAGAATATAAATAAAATCGAAAGGAATAAAAATTTTGTGAATAAAAAAAAAACATCTACAGCCATTAAACAAGAAACCAAAAATATAAACCTGATTTATTTATAAGATTTTCAGTTAAATAAAGTGCCACTTTAAAAAAAAAAATATGCAGAGAAAAAAAATATGTAATTCTTTTTTTGTAATATTATTTAAGAATCTATTGTAAAATAAAAATAAAAACAAAAACTGTGTATAGAGGGTTTACCAAATGACAAATTGAATGTAGAGTAATTGATGGTTTACTATATTAAACTAGTTATTAAATAATAATTTAATAAATGGACGCTCAAATTACAAAAAAAAAAAAAAGATTAAACGTATAAAATTAAAAGATTATTTATGCATTTAAGTAAACACATTCTTTAATATATATATTTTATAAGAATTTCAATTATATAAAAATAAAATGCAAAACTATACAAACATATTATAATTTTTTAAATAAGCGAAAGAAACGTCTTATTAATTTCCATTGCATAATTTTAGGTAAGTAAAACTTGAATAAATACTACAAAAGAATGGTGAGTATTATGTACATATATAATATCATGTGGTTCCTTAGAGGATCATAGGGCCACAAATTAATAATTGAATAATACATATTTGATTTGTTTTCATTGCTAGTTAAACTTACAGGTTTAAAAAGAATTCTAATACAATTGAAAACTTCAACACTGCCCATTTCCTGAAACGCGTGGCAGGCGTAAAAACTGTGAAACACCCGTTTACCTTTGCAACATTAACCACCATACCAGCTGTCAAAAAAGACGTTAGATTTGTGTAAAGGAAAAAAAAGATTTGTTAGAGAAAAAAATAATAAGAGAGCTTATTTTTTCTTTGCAAGTGCAAACCCGAATGTAACTGGCGTGTACTGCCGTTTCCTTTGAAAAAAAAACAATACAAATCGCTTTTTGTATTTCCTTTTATTCGTAACGTTTATTTCACTATAAACTCATAACAAATGTAATTCAGAAAAATTGAAATAGACGACTACAACTAACGACAGTGTTGCAACACAACATATTTTTAGAGAACAGCTAAAATTTTGGAGGAGTGCCAGTGCCCGACACGGATAAATATTAATAAAAAGGTATATTTTTGCGATAAAGTGAACATCCAATTGCTTAAAATTATACGATTATGTTGAATTCAATAGTGTATTTATTTTAAGCGGAAGCTTTCTATGTTAAAAAAAATAGGTACAGAATATTTAGAAAAACAAATCATAGATGAGGTAGATCATCATAAAAAGGGTGATGGTCCTTGGGTAAAGTCAGTTTTAAAAAATTACAGGTCTTCATATTTTCTTGGCGTTGTTTTTTATCTTTCGTTGCAGAGTGGTCCAAGCTCGAAAAATGAATAGGTTTTATATTTTTATTTATTTTCTGTGGTAAATTTCTTCGGTGAAACGAAGTTTATACTTTATTTCACAATTTGGTGTATATTTAATTGCACGAATATCCGTTACCTTGTGATCTCCTTTACCTCGTTCAGGCCGAATGTTTTGACAAAATTGCAAGGTGTTGACATGTTTAAATTTTGGTTATTTTCAATATTTTTTTTCGTCCTTATTATAGCCACAAATCTAAATACAATCTTATGTATTTTTTTTTTTTCTGGATTCCAGCAAGAAAAAACCAAATGATGGTATTATTTTTGCTTGTAAATAATGTATTTTGAATTATACTAGCAAGCTACATCAAAATCTCAATTTCGACGAAAAGTGGACTTAGCGCTTTTTCCGACTAAGGTAAAGATATACTATTATTATTTTTTTAATTGATCCTTGTTTTTTTAATGTATTTTGCTTTTATCAAAACAATTTTGTAAAACTTTTGTCCTTTTATATTTGTCTTTAACTATTCTGATTCTAATGCTGTAATTTATAAGATACATTATCTTATTGTATGACAAAATCAATATTTATAAATAAATAAATAAAAATCTTTTAACAGAATTAACCGAAAAAATAAAAAAATACTAAGTTGTACCATATTTTTTAGCTTGTTTTTAGTTGAGCAAAAATTCGCTAGATTCCCCCTATATTTATTTATTATTATATATTCAATTCCTGTACAACAAGATTTAATCTTATATTTAAAGTACAGAAAAGCAGTTACATAAATTACATTAAGAGATTATATAAATACAATTGAATTAAAATATATTAAATTAAATTAAGCTATAAATTATTTATATAATATGATAAATGTTATTTACTGCGGTGCAAAGTAATTAAATAAGAAGTTCTAACAACTACTTGCGTTGCTGAACGTATCTGAACCCATACAAACCCCGATCCTAAAATCTCATATAGATGAAGACACCTAAATAATATTCAGCACAAAAAACTTTACATGAACCTTAATCTCATAACATAATTTTGTTTAGGCGGTTCCATGATTGCCCATGGGTCCCAAACAGGGTACATTAGCCAAAATTGTTTTTATATATTGTGGTGTAGGGTTTCATATGGTTGGGCTTGGCCGACTTTTCTTTCTTACTTGTTAAGTATTAAGTATATTTCTCATACAAAAACTTAAAAAAAAAAATTTTTCTCTTGCTTTGCTACATTTTAGTAAGGAAAAAAGTGTTTTAAGCGAAAGGAAAAGAATATGACAACAAGAAAATAAATTTTACTCTTGCTTCGCTTCATTGCCTTAAGGAAAAATAGAAGTTAAAGTAAAAGCAAAAAAAAAAATGTCAAAAACTTAATACTCAGCAGTAAGTTTACGTACACAGAAAAAAATGTTGCCCCAATTAAAGCATTAACCAAAAATAAAATCAATTTTAATTAAAAATTTAATCAAGTGAATTAAACATTTAATCAAGTGAATTAAACGTTTAATCAAGTGAACTAAATGTTTAATTGTTACTATTAATTTGTTTACTGGTGCGAATTAATAGTATCAAATAAACTTTTAATTCACTTGATTAAACGTTTAATTCACTTGATTACATTTTTAATTAACGGGTCTGTTCTGAAAATCACGTGATTAAAAGTTTTTAAAGCTTTTAAAATCACACGTGTGATTTTATGGTGTTCTGAAAGTCATATTATTTTTGTCTTTCTCGGTGTGCTTTCGGCAACTGAAAATCACCCCGAAATACACAAAAAAGGAACACTTAAATATCACACGTGTGATTTTAAAAGGCACATGTGATTTGAGTTAATGTGATTTTCCGAACAGGCCTATAAAAATGATTTTATTTTTAATTAATGCTTTAATTGGGCCACATTTTTTTCTGTGTATGCAGCCCAAAAAGTTACTTTTTAAAAATATATTTGGAAAAATGGCGTTTGCGGCACAAAACAATATCTAAGTTCGTTCATGGACGTTTTCAAAAAATTAATTTGTTCTTCAAAACACCTGCCGGAAGCAGTCGTGAAAGTACAAAAAAATTCTATTGGGTATATTTTTAGAAAACTGCATGCAAACCTTCATTGTCGTTTTTCTCCACTACAAAATTTAGGCATATTCGCCAAACCAATAACGCCTTTTTTTATACCATCAGCGTTGCCATATGTACAGATTTAAATGTTTTTTTTAACCCTGCTGTTAAGTTGAAAAAAACTTACGAATCTTTTGGTACACTTTGTATTTTTCATATGTAATTTGATATCAGACTCATTTTCCAAGACATTTTAAATAATTTATCAACAAAATAATAATTTCGTAATTCCCCAAATCCTTTTGTTGTGTATTGAATATATTTTGTTGCTTTTTATTGTTCTATTTCGGGGATTTACCCTTCTTATACAGATATGTGTGTAGGATTAAATTTTAAGTAAAACACTTGTTCTTTTGTGTTTAATTTAATTTTATTTAATTCATTGTATGCTTAAGTCTAGGTGAAAAGGTATTAAAATAATAGTACAAAATATGAAAAACCGCACAACGTCTTGTCTCGTCGAACGCTCTATACCGACTCTCCCAACTGCCACTTCAACTGCACAAACGCACACGCAGCACACAATCATCTGTCATTTATCTTGTCAATCTATCCCAATTCCTATTCGTCCATTAACCCTACAATGTCCACAATGTCCGTAATAACCCAATCCCACATGTGTATAACCAGTATGAGTCTTCTTCCAGTTTGAGATAAGCTGTTTTTCTGATTACTTTCTCAAGGAGAAAAAAATCTTAAATTAAAGTGACACAAATATTTCAATTTCTTCCATATTTGAAGAAAATATTGCCAGTGAAGGTGGTATTGATGGCACATGTGAATACGAAATGGAAAACTGGGAAGAAGCTTGTGATATCATGTTTCGTGTCGAGATGTCTTTTTGTCTACTTGTCATTGAAAATACGAATAAATATGACTGAACTAAATGTTAAAGCAAACAGAAAAATCTTTGTGCGCCTACGTACATATATTGGTGTTTTTAACCTTGCTGGGGCTTATCGGTATATACAATATTTTTAATGTTGTTTATACGTAAAGTGCTAATCATAATAATTTTGCATTGCAGAGGCAAAAACGAAAACTTGCATGGTTTGTTTGATGTATAAAATCTGATCCATTATGAGCGAAGATAATTTTCACATGACAACATTTTGATGACGTTATCAACAGAAGAGAACAAAAAGTAATGAAAAATGTGCTCCTGTGTGGGAAGATCTTCTTTCAATGTTTTATAACTGTCATTAAAATGTCACTTATAAAGAGCTGATAAGCTACTACAGTAAAAAAAGAAAACAAATCGATGGTAAAACGTTGCCTTTTCAAATATAGTGGATATATCGGCATTGAATGCATTTATTTTATATACAGAAATTGTTCAAGGGCTGCAAATGTTGAAGTCGCAGAAAATCTGAGTTTTTACGTTAACTTGCTTTGTGTCTATCATAAGAAGAATACATATATGCTGAGAAGGACAGTCAAACCAAGAATCCCATTTGCAGCAGAGCTATTGACTCAACAATACGTTTCGTCATCAAAGTGCCTTCAAGCAGTGAAATAAAAATTCTAGCTTCTAGGAAATGGCGAATTCGCAATTGCTGTAAATCCATATGTGATGCCAAATGCACTATTTGCAATAGATTTGTATGCCAATTGAATCGAAAAACAATTTGTTCATCTTGCTGCGACAATAATAATAAGCCATAATTATTTTTAGTTACTTTTACTCATGTACAAAATAAAAAAACGTATTGACCATAGTTGCCCATAACCTAAGATTTGTATATCTTTTAATTTTTTTCTGTTCGATTATATCCTAGACAGCTAAACACTTAATGTTTAAAGTTGATATGCAATCTATTGCAAATTTAAATAAAATAAAATTTACCAAAATGGTCCATACCTAACACAAGGTTAAATGTTAAAAAGTTTCTTTGGTTTTTCTTTGACAAAATGAATTTTTTTTTAATAATCAGCCATGTTTCAGTTAAAGTTTTTTTTTAATTACCGTATTTTAACCAGATTTAAGGAGTTGTTCTGATGAAGATAAGCCGTTTTCATACTATGAAGCATATAAAACGGAATATTTTAATAAACTATAACCAATGGACGGCTTTCAAAGTTTGTTTGATTTTATTTTCACTCGAAATTGAATTGCAGAACATGGCTGAATCTTTTTAAACTAAATTTAATATTTAATAATTAAAGTTTAAAATTTCCATAAGTTTTTTCAGAAATAGGAAAAAGTCCCTATATTTACCTCTTTTTTCATTAAAATAGTAGTATAGAAACAAAACAGAGAGATGATTGAAAATTCTTTAAATTGTAGGTATTTTTTAATAAGCAAAATTAATTTTTTGTTATTTTGAGGAAATAAAACCCATTCATTAGTCAGTTCCTAAAATTTTCTTCTAAAACTAAATTTTTGTAAGTTTTTCAATCGATTTTTTTTATCTTTTAGAAAAAAGTTTAATAATTTTACAAAAAAAATAAATTAAATTGCAGGAGCTCTTATGAAGCATTTCTGTTTTGTTGGCGTCCATAGATTACGGAAATATTAAAACTTTTTTTAGATTACTTCATTTAGGCCTATTTCTTCGTGAAATTAAAAAATATCAGAAATTTGTTACTTTGAAACCGATTTTTTAAGATTCTTCAATTGTGATTTTTTTTATTGATTGGTTATTGTTAGTTTTTTATTAATATTATGAAAATTAAATTTTATGAACTTAAGCCTCATTTAAATATCAAAAACTCCAATTATTTTTGAATTTAGGAAGAAATTCACTTTTAATCAATGAAAAGTATAAATTTTTTATAAAATTTAAGTGATCGACAGAAATTTATATAAGTTTCATAATCCATCGAGTTAAATAAAGTAGAATTTCTATACGCATTTTTTTACTTTAGTTTCACTGTGTTATATTTTCGAAAATTATACTCACATATTTTTGAAAAAAAAAAATGTTTTTTCAGAAAATTTGTATTTAAATAAAAAATTTGTGGCAACACTGACTTCCATTATCATATCATGCTAAAAAAAAAGAAACAAAACATAAATTCGGCAATTTAGCTTTTTAGACTTTAACTAGAGAAAGAAATGAAGTTAAGAGATAAATTTAATATTGTCTTGCCTTCAACTAAAACCAGTGAAAATTTGCCTTTTTCGTTGTTATCTGATCAGGTAAAAATTTTATAATATATTATGATTAATTTTACCACTTTAACTGTCATTCACTATTTATACATTCAAATTTTTTTTTTAATTTTTCTTTGTCAGTTTTATTTATTGTTCAAAATTTTTCCATGTACCTTTTTCTTGTTAACTGTCAATGAACGTGTAAAAGTACTATTTCACTTTAGTATTTTGGTACAATCTCCATATAACAAAAGTAAACATATGTATCTGTGAACACATACATACATGTGCACACGTAAATAATAACATGGGTGTATTTGAAATATAGTTAGAGATTTATTTTGAAATGCACATTATGTAATATGAATATATCAGTAGTATTTTGTTCGTTGTAAATGTGTAAGAAATATGTCGAAGGCAATTTTCACATTGTTGAAATTTTTCACATCAATGTTGGCAACAATATAAAGGTTTAAGGTGCTACGATATAAGAAATATTTAGAAACGGCGAAAGTGAAGATAAATAACTGAATTTATAAAATGCTTTAACATAAAAAAAGGAAGACAAACGCATGTTATGTCATGTATTTAAGTGACTTATAATAAACAGCCATTGTAGGATGAAGAAGGCGTTTACATTTATTTGAGTATTTTTACATGAGTATTGGGAAATACGAGTACCTATATGTATGTACATACACATACATATACGTAAATGGATGTGTATGTAATTTACATTATTGTCATTGATGATGATCTATTTGGCTGCTGCTTTTGGAGTGTGAGTAAGTGTGAGTGAATTTTTTTGTATTGAAAAGATGTCATTAATATTTAAGGTATTACAAATAAATCCTTTTCTTATTCTCCTTTTTTTTAAATTTAATATTATTCGTTACATGTTTTGCATAAAACAGGATATTTGAGTAAATGTTTAGTTTTTCTTTTCTTCGTTTTTAACATGTCAGTCACCAATGATGTTTTTTTTCTAACAAGTTTTTAATATATCAAAACAAATTTGGTTTAATGTGAATTTTTTTATAAAGATTTTATCCAACAAATAAAAAGACTGATGATGAAAATCCAATGTCGTGCGTTCAGAAAAAATTATCTGGTGTTGTTGTAAAATACTCAACGTTTTAATATTTATTGCTTTTTCTTCTATTGTAAAAATGCAAAGAGAATATTGAAGTTCTTATATTTTCTCAAAACTTGTCAATAGAGATATTTAAATTTCAAACTAGCAGAAAAAAAAAATATTCAAATTAAAAATTTTTAACAAATGGTTTCTTCAAAACGTTTATAAAGCTTATTTAAATAGTTATGGTTTAAATTCGAATTGCTTACACCATCCATACAAATATTTTAGATTAAAATTTAATATTATTTTTTTTTCTTTAAAATAAAGGTCTTATTATTTTAATTGCCACAATGAAAATCTCGACCAATTTTTTTTTACTTCAATTATCTTTTAGTAGTAGAAATTTAAATTTTTTTTTAAAAATTAATTACCAGTCCACAGGGAAGACTTTCGTTTTTATTTGCAACGACAGTAACATTTCAAGAAAAAAATTAAACAAAAATATTCTGATATTTTCCAAAAAGTTGTAAAATTCAATTGAAAGTCTTATAAGCAAATTATTCTCTAAAACAATACTCTTAAGAACTATTTGAAGCAGAAGCAGCCAAACGTGCATTCGACACAGAAACCGATATAAAACTTCATCAGCAACTACAACAAGTGTTTCTAGAAAATGGTTTTTGACATATTTTAATTGCTAACATTAGCAATATTTGCTACCAACTTTATTCATTACTTGATGTAGAATATGAACTTTTTTAACAGAAACACATACAAACATACATATAAATTTTGAAACATCCCAACAGACTTAAACAGAGCAAAATTTAAATGAGATGTATAATAAGCTTATCATAAAAGATTTCCATTAACATGACAACAAATATGATTGCAAATGGCTTATTCTCGCTATAGTTTTGTAAGTGTTTTTGAGAATGATGTCCCGTTATTTAACGCCCGCATAAATTTTTCATTTTTTTTTAAAGTTTTCAATCTTTGTGTTTTGTTCGAAGAGTGAAGTGCTTTAAACCATGTACAACTTAAAAAGTAATTAAATATTATATAAGTAAAAATTTTTTTGTAAATAGATCATATAAATTTAAACAAAGTGTTCGTAAAGAATGTAATCTTATTATAGATTAGAAAATTATTTTTCTGTAAGTTTATTTTAGAATAAGACTTCTTAGCTTACATTATATTATAGACAAGTAATATTGTCGCAAGGGATTAGTTTTCATTATTAAACAATTTTAAATAAGCCTTTTATAATAGTAATTACAACAGTTTTCTAAGCTTAAGGCTTATGTTAGTAAACTTGCTAAAAGTTCTTTCTAAGTCGATTTGGTTTGTTGGGATACTCGTGTAAACATGTTTGTGTTCTAGTAGTAGTATTTAGTACAGAATCAACGGTAATAATAGTAAAATAAAGTGAAATAGAAATTTGAATTTGAATTCTCAACAGGCTGTCATTTCCTCTTTTGTTGTTTGCTAAATTTTTTTTTTACTTATTATTTTATTTTTTTGTACGAATGTTTTCTGAATGTTAATATAATATATGTATGTAAGTGTTTGAGTGTGTGTGTGTGTTTGTGGGCGTCTATGTTCTAATGTATATTGCTAAACAAACTATAAGTACTGAAAACGAAATTCTCAAAACTTAGTAAACCAAACTTTTTGATGTTAACAATTAAAAAACAATCACTTGAGTAATTTTAAGAAAAAAATAAATATTGTAATGAAAAGAAAAATAAAAAGTTTGAAAAATGTTTTTTTTCGTGTGTTTATCTATGTGTGTATTGATGTTTTAAAAGTCGTATATTTAATGATCACTTGGAGGCATAAGAAGATTAAAAGTTACTTTTCGACAATAAAATTAAAGAGTAGATTATAAAATCTACTCTACTCTTCCCTACCTTACTCTATTACTCTTATGAAGTTCATTAAAACTTCACTTGCTCTCTAAATAATTATGGCTGTGTTTATGAAATTAACTGGGCTATTGATTATAATAACCGCAACGGTTGAATAAAAAAAATTGTAAATGTATTGGCGTTTAATAATTTTATTATGATATTCTTACTGCTGATTTCTAGCGGATGTTACCTTGATGGTTTCGGTTAAACTAATACATTATACCTCGATTTAATTAAAAGCCTACTAATATTAAGACGGTCAACATTTGATAAACCTTTATGAAACAGCTAAACTCAGCTTTTAAAATAACAGTCATTAAATACTAAATATAAATATATTTTATTGCTGTAAATTGTATTTTAAATACAACGTATATTTTTTAAATATTTAACAACTTTGTTACAGCCGGGATTGTTAAATGACAAACAACAGCTACCGATTTCCGTTGTGAATTCCAACGCAATGTATTTCATGGCTTCTTGTCTTATGGATGCTGCAACATGTTGACACAATTATAAAACAACAACAAACAAGATTACAAATACACAAGCCACAATAGGCGTGTTCCCCTTATGCATCGAATTCACACAAAGTTTTCCAACTTACCCGAAAGGGTTCCCGTCGCGTATAAAATAATAAAGTGTTTTTAGGCAACGAAAACACTAGATACGAATCAAAAATAGATTATTTTTCAATAACGATCTAATTTTTCCGTTACCGTATTTCTATTCATTATATTGTTGTTGTTTTTTTTTTTTTTTTTGGAGAGAAATTTGCTTTTACCATCATTTGTACGAATAATTTAATTTAATTGTTCCAATAAAAGAAAAGAAACAGAACTTATGTGCTTCTTAATACTGGTATCTTCTGTTGTTGTAAGTACGAATATTGTGTATACATATACAAACACAAATATGTATTTAAAGGATGTAGCACTTTGTAGTTTTTGCTGTGCATGTATAAATGTCGTTTGCTGCCGTTGTTGCTCTAACAGCTTAAGATAAGAATACAAAAGTTTTAAAGACTAAAACTTAAGAAAATGTTCGCAACAAAATTACAGAATGAATCAAAAGAAAAAGACAGAAAAGACTTCAGTTAGTACAGTTTAGTTACTGTAGTAGCAAAAGCAACAATTTGCCAAACAATATTGACTTGAAATTGTTGGGGAATTAAACTGGAGACAAGCTGGAAACTAAAGCCTGCAGAAAAATTCTGCCTTTGCTAGGCGAGTTGCAGTACAGTAATTCCAGAAAGCAAGAGCCCAATAGAGTTGTTAGGACTAGCAGGAAGAAAATAAAATTACAAATAATATGTATTTGTTTGCCAACTGAAAAAAAAACTATGAGAAATAAATACTCTGTCAAACTTTACACTTAACGCCAATAAGGGAAAACTATTTTTATAACAAATTTTAACTTTTTTTTGTTGGTCTTCGTATTTGAGAGAGTGAATGATATATCTGTGTTTGTTTAACATGTGTTAGTCAAACGTTTGTTTAGTACGCGGTAAAGCTACTAATTTCTATTCAAATTTGTGTAGTCGTGCTTACATAGACTTTGTCTAAGTAAAAACAACGAAAACCGAAAAATGAAACCAAAGTGGAAGCAAAATGATAAAAAAAATTTTTTAAATTGTTTGTTGTGTATTCTGCTTTGGCATTTTAACTTGTCTTGTAGAATTGAGACATCATGTTTGCCTTAAATGACATGTTTCTAGAAAAAAAACACAAAATATTTTAAAAGTATTTTTTAAAAAAAATTTAAATCTCAAATGTTTGTTAGTTGTTGCAAAGTTAGCAAACAAAGTATAAACGACTAAAAGTATAAGTGGTAAAAAAAGCAAAAATCTTTTAAAATAAAAATCAAACAAAAAATAAAAAAAGCAATTTGCAGGACGTAAGAACGTAAGTATTTCAAATAAAAAATAAGAAAGTAATTTTTGATTTATCAATGAATATGATTTGCATTTGTAAGTATAAAAATTATTGAACATCAACATTTTCAGTTAAAAATATTTGATATAATTTATAATTTGGAAGCCATTTGTTGATCTTTTGTTTTTATATTTCATATAAGCAATTAGTATTTTTCACACGCTGTTACTTAATCTATGATGGCCGCCGATTCAATTCCTGCCAGCGACAGCTTAAACGAGCTACAACCAGTCACTCACTATCGTTCTCATAAGCGCTCCACTAACTAAAGACTTGTCAAATAAATATATTGCCACAACAACTTTTCCGCAAATTTAACGCTTGTTTGACAATAAAAATCGGAAAACCCTGTAAATTAATCCAAAAAAATACAGTTCTGTGATATTTGCTTTGCTATAAATGACAAAAAAACAGTAAACAAAAACTAATATTTTCAACAATAGAATTTTGTGAAAAATATTTTCTTTAAAGAATAAAATTTTGTTAAGGGTGTGGTTTAAAATAAATATCTTATATTTAAATATTTAGTGTTGGTGTTTCAAGTACAATAATACAAATAATTTTATTAAGTATTAAAACAAAATGTCTCTGTCGACAACCACAACACAATTGACTAATTTTGACATTTGTGGTCGCATAGTATTTCTTGGTTGGTCGCAAATTTGTATAAAAACGTTACCAGTTTGTAGACTTGTCCTGCACGCGGAAGCAGTCGACATCGTGAGCCAGACTGTAACTAAATCTGCCTGAAGGTCGTAAATTAAGATTAAATATAATTTAAAATTGTATTAAATAATAAATAAATTTAAATTGTGTTTTCAATTGAATACTATTGAAATTTTATAAAAATTAAATATAATAAAAATTCTTTTGGGTGTCTAATTTCTTTCGATAATAATCTGGGGGTTAAATCTGGCAGTCATGATCGAATACTTTTTCGATTCCTAAGCAATTTTATTTCTTATTTTTCCAGTCGATACTGAACGAATCGAAATTTTTTTTTTCAGTGTTTTTTAATGCATATTAATTGAGTTTTCACAACACTGAAAAAATAATTTCGATTCGTTCGGCATCGACGGAAAGAATTAGAAATAAAATTTCTTTCGAATCGAAAAAGTATTCGATCACGACTGCCAGAATCAGTCCCCAGGTACAAGTGCATTTCTATGTTATACCTTTAATTTTTTTTCAAGAAATTGCTTAACATCTTTTTTAAATAAATAATTATAAATAATATCTTTAGTTTTATTTGACCTTTTTAATAATATTAAAACGTATTTTTATTAAGCTCTAGGCCTTTTTTATTTAAACAAACTTTAACAATTTATTTATTTAATCTAATCTTCTCAATATTTCGCTTACCTTTGGTTAGCATCTTCAGGAAAAAATTGGAATAATCAAAAAGCTCTGAAATTATATGATTTTCTCATTATCCACAATATTTACACTTAATTAATAAATTGTTCGTATTAACAATCAAAATTAATCATGCATTATAAAATGTTTGACAACCTGACCCATAATATCGACAAGAACATTTCTTTCGTATATTTGAATTGAAAACAAAAACAAATTTTAGTTTTTTATTATGACTTTCAACACAAATATACGAAGGAAATCTTCTTAGCGACATTGATGGCCATTAATTAAATTTTTTCTTTGGCGTGTATTTACAAAATTTCCCATTTTAATCTTTTATTTATTCCACGAGGGAACATAAGGCATCAACAAGTTACTTTCAACTTAATTTATTGCTTGCAATTGATTTTGCTGCTTCCTATGATTTTCTGATTTGTAAGAGACCACTTCTAGCGGTTCTGAGCCAGGTGTTTTTGGCCTTCCTCTTTGTATATTGTATACTTCAAAACCGTCCTGGTTATGCTTTTTGTTGGTATTCTCGAGATATATCTAATCGATTGTATGTATATGGGTTCTTCGTTAGTCAGGCTATAGGGACTTATGGAATTGGGCCAGAATATGCAACTTATAGTGCGCAGGATATTACTTATAAAAACTTGCAGTCGGTGCCTTGTCAATTCACTTAATAGCCATGTGTCGATTTAACGCACGCATTTAAAATTCAGTTGTTGTAGTCGTCGTAATTTGTGATGTGTGCCAAATATATTTTTGTTTGTGTACCGGATACACTTCTAGATTTCTTGAACCTGTATGTGAAATCTTGCCCCACGGTTTGACGACATTATGCTACCTAAGCAGCAAAAGCTCTCAACGTATTATATTCGATGGTTGTCAATTCAAACCGGAGTGTATCTTTTGATTATAAGGACGCATAACATAAGTCTTTTTTATGTACATCTTTACGCCAATTCTTTTGGCTCACTTTACAAGATAAAGTAACGTAACGTATCCTACATGTCGGATACGTTACGTGCTTAAATGCAAACAGCATTTGCATACCTTAGAGCTTCCACACAGAAAAAATTAACAACATTCAGAAAAGGTCGAACTGAATGCTATTGTCATATTTACTACATTCCTTTAAAATTTCATTCAAAAATCTTATCTCAGCTCGCAATAGTCGAAGTTATCGATTGACTAAATGCAACTTTGTAAAAAGCAAAAGTTTTTAAAAAAGAATCTAAACGTTTTATTTAGTTTTTTGGACTCAAATAATTAATTATTTACTAAACGCAAGCTTAGAAAAACTGAATGAAAATTCAATCAAACTCTTCTTGTACATCATTAAACGTTACGTTCAGCAAAATGGATGATAAAAAACACTTAGCTCAACTGCACGCGCCGTTTAAAAAAACTGAACGGAACGTAGTAAAAATATTTTTGGCAAATTATTTAAAACTTTAATATTATTCATGCATGCATGCTGATGAGATGCATCAGAATTAACGGTATTCTAGTGGTATCCCAGCAAACATTTAAGAAGTGTAGCTTCAAAATAAAAGTTCTGCATTTGAAATAAATAAATATTAAAGTTTAGATTAATATAGGGCGAGTATATATTTATATTCATACATAAATCTTTTACTTTTAGTTTTAACAATATTAGTTAAAAAATTAAAAACAGAGAAATAATGCAGTGGGCCAACACTGCATTGTCTAATAACTTAGTTGTCTTTGCTTTAAGAAATGTTCATTAGGTAATTCTTCGTCCGTACAACAAAAAAAAAAAAAAAAAAAACAATCGTTTTTTATTAAGATGTCATTTAAATTTATGTCGATGAATTAATAAATTAAAAAAACGTAAGTTCTGTTAGAGAAATTCAATCTTCAATTTTTGTTGCCGGAGTTGGAAGGGATGGAATTTTTTTATCAATTATTGGTGATTTAATTTATTATATAATGAAAGTACTTATTTCAGAAGCGGGCAAATAAATATATAGACGTATTCAATTCTCGATGAAAGATATGCTACTAAAAAAAAATTGGCGCAAAAGTAGAATTCCAAGAAAACGTTTTGAAGTAGAAAAACAACACGGTGAGTATTTTAAGACTTTCTTGTGGTTCAGTAGTAATATTTTTTCCTTTTATCGTCAAAAAGAGATGAGAATACAAATAAAACGTATTTTCTGATAAGGTGAGTAAACAGAAAAAATTTTTAAATTGCGCCAATCATCAAATTTATTCCAAAATTCATAATATCAAGCAACCTAGTTGTTGACTTTGCACCTATTACCAAAATGATTATTGATTATTGATTACTAAAAGTTTTAAAATTTTGAAAAAATATTTTCAATAAATGATATTTTTAATTTTAATTAAAAAAGTGATCAAAAAACTTTGCCATTTCAAACAATGTGTTAATTTATTTAAATAAATATTGACAATTCCCAACAACAATTCTACATGTTTAACTTATTTTATTTCAAACGAAAAAAGTCAATTAAGATTTTTTGTTATTAATTAAAATTTTAATTGAAAATTTATTTCAAAACAACTAAAATGTTTATTAAATCATATTTAAATTTTAAATTTCCTTTCAACAAAAAAAAAAATAATTGATTCAATTATCACATTAATTAAATTAAAATTGTTTTTAAACCATTTTATTAATGGATAAAACACTTTTTTTGTGTATGTCACTATATAATTAAGAGTATCCAATATATTTAGTTTGGTTCGAGTAAGGAATTAATCGATTTTTAAATTTGAATTTTGCTCGATTAATCGAATAGGAGTTTTAATATGTTCGAATAACTCGAATTAAGCGAATAAATCAAATAATTTTATACAATGGAAAAAACATACATGTCTTTTTTTCTGATACTTTTATTATATTAATAAACAGAAAAAAACAATCAAATAAAACAACTAGGAAAGTATAGTCGGCCTAGCCCGACCATATGATACCCTTCACCACAGTATATAAGAACAAATTATTGCAAGTGTACCTATTTGGGGCCTAGTTTTGGAAAATGCATAGCTAATGGGCTTATATGAATAGGGATCTATCTATTTTTTTAAATTTCATTAAAATGGACTTGATATTTCTGATAAGCAGAAAATGCACCCTATCTCCCCTAGTGAGCCTATTTTTTACAAAAACGATCCATATAAATATGGATCTATCTTTGTTTTAGATGGCATTAAAATTGTTTTTATAGTGGGCACAAAGACACTATTCAGGAATGCAGCTTGCATGGGGGCTATATGAAATTATGGACCGATTCGACTCATTTTCTGTAGGCTTGGTTCTTGTTCCAGTTAGAACCTATGTACCAAAATTCATCAAATTATCTTCAAAATTGCAACCTTTACTTTGCGCGAAATGTTACATGGACAGCCAGCGAGCCAGCCGGACGGACATCGTTAGATCGGTAAACTTTATGGTGGGTCTAGGACCAATATTTTTTGGTGTTACACACATCAGTACAAATGTATAACACCCTCTCCACTATTGTGGTGTTGGTATCAATATTGTCAAACAAGAAAATAAGAATTCATGTATACTACGTATACAGTTCTGAAACTTTTAAATTAAATAAATAATTACAAAATCAAAAACCCTGCTGCAAAACATACAGCCTTCAAGGCGCTAAAGAGACTGAAACAAGATTAAGGAAATAAAATAAAAATAAACTATAAACAAAGTTAATACTTCTTCGGTTGAACAGACTATAAAATTATCGAAAAGCCAAAGCTTAATACATGCATTAGGTTAAGCAGCAGTCGGGGTCCATTAACTTTATTTCAGTGTATAATTTGCAATTATGTCCCGCCTGCTAAAATTAATACGGGAATTCAACATATTTTATAAATTTACAAATTTTTTTTTAATTATTTATTTTATTTTCGATAGACAAATTTATTATTTGTAATTCAATTTAACTAATTTATTATTCCTGAAAATCAAGTCAAAGTGTGAAGTATATAAAAGGAACTTTTATATAAACTTTTTAAACTGGATCGTTTTCAAAGTTTGTTCGACTTCAATTTCACTCATATGTATTCGATTTACTGAACATGGCTGATAACTTTATTTCTTCGACATTTTAAAGCTCTACTAAGGTTTGGGTAATTTGTTTTTTTAACGTATTACTATTTTGCGAATCTAACAACACCTTAAATGTCAAAACTTATCCAGCCTTTTGGATGGTACGAGAAAATAAGGATATTTAAGGTCGGATAAAAATAGGTAACCCATAATCTGATAGTGAATTGTTTACACATTTCTAAATGCTGATGAATTTTTTTACAATTAACGTCAAACTCAATATAAAAAAGCGCTATTTTAGTACGAAAATTCTTACTTATGGAATTGGTAGTTAATCGTTTATTACATAATTTGTCTGACACACATAATTTAACAGCATGTTTTTTAGTTGTTAAAAAAAATATTTATATATTAAAAATTAATTTTAATCGATTAAATGACATAAATTGTTCGAAAGAGTGGATACTCTAATATATATACTGGACGACACGATTTTTCACCCATGATCAAACTGACCAGATTCTGAAAATATGTAAAAAAAAATATAAATACGTATGTCATTTCGGGTTTTTACGAGCAATTAAATTTTTAATGTGAATCCAGCGGTTTATCACTTGGGGAAGTAACGTTTACACCCCCACCAGTTGATCGCGATGGCAGCTTTTTTGCTAAAATACTTGGTCTGTTATCAGATGTAATGTGCTAAAAATTATGCATTGCTGTGATAATTTGCATTATTTTATTCTTAAAGTTATTTTTGGGAATACAATTATTTTTTAAAAGATTTTGAAATTTATTGTTGGAGGATAAGCTGTTTTTTTTTCTTTTTAATTCCTACGCGAAGCTCTTCGCTTGTCTGCAGTATACCAGAGTCTCTGGCGGGAATCGAACCCGCAACCCTGGTACTGATAGACCAGCTCACTACCAGCTAGCCAACCGGGGCACCCATATGCGCATTTCACTGGTTACTTAGGCCAGATTATCAGGAAACGTTCTCCTAAATAATTTTAAAAAAGCCAAAGCTATCAGCAAACAAGACTACAGAGCGAATGAGAATTACCCACATACACTCAAAAAGTCTTATTTGCAACGATATCAAAGCTTAAACAAAATACCAACAATAAAACAGTGAGTTTATCTTTTCTTACATTCCCCACTACAATAAGTTGGAATTCTCCCAACATTAATTGTAGTTGTAAGTGGGTAAAGAAAAAACAAATTGCTTTTATTGTGTTCGCAAGCAATCAAAATAAAAACAATTTGCCAGTTCAGTGTTTTATGCACGTGGACTTGCAAAAATTTTATTATCAAAGTTTTTGGGAATACAAGTATTTATTAAAAGATTTTGTTTGTTATGGTTAATTCCCTTTTTAAATAATTGATAAAAAAAAATACTGAAATTTATTGTTGGAGGATAAGCTCTTCCTATGCGCATTTCACTGGTTGCTTAGGCCAGATCATCAGGAAACGTTATTTTATTTGGCAATCCATTCTTCATCACAGCCAACCATATTGCGTTTCTATTGACGGAATTCAACGCTTTTTTGATATTAATAAAACATTTGGTATAGATGTGTCTTCCATTCAGTCGAGGGTTATTTTATTATTCGAAGGGTATTTGCTTGATCTATTCTACTGCGATGTTTATCTTATAGTTTGGCATTTACGGTTTCTAGCCTTTTGAGAATTATTCTAATTAAATGAAATTCAAATGCTTTTCAAACGGGTTTAAGAATTTTTGACAAAGTTTATATTTAGCTAATACACTAGTTTAATGTTTTTTAATATTAAACATTTATATTTCTAATTTGTTTGAATAATTCAGTAGATTTCAAGCCTTAAGGCAAGCAAACTTAATCTAGATGCATATGGCATATATATATATATATAATTAAAATATACTCATCCATGTAACAGAGTACAATTCCGTTCGGAAACGGAATTCATTCCGTATTTTGGTGCATCAGAAAATTACGAAAAAACTTTGCGGAATGAAACCATTTTTGTTTTCATAAACGGAATTGGAGTTTTCTGTATCATAAAGGCCAAAAAACTATCGAAATATACTTTCTATCAATAAACAAATATGTTTTATTCGGTTCCGAACGGAATCATTCCGAACAGAATTGTAGTATGTGACATGGGTGATAATTTAATAAAAATGCACAAATTGTTTCAAAATGAATCGATTAATTTTATATAGTTTATTTATTCAGTCATTTATTTATGTTAGTGAAAATAATACTTTTTATAACTGGGGCGTATGATTAATATTTAATTATTCTTAAAAATAGTGCTGGCAAATTCTTCCACTTTTCATTACTCAATACGTTTCATATGGGTGGGTACTCTGTACTGTCAACTGGGAGTTTTAGGACCTAATTGTATAAAACGCAACGCAACGCCAAAAATTACATGGAAAGCTAAAACAAGGTCAAAATTATTTTATTATTTTGTAGTGTCTTTCTACAGAAATTCATATTGAATTTTTAAACTTCAAACGCTGCATATCTTGAAGCGTTGAACATTTTAAAACGCAATATAAACAAAGCATTATGAATTTCTGTTGAAAGCAACAAGGAAATTATAAAATATTTTTGACTTTGTTTTCGCTTTCAATGTAGTTTTTGCCGTAGCATTGCGTTTTATACAATAAGGGCCTTAATTTCTAAGCAACGTAAAACGCAAAATTGGAGTTTTGAATTTTGATCAATAATATAAATTTATATTTTAGAGTTAAAAACTTCATTAATTAATTTTATTTAATGAAAACTCACATTTAAATAGATTTTTTTAGTGCTTTAAACAAACCAACTAAACTAAAGGAATCCCACAATTCCCAAAAAACTTTCGAAAATCTATAAAAAATTAGTTTTTTTAAGTTTTTCTTTTTTTAAATTTGCCCTACCAAGTACGGACTCCCATGACATAATTATTATAAACATTTTGGAATAATTATAACAAACATTCCGGCTTTGCGATTGAATAAAATGTGTGATGCATTGGAAATTTTTAAATTCAATTTTTGCACATTTTTTACATAGCAAGATTAAACAAGTAGAAGCTTTCCAAAAAGTGTATATATATGATATATATGTATATTAAACTTAATAATAAAAATAATAATATAATAATTTTCAGACAATTAAATTTAAATGAGTATAACTTTTTGATTTAAAAAGATTTTTTCACAATTCTTTCTGTAGAATATTTATTAATTCGTAAGTAATTCATAAAAGAATATTAAAAACAATAATTGCAAAATACTAGACCAAGGTAGTTCAAAAATAGCCAATTTTTATTTTTAAAGTCCAATATTTCTCAAACAATAAGAGATGAACTGCGCATGTCACAAATTTTTTTTGTAGAACTCGACTAGAAGATTCCATTGATAACATTTTTTTTAAGTCGAGCCTGAAGTTAGAACTCTGAATCGTTTTTTAATTGTGTAGCACCAGAGGATCATTACTTTGGCGGAACCAATGGCGGCATTCCTGATATGTCTTTAGACCCAAAACCTAAACACGAATATGTATTTCTTAAATAATTATTTAATGCTTTTTCGCCAAATTGTTGCCGCATAGTGCCATTACAAAGTTCTTCCATTCTTGACTGTTGTGCGCCATTGATTTTAATGGTTGCCATGAGAGTGGGGTTATTATAGGTCTGTAATTCTTCTAACAAGCTGCCCATGTCGTTAGTGGGCTTTCGTAATGTGTGGCTTATCCACCTCCATCTTCGTTCTGGGATTTTATTTTCTACTCGATCTTGCATGCATTTGCGGTATAGCTCATCGTTGGAGATCCAGTTATTCGGCCACCATATTCGGAGGATGTTTCGGAGGCATATGTTACCAAAACATTGAAGTTCTCTGTTAAGGTCGACAGAGGTAAGCTTTGTCTCACAGTTTTAACGTTCGTGTTAAATAGCGGAATTTTGGTTCCTTTTGTTATCAGAATTTTGGTGCCTTTTGTTATCAGATCAAAGATCAACAAGAGGGAATCAAATCAAAAAAATTTGTTTTTCACTTTTTGGAAAAAATCCACACGGAATTTTCATATCTACACGCTGTAAAAATATCGTGTTATTTTGTCTACTTTTCGTTAATGAAACATTTGTTTTTAGAATTTTTTTTCATGTACCTTTAATGTAAAACTACAAATTGTGTTGCTTCTACTAACAATTTTTAAATTTTGAGTTAATAGCCATTTGTTGTTTAAGTGCGATATGTTGTATAGTGCTGCAAATGAGCCTTTTGCATTTCTAATACGTTGTAGCATATCCACACGTGCATCGACATCAGGTGTAATTTTGCTGCCAAGGTAAGTGAGCTCGTTTATTTCTTCTATTGCATGACCAGCTATATTAAAAAATGCCTCTTCATTTCGATTGGCTCAGTATTGACTGAAAGATTTAAAAACAAAATTGCTTTCGAATCGAAAAAATATTCGTATGCTTTGTCTTGCCTACATCCATTTTTAATCCAACTCGCCTAGATATCCAAACCACATCATCAATTTTCTACTTGAATGCAAAATAATATCATCGGCGTATGTAAGATCGTTTAGTTGTTCCATTTTTATAGGGTGCCAGATGATACCGCGCTGAGGATGGTTGTCGACCGCCTTTATCAAGACATCATCGATTACTATTAAAAAGCGTAATAGGGACAAAATGCATTCTTGGCGGACACCTGTTTACGGCATTGAAAATGTTTGTACTGTGCCCTGTTAAGATCGCATCACTTTGATGGGACTCATATGCGTTGCAGTGTAACCCATATGCTATCATGTCTGAGGCCATCGAATGACTTTTTGACATCAATTAAGACTAAGTGTGAAGATTAGTTCATCTCTTTTATTTGTACCATTATAATACGTAACAGTTTTGCAGTTTTTATTTAATTGCCACCTCAAATTTCATTAAAATCGGACTAACCGTTTTTCATTTTTTTCCAAAAACCCCCACTGTACAATGTTTCAAAGCCAAACTCTACTTTTTTACTCGTTTAAAAATAATTTATATACATTAGACCGACTCAAGTTGTATGGAGCCGAAAAAAGTGTTTTAGTTACCCCTCTGAAAATAAAGGTTGATATGTTTTATGATGATTCCCAAAATATTTTGGTTCTAGCGTTGACCATCCTGTTTTAAAACAGGTCTTTTTTTCTGTTTTTCGAATTTTTTTGTACTTTGCTCCAAGACGACATAAATAAAATTTGTTATCATCGAAAAGGGTTTTTGAAGCAGAATCCAATGGTATATAAAACTTTATCACTTGCGACCTACTTATTGAGATATTGAGCTAAATACATATTTCAGTTTCGGGTTTTCATACAAATTCTACGTATTTTTTTATTAATTTTATATTTTTTATTGTATTTTTCACATTTTGATAAATTGAAAAATGAAAAAATACCCATATTGCCTATATATGAAAAAAAGATAAAATATATCGCGATTTTCGCGGTTTATGTGAAAAATTACAAACAAAATAAATTAAAATTATTTTAAAGCAGATTCTATTTGAAAAGCAGAACATTACTTCCACATACGTAGAATGTGTATGAAACCCCGAAACGAAAATATGTATTTAGCTCAATATCTCAATTAGTAGGTCGCAAGTGTTCAAGTTTTATATACCATTGGATGCTGCTTCAAAAACTCTTTTCGATGATACCAAATTTTATTTATGTCGTCTTGGAGCAAAGTACAAAAAAATTCGAAAAACAGAAAAAAAGACCTGTTTTAAAACAGGATGGTCAACGCTAGAACCAAAATATTTTGGGAATCATCATAAAACATATCAACCTTTATTTTCAGAGGGGTAACAAAATCACATTTTTTTTGAGTCGCTCTAATATACATACAATTTGTTTAAATAGTTAAACTTCTTTAAATTTGTCCTTTACACAGTAAAAATTAAAAATTCCCTCTAATCAGAAAATTTATATCAAATTCGTAATATCAAGCAAACAAGTTGTTGATTTTGCACCTATTGCCAAAATGATAATATTAATTACCAAAAATTGTAAAATTGTAAAATCATTATCAAAAAACTTTAATTTTTCAGACGATGTGTTAATTTATTTAATTAACTATTGACAATTCCCCGCAACAGTTTTACAAGTTTAAATTATTTTATTTTAAACGAAAAGAGTCAATTAGGGTTTTTTGTTATTTAATTAATATTTTAATCAAAAATTTATTTCAAAACAACTGAAATGTTAATTAATTCAAAATTTCATTTTTAATTTACTTTCAACTAAAAAAATAATTGATTCAATTATCACATTAATTAAATTTAAATACTATTTTTTAAATTGATAAAAAACTTTTTTCTGTGTAGGCTCGTTTTTTTCTTGTTAGATTATTTTTGTCTGTTGGTAAAATTTTGAAACAGAGTTGTATTTCGGAAGAGAACCTTTAAGTATTTAATTGGACTTTCTTCAAAACATGCAACTCTGAAAGTATTGTGTAAATGGAGTACCCAAAATTAAGCGCTTTCCCAGCACTTCTTAACAATTTATATCAATTAAAGATTCCTATAAAAAAATATAATTTTACTTATTACCTTTTTAATCTCTTTAAATTTAAACTTTTTCATTTTGTTTACATTAATGATAAAACAAACTTTTGATGTTCTTAATTCCCAAGGAAAAAACTGTTTATCAAATAAAATTAATTCCATAATCTATTTAATGTTAGCATTTAATTAGTTTTTCCATTATACCTTAAATATTAACAATGAGAACGTGTCTACAAGTGTAACGAACTTTTGCTTTTCTTAAAGTTTTACCAGCCCTATTTCCTTTTCTACATCTACATCTATTATTTTATTTAGGTCTTTGGCAAGTAGTAACAACTACAGCGCTAAAGTTATAACATAATTATACCTGTGCATAGAAGGCAGTCAAAGTGTAAATTTCACATGATATGTTCACATAATTAACCTTTCTTTTCAAAATGTTTTGCGCTTTAAATGGGGCTCTACATGTTCGCATAAAAAATAGAGAAATAAAATAAAAAAGAAAAACATAAACTATAATACACATCTGCCAAAGGGAAACAAAACATCGGTATACATGAACAGCCGATACTGTTGCTAAGCTCTACCCTGACATTTAATGTTACACAACTATTTGATAGAGAAATTGTTGCAGTTGTTGTAGCTGTGTTCTAATATAAATACCAAAACCACAAAAAAAGAAGTGGAAACCATGTCAGTAGTTTGTTGTATTATTAGCCATTAAAACTCTATGACTCAATTATATTAAAGGTAGAAAATTCATTTTATACATTTAAGTTTTTATGTTGAACTGAATTTCCTTTTTTTTGTTCATTTTGCACTTTTTTGTTGTTTTAATGATGTTGCTGTTATTTTGTTGTGGTTGATTTTACGTTAATGCGGAGTTTCCTTTTGTTTTATTAAAAAAGGGAGGAAAATACTCTTTTAAACGTTAAATATCATGTTTAGCATTGTTCTCGTATATATCTTTTTCTGAGTTTTCTTCTCCTGAAGCAAGATGTAGTAGAATTCCCCAAAAAAAAAAACCAAAACAAAAAGTATAGGAAAAGTTTTTATGTTCTTTTGAAAGGGAGGAGTAGTCAGCATAACTCTATTGTCTTAATTACTAACATTAGAAGTTAATTTGTGTATTTTTGTTCGAGGCTGGCAATAAGAAAAACTATAGGAAAAATAATTTTGTTAGCTTTAAGATTAAAGTTGTGCCAAATTAAGGAAACAAATAAATGTGAGTTCAGTTTATAAGTTACACTTTATTTCTTTAGCGCAATGTAGGAATAACCTTCTTCACCATTTGGGCGGCTGTATTGTCCAGTTTAATGTAAGTAATGTAAGAAACATACAGGGCAAGTACATTTTTCAATATGGTCACCTTCAGCAAAACTATTTTAAGACAAAAAATTGTTAAACTTATTATTAATCCATATTTATGTCAGGCTCAATCATATTATGTTTAAATTATACCTTTATTTAGAGGCCACAACAAAATTATGGTTGCATCCGAACGTGTATGTATATGGTTGTTTTTCAACCACAACATGTTGCTCTAAGAAAACAGGAAATTGTTAATATTTTTTTAAAACCATACAATTATTAGTGGTAAACAGAGAAAGAACTAAACTTAAGTTTTTTCTACCTAAATTTTAGTACGAGTTGCACTTAAAAAATTAAGTACTCATAACACTGAAAAGTGCTCAAAACAATAAGAATTGGGATGACTTTCGGAAATCAGTACACTCATAAAATGATTACAGTAACTAATTGTGGGTTATTAAATTCGATTTTCGCACTGTTAAACTTGAATAAAAATATAGTTATTTAACGAATAACTTTATTTTTTAAGATTTATGTTTGCTATTCAAAAAACAAACTACCAAAAAATAGTGGTTTTCCGTACTTATATTAATATGCACTTTGATTTTTTGTCGGTTAAGTTTTTTTTTAAAGCAACAACTGTTAAATTTTACGGAATAAGCTGTTAAATAAAAAAAAATTTATGTAAAATTCATTTATTTTAAATGAAATGTAAATGATCCGTTTTTTAAATAAATTTTTAGTTGTTTAAAATGGATTTTCTGTGGAATTAAACTACATAATATTTTGAATGTATGAGTGAAACAACAACAACAATACTAAAAAAGAATGTGAAAATTGATTTCTTGTTTTCTTTCGAGAGACCAAAAACAAAAGGAATATCTTGATATGCTGCTGGTATCTTATAAATGTAAGTTATTCTGTAGACAAAGGGAAGAATATATCAAATATGAAACAAAAAAATTCAAATAAAATAATATTCTCTATCCCTCCCTACAAAAAACGAGACTACTCTATACATGCGTGTATTGACTACTCCATAAGGGAGTAGGACTACTCCAATACCTAACCTAAATGTATGTAAAAACATACTCCAATTTGCATTGCGATGTCCTAGGGCTGGACCACGTAACCCAGCTATGCACTAAAAAGGAGTACTTTTAAAACTATTCCATTGTATACACAAGAGGATTAGTTGTAACTTCGTTTAAAAACGAAAACATGTCGTTAAAACATGTCGTCTCACTACAAACACTTTTTAACAATGACATGGTCCATGCTTGCATTACATCGGACTAGTCCATGGAGTAGTCCATTTAATCAAATTGGATCAGGTGGTCCAATATTATTTGCAGGGCTGGTTCTCAGGGGTAAGCGTTTAGGTAAGAATCAAGATCTCATTATTATTTCAAGTACGAATTTAGGATTTTAACCAATTTCAAAATTTTGAATCAGGCACAGTTTGATATAAATTAAATCATTTTCCTGCGGGAAATTTGTGGCAATTGTTCCAACAGAACTGGTCCTGGGATTTGTGAAAATAGAGTAAGAAAAAAAAAGAAATAAATAATGACATGTTAAAGGAGAACATCACTTAACTGGTATATTAAGTAAGAACAAAAAGGTAGGTTTTTTAATTTTGTTTTAATAATTTTTTTTGTACAAATGATTTTTTATTTATTTATTAGGACCGTTTTAGTAACAGATTCAGTATTCACCGGTGGTGTGATACATTTCTTTGGGACTATTTAAAAATTTGTACTTTAAATTAATTCTAGGACTTTTTTATTGGAAGAATACCAAGGACTTGCAATGTAGAAACTAACACTATTGATAATAGATGTATGACTGGTCAAATGGTGGCTGTAAGATTTCAATTAACCCTCTACAATGGCAGCCACATGTAAAAGTGATAGGTCACGTTCTTATAAAGTTTAAGAACTAGGACCGGTCTCTGCCACCAAAGAACCTATCACGGGACTATTTTAGTGTCAGTTTGCTTTCCTCTGGGTTTATTTCGAAAAGGGCTAAGGTGCAAAAAATACAAAGTGTTCAGGAGACACAAAAAACTGAATATCCTTTAAACTATTTGACTTTTTGAAGCAGTTTTTTTCCCTAAAATTTAAAGCCTCTAATAATGTTATTAAAGTAAAAACAAAATAATTATTTTAACTAATAATTTAAGGAGAAAATGGTCATATTTTTTTTCGGAGATGAGCCCTTTACGAAAATTATATCTGAATTTTCGTGGTTTTAGTAGCAAAATTGCATTTATTGAAACACACAAATATTAAAATAATCTATACCGTTTAAATATTTATTTGCATTATAAGCAGCGTTGTCATATATATTTTTAAAAAACTTCTTATATCTGAAAAAAAAACTTTTTTTTCAAGAAAAAACTTGTTATTACAAAAATGCCAAAATTTTTTAAGAAAACACAAAAATGTATATGGAATTCATTTTGTTTAAAAAATGAATAAAATACAAAAAATGCATTTGGAGTTCATTTTGTTTAAAAATATAGAAAAAGTAAATAAAAATGATATTTTTCTTTTAACCCAATAAATTAGTTTACAAGAAAATACTTATTAAAAACGTAAAAGGTGCTAAAACTTTAACATGTTTAAGAAAGTCATCATTTAAACAACTTTACAAAGTTCAACATAAAACTTTAAAGAATAAACTCTAAAGTCCATTATCACCTTCAGATAACTTATATGAGTCTAGTGTTAAAAAATACTTCAGCACCTAATAAATATAGTTGGGATATTTTAGGTAGAAAGGAGTAAACACCATTAAGCACTGTTCCAATTAAAAAGGTCAGGTCAGAGAAAATATATAGGCAGATGGGCTTATTGCAAAAAAAAAACACTTAATATTTTCATCCAATATACTGAAAAATATTATGTATTTATAAAAAACTTTCATTAATTTATAAAAACTTGAAAAAACTTTATATAAATTAAAAACTTTTTTGCATCTCAAAAAACTTGCAAAAAAGGGAAAACTTCACAAATGGCAACGCTGATTATCAGATAAGATTAAGCCCTTTGAAGATTCATTTATGAACTCCAAAATTTTAATAAAAGTAAACAATATTTTCAACGAAAACTTTCTATTATAAAGGAACTATAATAACATTTCGGTACATTTTTTATCAGTTTTTTAAGATATAACAGATTAGAATACACATACATTCATAGAATAAAAACGAAAATATTTCATCAATATAAACATATAAATTATAAATCTTCTTCTACATCTGCCTGTGAATACATGTCGTTTGGCCATTGCAGAATATCTTCATTAAAATTTTTGAAATCAACAATCTGGTATTAGGGTATATAACCTGTTATTCTCACAGTCTATATGTGTAGCTCCAAAAACAGAAAAAACTTATTTTCCAAAAATATGTACCTGAGCACTTTTCGAAATAAATGATTAAATTTAAATTTTACTTTTAATTAAGTCAATCCCGTTTTCGGATTAATTAGAACGGGGCACTTTAGTCAAGCATTCTGTACTCTTTAAGGAAATCCGTACTGACCGTACTATTGGCACCTCTTTAGCTTGATTTAAGAACGGGTGGATTGATTTTTTCTTCTCAGTGTAGTATCATTACGATATTATTTTTGGAGACAATCATAATTTGGTTGTGGTTTTTTAATAAAGGACATAATATATTTACGGTTTTTTCGTTAAAAATAGTTTCGTTGAAGTTGACCATATCAAAAAATGTGTTTTCTTTACATGTAGAAAAAATATTTAAAGATTTAATTTTTATCTAGTAAAAATTTATTTTGGTACAAGCTCAATTATATGTAGTCAATTGATCAAAATTATATTTTTAACTTTCTTTCCACTAAAAAAATAATTGATTCAATTATCACATTGATTAAATTGAAATACTTTTAAAAACAATTTTTTTTATTGATAAAAAACTACTGATAACTTTTTCTGTGAATACCAAAATCGAGAAACCGAAATTATTAAAATACGGTCCTTTTTTTCTAAATTCTTAATACAGATTTTTTTTTTCAATTTTTATTTCGCATTTTGTAGATTTAATTTTGGCCATTAGATCAACAAATCAACGACCAATTCATATCGAAATTCTAAGCCGCAACTGGCGTTGGATTGGTAACACACTGCAAAAGTCTCAAGGTGATACCGCAAGAGCTGCTATTGATTAGAACCATCAGCGCGAAAATCAAAGAATTGGCTGACTGTCGCACACTTGCCGTCTTCAACTTGAAAACGAAGTCATTTAAAGGGGTCTAAGCTGGAGTAAAATAAAACAACTTTCATCAAACCGAACAGAATGGAAAGAGTTTGTAGTGGCCCTTTGTTCCTTTGGCTCTATAGCATAATATATATGAGGGTCTTAAAGCACAAGGGGTTTAAGTGCTTTTTTTTAAAACGTAAGACTAAGCGCTCATATACCTCGTGTGCTACAAGCGCCTTGCGATTTAACCCCCTCATATATAATTCTGTTCGTTAAATCACTACAAAATGTGTTGTGTAAAAAAGATGCTTCAGAAAATAAAATTTTTTACCTTTTTAGTTTTAGTTCTTTGTTAGTAATTAATATTTCCCACATCATTATTAAAAGCCACACGCTTAAAAATAATACAAACTGCCATGTCACAGACAACAATTCCGTTCGGATACGGAATTCATTCCGTATTTTGGTGCTTCAGAAAATTACGATAAAACTTTACGGAATAAATCATTTTGGTTTTCATGAACGGAATTGGAGTTTTATGTATCATTTTATTAAAGTGCTACCAGGAGATATATATTCACAAAGGCCTGGTTTAAGTTAATATCAATGAAACCTTGAAACAATTAAATCTTTGAAATCAGTCAGAAAAGAAACATTAAAATTAACCAATAAATAAGTAAGACCTGAGTGTTTAAAATTCTTATTCACTTTATAGTCTTATTTGTATTATATTTTTAGCTTTTCTAAAGTCTTTGGAAAAAGTTTCCTGACGAGCTGGCCTAAGCAACCAGCGAAATGCGCATAGAAACTGGCTTTCCCACAACAAATAATTTCAGTGTTTTTTGTCAAAAATAAAAATTGGAAATTTAGCACGTCATTAATAAATAAAATAATAATAAATTTTGTATTCCCGAAAATTACTTTTTATATATAATATCTTTTTCGTTGAAGCTGAATGGTGTTTTACGGGTACTTATAGTAAAGATTCGATAATATAGCTCAGTTAAAGTTTTAACATGTTTATTGTGAGATACAAATGAAACTATTAAAATTTTTTTTAATGCCAATTTCAACAAAGGCCGAGTGTATTAAAATTTCGTATCCTTAGGGGAAAGGGAACTAAGGAACTTGTCGATGTCCTTGGAGGGGGTTAATTGGCACATTTTTGACACTGAAATAACCTTAATGGACACATTCTACTTCGTGTAAAATAATGCCTGTCGCAAATATTGTCCCGAGCGAACTATGTTAATATGCTAGATCGCCTTCAAATAAAATAATAGAATCCTTAAGAATTAGCCACTACCCGCACAAAATACTGTCACATGACTAGTTTTGTGTAAATTACCTTTCCTCTGGAGTAACTACACTTCAAACACATTATCATTAGTAAAGAGATATGTTTAGCTGCCAACTATCACAATTCATTTATTTTTTATTTTAATTTTGTATAGACTGGTCAATGGATAAGTGCTTTAAGAACAATTGAAAAAAATTTCCCGCAGGGATTTTATACATTTTAAACCTGAAATTCCAATTTCGGTCAGGTATTAAAAACCCTATAGCAGTTAGTTCTATTTAAAAATATATTATAACAAAAGTTATTTTGATATATTAATTCGAGCAAAAGGACAATTATTGCATTCAAAATGGAAGGATTTTAAGAGCAGACTTATTATTTATTATGAAAACCACATTCGCAATGATTTTTGAAGGCAGCAACGCTGAGAAATTTAGCTGATAATAAATGTAAGACTCAAAACATCTTTTCTCATAGAGGATGTAATAAAATGACCGAAGGTGATTGAATTCTTTATATTTTTTTTAATTACACTATGCTAGTTGAAAAAACAGACAAGCCGGGCACATAGCGTTTTAACATAATTCGGGTACGCTGAATCCAGTTGTGCCCGCGGTTTTTTAAGATTGGCTCTGGTTTTCGAGATATACCGTTATTTCGAAAATGGAATAGGTTGCACAACATATCGCACTCAATCAACAAGAGGGTATTAACTCAAAATTTAAACATTTTCAGTAGAAGCAAAACAATTTTTAATTTAACATTGAAGGCATATGGAAATGAATTTTTAAACCAACCATTTCATTACCAAAAAGTATACAAAATAGCAAGATATTTTTACAGCGGGCAGATATAAATATAGCGTGTAGATTTTTTCGAAAAAGTGGAAAAATAAAAATTTTGAGATAATACCCTCTTGTTGATTAAGTGCGATATGTTCGCGTAACTCAAAAACGCTTTAGCTAATTGAAAAAACTTAAAAAACCGAAATTCCGAAATTTCCTTTAAGAAAAGTAAAACCTCTTTCTAATATCCGCAGTCGTTTTAGAAACATTTCGAAATTTTTGTATTTTAAGAATTCATAAAAAATTGGAAAACGAAATTCCATACAAAACAAGCCATAAATGATTAAAATCTGTTTGCAACTTTTGATTTTATTCACAAAAGTCGACAAATTTTAATTAATTTAAGAATTTCATAACACGCAATATTTGTATGGGAGCCCCCCTAAGAAGTGAAGATAAGGAAGCAAGTATGTCTCGAGAAAATGTTAAGGACAAAAAATTAATTGAGGTCGGTCTTACATTATATACTACTAGGGGCGACTTCTGGGCATTTATGGGACTTTTTCTTCCATATATATGAAGAATATAATTAACTGAGGAAATCAGAAGCATAGCCGCATTTTCCAATTTTTTATGAATTTTTAAAAAACAAAAATTTCGAATTTCGTTAAATTCAACATTTTTAATTTTTCGAATTTATTCTATGAGTTAAATTTCAGTTATGTATTTTATAAAGCTTTTTGTAATAGCTCTATTCCTTAAATTTTT
Organism: Pollenia amentaria; assembly: GCA_943735925.1. Lineage (NCBI taxonomy): Eukaryota > Metazoa > Arthropoda > Insecta > Diptera > Polleniidae > Pollenia > Pollenia amentaria. The sequence goes on from OX031007.1 coordinate 1,985,950, forward strand.
TTAGAAATGACTTTATACACTACCATACTATTATATTGTATTTTTTTTTTTGCTTATGAAAAAGAAATAATTCCCATTATGTATTTGTTGAAATTTTGTTAAAAAAATTTTTTTTTTCCAAAAAAAAAAAAATTATGTTTCTAAAACGACTGCGGATATTAGAAAGAGGTCTTACTTTTCTTAAAGGTTTTTAAGTTTTTTAAATAGGCTAAAGCGTTTTTGAATAACGGTATATCTCGAAAACCAGAGCCAATCTTAAAAAACCGCGGGCACCACTGGATTCAGCGTACCCGAAAAAAGTGTCAATTTCTTGCACAGTGTTATTATTATTATTATTATTATTATTATTATTATTATTATTATTATTATTATTATTATTATTATTATTATTATTATTATTATTATTATTATTATTATTATTATTATTATTATTATTATTATTATTATTATTATTATTATTATTATTATTATTATTATTATTGTTATTATTATTATTATTATTATTATTATTATTATTATTATTATTATTATTATTATTATTATTATTATTATTATTATTATTATTATTATTATTATTATTATTATTATTATTATTATTATTATTATTATTATTATTATTATTATTATTATTATTATTATTATTATTATTATTATTATTATTATTATTATTATTATTATTATTATTATTATTATTATTATTTTTATTATTATTATTATTATTATTATTATTATTATTATTATTATTATTATTATTATTATTATTATTATTATTATTATTATTATTATTATTATTATTATTATTATTATTATTATTATTATTATTATTATTATTATTATTATTATTATTATTATTATTATTATTATTATTATTATTATTATTATTATTATTATTATTATTATTATTATTATTATTATTATTATTATTATTATTATTATTATTATTATTATTATTATTATTATTATTATTATTATTTTTTTTTATTTGTTGTTCTTGTTGAGTATTTTGCGAAATATGCTTGGGGAATTAAATCGAATAACTATTGAAAATATTTAAAAAAAGAGCACCTATGCGCCAAGTAGAAAATGACAAGTCATAATGATTTTGCAAAAAAAAAAAAAAAAATTATACTTCTAAAACGACTGCGCAGATTAAAAAATTTCTTAATTTTGGTGTTTGGTTTATTCAAAAAACAAAACAGTTTTTGAGGTACGCGATTAGATGTTGTGCATCGTCTTCCATTTTCAAAATAACGGTACAACTCGAAAACAAGAGCTAACACCACTGTGCACTGTGCAATAATAGACCTACAAAATAATTGTTGTTTATTTTTGTGACTCGTTATTCCTGAAGATGACATCCAAAGGATGTCGAAATATTGAAAAATAAAGAATTTAAAGAATAAAACAGATCTCGAGCTTGGAAAAAAAATTATTTACTTTATAAATTAGAATCAAAAAGGTCGAATATCTAAAAACTTAATAGAGAGCTTATATAAATTTCATTTATATCTCAAAAGTGTAAAACTGTGCTTTAAATGATATTAACTGAATTTAAAATACCATGATGCGTGCCAGTTGCCATGGCTTTTTATACATACAAATTTTTTTTAATACATAATTCCTCTATTAAGCTTAAGGCCCTCATGATGTAAAACGCAACGCAACGCCAAAGAATTACATTGAAAGCAAAAATATATTTTGAAATTTTTGTTGTTGCTTTCTGCAGAAATTCATACTGCGTTTCAAAATTTCAAGCGCTGCATAATTTGCTGCGTTGAAAATTTTTAAACGGTACATGAATTTCTGTAGAAAGCAACAACAAAAAATTTATGACATTTTTTGTGCTTTCAATGTAATTCTTTGGCATTGCGTTGCGTTTCACACGATTAGGGCCTAAGAGTATACATATAATAATTACATATAAAAATGTGATTTTTTTTATTTAAAAAAAAATTGTATTTTAAAAAAACTGCAATAAATTGAAAATAATAGTATTACTCTATCGTTTGGTTTGCTGGGTTGTCGGCTAAATTCATTCTTATTTCATAATGCGCAGAGGTAAAAGAAAACACACTTAAAATTTGGCATTCTACAATCAATCATACATTTTGCTTGAAATAAGTTTACATTGTGCTTATTTCAAGACTTAAAAAATATTAAAATAAAATTTTTATTCCTGAGGGTAGAACGAAGATATTTTAAAATTATAATTCTTGAATTAGGATTTTTATTTTCGGCTTGTTTTAAGCCCATTTGCTTAGTTTTTCCCTGAGTGTACTAAATAATTTATTCCAATATTTCTAAAATCACTACCATTAAATAGAACTTAAATTTAACTGATATTTATGGAAAGTAAAATCAATAACACATTTCAGAATTTTTCTCATCACTACATTGTTGTAAATTAGCCTCACTTTTCTAACATCTGCTTAACAATTTTGATTTCTCAACACATCGATGCGATTTCCTTTATTTTTCTTAACTTCTATGCATTTCAGTTCCTTTTCTATAGTCTGTTTTTTTTTTTAGATTTTTATATGATGTTCATACATCTATGGCAAAGAAAGTTGCATTTTTTTCTAACAAAACTGACAAGAAATATATACAAACAGGACTCACAGTGGCATATGCAGTAGTGCATATAGATTATTCATAGTGTAAATGTGTTAAATATACATACACTTAGTTTATGTATGTGTGCGAGAGTATGGTGGTGCATTTAGCATTGTTGATGTATTTTTTTCCATGATTTTAATACTTTTCATATGATTTTTCACCCTAAAGGAGGTTATGTTCACTTGAAAGTGCTTTTGTTATTTATTTATGTTTTACAAATGATCAGTTCTTTGAAATTGGTTTGCTCAATGTCAATATCCAAAATTTGTATAAAAATTTAAAAAAAGACAAAATTAATAGTTTGGCTACATGCAAAATTGTATTATTTAGGGTTCTTTTAAGGTCGTCATATTTAAAAATTTAGGTAATTTTTATTTTTTTTTTTGCTTTCTTGTTGAATTCTAATGCAGATTGCATGGCAAAGTTGATATTCATGATTGTTTGCTTTTCAAATGCATGTTGTACGTGAGTAAAATAAATGATAAGTAGGTGTTGTTGCTTTTACTCTGCAGCCTTAAAGTCAATGTTGAATAAACTTAATGCAACAATCTATAAAATATAAAAAAAACTGGAATGCAAAGAAACCTAGAAATTATTTTGTTTTATATAATCTAGAAACTGTAAATGGCAGGTAAAATAGAATTTTAAGTTTCAACTATTAAAAGGTATCACTTACAAATTCTCACACAAACATTGATGACTGTAACTTTATAACATATTCATGTTAAATTTATTTTAAGTTTAAATAAGACCTGCTCATGCATGTGCTGTCTGTTTGTGTGTATGTATTTAACCCTGTTAGTATGCAACAGTTTTCTTACTATTTTTTTCCAAAGCCTTTAAATGTCTGTCTAAGCATACGCCAACTACTAAAAGCTTATAAACACGTATCGCTCGTTCATGGTTTTAGCTTCAATTTAAAATCATAACCATCATATGAAAAGTGTTGGGAAAATGTGACTTTTAAACTTTTTTAACATGAACATTTGACTACCATAAACCAAAGTATTAAGAGCGGTCAACTTTTGTTTGTTTTTTTTTTATAGTATTTTTTGTTTTTATTCTTAAGCTTTTATGTGCGGAAATCAGAAACGTGTTTTTGAGAACAGTTTGTTTAAACGAAAAAAAAAACAGGAAAAATAAATAGATTTGGAAGTTGAATTTGGAAAGATAAATGGATACAAATTTGAGTTTTTGATTATTTTGCTTTGTGTTTTAAATGATTTAATATTGACTAGATTTAAAATTCGTTACGCTTTTAAAGTTGGTTTACTATTTAACAGCTTCCATTGTTTAAATTTTCGAACTCTCTAGGGGAAAAATCTATAAGCTGTTAAAATTTATCTTTAAGCAAATGAAACTGAAAAAACAAAAAGTTTTTTTCAGTGCATATGCTTAAGTATTCTATATCAATCTGTCTTTTACTGATTTTCAAAATAAACGAAAAAAACCATTGTACAAACAAACTTTATCGAATTTCTAATTTTTTGTCAACACTTTTCTATTGTTTCATGTGCAGTTTTAAAGAACGAAAAAAATGTACAAAAATAAAAATTGTATAACTCGGAACCACAAATAAAAATCAATTAAACAAACCAAAATTTGCATCATACACAAAAAAAAATCAGAATGGCTTTCACTTCTGCACAAGAAACTCTTGTGGAGGTAGATATGGTAAAAAGTAGTGTCAGTATTTCTTTTAAGGACAAATCTTAACACAATGATTGAAAAAATGCAAGTATTGCAGTGGTAGAGTGAACCTAAAACTGAAGAAAAAAGGAAAAGCAAATCCTGATTGATTTGTGGTCTAGAAAACAAATAAACCAAGTAAAACCAAAAACCTTAAAAAACGAAGAATATTTATGAAAAACATTTTGTATTGAATCATTTCAAACTCAAACTATAATTGTCTTGATAAATGTTCTTCTTTTGATTTATCGTGAATAGTTAAAATCGTCTTTTTAAAAATACATATTTTCCTTTAAAAAAAGAAATATTGCTTCTTTTAAAAAAGAATTATAGACAAAAGGTACAAGAAACAAACAAAAAAGTTTTAATTCATATTTTATATTACAAAAAATACTGCAATTTTTTTGTAATTTTATGTTATTCATTTTGTTTGTTCAAACAAAAGCATGAACAATTTTGAGTTTATTTGAAAACTATGACAGAGCAGCAGGTGTCTACCTAGAGAACACACAAATATATTTTGCAACACACTCACAAACAGCTGAACACTTTCATACAGCATTCATATACGTTTAATGTCAGTTATTATGATTATGTAGTTTCCCAGTAGCAGCGCTGTTTGACTTAAAGGCAGTGTTAGACGAAAAGAGAGTTTTATTGCCCTGAGAGTGTTTTTGAATATTTGATCAAAAGTTTATTAAGCTTAGATCTGGTTCTCTTTAATAAATATTAGTTTCTCAGGTTGACGAACTACCACTTCTGCTAATTAATTCAATGCAAAAATCACAAACATTCCTATCAGGAATGTCAACTGATTCTCAAATAACTTGCTTGATTTCTCCCACCCTTTGGAAGATGCCTTTCCTGAAAAAGAAAGACACATTGCACGCTTAACAACAGTATATTATTTTTTTTAATTTGTTTTAAGTAACATATTTTTCTTTTAAAAGAGCAACTCTCTTTTTTTCAAACTTTAAAAGTTACTCTTTAAACAGTATGACTTTTAACATGCAACTTTTCAGAAAGTCCTGTTGACATTCATCTGCTTTTGTTAACAAAATGAGATGAAACGCAATGAACTGCTTAACAAAATTTTTCTGATAAATTATTGTCGTGCTTTTGCCTAATAAAAGGCCGACCGCTGCCTTAATGTTTGGAAATGTAATTCTCTCTTAGATGCACAAACGAGAACAAAAAAAGGGAAAATTTCTATACAATATGTTTGACAAAAGTTTTTTGTCATTTATGAACTATACTCGTACATACAGTAAATGTATGAAGTTCTATTAAAAAAAATTTGTTCATTATGATAAAAGGAAATAATGAACAAGTTGACAAAATACGAATTTGTTTTTCATAATAATTTTCAACAAAATTCTCTTTTTTAGCAAATTTTTCTTTACAATTTACTATGCAATGCTATTTTTAAATACTGCATTATCATTTTAATTACAAGGAACTTGAGGGGAGAAAAATTTCATGAAACGGCTTAAGAAAACTTTACTTAAAATTGCATTCAAATTAACATTATACATATTTAAACACAAGCTAATAAATTGTTTTCACTGAGTTTCACTTAAATAAATTCCTTAAGCTTTAAAAAATCAATTCTGCTTTGTTCTTTGAATTTTATTAAAAAAGTACCATTTTACGAATTCCAGTCACAAGAACAAGCCTCATAAATGTATTAACTATTTAACAAGTATTTAATTTAATAACTTTTATCGTAAAGTTTCTCTTATATCCTCCTTAACAAACACAAATTGAATTAAGTTCTAATATCATTAAATGTTTTAGTCGTTTATATTTCCGCCTTCTTATTACTCGTATTGTCTTTATGTCTGAAATTAATTAAAATTATTTTGAAAATTTTATTAAAACAATGACAACTAATGACCTGCAAGTTATGTGTCTCACATATTAATACGAGACTCGTATAACAATAATGTTAATCATAATACGACTAATGGTATTAAACTATTCACAGTTATATGTTGTACGTTGTGGGAGAACAGCAGATGAAACCAAACATCTGGCTGTGTGTTTGTGTATTTGTATTTTAGCGAGAAAAAAATGGAGTTTCCTTTTAACAAATTGTGAAATTTATGGTTGATGTGATTAAGACGATACACTTTTGTACATACTAACAATAATGGCATTCATTCTTTGTGTAATAATTATATATTTATGGTATCATTTCATGAGTATGAACATTAGGGTTATGACTCATTTTTCCCTCAACATTTACCTACTACCACGTGATAGTCAATACTGAATTAGTAATAAAAATGGTGTTTGCCGGTGATTTTGACAGAAAAACCTTCCGCACCAAATGCAGTTTCTAAAAATTCACAACAGCGGCGTTCAGAAAGGGCAATTGCAAAACATGTAAGCTTTTCTGTTAATTCTTAGAATAACACTGCATAGTTTTAGTTCATAAAAGCACTACGCTTTTCTTAAGCTATTTAAAATTGCGACAAAGGTAAATTTAATAATTTAATTTTTTTTTTAATATAGAACAAATTTCATCTTGTTTGGTGCTGGAAATATTGTTAATATTTTGTTATTGCAATTTTGGCTAGGGCTGGTCAAATTTGATATTTGTGAAAAAGTTTAAAAAGTCATACCCTAATGAACATGTTTGTTATTTTTTATTTGATTAGTTTCAAAGCTATTTATATGGTTAAGATTATTTATAATTACAGTTGTGGGTTTTTAACAAAATTTTAAGCGGAAAACAGTCAAAAAGACGGTTCTAGTTCTTTCTTTGGAAATTTTTAATTAAAATAACATAAATATCATTTATATGATATGCAGTTTTATATATTTGTGCAACCAAAAGAAACAGACCTTAAAAATAAAACAACAGACTTTCGATAAAGCTCAAAAATCGATAACGATAACATCATCGGGCCTGCAGAAAAGGGTTGGATTTATGTAATTAAAGTCGTGCTAAAAAACCAAAATTTTTAAAACTGTCTGACAAAAGTTTTTTTTTAGCCTTACAATTGCAACAACGGAAACTAAACGCTTTTACTGTAAAAATCATGATATTTTTAACCAGGGAAACCATAAATATGCAATTGCATGTTTTTCCTTGTGCGACCAATGAAGGCAGAAAAAAATATATTTATCCATGTAAGAGCTTTTTATGAATTTTGGTATCGATTTGTTAGTGCATATTTTACCCTTTACTGCATTTATTTGCATAGTTAAGTTAAAAGGGCATGTTTTTAAGTTTGTAGCGCATATTTTGCATTTTTGATTGTTATTTTGATATATTTTCAGTATTTTAAATGCGCAAATAAATTTTTTTTTTATAAATATTATTTTAAACTTTCAAATTTTATATTGTTATAACAAAATTAAGGAAACAGCATCTATATATGTTTTGGCGATGTAATACATACAAATCTGGTAAATCTTTAAGTATACCTAATGGCTCAGAATCAATGTTTAAAGTGATCTAACGATATCCATCCGTCCGTCTGGCTAGCAAATAAAATTATTTTCGAATCGACTTACATTTACCCAAAGCTCCCATCTATAAATAGTTTTAACTTCCTTTTAAATGTTAACATTAACAAACAATTTAGCGACCGTCCCTGAAATCCCTTTGAGACGAAAAATCTAATATCGGTGTTAATATCTAGATAATATTCGCACAAATAACTCTTATATGAATTTTAACCTAATAATATAACTTTGTTTTTGTAAGCCCATGACTGCCCATCGTTTTCAAATAGGCTCAAATATCGAATGTAAATATGTGTTTGGATTTGCCGATTATAATTTTAGAGTTGTTTTTTCTTAAATGCAAATGTTTTTAAGTTGTTGAATATTTTGTTTTCAAATAAGCCATTTTTGATTTTTTTTAATGTATTTCTGGTTACCCTGTTTATAACATACTTTATAAAGTTTGTCATAATTAATATTAATCATACGTCCAAGTAGACAGATTTGATTTATTCTGAAAAAGTTGTTACACCTTTTTGTAATTGTTGAATCTTTATTAGCTTTTTTGCCAAATTATATGCGTTTTGACAATATTTTTTTTCGTGCTTAGGCATATATTTGTGAAATCATTTTACTTTTCAGAAACAAATTGACAAGGGCGTGGAATTTCATGCAAATGCATGTTTTTTCCCAAAAGTTTAAATATTAATTGAAAAATTTTATTATGGATTATTATTATTGCATATTTTATCGTTAATGCATTTTGTGTCATATGATTAAGAATGCATATAAATTCGCATATTATATTAGTTTTGGCTGAAAAAGCATATTTTTATTTCATTCAAATGGGTTTTGGTGTTACCACAATCAAAAAATAAAGCACTCAAAAAAAATTTAAAAATTTATTTTAAAAAATTACTGTTATTTTAATGCTTGAAGTAGCACTTCCGATGTACAAAATCACCGTCCGATGTCTATTTGCTGTATTATTTTTAATGATTTTGCAAGATGTTTTTGTGTTTGACAAAAATCGTGAAATTGGTGTCTTAATTTGTGATGTGTCAAACACAAAACCTACAGTTGGCTCCAAAAAGAAAAAAATCCTCGAGAATAGATTAAATTTCTCTAGTGTTTTAAGATAAATTCTTAACAGAAACTTTTTTTTAGTAAGTTTTGTTGTTTTTAAAACTATAATGTTAGAAAAATTAGAATTCGCTGTATAAAGCTTTATATTCTTAGTGTACTTACTAACACAATTACGTTCAGAACACAATTACGTTCACTATTCAAACTGTTGATGACAGTTAAAAATTTATGTCAACATTTGTAAAGTTTAAAAAAACAATATTCGGCTGTACCGGATAGTTGATACCATCCACCGATATGATATCTTTATATAAATTATTAACTAATCTTCACAAAAACGAACGTCAGCATTAAAATTGCTTGCGGTTTACACCTATAAAAATTATTGACCAACAATAAGAAAGTTTTATGAGTTTCTTGTTAGATCTTTGAACTGGCTTGAGTAAAATATCATGATTCGTAACATTTTTGGCCGAACTAAAAGTATTATTAGGAGGGTAATTTGTAATGGACCTATGGTAAATTATGGACCAGTCATCCCAAAATTCTGAAGACGGATATAGTCACATAAAACTGTGATGTACCAAATTTTAGTATGATAGCGTTATTTATTACGGTTTTAGGGGTACTAAAATATTTTCCGGGATTAGGGTTTATATGGGGCCTATGGTCAATTATGGACCGAAATTTAACAGTATGATTTGCAGTGGTATAAAGCGAATTTGTGCAAAATTTTATATTAATCCGTGCATTATTCCACCATTTATGTTAGATTTTTTATCAAAATAATCAATTTTTTTAAGGTGGTGGTTCCACATTTGTATTCATAGTTCTAATCCTATTAAGACCGAGTTTGTTCTTTTCTTTTGCGTATTTCGAAAGTGAGCGTGTTTTCAACAGACGGACAGACAGACGGACATGGCTAAATCGGCTAAGAATTACTCAAGGAGCCAGAATATATATATTTTATGGGGTCTTAGATGAATAATAAAAAAGTTTTACACGGAACGACAAACTAAGTATACCCTCATTCAACACTAGTAGTGGTGGAAGTATACAAATAAATAAACCAATAAGTACTCGTACACTGCCTGTTATTTTTTAAATAATAAATGTATATTTTATTAATGTTTAAAGCATGTTTTGAATTTTCCAGTTATTCAGTTATGAATGCATGAAATTCCATCAGAGCTAAAATTGAAAAATATCTTATCGAAATATGTAATAGATAAAATGCAATTTAAAACTAAAAAAGAAAACCAATGAATTTATATTCTTATAACTTCTAATTGAAATAAAATTAAAAATAATAACTAATATCACATATTGTATATACTTTTTTTGTGTTGTAAAATTTATAAGAAAACTTAATTTTATAATAAATTTCATCATTTCCAACCTTTTTACTAAAATTTTTGTACAAGAAAACTAAAATAGGAAAAGATCTAAAAACAATTAAAAAACTTTTGTCATTTTACTTTGAACTTACTTAGATTCTATGATATAATTGCAAAATAACAAAAATCTCTTAGGAAAAAATTACAACAACAATTTGTTGTTTTAAGAAATGCACTTCAAAGCATAGAAAGTTACTTTTTAAACAAGATATCCCACAGATATACAAGTACTTTTCCAATAAAATTGTAGTGGTGATATTACCTAACCTCAGATAAACTTATCTTAAATATTACAATAATACCTACACTACAACTACATACACATAAAAGTACGAACAACTTTTATGTATAAATTTTTTTTTTAATACAAACAAACACATTCATAGAAAAATAGAGAAATAACTTTTAGTATTTTTAAAATAAATAAAAATAAAACCAAGAATGAAAACAAAATAATAATAAAAAAAAAAAAACAACAAGCAGAAGAAAAATCCTATAGAGAAAGAAAAAGTTTTTAATTAAAATTTTACGCACGTTTTAACAACAAGTAAATTCTTAAAACACAAACACGTACAAAATACTAGTAGTAACATGTATGGGCATGTCTGTATATAAAAGGAAAAATATAAAGTTATTATACGCCAACATAAACACACGTCTATGTTAATACCAATATGTTCTTGTATACATATGGAAGTATATAGATACAAATATATACCGAAATACATGTATGTACATACGAATGTCTTAAAGTTGTTTTAAAAAAGGCTAATTTGGTTGTGTGTTCGTATGCATATGTACACTTTTAGGTAAACAAATACTTAAGGGAATAACAAAAAACAAATAGTTAATAAACAAACACAAGCTCTTGCATCTTTGTAAGAGTCTAAGTATGTGTGCCTGCAATTTTGCATCCTCACATTGATACACAAACACTCTCTCAAACACAAAAAAATGCACAAATAGTTGTTTATACAAGAAAAGAATCTATTCTCAAAATGCCAAGCAATTTATGCATAAAGACACGCAATATATTATGCAACAGCAACAAGAACTAACTCCTTTTATGAATAGTTATTTTTGCTGTTTTCAAAACAAACATGCAACAGTAATAAAAACAAAATATTCACACGTTTTTACGCTACAAATTGTTATTTATGGTAAACGTAATCACGTGCTGCGGCATACAAAGCAAAGCCTTAAAGAATTTCAGTCTTTTATTTACATTTTAAATTTCCTAAAAGTTTAACTTTGTTGGGAAAAGTCTTAAACTAATGCTTGAAAAAGTGGTCAAATGAATTACTATGCAGTATATACATATTTGCACCCGTTTTTGTACCGGAGTCGGAGTCGAAGTACCCTCGAAAGCTCGCGGCTCCGATACCATAATTTTTCTGCATACAAAATTTAAAAAAAAATTTTCCAATATTTCCCAGAATAAAAATTCTTTGAAATTGGCGATGCAATATTTAACAGAATAAATTTCTTGCTATATTTAACCATTTTAAAAGTATTTTTTTTTTTTTTTTTCTCATTATTTATTTATTGAATCTTCATATATTAAATATGAACTAACAATAATTAATCAAATCTTATACTAATACTTTATTTTTGTCCTGCCAATGCTAGACGAAAAATTTTAAAAGTATTACATTAAAATAAATTGTTTAAAGTCAATTAAGCACCAGTCTCATATGTATTAAACATCAAAGTAAGAGTTGGAGTCGGAGTCGCACTTAAAAAATTTCAGCGGTTGGAGTCGGAGTCTGAAGTAGAACGACTCCACAGCCCTGCAAAATAAATTTTGTTTGGCAATTTGGACAGTTTTCGATAATTCTATATTAGTAAAACCGTTCTTTTAAAAAAAAGTGTTGCAAAAATCCTGTTGCATTTAATTTTTTTTTTTTGTTAATTCTGTGCTTAATGTGTAATATTAGCTTAGTCATAAAAATTAGTACATTTTGCATTTTGTAATATAATAAATTTTTTTAAGAATTGAAGATGTTGAAATTTTAGTTAGGCCCATGTTTCGAGAATAACCACATTCTCATAATCGGAATTCTTTGCGTTCTACCGTTTGCGCCACTGCGGCGCCTGCCAGTCTATAGTCAAACATCAATCTTTAACCAATTGTATAGGCAGATCGAAATTGATTATCAATTTTTAAATTTTTATTTACATGTTTTTTCCTTTTCTTCAATCCCGTGTTCAGTGTATGTATTATGTTTCTAAAATGTCTACGCATATTAGAAAAGAGTTCAGCCTTCATTAAAGGTAATTTTATTGCAGAATTTCTGTTGGCTTACTTTATTCAATTACCTAAGCCGTTTTTGAAATACGTGAGTATATGTTGTGCAACTTCCTCCATTTTTAAAATAACGGTATATCTCAAAAACGGCAAGCACCACTGGACTCGGCGTACTCGAATTAGGTTAACCCGCAAAGTGCCCCCCGCTTAACAGAAATAAGTGTAAAATTCTAGCACAGTGTTATTGGTCGTTCTGTGATTGTATAGTTATTCATAATTAATTCCCCACGTCTTCTTCACAAAAAAAAAAGAAAAATAATTAAAAAAGTCATGAAGAATTCAAATCATATAGCTCATTCTGGTCCATCCTGTACATACATACACACATTAGTTTATATACTTAAAGCCACATTATTTGTTCTGTTTTTGCCATTTTTCTTTACACAGAATGGTTTAAGGGGTATGCACACGGTCAAAATGCTTGTCATGCAGGCGAAATCACGCTTGTACGTGTGCTGGACATAACATTCGTCGTCATATCTAAATTTTTTGATTTTTCATCCAGCATCGTCGGTTTTACACATACAAACATATTTTCACTAATACTACCATAGTGCTTGATGAGAAATTTTGAACTTGTACAGCCCGTATAAAGTTCATACTGAGTATTTAAATATTTAAATTCAATATCAACCTTCATCAGCGTTAACGCAACATAAAAATCTTTTAAGAAAAACCGTTGCATCCACACAAAGAGAAAACGATATTCTCATAACGATTATCGATAATAAAGAAAAAATTCTCGTGGGAAGAAGATAGAGAAACACATTTTTTTTTATATATGACTAAAGAAAAAATTTTCTGTAAATGATATCTGCAATAATATCAGGAGACTTGTTGTGTGGCACTTTCGTGTGGGAAAACGAAATGTCTAAAGACTTTGCAAATAAATCAGATACACTTTAAAAAATTTAAAGCAAAATTCGCCAATATTCTATAGCTTTGGTAGCAATAAGAATTTTTTAAGTACACTACCTTATATTCTGTTGCGATCAACAATAAATAGAAATTATTCCTAATATGCACGAAATTTAATTTTTTTTTTTACTTTTCTGTATAAAGTTCGGAAAAATGGGATTATTATAAAGTTTTACTCACTAAGAGGTAAAAAGGAACAAAAGTTAAAACAAATGAAAACGTCAGACATTATTTTATATTTTTGTGCAAAATCATCAACTTTACTAGCAGAAACTTGCAACAAAAGAGAAAATTTAAAAAATTGTTTCCCCAATTTCGCTAAAAAATAAAAAAATATATCAACTCGTTACTGGTAAAAACTAGCAAATTATGCATATTGACACTATCCAGCTGTCAGTTACGAGAGTCTCTCTTCCTAATTTCAATACAATTGAAAACAATTTTTATTTTATTTTATTTTATTAAAAAACTATTTAAAAATAATGAAAATAAGGACCCAACCATAATATGCATAAGCTAGCAAAGCTACTGTCAAAAAATTACAAGAAAGCCGTTAAATGCATTAAAAAAAAACAAAAACATTTGGGTTGTTCATGAAAGGCGGATTATCAACATTATATGGTTATGTAGTTATATTAACAGCAACAATTTCTATTTAAAAAAAAATATTTAATAGATGTATTTTGTTGTTGTGAATTTAACTAAATAACTAAATAACCTGATAATCACCCTTCCGTGAAAAACTTAATTATGAAACAGGCGTTTGAATTCTTGCTAGTTAAATTGTTAATAGCAGAAAGTTTCCTAAAATTTTTTGTCTGTCAAATTCGTGTGTATCTTTTTCACTGTCTCGTTGCAAGTTTTTCTTGTTTTGGAGCACTAACCAGTAAATATTATTCAATATAAGCAATACTTTTCTGATTACTATCTTTCTTTCCTTATTGTTGTATCTTTGCGACAGCTGATTGTTTGACAATTTACTCAAACTACCCGAAGAAAAAGTTTGGGCATTTTGTGGAAGAAGAAAATATAAATTATTCTCTCAAAACCGCCCTCATTTACAAAATTTTCACTTTCTCGACAGCAATGCTAATTCACGTTTTACTATAAAATTTTTTTTAATTCAACATTTTCTCTTCTTTTTGCACAACAAAAATTGTTCTGTACTTTACCATGTGCAATTTTATGTAACGTTTAAAGCATCGAACTTTTAATTTATAAACCAAAGGAATATATTTAGTTTTGCTATTGATCAAAACTACTTTATTACCTAAATCAAAGTATCCAGTTTTAGGGTTTCCCCCCAGATTTAGGGGATTTCATTTCATTCAGGGGTAAACTTAGAAACAACATATTTTAAATGGGAAATTTTAGGGGGCATATATTTATATTTAGGGGATTTTCAGAGGGGTCTCACTATTTGCTTATCTGTACAAAAACTAAGTAACTATATAATAATTTATTTTACAAATTATTTTTGGTTGAGCAAAAATCGCTTGATTCCCGCTATACGTGTTTGAAAATCGCTAGATTTCACGGGAGAATATCTTGATTACCATCTTTGAATATGTACCATATTTTGCAACTGCTGAAGTACCAGTTTTTCCTTGTTTCGTGAAATTTAAAAAAGTAAAATTAGCAAAATTGTTCATATGAATTAATACTTTTAGCTGTTTATGTATTGGTTTTAAATAGTTTAATAAATATATGATTAGTCGGTCCACCTGCAAAATCCGCTATTTAAATAAAACAAAATTCTGGGAAAATCAATTAGAATAGTTTTTTTAAGTGAACTGCCAAGCGAGATAGAGAGTTTTGAACGGAATGAGATTGGCTTATAACGGCATTTTTTTACCTTAGCGGTGTTTGCAAGTGGACTACTTAAATATGTTAAAAAAAAACTATAAAAAAAAATTTTTTGGGAGAATTTCAGTAATATAATACAAATTTGGCGATTTTGGCTTTATTTAAGTAATGATATTAGTACGCAAACTAAAACTGAGTGAAGTTAATTTAATTGAAATTAAAATATTATATTTTATCAAATTTAATTTTCATAACATTATTTTATTGATGAAAGAAATTTTACAACATTAAAATAATTTAATTAAAATTAAATTTGATGAGAACTTAAGCCTGATTAAAAAAATAAAAATTAGGATTAAAAACCATACACAGCTCAATACCATAACCACAATACTACGAGTAATTATTATTAAATTACTATTTTAATCTTTGGCTGTGTATTCGGAGTCAGAGTTAAAGAGTCTGAGTTGAGGTTTTTGTACCAGAATCGTAGTCGGATTCGAAGTACACACAAAAACTCGCGACTCCGACTCCAAAATTGTTCGGCATAAAAATTTAAAAAAATTTTCTAAAATTTTCCTTAATAAAATTTCTTCGAAATTGGCGATGGAATGTTTTAAATATCGAGTCGAAATTTTTACAAAATAATTTTCTATATATACTTAACCATTTAACGGGCACTGCATTTAAAAAAAAACTTAAAGTAAAATAAGGAACAGTCAATGTAAGAGTAGGAGTAGGAGTTGGAGTCGGAGTCGCAGTTGGACACGAAGTTGGAGTTGAAGTTGGAGTCGGTCTTAGAAAATTCCAGCAGTTGGAGTCGGAGTCGGAGTTAAAACTATTTGTTGACGACTCTCTGTTAAGTACTCTGTTAAATACGTTAAATTTGGGGCTTTTAATTCTTTTTGGGGGGAAAGAAAAAAAAATTCCTTGCAACACTGTTCTGAATGAAGTTAAAAAGAAATATCTATAGTTTTCATGGGTATCCGCGTTTGTCTTAAAATCGTCATTAATTGGGAATTGGTCCATATTTTTCTGAAATTTTAAGAACCGTGTAAAGAGTGTTTCAAATTAAGCAAAATGGCAACAAAATCTCAAAATCGAAAAAATGGACCCATGAAAACCACAGATATTTCGGTAGTAAGTCTGTTTCGATAGATAGTGGATTTTTTTAAGATACGAATAAATTTTTATTTAAATTTAATTAAGCGCGTTGAAAAAGCACGTTTTGGCTATAAATATTTTCAACACTGCGACAGGGAAGGGCGCGTTTTGGTTATACAAAGTTGACAGCGTTGCTTGTCGGTGTTTGACGAAAACAGCATTTTTAAATTAATAATTATATAAAAAAAAAGTTGCTGGAAATTTCATTTACATATGTATGTAATGTATTTCTAAGAAAAACTGACATGACTTTTTATTTACAAACAAATTTATTTGTCAATCCGGAAAAACAATTTAAGGCAATTAATCAAAATTAATTTATCTACAAATTTCATCCTAAAAATGTTAACAATAAAATTTGTCATCGCATGTTCATTTTCCCGCAGCATTTACGACACTCAGCTTTTATACCTTTTCTTGAAAAATAACTTTTAAAATAAATTCTTAATAGTACTCAACTCTATTGATGCGTTAATTTCTCGAAGTCATTTTTCTACAACCAAACCCATCAAGTGTATTAAAGGAAAATATCTAACCTTCGTAGATAATCAATTCATGCCCTCATTTATTTATAAATTTTTATTCATTGATATTAAGTATAACAGCCATAGAAAATAAATTTCCTAAATACAAGAATACGGAAAGAACAAAAAATACTAAAGCAAATATCTTCATTTTAAACAAATGATGATGGAAATGTTCAATAGTCGATATGAAGCAGAAAATTTATATGTTTGTATGAGTAAGTGTGTATTTCAATGCTTTATATGTTTGTATTAGTGTATTCCATATAAGTTTTGTAGGAATGTATGGATGTTTGTAATTCATTATTTTGTTCCTTGTCTGTTCATATTATTTATTTTTTTCCTTCTTTTAGATAAAAATCAAATCCCCATACATGACAAAGCATCATCAATGTCATTTGTGTTGGGATATTGGAACTTTAGTTTTTGTATCTTTATGCATGAATTGAATACGAGCACAACAGCAACAATAACAACAACCACATCGAAAAACAATACACCCACGGTTATATGTGTGTATAAAATACAACATGGAGTTACTGGTTGGTTGGATGTTTGATGCCATTACACACTAAGGATGAAACTACAAAAAGTCACATGTACTACTACTATGAATGTACATATACATATAGCAATTTTATGAACCATACAGCGACACCAATTTTTAGGAACACTTTTTTTTTAATACGAAACATGAAAATTGTCATGATGCTGTGCAGAAGGACTACAATATTATAATACTTTGCAACAGCAAGTTATCGGAATTTATCGAAAATTAATGACAATTGCATGATGTTACTTGTTCCACACTCATGTGAAGTAGTGGGTTTTGCGTTTGAATACAAAAAAATTGTTGTTGGTTTTATGAGATCTAATAGACAGACTAATAATGAAGTGAATGAGTGATATGACAATGATTGTAATTAATCTTATAAGAGATAAAAAAATATTTGTAATTTTACGCTCAACTAATCTTATATTAAAAAGTGAAAGTCTTTAATCAGTAAAAAGGAGTACATAGCTTGCATAAGTAAAACGAATACTTCTTATTTAATTCTAGAACCAAGATATTATTTCTTATTCCGAATCCTAGTTTTCTTGCCTCTGAGCTGTGCCTCTCAGAAGAGGGGTCTTAATTCCAAAATTTGTTATACTGATTTTTAAGTAAAGAGGGTATTATGCGTTTGTGCTGATATTTGTATCAATACAAAATATTTAAGTATACCGATCGGCACACAATCACTTTCTGAGTTGGTCTAAAGATGTCTGCCCCACCACACGGCAGGCTGGATGGCTTTCAATGTTTACATCGTAAATTTTATGTGTTACATATGTTCTAAAAAAAAGGACCAAGCCTTTTGAAAATGGTGAGTATCGGTTCATAGATTCACATGAATCTCATATAAGCTTCTTTCCGGAATATTGTGGCCATAAATCAATTTATCATGTTGCCATTTAGGTTAAGTTTTATCCAAACTTATTTCATTTCAATCTAAATTATCTTACAAAATTTTGTTGGATGTCCTTATTAATGTTTGTATTGTCAGGACGAAATATTCAGGTGTGTCACAAAAACCACGTTCGTACAAAAGTGACAATGAAGACGTTTTAACCTTCTCTAGAATACGTAAAATGCAAAAATTTTTCGTTTTAAATTCGTTCCAAAATAGTGAAGTGTAAATACTATTTGAGATCACAAACATAAAACAACGTTCAAAAAATGTTTCTAATGATAGAGAATCCTGTTGTTTCTTAAGTGGTGTCTTGAAAAAATAGATAAAGATTGTTTAGATAACCAAGTTTTTATAAATCTTACAGTTTACAAACTAAATAAAAAAAAAAATGTGAAAATTAACAACCAAAAAACATCGACTTATATTTTTTGTTCTTTTCTGAAGCTCCGGTCATATTGTAAAATATCGATATTTAGCGATTTTTCAAGAATGCAATTTCATTTTTAACAATTGTTTAAATTTATTTTCGAAGTACCCACAATTTTTACAAAGAAGCTGTTATTTAATAACAAAAAAAAAAAACAATGTTTAGATTTTTTTCGGATTTTTGAAAATGTGCGAAAGCTGAG
Source organism: Pollenia amentaria (assembly GCA_943735925.1). NCBI lineage: Eukaryota > Metazoa > Arthropoda > Insecta > Diptera > Polleniidae > Pollenia > Pollenia amentaria. The sequence continues at coordinate 2,004,997 of OX031007.1, forward strand.
GATCAGTTAATACCATCTTTTTGATCAAGTGCGATATGTGTATACCGTGAAAATAAATAAAATAATATTATCTCACTTTAGGATTATTTCAAGTACGAATTGGGGACTTAAACCAACTTAGAAATTCTTGAACCAAGAACAGTTTGAGATTATTTTTTACCAGAAATCACTCTACAGATTTTTGTGATGATTTATTCATAATTTACCATTTGTCCGATATAAATTCCACTCCCAAAAATCATTTTAGTGCGGCGAAAACTCTTACGATCATGGTTCATGGTAATCAAATCGGCTTAAATTATGTTTTATATAATTAAAAATAAGAGCATAAATATTTCTGATGGTCGGCCAGTAACTTAAAGGGGTAAACCGCAATCAATTTCAATACCGACACCAGTTTTTATAAAGATTGGTGAATCGTCCACTCCTGAATAATTCTAACTATCAGTGGAGGGTATCAAAGATTCAGCACAGGACATATCATTCTGACTTATTAGATTTTGATTTCTACTGCTATATTCATTATAAGAAGCAGTAGTTAAAACAATAGTTCAATTCTAAAAAGCATAACTATCAGCAATAAAGTAACAATAAAAGTGGCAAACGATGCTGCATAGAAGTCGCAGTAGCATATGATGTAGCAACAAAGTAGCACATGAACAAATCATAACAACTTAAAAATTATTTTCATCGCAATTATGCAAGGCAATACTTTGATTTTGCAAACGTGACGAATACAACACTTAAGAATTACTTTTAATGCTAAATCAGCAATTATGTCGTTTTTTTTGCTTTTCAGCTACCATTCTACTGCTTCAGAAGCCTTTTCCACTGCTACCTGGAAAACTTTTTTAACTATTTAAACGTAAACTTATAGAAGTAGAAATGAAGCAATTAAATTCAATTAAAGAAGAAGCAAATGGTTTAAGTTTTAAGTTTAGTCAACCCACAAAAAATTTGAATGCCAATTAGGTCTATTTCTGGGATCAGTAGATGTAGTTGTAAAATTGGTGGTAATTAAAGCATCTTAAGCACTGCTTAAATAGACTTAAACAAATTGGCCACAAACGCAGAAAATACCTGTTTTCGAATTATTAATACATGATTATATGTGTACCCAAAACCTTCAGTCCAATCACAGAAAAAAATTGATTTTAATCACCCAATTCGTAAAATCAACTAAACAATTTGATGATTTTGCACCTATCACCTAAATGCTTATATTATTACTAAAAGTTGTAAAAATTGAAAACTGTGATATTTTTTTTTTTAATAAATGATATTTTTAGTTTTTACTAAAAATATGATCAAGAACTGTTCGATTTCAAATAACGTGTTATTTAATTCAACAAATAAAATAATTACCAAAAAAAATCTATATTTTATTCAATTACCTCAGGTAATTTAAGATAATAAATAAAGTAGTTTAATTGAGCAAACCAGTAATCCAATTATTTGTTAAATTCAATTAAAATTTTTATTGAATAATCAAAAATGTATAACTGAAATTTAGATAAAAAATTATTTATTTAGTTTTTTATATCTAGAAATAACACCATGTAAGTCTATGTTCACATTATGTTTATTTGTCATGTGGATTGTCACTTCTTAACATGTTAAATTTGTACATATCGTCTGAACACCTCCGAACAATATCATGTGTTATTTCTTTGGGTACAATACATATGACATTTTTGATTAAGAAAGAGTTCTATTTTCAAGTGACAAAGCATCTGACATCAGCTGGTTCGTATTAACAAAATTGTTCGTGACGGCAAAATTTAATTGAAATTTTGTAAAATATTAATAATACTAAATAAAAAATAAAATATACATAAATAATTATTAATTTTTGTACATATAACCACTCAGCTGTTTTAAGATTGTTTTTTTTTTTTAATATGCTACGTCAAATGTTCGTTACATCCCAGCAAAAACTTTACTTACATGGTAAGTTAGCAAGTAACATTGGAGACATATCAACACTACTTATTTTTCGGCTGAATAACTACTTATTTTTGTTCGAGTTGTCCACAGAATTCAGTAGTTACAATACACTTACTAGAAGTCACAAAATATCTAGTTATTATTTAACTACCAGTAAGTTGAATTGTAAGTACTTACAATATACTTACTAGAAGCCAAAAAATAACTAGTTTTTATTTAATTTGCGCTAGTTAATAGACCTAATAATTAGTTATGGAGCTAGTTACCAGTAAGTAAATATTCAGTACTGAAAACCAGACAACTGATAAGTAGTTATTTAGCTGATTATTAGTAAACAAATATTCATAACTGAAAATAATAGTAGTGAAAAGTACTTACTGAGGTCATTACTAGCAAGTACTTATTGAGGTTTTCAGAATAATGATAATTGTAATGACAACTACTTACCAGGTAACGTATGAAATAACTACGACCTATTACCAAAATTCAAAATGTTTTTCCTGGCATTCTGACTGACATTCCACATGACAAATACACATAATGTGAACATAACTTAACTTTGTGATGATCAGTCCATATTTAATCATAGATCACATTTGAAGCGCATTCATTGAAAACACTTAAATACATCTAAAACTAAAACAAAAATTATGATTTTGTAAAATTAGGTCCAATTTAGGCTTCTGAGACCAGAAAATGCACTGAAAGGCTTTTCTGATAGTCAATTCCCAACTTGTCATGGGTACCACATAAAGCCGCACATCAAAAAGCATTTTAGGATACCTAAAATATAAACGATATTTAATTTCAGAAATTTTAAGATTTAAACAATTTTAACCGCATATTTTTACATATATTGCCTAAAACAATTATCATTTATTGAAAAAAATTATTTTTGATTAATAAACTACCTGTTTATAAACTAAGCCATAAAAATAATATCCAATTTTACAAATTTGAGTTATTTTATTTGAAACAAGACAATGATTATAACAAGATAATGATTTATTTAATTCCTTTTTTAATAAACACTAAAAACGTTAATTGAATCAAATAAATATTTTTAATTTTCGTTTAATTAAAAAAAATGATTGAGTCAATTGATACATTCATTAAGTTATAAAAATTTTAAAAAAATTATTTATTTGATGAAAAACTAATGAAAATTTTTTCTATGATCTTTTGTTCCTTGTAAAATTATCACCAATTTTAAACTTTCAATTCTTATTTATTTTCTCTAATTTATTCTTATTATTTAATATTCATGTTTATTTAATTTTCTGCTTTTTTATCTTTGCATTTTTTTTAAAAAAAGGTCAATTTAATTTAAGACCACTTTCAATAAGCCATAAGTAAATATTTTATAGAAAGTCATCCAACCAAATAACCTTAAGCTTTTGGTCATAACAGCAGCAGCCGTAGCCATAAGAGATGATGAAAGTTTATCACTTGACCACAGAAGTACTCAAGATTTAACAGAGAAAAGGAAATAAGGTTTCAAAACTTTTCAAATTTCACACACAAACACATGCAATTTGCAACAAAACGGTTAATAAAATAGAGTAAATAGACATAAATAAATTTAGATAAGTACATAAACATATTGAAAATATTTTTTACATAAGTAAAAGCAAATAGTTTTCAATATAAATAGCAAATAAATTGGTCTTTTCTTCGTTATGTGTGCTCGACTAATAAATGTTCGTACGTATTTATTTAACACGCTTTTGAGACCTAATTGAAATGGAAATGGTAGGAGATTTGGAAGGGATTTGTTAAAAAAGCAACGAAAAGGAAAAAAAAAACTTTAACAGAGATGACTTAAAATATAGAATCCTTTAAGGATAAATGAAACTAATGATTCATTGAAAATGGATCTATGAGATCAGATATTTTCAAAAAATTTTAAAACTATTACTGCTATTGTTTTGCTCTTAACTGTTAAAGTCGGTTTATCTCTAAAAATTTAAGGAAATTATTTTCAATCTTATTTTCTTTATATACATGTATTTCTTTTTAACAATTTTCCTTTGCCGTAAAAAAGGTCTTTAAGTATCAATACTTAAATGATATTTATATTTGGGTTTTAAGGTCTTTTTGTGGTTAATTTTTGTCTAACCAAAATGCTTTTGTATTTAGTTTGTTGCAAAGTAGCAGTAGCAGCAGCAGCAGCAGCAGCAGCAGCAGCAGCAACGGTTTAACTTCTTAACTACTCCTCTATTTCCGACTTAAGAAAACGATATAAAAAGTGTGATGAACTGAAAGAGAACCGAAAGAAATTGATAAACATCATGTTTGACTTGTAGAAGGTCAACAGTCAGTTTCCTTTAAGATGATTGATTTGTAAATAACCATAAAGTATTCGAGGCTAAAATGGTTACCCGTAAGTCATTACGAGCAAGCAAAAATATAAAAAACGGAAGAAAAAAAATAGATATAGACCACTTTTGTGTGGCTAATGCAGTAAATGACTTCATAAGTGTTAAGAGTGGATGAATGGAGATAAAGAAAAATAAATTAGTTTTAGTTAAATTGCACAGTGGGACAGCATTAATTATGAATGGATTATTTAGTTCAGAAAATTTAACATTTGGTTTGAAAAAAGTGTTTAGCAGAAAGATATTTCCAGAAATTTTTAACACTCGGCGACATAAAACTCTTCTATATACTAAGGACCTTATTGTGTAAAACGCAACGCAACGCAACGCCAAAAATTTTATTGAAAGCAAAAACAAATTCATCAATATTTTATAATTTTGTTGTTGCTTTCTACAGAAATCTATATTGTTTTTTAAAATTTTCAACGCCACAAAATATGAAGTGTTTGAAATTTAAAAATTCAGTATGAATTCCTTTAGAAAGCAACAACAAAATTTGAAAATATTATTGAATGTGTTTTTTCTTTAAATTAAATGTCTGGTGTTGCGTTGCGTATTACACAATAAAGCCCTATTATTCCATTTGAACTTATCCCTAAAGTTCGAATTATGTTCTTTTTGATATTCCAAACACCTTTATCTCCCCAGTTCTATTAAATAAGATTAAGTCTTGTTGTACTGCTTATTTTTCAAATAAATAACATAAATAAATAAATAAATTTTTGTTATATAAACTTCTTTTGGTAAAAGAATATGTGCTAAATTTTTTTATTTTTTTTTTTTAGTTTTCTGCGAAGGTAAAATGATCCCTTTCGTGTTCACTCATGAGATGTTCCCCTGTATATTAAAAATATTATTATAGAATTACCAGGTTATTCGATTAAGCACATCATCGTGTAATTGATTTTTCAGTTACTTTTCGATTACTGTAAATTCACATAATTTTGAAACGAATATAAAAATTTTACTTTTTCCCTTTTTCGAAAAAATTTGATTTGTTTTAATTTTAACGACTTGTTATAAATAATGACTTTAAATAACTTATTTTACCGATTTTTTTAATTTAAAGGGATTTGTTGAATGAAGCGATGAACAATTTATACATTATTTAATTCATTTATTATTGTTTATGCAATTTCTAGTATATTTTACTTTTTTTCTTTAACTTTTAAAGACATTTTTCGTAAAATATGTAATTTTATCAAATTTCTGATTTTATCAAGAATGTTCTGAATTCACGCGATTCCACATCATATGCTTTTAAAATCACATGTGTGATTTTGTGGTGTTTCACACCGTTTTTGTGTTTCTAGGAAAACCACAATATCGCACGTGTGATATTATGTGTACATGTGATTCAAAATCACGTGATTTGAATTACAGTTTTTTTATTAAAGGATTTTTTTTTTAACTTGGTTTTTATTATTTTTCAAACATAATGTTTTTAAATATTTGTATAATATAAGATATTATTTTAAAGAATTTTTTCGATTTAAAATTTGTTTTAAAATAAAATTTTTCTTTTTGAAAGTTATTTCTTTTTTTTTTGTTCTTTTTTTCTTGATTTGCAGTAAACTTTTGTAAAAGTTCAGTTTTCAATAATTTTTTTTGCTCACAATTCTTTTTAGCCTTTCTTGACCTTTCCGAGTTGTTGTTTTAAAAATTTTTCTAATTTTTAATATATTTTTTAATTTAACTACGTAAATTGAGGCTTTTACAGGACTTTTTCAATTTTAAAATTTTTTTCTTTTAAATTTAATAAAAGTAATTTTAAGCTTTTACCTTTTTTCTGAGGAGGTTATTCCTTTAAGGTGCTTTTACACTAAAAGACAGTTTTCAATTTAGATAAACTAATTCTTTTTGTGTATTTTAAGAGTTCTTGAGTGTTTATTGAAGAACCTTAATTTCATTAAGTACAATATTCAAGCATAAATAAACAATCTTTCGTTTGGTTAAATATTGAGATTTAGCAAAGTTTTTTCTTTTAATTCCAAAACTAACAAAATAATTTGCATATTTTAATAAACTAATTTAAAACATTAAGAAGTCCTAATTTAAACCTTTAACATTGGATAAACTTTCGCTCCCCCAAAAATTCATTTGAACACTAGTACAAGGGCAGTGGCAACAGCACAACACCACTTTCATCATCACTTTTACCCCATTTCTAATGCAGCTGTTGCATAATTTATTACTTAGACAAAAAAAAAAAAAAAAATAGCAAAACCTTGGAAAGTACAAAATAAGGTGTTTAACTTTGTTTATTTAAATTTTCTATATTATAATTAACAGCAGTTGGTGTTATTTTTATTTATGATTTAGCTGAATTATTAAAGATATTTAATAAAAATGAAACTTTGAACGATTTTTAAATCAAAAGGTTTAACTTTACTTTTTTCCTTAAAAAAAGGGGTTACAATATAAACTTGAAATGTTCCCATATTAATATTTTACATGCAACATACATATTAGATGATTTTATTACATTAATATTTGAATATGAAGTTGGACGCTGCGGCTAACGAGAGTTTGACGTAACCTCGAGCTTTAATTTTTACATCCCCTTCGCCGTAAATCAGGCTGTTTTTTTTTTTTTTTTTTTTGGAAATAACGCATTGAATAGTCTCTCGATCATTTCTGGTTCATCTGCATACACCTGGGACTTTCTTTACAAAAAAAAAAAAATCTTATGAGGTCAAAGCAGACAAGCAAAGTACCCAGTTAATAGGTCAATTTTATCAAGCTTTTTGCTAAAAGTTTCTCTCGGTAAATTGATTGTACCATGCGCTGTGTGCTACGTGGTACAATTCCACTGAAACATAAAGTGCACAAAACGATGATGCTTTCTTTATATAATGGAGTTTCGACAATGGAAGGAAGACTAATACCGGTCCAAATAAAGGAATTTTGTTTATTAATATCGTCATTAGACCAAAAGTGACTTGTATATCTGAACAAAGTTAAAATCAAAACATCTATTAGATCATCTATTACAGAAAACACTGCAGCCAATTTTGACCACTCAGCCTGTAAAAACCCCCATAAAATATACGAGAATAACAAAATGTAACGTAATTTTCCATGACACCAAACAATAGTTTAACGACGAGAATATCTTTCGATTTAATAACACAAAAAAATTTAAATCGTTTTAAATTAGGAAACGCAAAATTTTGAAATTTAATAACAGCGAAACCAATATACTCCTTTTAAGCGATATTGACTTTTTATTTATTTAGTTTATTTAAAAACCTCTAAAATAATTTTGATTTCTATTTTTTGCTTAAAGAATAAGAGCTTCACATTAACAGAAACTTTAAGTCCTGAACAGTTTTTCAGGAATTTTCAGTTTAACGTTCTATACACAGAATTTTTTTTTCCAAAATTGTTCAATAGTTAAAGCATTAATCAAAAATAATATCAGTTTTAATTAAAAATTTAATGAAATGAATTAAACGTTTAATTAAATTAATTAACCATTTAATGAAGTCAATTAAACTTTTAATTGATGGTATTAATTTAATTAATATTACAAATTTTTTTTTTTTAATTTATCTACCATAAGCTACGCGTTGTTTTAATTAAATTGCCTTTGCAGTTTAAGAGTTTTATACTTACTTACTACCTTTTTTAATTGTATAAATTGTATACCACTGTGCCAATGCTTTCTTAAAATTAGTTATGCAACCTTTAAGTTTATCATTAAAAAAGTTTGTCAGCAAATATGAGTTTCATTATAGATATAGATATGACTTCTACAAAATCAGTCGCATATCTTGATACTCCCTAGAGAGCTTGTACTTCTGAATACAATCATTTCAAAATACTTTGACATTGACTTGCAAAATATTTTTCGTGTTTAAGTATTTATATTTTAAAATTTAATTATTAGCCCCTTATAAAAATCACTTAATTAAAAAAACAACATTGAAAATAAAATATCAAATACAAGATAACAAATACATGCGCACCTCGGAATTAAAGCAAAACACTTTCACTTATGAAGAAAAAGGAAAGCGACCCCGTAAGAGAAGAAACTCTTAAATGTAAATTCGGAGTACATGCGAGTTAACATAAGAATTTATAATTGGGAATTTCATGATTTAAGGCAATAAAAGCTGTACTTTTTTTTAATTTAATAAAGAAAATTTAATAATAAAAACGTATTTACTCGTAATTTCCGGTTTTGTTTTACAACAGCAGAACCAGCAAAACATTCATTTTTATTCGTTGTCATTGTAGTTTTTTTTCTTTCTTTGTTTCTTTCTGTTTTTATATAAAAAACAATAAATGTTTATACAACAAACGTCTCTCTACTTGACAACCTGACACTACAGGTGGTCTGATCTTCACTTTTGCCTGTATTGTTCATATGTCCGTCTCTCTGTGTGTCTGGTTGTTTGCTTTAAAATGTTTGTAAAAATGTGTATTTTGAATGGCATAAATAAGTGTTGGTTGGTAAAATAATGTAAGTTTTTGTGGGTGTAGTTTTGTATGTGTGTAAGAGTGTGGTTTTATAACATTTTTGTCTTTTCACTTAAATTCTTGATTCATAAAATCTCACTGTTTAACTTGATTTATGTTCAATTAAGAATGAAATCACACAAGAGTGTGAATTCTACTCACAAAATTTTGTATTAAAAAAATACTTAAATTTGAATTTAAATATAAGAAATAACATTTACATACATATAAAATGAAACTTCTTGGCAATAAATAGGAAAATATTAAATCAAAATACACAACGAAATATTGTTGAACATTTTGATTTAAATGAAATTTATCTATACAGTTTATCTAGTTCTAATTAAATTTTCCGAGATATTCTACTACTTTTTGTTGTTTTTTTTTCTTTTTGTAATTATTTAATTTAAAATTAAGTCCTTAATAGTTTTGTTTATATTCAAGGTTAATTTATTTCTGTTGTTTTTGTTGTCGTTGTTATTGTCAGCAATTTGCTGTAAAATCTTTCTTGTACTTGTGTTTAATTAAAATCATGTCAAGGATTTTGTTGATAAAATCAACAAAACGATTGCTGTTAAGATAAAAAGTTATATTCGTTCTGTGATTTATTGACTACAGAAATAGTATAAGTTTAACACAGAAAATATAATTAAAAATATTACAATGAACATTTTATTGAAATAAAATTAAAACTATTGCTTGATTACAGGGGAAAATGGAAATGGAACATGATAAATAGTGGAAAATATTGTCATGCAAAAACCACTCAACTGAAAATTGTGATTTCCCGATATTGATGTTTTTTTTTTAATTAAAATAACCGGTTCTATACGTAATAAATTTTTAGTTATTAATGTTCAGAAAGGTTAAATAAGCAGCTTTCAATATTAATGAATATTAATAAGAAGGACGGAGAGAGAGAGAGGAATTTTCATAATTATTCTAAATAATAATTTACTTATGATAATGTTGCGTTATTCTTTAGCTGGTTGGTAAACAGTCTCAATTATTGACTTCCAATGGACTCTCTTGGAGCTCATTCTTATGGCCTCGTTTCATGTTTACCCTGCAGCAGTAAGTTTCCGTATTGTGGTAGTGCCCCATGATGTTTTTGGATGGCCTCGGCGTCAATACCCTTGTTGGCTTTATTGCAATGAAGCCTTTTCTATCTCGTTGTTGGATTTTAGTGTGGACATACACTGAGAATATCGTGTTGGATTGGATGTTGGTTGGTTGTGCCAAGCAGATCTATATTACTTATGGTATTTGGCCAAAACATCTTATAATACGTCTTAGACATCGGTTAGTGAAAACCTGTAAACATCGTATGTTGTTTTTTTTAAGCCCCAGGTTTCACAATCATATTGAAGTATGGCGTTACACACCTGTTGCAGACTTGTGTTTCTATTTGTCTCGACAAGTCAGAAGACTTCCACACATCCCTCAAAGAGTACATGGCGTGACGGCTCTTACTTATGCGTGAATCTACGTCGCCGTTTGCACCGCTCCTTTTGGTAATTGTACAACCTTAGTAGCAGAAACTTTTCCCATCTTCTATGGTATTGTAAGGGTAAAGGTACGGTTACATATGTATGTCAAATATTTTCCCAATTTATGTTAGACTTCCTAAAATTTGTTTAAAATAATAAAAATTTTATTTTCTTGTCACACTACACACATTTATTTGTCCATTTTTGTTTGTTCAAACAGATATTCTGCCAGGCCCACAATGTCGACAAGAACATTTCTTTCGCATTTTTATATTGAAAACAATAATAACAAATTTAAATTTGTTTTTCTTTTTAATATAAATATAAGAAAGAAATGTTCTTGTCGAAATAGTGGGCCAGGCAGATTAAGTAGCTTCCAATAAACTATGGGAAAACATGTTTGGCCTGTGTTCACATATAAAAATATTTACCTGAAAATAAATATTTAAACAAATTGTCAAAAAATAATAATTAATAAATAAAATTGCTCTTTATTGAAACTAGAAATCAACATTTTGATGCAAAAACGAAACTTTTTTGGTTTTATGGTACAGGAAAGCGATAAAAGCAATGTTAAAAGTAAAAGATGATTAATATAATAAATATAGGGATAAGAAAGGAAACATTTATAAAGAATTGTTGAATTGATATACATATGTGGCAGTTTTTTTTGGTATTTACCTAACAAGTGTGTACCTTGGGTTTTAAAAATATCAAAATTTTTCTGGTATAAACACGTACGGGTGCTATATTCGGCTGTGTCGAGAATTAAAATATTCCAGGATGCTTTATATGGAAACTTTTTTAAATGATAAGCCCCAGTATAAGAATTTATCGCGGTTTTAGTCGTATTGAGTTAACTTTCGTGAGTACGCTTTTTGTATATGGGATCTGCATACATACATACACATGTATGTTTAGTAATGAGTCGATTATCACAAAGTTTAATTACTTTATTTCTATTAATAAAAAACTTAATTGTAGTTTCAACAAAAGTAATTTCAATGAGTGGATTTTATATTCGAACTATGGTTAATTTTGGACCGATAATTACGAAATTTGGCCAAATCATTTCCGGTCTTCTGAAACCAAATTAGACCATATTTCACCACTAAAGCATTATTCGTTATTGTTTTGGGCGTTATAAAGTGCTTCCGACAGTGGACTTACTGTAAATTATAAGCCGATCTTAATGATCTAGTCATAAAAATTGAGTCTGTGCCAAATTTAACGGCAACCGGTGCATTACGCCACGATTTTATGTTAGTTTTTGTAACAGAAATGTCGATTTTTTCGGAAGGTTGTTTAACATTTGGACCTATAACTAGTTTCTTCTATACAGATTCTACTGGATTTCAATCCCAAACTGCTTGGAAGAACTGTTATAATTTTGGCACCAAAATTGTTATTTTTTATCAGCATCCCTTTTCGGAATAGATATAACACTATCTGTCCGGCTGACTGTCCATGTTAACCTTATTCGCAAAAGTACAGATCGCAATTTTGGAGATAATATAATTTAATTTGATGTATAAGTTTTATTTGTCATAAGAAATACCAAAAATTGGTCCATAATTTCACATAGCCCCCATAAGAACTTCTTTTCGGAAAATTCGGAAAATTGTTGGAGGAACATATAAATATACAATAAATATCAGTATTTTTTATCAATTATTAAAAAAAGGGAATTTAGCACAACAAACAAAATATTTTAATAATTAATTTTTAATACTAAATTAATAAGATGGTGAAAAATACAATTACAATAAAAAATATAAAATTTATAAAAAATCTATTCGCGATTCTATTCTTGTATTAAGTTTGCACGATTCCATTTTGTTTGCAATATGACGTGGTCGATTACTTTCGATTACTTAAAAACAGATTCAATTTAAAAAGCAGGAAATTATTTCCACTACGTAGCATTTGTATCAAAACGCCAAACGAAAATATGTATTTAGTAAAATATTTTAAATAATTTGGGAATCATCATAACACATATCAAGCTTTATTTTCACAGGGGTAACAAAATCACTTTTTTTTTGAGTCGCTCTAACATACATACTTACATATCGCTCTTTTGTTTTAATTAAAAAAATATGATTTTGGAGTTAATGACGAATATTTTGTAAAATAAATTCAATGAACTGTTCTCTTGAGAGGCAATTTTTATAAAATAATTTTGTAAATCAAACTCAGGTCAAGTAAACTTTAAGGTCAACTAAATTATTATAAAACGTACATTTCTTTAGAGAACAACTTTTATTTTTGCTCGATAAATAAATATCAAAATATAACTATTATCATCCGACTTTTATTATAAAAGGAATAACTTTTACGGTCCCTGATATGTGTTAGTATGTTTATATGTATTCAATTTAATTATTGCTTTTTTAGTTTTAATAAAACAAAAAGTACAACAAATAATCTCTATATTTACTAAAAAGTACCAAAAAAGTGGCAAGAATTACAAAAAGTGTTACATATGGGTGCATTTTGTTAAAGTAGCAAAATAGTCTAAAAGGTGGCAAATTACTACTTAAGTGATACCAACGGCAGCGCTGGCTGTAACGTAATAAGATGACGATGATGAAAAGCCCCCATCCAGTTTAGATCAATTAAAGCAAATATAGCAAATTTCCATCGGAGATTGCTGCTTTTGTTATGCTCTCATGTAAAATGTATTTCCGCAGTGTCCGAATAGTTTATATATAATATTTTTGTCATGAAAAAAACAAAGAAAAATAGAACTAAATGAAAAAAATAACACATTTTTCTGTGTTTTCATTAATTATAAACACACCGTATTTTTATGAAGTGGCTGCAAATCATTGCAAGAGCTAAGAAAAAATTCCAAAAAGATTTATTTTATTTGTGAAAATATATTCGATTATCTGAAATGTTGGTTGTTACGCCCATTAATTGAAAACTAAGACAACAATCTCTAATTGTTTTATTAGTTCTATTCCTAAATCTCGGAGTGGATATGCTTCAATTTTAGTTTTTATTTTCTTTTAATAGTTTTGCACCAAATACGAATATCTAATAAGATGTGGGATTTTTTTTATTTATAACAGAAACTATAAAAACCAGAGATAGCTGCCCTTTTTTCTATACCCCTCAAATTCTATCGCTTAGCTTTCAATGTGGCATAACAAAATCTTGAGCTTTTTGTTGCTAAGAGTCTTTTTTTTTGAGGTTTGTATTGATTTTTGAGGAAAAATTCATTTCATCATACTTACTTTGAAAAAAGTTCATCATTTAACTCATTTCCTGAATATTTCAAGGAATTTCTCATTAAAGCTACAACTCCAAATATTCGTACGTATGATTTCAAAAATAAAAAAAAAATAAAAAAAAATAAATATTTTTGCTAGTTTGGCAACAGACGCCAAAAAAGTGACGCCAAATATCTTGCGTTTGTGTTGAAACAGACACAAATAAAAACAAGTTCATATGAAAAAGCGACATTGTTAAGGCAATGACACTACCATGATGGCGCCAATAACAACCACTATAAACAATGTATGTATCCATTTATCTAGGAGACTGGATAACAAAGGAAACAAACCTACTAACATGTGTAAATTAATAGGTATGCTTAGGGATGAATGATGAAAATTTATGATCCATATCTTATTCATACTGGATAAACTTCATAAACTACATATCAGGTAAATTTTTGGCAAAAGTAAAAACAAGTTTAATTTTACAAACTCAAAAATGTCTAATACTTTAACTTTTCCTTGCATTTTTTAAGTTTTAATTAAATTTCATTTAAAACAAATTAACCTGGTTCATTTATAAATTCCCTTAAATGTCCAAAGGCATAAGAAACTTTTTTATTTAAACTTTTCTTTTAAAAATATATCTTCTTTATTAAGATGTTGGCGTTGGCCTTTTGGGATATATCATGTTTTCATATTTTTCCTTTTGTTATTTTTACTTGGAGACAGTTTTGTTTTGTAACAATTCAAGAAGTTTATGTGCTTGTTTTTTTATTTTTTCCTTGGATGTTTGTTTTTTTATTTTCATTACATTTCAGAAAATATGAAAAAAGATTGTTTTAGCCACGACAAAAGATAATGAAATGAATAAATGTAGTATAAAACAATTTTGATAAAAATTTTGTTCGTCTACAACTACGCAAAAAAGACATTTGATTATATAGTATATATAACTCCCGCTGATCCTTCGAGGAGCATATGGCCAAAACATATCTGTCCCATTTAATTATGTCTAAAGCTAGACATTTAATCTCATTCCAGCTCTTGTTCTGTCTGGCAGCTTCTGATTCAATTCGGCGATGCCATGTATGCGATGGTGTTCCCCTTCTTCGACTACCTTGGGGATTCCATACAATAGAATTTCTTGTTGTATGCCACTTTTTTTTAAGAATTTCTTTTTTATTGGAGTTTGCTTTGTTTCTCTCCACAGTCTTTCGTTTATTGCTTAAGGCCAGAATATTCTTAGGATTCTCCGAAAACATTGTCTTAAAAGAACTTGCCGTGGGCATTTATCCCTAGGGAATGCGTTCCAAGACATTGAGAAGAACGGATTTAACGCAGTAGTTGAAAATATTAAGTTTGGCTCTTCTTGATGTGTGATTAGACTGCTAGAGGGGACTTAGGAGGCCAAATGACCACTTGCCAGAGTAAATATGATTCTGTATATCATCACTAGAACCACCCGTAGCTATACTGGTCAAGTAATTGAATTTGGAACATTTTCTAGTTCTTCCCCATTTATTGAGAACGCCCTGTTATTTGATCTTCATACAAGATTGTTTAGCTTCATTTTGTACGGCTGCGATCTTTTTTGCCATGTTGTTGCTGTTGTGAGTATGTAGGGAGATATCATCGGCATAATCGCGATCTTCGAGCCTTTTCTAAATACCATGTGAAATTTCTCTTTTCTCACGAGTTGCCCTTTTCATAATGTTGTCTAAAACTGGGCTGAAGAGCAGGGGTGATGGAATACAGCCTTGCCATATTTTTACACCATCCGAAACTAGTTGTGAAGAGGATATACTAAGTTTGTCATTCTATATAAAACTTTTTCAAGATCCATCTAAGCCCCATTAAGTATATATATTCTGGGTCCTTGATTAAGCCTAAGTCTGGGTACGTTCGTAAATGCATAAAAACTGTGCATCAGTGCATCTGCAGTGATGTAAAATTTTGTTGCTGATGCGTGATCATCAGTTGCAGTTGTGATGTTGATGTTTTTTTACTCCACAACAGTTGTGCAAAGTTTCAATTTTTGAACACGAGGTAAAATTAATAATAAAATTGTATCAACAATAGCGATAAGAAATTTTATTGAAAATATTGAATCAAAATGGGACAGTTTTCTTATAAATAAAAAGATAAAGCATCAAAAATGAAAAATAAAACCATTTATTTTATGAACTGCATTTACGAACGCACCCTTAGTTTAACCATGTCCGTGTGTTGAAAACACGCTCGCTTTCGAAATACTCAAAAGAAAAGAACAACATTGCTGTCAATTTAATTATAGTTCTCCTAAGCAGTTTCGGATTGAAATCCATAAAAATCGGTTCAGTAGGATAAGAGTTATGAACGTAAATGTAGAACTACCACCTTGAAAAATTTATTATTTTGTTATAAAAACTAACGTTAATGCTGACGAAATGCACATATTGTTATACGATTTTGCGCAAATTCGTTTAATATCATTAGAAATCACGCAACAAAATTTCGTAAAGATCGGTTTATTCTTAGGTCCCAAATAAAGCCCACTCCTGAAATATTCTAACTGTCGGTGGAGGGTATCAAAGATTCGACACAACCGAATACAACACTCTTACCTGTTTTTCACAAAAATATTTTTTGTTTTTTTTTTTTTTTTTTTTAATTAAAATGATTTAATCCTTTATAGCTCTGAAAATAACAACACTTAACTTAAATAATGCTGGTGTTGAACACTACCAGATTTGCATCAACTTTAACAGCAACTACTGTTCCCTTAAGACCAAACAGTTTCGCAAAGATTTGCTAAAAAAAAAAATAGAAATATTCTAAATAAAAATAAAAGAATAGTCAGAAAGCAAAATAAAGAATATTTTTATATTTTTTAGTCGATATCCCACTAAGGATTTAAGCAATTGCGATATATTTTAGAAACAATTTAACATTTATGTCAAAAAGTTTAACATTTGTATAAATTTGAATGCCAAATACCGCAAAAAGAAATACAAAACGCATCATTGCCACAATAAAAATAAAGTTGAAAACATCATTTATAAAGATACAATTTTTAAAACTTTAAATAGGAATATTTTTTATCAAAAGGCTACGTAGCCACCCACTATCCTCTTCAAACCATTTCTGACTTCAAGTCGAATATTTTACATACTTTAATTATATTCCATTTACTCTAATAGTGATAATTATTGTGTTTGAATTTTTTTTCTGTAATATATTGTATGGCGAATAAGGATTTAAACAAAACCATAAAAAACATTCATGTTATAGAAAAATTAATATATTTATTATGTACGTGTTTAAATAATTACATGTTCATTGAACATTATTAAATTTAACACACGCGATTGTTGTACTTCAATTCAAATATGTTCATATTAAATATTTAATACTTTTAATAGTTTAAATTATAGGGATTTTTTTTCCTTTTTTGATTTATGAGAGGGTTTGTATTGTGTAGAAATTCTATTCTTAATTAGAAACAAAATTGGAATTCAAATCGAAACCCATATAAGTCCTGCTTATTTCAAATTAAGGTGAAAAAACGGTTTTGATTTGTTTAATTCTTTAATATATTTTTAAGAGTGATCATTTGTTTTATTATCTGGTGCACAAATATTAATTTTTTTTTTGGAAAAATTATCTAATTATATTCTTATTACTGCGACCTTTTTCTATGAAATATTACTCGTATATTTTCATATATTTTTCTCAATCTCTAGGTCACTTTTTCTTTTTTTAAAAAATTAATTTAAATATTGTTTATATTTCAATATTTCGATTTCCATTGGACATCTAATTCAGGCAATCTTTTTTAAAATAATATAAAATAACAAAATTGTTTTTGACAATAAATGGAAAAATAAATTTAAAATTTCTATTA
Organism: Pollenia amentaria; assembly: GCA_943735925.1. Classification (NCBI taxonomy): domain Eukaryota; kingdom Metazoa; phylum Arthropoda; class Insecta; order Diptera; family Polleniidae; genus Pollenia; species Pollenia amentaria. The sequence continues at coordinate 2,022,386 of OX031007.1, forward strand.
ACAAACTTCAAATAAAAAGAAAAAACTATTTTAATTTCCGTTTCCGTCAATCTTTTTATTTTTATTAAGTATATATTTTCAATATGTGCTAAATAATCGAACACAAATACCTATTTACAATTTTCCCTTCCATCAATCTAAAAATAAAACAGGTTAATAAAACGTTTATTAAACAAATTTTCACAGGAAAATCCTATTGGATTATCCTACCTATTAGAAGAAAAAAACATGACTAAAAAATGCAAACTGATGGTACAAGTTTCTTTAAGCTGATCTTTTTTTTTCTCAAGTCTATCAAAATACATATTGTTTTTATATTTTTTTTTTGTTGTTACTGTAGCATATGATTACCTTTATAAAGAAAATTCTGCTGGGCATACGTATTTGAAAACGTAGGAGGGGCTATTTTGTTAATCCCTTCTTCACCTTGGAGAAACAGTTAAGAGAATAAAAAATAAAAGTAAATACAAGTAAATGAACAAAAATTTATACACATTAATCAATTAAAATATAAAATTAATAGGAAAATAATACCCCAGCATCTGCATGTAAAATACTCGGTATACATCTAAATTGACGCTCAGGTGGAAATTCCAGCTAGAGTCAAAGTTAACTCAAATTATGTTTAAAGCAGTTTAAGTAAATTGGCTTATTGGAAGAAATTAGGCCCTTCGTTTAGATTGTTAACTCATACTTTACAAATCTATCGTAAAACGAATTTGGCGATATGGTTTGCAGTTATAAAGCACTGCCTCCAACATAGAAAATATCCAAAGGCAACAAAGTAAAATTTTTTGAATCGTCAGATCTGCTCCCTGGCATGTAAAAAACTCGAATATTCACAAAGACCTCGATGTGCCATCACTAAAAACTTTGATCACCAATGTTCAATTCAATATTAAAAATAGTTTCAATCGTATCCAAATTCACTAGCTCGAAATATTTTAAACAATGACGGCCACATTTGCTTAAGGAGAAGATATACTGCAGGACTTACCCGATTAGAAGAGCGCTAGGCACCTATGCGAATAAGAACCATAATTAAGAGAATTTTTGTCCATCATTGGCAGAATGTAAGCTAAAGAATAAGATAAAGATCTGATTAACTTTTATTAGTCCATACTCTAATATATCGTATCGTATCTCTTGATCACAAAAATTTCAGTAGAAGCAAAAAATTTGTTTTTAATTTAATATTAAAGTTAGTTTTTAACCCACCGGTTTATTACAAGAAAGTAGACAAAATAGTACGATATCGATATTTTTCGAAATTGAAAAAGTAAAAATTTTGAGTTTATACCTTCTTTATGATCAAGTGCGATGTGAAGACTCAATAAATAAATATGAAAAAACGCCTTGCGTTAAAAAAGTTGTATATTAAATATTCTTAATCCACAAAATTTTGTAAGAAATTTTTTTTTAAGTGGGGTAAAGCGATATAGAAATGTTTTATGTCAGACCGCAGCCGAACCCGAACTTAAACTTCGGCAGAGTTTTAAGACCAACACTGAACAATTTCAACTTTTCTGATTTATTTATTTAATAAAAACAAAATTAACAACTTCATAGTTTGAAAAGTTGTTGTACTCTACTTTTCTTGCAAAGGTAAACGATATATTTAATGTTAAATATCAGAAAAGCAAGTTTTACTGCATTTATGCCTTGTAACTGGTTCCTTAGTCGGAGTACAATCGTACATCAACAATAAAAACGGGCATCAGTGATAATATTTGGATGCTGCCTTGAGGATTATAAATGGATCAGAGTTCCGGTATTCATGCATTTCTGGAACTTAAAGGCTCAGTCAAATAAATTCTAATTTCTCAACAATGTTTGCTAAAGCATTTATGTACGTTCTTTTTGGTGTATTCTTAGATTTTTTTCTCTTGGCGTGTTTTCAAAACTATTAAGTTGCCATTAAGAATATAATTTATTTCTAAAAACAAAACAGTGCCATGTGCCTTAGTAGTAAAACTAACGATGGATACACAATTTGTTTACAAAGCTCGGTAAATGTTTGGTGTTCCTCGGAAATTTTACCGAACATTTAATCAGACTCTAATAATCTGTAGTGCTTTAAAATTGCAGATTACTAGTCAGTAGGAGAGATTATGAATGTATATCACTATCAATTCAGCATATTTAATGCTAGATCCAGCATTTTTTCTTTCCCAATATAATTTGATACTTTTTAAGTTTTTTTTAGTTTAAGTGATCATTTTTTATTTTTTGCACTAATTTACAGTTTTTATTTTCGATATAAAATAATATCGTTATTTCTCATAGTTTACAAATAAATTGTAAGCGTAATAAATTTGATGAGATTCAATGTGAATATTTTAAAGGTGCATTATATTTTTAGCTTAAATCATCTTCAGAAGATCGATTTTTGCATCTTTTTTGATTTATTTTTTATGTTAAAAAATGAACTGTTTCTTCTTCCCTTGGCCACTAGTGGTGAATGAGGGTCTAGTAAGTTTATCAGTCCGTGCGAAACTTTGTTCACAGAAAAAAGTTTTTTATCAATTAAAAAAATAGCTTAAAAAGTATTTAAATTTAATTAATGTGATAATTTAATTAATTATTTTTTAGTTGAAATAAAATTAAACATATAATTATGGTTTTAAATAAAATAAAATAATTTAAACTTGTAGAATTATTGTTGGTAATTATCAATATTTAATAAAATAAATTAAGACATTGTTTGAAATGGCAAAGTTTTTTGATCACTTTTTTAATTAAAATTAAAAATATCATTTATTAAAAACCCAAATTTCAAAATTTTTAAATTTTTAGTAATCAATATTATCATTTTGGTAATAGGTGCAAAATCAACAAACTGTTTGCTTGATGTTATGAATTTGGAATAAATTTGGTGATTAGAGAATATTTTTAATTTTTTCTGTGTTGATTTTCATCTAAGACCCCATTAAGTATATTTACTTATATTCTGGGTCCTTAAGTAATTCTTAGTCAATTTAGCCATCCGTCTGCCTGTCTGTTGAAAACCCGTTCAGTTTCGAAAAACTCAAAAGAAAAGAACAATATTGGTCTCAAATTCTTTCTAGTTCCCCTACGCAGTTTGAGATTAAAGCATAATCGGTTAAGTAGAAAAAGAGTTGTATTGGTGTGTGGGTTGGACACCAATGCTAACTAATCTTCTTCAAAATCGTGCCAAGGGGAGATGGTCGCATAGAAGTAAACGCTTGCCTAGACAGAGGAAGATTAGTTTATTATAATCCAAATTTTACTTACATTAATACATACGTATTGGATAAAAAATTCAAAATGCCTTAAAAAGCTGTAGATTTAGAGTAAGCTGTCCGTACTGCCGGGTAGCGGTTGTGTTGTTCGCTTCGTGGTTGAGAAGAGAAAAAACACACTGGTTGCAAAACTTAAGGTTAGTTACACCAGCTTGAAGTTAACGAAAGTTCGCTACAATTGACAATTGGAAATATTGCGACGAGTATAATTCCTTCAGTGCGGGCAACTTACAATAAATCTACGATATTACTCGTGGTGAGTAGAATTTATAAAAAGATTTAAATATCAACGGATCATTAGGGACTTTTGATACTTCAAACAGTAATTAACATGTACAATTTACCAAGCTAATAATAACAAAAAATTTCAGAATTTTATTTTAAATGTACAAATGTGAACGACCTTCCTAAAAAAATTGATATTATTGTTATAAAAATTAACATAAATTGGTGATAGAATAAAATTTTGCACAAATTCGTTTTATATGACTGGAAATCACTCTATAATTTTGTGAAGATGGGTCTAGATATAAACATAAACCCCATATAAAGCGGCCTTCCCAAAAGCATTTTAGGAAGCATTACGTTCTATAAAAATTGTACCACTATTTTGAAATTTAGTCCATTTTATTTATTTTTTTTTTTATATTTGTAATATACGATTCATTATTTACTACCGGTCCAATATGAAATCTCCTCCTGAAAAGCACTCCAATATGCCTAATAATATTTATGAAACAAATCAGGATATTTCATTTAAATAAGGCTACGAATTGTAAGACTGTAAGGTCAGCTTTTATGAAGATTGGCTTAAAATTAAAAGATCCTGAATTATTCAAACTCTCAGTGGAGGATATTAATGAATCGGCAAAGCTGAATATAGCGCTCTTACTTTTTCTGTTAAATTTTTCAATTAAATTGTGAAAGACAATAAAATACTAATTCATGTAATTAAAAACCATGCTAATTATTCTATTCTCTCAAATTAAATTATTTTCACTTTTTAAGCATTTAAGCAATTTAGATATTGTAGCATTTAAAAATTAAATCATCGATAAATTCGATGTCGTTATTGTTTATCTCATAGGAATCACGTGTGTCTATTAGTCTTAAATATTTTGAAGGTAAATCATAATCATGACAACATTTGAGTCCAAATTTACAATAAAAAATAAAAAAGGTAAAAAATATTTTATTGTTATGGTACAAATATTTACCTAATTGATCAAATCGAACTAACGGTTGCTAAATGTAACCCATTTCTTAAACTATTGTAAACGATGTTCACTTGGCTAAACACACTCTCAACTTCAGCATTAGACCATGGAAGTTAGAGCAACTTTATAGTTAATTCTGAAGTTTCTAAAAGTTTTTTGTTGTCGCCTGCATCTTTATTTTGAAATACTTTCGATCAGAAAGAGTTTTTAAATTGAATATGGGAATGAAAACTGTTCCTTTATTTTGAATGATGTTTCATCATCATCGTTAATAGCGATTTTTAACAATTATAAAAGTCGTGGTTTAAATTAAATGCGTTGCAGTTGTAAAAAATTTTTGTTTTCCTTTTACCAATTATATAAATTTGTATAAGAAAATTAAAATTATTATTTTAAAGAAAAACAGCAAAAAAATGTATGGCTTAACAAGTAGAAAAATGGCTAATGACTAAACTAATTTTTTAATGGCTAACCAAGGTGGCTAAATCTAGCCACTAAATGGCTAAATTGGCATCGCTGGTGACAACACATATAAATAAGAATAACAAAATTAAAATTTTTTAACATTCAGAATTGCTTTTAAAACGTGTATGTGTACTTACCGAACTTCTCTTTTGGAGATTTACAAAATGTAATAGCTTTAATTGTTGGTTATTTGTCTGTTGTTGGCCTGTTGTTGCAGGTTTGTTCAAACAATACATGTGTCGAGATGACAAAGTATTTCCCGTGTCCGATAACTGTACGAAAATATTAACTGCAACAGCAAATAATACTTACCTGCACCTAACATAAGGAAAACCAAAGCTTTTAGAGAAACACACACATTCACAGAAATACAAATGCAAACAAACGTCTCCTTTTTCGCATATGACTATATTTACGAAATAAGTAGCAAATTTTGTTGCTGTCACTGTCCAGAGATAGAGAGTCATAACCTTACATAAAAGTTTTCTTCGTTTTACAAATTAGAAGTCATACACATACAAGCACACATATTTTTTTAATGGCACTGAACACATGCAACGCATCTTTAGAGCCAAACAAAACCATAAAATGATTGAAAGAACACCAACAGCAATTGCAACAATGTCAGCATGTATTAGTAGTTGTAGTGTATTAATACCACACAACTCTCACAAGGCTTGGAAAACGAAAATTGTTCCGAGTTATTGTTGCTTCAGTGTTGCTAAGTGGTAGTAAAGATGAATTTGAAAAAACAAGACCTACGCACATACAAATTAAAAAAAACCTGTTGTATTTTAAACTTTATCTAGATATTTTCGAGTGAAAATTAGACTCCAAAATGATCATATGTTGTGAGACAGAAACATTGCCATGTGTCAGAGTTTATTTGTGCCAACCTTTTAGACAACAAGTGTTGAAGATAAACACAAACAAACAAGGAAGCATCATCAACATTTATTCTAAGGCTTTAAAAAGACATCAGCTTCTGCAGCATTTTGCTGCTGCTGTTTACGAAAAAAAAATATAACAAAAAAAAATGCAAAACCATTTCAAAAATTAGATTTAAGCATGCGGTTTCTCTTCCACAAAAACTGAGATACCTACAGAAATATATCGTTTCCTAAAATGCAACATCTAATTTTTCATTAATTCTAATGTATTGCATCAACATAAATGCCTACAAATGGAATCCTTAGACCAACGTTAGCAATTTTCTTAACAAAAAACAAACGGTCTTATCTACAAAAGCGATTATATATAATATACAATATTGTCAATTGTCAAAACATCTGATAAGTTTTACTATCAAATAATTTTATTATTGTAGAAAAATTATTATAAACAGTTTAAGTTAATTTATCATTTTAAATAGTTTTTTGCTTCTCCTGTAAAATGTTAAAGATTGTAGATATGGCCCTTTGCGTTTAAAGTAACGATATGCAGATTTTTATTTTTAATAATTTCTCCTTTAAATTTTTTTTTTTTTGCTAGATTTTACTCCTTGTTCCATTTCCATAAATCTTTGTTTTATTTATTTGACATTTTTATTATGGTTTTGCTGCTGCTTCCGTTATTGTTTTTTTATACGGTTTTATATGTTTTTCTGTATTTATTTTTTATTTGCTTCGTGTTTTGTTATTTGCAACTTGTGTTGAACATTTTAGCTTAACAATAAATGGCTTCTTGTTGTTTTATGCAATTTTATTGTTTTACGTTTTTTTTTTTTTGGTTTTGTTAACTGCTCCTCCGTCCGTTTCCTTCTTAACATATGAACATTTCAATTGTACACAAATATGTGGTCGTTGTTATTATTGTTTGTGAAGCTGCACTTGTTGTTTATTTACGGAGTATTTTGTTTTCAGATTTATGGCCAATACAACGAAAGTGTTAAGGATTTACAGTAAGTGCAACAATTTCTTTGGGGGGAAAAATCATTAACACAACAAGTTATTAGAGACAATAGTTAAAATGTTTATTATATGGTCCAGTAACTGCTGAGGCGTAAGATTTTATAGCGCTTAGCTTTAGCGCTGCAATGACGCACTTAACAATTTTTTGTTTTCATATAAAAAATAAATTTTTTTAAATAAAATATGGAATTTTGGCAGTGATTACACATTTTGATCGGTTTGGCTCTAGGACCTCTAGTTAACGAAAGAAATGCAATTTTATGTTTTCATATAAAAAAATCAATTTCTTAAGTAAAACATAAAATTTTGGTAATGATTGCAAATTTTGATAATTTTGGCTCTAGGACCTCTAATTAAATGAGAGCGTCAACGCTGTCTCATGAATAGTAATGTTAACTTATTTTCAGACACTCAAGAGATCATTTCTGATGCCAATAGGAATATACAAATCAGTATACATACTTATAAAAATTGTTAAATTCAGAGCTTGGAAAAAATTAAAAAGTAACTGGTTTTTTGTATAAAAAAATAACAACTGAAAAAAACTGTTATCATCTGATTTAAATGAAACAAGAAATAACTGTTATGATCCCTGATATTTCTTAGCTAATCTCAAATTTTCTTAAATGTTTTTTTTTTATATAACACCAAAGTGCGCTTATTTTTCTGTTTTTGCAATTAAACGTGTAGTAAAATTTATATGAAAAGCCCTCAGTTTTTTTACTACACATTCAATCAGTTATGTTGTGAAAACACCACATCTATGTTTGTTACTACACATATATCTATATTTGTGTACAATAGAATTTTAAATTTTATTTTAATATATATTGAGTAAATTATATTTGTTCTCTCAAAGTAAAATAATCTTTTTAAGTTTTTAGATATCCACCATTCAGCCTTCTTCTTATTTTAATTTGTTCCCCAAAAATGCTTGTTTGTACCTTATAATAAATTCATAAGCTTAAAATAAAAGCTCTAATAAATTGTGGTTTAATTTTTGCAAAAAAAAAAAAAAAAAAAAAAATAAACAAAAGAAAATATTTGAGTATTATTCATTTGAAATAAAAGTTCAGTGAACCGTTTTACATTGCGCAAAAATAATTTCGGATAAATGCTAACACACAGATGCATTTACACATATCACTATATATACATAAGGGCGGGCCAATTGGTAGGGACGCAAAAAAATGCCCAAGTGACAAGGATAATCAAAATCTAGGGATCAAAAAAAGATTCTTTTCCCATGGAACCATACCTCTAAAATAAATTCTGATGTTCCTTATTTTGACCCAAAAGTCAAATTTTAAAAAAAATCCCACTTTGACCCACTTAAAGTGCCCCAAGTCTAAATGTATGACCGACCCCCACTAACTTTGGAGGGCCGACCCAACCTTGTCACTTGGCCGATTTTTAAATCGACCCGCCCTAGTCTACATATTTGTTATCTATTTTTTTAAAAAAAAATCTGCAAGGTAAACATCTGACAACTTACTTGGTTACGTATGAGTATTATTTAATTCCAATATGTTAACATGCATACGCCATGTGTTACAACTAATAAATCAAACTTTTAAAAAAACAGTAAGCGGAAAATAAGAATTTTTGTAAAAGTAGGGCTTTGAAGAAAGTCATGTGAAATTAGACTTTTTTCTAAAATCTGGGCTTGTTGTAGAATAGAGTGACTTTTTGTAAAAAAAAAATTTATTTTTATAATTACTATACCTTTCTTGAAAAGATGTGGTGAAAGGTTACGGACTTTTGAAAAAAGTTACTTTTTCAAAGAATATTTAAATCAAGATGATCCACTGTTTAATGATTCTAAACATACAACGGAAAGGAACGACATGTGCAATTGCTAGCTGGCGTTTCCAAACGAGTTATACCAGAACATGAAGACGCTGTTATGGCGACGGCATCAGAGAACCGTGCGAAATTGCCCAGGCTGAGAGCAACAAACATTTTAAACAATAATTTTTTTTATTTTCTTTTCTTTTATTTTTTTTTAAATTTTTGCATGGGGACCTCCCAGGTGGGATCCAGGGGATGTATTACTAGCATGGGTGCGTCGGCCCTCAAAAATTAGCGAGGGTCGGTCATACATTTAGACTCAATTAAGGCACTTTAAATAGGTCAAAGTGGAAATTTTCAAAATTTTACCTTGGGTTTTTCATTTTAGTGGTTGGTTCCTTGGGCAAAGTTTCTTATTTTGATCCCTAGAATACCATTTTCCTTGTCACTTGGGCGATTTTTAAATTGAGCCGCCCTAATATACATATATATATATACATATATATTAAAATATAATTTAGTTTCCTGCCTAACACTAAAACATTCAGTGATTTCTCAAATTTGTATGCGGATTATTCATTTTAAATATATTGTTTGAGTGTACACACACACACTTACAATATTATTACAGTAACGGACTGTAGGTTATTCAAGAAGTATTCCGTCATTTTTAAATAAATAAACATTTAAAATTCCAAGCAAATTTATTTTTAACTGATTCTAACATTTATTAAAAAAAACTAAGAGCACATTAATACGGATTTTCGGTTGCATTTAATATTGTTAGTTGATTAAGTAAAAGTATTCTGTATGTAAAATTAAATGAAAATGAAATTTAAAACAACTGTAAATTTACTTCAAAACCGAACTACTTATTTTGCATTTTATTTTAACGAAAAGTTAATTTAATTTTTACTGTCAAAAATTCAACCGCGAACTCTAAAAAAAATTAACCACAAATTCCGTAAAAACAAATGACTTTTCAGTTATTTTATATAATTTAACAACCAAGAAAATTAATTTTCAGTTATCTATTTTTAGATCTGTGGCAAAAAGTAAAAGTAAAAAACGATTTGCTTGTTTTGTGTAGAAAATTCCCATATTCTATTTGTTAAAATAATTTAGTTAAATACATAAAATTTTTAAGGTAAATACTTGCGAATACCATATTGGGCATGCTGCTGGAGTCTTATAATTGAAAGTTCTTCTGTAAACCAAGTGGTCAGTACAACAAAATAAAACAAACATGTAAAACAGGCTAAGTATATAAAAATATATATTCTCTCTCTATCTCTCTCTCATTAGAATAACAAGCGGAAATTCGAGTAAATCCTGAATTATATAAAATTACTGAATTACATAAAATAACTGAAAATTCATTTGTTTTTACGGAATTTGTCAGTTATTTTTTTTAATAGTTAATTTTAATAAAATAACTGAAAGTTCATTTGTTTTTACGGAATTCGTCGGTTATTTTTTTAATAGTAAATTTTAATAAAATAACTGAAAATTCATTTGTTTTTACGGAATTCGCAGTTGAATTTTGGACAGTAAAAATTAAATGAAGTTTTCGTAAAAAATAAATGAAAAATAAGTAGACCGGTTTTTAACTCAATATTCATTTATTTTATATTACAATTTCAGTTAATTTTACGTACAGAATATTGTGAATGCATTTGTAAGAATATGTATAAATTTATTAGGATTTTTTTGTAACTAGTTTCATATGATGATTATGATGATTCTTCTCTTGTGCTGGCTTAATTATAACGTTTACAACTACATCCCCTCTGCCAATTTCCTCAAAAATAAGTACCGATTTGATTTATTTTGCCGGCTTTTCAATTAATGCTGCTACTTTTGCAATTTTTGTTGGCTTTTGTGTTGTATGGAATAGTGATGTTACGAATATTAATTTTCATTATTCTGGAGTACGAATATCTGCACCAATATTAGCCGAATACGAAGAACCGATAAGAAAAATTTAATTAAAAACATTTCCCGTTTGCGTCAATAACAGTTAATTGAAAAAAAAAACTTTTACACTTCTAAATTTAATTTAAATAGTTATGACATTCCGATGATTGAATTTCAATTGATCAACTTCGTCAATTCTGAACATTTTTAAATTTTTATACTCACATGGTCTAAAGTAAATAAGGAAAATACGAGCTTCTTTTACCTAAGCCAAGCAATATTTAGTGTTACCAACAACGAGTGTTCCGAGCGAGCGAATGTTTAGTGGTGCGTGACTGACTTACACACCGCCAAGAAGAGGCATCAAAAATTATATTCTTGAAGTTTTATATTGCTCTTCTGAGATAACATTATATATTTGAACATTACGGAAAAATTTTAGACGTCACGGACTTTTTTGTTATACAGCTGAAAAAAAATCTTAATGTATTCCAAGGGAATTGGGGGTTTTGTCATTGAAATTGGTGCACAACGCATGATTTCATTCATAATTAAGGACAGAAAAAAATAATAGCAATTTAAAAATAGAACAGTAACACACCATATATATTGCTGCAAAGTTTTAAGCTGTTGTCTCACTAAATTGTAAAAAAAATTAAAAGTTGTGCAATAATTTCAATTATTATATTTAGCTACATGCCAAATGGGTCAAACTTTAATGATATCTCTGAAACTACTGAGTAAATTAAGAATCAATGTTCGCATCACATAAAGATAATTGTATTGTCGAATTTCGGTTTTTTGTTATTGCTTAGGATAAACCCTTCTCAAGTTATGCTACTATTTAAATGTAATGACAGTGATTGTTTACATAACGTTTTATCGCGAAAACAAGAGCTGATGAAAAAATCGGTGTGCAGATTTGCGTTCAGTGTTCTAAATAATTAAAAAAGAAACTTTCCTTTCTAAAAACAAACAAATTTATCGACATTTATATACATCATGACATAAACAAATAAGACTTTACCTTTTCAATACTCTCTATATTTTGTTTGTTACTTTACTAGAACAAGATATTATTTTGCATTAGTGACAAATGTATCTTATTAAGTAAATTAACTGGTATTTTTTAAAATTTTTTTTTTTGTATTCGCAAAATATTCGTGCTGTATTCGCTTGAATTTGGCGAATGCGAATACCATGATACGAATGCGAATATTCGTTACATCACTAGTATGGGCATCTGCATGTAATTGACTTTGCTTGTGTGATTTAATAAAATAATAAAAAAAAATGCCAAGATAAGCCACAAAAGCCACAGCAATAGTTTAATTTCTTGACTCAATCGTAGCCGAGTACATAATAAAAGAAAAGAAATATAAAAGCAACAAATACGCCAACAAAAACAATATTATACCAAAGAAAACAACAGCAACAACAATAAACAATGTAAGTAATTGTTGTAAGATAAAGGCATTTAAAAAGCATTAAAGAATATAAAAGACCACAAATTGCCATTGTGTTGCACATAAAAGTGTACATGAGGATTAGTAGAGAAATTGTTACAAATTTATTAAAAAAAAATTATAATAATAGCCAAATATGGCATCCTAGACTCATTGAACCTTAGAAAAAAGGAACAAAATTTTGACTTTGAACAACATTTGCTTTGAATGTGTTATGAGTTTGGTAAATATGATGCAATTTGTTCGACTTAAGCATAAACTTCAGTACTGGAGAAAGTTGCTTTAGTGTTAGTTATAGAAAACTGACTAAATTAAAGTCTTAAACTTAGTTTTTAAGTATTATTCTCTTTAAGAAAAATGTGTTCATAAAGTTGTTGTAACTGATCACTTACTAAATTATGATAAAAATATTACATGCTGTTTGATTCAAGTCATCACAGCGATTCATTCTGAATGCTCCTTTTTTATTTTACTAAGTCAAATAATTTTAGTGTCAGCTGCGACAAAAGTAATGAAACTGTTTTCATTTCCATTAATTTTTGGAGTGCAATAATTTAGAATTTATAAACACAAATCAAGACAATATATATGAAATCAAATACATGAGAAATAAAAATTTAATTAAGTAAATGCTATATACTCTCAAACGATTTACTACTTTAGAAACAAATTTTTTATTATCAAAGTTGTTTTTGGGAATACTATTATTTATTAAAAGATTTTGTTTGTTGTGCTTAATTCCCTTTTTAAATAATTGATAAAAAATACTAAAATTTATTGTTGGAGGATAAGCTGTTCCTATGCGCATTTCACTGGTTGCTTAGGCCAGATCATCAGGAAACAAGACTACAGAGGGAATGAGAATTATTACAAACACTCAAAAAGTCTCTTTTGCAACGACATCAAAGCTTAAACAAAATACCAAACAATAAATCAGTGATGAGTTTTTATCTTTTCTTACATTTTCCGCTACAATTAGTTGGAATTCTCCCAACATTAATTGTAGTTGTAAGTGGGTAAAGAAAAAACATATTAAAAACAAAAACAAAGTGCTTTTATTGTTTTCGCAAGAAATCAAAATAAAAACAGTTTGCCAGTTCTGTTTTTTATGCACGTGCACTTGCTAAAATTTTATTATCTAATTGATCAGATAATTAGATTTTAATAAAATTCAGGCAAAGGTAATTTGTTTTTATTCTCAAGAGCGATTTAAATATGCTTTTTTAATTTTGATTAGCAACTCAAAATTTTAAAACTATCGGAAAACTGGAAGACTTAAAGGAAACTTCAAACAAAACAATCCATATGATATTTTAATAAAATAACCAATTTATAGCTCAAATTTACCTTTTATTATCACCCAGTAAAAACTTCGCAAAAATGTGTTGAGTAATTAGGAAAAAGTAAAAAGACTACTTTCAATTCTACTGAAAGAGCCAATGAATTTTACAAGGGATATCCCAAAATAAACGCATTCGAAAGTTAGTGATTACTTGTTACCTACATACATCTCGAAAACAAGTAGTAAAAGGGCAATTCTTTGCCAATTCTTTGCTATGGTACATTCTTAATTTGTTTATAAATTTGGAACTTGTAAAACGTTTCCTTCTTTAAGTAATTATCACTGTCAAATAGGAGGTCTGCAGGAATGAATAAAAAGCAATTTCAACACACTCATTTGCTTTTTAACTACAATCAGTTGAGCACCCAATAATAACGAAACAAATGAGAGAAGAGTAACCACAACACATTCAATTCAGTCAACGCACGTCAAATGAGTTGAATATTCAAATATATTTTGAACGTGAAATAATTTGAATTCTTACTTCTATTTTGTATTTTTTATGTACATACATATAAGGTGTGTTCATTTACTGTACTAGCTGAAACTTGCAATGGCAGAGTAAATATAAAATTAACAAAATTGTTCTCCTTGCCCAAAATAAAAAATGTAATTAAATGAACGCTTTACCAGTAAAAACTTCCCAGTTGGGAATATCGACACTATTCAGCTATAAGATACGAGATTATTCCTGAATAAATTCAATTGTTTTGCATATTTGTGCAAGAATATTGTTTCTAAATTTTAGAACAATAAATCTTTTATGTTTTTGAAAATCTTTTAATTTAAAAATTATGAAAATAAATTTTGTTTTGTAAACAAAAACATGAAATAGGTGGTTGAATAATTCTTGCTAGTAAAAATTTTACTATCAGAAATTTTCAAAAAAAATTTGTCTCTCAAATTTATGTACATATTTGATTTATAACTGTATATTTGTATTTTTCGGCATATACTTTTTATTCAGCCACCATCCAGAGTCAAAGGATTTTTCGTTTTTATTCGATTTTTATACAAAAAAATTATAAAGCTATAGATTTTACTATTAATTATGGTACAAAGTGTCTTCCGAATATTTTTCACTTTAAGTCAATAATTTTTTATCCTCCGATCTACGCCGTAAGCAACTATTTGCTACATAATTTATTACCCTGTTAAAAAAGATATAATTCATTTCAATTGAACTAGCCTTCGATGGCGGCTGAATAAAAGTATATATAGTGAAAAACAGAAATTTACCGTTATCTGGTAAATATGACGTGCTATTAATCATATAAAAATTGTTTCCTGTATGTTTTACGCCAATAAGCACAAAAAGTATTAGTTTGAGAAAAAGCTTACAAAAATAATAATTTCACAGACCTCTGCCCATATTCTGCAGCTCCGTCGACGAAAGACTCATCGATGGATGAAATGAAACAAAAAGGCCAAATATGGAAACAAACAGCCATAGTATAGAACTAGTATGCCAACTCGAAAGAGCGTTCTCAATTTTTGAGTTCACCCCTCACACATATACGTTCTGTGTGAATTCAACACACATAAAACCAACAAAAACAAAACAAAATTTGAAATTTTTTAGTTTAATATTTTTCACCATATAACACTTTTGGTTTAGTTTTATGCCACATACACATAATTAATAATTTTTTCCAATAAATTTTGCAAAATATTTTGACACTAAATTTTTTCTGTTGTTAGCAGAGTAGCATTTTGTCGTATGATAATAATATTTGAAATCATAAATTATTTAAAAATTTTCGATATTGCAGAATACAAATTTTACGAATATTGTTTTTAAAAGTTTATAAATGCAGCCAGCATTCCATAAATTGAAAATTTAGTGAACTAAGAAAATTTTATTTTGGAAAAAAAAATTGTTGCCACATTCTATACGATTTTATACAACTACGTTTAGTGGTTGAAATAGTTTTATACGCCAATACATTTGAAAAAAATCTTACTAATACAAACATATCTTAGGTACCACTGACAATTGAGTTATGTACCTGTCAAACAGTCGGCATACTAGTTTATAATCAATTTACAGAAAAAGTTCCCGCTTTGAACTGTCAAATAAACTCACAAATAAAAAAGCGGTGAGACAGTAAAAAATATATTATCAAAATTGTTTTTGGGAATACAATAATTTATTAAAAGATCTTGTTTGTTGTGCTTAATTCCATATTTTAATAATTGATAAACATACTGAAATTTATTGTTGGAGGATAAGCTGTTCCTATGCGCATTTCACTGGTTACTTAGGCAAGATGATCAGGAAACGTTTTCCTTAATAATTTAGAAAGGCCAAAGCTATCAGCAAACAAGACTACAGAGTGAATGAGAATTACATACACTCAAAACGTCTTGTTTGCAACGATATCAAAGCTTAAATAAAATACCAACAATAAAACAGTGACTTATCTTTTCTTACATTCCCCACTACAATTAGTTGGAATTCTCCCAACATTAATTGTAGTTGTAAGTGGGTAAAGAAAAAACAAATTGCTTTTATTGTTTTCGCAAGCAATCAAAATAAAAGCATTTTGCCAGTTCAATTTGTTATGCACGTGCACTTGCACATAGGAACAGTTTATCCTCCAACAATCAATTTCAGTATTCTATCAATTATAAAAAAAAAAGAATTAAGCACAACAAACAAAATCTTTTAATAAAAAATATATTTAATATGCAGAATGCAATGAATCATAACATGAAAGATGTAAGCAGTGTTCGAAAATAAGCCGAACAATATTAATATTACGTTACAACCAACTAAAAACGATATATATATATATATATTTTAGTGTTTGTATATTAGTACACAACCCTTAATAGCGTTCATAACTATTTTAACGAAAGTAACTAAAATTATGTAGTGTTCTCTTTTTAGTTATAAAACAGAACAATTGTAGTACTTCTGTAGACACAGTAAATAATATTTTAACGCTCTTGAGTGTTTTTTGCATTGATGAAGGAATGAGCAAACTAAAACTTTAGAAACGTTACCTACTAGTATTACTGTTGTTGCTTGGAAATTTACTCGACCACAGCACGAATAGCCTGTGTGTGTGTATTGTGTATATGTTTTGTTAATGTTAAAATATTTTGCTGCCTTTTTGTTTTTTTTTTCGTATATGAATTTTGTTTTTGTAAATTTATTTTCGTTTTCTTTACCAGCCAGGGCTTTGTTGCTCAAAACTACAATTTACAAGTCTACAAGTAAAATGCATCTGAAACAAAAACAAAGGTTGTTTCTTTTTTTTACGTATTTTACTTGTAGAATTGTAACTTGTAGTTTTGAGAAACATGGCCCAGGGTGCTAAGCACAAATAAAATGAACAAACATTAATGTGCTGAACCGAACACAACGAAGTTTGTAGTAGTTACCAAAAAAACGAACTCAATGAAATGTTCTCATCTTTATTTTGAGTTGAATCACAAACAGGGAAACTGTTTTTTAAGGTATTTACTACACAAACTCTATTAGCGTTTGTGATTTCCTTATTTCTACCGTACAGAACACTAAAGAACATTATATTATGTTTATTTTCGAACACTGAAGGAAAGTATTTTGAGCTCAAGTGTTTTGTTAATGTTAAATTATTTTGCGTTTGTCATTTAAAAAAATATATGCGAATAAATTTTATAGCGTTTTTGTAAACAACAAACATAACGTCACAATAAACATTATTTGGTAGAGCCAACGGTTGTATTTTTGCCGCCGTAGTTGCAAATTTTTCAAGTTTGCAATATTTTAGTCGCCGTCAACGATATTTGTGAATAGCGTTATCAACGTCTGCAATTTCGGCTCAGCTTCAGCTGTCATATTATAACATTTCTAACGTAACGACGTAATCCATTTTGATAATTTTCGACATGAATTACAAACACATTTTTTATCACTTTTCCAGAAACGAAGGAATTTTTGGTTTCACATTGCATTTTCATTCATTCATTTTATTCTCACCAAATTTACGCACTTGATCATAAAGAGGGTATTAACTAAAAATTTAAAAATTTCTGGTAGTAGAAGCAAAATAATTTTTAATTCAATATTAAACACATATGAAACAGAATTTTTAAACCAACCGTTTCATTACCAAAAAGTGGATAAACTAGGACGATATTTTTATAGGGGTTAGATATAAATTTCATGTCTCGATTTTTTTCAAAAAGTGAAAAAAATATAATCAAGTGCGATATATTTTTTGCAAACTAAAATTTATTTATGTTTTGCGGCTAATATTTCTTTTTTGTATTTTCATGTTCTGTAACGTGTTTTACATGTCACTGACAGATTGGACTATTATGATAACAAAATATATTTGCTTGTAACTAAATGTAAATGGAACGAAATTATGTAAATATTTTTTGCTGGTCATTCATATATACACTTAAAAAAACACATTATACGATATGGCTTCCTCCAAAAAAATTATTTTTTGAACAAATTTTAAACATGTTATGGTCACTCGAACCACATTATTGTCACTGAAAATCATATGTTTAAAAATGTTTCATTCAAAATTGTGTCGCTGGAAGTGTTCATATCGTAAAATGTATTTTCTTTGCATGTACTGGTAATTTTATTTGTTAAAAAAAAACCAAACTTTGTTTGTAATATATTAAAATTTAATTTAATTAAGTTATAATACAAGCATTCTAATAAAAAGTGAAAACCAAAAACAAATATTTTAATAAATTGATAATAAATTTGTCTGAGATAAATTAATTATCAATCCTTCATGAAAGTAGTAACAATCACAGCAAAACCTTAAGTTCGAGAGTACACTTATATAAGGCCCAAGTGAAATAGAAGACCGATTTGGCATATTTTCAATATTTAAAATATCTGGTTTGCATTTGGTCTTGCTAGCTTATATCGCATGGGAACTATTGTGCCAAAACCATTCTCTCGGTAGTAAATTGCTTCTAACTCAGTTATTTATAAAACGACTTTCTTAATATTCAACAGTAGTATTCTACTGAGTTTTGTCCAGCGAAAATTAAAAATTGTTCCTAGATTGTAAGAAGACTTCAAAAGGTTAAGGTTTATAAGTAACAACTAGAAATGTATGGGTAAAATTTACAGGCAGTCGTAATTTTTTGCTTATACTTCAGCCATAGAGAACGGATCTGGTCGAATTTCAATCGGACACTATTCTGGACTTTTTGTGATAAAAGTATTTCAACCGTGTCTGCAAAAACGACGACCATCATTTCATCAACTTTGCTTCTTATAAGGATGCATAATAAGTACATCTTATAGGATCTTACAGCAATATTGTAGAAATTACAAAAGGTATTGCAAACTTATTTCTGTGGCAACAGGGAAAAGTGCTTGAGTCTATTTCTAAAGTTCTTTAAGAGAGACATTTTAAGCTTAAAATTTCCCAGCAGGAAACGGTAATAAAAAGGAATCGAGTGGGTAATGCATAGCGAGTTAATTCTAGAATTCATTATTCTTAACTAAGAGTTGTCCTATGATAATAATGAATTATTTTTTGGATCCGGAGAACGAATTTTATAATTAGCATTATACTATTTAATCATTTGCAATTAGTTTAATAATTGATACCCCGATATAATTTAAATAATAAATTATGTTTATTTAAAAAAAAATATATTTATTTTAGTTTTTGTATCCGTGGCATATTCACTTTTATTGTATCCCTTAAGATTTGATACTTCCCCAATTAAATAATACACACATAAGAAAGATAACTATATTTATCAAACACGAAATAGTATACGTAGCCTACATTTTATTTAAGTTTTTAGTGACGTAAAGGATGATTTTTCTCTTGTTCTCTCATAATTATAATTAATAACCAATTCTATCAAAATAATTTTTGAAAAATTTTTCGATTTTTTTTTGTCACGAAAAATTACATTGTCGATTTCAAAGGAATACATTATATTTTTAATTCAAAGCTTTATATTATATAATAAGTTATATACATGGCCCAATTAGTAGGACTTCGCACAACTACAACAATACAACAATAGAAAAAACAACACGCGTTTTGCTGGTTTATACAAATGGTAAATATGTGAACAACTTGTCACTTGTTAAGAAAAATGTGTTTTGTTTTTATTATGTATTTATTTTGTTTAATGAAAATTTTCAACCGAAATTTTGGCGTACAATGTTTGCTTCTGAAAAATGGTCTGCGAAAATTTCATGTGATGGGGCCAAATTCCTGCCACAAATTTCACCCCATTTTGCACTTTAAGCTGGGTCTTTTGGCACTGAAAATAAAGTACCGCATCCACTTTTAAAAGTTTTTTTTGCACACTGCACAATAACGCATTTTAATGTTATCACACTTTTTTTATGATTATGGTTATTTAAAATTTTTATTCACAATTTTTTTCACAATTATTATATTTTATTTTAATTTTAAGAATAAGAAAACCGATGGCTTGAAATCAAAAAGAAAATTAAAAAAAAATAGGATAAAAAATATTAACAACTTTTGACATTTTTCCCATTTATGTCTATGTATTATGATTAAAAACACAACTCCACAAAAAATCAGCAGGCGTTTCGAGCAGACCTACTAATTGGGCTATATGTTATTCATTCCGTGTCAGCCTGCTGGGTTATTTTGAAAATTATTCTCATTCTAATATAATTACAGCTATCTTCGCTTATTGTTTTTTAGGTCTTAATTCCTAAATATTTCTAATGCTCAAGATCGGAGGTAAGCTAAAGTTTTTATATAAAATCATATTGCATATTAAAAATGGTCAGCAGAAAGCCATTTGGCAACAACTTCCTGAAAAAACGAAAAAACGAAGATAATTAAAACTTTTGCCATGGGTACTTCTGAATTTTAAGATCTTAAAGGTGATATTAACTCAAATTTAGCTTAAGTTAACCTAAGCACTTTTTCCTTTTTGCCACAGATATGAAAACGAACTTATATATTTTCATACCCCCTGCTGTATGGAGTATACGAATATATCAATCTTCAACTCTTCAAAAACAAATAGGGATCAGTAGTCCTTAATGAAGCCAATTTTTCGAAGTTCTTATTCCATCGTGCAGCTCTCGATAATGGACTGATAATAAGATATTTTTAGACTTAAAGTTCAAACTGCGTTCAATGTTTTGCTAGATGATACAAACTTGGAAATATGGAAGAACAACCCATTCAATAAATATTAATTTCATTTCCAAAATCAAAATAAATCGGAAATCTCAAATACCGAATACCCTCAAAACGTATACATCTTAGCAATTTTTAAATTTTTTACTTAGACGTAATATTGCCTTATAATTATATCAATTAGCTGAAAATTAAAAATAAAATACTTTGAGGTATTTTTCTTTACTTATTACATTTTGAAATTATTTTTAAGCAGGGACCGTAACATTAAAAATTGTGTTTATAAAAGTTAGAAACCAAGCAAAACTAAAAAATGTTTTTTACTAATATTTTCAGTAGTGGAAAATATTAGTTTATAAAACCATCGTTTATAATGATCAAAATGTTAAACTGGACTTGGTTTTAGGAAAGTTGCTTGATGTACTTTTTTGAAAATTTAAAAATATCTGTTACTCTAAAGCCATGTTTTTAATCCGAAAATGATTTAAACTAAATTAAAAAGAACTATCAAACTTTATGATTATTTTTGAGGCATATTTTTCAAAGAATATTCCGCTTGATAACAAAGTGAATAGAAAACCACTTTAGTTTCGAAGGTCATGTATGCTGTGACCTTCTTAAAGTTGTATTAAATATCTGAACACTTTTTTAGTAGATGATACACACAGAAAGACCACTAAGAAATATGCAGTGCAATCCGACAACGGAGACCTTGCTTAAGCGAAAACCATATTTTGACAGACACTGTTAGATGGTCCCGGCATTGAGTTTTTTTGAGAGGAAACCTCCTTGTACATATACAGTCGTACCTTAAGTGTACTGACATAAGAGACTCCACTGTATTCCACGTGCTTAAATAGGACTGGATTTAAAATATAAAGTACTGTTACGTATGCTTAATATTTATATATTAAATATTACTCATTAAGCTGTACATACAAATAGTTAATGCTAAATTCAGCTGAAGCTTTAGAAAATCTCATATTCTACTATTTAAGTTTAAAATTTTATCATTTTACTAAAATGGTAAAAAGTTAATACTTTTTTATACTATTCATATCAAACAATTTTAAACGGTTTGTGGTTTCATGCATTGTCGGCATTTGTATATACAAAATGCATGGTAAATGCGGTAGCGGTTTGTTTTCTGTCAATGGTTGCCCTGGCTGACAAAAATGCGTTTGTAGAATGCCAAACATTGTGGAAACATAAATGTATATGTAAAAAATTCAAGGCATAGCCAAATTATTTTGCAAAAAAATATATCTTAGCTATTAAGCAAATAAAGATATTTTCATCTTAAATGTATTAAAAAAAAAAGAAAAAAAGAAAACGTCTTTATAAATTTAAACAATTTTTGAACCAAACATTTCATGCTTATTGTATTGTATATTTTGTTTATTTTTTTTAAATTTTAAATATAAACATTTATTATTTGTGTGATGTCAAATACTTTTGCATTGCCATTATTTAACTTGTTCACACTTGAAATAAAAATAAAACACCTCGACTTCTAAAGTGTGTGTATATATACTTTATAAAACAAATGAAAGAAGGCATAAGCAGTTTAAAAGAAACAAAAAAATGAACGTGTTAGAGTTAATGAAAAATAAGACTCTTGTCTATAGCTTGATCGTTAATAATAAACTATAACAAAAAATTTTTAAACACAATGACTAAAGACTGACTACTTATGGGTATACATATACGATATACTTACCTACACAAGTATGTGAATATGGGTGTTCATGTGTTTACTTTTTATGAATGAGCAAAACAGTTTATTTTTCATCAAACTGACATGACTACTTAACAAGAAATGACTACTTAACAAGAGCCAATGTTTGTTTTATAAACTCTTACATTTTTTAAAACAACACGCCAGCTCTAAAGTGCTATATACTCGTATATTAATTTATATTTGTGTGTGTGTGTATGTTCGTGTGTGTATGTGTATGTGTGTGTGAAGCTTATATTTGTATATTCATGTGTCTGTAAAGTAATTTGAACTTTTACTTTCAACAAACACTTTATAAAATACTTTACACAGTTTTATATATGTTTTTTTTTTTTATTTTAATAAACAAACGTTCACATAAACACAGTTATTTGGTTAAGAATATAAATATTTGTATGCGTTAGTATATGTTTGTATACGTTTATACACATTATGGTTAAATTTAAATCCTTCTCCGTAGGTATATAAATTCATATTGTGGGTGTTAATGGTAACTTTCACTGTGGTTTGTTGGTTTGGGTTTATGTGAGAGAATGTATGTGTTTGTGTGTTTGGATGTTTATTAATGTTTATAAATGTAAAGTATATTGTAAGATATTTTTACAAGTGTTGACAAGTTTATGTGTATACTCTGGGTGTTTAACACGTGGTTTGTTTTAGCAATTAGAATCAATTATGAGCATAATGCTGTTTATTAGTTTTAGTAAATGATATGAAGTTTTGATTGCCACACAAGTAAAAAATATTACACGCCAATTTTAGACTTTGTATTATTTAAATTTACTTCCATTGTTTTATTTTCAAACAAAAAATTTTTTTTTTTTAAATTCATCACTTTTTGCATAAGTTTTCAAAAAGTTGTAATATTTAAATAACGTTTAAAGGAATATTTTTCAAATAACGCATAACATCGATTATTAAAAACGCTTTTATTTAAAGCAAATAAAAATAAATATCGGTCATAAAATAAATTTAATTTTGTCCAATTTTAAGGTTTTCATGAAAAACATTTTAACAATTTTCTAGAAGCAACAACTTTGTGTTCCCGAAAATATTTTTTAACAATGGTTAATTTTTGAAGGTCATATTTTGAAGGTCATAAATTCGAAATTAGTTTGGGTAATGTTAACCATGTAATTGTCAACATTTTGCACAACTTGGTCAAAAGTAACCATATTATATTCAGAGCTTACAATAATATGGTCAATGTTAACCCATATTTTGGTTATTTACTTTAGCCATTTCTTCAATTTGCTTATTGAATCAGGTTACAATTTTATTTCGTTTTTTATTCCTGTTACATATTACGTTTCACTTTTCGTTGATACATTTTCTAGCCGTGACGACCTTCAGATTCTTTCTAAAAGCATTCTTATTAAAAGAAAAAGAATGTGAGAATTTTAAGCAAACCAAGCTATTTTTTATAATGCATTAAACCACTAAAGAAAGCAAAACGACCATAATTATGCTTCTTTTAAAAATGCTGTTTTTAAACTTAAACGTATTACATTATTCTTGTATTTCATAATATCTATAGTTGTACTTACCTTCATTAAAGCTAAATATTGTTAAATTTAACCATATTTGAAATTTCAATTGAGGTAAACATTTAAAAGAACAAACAGTAAACATCTAATAGGTAAACAGTTAATTGAAAACTATTTAGTTACACGTGACAATGTTAATATTAAAAATAACAATAATTTGCTTGTCACCATTGCGGGGACCAAAATATTGTTTTTTAACCATACTTTAACCACGTTCTTTTTCCTGTGTATGTTAAAAAAAACCCCGATTTACATATAAAACTTCATAATCTACATGGTCCATTTTTTTTAAAACGATTAAAGTTTACACATGTCTCCAAAAAAATGTATAGGTTAAAATCCCTAAAAAGTTATAAAAATTTATATCTCGACAAAAAAATATGAAAATAAGTCAGTCAAGTTCGACCATATGCTACCCTGTACACAGTGTTTTCAGAAAATTTTTTACGAGTATTTCCTATTTGATACCCATTGGTGATCATGGATCCGCTTAAATATGGGGCTACTGAAATTATGGCCCGATTCTCGCTATTTCCAATAAGTTTGATCCTTGTGATAATTTATTCTCAATTCCGTAAAATTTTCTTTACCAAATTTCGACCTGTACTTAATCTTTAAAAGCACATATTAACCAGAACCCTTTTATTTTTTCTTCTGCCACCGCCATTGAAATTTTTAAACTTCTATCTGTATCCAATGTTTTTTTTTAGTTTGTACAAAAAAGCCAACCCTTATTTTTTTTTTTTTTTTTTATTTAATAACATTTGCTTCTTAATTATTTAGCGACAAGAATTGATAGCCACCTTTTGCTTATTTTTATTTTACCAAAAAGGCAAAACTAAAAAAAAAAATCTTAAAATCAAGCAAAGAGAATTCTTACCTGGCTGGTAAAAACAAAAATACTGATTCAAGAAAACACAAAGAACGAAATAGCTGCACAAATAAGTGCCAATAGGAGCCGAAGTACGCGTCAATAGAACCCGAATTACGTCACAGAAGAAGCCGAAGTACCTGATTATAACCTCCAATATTCATCAGTGGTGAGTGATACAAACATACGTATGATTATATTTGCAAAGATGCCATACATGTGTATATACCCAGCAAAAATTTTGCTTACAAAATAAGCAGAAAAATAATGAGAACTTAACGAAAAGACTACGTCTTTTTCTACTGGAAAAAGTACTTATTTCTGTTCGCCAAGTCCCAAAAGTAATCTTTTATAATTTTGCCAATTACATCCAAACAAATAATACCTTTCTTTTATACTTATAAAATATTTAGTTGCAAAGAGAGACAATAAATAGGTAGTTACAAATAAACTTTCCAAAAGGTTTAAACACACTAATTAAATTTTTTGAAATGTAAGGAAACATTTAATAAAGAGTATTTTGGCTGCACATAATCATTTATATGTAGCTCTAACGCTGTAATGACAATGTGTGTAATAATATATGTAAATATTATGTGGTTAAAAAAACATCGTTTACATTAGATAAATATCCATTCTAGTGTTCTAATAACAAAAATGTATTTGGGGGATTCACGAGGTGTGCTATTAAGTCATATCGTCATAATGTCCTAAATAATATTTTATAATTGTTTAAAAAATATTGTTGTGTTTCGAACAAAATAAAAATGTTAATGCTGTGTTCATTGATTCGTCATAACTGTACTGTTGAAATCTAAATTGTAAGCGGTTGCCCACAGCAGTCATAAATATTTCTTGTAATTATTTTAAGACATATGACTTTACAGCTTTAGACTTGTGAATCCCCCAACTGTGTGGGTAATTTTGGAACAAATATATATATGTAAATATTTATAAAAAATTTATTGATTTTTGTATTTTCGATGGATTTCACATCGAAATTATTCTTAAAATGTTATAGTTTACCCGATATGTTACAATTTTTAATAGAATATATTGCAAATTGATTTAAATAATTATTTAAAATCATATAATAATAACTTACTTAAATCATAATATTAAAGTATTTTTTTATGTAATATTTTGACTTATTTAAGACATAATAATATAATGTATCGAATAAATCTACAAAGTAATGAATTCAGGAACTCATTAAAATTAGGGTTGTGATTTGAGTTTTTGCTGGGTATGCATGTGTGTACATAATTAAATTTTTAAACAAATGGTTTTTGCTTTTCATACAAAATGTAACAGAGGCAATATGACGTTGATTTGATTCTTATGTTGTATACAAAACAAAAACAAATTTTTGTTTGTTTGTTTTGCATGTAAAATATTAATTTTCGTTGTCGAGTATCTTTTAGCAGTCGTGTGCCATTGGAAATCGTGTGTGCAGCCATTGGCAATTGTTTGTGCTGCTATTACCTCCTGTTGTTCGGCTACTAGCCTACATATGTTTTTCATTTGGCGTTTTAGAGTCTGTATATTACAGAAGCTGTTTGTTTCATTCTTTTTCCTACTTGTTTTTTTAATAATAAAAATGATTGCCGCTGCTTTTTGATTAAGAAATTTTTGCCATTGTTAAAATAAAAAGTGGCAGGAGCCAGTGCCCTTTAAAAAAATACTGCTTTTTAAAAATGGTTGCTAATTTTTTAGTGGCGCTTGTCAACTTTTAGATTTTTATTTTTATTTTACCTAGGAAAAAGACAAAATTTGTCTAATTTTTCCAATATTTGTATGTGCTTCACACATAAGCAAAAACGCATCTCAATCTATAGTGGTGTAGGTATAAGAGGGAGTCTGTTTAATCCTTTATTTAAAATTTTCTGATTTATTTGCTGATCTTATTGTTAACATGAATTTGGTACAAACATATCCCCGGATGAACAAAAAGCTCCTTCGAGTTCGAGCCAATTTTTGAAAATGTTTGTCTTATATAAAAAGTTTACAAGATATTTTACATTATTTTCCCATTTTAAATTCTTAATGGAAAAATAGCTATTGGTCATTTCAGTTTAATGCTTAAATAATTATACGAAAAGTATACACTTCCAAAAAATTTTATGTTAATGTATAATTGCCAAAAATTCTGACAGATACATATAGACATACATACATACATACATACATACATACATACGTATATTGCAATGTTAACTCCATACACAGCGTACATGATTAAATAACCAAAAAGCAACCACAAATTATTATTAATCAATATTAATAAACTAACAATCTCTCTAATAACATTTATTGGCTTAATTTTGACTTAAAATAAATACTTAACCTGAGGCCTTTTTCCAAAACAATTAAATTTTTATTTGTTCAATTAAAGCTGTATATATAAATTGTTTAAATGTTTGAATTGGAAAAATAATGTATTTTTATATACTATTCCATTATTCTTATTGTTATTTTGAAATACAAATATTTTTGCTGAATTTATTTGTATTTTAATTTCCATATTAATTTTCAATTGTTTTGTTATTGTGGTTTCTAAATGTGGCCAAAAAGAAAACAAAATCGAATTAAAAGCTTAAAAACAATTACAAATGTTTTCAGTAAAAGTAACAGTCGTAAGCCAATAACAATTATTGAGAGAGCGAGAGTACAAGAGTGCAAGAGTGAAAAGCAAGACTGCAAACAATAATGGCTTTAATAATTGCATATAACAACCTCAATTATTACAGTTATTAGATATTAAAATGTGGTTATAGCAAAAATCTGCTTTTTAAACAAAAAAAAAATCACATAGTATTGAGCCAAAAATAGTTTTTAATAGGGGTCTTTTAACTACAAGTGACCTTTAATAAAAGATTGAATTGAGTTTTAATTGTATCTAAGTAAATTTAAATCTCCTTGATTTTAGCTTATATTTTTAAACAAATCTACTTAATAAAGGATTGTATTGAATTTTAAACTTTTGATTTCTAAAAATTAAATTAATTAAAAGCCTTTTGAATTTAGTTTTTCAGGAAAATATTTAATAGAAGACAAACATTATTGAATAATACGGATGATAAATAGTCCATACATCCGGCTGTCAATTAACCTCAATTTTACAAGTCTATCGAAAGGCAAGAGAAAAAATAACCAAAAATATAAAATACAAGCAAAAGGGCATAATACCCAAATAGATTTCAAATTCACTTATCTGGTCGTCAATATTTGGAAGAGTATTATAAAAAAGGGGCAACCACATTTAAACTGTCCTAAATAATATAATTGAGAAAACTAAAACTCATTAATTTATTCGCAACCAGAATGTGAAGATTCTTGTCTGACCGACCAAGAATTGTTCACAATTTAAATATTTATTTTAAGTCTACGTTAATAATTTACTTCATTTAATTAATATATTTTAAATTAATTTTTTTATATATGCTTTAAATTTGATGTGTATATATTTATGATAAAATATTAACAAAAACAAATAATAAAGGGTTTAAGAAGAAGACCAAAGAGGACACTGTTGGAGCCCAATATAATCAAGGATATTTCATATCAGATGCAAATCATTTAAAAAACTCTATAAAATTTGCAATTAACTTTTAAATAAAGTTTTATTAAATTAGTGCACATTTTTATGCCTTCCCCTTTACTGCAAACCTTATGCATTGAAACTTTCAACAATAACATGAAGAAATTAAACTATACTATACCATGTAACATAAATCTACATACGACAATAATTTAAGGCATTTATTTAGAATTGTTTAATTAACTTATTTATTATTATTTTTAAATATAATTTTAATATGTGTAAAAAAATAAAGTTTTATAAAACTTTTGCCTTTAAGACACTAAATTCATAATGCATTAACAATTTAACGATACTCTACTAGGGATGCCAATCTCGAAATCCCGATTCCGAAAATCCCGTGTTTGAATTTGAATTTTTTATTCCCGGGATTTTCGGGATTTAGTCAATATTGAAATCGTTAACTTAATTTTTTTGTTTTACCTCTTTCTATAAAAAGAAATTCATGACATTCTCCCTTGAGAGGATAGGGAACACAATATTGATCTTTTATATTTATTCGATTAACTCCGTTAATACTGTCATTGCAAACGAAAGAAAAAAGTTCAACTTTGTTGTTGTTTTTAAGTTTGGCCAACAATTATAAAAATATGTTAATGTAAGAAGTGATGAAAATATTTAAAAAATAAAATTAATTAAAGAAATAAATGTGTTTTGAAATGCACAAAACAAAAAAGAAAAACCAAAAGTTTCGTATGGTCTGATTATCTAATTGATTCCACTGTTGCACCAAATGCAAAATTTTAACTTTAATCTTTACAGGTTAAGGCTTATTAAAGAGTTTTCCGAGAGTGGGCATGGGACCAACGGTAATTTATGGAGCGATTTCACGAAATTAAGTAGCGTAATATAAGCAATACATAATTCCTACTACCAGTGATGGTGGGTTTGCTTCATTCAATTACTTTATTAATTATTTTTTCATTAAGTTTGAAACAACTGAGGTAATTGAGTAAAATATAGATTTTATGTTAATTATTTTTTAACTGAATCAATAAACAGATTGTTGGAAATCGTACGTTTTTTTTATCATATTCTTAAAAAAATTATTTAATTAATTAAGAAAAAAATCACAATTTTTAATTTTAATAAATTTTAGTAATCAATATAATCATTAAACCATTTTTTAGTATTAAATGAATTATAAAACTTTTGTTTTTAAACCTCTTTTAAAGACGTTTTTTTAATAAATATCTATACAAAGTATTTACCTTTTGGCTTTCAAAAACCCCGAATCCCGTAATTTTTTGATTTTTTGAAATCCCGATTGGCATCCCTTTACTCTGCATACTGGCTATTAACGTATGTAGACTTTCGTTGCACAGTGTATATTATCACCATAAAATTATAAAAATAAATTGTGCATAAATAAAAAATTTCGCCATCAACTGCATTTAACAATTATAAAAAAATCAAAAAAAAAAAATTAATTTAATTCGAAAACATTATTTGTCGTTAATTAAATTTAACATTTATTTCATTGTTGTTTGTGTTGTGCGTATTTTTTTACTTTTTTATCTGTGTACTTATGACATATTTTATTTTCATACTTATTTAAAGTACTCTTGACAATGTTATAAAAATTAAATTATATTTTAAAATACGCTTTTAAAATTTTGCATATATACAAGCATAAATAAAATAATTTAATTGTTTGTTCTTGTTACTTAAATGATGGATTACAAGCAGATTATTAAATATATATTGTGAAATCATAATTAAACTACATTAACTAACAGGAATTAAAACAGGCTTCGGAAATACCAATAATGTTTTTCAATCCCTTTATATAGCCCTTTTCTTTAGTAAAATAACGGTTATATTTTAAAAATCGTTTTTTATATAACTTTCTTATACCCGCGCGCTGGTCTATGGGACCGACGAAACCATTTTCCGTACATATTTATTTGTCAAGAAACGCTAGCAGGTTGAATTTTCTATTTTCTGCCACATTTATTACAAGTTCTAATTAAGTGCATTCCACGTGCTTGTACGAGACGTATGTACGTGTTGTTGTACTCAGTAACATTCAGTATGTAAGATCGACGCGGGTCAGCTGCGGTACGACCTGATTTTTATTTTGAGACTGAAAGGTTAGTTAACCTGTGATTTATATAGTGTACATGAAGTGTATTAAGGATTGCAAAACTTAATTTTTGTTTTTCTGATGAAAAATAATGTTTAAGTGTTGCTTTTGTGTCATCTTAAAAAAAACATCGAAATCAATAAAATTAATGAAAATAAATTTGATCCATAATTTAATTTTCAATTATGTCTTTAAGTTTAAAGTTATCTGTTTATGTTTTGATTTAGTGTTAAATAACGTTTGTTCTGCCACTGATAAACTCATTATCATTTATACATAATCGGTGCATTACATTTCACCAACTAATAAGGCACTGTCTGGTAATTTGCATATGCCGTTGGTTAGCGCGTAAAACTAAAAAAAAAAATAATAAAAAAGAAAATATCCAAGTTAAAATCTCTAGAGGAGCAGTATAATTTTGTTAATAACTTGACCCCAGCGCTATCTACAGGAAACTTATATTTATCAGGAAACTTATTTATGTTTAATAAATATATTTTGTGAATTTCAGCCAAATCGTACCATAAATATTAATATCACGACACCTATTGGGATTAAACTTAAGAGAAACCTGGCTCCTGACTAAAATAATTTATTGTCCAAGTTTGGTCCAGCCGTTCTTGTGTTTTAGGAGCACATACACGGCACTAACGTTTTTATTTATCGCTACCTAAAATTCAAAAGACCCTAACTAACCAAAAATTAAAATCGACATTTTCATTGATTCTGATGTATTGCATCAACACAAACGTCCACAACAAATTTTGGAATCTCTCGACCAAAATTAGAGATCATTTGCGTTTTATGTAATGATATATAGATTAATTTGTATGTTAAAATATTTTTTAAGTGTCGATTAAATAATACGCACATTGAGTAGTGAGTAGGATGAAGGACTTATAGACTTGTCTGTAGAAGCTTTAGTTCGAATCTCAGATCAGCTAAATTTTTTTTTTCTGTATACTGTACAAGCAGACAACATATTATTTGCACTTTTCTAGCATGTACATTCGTAAGGGCGACCCATGCAATTTTAACCCTCTCATGCACTTGTTATATGTGGATAAGAAGACTTTTAAAATTTTTCATTTCTAACGGTCAATTTTTGTGTTTCATTTATAGTTAAAAAAATTAAAAATCTTCTCAAAGAAGTTTGGTACATGAAAGGGTTGATATTTAAAAAAAAGTAATGAGCTTTCCACAAAATGTTTTTCTTTGGTGAGTGAAAAGCTTTTTGCAATTATATTTGCTGGCTTACTAGGCAAAGCTACGGTTACACTTATTAAATACTTGGCCAAATAAGAATAACCACTACTTTTGTAAATAGCACGTGAGATTTAACTTGGTCTTAATATAACAAAATAAAATTAATTATACCGCTAGACATAGCAAAAAACTGTTTTATGAAAGATGTGGTATAATAAGCAAAATAAATATTGGAATGAAGGGAAATTATATTTTAGTCTGCTTGTTTGTCCCGTTTTTTCGTCAAATATTTGACAAGTGTGAACGTAGCTAAAGTAAAGTTTTTGCTAGGTGTGCAATATTATTTTATTATTTTCAATCAACAAAATCTGATTAAAACTTTGCCAATTAAAAAAGGAAGCAAATACTTAGCCACCAAAATAAGAGCGGCAAGCATTTTTCAAACATATAAGTTCTATCGCCAATAAATTTTCAGTAAAAAAAACCGACCTAGCGATCTGTTAAATAAGATTTCCCAGCCAGGTGGTGTTAAATTTGTATTCTAAAGGTTTGTCTCGTATAACTTTTATGAAAATAAGAAGTTTTGAAATAAAAACAAACACTTGCCACTTTTGTTTGGGTAGCTCAGTTACAAGGGGATGTTTAAATTTTACTCATATTTAGTTTAGAACTTGCTGAAAACAACAAAGTTTTTGTTTCTGTAAGCACTTGCATGTACCACGATATAGCAATATCCCTTCTTGCAACCTTATCCTTCAGATGCAATATAATTTAAACAAAGACAAAATGACAAAATATTTTCAACTTGTAATTAAGTTTTCTTGCTATAACACTTTGCACAGTTGAATGTTTTCACTATTCAAACCTTAACTCATTTATAATTACTAAAATATATTTACAATCTGTTCGAACTACAAATTGTACAAGTCATTGAAAAATCTATTTATGTCACTCAATCACTTTGTCATAAACAACATACTTAAGCAAAATTCTGTCTTGACAGCCATCTTAATGTAACAGTCAATGAACGATTTTATTGCACTACGAATAGAATATGAGATAACATTATTACATTTATACATCTATTGGGCAATATGTCAATGATTGATAAATTACACAGTCATGGAATTAGGCATATAAGATTAAAAAAAAAATACAAATCAAGAAGAATTAGCAATTTTTTTTATAAAAAATATTTTATCAAAAGTAACTGGGTGCTCCGTTAGGTTGGATGCTAGTGAGCTTGTCTAAAAGTGCGAAGGTTACGAATTCGACTCCCACTGAGACCATCTTGTCTATTTCACTTCAATAGACTTAAAGTCTACGTTACACAGAAAAAATTAAAAACCAACCTATTAATTAAAATCACAAATGATTTTCGGCCTGCAAACTAATTGATCATATCAATTAAAATATTTGTAAGTTTGAGCTTTTCTTGCCGTTGATCAATAGGTTTAATTGAAATATGACCTCCAGCAAAAGAGGCTAAATAAAATATAAACAAAAATCAAAATATTTTTTCCAATCAACACTGTTAATTCCAACATTTAAAATATTGTTTGAAACTTGAACACAACATTAAATTTTTTGAAGTTTGTGTGTATGTTTTCCAAATAAACACACAAATTTATAATTTTATAATTTTTATTTTCAATTAAGGCAAATTATTTGTAACAATTAAGAAAAATTTATTTAATTGAAAACACTTTTGTGAACAATTTTGCTATGTACTCTTGCTTGGTAAATTAAGTATGAATATTTTATTCTTAACATTTATTAAAAAATATAACTAAAAAAACTTTTACACGTGTATTTATTTTTCTCTACAAATATGTACTTTTAACTTAATTGTAAAATAAATTAAATTTCTTGATAATTTTCATTTAAAGAACTTGACGTCAAATAAGAATCAATATTGCGGAGTTGAGTTGCACACTGACATAATATTTCTAAAAATTCTTTATGCTGTTTAGTTTAATTAAAATTCTTGCTAACATCAGAGAATTTTGCAGCCAACAAACAACAAGTAACATCAATAAACTATTTAAAAAAAAGTTTTATGCTAAATATAACCTGAAACTTTCATACGTACGTACGAATACAGTAGACGTGTCCTTAAAAAACAAATCAGAGTATGGGCCCAATTTTGTTCATTAGCATCGTAAAATCACCAATAAAGAATAATTTTTTTTAGTCAATCAAATAATGAAGCCGTGCTGGAGGGATAATTACATTAAAAAAATCAAGGAAAAACAATTTATTATTTTATTTGTTTCTCTAAAAATTATGTTTTTATTAATAATTTCTTGTATTCCTTTATCAACACATATATTGCAAAGAGGGTTTTAACTCGAAATTTTAAAATTTTTAGTAGAAGCAAAAAATGTTTCATTAATTATTAACGGCGAATGAAGAATAATTTTCAAGCCAACCGTTTCATTGCCAAAAAGTACACAAAACAGCACAATATTTTTACAACAGGTAGATATGAATATAACGTGTAAATTTTGTCCAAAATATGGAAAAATAAACATTCTGAGCAGCCCAGCAAAAACTTTGCTTACAAAATAAGCAGAAAAATAATGAGAACTTGAGGAAGAGAGTACTTATTTTTCTACTAGAAAAAGTACTTATTTTTGTTCGCGATGTCCTAAAAGTAATCCTTTATAATTTGGCCAATTACAACCTAAAAAATAATACCTTTATTTTATACTTAAAAGTTGTATAAAAATGTGTAGTTACCAAAAGAGACAAGAAATAAGTACTTTCAAATTAACTCTCAAAAAGGTTAACAAATTAAAATTTAATCTGAAATCTAGTGTAATTGTTGTTGAAAAAGTGAACACAATAATAAATTTTTCGAAATGTAAGAAAATATTTAATAAAGAGTGATTTTGCTGCACAAAATCATTTATAGCTCTAACACTGTAATAACAATGTGTGTACTAATAAATGTACATATACGGGCCTGTCACAGAAATCAATTTCGACCGAAAGTTTTTTTAATTCCGAGAAAGATTCTTCAGAAAACGAAAACCGATACATTTTATCGGAATGAACTCATTTTTAATTTTTTGATCGAAAAAATTTTTGTTTTGGTTGCCACAATACTGCCACATTTAACTTAACAATAAGAAAATTTAAATTTTTCGGAATTACGAAAATCGATCGAAATGAAAATACGGATTCAAAACCATTCCGAAAAATTTCTCTGACAGGCCTGATTATGTTCTTCAAAAAAAAAAACGTCGTTAACATTAAATTGATATCACTAATAGTATTCTAGTAACAAAAATATATTCGGCCATGTTCTGTAAATCGAAATCACGTGAAATTGAAATCGATGGAGATTTTAAGTTAAATTTTTTCAAAAATAAACGTAGCTTTTCCTGATATTGAAAGTAGTTCTGGTAAATGTATGTGCTCCTCGAACTATGAGGTATATAAAAGGAAATATGTTTTATCAACTTTAAACACAGGATATAATTCAAAATTTGTTCGATTTCAAGAACATGGCCGATTGTGTTGGTCACTTTTGAACATATTTATGTATAGATTTACATATATTTGATTGATTTTTGTATTTCACATCGAAATTATTCTTAAAATTTTATAATATTACCGGATATCTATCAAATATTAATATAATATATTGCAAATTGATTTTAAAATTATTTAAAATCATATAATTATAACTTATTTATGTCATTATACCAAAGTATTTTTTGTAATGTATAATTATGACTTATTTAAGATATAATAATAAAGTTATTATTTTATATAAATATATAACTAATAATGCCAAAAGTGGCGAATAAAGCTGCAAAGTAATGAATTCTGGAAGTCATTAAACGTAGCATTGTAAGTGAAGTTTTTGCTGGGAGTGTGGCCACTTTGGCATTTTTGCAGCTAAATTTAGCACTACAATTTTTTATTTAGATGCAAAATTTTCATTTAGCATTTGGCATTTTATTTAGTATTTTTAGAAAAACTTCTTAGCTTTTTTTAGTTTTATTTATTTTTAAAATAGGACGAATAGTTCTTTTGATTTTACTTAAATTTTTCATAAATTATAATAAATTTTGACTTAAAATAATTGTACCTAATATATTTTCGCATGAAAAGGGATAATTCTTATGTTTAAGAATATATTACCTGTCTTGTTAAAAAAATTAATATTCAGGGAATACTAGAAATGCCTTTATCATATTGCTTGTAAATAATTTTTAAATATTAAATATTATTATATAAATATTTGTATTAAGATGAAAATTCAATAGTGCAAATGTGTATATGTGTGAAAAATTTTTTGCTCTAAACTGCTGAAAAAATATTAAAAAAAAGCTTAAAATTTTCTTATATTATAAAAAATTAAACGAAAATTTGTATATCATAGAAAGAAATCGTTTAAATTTAGCATGCATCAGGAGTCTGAGAGTCGCTAAATTTAAAATTTGATTTCAACTACCTGTGCCGAATCTAGAATAACCTCTACCGAGAGTAAGAGTATTTTAGAAGTAGGATTTTATTGGAATCAATAATTTATGAACCAATCTTAAAAAAAACTGACCTCACAATATTAAAATTCTTTAGGTGTATTCCAAAAAAACGTTTTTGAAAATTGGGTATGTAAAAAGTCTATTATAAATTACGCTATGCCATAAAAAATTAAATTGCGACTGTCAAGCACGAGTATGATATTCATTTATTTTGCTAAAGCAACGTTTTTGAGATATCCGCGAACTACGTGTTTTTTGCAATTTATACGACTATATATAAAACCCTTGAGAATGAATTTCTATGGTTACGCAAATGTTACATTGTAACGAAAATATATTTTTTCCTCTTTCATCACATATCTATTCTGTTCATACACCTCTAGATTTGAAAAAAAAAATAAATAAATGATATTTTATGGTTTTTTGCTAAATTTACCATTTTAAAGCCTTGGATTTTTCCGGCGAAATGTGATATGTTTTTTTATTATTTTATTAAAGACCAACATATTAAAAAAAAACATAAATGGTTCCGTTAAAATAATGGAGGTACAAGTCTGTTTTCAGATTAACTAAACCTAGTTAAGGTGAGATTTCAAAAGCTCAGCCTTAGTCTCTCAAGTAAGGAAAAAAATCAAAAACTTTTTTAAGCTGTATCTTTTGCGCTCTTTTTACAATAAAATTGATTAAATGTGCAGTTAAATTTATATTGAAAGCACTTAAAAAAACTAACTGCTTTTCATATAAATTTTACTGCACGTTCAACCACTTGTATTGCAAAAAGAGCAGATTAAATAACATTTTATTCCAAACGTACTTAGCGTAAAATTGTTATCAACTACTGTATTAAAGTGTTTATTGCAAAATACTGGGTGACTTCTTAATGCATTGCTACAAAGCATCACTAAAGACAAATGCGTTGACAAAGCTTTACAAATATAAATAATGCACAAATTGTGCAACTGTTGTACAGTGTGAACACGGTTAACATGCAAAAATGAACTTAAGGCATTTTTTAGAAAAACTTGTCCGGTCTATGAATTCTATGCCTTTCAGGGTTGGATTGCAATACCGAGTTTATGAAGTCAGCTACTATCTAGTTTTTGGTGTTTTATTATCGTCTGCAATGCTTAAAGAATATGTAAATATTCACTGGCTTACTTTTGGTTTGTACGTGGTATGTCTACTTTTATACAAAGAGTGTCCGAAAGAAGCTAACCAGCAATTAAATTTCATTTGGGGTACCAAGCCAGATTTGCTAATAAGCCATGGACTCCAAACGAATTTTGTGCTACTTGTCTTGTATGTTAGGTTCAATGGGCAGCCGACACGAGGTCGGCTTACTTGGGTCCTTATAGCGGCTCTTTTGTGATACCCTCAGCCAGCGACAAGAGTCAACCGGTATTAACCAGACTATTCTCCAGAAATCACCTTAGCCTCGAACCACCCCGACTCCCTGCAGAACAGAGCGGTCGATTTCAGTCCCACATTGGACATATCGTTCAGACATGGCGTTTCCGGTCTCCCGAAATGCCTAAACCTAATATTCCCCAGACCGGGGCATTGGCAGAGAGAGTGAAACACCGTCTCCTTCCCCTCCTTTCATTATGACAACTCCTACAGTAGTCATTATAATCAAGATCCATTCTCCGCGCATGAGTCCCTATCGCCCAGTGACCCGTTATGATCGATGTCACCGTCCTTATCCGGTCCCTGCCGAGACCAATTAGCACACGAGTTCTCGCCGCGTCGTAGCCAGGCCTTAACTTCCTGGCCACCAGGCCAGGTCATGTAAAAGTAACTCAATTTGGTAAGGGCATGGAGAAGAATTTGTCATTCGGTAATGCAGTTGAATGGAGGGGTCCAATGGATAATTTGACTGATTGTTATTTCTGCAGTGCCAAAGTTCAAGGCGAAAAAAATGGCAAAGTTATTTACCCCGATATATAATCAATTAAAAATCTTCAGCATTAAATGCAACATCAGACAATGAAAAATAAGATTTGGATCAGAGTTTTAATTATACTGGTAATTCAAAACAATGATTCGACGCGCGCTTAAAGACTTATCTCGTGACCTAAACTTATTAAAAAAGAATGTGGAATTTCTCGCTTAACGTTTGAAGGAAAAAGGAGTTTTGGACACAGACACACAAGTTTTTTACTATCGCAATCGCTCCAAGTTATATGGAATTGTTTCCAGAAAGAAATAAAAGCAGTGTTATTTGAATTCCAAGTGGGTCTCTGGTAATTACAGGAGCCCGAATGTCATTAAAAATCCACTTTCTTTACTATTTATACTCATTGCCTCTAAATTGAGGAGCTTAGTGTGACAAAGCATGTGAAAGATTTCAGCAAAATTTTTCAGTAATGAAAAAGCGTTATCAGCGCCATTGGTTTTAAGCCATGATAGGCGACTACTGCTGGATACAAATTCGTTAAACGTCATCGCAATATAAAATGGGAAATATATGATATTTTCGTCCAAAATGGAATATAAACACCTTCAATGTTGGCTTAACCAAAAAAAGTATGTATGTGAAATATTGAGGGAATAAGACTTTTGCAAGAATGCTTTGTAAATTGAAGCAACCTGCTTTATTTAAGAAACTTGTTTTTTTCTTCTTTCTATCCTCTTACAACTGCAATTCCTGTTGGAAAAAAACCAGCCAATTGTAGGGGAATGCAAGAAACAAAAATTTACGGTTTATTGTTGTGTCTTTGTTGAAGCTTTGATATTGTTACATGTAAGACCTGAGTGTTTAAAATTCTTATTCACTTTTTGATCTTACTTGTATAATATTTTTAGCTTTTCTAAAGTATTTTGAAAAAGTTTCCTAACGAGCTGGCCTAAGCAATCAGCGAAATGCGCATAGAAACTAGCTTTCATACAACAATAAATTTCAGTGTTTTCATTCAAAAATTGGGATTATTAGCACATCATTAATAAACGAATTAATTAATAATAAATAGTTCATTCCCGAAAATAATTTTTGATGAAATCTGATTCATTGAACACATTCAAAAAATAAAAAATTGGTTAATTTTCACTTAATCCGTTCAACACAACCAAGACAAAACATGTTTTTTATTAAAAAATCAAATTTGGAGATTTTAACTGCTTAGTTTTTTGTCCGATGAATTTTGTGACAAATTTGTTTGGAATAAAATTATTTTTAAGATGTAAGTTGAACAATTTATAAAAAAAATTTACGGAGCGACTTAAAATGTTAAATTTTGAAAAAAAAAAATGTAAATAAATCAGGGTTCAGAAATATTCATACATGAATTCTAAAATTCCAACATTCATGATAAATTGTCATGAATAATGCTTGCAAAATTTTTTGTTTTATTCTCACACTGTAAAATGAATAGCTAAGAATTTTTTTTATTTTTAAGCACATGAATAGTTTTGTTTTTTATTTTCCAGTTTGTACATATGCATGTATGTGAATAAAGAAAAGTACAAAATTTTAAAAACTAAAATATGAGAGACTAATCGTTGCTGTTATTTATGTTTATAATAAAAAGAGTTCCTCTCTGTTGTGTTTTGCTTTATTCGTGTTTAAAAACACAAAATATCGCTTGCTTCATTTGTTCTTGTTTAATAGTATTTGTAGCCTTGATTTGTACATGATAAAAATGTTTTTTTTAAGCGTCGTTTATTCGTGGTTTTTTCATACATTAAGAAAATAAAAACACTTGCAACTTTATTTTGAACAATTGTAAATATAACAACAGTACAAATTTTCAATGAATTTCTTATTTTAAAAGTGTTGTGTTATGTTTTTTTAAAACTTTAATAAAAAAAAATATAAAATAAATCATACATATTTTTTTGCTTTTTTTATGAGCAGTATTTTCACGTAAAAAATTGTTTTTCTCTAAATTTGCACTTCAAAAAAAAAAAGACATAAAAAAAACTAATTGTGCCACTAATTGTTGAAAATTTGTTTTTTTTTTCAACGTTCATAAATATTTAGTATGTATGAATAGTAAAATTCAAACATTTATAATAAATAATTTGTCTTATCTCATGTTTTTTGTATAAACAACACAAGAATGATATAAACACAGATTACGTATTGCGCATGTTTTTTATTATTTACAAAATTTAACTGTTTGATATTAAGGCCCTAATCATGTACAACGCAGCGCAACGCCAAAGAATAACATTGAAAGCACAAACAATGTCATAAATATTTTGTAATTTTGTTGTTGCTTTCAACAGAAATTCATGTACCGTTTTAAAATTTTCAACGACACAAGCAATGGAGCGTTTGAAATTTTAAAACGCAATGTGAATTTCTGTGGAAAGCAACAACAAAATTACAAAATATTTATGACATTGTTTGTGCTTTCAATGTTATTCTTTGGCGTTGCGTTAGTTCTGTGGCGTTGCGCTGCGTTGTACATGATTAGGGCCTAAGTCACATCAGCACATTATACACATGTTTGTTTACTTGTGTTTCTACATTTCATTTTTAAAAGCTGAATGAGCTATTTTGGTGTCTTTGTATCATGGAAACAAAAAACAATACAAATATAAGAACAAATAATGCAAGAGATTTTTTGTGTTTTTAAACACGAATAAAGCAAAACACAACAGAGATTATGATGTGAATAGCAAGTGTATATTTGGAAGTATGTATAAGAATGCAAGATGAGCAAAAGCAGTTAAAAAAAAAAATTCTCTCATGTACAAATGTAAGAAAAAATAAATCTCTATTATTATCTCATGTGTTTTGTAGAAACGAAAAATAATGAAAATACTTTTATACAAGAACGAATAAAGCAAAATTTTTTTTGTGTTTTTAAGCACGAATAAAACAGCACACAACAGTGTATAAAATTTTTTATTCCTACCCATGAGTGAATAGTGAGTGAATATTTGGAACTCTGAAATAAATCATATCTCCCGACTAAGATAATTTATTTTCCAAGTTTGTTATCAATCGGTCCAATAGTTCTTGAGTTATAAGAGCTCAAACGTTTTGACATATATAGATAAGCATGCTTCAAATGTTTGTCCAAACAGCAAACATCAAAATTAACAACACAAAACATTTGTACAAAAATTTTTTTTGGCCAAAAATTTGTGTGGTTTATTTTGCCCTTCAGCTATTTACAGAACGAGTACATCTGTCAAATCTGTCAAATAGTAAGTTGAACTGGAAAATTGAAGGTGAAACCTCCCATACAAGGACAATATAGATGCCTAAATATCTGGAGAAAGATAATAGAAAAAGTATCTAAATTTGGTGCAAATTGCATCGTTTACTAATTTTATTTCCATGGGTTAAGCAAATTAATGTATACAACTTCCATAGGCAAAATGTTTCAACCAGAGGTTTGTGTAACGATTTCCTAATTTAGCACATTTTTCCTAAAATATGCTCTGGGAAATTGAGTTTAACTTGACTAATTCCCGCTGAATAGATTATGTTATGCCTCACAAAAAAAAGTTTATTCCATTTTTAAGATAATAAAAAATTTAATGTTGTTAGTAAATTTATTTCCAAAACAATAAAACTATATTTGCTCGAATTCCAGCTATTTGTACAGTAAATTTTAGATACTTATAAAACAAATTAGGCCTATCAAAAAAATTTATTTCTTAAGGGCAGGTCTAGACTACATTCATTTCTATTCGATTTGATCGATTTATTTTACACATAAATACTTATGCACTCACTTACTCATATTTACAATATATATGACTTATATGAATTGTTGTTGTCCTTGTTATTATTTTGCAAAGTTTTCCTTGTATATGCAAGTATCTTTCTTTGTATATGAGTTTATATTTAGATACTCTTCACCTCTAACATGACCACAGAAATTACTGTTGTGTAACTAAATATAAGCAATAAAATTTTGCTTTAGTTTATTAGCGCTGACGATGTTCTCTATTGAACAATCAAACATTCGTTCAACGTGCTCGCTAATACGTACATATTTCAATATATTTATTCGAATACAAATATTCGCACATGCATTTGGTTCTATAAATAAGAATTATTTGCAGTTAATGGAAAACTAATAGCAGTTGAAAATCAATTTTATCAAAGCTAAAGATCAAAGTTTTATACAACGAACTAAAAACTTCTTTGTTTATTTAACGTTTCAGTGAATTGCATTTAAATAAGTCGGCTATTAGAGGACAACAGATACTAACATATACAGGGTGGCCCATAAATAACGCTATGATTAGTTAAATGAATAAGTTTTTCCTTTCTGATTTAATTTAACGTAGGCATTTATTAAAACTAAGATTTAAGTTTGGAAATATTTCACATGATGTTTTGAAGATATAATATCTTTGAAAGATGTCCATTGTTTGCTTCGACCTTATTCTGCAATTTTGTTTATTCACGTAGCCATTGAGGTAAAAATGGGTATCATCGCTCATTATTCCTTATGATCTTTGTGTCTGAATAATCCAACACTTAATTTTAAAATAAAATTTAACAACAAAAGTTATTTTCGGGAATACATAATTTATTATTAATTAATTCATTTATTAATGACGTGCTTAATGCCCAATTTATTATTTTTGATAAAAAATAGTAAAATTTAGTGTTGTGGGAAAGCTAGTTTGGTCCTTTGTTCTGTGATTAGTTTTTTCATCGTAAATTTTCAAAGTTTTTCAACGTTAACTCTGAAAAAACAAAAAAGGAGACGTAAACAAAAAATTTATTCACTTATTAAATCATAACATTAGTTATATGTACGCAATACAAAATAAAATTAACCTCTTAAAACTTAGAGTCATATTTAAATCAGGAGTATGACATAATTTAAAAATTTCCCTCTTTATTTCATCATGTTTTTCAAGCTCTGCTCAATATTCGCTATTATTACATTAAGTTTGGACTCTCCATTGAAAACAAGCTAACAACACAGAAAAAATTTTTGCCAAACATTTTTTAATTAAATAATTAATTGGTGAACATTAATTTCTTCAATTATTGTTTTTGTTTGCTGCAATTAATTTTTTTAATCAAAACACAAAAATGTAAATATTTTTGTATAAGTTGTGTATTTTTTTAATTGATGCAATTAATTTTTTAATTGATTAAATTTGTGTGGCATGACTCGAAAATACAAATCCGTTAATTGATATGATCAATTCTTTTGCAGGGGCAAAATTAGTAAAAAATTTAATTGTCTGAACGAATTGTTTAATTAAAGTCGATTTTCTATTTTTTCTGTGAATATATAAAATATAATATATATTATATCATATATTATATGAAACCTATTTGGGCCTAGGCATCTAGTTGTGGCGCACCACCTCCACCTCAAACATTCATATCCTCCAACGTTTTCAATCAAAAACAATTCGATGAACTGTTGACGCACCACAAAGATCTCAAAATACCTACAATAAAAGACGAAATATTAACTCAGCTGGCATCCTATAAAAATAGAATTGAACGACATCAAAGCCTGTTTGCATCAAATCTCATGAGAAATAACACAACATTTTTAAGATTAAGGCGCAGGGCTCCTCAAGACTTAATACGATGAAACTATTTCCTTTTTAAATGGAGATACACAACTCTTTAAATAACCAC
This sequence comes from Pollenia amentaria, assembly GCA_943735925.1. Taxonomy (NCBI): domain Eukaryota; kingdom Metazoa; phylum Arthropoda; class Insecta; order Diptera; family Polleniidae; genus Pollenia; species Pollenia amentaria. The sequence goes on from OX031007.1 coordinate 2,065,999, forward strand.
AGCAAAACCTTCTTAACATTATGGATCACTGGATCATAACCATTTAAAATATATTAATATATATATATATATATGTATAAATCTAACTCAAATCTAATGTTTAATATATCAAAAATGATAGATTGCATTAATAAAGAAATTTGAAAAAAAAATAAAATTAAAGCCTAGTACTCTTATTGAACTTGCGAAAAATTTTCAGCAACATTGATGTTTCACACGAAAATGTTTACATGTATTAATATTATCTATCCCGTGTGTTTGCAAAAGTTAACGTTTTTATAAGTAAAATGTTTACAACATTGTTTTGCAAAGATAAACAAAAACCATGTTTTTTTACTTGTCATTGAAAAAAGTGAAAAAAGTAAAAAAAAGAGTTAAAATTCAATTTTATTATTAATTTTTGTACTTTTTCCATTTTTCTTTAATAACAAATTAAAAAGCAACAAAAAGTTTATTAAAATTCCAAAAATGAAAATGCTGCGAGAACTCTGGTGCCTTTTATAGAGTATATTCGACTTTCGACAGCAATCGAATCAGCTGATCGAATTAATATTTATATGGTATTATAGCGCACATTCGATTAAAGAAAGTGTTATTGTGATTTAGTTTATTTACAGAAGTACATTTTTATTCGAAATTTACATTCGATAGTCGATGTTCGATGTTCGATAGCCATCGAAAATCGTTGGCTTCATATGGGAATTTTTTCGTATGTATTTCAGAGAGATTTTTTCATCTTGCGTTTGACAACATTTTAAATAAAACAGATTTTGTTAAAAGTTTCGAAGGAAACTAAAATTTGTTTTTTTAAATTAGATTTTGTGTAGGCAACACTGCTATTTCTTTAACCTTCAGTGTGCGTGTAGGTTTTGTTCGTTCGTCTGTTCGCCTACTCATGTTTATGTATTAAATAGCGTTGATATTTTAAACATACATAAAATTACTGTGTGTGTTATATTAATATTTCAGTTATGCGTGTTCACGATTATATTGAACTTTAGTTATTGTAGCTATTTGTCTACATAATTGAGTTTTTGGGTGTTCATGTTTATTAAAGTATAAGGGTTATTTTATATTAATACCAGCTTTAACCCTCGACTTCGGTCAAGTGAAAATTCGAGGAAAAAGTATCAAAAGTAAAATAGTACCTAAAGTACCAGCTTTTCGTCATTTTAAGTCCCCAGAAAGTGCACTGTATGTTAATTAAGAGTAAAAATCTGTCTGTATAACAAATTTATCGAAAAGAGAAAAAGCTCCAGTTTTGTCCCGTTTTTTACCCTTTACTAAGTACCCTATATTTAAAGGTAGACCGCATGCAATCTGTATGCCAAATTTATCAAAAAGAGAAAAGGTAACAAATTTACCGAATTTTTCCAGTTTTTGCCCCTTGAAAAGTACCCTATATTTCCATCTGGGTCATATGCGATAGCCATATACCAAATTTATTGAAAAGAGAAAAAGTATCAAATGTTGAAGAGTACCTGATTTACTTTATTTAAGGGCCCAGAAAGTATTATGCTAATGAAGGCTTTTAAATATATGTATACCTATTTTATCCCATGTTATACCACTGAAAAAGCATGTAATATTTTTGGTACGCAAACTGCACACCAATTTTTATCAAATGGAGAAAGAGTACCGTAACTACTAATATTAGCTTGTATTTACTTCTTTTAAAGTACTCTATATTTTAATCTGAGCCATATGGTATCCGCTTACCATATTTCATCCAATTCCATTAAGCGGGTTTCGCGTGATTCCGCCACAAACATACAAACTAACAAACTCACAAGTTGACATACATACAAACTTTCACATTTATCATATTGGCGGAATAGTAGAGTTAAATATATTCTGGTACCGTAATGTTTACAAGTGGTCAGTCACTATTAAATCATTAATTATGTGTCAAACTTGTTTCACAATATTTTTTTTAATTTAATGGATATATATATAATAGACTTCGTTTCTGTGTTCGAATCCTTAATTTAGAACCTCTTTGTATAATAAAAGTCTAAGTGCAATCATAGTAAAATATCGCAGAATTTATCTAGAAATTTAAAAGTTTAAGTTGAAATAAAAGAATTCTTTATAAACTATTAAAGAAATATGAAAAGGAATTTTTAAGGCAACCGTTTTTTTAACAAAGAGTAGACAAAATAGCACCATATTTTTACAGCGGGTATATATCACTTTTTTCCTCTAACCTCTTGTTGATCAAGTGCGATATGTACCTCGTGTACACGAAAAATTTAATTGGAACCCAATATAAATGCTAAACTAAAATAACAAAAAATGACATAAGCTTGTAGTTTTCTATCTGACTCTTGTTATTTCTCCATGTTTCTAACACTATTAAGTGAAGAATATAATGTCATTTCCGCAATTCAAAAATATGAAATAATCCACATTTGTGTATTAGAAAGGGAGTGAGTATTCTCAAAAACATAAACAACACCAACATAAATAAAATGTTTTGTAAATTAATATATTTTTATACGAGTGATGCATTAAGTAGAATACACAAACATTTACTCAACCAAATAAACACAACGGTATTTATGTTTGCGCTAGAAATACAAAACTTTAGAGTATAAAATCATGTCAGAAATACACTCTTTAATATACATATACTTAATCTTATACACAGATAAAACACACACATGCATATTTTTATTCAAATATTGGAACCGAAATTAAGTTTAAAGACTATAAATAAATTTTTTGATTAATTTTAACTAAAAATAATTTTCATTTTCAGTAATTAACTTCTTTAAATTAAGTAATTGTTTTTTTTTTTTTTTGTTACAAAATTTAATGGAACCTAAAATATTTAAACTTTTTTTTAAATACTTCTTTCCTCTATTGAATTTCAAGATAACAAAACATTTATTGACATCACTTTGAGGCTTCTGTAACCATTCGAGACTGTTGTACATTGTAGTTTAGTTATAATGTCTAGAACATATTGCAACCACTTTAGAATTACCCCTTAACGACTGTGTTAATAGAAAACAGCACTTGAAGTGAAAATGTTTTTGGAATAAAATGTTCTGTTATTGGTTTTCTCGCATTTGGTACTTTAGAAATTTGGTGAGTTTATTTGGCATTAATGTGTAATACACTATTCAAATATTTGATAGGAAACGTGACCACTACGCTCTCTCTTTGAAATTAATTAAACAAAATGTTTTCCCTAAAATACTTAAAAATCATTAAACTTAAAATTATACTTAATATTTTTAAGTGAAGTCTAGAATAGTTTGTTGGTCAAATATCTGAACGATTTGAATGCTTCTCAAGTCCAAATGGTTTGTTCTTAATTTTTGTACGTGTGCTTGTTTTACGTATTAACCACTGCTGTGATAACGTAATGTGTTTGCATAATCTTAACAAAATACACCGGCAAAAGGATTCATTTATATGTTTCTATCTACGCAAAACAACTATTAATACATACAAGCAGATAACTGCAGTCATATGTATCTTTGAGTATGGAAAATTACAATTGTACAAATGCAAAATTAATTGGTGATTAAATGAAGTGTGCAAGTGAGAGTTAGCGGAGCATGGTAATTTTGCCGTTGTGAATGATAATGAAATTATACTAAAGGGCTACGGTTAATCAGAAGATGTACCTTAATAAATATTCGCAAAAACTAACAGTTTGTAAAACGTCTTAGAGACTGTTACTTAAATATTTAACTTTCATGTTAGTTTAAGAAATTGGTGAAATTACTTTAAAAATTTGATTATTATAAAACTAATTTTCCGCTTATTTCGAAAAAACCACAACATTGTTTAATTTAAAATATTCCTTTTATATATTGATGTTGAAGGGTATAAATAGCAGTATGTCTGAAAATACTCATTACCGCTGTTTATAATTATATTCCTTGATCTATTTCTTTTACATCAATCAATAAATATCAAATAAATAATTAAAAAAAATCCTAATTGTTGGTTTTACATTTTTTTGGTTTTGATTCTTCACATTTATTTTGTGCCTTCAAGTATAAAAGTTTAATAGATTTTGTTTTGCTAAGATTTCCACCTCAACAGCGATTTAGAATCTATTTTATTAAACTGTCTCTTAAGAATAAACGTACGTACTTATTTCTAAATTTAATATTTTCCTTTTGATTAATATTCTTAAAAAAAAATTAAGTTAACCTAACATACTTTTCTAAAAAATGTTTTGAAATTTTCCTTTAATTAAATTCAAAGAAGGTCATAAATGTTTGATGTACATAAATGTAAAAGTGTCATACAAAAGATTTTTGTATATTCTATTTTTATTTCCTCCCAAACTTTAATGTTAACAGAGAAGAAGAAGGAAAAATAAATCCCTTAAATAAACAACATACGTATTGATGATAAAGAAAAGTTTTTTGAAAAACCTCTGCACATAAAAAAGCAAAAACATTTATATATATTTATAATATACTGTGCGGAATAAACGGACATATTTTGTTATATTTTATACAGGTTTTTAAAGTATGTTTGGTTGGTCGGTTGATTTGCAGCAATTGGAAAATATTTACTTCTAACGTTTAGACAACAGCATGAACTAACGTGATGCGAAAGATTATCGTGAGTGCCTGCTGTGTTGGTCTAACCTCACGGAGGTCTTAGTACTGAGTGATAAAAAATGGGGTAATCAACCGCTCCTATTTGTGGGCCTTAGCAACATACACAAGTAGAAATTTGTTGTCTTAAAGCTGAATATTTTAATCTCCGCTGCTGTAAAGCAATCAGCATCTGTTGAATAGCAACAATATCCAAGAAGATTCATCAGCAGCCGAACTTCCTCTCAAAGGAGAAAAAACTGACTTTAAAGCCAGCTTTTTCAGATCTCTCTTCCTGCGACTTTGAGTTTAAACAACAACCACCAGGTTATACTCGCGCTTCCAGGGGCTACTGACTTCTGTTAAAAATATACGATCACTGGGCGGTCGTTATATCAAGAGATCTATCAATTGTGAACTCTGCCGTGTAGCAGATATTGGCTGCACCTGTTTTCCCCGCAGGATGTCTTATCAAAAGTAGAAATTTCCCTAGTATGTAATCCTACATACCCCCGGAGGTATGTTTCTCTTATCGACAGAGAAAATCATTGGTCCCCATTTTTTCACGAGCTTTTTAATTACATAACACTTGCTAACTACAACTGGAGTCCGTTATCTAATCACCAAGACCCCAGCAAAATCTGATGCTTCCTTGGAAGCAGTAATGGAAGGGAGAATTCAGAGTGAAGCGCTTAGGCTTCTACGAAGCTCTGCTTTAGCGACCTGAAATATGCTTATTTCACGCTTTAAAAACTGACATGATTTACATACGTGAATAAAGACAGTGAAAAAATTAAGCATTGGAAAAATTGATATATCAGCATTTAAAAACTATTAACAAGTCAAAAAAATTTTTTGTGGAATAAGATGGTTATGGCTTTATATACAAATTTATTTTATTATTGTATAATTTTTAATTTGTTATCAAAAGAATAAATAATTTAACTGTTTCAATGAAGCAGTAAAAAATGTTATCTTGAAAAACGAAAAAACCGTATTTAGCACCGCATTTAAAAATTATAGGATTTTTTAGAAGCGAAAAAGGAAGCAGTTGTTATGCAGTATACGTATTTATTGTGTCCAAATTCTATTTTTTTTGGGACAGGTCTGCTTGCCATACAGCCGATGAAATACTTGGAAAATATTTAGCCAAGACTAATAGAATATCATTTTTAACAAATAGATGTCAGCGATGTCCTACAGAAGCCCATCCACCCCCCCCAAAAAAAAGGTACTTAAAGGAAATACAATTTATTTTTAAAACTTGACAAAATAAAACATTTCATCCAATAAGGGAATACTGAATACTCGACAAAAGTTTTTGTATAAAAAATGAATTAATATTTTCCGAACTTTTTAAAATTCGTTTTAGTCCTATAAAGTAAATTTTTTCCCAAATGTTTTTGCTGTTGTAAAAATATAACATAAAACCGCACATGACACTTTGCAAAGAACTTGAGTAGAAGCTAAACGACCAATTAAATAAACTTTTTTCTTTGCTTTTAACTTTTTTTTGGTTTTGTTGGCTTAGTAAATACAACAAAATTGCAAAAAAAAAAAGCAAAATATATATTGAAAACAGTGCGATAAAAAGGCGGAAAATTAAATATTTTTTACAATATTAACAGATATTTTAACAAGTGTCTTTTTTTTTTTTTTTGCTTTGCACTTTAAGCACCAAAGAAAGTGGGAGAGGGAATAAGTTTATTATTTGCTAAACTTTTTTTTTCATTCATTCATTCAGTTAAACTACATTTAATTCTAAGCCTGTTGTGTTGGCTTATAATTTTTCAACATTGTCTCAAATTTTCTTTTCTTATTTTCCTGCTAGTTTAGTATTTTTATTACCTAATTTAGTTCTTTGTTTCTTCTTTATTCCGGCATTATTTTTTCAACAATAAAAGGACATTTCACAAGTTTCTTTCATTTAATTTTTTTGCGTTTTTTCGTCCTTCTTTAGTTTTATTTGTAATGAAACAATTCTTTTGTCTGGCTATTTTTTCTAAAATAGCAAATACCAAAAACCCAATGTTTACTTTTAATTAATTTCCTCAAAATGTTTGTTACGGAAAAAGATACAAAATGAACTAAGATGTTGGAAAAAGCTGTATGACGGACACAAATACTTACACACTTACAGTTTCTCTCAAAAAAACGCCTTTAGTTTTGTATTAAATGTCGGCTGGTGTAAAAGGAAATTCATTTTATTTGCTTTTTTGTGGAACTTCTAAAGTAAGATACAAAATGAAAATACCAGCAAGGAATACAACTGACAGGATAAACCCTGAGCAGAAGTTGACCACATTTAACAGAAGGGAGAAAATAAGTATACCAATAGCGTATAACAGTTTTTGTTCTCTTCTTTTATTTTAACTAAATAAAACAAGAAATTAGCAAAAAAAAAACAAAATATACAAACACACAATACAAAAAAAATACATTCTAATACAACGACACAAATTAAAGGTAATCAAGCATAAAATAACAACAAAGAACAATACAAATAATTGTGTTAATTAAATAATAAAATTCAAGTGGAGGAAAACCCCCAAGTGAAATAAGCAATACCATCTTATTATCGCCTTTTATGATAAGACAGCTGGATTGAAAGGACATAAGTAATCAAAGATTTAATGTGCAAAAAACGAAATTTTTGTAAATGTTTTTTATATGTACATTTTGATTTGTTTTTGTGTAGAGATAAAAATGTCAAAAACAGTGATACAGTTTTATAAACCACAAGGAGAGAGATAAATTATCTTTTGAAAAAATGCGTTAAATCTGTATTTTTAAATTATTTTGCTTATATTAATATTAGGTTTAAACAGAACTTAATAGAAGTTGTTTTAAATAATGGCCAGAGGTACTAAAATTAGGAGCTGATAACTGTTCTTCTCAAACACATTAAAAAAAATTTCCGTCTGTCTTTAACAATTCTAAAATAAATACTCAATAAAAAATGGAGCTTCCAACGAAGCAGGTTTGTAAGGGAGAAACGCAAATGTTTCGCTTACGGAAGACATGAATTTTATATGGCGAGTTCCCACTTTGATGCAATAAATTTTTGACACAGAAAGCGCTTTATTCAGCGCATTTAAAAATTGGTGAACGTAACGATCAGCTTTGCATACTGAATTTTGTGTTACCGTTGTTCTTTAAAATGCTCCCTTACAAACCTGCTTCGAAGTAAGGGAATGTCGTGGTTCTTCAAATTTTATATATATATTTTTTTAAATTATTAAGAATTCGTTCACTTATCTTACTGCATCTCTGTATGTCTTATTGCGTAGCGCATAAATGTGAACCTACTTTTTAAAATGTACCATTAGTTCTTCACAAAATAAGAAAATTTGTTATTGGGTATAACAACCTAGACTACAAAAGTTCCTATTTCTTATTTATAACCATATGACAATAGTAAGGATTAAGTGTTTGTGCCGATACACATACCAAAAGTAGAAATATCCCTAGAATGTAACCCTACATACCCCCGGAGGTATGTATCTCCTATCGACAAAGAATATCATTGGTCCCCGTTTTTTCAAGAGCTTTTTAATAACAAAGTACTTGCTATCTTCAACTTCAACTGGAGAACACATGTGTGTAACACTAAAAAATATTGGTCCTAGACCCACCTTTTCCTGGCCGGCTGCAGGCTGGCCTGCTGCCTGTCCATGTAACCTTGTGCGGAAAGCACAGGTCGCAATTTTAAAGATTATTTCATGAAATTTATTAAATACGTTTTAATTGTCATAAGAGCCGAAGTCTATTGAAAATGGTGAGAATCGGTCCATAATTTTAAAAGGCCCCCATACAGACATCTTATCGGAATAGTCTTTGTTCTCATGAGAAAAATGGTTACGTTCAGTTCCAGAATTGACGAGAGGTCTCACTAAAACCCCCCATCCAAAATCACCTTAAAGCGAACAAAACTCATATAGATGTTAATGTATAGATAAATTTCGACGCAAAGATTTTTTTATATGAATTTTAACCTCATAAAATAATGGTTTTTTGCCGGGTCCATGCTTGATCATGGGTCCCAAATACACTCTCAAAAACTTGTTTTTATATACAGCAGTCTAGGGTATCAAATGGCCGGGATTGACCGATTATACTTGCCTACTTGTTTTTGTAGCATCTTTTTTTATACTCGCAGATACTTGAAATTTGACACTCATCAAAGTTTAAAATGACCAAATAAGATGGCAAAAAACACATTCGAGCCACTTTATTAATTAAATTGGCACACGCTGCTGTAGCTATTAATTGCAACAAGTTTTCGAATAGTTATTTATATTAACACAATCTTGACGTGATTCTTCTTATTCTATAATTATTTTACTTCTGGTAAATTTTGGGCCAATATTAAAATTTTCAGGAATTATTTACGCTCTAAATTGCAAGTTTATGAAGGCCTTCCTGGTAGGTTAAAGTTAAGTTGTAATAATGAAAAACTTTTTCTACGACCAATATAATCCTACCTTTAGCTGTCGGTAAATTGTCAAAAAGGGCCTTAGAGTAACAAATACAATTAAAAAGTATATTATTCCCTAATTAAACAAACAACAGTAACAAAAATCATTGTAGTGCAACAGACCAAACACTCTGGCGGAAATCGAACGCGCTGAAATACTAGCTCACTACCAACGGGCCAACCGGGGCACCCCATAGCAAATTTAATTATTTTATTTTAATTTATAAATTTACTTTTCGGCAAGACTAATATTTTTATGAGTTATTTAATGGTCACAATATTTTTAGAAGATTTACTTCTTTGAATAGCAGATCATTTCAATGAATGGATAGTCGAAGTTATAGAGCTAAGATTTGCGTATTGGTGTCAGAAATTATACCAAAATCTTTGTCCTTAAAATTTTTCTATAATTCAATATTTCAAATGCAGAAATGTTTAAGATGTGTTTAACTTAAATAATAATATTTGTTGTAAACATATTTATAAATTAATTTTTAACGGATAAATTTATTTTTATTAAAATATAACCTCAACCACAATTACAGTTGAAACTCGGTTATCTGGTCCGCTGTTAACCGATTACATCTATCAACTGGGCTGATACTTGCTTGGTTTTACAACCTCTATTATCCGTGATTTTAGCTCTCTTATCCGTGCTACGTTTTTTATACCTCTTTAAAGAGTGCTGTAGGTCACTGATGCAAGACGTGACACAATTGTGCCTTTTTGCCACTTTTGAATGTTTGATGGCCCTGTGGAAATCTATTTCGACCCTTTCGGGTCTTAATTCAACCAACTTCTTTAAATTGTTCAACTAACTACTCACATTTTTCAATGTAATTTTCTCATTTTGTTCAAGCTCATTTTATTTAAGGAACAATTTGATTTGTTCAGGACCAAATAAGCCGCACAAATTGTTTGATCTATGATATGATGAAAAAAAAAACATACAAAGCTTGTCTGTACGAAAATCAAAAATTTTAATGGTTCACGAAAACATCCTGTTGTCGTTATTAAGCCCAGTGTGGCCATTTTAGCATTTTTGCAGCTAAATTTACCATTAAAAATTTTTATTTAGCGGCAAGATTTTCATTTTGCACTTGGCATTTAATTTAGCATTTAAAAAAATGTTTTTAGCTTTTTTTAGCATTATGTATTAAAAAGATCTGGACTAATTTATGCTAAATAAAGAAATTTATTTCACTTAAATTATTTTATAAATTATAATAAATTTTAACTAAAAATAGTTGAACCCAAAATGAAATTTAGTATTAAAATGGATAATTCTTATGTTAAGAAACGTCTTACCTGTTTCAAGGAATATTAGAAATGCCCTCATCATGTCGATTGTAAATATTATTTGCCCTTTTGATGTAACGTTATAAAAGTACAAAGAAATTTCGCTTTGTACTCTTCTATATAGATAAAAATCTATAGTGTAAATGTTTGAAAAATTGTTTTTGGTCTAAAGGGATGAAAAATGATAATTTTAAAACTTTAACTTTTATATAACTTTCAACTATAAGAAATTAAATGATCAAACAAATTTTATATAACATAGAAATAAAATCGTTTAAATTTTGTATGTATCAGGGGTTTGCGGACCGCCAAAATTAAAAATTCAATATCAACTAAGTACCTGTGCTACATATTTATGTATCAGATGCTTTAACAAAATCTACCTTCTTGTTTAAATATATCCATTTATTTCAATTTCGTTAAAAAATAAGTCACTTAAATGTATTTTGAATAAAACTTCATACTGGTAATATATTTTTAACAAAAATCTTTAAAAAAATTTAGCATTTTTTAAAATCATTTTTAGCATTTCTTGGACATGCCTAATGCAAGGTTTAGCTGTGAAAATATTCAATATCTGGTCAAAGTGATTAAGCCGCTTGTGTAGTTCTCTTTAAAGTAAGAACTCCCTACTTTTATTTGCAAATCTGTCTTGTTTTAAATTATTTTAAGTAAATATAAAAAAAGTAGACTGTTAAATGATCAAAGTGCTTCAAACGTAAATTAAATTTTGTATTGTAAAATTAATTTTCGCGTTGCTTTTGAGCATGAAAAATAGAGAGCGTAATACTATAATAAAACTTAAATGGACAAAAATACTCTTAAGCATTGTGAATTTTTCTTTTTGTTCTTAATAAAATAATATATTACTACGTATTAGCTTTTTACTGTTAAGAAAATAGTTTGGCCGCATCAAAGGTATTTTGGCCCTTTTAAATCGTCAATTTGGCCCAAAACAAAAAATTCAAATTACATCACTGCTGTAGCTCAATTATCCTTTCAACAAATGTACATTTGTTTGCTCTTTAAATTATAAATATACAAATATTCATATATGTAAAATTCGTCAATTTCCTTTTTAATTACGTACTCATGTATTTCATACCGTGCCCTTAACCTTTAACTGCTGAGGTGGAATAAATTTCACACTTTCTTCTGAGACTTAAGAAATTATATTTTTGAAATTAAATAATTTTTTTTTAATGTAATATAATTTTTTATAGTACAAATGTAGTGTCTTATTTTTAAAAAACAAAAAGTTATAATCAAATGTTTTTTACCAAATATTTCTTATGAAATTAAAAGGGGTCAAATTTACCACCCGTCAGTGACTATGCAAAACAAAATCCCCTTAGTAATTTAAGGTTAAATGCAAACGGATGTTACTACACTTTTATATATTTTACAGGATAAGCAAAATATGTTAAACAATTCATAACGACAAAGTATCCTTAACGTTTGAAAAATTAAATGACCTTTTCGTTAAAACAAAATGAAAAATAAGTAGACCGCTTTTTAACTGAATATTCATTTATTTTATATTACAATTTCAGTTAGTTTTACGTACAGAATATTGTTAGTGTATGGTCACCTCCTAAAAAACTATTTTTAAAGAAAATTTTAAACATATTATGTTTAATAGCTTATTTAATAAAGAATCCCTTTTTGATCGCAGGGGTCTAAAAATGTACGCAAACATGTAAAATGAACCATAATCAATCAAAAACACGACTTAGATCTTTTGTTAGGTTACGTCCGCTTGCAATTAAGGTGACGATATACATTTATTTGTATATATCTAATACGTAAAAAAACGGATATCACCGAATTTTAATTATGCTTAAGTGCAAAAATCACTTAAGATAACTTTGTAAAATTTAGTTTTTTGTAATTCTCCGCTATATGTCTCTGCCGTTAGACCAAATTTCTTAAGCCAGAAACTGTAGCTATTCGTAATGTTTAATCGAAAATGATTAATTCAGTGAATTGCATAGACTTTTTTCCTAAAGAGCAGATGATTACGATTAGAAGCAATTGTACTAGACTTAAGTTATTGGTACCTAACCGAAGAAAATAAAAATTAATTAAACACAATCAAAAACCTCAAAAGGTTTTTTTTAACCGTGTTCTTCGATTTCCTAAATTTGTACGGTCTCGCAGGCTGGATAATTGAGGTTCAGCAGTATATTTTAAGTTCATATAACTTTTTACAATGGATAAATAGAAACTTCATTTTATAAATGATTACGGCTTCAACATTCATCGCACCGATTCCTTTATAGGAGATCAATTGAGTTTTGAAAGAAAACCATATAGAGTCATATCTATCTACTGTAAAAATCTTAGGTCATTTTCTCTACTCTTTCGGCAATAAAATACAATTGTAACTCTTTCTGATATTAAAATACAAATATAATAACCTCTTATGAAAATTAAAAATTTTGCTTTACCCGCTTTAGAAGAACCACTGCGATATGTTAACGTTTATCGCAACTATATATTAGACCTTAAGACTTAGTGACCATAGCATTTTAGAAATGTCTGCATATCAAATTGTTTCTTTCTATGTTAAAATGACACAACGAAAACTTTTGTATGGAGATATTTTTATTCGTTTTCCAGGTAAAAATAAAACTTTTTTTTTACTGTACTCTTTATAATAATCAGTCATTTAATGGGGTAGGGAATGAATAACATAATGAATTGATTTAATACGCTGTATAATAGTAATTGCGCAAATCGTAGAAAATAACCGTCTAACCAACAAGTCACATTTCTGTTAATATATTTTCAAGTAAGTAAAAATTTAGCTGCGTTTTTTATACTTCACAGACATTAACCTCTACATAAATATTTTATACTTTCTACACAAAATTAATATTTAAAATTGAATTTTGAAAAATAATCTATTTTTCATTTCATTGAACTTTAGTAAACAGTTTTTCTAGATTCAAACTATTAAAAAAAAAGTTATTTATTTATATAACAATAAACACTGTTTTGTATGCTGATTTCAGCATATTTAATTATAAACCACTTAATTTTTTCAATTAAACATAATAAAACTATTATAACAGTAATATGTAATGACTATCATGCCAATGATGATGATCATAATGATGATATTGTTATAAATAATGTCAATTTTACACTTAACTAAACATTTCAATAATTAAATACAAACGAATAGAAAGTAAAAGTCGTAGCGACAAACAAAATTTATAAAATCATAAATTATAAATTATTTTAAAATACATTTTATTGCAGAGCAGTAAAAAAATAATTCACACAAAAACATTTTAATTACAATACCTTGCACGAATTTTACATAAATCTAAATTTGATATGAACAATTGGAATAAAAAACTACAAATAAATTTAATAAAATTATGAGAACGTAACAGAACTAAATTATTTCGTAATGAACTAATCTGGTCTTTTCATACCCAAAAGGTCTATTAGCAATGATTTATTTAAACAATTTAACAATTTGAATAATTTTATGTGAAAATATATCGATAAACACCAAAAGAACATAAAATAATGCATATTTGAATAGACCTTAAATATTTGAATCAGTCTTATATTAAATATTTTATAACTGAAATTAAATTTCTATTGAATTGCATGTTGTTTAAATAACCAAACACGTACTTTGAATAAATATTTGAACACATAAGAAAAATTATTATTTTCTAACTTTGTGTACTCGTAGAATTGTTTGTAATAGGCCTTTTTATATTTGCACTCTCACCCAAAAACCTAATTAAAAATACGCTTTGTTTTTTCATGCATGCATGACCGACAACATGTCAATGTCACACAGTGTTATGCCAAACCGTATTTATGTGCGTGTATGTGTTGGTGAGTAAGTGCGGTTTTCAATTGTGTATAAAATATTGTTTAAAATAGGGTTTTCGTTTAATCCCGATTTTAAATAGTTGGAATTAAGATTCAAACAATTTATACGTTTATTATACGCTTTTGCATAATTATTAACTTTACTTGCAACAAAACGGAAGTCTTTTACAAAGAAGGAGCGAAAAAAGTTCCATTTATTAGGATTACTTCACTTAAACTCTTCTTTTCCACATTTTCCATACTTTTCCCGACAAAATCTATTTGCAAACTCAACACAATGGCATCTCTACTGGATCAGTGCTATCATATAAACAGATTTAGGTCAAAGATAAAGGTCAAATATTATTTGAAAGTATGAACTATAAATGTTGGAAGTTGTAATCGTAATCGCTGGAATTTGTGTGCTTTTACAATTACGATTTTATAGCGTGATGAAAAGGCAGCTCATTTGGATAAATCAGTTGTCCCTTTGTGATACCCAATGCCAATGTCCATCATAAAAAGCACCTACTGGCTTAAGATATATCCGCCAGCGCAAAACTATAACTGAGATCACTGACCTGACAAATTCAGAAAACAATAAGTCCTCCGTTCAACATAAATAGACAACAAAGTCCTGGCTAAGTAGCAATTGGATCATGACTTCACGCAGAAATTGATTGCAAACCCTATTTTAATATAGAATTTACATACATTTGAAATATACAAATACATTTATTACTTAACAGTAAAATTTAACATCGGGTATGTTTATTTCTACATAAATTTTATTATTTTGTTTAAAAATTGTTGTAAAATAGCTTTGCCTAACAGTTCTCCAAGACATTTTATAATTTTTTTTATTTATTAGTGAAATGATTTGTTAGGAGATCAAGTTTGAACTAAAGTGAGCAGTAAATTCACATGATCAATTAAATTTTAAGATAAAATAGCAAACCAAACACCTAAATTGTTGTTTTACTCTCCGATTTTAGAAAAGGCTGTGCATAATTTGTATGTATGAATACTAAAATTACTATTCTTATTTCTTAATAAATTTTGCTATTAGTATTTGTATCTTCCAATGTTATTTTAATATTCGAACTTGCAAACTAACAGTTAATGACACTTGATACTTGAAAATGCGTTTAATATAGATTATTAATTTCAAAATTTCTAATTCGCTTCTTAAATAACTTTCTGACTATCTGGTAATAAATAAAATGACCGCTGAGTTATTGCCAGTCTGGCTAATTGTAATATAAAAAAGAGTCAATTTAACACCAAAGTGTTAGAGAACTAGTCAGAAACGTGATTGTTTAGCAGTGATTACTGTCAGTTAGGAACTGGAAATTCCAAGGAAACACGGTTGCTAGATTTAAGGATTTATCGTCATTTTAATGATTTTTTCTTTCAAAATAAGCAAAGTGCCGATTCGCTGATTTTTTTTAAAGATGCCGATTTTATTCAGTATTGAAAATAAGATCAATAATAAGTATTGTGGTTATTTTATTGAACTGTCTATGGTTTTTAATACAAATTTCTCCATTTTTAATACAAATTAAATTTAATTTTCATTTAATTATTGCTATGAATAATGGAATTTTACAGCATGAAATTATTTAAAATTTATTGATAATTTGTCCATCTTGACTGTCCTACGTTCACGGTCAGTTTGATTCTGACATGTTTCGATAGTTACCACACCATCTCTTCAGAAAATCTTCGCCGTTAACACTCACCGCAATGAATCTCTTCTAAAACAGAAGACCAGAATGAATCTCTGGCTCGAATCGAGTCCGCAAACCCCGCGCTGATAGACTAGCTCACTACCAATTAGCCTACTTGGACACGACGCACACTGTTGCTATTTTTGACGAGGCAGTACAGAAAAGATATTTTTGTTAATTGAAAATGAAAATTTATAAAAATATCTTTTACCTAACGTGAACTAAATTTATGTTAAAAATCGTTATCTTTTTCCTAAAAAAAGTTATGGGAAAAAGCCAAATTTTGAGGGAAAAGCTGTTCACTTTTTATTCACGAGATGGGTGAGTATTAATTGATTTTATTTATGTAAACAAAACATTAAACCAATAACCCTCCTTCTTCTGCCAATGAAAAAAAAAATGGACTGACTTGGATCATTTTTAACATTAAGTATGATCCTCTATGCATTTGTTGGTGCTATTGTACCAAACCCATTATTTAAAACTTATTATTTATTTATTTCCTCGATCATGTATGAAAGTTTTTTTTAAATGTTCACTACCAGTTCTCTACTAAGTTTATTTCAGGTGAAAAAGAAAAAAAAGTCCGTAGATTATAAGAAGACCTAAAAGAGTTAAGCTTCATTTGTAAAAATTAGAAAGTTACTCTAGATTATAAAAAGCATCCCTAAGGATGATGTACGGTATACTCAGGAAGCAATTACTGCTACATAGCAAAGTAATAGTAAAAGTAATAGGCAGTTACGCTGCCGAGATTCTTTGCAATTAATGCCATTTGTAATCTGAAATATAAATTTGGTTGTGTTTAATAACACAGGCATACACAGTAAATTTTTTTGCATTTTTTGTATATAAGTCATTTTCTATGGAGCGTACTATGATGCTCTTAGCTCGCAACAACAATAGATTTAAACACAGGTGAGCATAAACTCTTCAGAACTATAGGGTATATAAAAATTTTTGTGAGTTTATTTGGCAGTTGTGGCATTATGCAACATATACAATTTCACGCTTTTAAGTTTGTTATTTGCTAAACATTGCCTTGGATTATGAGGCAAGTACACACTTAAAGGTAAATAAAAATTAAAAATTTCAAAAATAGAAACACAACCGCTCTTAAAATGTGTATGAGTTTAATATTAAGTGATTAAACAAAACCTTTGTTTTTCTTTTCAAATATTAGGGTAATAACATAAATAATGTATCAAGTGAGAAGGAAAAATTTCAATAACATATTCAATACGGTAAAAGCTCGCCTAGTCAATTTCTTCCAGAGCTTTATTGAATTCCTCTTAAGATATTTTGTACATTAAAATAATGTATGTAACTTATATAGAAACATTCCTTTAAAAGCAAAGATCAAATATGCGTTATACTGAAAAGCGAAAATATGGCTAGATATTTTGCTTTTGGTATGTTTTTTGTGGGACCAAAGATAGTTTTCATGCAAATAAGAAATTATTGAATATCAACATTTAGCGTGAAATTGCCGAGATAGAGCCACAAGTATGCCGAAGTATCATTAAAAGCGTTGATTAAAGAATTGACAAGGGGAAACAATAAACAGATAAATAGAGCAATTGAAAAGGCAACCAAAAACTATAAGAACCTGTATTAGAAATTAACGAAGATTTAATAATCCGGTTAATATTTTATAAACGGGACCAACTGAGTTTAAGTCCATCTTCTTAAAAAAATAACTTAATAGAAATTTAAGAATTTATTTGTAAATGAATTTAAAAAATTTTTATGAAAATATTTTTTAAGTCAGGTGAAGTGTTCTTTAATATAAAGTGGTTAATATTTTTTTTTTATTATTTTAATTTATTCATACAAAATATATTGGAGGCCGAGTCACATAAAATCCATTGTACTTAAAACGTCGCTTTTTCAACTGAGGAGGGACACACAGTGAAAACTTTGAGTGCGGATATTTAATCAAGACCGAGTTAATTTGATTTAATTAATTTCAGTTAATTTATTTTAATTTCGCTGACACAAAATGCAAAAAAATAAATTGAAGCAGATCAAAAAACATAGCGATAGTGTTCAGTAAGTCAACGTACGTTGAAAGTTTCCCAACTTTAGTACTTTGCGTTAACGGGAGCGCACGATATGGGACAAAGATCATAAGAAAATCTCTATATCAATTTAGTTGTTAGTGGAAAAAAGCGACATACAAACGATTCTATGTGACTCGTCCTTAAAAAGTAAGAATGTTTAATCGGTCAAGCCCAGCCATGTAATACTCTGCACCACAGTATTTAGAGACAAATTTTCGATCGTTGATCCTGTTTGGGACCATTTGGCAATCATGGACCCGCCAGAACAAAATTATGTTATGACATTATGATTTATATAAGCGTTTTTTGAGTTGAGTCAATATGAAGTATAAAGATAAATACATTTATATTTATAAGATTCTTTCGTTTTTAGGTTATTTTAAGTTCAGGTTAACGTGGGAGTTATAGTCACTTCAGGACCTACTAGCACAACGCATTACCATTATATAGTAGCTAACGGTAAAAGGTAATGTCGTCCATTTTTTTCACTACCAACATTTACAGTTTTGGCATTAAAAGGTATTTTCGGGATTAGTATTCAAATGTGGACCGATGCCAATGACATTTGAAAAGACGATTTATATTGCAAGAAATTAAGTTTGGACCAAATTAAACTTAAATACCAAAATAATAGGATGGTTTATGAGCGTAGAGGCTATTTTTCGGAAAGAAGTTTATGTGGGTGCTATGAGAAACTATTAACGGGTTCTTTTCAATAGGCTTGGTCCTTCTGATAATTCAAAGGGAAGTATAAAATTTAATTTAATTATCTCCATGCTATCTGTTCTTTGCGCGCCAGGTTAAGATGGACAGTAGAGTTGCCCAACAAAATTAAATATTAAAGTGAATGGGTGGCCGAATTTAGTTTCTTTGCATATACAAAAAATTAATATGAAGTTTGGTGCGGATTGGATAAAGTAAAAATTTGTATATGTCGTAAAACTTTTATTATAGATGATAAGTTAATCGAATTTAAGATAAAGTTATATTTTCAAAAAGGTATAAAAGCCCACAATCGGCTAAGAACTAGTCCAGTAATTGTCATTTGACCTTTGGTGTGGTTCGATTTTGACCAAATTTTCAGAATATTGTCCTTGTAGTTTGTATTATAGAACTCTTAATAGCATTAATTGGTGCTCAATGAATTCAAAATTTTTGATCAAATTTGTGCAAAAATCATTTTCAAAATCCTTAAAAATCATCTTTGTGCTAGCCAACTGTACCGGGGGTTATTTCTAAAATTTTTTTATTTTCATTTTCTAAGGTGTTTTAAGCAATTCCCTGGTATGCAAATCTCAATTTTGTTGACGAAATGTTTTTAAATTTGAAAAATGCTGTCGGTTTTTGACATCATCTGAGGAGAGGTTACCGCCATCAAAAAAAAATTTTTATTCACATCTCACAAAATTTGACTCTTTTTGAATAAAACAATCGTATAACAGAAATGATTATTGAAATTTTTAATGGTGTGTGCTCGAATTTCTCGGTCAAGTAATAATTGTCAGTCCCATTATGGTCTGTTGCATTATTTCTTACTGGGCTAGTTTTTAACCGATATTGGGTTTTTATACCTTTTACATAATTTAGAAACTTTTACGACTTTAATAACATGTGACGAATTCTTAAAAATTTACTTTTTCGCCTTATATTTACTATTCAAATTTTCAATCGATTTCAGATTGCAGTTTTCTTTGTCCGCGCACCAAACTTCATATAATAAATGTTTTTGTATACAAAGAAACCAAATTAGAAAAATGGGAATACTAACTAACGAATGAATGTACGGACATCGTAAGATCGATTTAAAAAGTGATTCTGAGTTGATCGGTATACTAAAGGGTGGGTCGTGGAACAATTTTTTTAGGATCATACATACCAGCACAAACTTATAGTACCCTCTCCACTATTGTGGTGTGAGTATAATAATAATATTTAGGAACTGGCTAAGTCTTTAATTATTTTAAAATGCTTTGGAAGAAAAATCGTTTGCCTTTATGAAGGCATTAATTTCTTTCTTTTTCCTAACTCATATACATTAATACACTTTTAGTTATATTAGTAGAAGTTTATTAAAACTTTTATAAAAATGTTAAACTCAGTGACCGTGTAATTGTTTTTGTGCTAAATGTATGTCAACGCTATGAACTAAAATTAATTCAAATTAACTAAACTTTTAGTTATTTAATTGTAGAAAAATTAAAAAATTAATACTTGAAAAATGCAACAACTTTAACTTTAAGAACTGCAATTAAAATTATTTAATTCATAACTAAAAGTATTCATTTGTTTGTAGAAAAAGGTTTATTTAACACATTTTTTTTATATTTGTAAACTTAACATAAATTTATTTCTCTTAACTGGCAATTTGTTAACAATTAATTTTTGAATTTTCAAACATATTATTTGCCTAGCAACAAATAAATGTTTAAGTTTAATTATGTCGGTTCATTAAACAACTTTTAATATAACAGTTAAATAATTAATTAAAACCGCTGTTTTTGTAATACAAAAATAAAGCAGAGCAAATATACCAATTAATAGTATTTGTACTATTCGATAAAAACAATATCATTTGGCATTTACTTTGTAAATACAAAATATGTATAAGTTTAATTTAGCAAATAAAAATGAAGAATGTTGGCTGAACAGATCGTACGATACGCTACAGTTAAGCACTGATCATGACAAGATCTACAATTTTTGGTAAGAGACTTCAAAAAGTAAGAAATGGGTAAAAATTAGAGGTAGTCTTGGTTTTTTGCCAATACCTCAGCCATTTATGGACAGATGTAGCAAATAAAATCTAATAGCAAACTATTCCGGATTATGTGATATAAATATAAACCAAATTCCCATAACAACTGGGGTTTTCGAAAACTCCATTTCAACAGAAAAACGGACATAAATATTCAATATATGTATGTATGTTTATGAGGCCATGTTATTTGAACATTTAATAAATCATTTGTTTTTTTCTAATCTTAATAACCCATTTATCATGGGTTGATATAAATAAATAAGAGCAACAGCTGTTTTAGCAGATACACATTTTTTTAACTTTAACCAAAATATCCGAGTAAAAAGTATACATATATTTCTTTTAAGATTTTGCTTGCTTAAAGGAAACAAACTATTTCCCTAAAATTTAAGTTCAGCAATATTTTAGTGTAAATTTTTTCATTTTAATGTTACAATTTTTTCTTTTTTTTTTTGTCTCTATCTCTTATTTTATTTAACCATGACATTGTATTGTGTCTGTACAACCCTCCACTTTTTTTGCAGCTATCACATTGTAGATACTACGAAGGGTTATAAAAAAATGAAAGAGCAGCAAAGCTGCAATTAAATACAGTTTATGGTATTTAAAAAACACACACATACAATATTTTTTGTTTTTAATACTTTACACAAACACCCTTCAAGCAATGATATAAATTTACAAAATTCTGTGAAAGCGAAGCACAAAAAACTGAAAATTTAAAAAGCTGTAAACAAATAAGTGGAAATTTATAATTTGGACAAACAAAAAATAAATAATAAGAAGGAATAACAGCAAAAATCTTGGTCTGTATTTGAAGAATTTCAAGGAGTTATGAAGAAAAGTTTTGAAATATGTTCGAATATTTAAACAATCGTTATCGAAATCAGAATTTTTAGCGTATTCCATTCAACAGATGAACTCAGCTTTTTGATGCAAATTACAACTCTATAGTTTACAATGTATGCGTCGATAAAGTACATTTTGTGAATTTGGTTTTGTTAATTGTAGAACATTTTTAATATGGGAGTACCTCTTCTCGTATATCTAAAACATTTTTTTTACAGATTAGACAAACGATTGGATTTTAAGTAATAAGCTAACGCAATAATTTTTTTGTTTTGGATTTGAACTTACATATATTTTTTTGCTTATATGATTTAAGTAATATTATGTTATCTTCTTTGTAATACTATGCAACAGATAAAATACATACTCCTTCTCGTGTGGAGAAGGACTTATCGCAACTAACAAGATACTATTTGAGTTTTGCTAGCTAAGCAACTGTTCGGATTTAATGGCCCTATGAATTTTTAGATAAAACTGGATTTTTTTCGAAGAACATGCAACTTTTCTCAGAAACCAATAGAAATTTTGTTTTCCTGTTTTCAGAACAATTGCAGCTATTGACTGGGAGAAAAAGCAAGCTAACCAAAGAAACTGCATCCAGTGCAGTTCTTCACCATTTTTGGCCCACAGCTGCCAAACTGTCGACAATTTAGTAAAGTAATATTCAGAAAAAATAATCCTTTTAATATAATTCAAAATTTCTCAGTACATTGAAAATTAACATCGGAAATTTGAAACTAATTTGACCTACTTTTTACGCCAAAATTAATTTCATCCAAAGTTTTGGACCGATATGGCTGAGATTTGGAATTTAAGAGTTTTTCATAGGCAGGTTTTTTAATTTTTGTAATAGTTGAATTTTTTGCCATCATACAAGAAAAAGTAATATCTCGGAAACTAACGGATTAATTTTTTTTAAATTCGGCTTGATTAAAACGCGTATAAGCCATGCAGACAAAATCAGTTTTGGGTTTGCTTAAAAAATTTGTTAAGTTTTCCGTAAGCCTTGTGCAACCTTAACGATAACTTTTTACAAAAAGTTTGTACCCTTTGCTTTAACGAAGCCAAATCTTGTTTTAAATCCTTATTTAAATCAATTTCTTAATAATAACATTGTAAACAGCATCATTTTTTTCTTTTTATTTTTTCACAAATCCAAACATTAGAAAGTTCGCTATATTTTAAGCTGAGGCTGTCAAAAAGCAAATGGTATAAAAAAAATCGAAACGTAAAATAAACAAAAAATAAATTCAGAACTATTTTCTTAACACTTTTTATCAAGGAAAAACACGGCAGTCTACACCAACATTATCAAACGCGTATGCGAAGTTTATATTTATGGAAAAGTAAAAAGTAAAAAACAACTTGAGTAAAGAAATAAAATCAGATTTTGGTGTACCACAAGGCTCAAAATTAGGTCCCATACTCTATTTAATATATTCTAACGAACTCATTAATAAACTAAAAACATGCAAAACGTTCGCATATGCTGACGACACTGCTTTAGTGGTGGCCCATAAAAATATAGATACCGCAACAATAATAATGTAACACCAGCTAGATACCGCTGTGCGATGGTGTCACGATCATGGTTTAGTAATTAATGCATCAAAAACCAAACTAATGCATATTAAACCGACAAATATACTCTATAGGGACATCAATATAAGGTTCCACTCAACAGAATGTCTGCATAGTAGAAAAATGACAGATTTTGACTACAGTGATGACCTATGTTCTACGACAATTGAAATTGTCAATACATATAAATACCTAGGCGTTTATGTAGACCATAATTTTAAATGGATGGTACATGTAGATGAACTCCGAAAAAAACTAAGAAAAGCATCATTTATGCTACATCACTAAAGTAACAGCTCCAACAATATGGTGCTAAGACAAGCATATTTTTCATTAGTAGAATCACATCTTCGCCATGGCATTACAGCCTGGGGAAACTCAACTTTTTGTAATAAACTACAACAAACTCAAAACCAACTGCTAAAAATTCTAAAAAAAATCGCTATACCAACAATACCCAGTACACCACCACAAGCAATATGGGTCTTGCCATTGTCAACAACCCAGCAAACAACATCAACTTTACACAAAAAGTCCTCGCAATCAACCTTATAACACCTAATTCCAACGTTTATGACCAAACAACTAACGCAAATAGAACAACATTTACTGATCACATCTCTAGAACTACCAACAGCAACGCCACATCTTCCAACAACTCCGCAAATACCAACACCAACGCATCTAATATCAACATTGCTAAGGATCTCAACATATTAAACGTCAAAAGCACCTTTTTTACTACAATAGCAACAGAATTATTTAATGACTCCAGATTTCTAAAAAGAATAGAACACAATCATCAGACTCGTATGAATGCTGAGGGTAGATACTGTGTACGTAGACACAAAAATAACTATGGGAAAAGCACTCTATCCGTAATGCTACCAACAATATTTAACAAAATGCCCCTTGAAATTCTTAATACAGCCAATTACAATAATAGAAATAAAATATTTTAAAACTTTTTTACTAATCAGCAATGAATGCTGTAAAACTCTAAATTTAACTAAATTTAATCAGCAATGAATGCTCTAAATTTAAAATTTAACTTTTAACCCACGCCTGCAGACAAGCTTTAGTAACTTCGCAAGGGTATTAATCAATATATGTAAACTTATTCTTATTTAATTTACTGTAAATTAAAAAAATTAAAAAAATAAAATAAATAAATTTGATTTGAAAAAAAAAATTACACGTTTTGTTTACAAAACCAATAACGTCCATCAAAATATGTTGGTTGTTTTAATTACTTTCTCTACAATCTCTTCTCCATTTTATGCCGATTTTGGAATGTGTTCAATGAATGCATTACTTTCGGTTAATGTCTTATAATTGTGAAATTTTCTGA
The DNA here is from genome assembly GCA_943735925.1 of Pollenia amentaria. Lineage (NCBI taxonomy): Eukaryota > Metazoa > Arthropoda > Insecta > Diptera > Polleniidae > Pollenia > Pollenia amentaria. Next base: position 2,090,515 of record OX031007.1, read on the forward strand.
ACATACAAAATTTACTTCATTGCTTAGCAAAGAATAGCTAAAGTAAAACATGTAAAATGAAATTACAAGAAATTCTGGCAGTGTTTAGAATCATTCCTAAGTATAAGAACATATCAACAGCTTCAATGTTAACCAAAGGTTGGCTTAAGCAAAAAGTATGTGAAATTTTGAAGGACTATTGCAAAAAAAGTTTGATAAATTGAAATTGTATTCATTGAACATATTCGAAAAATAAAAATGCTTAATATAACAAAACTAACTTATAAAAAATAAATAATTCTCACATTGGATAATAATTTATTTTAAAACTATGTGATTTGTATGCAAAAAGTGTACATATTTTGATTATATATGCATACATACAATGCATATGTATTAGAATAACACAGAAAAAATTAAAATTGTTTCTAATTAAAAAATTCATATAATCAAGCAAACAATTTGTTGATTTTGCACCTATTACCAAAATAATAATATTGATTACTAAAAATTGTGAAAATGGAAAATTGTGAAGTTTTTTTTCTCAATAAATGTTATTGTTAATTTAAAAAAAAAACGATTAAAAAACTTTACCGTTTTAAACAATGTGTTAATTGATTTAATTTAATATAGATGAGGTTTTGACAATTCCCATCAACAATTCTACAAGTTAAAATTATTTTATTTAAAGCGAAAAAAATCAATTAAGATTTTTAGTTATTTAATTAATATTTTAATTACAAATTTATTTCAAAACAACATGTTAATCAAATCAAAATCAAATTTAAATTTTTCTTTCAACTAAAAAAATAATTGATTTAATTATCGCATTAATTAAATTCAAATACATTTCAAAAATTTTTTTTTAATTGATAAAAAAAACTACAGAAATTGTTTCTGTGAAAAAATTAATAAAAATGTATTTGCATGTGAATTTTTACATATTGTAGGTATTCGCACTCGCAAAAATTTAATTTGATTATTTGCATTCGAATTCACTAAACTAATTTTCTCTGTGCCCCCATTTTTAGCACTAGTAACATTTACTGAACCCCTTTTGCTAGAAAGTGCGAAAATGGTTCTATTAGATTTTGGACCATCACATGGGTTTTTAGTTATGCAATAAAAACTTATTTAATTTACTTTTTACAACTAATTAGATATGTGAATGCTTTATAAAATGTCACTACAATTTCATCTTAAATTTGAAAATGAGTTACAAAATCCCCAAATATTTGTTTTTTTAGGAATATATTCCCTACCTATAACAGGTCTCAGGATTTCTATATAACAATTTTTATAAACATATTGGGTCATGCAAAAAGTGCTTGCGTTTAAAAAAAATATGGCATATATTAGAACTTTTTGTAAAAAATTTATGTTTTTCGGAAGGGCCTTGAGCCCGTAGGGACTAAAATGTTTGACAATTTTTTGCATAGAAATTCTATACATAGAAAAACTTTTCAAGACCATATAAATAATATGTATCGCACTTGATCATAAAGAGGCTATTTACTCCATATTTTTATTTTGTCCCCTTTTTGGAATAAAATTTTTACGTAAAATTCATATCTACCCGCTGTTAAAATCGTGCTATTTTGTCTATTTATTGGTAATGAGAAAGTTGATTTCAAAGTTATGCTTCAAACGAAATTTTTTTAATTTTGAGTTAAAACCCTTCTTTTTATTGTAATGCCCAAGGTACCCTATTTGGGAAGCTATGACGCCCTTCTTGATAAATCTTTAAACCCCAACTAAAAACTATAACTCCGCAATCTTTAATTGAGAGTTGAAATTTTATTCCAATCGCAGCAACCGTTCACAAAATCCAGAATTTTTTTTCCAAAAGTTGTGCAACAATTTCAATGAAAAATTGCTTAATTCTTTTGAAATATATTTAGCTACATGCCACTGGACAAAAAACTGGCTCGTTGTTTTATTTTTATTATTTATGATCTTTAAAAAAAATGGTAGAAATTTTTATTACAAATAACTTTTTTACGATATCTCTTAAACTACTGTGCAGATTAAGAAACAATGTTCTCATGTCTTCGAATTTGTTTCATTTAAGTGAGCAAAGCCTTCTCAGGATATGTTTATAATGTCCTGCAAGTGCCTTTATTTTTGATGAAACGTTATATCACGACAACTAAAACTGACAAAACAAATTATAGCTATACATTGAAAATTACTATACCATAAGTAGTCAGCGATGGCTTAAACTTTTCCAGAACGAAATGTGCTGCTAACTTGTATATATTTTACAAATTTAAAAATTACTATAATTTTTTTCTGTAAATTAGGAACTTTTGATGTTTTAAAAACATTTTCCTACATTTAGGTCAAATTAACCTGAACTACATGTGTATAAGCCATTTTTAACATTATCTATTCTTTCGATTAAAAAACAGGGATAACAATTTCACTTTAAATACCTTAAATACTAAATCATGATTCAAATGTCATTTCCTGTAAATTTAAAAAAACATGTATAACGATATTTTTTCTACTTTCTATTTATCTTAATTCTACCAACTACCGTATGCCAAGTCTCCTTAATGTGGCTTTAGAGATCTTAAAATCTTATTGTCATAAACATGTTGAACTTTTGAACAGAAAGACTTTTCGGAAATCATTATAATCATATAAATATTTTTTGTATATGATGAATAGGAGTAAGTATATGTGTATGTGTGTGTATGTTTGGGAAGAGCAAAAGAATAAATTTATATTTATTATGAATTTCTTTCAATGAGCTTTTAGTTAGATATTCCTAGTAAATACTTTTATGACACAGATGAAAAAAGTAAATCTGAAAAAAGCTTAACAAAATATTATTTTTAAATTCATCTCTTGAATACTAATATAAAGGACGTTTAGAGTTTTTATTTTTAAGTTGTAAGATTAGAAAAATGTTTTTTGTTTTCTTAGACAAATTTAATTTAATTTTGTTTATCTCTTAAGAAAAGAATTAAGTTTGAGTCGCTTGTGGGCAATATATACATACTAGGGTAATGATTTTTTTTTTGACAACATCCTTCAGTTCCAAATTATGTAGGGCATGGAAGAAACTAAATACTGCGATTTCACTTTTTCGCGCACCAAATGCATTGAAGTTTTGTCAATACTATATTGTTTTAATTATTAAATTAATAAGAATTAAAGATTACAACTAGGTGTTAAAAGCTATAATCTTTAAGTTAAGGGTATACTTATAAGTATTATAAAAAACACACACACAAAAATAAAAATTACTTCGAGTAAAATATCATATTTTTTAATGAATAAAAAATTGTATATCGTCCCCTTAATAAAACAATAGTGTATACGCATGTACAACATTATTTTTTTATTGCATAATTAGAATCTACATAACTGATTCTAAATGTGGTCAAAATTTGGTGAAATTCTACTTCCACAAAGTGGATCAAAAGATTAATTGAAATATTATTGTATAATTGCGTGTTTGAAATTTTTCATTAAAAATTGTGTAAGTGCAGGATGGTGTTTTAATTAGTTGTTACTCTGAATATCATTTTAAAGAAAAATAGGGTATAAAAAGCATACACTATTTTTATTATTCACTATTTTTATTATTTCATAACAAAATAAAATCGATACGTATATTGATATACACAATTTTGTAATAATATATTTGGTGTAAAATATTCAAATTAAATAGTGTATACCATACAAAATAAAATAGTGTATTATGATTTTCATACATATTATAAAACAAATAAAATAGCCTAAGTGACATCATGGTACTTTGCATCCCATTTATTTACAATTAAAGCACTTGTAAAGTAATGAAATATCATCTACTAGTAGCCTGATTATTTCATCACATATTTAAATGACCACAACTCAAAAACATCGATTATTTTCTGAGATATTAGTGTTTTCCCATTTGTCTAATAACTCAAAAATTTTAAACTCTATTATCTCGAAATGGCAAAAAAATTATACACTATTGTTTTATTAAGGGGACGATATATTATACAAAACAAAAAAATGTACTTTGGACTTCAAGAAGAATTATTTACAAAAAGTATAAAAAATAACATGAAAATCAATTGCAAATAGTTTATCATTCACAAAAACAAATTTCGATCCACCAGGAAAAATACAATTTGGCTTAAAGATTGATATTTCACTATTGACTGCCATCCGTCGGCAATGGCAATGATTGTTTAACGGCAAAGATTTCTGAAGAGATGGTGTGATTACCATCGAACCATGTCAAATTAACCTGTCCGTGGGTTCAAGCCCAGCTTCAGTTAGGAATGAAAAATTATCAATAAATTTTAATTAATTTCATGTTGTAAATTCCCTTCTTCATTTAAAATAATTTAATGAAAATTTCATTTGATGAATTTAAGCCTGATTAAAATATAAAAATTTGATTAAAAACCGTAAACCGATCAATAAAATAACCACTATACCAATTATATACAAAACTCCAATGCATTTGAAAGAGTGCAATAGCAGTTCTTAGTTTGTTTCCATCTCCTACATGATTTTGGAACTGGAGCTTGCCTACTTACACAAAAATGCAAAAAAGTCATCACCCTACTACTCACATACACATTTATAAATTTCTGAAAAAGCGTTAGTCGGTTAATCGTTTTATAGAAACAAAATTTAAATTTTTTGCAGTAAATTGAATACGGCTTTAAACAACTAAAATATTTAAAAATTATAAGTATTGATCGATATTTTTTCGATTACTCTAAATAGTTTATAAAGTTTCCTATATACAGGCTTTCAAGGTATATAAATATATTTATATAACATTTAAAAAAAATCTATGCTTTTTCATAATTGAACAAAAAATGTGCAATCAAATTTAGTTTTGTATTCATACACATGAAATTTATTTATGTTTCTAATTCTACATATTTTATTCCTGTTTTTCTTTTTATACCCTTCATCACAGATGAAAAGGCTTTATATATAAAAATTTGTCATTTCGTTTGTAGTTTGTACGATATTGATCTAAATCCCATGCAAATACATATTCTCTGGATCTTTATGGGTACAAAAGTTCTTTAATACGATAGGACTTACGTAATAATACATTTTTATCACATACACACATATATTCTAAAATATATTGTTGGATATATTTAGCCAAATATGAGAAAAAATCCGCGATTGTCTAAAATTTTTACAAACTAAATATTTCTAACTCCCTAAATAATTGATAGGCTATACTGTTATCCATAAAATAAATTAGGTAGACAGACTGTATAAGACTGCTTATGTACAATACGACGGCTTTCGATAAAAGGTTTTCTATAAAAAAAACTATCCGATCAGTTTAATACATTTCTGCAGCTAGCCAATGTTGTCTCATTTCGCCATTACTATTCCTCAAAGTTCTGGACGATGTTTTGACACGGGCAATTGATGATGGAATAACTCAGGGAATTCGACGGAACTTCCAAGCCATCTGACATATGCTGATCACTTATGTCTTTTGTCTTTAAGGGACATGCAAAGCAAAGCCAATGACATCATTACCAAATCGCACGTAGTTAGTTTGAAGATCAACTGTAAAAAGACGAAATCACTGAAGATAAATTCGCACGACTCAGGCACCAACGTTAAAGCTAGCGATGATTTAATTGAAAATGTCAACTCTTTCAATTACCTTAGTAGTGTTTATTTAGCAGATAGTGTGTAAGAGGGATTTATAAAGCTTATCGTGCCTTTTCTCAGCTCTGAAAAATCTGCAGATCATCCTATATATCAATTTGTAAAAAAATACAGATACTCAACTCTAACGAAAATCGGTTCTATTGTATGGCTGCGAAACTTGGTTGATGACCAAAGCACTCATGAGTAATCTTCAAAACTTCGTCAACAAGTGTCTAAGAAAAATCATGAAGATCTGGTAGCGAACTATGGAATAAATGCAAACTAACGCCGATGCATCTAGAGATTACAAGTAAGAGGATTGGGCACACTCTACGAAAACATCCAACTGAAATCTGTAGACAAGCCTTCCAGTGGAACCCACAAAGCACCAAAGCATGAAGAAAACCAAAACATACGTGGAGGCGCACTATAGCAAAAGATAAACAACAACTTATAATACCAAAGTTGTTTTGTATCTGTTAACGAACTGAAAAATATAGCAAGAAATCGAAGAAAATGCCGATGTTTTGTGGAAGCCTTATGCTCCACCGGGAACCAGGTAACTTAAAAAGAAGAAAAGGCTTTAATTTGGCTTATGTATTATCTCTATATTTGGCTTCTCTGTCAATTATACGTATAGTTATCTTTATCCTAGACCTCCACAAATTCCGATATTTTCGAATTAATTGACTTTCAGAAGTTCCAATAAAGTCCCATTCGAACTAAATTTAAAAGAAAAAAAAAAACAAAAATTATTTCAAAATTTTCACCAAAAATTAAAACATAAGGAAGAACATGTCAATCAATTAAAATAGATAGTCTCATTCACAACAAACTTTGATCCACCAAAAAGATGAAAATACCATTTGGTTTAAAATTAATGTATGTCAGCCGTCGTCAATGGCCGTGGTTGTTACACGGCGAAGATTTTTGACGAGATAGTGTGGTTACTACCGAAACATGTCAAATCGAACTGTCCGCGAACGTGGGTTTGATCCTCCGGTCAGTCAAGAATGAAATATTATCAACAAATTTCCATTCATTTCATGTTGTTAAATTCCTTTCTTCATACAAAAACTTTAATAAAAATTAAATTTAATGAACTTTAGCCTGATTAAAAATTTAAATTTGGGTGTAAAGACTTTACCCCCATATTCATAAAAAATATTTTTGATTAATAAAAGGTTTATTAAACAAATTTTCATAGAAAATTCGTTTCATAAACCTGGATAAAATTTTATAATCCGACTTTGAAAAAGCCTAAAATATTGCAGGGTATATAAGATTCGGCAAAACCGAATATATCACTCTTACTTGTTTTATAAATTTGAACATGTACAATTGCCATATGCAATATCAGTGGACACTGACAATATAAATTTCAATTTAATACTTAAACAATGAAACAAAATAATTTTTCATATTTTTTATTATGCTTGTTTTATGTGACGTGGTCATCAAATAAATTAGAAAGTTATGTACAAATTGCATTTTCATTTTTACATATACATATATATTTTTTTTATGTAGCAATATGTTTAGCTCGAAATTGATTTGTTAAATATATTCGTGTTCAACAAAAAAAAAAAAAAAAAAAAAAATTTGTTTTATTTCTTTTAGCAAATAAAGTAAAATCAATTAACTGACGAAATATTTCTATTCTGCATTAAATTAATAGTTAGTTTAGTTTAATTTGGGAAATTTGTTGTAAAAATTTACTTCTTACGATCTTATTTAATAATAAATCCCAATTTAAACAATTGTTTTCAATTTCTATGGCATTTATTTATTGAAATAATCTTTATGTGTTTGCCTTAAAACACAAAAACACACATGTCAACATGTCAAAATAAACATTGATTCTGTCAATAAGATTTATTTCTTTTTTTACAATTTTCTCCTACCCCCCATTAAAGAACAATATTAACTTATAAAATCCCACAGTTCTTGGTTGGTTGTACGGAGACATAAACACGTAGAAATTTGTATTACCGTTTTTACATTAAGTAGACAAACTGTCTACCATATAAAGTTCTCAAAATAAAAGCAATAAGGGCACCGAAGAAGAAAATATTAGCAATGGCATTAACGACTTTGCTTAATTCTAAAACTAACAATCCAGGATTTGTAATTACAACTTTAGAGATATAATAGACAAAACTTATAAACATTGTTAATATGTATGTATTGTATAAGCATGTGAATGAAAAATTTCATGGCACCCCTGTTAATAAGAACCCAATACAGCAACACATATTATTTATTTTGTAAAACACTATTTTATAAGGCAACAACACGTGCCCTAAGTGAGGGGTGGATTTTCTTAAATATTTGAAACATTAAACTACAACTACATTTTTACAATAGCAAAAGTAAAATAAAAAGCAAACGAAATACGAGCATCTGTGGAGAGTATGGATATAAACTATCTAATCGTTGTAATGCAATAGATTTTAGTAAATATTTCACTTGTATTTATTCCCCCTTTTAGCGTTGACAGCAATTTTCCAGTTATTTTATGCGTTATAAAGTAACAACTTAATTAGGGGTCAGAATATAACGCTCACTAACGCACGGTGGCAAATATTGATTTTATTGTTGCTTTTAATAAATAAAAATCAACGATTTAGTGTCGCTGATACAACTACGTCTGCAACAAACACACGTGGGGGTGGTTAAAGTATTTACAAAAGATTTAAGCAAATAACTTAAAAGGATTTTTATAGCAACTGCGTAAGAGTGTGTGGGTGTGCATGTGTCTGTTTTGATTTCAAATAAGTTAATGATGGACTATTGTGTGATTCAAACGACAATATTTATTAAAGGAAAGACAAAATAAAATCAAACGCATCTTTGATTAATGTTTTGATTTGAAAATCATGTACCGAAATGGTTTTTTTAAAAACTAAAGAACAATTTTTATTAGAATAAAGACTTTTAAATATTCCAAACTTAGGAATACAATCCTTAATTAAATTCTGTAATAATTTTTTTAATTAGATTTTGGTTATTTAAAAAAATGTAAAGTTTATAATGAGCTAAGGAACCATATTTTTATATCCTTTATATAACTTATAATATTATAATTTTTAATAACCGGCTTGCAAGACGGTTTTGATTTACTGGATTTACTAAAACTTTTAGAGCCCAAGAAAAAATATCTTACGTCAAAATTTTTTAATGCCCAACCAAAACACACGTTATTATTTTTTTAATTTCTTAACACTTTTCCATAAGCAAGGCTATGTAAAAAACTAACGAATGTTTCACAGTTTTGTTTTAGTAAATTTGTTTAAAAATTCGTTTGCGTTATTCAACACGAACAAATTGGTAACACTGAGATGCTGACTTGAAACAGAAACTCGTAGTAACACTTGTATGTATTTCCCTCTTTATAGCCATTTTGAGGCTCAATTAAGCCTTTTTATTTAGCTCTTCGCCTCTTAATTTTGATTAATAATCTTTAAGCCTTTTCTAAATTTTTTTAAAACGGCTTAGCTGTTACTGGCCTTTTATTAAATCCATACAGCTTTTTTCAGCTGCTTGCAAAACTGCTCAACAGTTATAACACTGTGCTAGTTCAAAAATTTATAAATGGTAAAAAACTGAAAAAATTCTTAGGTATAATTTTCAACCTTAGTTATTTGTAAAACAAGAGCTAAGCTAAAAAAACGGTAAGCGCGAACGGATTCAGCTTACTCGAATTTAAGTTCGAGGCTTACCCACTGGGTGCCCCGCTTGTTGCTATAAGAAAATATATATTTTCGATTCTATCAAAGAAGAAAACGTTAAACAGTTGATTCAAAACAAAAGCGTACAGAAAATTTTGTTGCAAATAGTTAGTTCATTTTCTTGTATTTTTTTTTTTTGCTTTTACCTGGTTTTAAAAATTGAAGCAAATCTGCTAAGAATAAGTACAACATTATTATTAAAAAAAAATTTTTAGAATCTGGGAATGTTTGATCTGATGTTGAGTTTCTTTAATAGTCTTATTCCACCAATATTTTCCAGTAATATTTCCTATGCACTATAACAATTGTGTTTGTTTGTATATTTCTATTAAAGTATAAAAGCTTTGTAAGTTGTAATTTGACTTAGAATACACATTCGAATTAATATAAAAATTTATTTTTTTTTTTTTTTTTTGAGATTATCAAAAATAATGATAATAAAAATTTAATGCAAAAATCAAGAAAGTAGAAATTTAATTTACATTTATATTTAGTGTGTAGAATTTTTTTAGTAGAAAAACGTTTCATATTCAAAATCACGATGCCATTTAAAATGTCTTTCCACAACGCTTAACGTCATTAAGCGGATTTTAAAATATTCTATGTTTCAGAACAATTTCGTTTGTGTCATTTTGTAAGTGACTTATAACGTTCCTCCACTGCCTGACTCTTTGTAATTTCATTTTGACAGCGAAAACTTTCGAAATTCATGTTGATTTGATGTAAGAGAGTAACGTTAACGGTAATCTGTAAAAAACAGGTTTTGCAAAATTTGTAATTCACAACGTTATTCCGTGGCCTTGGTTTAATTGCGTTGTTTTTGTAAATATTTATTTTTAGAAGTTTTTAATTGCCAAGAATAATATAAATAACGCCCCTTTTATATTAAATATATATAAATGGCCTTAAGACCAGGGATGTGGAATCAGAGTCGGAGTAGAAGTTTTTGTGCCGGAATCGGAGTCGCAGTACCCACAACCTGGGTTTCATTGGCCTTTGCTTGTGGTCACAAGCAATAACCACCTAAGTCGAAATAGTTTTTGAGAAAAAGCATTTTATATTTATGCTTGCGTTTCTGAAAAAAAATTTGCATTAGAAAAAAAGTAATTCAGAATCATAGATTATTTTCCCCAAAATGCTAAGATAAAAAAAATTATAACGAAAGTTGTATTTATTTCCGAAATATTTAATAAAAAAATATAAGCTCAATTGTTTCTTAAGTCGACTTAGGCGGTTATCGCTTGCGACCACAGTCATATAAAAACGTTTGTACCATGTATGTGCTCCTAAAACTCATGAGCCGCTGGACCGATTGACACCAAACTTGGACAATAAATTATCTTTAGTCGGGACATAGGTTTTTCTAAAGCTTAATCCCGATAGGTGGCGCTGTTGTCGTGATATTAAAATTGTTTTATTTATGGTACGATTTGGCTGAAATTCACAAAATATATTTTTTAAACAAAAATAAGGGTTCTGATAAAATTGTGACCCGGTAGATAACGCTGGGGTGAAGTTATTAACAAAATTCTCCAGTATTTAGTTTTTTATTTTTATCTAGAAAATCCCGAGCAGCGCTGGGACTAAACAGCTAGTATATAAATAGAAGTTTGTCATTACTTACTGATGTATGACCCTTTAACGTATGTATGTATATTTTAGTTCCATGAGTAGCGAAGTTTGTTTAACAAATATTCAACTGTCTGTTAAAATGGGGTTTCCCCAGCTACGATTCGGACTTCGTTGCTACATAAATATATTTATGACACATTGTATGCTTCGCTATTAAAATTCAGTCTGATCGGTCCACAAATGGCTTAGATATGAAAAAAATTATTGACAGCTTCTCATTTTATCCCTAAATCCCTTGTTATTGTTTTCTTTATTTTTTTCTGTATATCTGGAGAACGGAAATATCAAAAGTTTCGAAATTAGTTACAAGCATTTTGGTTTTTATATGTATAAAGAAGGTATTTATCTAAATTTAATTTATATATTTATGTATTTTATCGCCCTCGGCATAGTCGAAAGTAGCACTTTTGTTTTCTTATTTTAATGTGTAGACTTTTTTGCCTTTTTTACACATAACAAATACATAAATGATTTGCCGCTTAAATAGAGAAAGGTCAAGGATATTGCGAATTCGGCTTAACCGAATAAAGGAATCTTAGTTATTTTTGTTTATAATACCAAAATGTACCTTCTTCTGGGAAATTATTTTTTCTTATTTTTGTTTGTGGTTATTTCATCAACATAGTTTAGTGGTCGAGATATGAGCACAATAATACGATTGCTTCTACTGTTTACCCATACACCTTAAATTCTTGAAGTCTCCTTATATTTTATGAATTTTATTTTTTTTACTTCATAACCTGAGTGGAATTCTAGTTAGCAAAATCGGTTTATGAATAACCAAGCTATAGATATATAAATAAATTTATTCTTTCCGAAATTATGGTTTTTGCACCAGAGCACCGATACCATATGCTAGAAAGCTAGAAGGGCCAATTTTGGCTCAGATGTTTTTTGTATATAAGTACTATAAAAAATGAACCGTACTGGCCGATTATTCACCTGGTCCAGACAAGAACACTCTCAAATGTAAAGTTTTGTTTGGTACTAATTTGAATACTTTGATGAGGAATATATAAGATTCGGCGTAGCCGAATAAGCACTTTTACTTGTTTAAAATTTAAAAGTTAAATAAAAAATTAGTTTCCTTTTTTAGTGTATATTCTTAGTTTAAGATTCTCTTATTTTCCTTTTTTTTCTAGTGAACCTCAAAAATTTAAAACACTCTAAGACTTACAAAGAAAAAAATTATATAAAAAAAATAAACCATGATTTGACAAAGAAAATCATTGACCAGAGCAGAAAATAGAAAAACTAACAAGTTTTTTTTCAACAACTTTTTTCAACACCTTTTTTCAACAACTTTTTTCAGTTCATGTTGCTGTTTTGATGGTTTGTTGTTTGAAAGAAGTTGAGATTAGATGCAACCTGACCGAATAAAGAATGAGTATGAAAATGTGTGCAGTGGTATATGAATGGTTTGTATTTTCTGTGTGTAGTCTATAATTTAGAAGTAAAACAACAAGTGCAAATAATACATACTCAACTGAACGTAGACTGAATACAATGCAACAAGGAATGACCTTTTTTGTCTATGACAAAAACATATACGCATTTGTATACCTCAAACATGTGTATCCTTACATACAGGTTAGACACACACTACCATCTAGAATGAGCATTTGAATTTAAATTCGTATACCCCGATACGAGCATAGTTGTACGTGCATGTTTCCATTTTGTAGTGTTACTGACTGGTAATTTGAATGTCATTTTTCAGCTCGTTTTTTTTTTCTTTTTATTTACTAACAGGCAGTTGGTTTTCTTTTCATTTTTATTCTAACACAGACAAGTATCTGCATGAGTGTTAGCTGGTTGGCTTGTTATTTTCACAGAAATAGTTATGTTCTTTAAAAATGATATAAAGTTGTTTTATTTTAATTATGCAGTTAGAAATTAGTATTCTATTCTTCTCAAAATAAACTCGTTAAATAATATTTTAAACTTTAAAATTGTTATACGGTTTTCTATAAAGTTTTTTCTCAATTGAAAAAAGTACTCTTAACGATTTAGAACTATAGACAATTTTTACTTTGTTCTTATGTAGCCATCTGTTGTTAAAAAGTCATAAAAGTTCCTTATAAACTTTAAATGTTTTACTGATTATAAAACGAATAGAGTTATTTCCCGCTAAAAAAGCAGGGTCACAGGAAACCTTTTTTCTTTGTGACTACAAAGGGATTACATTTAGTTTTTTTTTTATATATGTTATCATTAAAAATTAAAAAGTTTAAGCAAGTAAAGTCGTTATAGCCCAACCATATAATACTCTAACTACAGTTTTAACTCATGGCCCTTTACGAAACTACCGGAATAAAGTAAAGAATAGAGTTAAGGTTGAGTAAAAAAAGGAATAAATGTTTGGGGTTTTTTTTTTAAAGTGATTTTAGAGGGTCCCCGGTTGTTAATTTATTCCCGACGGAGAGGCTTGTCTATTTTTCTACCGCGACCTGAGGGTCCATATTATTATTGCTCGCCTAATAAGATTAAAATACACTTTGTAATTGTAAAGGGTGGTGCATATATTATGTTGTGATTTATTTAATGAATATCATTTTTCTTTCTGATTTTATTCAACGTTAGAATTATTAAAATTTGAAAATGTGTTTACATTATGTATTGAAGATAATATCTTTCAAATAGTGCTCATTGTTTGCGTCAACCTGATGTGCTCTTTCTAGAACATTTCCCATAAATTTTCTAAGAATCTTAGGTCCCAGCGCCTTGACTTCTTCTCGGATTGTGGTATTAAAATGTTGGATGGATCTTGGCTTATTGGCATACACCTTTCTCTTTCGGTATCTCGAACGAAAAAAATGAAGGGCCATAAAATTGGGCGAACAACTTCGCTCAGGAGAGCTATAGTTGGACGAGCTATGTAAGCTGTGGCTTCATTTTATTGGAACCACAATTCTGGACAGTTCTCTATCTCAGTCCTTAAGAAATTTTCAACCGTTGCCCGGTGTTCAATGCCATTCACATTAATCGCAACTTGTTTGTCGTTTTCGAAAAAAAAAATATGGTCCGAAAAAGTTTGTGCATTATTGTGGGTGCATTTGATGCTCAACAATTGTTCTTGGGCTTTGGGTGCCCCATATTCTGCAATTTTGTTTACTCACTGGACCATTGAGATGCAAATGGGATTAATCGCACATTATTCGATATGATCTTTGTGTGTGAATAATCGAATGTGTACTTTAAAAATAAAATTTAACATATTTTATTCTTTGTTTTGTGCTAAGTGTTTGTGTCACAAATTTCCCAAGTTTTTTAAAATTAATTCTGAAAAATAATAAAAAAAATCGTTTATAAGAAATTTATTCACTTATTAAAAAATAACGTTATTTGTTCGCCACCCTGTAGTTACAATCCCTTAAATAAATATTTAAATGGTGTTTTCTTTATATTTTCAAGATTTAAGGCATTTCTTAAAGTAATGCAGCAATATAACATGTAATAAAATCAGTAAAAGGATGCTTAATTAGTCCTTTTGAAAAATCGTTGATCTCCTCTTACATCGCCAAGAATTGTTCATTCAACTGTTGAGATATCAACTGGGTGGTGCAAATTCCGAATATGAGGACCCGCAGATCAAAAAGTACTATTTTGCTTATTTAAATTTTTTGGAAAATTGAGTCTTATTTATTTCGCCTCCTTAAAAAAAACTGCATGATCTCCGACATGGCAGCATTGTCAAAAAATGCGAAAAAGTACGTTTGGTTCTCCGGCTCCTCATATAAAAGTGCAACAATTCCCTTAAGATTGTGAGCTATTTGATCGCGGCATTTATTAGTTAAGCAGCAAGAAAAAGGGTAAACTAGAGCACGTAGCTCATTTAGCAAGTCTCTATTGCAGGTATTCCATGCGTTTTAAATCCATAGACACTAATTACTGTTACAAAACATAGCAACAGTAACAAAACATTTTTAAACATAATTAGAATGGCGTTAGAAATGCTTTTGTTAAAGAGTTCGAAAACTTGTCTTAAGTACTCTGAACGTAGTTATTTTAGTTTTGCAATGGGAAAAAGAAAAACAAAATTTTTTTTTCATTATTTAAAATTTCCTTGCAAGTTAAAGCCAGAAGTGATTTTAGAGCATCTTTTCAAAACTAAGTATGGCCAACAGAAAAAACTTAAGTAAAAGCACACATGAAAAAGAGAAAAGACACAATTCACGTAATTTCAAAATTATTGGTAAAACTAAATAATACAAATCAAACGAGATGGGTTGTTAAGTAGTTACATAAAGCCACATTTAATATTGAAGATGCCTTAAACAGAACTCTATTAAACTTTTAAAATACATTATTTTAAATATAGGGTTCTTGTATGTTATATGTATCACTTAATGGTTTCGACCTTTGTCAATATTTAACTGTAGAAATTTTTTCTACACAAAAAATAGTTCTTTATCAATCAATAAGTTAGAGTGCTATGTTCGGCTGTGCCGAATCTTTGATACCCTCCACCGACAGGTGTGGGACCTTTAAGATAAAGACATATATATTATTAACTAAGCTTCACAAAAACGAACGTCGGCATTAACATTGGTTGCGGCTTAGGCCTATATTAAATTATTGACCGACAATAAGAACGTTTATGCGTTTCTTGCTAGAACTTTGAACCGGCTTGAGTAAAATGGCATGATTCGTAACAGTTTTAGCCGAACTGAAATGATTTTAAGGAGGGTAATATGTTATGGACCTATGGTACATTATGAACCAATCATCCCAAAATTCTGAAGACTGATTTCTGGTATTAAAAAAAAAATAAATTAGAATAAATTTCAATACAGCAGTGTAATTAGTTTTAGTGTTCAGTGAATTTCACAAAATTGCACGATATATTTTCTGGCCATAAGAATCTAAGTTGGAAGAAATTTTACCGCAATAAATATATCTGTAATGTTTTAAGGCGAACTTAATTGTTTTCCCAAAGTAGGCTTTATTTGCTTTTATGCGCAATAAACTCTTTTCCGAGAGAAGGGTGTATATGGCGCCTAGGGTAAATTATAAACCGATCTTCATGAAATTTGACACCGCGATTTCTTATCTTATACAACCGTGATATACCAAATTTTATAATGATAGCTTTATTAATAACGGTTTTAGGAATACTAAACTGTTTTTCGGTAGTAGGAATTATATGGGGCCTAGTGTAAATAATGGACCGATCTTCAAAAAATTTTTCAGGGTGATTTCTGGTCCTATGAAACTGTGACGTACCAAATTTAAGTATGATAGCATTATTTATTACGGTTTAAGGCGTACTAAACTGTTTTCTGCGAGTAGGGTTTATATGGGGCCTATGGTCAATTATGGACGGATCTTCACGAAATTTAAAAGTTTTTTTTTTTTTTTTGCTGTTTGCTGTTGTATACAGCGAATTCTTGCCAAATTTTATACAATTCAGTGCATTATTCCTCCATTTATGTTAGTTTTTGTATCAAAATGATCAATTTTTTAGGGTGGTGGTTCCACATTTTGATTCATAGTTCTAGTCCTATTGGACCGATGTTGCTGGATTTTAATCCCAAACTGCTTAGGATAACTACAAGCAATTTGAGACCAAGTTTGTTCTTTTCTTTTGCGTTTTTCGAAAGTGAGCGTGTTTTCAACAGACATACGGACATGGCTAAATGGACTAAGAATTACTCAAGGAGACAGAATATATATACTTTATGGGGTCTTAGATGTCACACGTAATGACAAACTTAGTACACCCTCATTCACCACTAGTGGTATTTAAATGTAATTAATGTAATACTTGAATAAATTTTTTTTAGTTGAAAGATAATTAAAATATAGTTTTGATTTAATTAATATTTAAGTTGATTTAAAATAAACTTTCAATATAAATATTAATTAACTATCAAAAAATATTAATTGATTTTTTCGTTTAATATAGCAAAAATAAGCGAAAAGCTCGCAAATGTGAATGCGAATTCGAACATTCATCACACACCTAATAAATATACACACACACACGCTCTTATCACCGCCGTTCGTATCGAGCATGTTTTCATAAATTTAGATTTAAATTTATTTCACTTCCTGTTTAATGAAATTGATGACGAGATGATGTTGATACTATTATTATTTTTGTTGTAGTTGTTGGCGACATTGTTTGCAATGTTGTTGCTCTTATTGCTATTCGCTGTTAGTTCATGAATTTTTAATTTACACCTTTAACCATAAAAATTGATTTACACTCAACCGTTGTTCAATTCATTTGCATTTACATACCCACACATAGTACTCACAAATTTATATGATTGACATATCGATAACAGACCGTTTTGTAACAAATACACATATGGCGTTTTCCTGATTTCCTGTTTCCGGTCACATAATTGAGAGAAATATTAAAATTATCATTTAGATTTGTGTTCATTTTTTAGTCATTATAAATTAATTCTGAGCAGAAAAAAATTTAATAAAATTTATTTCAACTTTAAAATGAGTAAAATGCATTTTCTCTTTAAATTTTGCTTTTCAATCATCGTGACACTTTGCTACTTTAAAAACTGTCAGGCATAGAGCATCACGAACATATTTCCTTGCCACAGAAACAAATGTGTGTGTGTGTGTTTGTTAAAATTAATTGTATTATTCCGGTTTTTTTTCTAAAATATTTGAGCAACAAAACGGTGACACTCTGTACACAGCTGTCAACGAAAAATAAACCTCAGTTCACTTAAAAATTTAAAAAAAAAGCATGGAAACTGAAACCAACAACAAAACAAAACTGTAGAACTAAAATTGCAGCACAAAACGTATTTAAACAAAAACTTAAATATAAATATTGTGAAAATCCTTTTTTCTTTTGCAAAAGGAAAATAACACGAAAAAACTAAAAAAAAACGAATCTTGTGGATCAATATTTTACAAATTCGCAGACAAATGGGCGATATATACAACTGTTGTTGAAGTAGTTTGTAGAGGTATTTAAACAGAGAACATCATTTAAATTAAAATAAACTGTATAAAGATTACATACATGCGCTTGGGAAAATTTAACAGAATTTTACTTATCTGGAAGTGCGTTGGCAAATATTGGGAGGTTGTTGTCCAGCGTGTTGTTAAAAATTCTTTTAATAGCCTTTCCCAAGTGTTTATTTATTCGATTGGATAAAAATTTAATCAAAGTTACCTTTAGGTGGTGTTTCCCATTTCCAATACTTAATGCAATTTAAAGCAAAAATCACCATTTACAATAAAATTTTTTTTTTATATTTTTTTAATTTATAAGTTTAAATATTAATATTTGTTTTAGTTGTATAAAATCGTTTAATTTATTTATTTTTTATTTTCTTAATGTGAAATTTGTTAAAGTTAAAGTTTTCTCTAATCTGCCACTATATTATAGAACAGGAGTGTATTATGTTGTTTTGCTACAGTTTGCCACGCATTAGACAACCCTTGAGTAAACGGCTTGATTCGGAAAAGCTGTTTTTAGACAGTGCGTACGATTCCTGTCCATTCTTCTGGTTAGCTGTGTGTCCATGTGTACAAAGATAATTTAGAGAAAATTTGAAAAATCACAATAGCGGTTGCTAATTGAAATAAATTGTTTTCTGTAGTTTCTTAATATTCTTAAACCAATTGTTTGGTTTGTTGAAGTTGTTGACGTTCATTAATCTCAAACTGTATATTAGTAGTACAAAAAGAAACTTTGAGGGAAAGTTACACGAAGACCTAAAAAGGATATCATTTTGGGCTTCTTTTATTGGCTTAAGCCTTAATCCAAACATATCAAAGTGCATCAAACTACATAAAAAAAGAAAGCGTACCATTGAAATACCATAAGTCTACGTAAACAATCAGAGAATATAAGTAGTGTTTAAAGCTAAAAACTTAGGAGGGATCTTCAATAGCACTTTAACCTGGGCAAATCATTTAACAAATGCTTGTCAAAAAATATTCTCTGTGCTGCGTACTCTATGGGCCACATAATATTGTACACCACTCAAAATCAGGCTGCTGCTTGCAAAACTTGTTTAATCCCCACCTTAACTTATGCGTGTGATGTTTTTTCCAGTTGTGATGCAGTAAGTAAAGCAAGACTTAATGTAAAGTTTATAACAGCAAATGAAAATAGTGAACATACCACCTTCTACACATACCAAATTTTGGACGTACAGTTCCATGATCTTATAAAAATACGAACTTTGGCATTCCTGCATAAAATCATTTTAACCCACGAACTTTATAACCTTTATACCCGGCTCAGTTTTGATCGCTTTGGAAGAAACAGAACTATAATACAACCGAGATCCCATACACTTACATCAAATTGACAGTTCATCGTAAATGCAATACGTCTTTGGAATACTATACCTCAATCACTAGGGAAACCCGCAACGCTCCACTTTAAACAAAAAGAATTTTCAAGTTTTATTTAACTAAACTGCATGCACTTATTAAACATATACCCCCATATTCATAACATATATTAGGTTTATAGCAGGTTTATGAAAGTTTTTTTCTATGAAAATTTGTTTAATAAGTCTTTTATTAATTGAAAATATTTTTTATGAATATGGGGGTTACTCCTTAATAATTTTCAGTATTTTGTAAATTTTATTCTGAATGTAATTTTTTAATCTTTTCTTACACAGAAAAAATTATTAAATTTCTCCTATCACCAAATTTGTTCTAAATTCATAATATCAAGCAAACAAGTTGTTGATTTTGCACCTACCCAGCAAAAACTTTACTTACCTGGTAAGTTAGCAAGTAACATTGGAGACATATGAACACTACTTATTTTTCGGCAGAATAACTACTTATTTTTGTTCGAGTTGTCCACAGAATTCAGTAGTTACAATACACTTACTAGAAGTCACAAAATATCTAGTTATTATTAAACTACCAGTAAGTTGAATTTTAAGTACTTACAATATACTTACTAGAAGCCAAAAAATAACTAGTTTTTATTTAATTGGCGCTAGTTAACAGACCTAATAAGTAGTAATGGAGCTAGTTACCAGTAAGTAGACATTCAGTATTAAAAACATGACAACTAATAAGTAGTTATTAAGCCGATTATTAGTAAGCAAATATTCATAACTGAAAATAAAAGTAGTGAAAAGTACTTACTGAGGTCATTACTAGCAAGTACTTATTGAGGTTTTCAGAATAATGACAATTGTAATGACAACTACTTACCAGGTAACGTATGAAATAACTACGACCTATTACCAAAATTCAAAAAGTTTTTCCTGGGTATTACCAAAATGATTATATTGATTACTTAAAATTTTAAAATTTTGAAAAAATATTTTCAATAAATGATATTTTTAATTTTAATTAAAGAAGTGATCAAAAAACTTTGCCATTTCAAACAATGTGTTAATTTATTTAAATAAATATTGACAATTCCCAACAACAATTCTACATGTTTAAATTATTTTATTTTAAACGAAAAAAAGTCAATTAAGATTTTTTGTTATTTAATTAACATTTTAATTGAACATTTATTTCAAAACAACTAAAATGTTTATTAAATCAAAATTAAATTTTTAAATTTTTTCAGCTAAAAAAATTATTGATTCAATTATCACATTAATTTAATTAAAATACTTTTTAAACCATTTTTTTAATTGATAAAACACTTTTTTCTGTGATTATTTATGATATTTAAAATGATTCTTGTTAAAGCTAAAAATATTTTTTCTTCAACTGTAAAACCAAATTACTATGCCCGCACTTCTATTATTATATAAAACATATGTTTTGTTATAGAAGGTACCAACTTATAAATAAATAAATAAAAATAAATAATTAATAAATACAAAAAAGTAGCATTGACCCGTAGAACAAAAACCGAAGATCCTAAAGAAGTAACAAATGCACAAAACACAAAACAACATTGGTAGTGTCTTGAGTTAATCCTATACATACCTTAAGCTTGTTTGCCAAGGAATATTGAATTTGACTTAACCCTTTTTTCTTTTCACATTGATATTGGAACGTTTCAACATGTAAATCCAAAATATCAGATAATGAGGTTTTTCTATATTTTATTACTGCTACAAAATTTTGAATTATCTATCATAAAAAGAAGATTCAAAAAATTAAAGCTTACAAGTCTTAGGCTTATCAGTATATTGGTCCGTTCATATATATCGATTAATTCTGAAGTCATCTTTCATTATAAAAGCTTCTTTAATTAACCTGTTAAAGTTTTTGCTGTCCAAGTTAAGGTATACTATACATATCATGATTTGAAATCGTTAGCCAGACATACTTAGTATCTTTTCAGAAAATGTATTGCTTAGAAGAACAACTGGGACCAACGGCAGGTACCAACTCTACCTATAAAATACGCCAATTAGTCCACAATTGTATAAAATGGAAGGACTCACATGCCAGCAATTAAAAAATCACGAATATTGTCTTCGAGAAATATAATCGTCGAACTAAAAAACAAACAAAGAAAACAAATTTTCGGCGATAAGCACCTGCAAGAATTAGTAATGAAAAATATGCGCGCAAAATGGAAGTTTGTAAATGTTCTTAAATTATAAGGTGACCCCAGTAGCCCAGCTAAATTCTGTTTACGATCTTTACATTATGTCACAATTGTTATACAATTTTGGTTGTTTACAAATACGAGTGTATACTCTTAATAGAGCAACACATATTTTTTGACAATCTATCAGGCTTTTATACCAATAAAATAAATGTCACTTTTGCATTGTTGTACCTGTTGTAGAACTAGGGTTACGTTTTAAATTGCACCATGAACCAAATCTTACGACTTTTAGTGGACTTTATAAGAAAGAAATCTAATGAGATTTGTTGCAACTGTCATAAAATCTTACAAAATATTTATTTTAAACGTATGACGCATTAAATAATGAATGAAAACAATGTGTAGGCTAAATTGTGGGGTTTATTTCAGTATAAAGTAAGTTTGATGGATAAAATTATGAAAGATTATGTATCACCTTAACAGCCTTGTTCTGCATACGCTGAAGCGCCTTTAACTCGCTAGTTTTTTTATAACCATATATAATAGTCAAATAATTTAAATGACTTTGGATTGTGGCATTATAATTTAAAAGTTTAGCTTCCTGAGTGAACTTATTTTTACACTTATATAAAACTCCAACAGCTTGTGAAATTTTTGTTTTCAGGTTTAGTATGTAAGACTATTCCAGCCAAGATTATTTTGAATATTTAAGCCCAAGTACTTAATTCAGCTAACTTCATAAATTTCTCTCCCATCAACAATAACGAAAAATTGCTATTACGTCGGCTTGGCTTAAACCTTAATAATTGTGTTTTATTTGAATTTAAGACAATTTTCTAATACTGTTCGAAGACCGTTACATAACGAAAAAGTGTCAGACAATGTAGCAGTGGCTGTGCTTAAGGATGCTGAAACTTCTTCGAAGTAACACAACATTTTGAACAAAACGGTTTTTATTCTCACGAACATTAATGAAAATAAATAAAAACGAGTTAAAACTATTACAGGCAAAATTTTGCAATGAGAGAACATTTCACTACTTTGGAGCAAAGCAATCCCGTTTCGAATTAAAAGAAAACATTTTATTATTATGTTTGGATTTTTGCTCTGTTTTTCAATGTTCAATATTTTTTTTATTAGGTTTGCGCATGAAGTCGGTAAAAATTTTAAAAGTTATTTATTTTAAGATTTCTTTACAACAGGGGTAATCGTCATTTAAGATCGAAAAGTTTTCGGCCATGGTTTTGACACCTGGCTAAGAAGAAAAGATACCACAGGACTTATCCAAATAAAAGGGCGCTAAGCACCGACATGTGTGCACAGAAACCGTGATGCTGAAAATGTTCGTCCGATACTGGTAGGACATAAAATAGAGTTTAAGAATAAGATTTGGCAAATTTTTGTCCGTTTCATATATGAAAATTCCATAAATGAATAAGTATTAATAAAACATTTGTTCATTCCTTAAGGTATCACCTTGTGCTCTTCTATACCAAACATTTAGCGTATCAAAAGAATACCTAAAACATATACCTGAAATTAAGTTTAGTGTTTAGTTTTCCTAAAGGTTTTACATTTTTGTCAATAGCACAAACTGTATACATTTGGTAACTAAATACACTCCAAGCCTGTATTATATTTAACCTATAAAAGCATTTCATTACCAAATACACACAGACATACTTTAATAGGAAATAGGAAAGAATACTTTAATAGGAAATACCACATTGATATTGGATTTGTCTCCTTATCGCTTTATCTTAAAAGAAAATAGTCGATACTCACACAAAAAAATCTACTGATTGTTGAATTTTAACCCTAATAGATGAAAGATAACAAAATATATAAAGTTTTTAACAAGAAGTTTCTGGCTTAAAAGTTTTTTTTTTTTGTTTTTTTTTTAAGTGAACTGAGGCAAAACGAAAATAAGAAATTGTCCACTCTGCAGACACTAATATTAAAGACTTATTGAACAACTCTATTACATTTTATAAATGTCCTTATTTTAGTTTTCCTTCTTACTTGCCTTCTTTACTTTTCGATTCACAAAAAAAAATATGTTTTTCCAAAGTGCCAATGTTTAACAATATAGTTTCTTTTTTCTAACTCTATTTCGCTTGTATATTCCCTCTATCTTTTGAATTTATTGTTGTAGTAAGTCTATTTTTATTTCTGCAATCTTCTGTAGTTTGCTTAGCTTTGCCATTCAGAGGTTTTCTTGTTTTCGGCTGCCATTGAAAATTTGTTCCTGATTTACTTTAAGGATTAAAGTGGTGTCTAAGTAGCATTAGTTAAGTTTATTTTTGTGTCGCTGGGGAAATTTTTCTTGTCTATTTCTGTGTAGAGCTGTTAAAGAAAATTTTATTTGGTTTTGTGAAAAGGAATTGAATATTTTGCTTTTTTCTTTTTCATTTATACATCCTACAATAACTTAAGTGATAAAGTTGAAAACAAATCGATGAAATTGGTTTCCAAACTATGTAAATTAAGTCATGTAAATGTTAAAAAATTTTGAGATAAAAAGCAAAAGTGAACAGTGTGAAATTATTTTGTATTGTTTGAAAAAAGTAAAAACTGGGCTTCAATGTCATATTTAAATTTTAAAAAGGATTTCCTGGATATTTTATTTAAAAAAGTTTTTAAAATATTTGAAAATTTTAATTTCAATTCGCTAAAATGCAATGGCTATTAATATTAGCGGTATCTTAATATTTTGATCAAACACCAAATAAAGAGAAAATGCAATTTTTTATGGAGTTATATTATAAAAAAATTTTTCATTTACATACCGCTCATTAACTTCAACAATGTCATAACTTAAAAAATTAAATTTTTGTGTTAGTTATGCAGACTTTTTCGCTATGCTCTTCTTTATATTTTGCGTTCAATTCATCTTTTATATTTTCCCCGTTTAAAGAGAACATGTCCTTATTTTTTCGAAGTAATAAAAGCAAATCAAAAACTTAAAACGCGTTTAACTCGAAATGTATTTATTTTGTTTGATTTACGACGTTGTTAAATAAAATGAGCGATATATAAAATCGTTTTCAACGCAAGCAGAAGTGATTAAGAGTATAACCTATTTAATTTATTTTTAGCAAAAATGTTGCTTGCCACTAACTAGTAGGGTGTTCATTCGGTTAACCATAAATCGCTTAACCAATTAATTACTACCTAATTACCTGATCGCTTAATTTCAAATGGGATTTTTTCGATTTACGTTTAAACCGGTTAATTTCAGTCGATTAGGCGATGTAACAAAATTTTTAATTTTGTGTAGTATTATAACATATTTTTTTTTCAACATCAGCTTTTTGTTTCACGTACATTCTAAATTTATGTGTTTAGTTATTTGTTTCTTCTCATATCAATCTTTTAACAGAAACAAAAAGAAGAGATATAAATTTAAAAAATTAAAACAGGGCTCTAATGGCATAATGAAAGATTTTATATGTTTAGAGGGAGGAAAAGAACTAAGAATTTAGATATTCTGTATTACACAATATGTATAAATTAAAAAATATGTTTTACATATTTATGAACTATTTTTTTGCTTGCTCGTTTTAGTTCAAGAATTGTTATGTTTGTTATGTAATTGTTTTGTTTTTGTACTAATAAACTCCAAATAATAAATAATTTATGCATATTAATACAATGAAATTCCTTAATTTAAAAAAAAAAAACTTATTAATCGGCCAACCGATCAATAACAAAATTTACCGATTATTAACCTATTAAACCAAAACCTCGATTAGTTAGTCGATCGATTAACCAATTAAAGCAAAAGCCCTATTTAATGAATACCCTACTAACCAGAAACAAAGATTGTTACTTAAGATGTGCGGAAATTTGATGTAAAATCTTATCTGATGTTTGCTTTGAACTTTGAGTCGTCTTGTATGCCATTACTTTCAATTCTTTGTCTAACTTTTCTTATGCAGGAAGAAACCACACGGACAACTTCATTTGTTGCTACATTAAGGTAGACAGAAAAAATTTTCGCCATTTTTTTTTCATTTCAATCAAACCATTATTTAAAATAAAAATAATTTTAATTAAAAATTTTATCAAGTGAAATTAACGTTTACTTTTATCTACAAAACCACTGCAGAATTTGTTGGTAATAAAAAAAGATATTTAATTAATATAATTAATTTGTTTACTGGTGCAAATTCAATTAATTTTTTAAGTAATATCACAAATCTTTTAATTGAAAGCCATTTTTATTTTTTTCTGTGTAGGATATACCGATTCCTGTTTGATTTTTATGATATTGATTTTATTTAATTTTTTTAATAGTAAAAATATTTAAAGCTGCTCTTCCGCTTATAAATCAAATTAACCTAAATATTATTTAGCAAACAATTTGTTTCCTAAATAAAATAATTCAAACAAACATTAAATAAATTTCAACCCAGCCAAATTAAATTGATTTCGTTTGTATATAAATGTTAATATTGTTTCAAAAAGTCTTCTCTCTAATAAATCGCTTAGGCTCTAGTAAATCAATACTTATTAAAAAAAAAAATCCAAATGCAAAAAAGTACTTGCCATCGATGTTGAAGCTGTATAAAATTTGTTATCTTCGTTTTAGTTGTCGTTGTCGTTGTAGTTGTTCTGTTGTCACTGAAATATTTACCTTGTTCAAATAAATTTTTATCGTATTTTTCTTTAACAACAATTTGTTGTTTAAATATTTGGATACAAGAGCAAACAAATATACATTTATTCACACACAAACACCTCGTTGTACTTGAACAAGAATACACACTCACTAATGCCGACAAGTACTAACACATTTAACAAAAAAACACAAGCGGAAAACACCCAAAAAAAAACAACGTGTAGCGAATAGGGTAATAAGAGTATGCCGGAACAATATAGGCAGGAGGATTAAGACATTTCGTTAACAATTTAATTTTAAGGAAGAAATATTTTGATAAACTGTCCAAACGGCTGTGAATTATATCGAGTGTTTTTATGTTTAAGATGCGTAGAACATAAAATAGGCTGCACTCTCTTCTGTGACAGCTAATTTGAGAGTTCTTGTTTATTTTGAGGTGAGTTTGATTAAACAATTCAAAATAAATAAACCTACGCCAGAGCAGCTTTTGCAAATTGCTTATACTTCTTTGATTCTATGATATGAATCTCTGATTCATATGTCTTTAAAAATTAATAGAATCAACTGCGAGTGGAAAAGAGCCACGCTTACAAACTTTGTCCTGTCTTACTTTAAAGGCACACATGTGGTTTAGCGGGATGATTCCACATTCCACGGAGCATCAACCGAAATAGTTTTTTGAAATATAACATTAAGCAAAAAAATAATTTCACAAAATGGTTTAATTCCACCTCGTTCGCTTGTCTTAACCCCATTAGATTATTTTCTCTAGAAAAAGGTCTGCGCAGATAAGCCAGAAACAACCTGACACTTAGAAGCGGATATGCGACATACACGTTCAATGGCCCCAGCCCGATAAAATTTCCATAAACTTATGGAACTAAAAAAACTTAACGGGTGGCTACCAAAAACCTTTTTCTCATTTTTATTTAAGTTCCTATATTCTCAGACTATGAAAATACTTTCCGATACTTTTAAATAGTTTATGATTGTTTAGATTGAATATTTTTTTGTATATCCCCTTTTAAGGAACCTACTTTTACCCCTAGCTAATACAGACTATGAATCAAGCTACAATTGATTTAATTCACATGAATATACAAGTTGCTGTGAAGCGCACTTCCGTAAAATAGAATTATTTGTTTAATGGGTAAAATGAAAATTTTAAATAAATATGTTATTTCCGATATAAAAAAAAATTTTCGATTGAAAAGTCAAAAAGAAAAATATTTCCGAAAGATTGCAAATGCTAATTTGTCAAAAATGTTTTATGTCAAAAGGAATTGAAATTCTAAAATCAAATGCAACTATTAAGAAAGTCTAATCAAATGTCAAAATACTGACACACAATTACAAACTAAAATTATTTTATTTCAATAGTTTCATTTACACAAACGTTTACCGGAAAATTACAATCATTGCTCTTTCCTTTTAATCCTTGTGTCTATTTAATACTCGTCACTTAATAAACTAATTGCTTTTAAATTGTTTTCATACTAATTGTGCTATTAATACTTTTTCTCTCTGTACGATAAAATTCAAACCTTTAACTCTTAATCCAGTGTTGAAAATTGTAAAATGGCAGTCAGGACAGAAGACAAAAACTGAAAAAACGTATAAAAGATGAACGGTATACAGTATATAAAGACATTTTACAACTTAGTTATAAATTCAGTTTATTACCTTGTCAATTATATTAGATCCTTAAAGCAATTATGGTCAATTTAAGTGTATAAGAGCAAATAATAAAGGTAAATAGTATTTCTATAGTATAAAGTGTCTTTATTTGGATTAAACGAGTGGTAAAAGCAATCGAAAGAAAGTTTAAAAGGATTCTCATACCTTTGACACCAAATTCGAAGTGTTTTTTACAAGTAACATTTAGGCCACTTTGAGCAACAATTGTTGAAAGAAAAAAAGAAAATTTTATTAAATTTATAATTAATTATGGTTAACGAAATTACGCTTTACTCATATGATTTATTATTGGTTTTTGTTTTCAATACTCAATTAAATTTATTAAAAACTCTTGCTTTAGGGCGAAAAAGATTTAAGTTATTTTATATTAATCATACGTCTAGTACAGGTTGGAAATGAAAAGTTATTTTATGTTTTGAATTAGTTTTATAATTTAATTTCAACAAAGTCCAGTGAGATTTTTAAATAAAGTTAGAAGTTTTTTGAGAACAAGTTCTATTTTTTATACTTAAACTATTTGTAATTCACAATTACCATTGATCATTTCAGTTTGTCACATGGTTGCCCCAATAATGTTACGATTAAAGATTTTTTTATTTCATGTGATTGCGGAAATCACATTATGTTTTAGTTTTTCTATCTTAGTTTTAATTGTTTGCTGGGGTTTCCATTAACAATTTTGTTGTTTGTATTATTTAAATGCGAAGCATTTTATAATTAACTCTTTGTTTTGTAGAGTTTGTATATGTTTAATGGAGTGATGATGGCTTTAAACACATTTTTGCCAACATTCCCTTTGTATCTGTCATCGTAGATAATTTTTCTTTAATCAATATTTTTATGATATATATCTATACCCAACAACATCACAGGTAGAGAGAGTATTATACGTTTCTGCTGGTATTTGTAGCTCAGAGAAATAAAAGTCGTAGGCCCATATTTTAGTATGCGACTTTCCTGAAGCATTTCGATCCACTGCAATTTGATCCCGAAAATTGGTCTTAACCAAATAAATTCCTGGATCCTAATAGTGGCGTTTCACAAACTCAGTGCACGAAATCAATTAAGAGTATCATATGATACAGCCTGTTATTTTTTAATTAAATGTTAATAAAGATGTTAAGTTACGCCAGCAGTAGTTTACATTTAATCAAATAATTATATCTGCATACAGTAGTCACAACTAAATTATACAAAAAAAAAAAAAAAAAAAATACAAATCCTAAAAGAAAGTCTTTAAGCTTTTAACTTATTCAAAATAAAATTTACGAAGATTAAAAAAATGTCCCTTATTCCAACTCACTTACTTAAGCAGGTCCAAACAACGTTTTAAGTTTGTCTGGTTGATCATAAATATTCCATATATAAGATTTCGTTAATTCAAATATTTTCCGGACCCCATAAGTACTGAATTGGTTAGTAATAAGGCATCGTGGATACCTAAATGTTAAGTTATACGCTGATGTTTGTCCTAAATTTGAGATTTGCCTTCATTACTCATTGTGTTATTGTTTAATATTATAGAAAAAATATTTGAAGCATTTGTTTATTTGCCAGTTGCTTAGATCATCGTGGTAAAACTGTAACTCATGTTAATTTTGGTTTTATTTGTCCAACTGACTAATTCCATGTCTGTTTATCCATGTAATCTTTTTTTTATTGGTTTAAGAACACAGACTATTAAAACTTATTTAAATGCTTCTCTACGTCATGTAAACTTACGGTGACCATATTTTTAAAGTCAAAATATAGAACGAGAGTTTCATATTTGCTAAAGACGCACAAAGATGTAAAGTTGTGTAAATGGATCATAAAGTGGCTAAACAACAAACGCACATTTAAAAAGACGTTCCAAATATCTATTTTACACTATTTGAGTTAATCTATTTTATTGAAATTAAAACCCATATTTCAGCGTCTAAAATCTTCGAAATCTTTATTTTTTATAATCCGAATGGGAGCTTGCAACTTGGACAGGACAGAATAAAGTCAAGTAGCATTGATAAAAAAAATATAGATTTTTTATAAAAGTATTATATTTGGAGTGTACAAAGTAATATACGATGTCGTAGCCGTGATGAGTCCACCATAATCTTATTCTCCATTTACACACTGGGCTAAATTTGTTGAAATTATTGTTAACAGTTTTCGACATTGTCAGTTCCATTTCTAGTTTTAGAAAATTTTAGATTTAAGACAATTTAACATATGAATTTGAAATTAGAACAGTATCCAAATAAGATTTTTCTAAAACAAATTTAGAATATAAACGATTTGAAAACGAAATAACAAAAATTAAAAACCAATTTCAAAATTTTCCTTATAAATCAATGAAAAATGTTAGTATATTTTTTTCAACAATTTAAATTTTTACCGTGAAATGCTGTTGTCAAAATTAATTAGAAAACAAGTTTCGGAATATCTACTTAATAATGTTGATGGACTCTTTCATTTTGTAAAAAAGTTATTAAATGTTTCTGACAACATTTTTTACAACTTAGAAATAATACAAGTTGTACTTATTTCGCGTGGGATTTTATGGAAATGCAGAAAAAGTTTAAAATTAAAATAACACAGCCGGTTAAAGATTTTCATCCATATATACTTTCTATCTTTTTAATTTGAAATTAAAAAATAGATTTTAGCACATAACATGTGGGTTTTTTTACTTTGAAGAATTGAAAACTTCAAATTGTGCAAACTCGCGAGGTATGTTGCTTAACATTTTTCAAAAGTTTGAACAGAGAGAGTACTAGGCCAAAGAGTCAAATAAAGTGTTCTCAAATCGAGAGTACTCTTTAGAATAAATCATGCATAAAGTAAAATATTTTGCAAATTTTTAAAAATATTATTTCGGAAAATTAATGAGATAGAAGAACAGTTTACAAATTAGAAGTCATGAGAAATGTCAAATAAATTGGAACCATCCTTTTTTTAGCTATTAAAAAAAACATTACAAATACAAAGCGCTGAATAAAAGAAAGAACTATTTTAGGTTCTGTAATAAAAAATAATTCACCCAAAACAAAGCTCTTAAATACAGAACGAATGGTCACCTTGTGTATACTCCTTGTTGAATCGGGAACTTTTGCCATGTATACGCCTTGTTAAATTGGGGACTTCTGTTACGAGAAACGAATTTCAAACTAAACCAAAAGCAATGGCGTATATAGTTAAAAGGTTTTCATATAATTAAATTAAAATCAATAAGACACACACACATAATTATATACATACTTTTTCCTTTTTTTTCTTTTTTTGTGACAAGTACACTCATATACACACAATCACTCATTTTGTTAAAAAAATTATTGTTGAGTATTAAGTTTTATATTACAAACTTCAATGTAAAAAAATTTAATTGATTGCAAAAACATTATAATTAAATTTTTGTTTTTTATGTCAAATCAAATAATTAAAATATAAAAATAATAAAGAATGAAATATGATGATGTAAAATTAAGCCAGACAAGAAAATTTAATAAAATAATTGTGATTAAAAGGAATAAAATTTTATTAGTTTTCAGATTTAAAAAAAATTATAATATTCCATTTGTGTTGTTTTCTCTCCTACACAAAAAATTTCACTTTCTGAAATAGTGCATGAATAAAACGTCTTATCAACCCTGTAATAATGTTTTTTGTAATCTGACGAGAAGTTGTGGAAAAGTGTAATAATGCACTATTTTAAACATCTGACGAAAAGTTTGTTCTTCATTATTAATTTTCGCGTAGTTTTGAGGCTCTTTGAGGAAATCGTCGCCGTTATAAGAATAGAACCATATATAAACCGAAGTCGTCTTTATTATAGGGCATTATTAATACTGTTGCTTTCTAAGGGACGAAAAGACAAATTCACCAAAAAGGGTGGAATTTTTAAAATAAAACATGCTACCCCTTTAAAGAGCAAAACATTTTTATGAAACGAACACAATTGTATTTTTTAAATAATATGTCATATTTTTTTGTGGAAAAGAAAACACCATTTCTCTATCACAACTTTATGAATCAATTTTATTTAATTGATAAAAGAAATTAATTGTTATTAAATAAATTTCATTTATTTATTAATATTGTTTTTTTACAATTCCAAATTAATATTTTTATGCATAAAATATTTTTATTTTTTAATGTTATTAATTTAAATATTTGCATTATTAAGTTTTTTACACGGTTTGATTAGTTCTTTTTAAATAATTAACAATGTTTTATAATTATTGGTTTATAATATTAGTATTGTGGTTATTTTATTGAACTGTTAATGGTTTTAAATTCAAATTTAGATATTTTTTAATTAGGCTTAAGTTCATTGAATTTAATTTTCATTAAATTATTTTTCTGAAGACTGAAATTTTTGAACATGAAATTAATTAAAATTTATTGATAATTTTTTATTCTTGACTGCGCTAAGATTTGAACCCAGGCTTTCACGGACAGGTTGCGCATACTAGTTTCGATTGTAACCACACAATCTCTTTAGTGGGGTTTGCCGTCTTACTCACTCGGCTATTGCAGCCGGATGACGTCAATAGTCAAACATCAATATTTAAACCAAATGGTATTTCACCTTGGTAGATCGAAATTTGATTTTGAATGAATGATTATCTATTTTAATTGATTTACATGTTCTTCCTTCCTTGTGTTTTTTCGTACTTTTTGTCAAGAATTCTGCTTGAAATCCAAAGCACATTTTTTGTTTTTCATGTTTTCGTCTTTATTTTTTCTTGTTGACCTTTTTCAGCACAACTTGAAGGACAAATGTAAACATAGCTCGTGCCTTAGCTGTTAACAATATTAGTATTGTGGTTATTTTATTGAACTGTTAATGGTTTTTAATCCAAAATTTAGATAATTTGTATATTTATTGTCTTAAGCCTAGTACTCTGTTCAACATTTCACGTGAAATGCTGTCAAAACTCATATGAAAAAAACTTGTGGGGAATTTCTATGAAAAAATGATGATAGAGTTGTACTCTGTTTAATTTGTGAAAAAGTTGCGAAATGTTTCTAGCAACATTTTTTTTAAAACTGCGAAATAATATAAGCTGCACTTATTTCACGTGGAATTTTAAGCAAATGAAAAAAGTTTAAACTTAATATTAAAATGAGAACTGCAAAACATAAGTAACACAACCGGTAACAGGGTTTCATCAATATTTACTTTCATTTTTACTTAATTTTTTATCTAAAAAAATACTTTTTAGTAAAATACATATGGGTTTTGTTTACATATGCAAAACAATGTCGCATACTTTGAATGATTAAAAACGTCAAATTGTGCAAACTCTCGAGAAAGGTAACATTGATACATGTCAAATTTTTCGCATGAAATAATAGATGTGGTTGAACATTTTTCACAAATTGGAACAGAGTACTAGGCTTTATGATCAAAAACTTTTTGGCATTTAAATATTTAAAACGTAGAAATGCATTTCTAAAAACATTTCAGGATTAAGCTTTGTTCCCATTGGGAATGTATTCTTCTATCTTATTTCTTTCCAAAATATTTGATACATTTTCCTTTCATTTTTCAAAAAATTTAACTTAAGTAACAATTACTTCAGCAACAATTTGTATGAGAT
Source organism: Pollenia amentaria (assembly GCA_943735925.1). Taxonomy (NCBI): domain Eukaryota; kingdom Metazoa; phylum Arthropoda; class Insecta; order Diptera; family Polleniidae; genus Pollenia; species Pollenia amentaria. Next base: position 2,123,884 of record OX031007.1, read on the forward strand.
TGTATATGACGCTTATCACAATTTTAATTAGTTTGAATGAAAATGTTTTAAAAAATAATAAGAAGTACGTAATATTGTGCTGGGTAACATTTGAAATGGATATATATATGTTAGGCTGTAAAAAAATTGTCGCTTTATTGTGAACACCAGCGAAAATGTTGCTTCCATTGTGAATGAAGCTTTAAGTTTGAGTATTTCATAAACGTTTTCTGTCATAAAATATCAGTGCTATAGTCCAAAGTTTCTGGATTTTTCTACGACATTTTCCTACAAATATTCCAACCTTTTTTTTTGCTTTTAGTTTTCCCGAAAGATAATTTTACCTTAAACGTATTTTTACCTTAAACTTAATTTCCCTTTTTAAAAAGTGGACTATAGAATTAAGTGTGCATATTTTATGTATTTTTGTTAAATTCTTACTAATCTTTTTATAGTATTTAAAAAGACTTACACCTACCCATACACATTTAGCAGCAAACACAAACACACACAACAAACTTGAACTGTAAAAAAAAATAAAGATTTTTGTCAGTTGTGTCACCAGGGCGTAACTAATTTATATTTAAATTGTGTGTTAAGTCGTGCATAATCCTGTTTATATTGTTCACAGAATTGTTTCGTACAATTTTGTGTAGATTTATGCAGTAAGATTTTTTATTTATTTAAATAGGCTGAAAAGTAAGTTTATTAAAAAGTAAGTTTATTAACTTGCAAAGATCGTAAAATCATGAAGTCATTTTTATAAAGTATTTTTGTTAACAGTAATTCATTACAAATGAACGCAAGCAACAATTCGGGTGTATATCAGAACTAATAATTCGGTGTGAAAGTGAAAATATACTTTCAAGATGACCCAGCATAGGTGGAAAGCTTTGTTAACTTGATTATTTTGTAAATTTCAGCACTTTAAAAATCTACGCGTTGCGCATAAGTAACGGTATGGTGTATTTAATGAATATCTTTTTTCTTTCTGACTTTATTTAACGTTGACATTTATTAAAATTTAGACTATAGTTTTGAAATATTTTCACATTATGTTTCACGTTTCACATTAAGTTAGTTCTGACAATAAAAAATTATTCATAAATTTAATCATAACCTTACTTATGACTTTCAAGATAAAATTGAACAACTTTGCTTCTGTGTTCTTTGCTGAGTCTTTCCATCATAAATTTTCCCACTTTTTCAAAGATTATTATGACATATAAAATAAAAACAAAACGTAAACGAAAAACTTATTCTCTTACTAAATCATAAGATAAAACAAAACAATTTCAAAACAAACCGATTTATGTGTTTCTGATCGGGTGGCACAAGTTTAATGCCTCTGAGGACATTAATTTTGGTAGATATTTGTCTTATTTTATCATATTAAAATTTATGTAACACAAAATATTAAAAAAAAATAAAGCTTATTCTGGATTATTGAAGGAAACATTCCGATTTGTTTAAAAACAATATTTTCCTACTTCAAATTATCTGGAAAGTCAACAAATTAAAAAGTTAAGGACGAAATTAACTTGTAAAAGTAATTAAAACTTATTTTGTAAAGCGTTCAAAAATTTTGACTTTTTGAGAAATAAGAATGGCAGGCTTTATACCTGTTAAAATCAAGCTAGGATTTTTTAATTTAAGCTGATTTTTGAAAGTAGTAATTTGATATGAAAACTAAATCAAGTCAAATTTTAGTTTAACTTTTCCTGATAACAAAAAAAAAAAATGTTCTACCTTATCTTAATGTAGCAGCTTTGAAGATTTTTTAACGTTTATCTAGTCCACTTGTATATGTAAAGAAAATATATCACAGAAAACAGTATTCACCTCTACTCTTACGAAAACAAACAAAACTGTTATACACAAGAACAAATATGATTAACTTATAACACATAATTTAAAAACACTTGTTGAATAGGATATCCTTAATTTGCCGACGTCATATCACAAGGGTTGATTCTATATTCGCACTCTCTTACATACATCTACTTTCTTGTATCTAAAATTTGTTATGCTCCTGTGTCTCTCTGTGAGCAAATAACCTAAATAAAAGTACTACACTTATTTCGTATCTACCACTACTTCTCTCAATACAAAAGAAAATATGAGAGAGCTCATGTGTTATTTTGAGAAAAAAAATACACAACATCAAATTTTTTTCCGATGTATAGAAATTCACTATAATTTATTATTCATGCAAAGGAATCACAGCTACAGATACCGTAAAAACTTACCACAAACTCGTGCATAAAATCTAGAAAAACATTTTACGATTTTTTCTTACACACAACAAACCAAGAGCAAATATATAAAGAAAAATTTCAGTTGATAATTTGCTCCAAAGGCAAGCGAACGTGTTGAGTGTAAAAAATAAACGCAAAAAAAAATGTTAAAAAATATACTAAGAAATATAAATTGTAACAAATTAATAAAAAGAAAAATCGTTAATAATATAGAAGAAAATATTAAGAAATATTAATTGTATTTGATATAGATTTTTAAAGGGTTATTTAAATATTTTTACGTAAACGTATCCCCATTCGTGTCATTTTTTAACCTAAAAACAAAAATAAAACAACTTTTTGTTTTTTAACTTACAAGAAGTTCAGTCACCTTTATGTGCAACATCACAACAACAAAAATCAAAAAAAAAAATTCCTTAAAAATAGAAAAAAATTCATTTAAGACTGTCATGCAATTTGTGCTTTTGAGAACAAAAAAATCCTTTTATTTTTAATTGCATTTACGAGTAAATATTGCATTTCTTTTGTGTGAGTGACGGTGTGTCGGTATTTATAAATATTTTTGTCGTGTTTGATTTTGATAATCAACTAAAAATGTAGACCTGACGAATTTTTTTCACCTTTTAACTTTTGAGAAAATCTTTTGGAAAATATACATAAACAAAAAATATCATCTATTAACCAATATATGTATAAAATAGAAGTGTTGTTTATTAAAATATTTATTTATTTAGATATAAATCTTTTCTGAAATAGAACATTGGCTGCGGAATAAACTTGAAAAAATTGGTAAGTACTGTTTAAAATAATCTATTAATTTGTTTTTAGTGAATTGCTTGTAAAATTAATTAAATTTATTAAAAACTAAAACAACGTTATACATGTGGTTATTAATATATTCTTAAAAAATTCAATGAAATTATAACTAATTTGGTAAAAAATATTAAATAAAAAATACTATATGAGTAATGGCCGTAATTTCTACTAACAGATATCTGGTCGGGTTCGTACCTAACATTTATCTTTACTTATCCCGTAACACTATTTTATCAATTTCAACGTTAAATTGGCCGACGTGAATTAACTACCGAAAATTTATGGTGTAAAATACACTACACATTAACCCGTAGGTAAGAAAGTGGTTTTAAAATTCTTTACACCATAGATATTTATACACAGCTAGATATATATTTGTAGAAATTACGGGCATAAGGCGAATATATGTTGTGCGACCTCCTCCATTTTCGAAATAAAGGTATATATCGAAAAACAGCGAACCTAAAAAAAACTGTTAGCAAACTGGATGAAGAGTACTCGAATTAAATTTACCCGTTAGGTACCTCGCTTAACAACGTTTTTTTTCTAGCACAGTTTAATTGTTTATATAATTTTGTAAACTTTTTTTACACTACAAAATATCAAATGCAGTGCAGTAACTGTTCAAAATCTTTGTAATTTCATATTTTGTTCTACGAGTATTTGTCACATTTATTCCAGCCCAGACATATTTTTTGATATTATTGATCATATTCGAGCTTTTTTTGACTCCTTGGCGCGATTAAAATAGGCATTTATGCGCCCGTTTTTCAGTCGAAAATGACTGTTCATTCGGGTGGAAACGGTACCCCAACCGAGAATCATCTGAAGGACTGTTTTATGACTCGCGTTTCTCTTCAATTACGACTAATTTTCGACATTCCTTTTTTATTTAAAATTTTTATATAAAATCAATCACAATTCAAATTCAGTTTTATATTATTTTCATTCCTTACAGCACGAGCTCACTTGCTTCAAAATCTAAAAAAAATTCTTCGGTTATAAGCAGTAACAACACCAAAAGAAACACTTTTTATCGTTAGGCTGTGGTAAAAAAAGTCTTAAAAGGCTCAGTTTGGTGATTCGATCTTCCACATGCTGACTTGGAGTAATTTATAAATAAAGGGTCCGCCAAATAACTATTTTTTGAAAATGCTATAAAAAAAACTACTGAATATTTACTAAAATTTTTTTTTTTATTTGAATGTACAATCCTTCGGGTTAATAATGGAAAATAATTTCATTCAAATGGCTACCTTGGCTGGCCATGCAGTAGCCTACACGATCGTTCCAATTTTTAAGCATATTATCGATTGTGTGCAGCTGTATTTACAGCAATGGCTTCACGAAGATTGTCCTTTAAAGCGTCAATTGTCTCTGGATTGTCGGCGTAACACTTATCTTTGACGGCACCCCACAAATAATAGTCCAACGGTGTCAGATCGCAGCTCCGAGGTGGCCAAACGACATCAGCTCTGCGGCTGATAATGCGATCTTCAAAAACAGGGCGCAAAACATCGAGTGTAGCTTCGGCTGTGTGGCACGAAGCGCCGTCCTGTTGAAACCAAATGTTGCCAATATCCTCCTCTTCAATTTTTGTGAACAAAAATTCGTTGAACATGGCCCGATAGCGATCGCCATTGACTGTAACGGCCACTCCTTGCTCATTTTCGAAGAAAAATGGCCCAATTATGCCTCTGGACCAAAATCCGCACCAAACAGTGACTCGTTTTGGGTGTATCGGCTTTTCAATGTATGCGTGCGGGTTTTCTGTGCCCCAAATGCGATAATTTTGCTTGTTTACATACCCGCCAAGATCAAAATGAGCTTCATCTGAAAAGAGGATTTTTTTTTTTTGGCAAAATCGGCATCTGTTGTAAGTCGATCGCAGGCGAAAACGCATTGTATGGTCAACTCCTGAACCAATTGGTATGGTATGACGCCATACAAAGTCCAATTCGTCTCAATGATGTCTCCGAAATGTTCAATTGTTGAGAACGACGGTGAACTGATGTTGATGGCGCTTCACGCATACTTTCTGCCACAGCAGCAATATTTTCGGGTGTACGCACTGTTTTTGGCTTTTCACGCTTTGGTTTATCGATGAGGATGCCAGTTTCTTTCACTTTTTTCACAATACAACGAACATACGGAGCTGACGGTGCTTCTCTTCTTCCAAAATCCGTACGCAATTTTCGCACACATTTTCCAACATTACCATGATTTTCAAGGTAATGTCGCAATATTTCCCAGCGTTGTTCAAGCATATACACAACCATATTCGTTCAGCGGAAGGATTAAACTAATTATCTGTCAAATCAGACATGAGCTAAGTGTTACCATTCACGAAATAAGCACTAGTTGAAAAAAAAACGTTCGTTGGCGGCCCCTTTATGTATGTATATACAGCTGGGTACCCCGGTAGGCTAGTTGGTAGTGAGCTGTTCTAGTAGTGCGAGGGCTAATGAGTAACCACCCTTTTATTGACATCTATTTAATTTAACATAATATGTGCCTTTCCGTTTCTTTTAAACAGTTCTCACCAAAAGCTAAATATTTAAAGATATTCTTAGTTACTAGACAATATCTTACATGAAGTTTACAGCTTCAATCTCTACCTTTAAAATTTTAATACACCCACACTTATTTACTAATACACTTACAGTTTTGTTAAATGATGCGAGCTTACATTCAAATATTCCTTTGATAAAACCCTTGTGAGCAATTTTTCGTTATTCCTTTTTCTTGTTATTGACAATGAAGTTTTAAAAAATAAAGTAGCTTTTAATTTGCTTCACAGATTACAATTTTAATGAGTTTTGCCAAAAAAACTTGAACGTGTAACTGCAGGTTTTTGTTTTTTATTTTAAATTTTATTTATCGGCAGGAATCATGTCCCCCTACTAGAATCAATATTCAAAAAATACCTTAACATTCCCAAGTAAGATATCTCGGTATACATCTTGATCGATGTTTTATATGGAAATGCGGTACAGAGGCAAAATAAACTAAAATGAAATTATGTCCTTAGTTCCGATTTCAATCTTATACGGCCTCTAATATCGACAATCATAGTCGCCCCTGGTATGTTTAAACTCAAATATTCACAAGGATTTCATTAGTAAAAACTATGATACCGAAATATGCAGTTAAATATTTAAAAAGGCTTGCATTACATCCAAATCCAATAGTTCGAAGTATTTTTAATAACGACGGCAACACTCGCTTAAAGAGAAGAGATACTGCAGGGCACATCCTATTGGAAAAGCGGAAACCAAGATGGGGAAAATTTCCGCCCGGGACTGGCAGCACATGTTGAAATATGAAGTTACATTAATGAATCAAAGCATAATCGAATTCTTGAGTTTACGTCCTGTCCTGCTCTTTCCTAATGACGCTTCACATTCACATAATTTGTTAGGGCTCTTCTGATCAGATAAGTGCTGGATTTGGGTGCGATTGAATATGTACTTTGTAATCCTAGTTTTTACGAATGATACCAGGGAACAGATGTAATGATTCGAAGAATTTTCTCTGAGATGAATATTAAGAATTTTTCCTATGGAATGACAAAATTAGTATACTCTCATTCACCACTGGTGGTGGAGGGTATAAAAGTAAATATCGCAAATGAATTAGTCAGCAGTATTGCGATTCACTAACTTTTTTTACGATAATCGTATCGTTAAAATAAATATAACAAAAATTTATCGAATTTGCTCTCCAGTAACATTTTTAACGATATTCGCTGTCGATTAAAGTCAACTGTTAATTTAAGCAGTTTCTTTTTCGTTATTATGGCGACAATAATTTACGTTGTATTTATTTAATCGATAAAGTGTATTTTATGTTTAAAGTGGCTGAGGCCCGACTTCTTACATACATACATACATACATACATATATACATACATACATACATACATACATACATACATGCATACATGCATACATACATATGTATGAACAAAAACAAAATTATAAGTTAAAAATGTATAAAAAAAGTTAGATTATGAACAAAAAAAAAATTCACACAAATAAAATATAAAAACAGTAAATTAAGCACAATTCATTTGTTTTTTTTTTTATTCACTTTTCTGCTTTTCGTTTATTTTTATATTTTGTAGACAGGGATGTTACAAAAACTACAGGTGTTTACAATCGCTAAAAATGAATTACAGAATCACACTATCGTTACTGCAAGCGAATATATATGTATGTCGACATAAATTACGATTGTCAATTCGTTAGAAGTCAGTGAATCGCACCACAGATCTTATATCTCTATACTCAGATTCAAGTGTTCAAGAATCGATTGTATAAACTATATTTTAAACATAGAACGCTGTTTTAGTAAGCATAAAGCGTTTTATATTTTTATTCAAAACTTTAAATTTTTGCTATTGTATTTATATTAACTAATAAAGCCCATTTTACACTATTCTACAAAACTTAAGATTTTTGTTCTTACAATATCTAGTGAATTTTTAGTCTGATTGTCAAAAACTCAAAAAGAATTTATGAAATTTTCATCAACACTATCGCACTTCAAAAAAAAAAAAATCTACGTAGAATAAAAAAAAACATCAACAATCATTTTTATTTTTGTTTAAGGAACTTTTTAAGTTTTGGCGTGATTTAAGCAGCTAACAACATAAAATGTAATATTACCTTATAGTTAAAATTTTTTTATTATTTTATTATTTTTGGTACTTTTTTTTATCCATTTTTCGTCTTTATGCCGTTTTAATTTGATTTAACAACAAATATAAATAAATGATTTATTAAAAATGTATATGAAAGTGCTTGCAATTTTATATATGGTTTTATCATTTTACATTTTTTTTTTTTATTAGATAACAATTATAGTGCAAATTTGTGAACATAATTTAAATGTTCTTCTTCCATCCGCTTAACTATGCTCCGATAGCATAGGGCCTCTACAAAGTTTCTCCAGTTTCTTCTATCGGATAACTTCGCTTTAAACTCATTCCACAATATTCCGCACTTTCGTATATCTTTATGCAGACAGTTTTTCCAGGTGGTTTTGGGTCGACCTCTTTTTCTAGTGCCTTGCGGTTTCCATTCTAGCGCTTGTCGGCATATTTCCCCTGTATCCTTTCTTAGGGTATGAACGATCCACTTCCATTTTCTTTCCTTCATAATTGTGACAATTGGTTTGATTTTACATTTCCTATATAAATTGTCATTGCGTATCACATTGTGCCACCATATTCTCAAAAGCTCTGAAGCCTAGAGATGAGGGCATCTGTTGCCAGCCATGTCTCGCAGCTAAAAGCCGTACTGACAACACATTTGATTTAAAATTTCGTTTCCGTTGATAATAATGTAGATTTCCATATGTTTCGTAACTGAAGAATGCGCTATTTGCCTTTCCAATTCTGGATACTTTTGCACTCTTCTGACGCAACCATTCTGCCAAGGTAACTGAATTTGTCGACGAATTCCACTTGTTCCGGACTAATAGAAAACGGGTTATTATTCGCCTCTTGCACTCTTAACGCTTTTGTTTTGGCTACATTAATTTTTAAACCAACAGTCGCTAAATGGGTTACCAATTCATCTAAGTAGTTCTGATTGCATATCTGAATTTTTTGTACAAAGTACATTTAAGGAACTTTTCGATTATTATCATGTTGAGATATTTGTTTTTTTTTTTTTTCTTTTTTTTTTTGGATTAAGTAAAGTTAGCCATTTTTATTAACATTCGATTGTTCCGAAATTTGAAGTCAAGTGAAATAAAAATCGATTGAGACTTTCAGTTTAATTTGAATTAAAAAATGACTATAGTTTTTCCTGGCTTCAAAAGTAGGTCAATTAAAGATAACACCAGAGTATGAAAAATGTAGCAGGGAATATTTCTATCAACTTTCGAAAACAGAGTAATTTTCAAAATTTATTCTATTTCGATTTCACCGAAGTTTGATTTTAAGAAAATGATTATTAGTTTATGTTTGTACAAGATTGCTTAAATTAAAAATTATCTAAACGGTTCCGTTAGTTAAGCGGAGTCGAAACATCCTTTTACCGAAATTAAAAAGATGATTTAACCCATTATTGGCCGCTACCCTAAAACGTGGGAAATTTTTTAATCCCTTGCAGGAGGGTGTTATTAAGACCCAAATGAAGAATATTTTTCGCAAAATTTTCCCTCCCGATATATAGTTTTCTTTACATGGACTGGTCGAAAAATCGACCACTGGCCGAAAACAATAAAAAAATTATTTGATATTTTTGAAAGAAAAAATATTTTCTTAGGCTTTATTCAAATGAATTTATTACACATTTTTATGGTATTCATAAAAACAGCTTGTATGTAAATATATATTGCACTTTTTGCATGTAAAAATAGTATGTTTCTTACACCATTTGCAGCGCCGATATTTATTTTCAACGCTTCTTATAATTGAGTGTACTTTTTCGTTGACTCGGGGTTGATTGGGGAGTGTATCAAAATCTTCACTGTTTAGCTCATTGTCGTACTTTAGAAGTTGTGTTGTGACTTCAGAACGAAAATCAATTTGGGATATGGTTTTTGTCTTTTGGATTTTTGCCAACATGCAGTGCATCTTCCAAGCATTGACCATTGCGTTACCAAGCGCATTAGTCCATATTGGCCACCACCATTTCTTTCCCTTTATACATATACGATAATTGGCCACGCCATTGTCATGAAGGTCAACACCACCCATACCATGATTGTACTCCTGGATTGCTTTTGGCTGTGGAATAGTAATAGGTTTTTTTTGCTTACGGCAATAACGTTTAACATTAGCCATTGGTTCGACTGTTGAGTTGTTGGTAATTACGTTGACAACCGAATTGTCATTCCAGCGCACCAACAATATTTCTTGTTGACTATCGAGCATCTGGTCAAATTCTCCGCGATTGCTTTTTTTTAGATTCTTTAACGGAGCTTTCGCCGTTCGATTTTCTCGTATAGTACCCGTAGCATAAAATTTGCGTTCATTCAATAGACACATGAGATGATAAGATGAAAAGAAATTGTCAAAAAAAACTATGTGACATTTGGGATCAGGTATATTCTTCAGTAAGTCCAAAACAGTTTGAGCCCCAAGACCAATGTCTTTATCGTGTGGTGTGGCTGAACCTCCATATAAAATAGAGTAGAATAAATATCCATTTTCAGAGCACATGCACCATGATTTAAATCCAAAACGGATTGGTTTCCCCTTAATGAACATTTTGCACGAGTGTCGCCCAAAATACGGAATCATCTGCTCATCAATTGATACAATATGGCTAAATATTCCAAACTGCATAAATTTTTTATTGAGAGCATCAACTAGTGGGCGAACTTTGGCAAATCGATCGGTTTTGTCTAAGCGGCTATTGTCCGATAGATGTAAATATCTTTTAATTGTTCTGAACCGATTGCGGCTCATGGCTTGCTTTATTATTGGAACTCCCATGTCGGGCTTAGTAGACCAATAATGGTCTGTCTATATGTGGTAAGGTATGATACCCCGACAAGTATAAAATTCCAATAAATCTACGTAGTTCAATAGGTGTAATACTGGCTGTAGCATTGGTCTGATTTGCATATGTATTTGAAAAATTTGTGATATCCGATATTATGGAATTATCAAAATATAAAGAAAAAATTTCAAATGGAGATTTAGAGCCTATAAAGAATAACAAAAATAACTATGTAAATACTAAAATCTAGAAGAGACAAAGCGGACCAATTTCTCACCAATTTGTAAAAAAATTTCTTCCATTTTAATAGCTTCATTATTCGTTGGCTTTGTGCTGTAGCTAAAGTTTCTTGGCTTTCGCCACATAGGTATAGCAAAATCCGATTTTTTTTTAATGATTTCCCTTTCCATACCATTGTTGCGTGTGTTGGATGTTGAAGGCTCTTCAATTAAACTTCCATATCCATCACCCAATTTCTGTGTATTGCCTTCATCTAGAGAATATTGTAATTCTACACTACCAGCAATTTCTTTCATGAGGTCATCATTGTTGTCATTTAGATTAATTTTATTGTCGTCCAAATCTTCTTCATCAGTTATAGATCCTATAGTTGCTGGTGGAATGTAAACGATATCTATATCTTTGGCAGCCGTAATAGCTTGGTCTGCCTCGTCATCTGAGTCTAACTCATTTAAAATATTAATTATTTCAGACACATTTACTGCCTTATAAATCGGCATTGTAAAATATTGTAAAATTTCTTTTCAGCACAACTGTTTGCATTCACCTTCGTACACTTACTAACATTTAACCACAAATATTTCTATAACTAAAGTGAATCAATATAATCTGGGGTTCCCCTGACTAAAATACTCAATATATTACTTTGCAAGAGAAAACTACAGGGTGACACACAGAAAAGCTTTCAAGGAAGTACTGCCAGATTTATTATGAAAATAACGGTTTTGAAATTCAAAACAATTTTTAAATTATAATGTAGGGCATTCGGCCACTGGTCGATTTTTCGACCACGAAAGATTGTGGACATTTAAGAATAAGAAAATGTGTCATATGCAAATTGATTTTCGTCGATTCTTATAATACAGTATTTAGGCTCTAAAAATAATGAATAATAAGAAACAAAAATTTCAATTAATACATATATTTTTTAATTGCAAAAAAGTGTTAAAAATATTCTTTTTTTAATCCTCTTACCAAAATTTTTTTAAATTCTTTAGAAAATCATTTCACAACAGATATATTAAAAAATAGTTCAGATTTTTGTTTTGTGAAAACAGATCAAAAAAATTATAGCAAACTTTTGAGATATGCGCTCATAAAGTTACTGGTCGAAAAATCGACCGGTGGCATATAATGGGTTAAAAAACTTTTGTAACGTTTAAGCACATTAATTTTTATTTCTCATCCTTACATAGTGCTCTATATATAGAAAAAATTAAAAATGATTAAATTGATTAATTAAAATTGTAAAAATTTTAAATTTGTTTTCAACAAGTGATATTTTTAATTTTTATTAAAGAAACTATCAAAAACTTTGTCATTTCAAACAATGTGTTAATTGATCCAATTAACAAAAAATCTCTATTTTATTCAATTACTTACCTCAGGTTATTAAAAATAAATAATAAAGTAATTAAATTGAGCAACCTAGTAAATTTCTTAGATTCAATTAAAATTGAATAAATAAAAATGTATAATTGAAATTAAAATAAAAAAAAAACATATATGAAGTTTCTTATGGCTAGACATAACACTATTAGTCAATTCACAAGGTATCCTAACATGTCATATTGTCAAAATGTCCTAATATTTCACAATGGTTTAAAAATATTGTTGTACGGCTCAGCCGCTCAGCGCTGGACTTTTCTGATTAATTACGACAGCACAATAAACACAGCAAGCAACGTTCTATTTATTTAAGACACTTTTTGTTAACAAACCAACAACAATATTTTTAAACCATTGTGAAATATTAGGACATTTTGACAATATGACATGTTAGGATACCTTGTGAATTGACTATATGTAATTTTTGATGATCGGTGCATATTTAACTATCGGAACCATATAAAGTCCACACAGAACCACGTCTTAGACTGTTATAAATGATATTGAGGTGAAAAAAAAAATTTACAAAAAATTTTTTTTTGGACAAATTTAACTCACAATTCCCAACATCAATTTTCCAATTTTAAATTATTTTATTTTAGACGAAAACATCAAAAAAAATTTTTTTTATTAAAAATATATTTTAAGGCAACTAGAATGTTAATTAAATCAAAAATTATATTTATAATTTTTTTCAACTAAGAAAATAATTGATTCAATTAAAACGTTAAATTAATTTAAAAATTTTTCAAACCATTTTTTTAATTGATAAAAAAATTTACTGACATTTTTTTCTGTGTATGCTTAAACACGAGTTTCGTATATATGTGCATGTAGAACAGAGTACTTTTTTAAATGATTCTTACTCTTAGAAGGGTGTACAATGACTGAAATTTTTTAACCTTTCTTGGTGAAAATGGTGCGACAATTTATTTAAATTTGTAATTATAAACTTAACTTTAACATCGATTTACCGAAAATAATTCTTGTCATATAGAACACAACAACTTACGAACGACCATTTATTGCTAATTATTTAACGATAATTTAATTCTAAAAAAAATAAACTGATATACAGCCATGTTCTGGAAATGGAATTTGAGTGAAATTGATATCAACATAATTTTGAAAACCGTCCGTCCTCTGTTTAAGGTTCATGCAAATATTTTTTTTTTATAACTCATTATTTGCAGATCACTTCTCTTGATCAATACTACTCTTAAAACCAGGAAAGTATACGGGGATTTAAAAAAATATTGAATTAAGAATCTCTATAGATTTCAATTTCAAGTGATTTCGATTTCCAAACATATCCGATTAATACGAGGTAGCAGTGTAGATGTTAATAATATACTAATTAAAAAATAAACTATTCAAAATAATTTTTATAAAATTTAAGTTTACTGTAGAGTCTTTCATATTCACCCACTATCGTTGGGAGCAATGAATTTTATTTTAATCATTTAACTTCAATTCATACTGGGAATATAAATTAATCTATACAGTTGCACTTTTATCTTTTCATTTGTATCGCCAAAGTACTTGAATAACTTTGTAGATGCAAAATATTTATTTTTTATTTTATGCTCTCTGCTTTTATATACTGATTTCTGCTGAATAGAAAATGTTATAGAGTTATGCTTTTGTTGTAAACGTTGTTGTAGTGGCACTTTTAACACACCAATTGCTTTCTTTCATACCTATTTCTTGCCACTTTTATGTTTCTTTTAGCAGAGCTCTTTAGCAGCCAACCAACGAACCAACTAGTCAGCAGGTTGGTCGGACGACCGGTCAAAAGCATCATGAAATAGAAATGGCTAAAAAGAAAGAGTAAAACATTTTTACTTTATATCAAGGCTTAAAAACTTTAATCCTACAACTAATATTATTTTTGTACCAGCAAGAGTAGAATTACGAGCAAATTGAAGAAAAACTAAATTTTAGTTTGATTTTTTTATACTCTGCTTCCTTAACACTTTGTAAATTATTTGTCTGTATCTACATGTATAAGTTAAACTGCTTACCTTTTTAACAGAGAAGTTATATAGTTATGGTCTATAGTTGCAAAGTGTAGTTATATTTGTTTTTACCAACTGTTATTCCTACTACTTTTAAGATATCCACATAGTTAGTTTAAGCCCTCCCTGTTGTTTCACTTTTATTTCGAAGAGATTTTTTTCTAATAACATCCTGTAGTAAGTGTTGTTCTTTTAGATTCTATTTAGTGTGTTGTAATTTTTTTCAGTTTATTTCTCTTTTATTTTCTTTTAACTAAGTCCTTAGGTAAATTTTCTAATTACTTATAGCTGCCGGGCTAAGATACGTTGAAATGCTTGTAAAAATGTATAACTAAATATTAGATATCTGCTGTATAGCTACCCCAGCAGCAAGTGGTGCAAGTATAAATAAGTAGATGTTAAAAAATAGTTTTAATAAGTTTTATTTTAAAATTTTATACACTTTACAGTCGTTGATGACAAATGTTTGTTATGGGTAGATTAAAGACAAAAGTTACAATTTCGTTTGAAATGTTTAATAAATTTTATTTTTAATTTTATTTCCTTATAATTTTAACCTCTTTAATTAAACCCTTCTTTCATTTAATTTAACTCCTTTTGATATAAAGGTATGTATTATATGTAAGTGGAAAAATTAATTTTCTGAATTAAATGTATTGTTTTTATATTAATTATACAAACGTGTTCAGTCAAGGATCAAATGATCCAAAAAAAATTGAATTAATTTCATGTTGCGAATGACTTCTTTCACCAAAAATAATTATATGAAAATTAAATTGGATGAACTTAAGTCTGATTTAAATATCGTAAGTTACATTTTACAGGAGAAGCAAAAAACTTTCTAAAATTAAAAATAAATAAAATTTTTTAAACAAATTTTCACGTTAAGGTTCTTTTTATATTATAAAATTAATATTTAAAGAAACATTTCCAATTGTTGTATTATTTATAGAGATATGAAACTTGCGCCTTTGAGAATTAGTTTTTTCTGAAACCGAAAAAGACATAAGTCATATTAAAAAACGGTTATTGGCATTTTAAGGAAATATTTTCTTATTTTCTTCATTAAATTAAATTTAAATTTTTAAATTAAATTAAATTAAAATTAAATTTTTAATTATTTATAACTAACTAAAAAAAACATAATTTTAAAGAAAATTAAATTCACATAATAAAAACATAAAAAAATTGATATAGAACAAGGCTTATATTGCTAATTTTCAAAGGGTAAATTTGTATAAAAATCATGACAATATTTTGGTATGAAGACCTTAAGATCCTTAAGATGTTCCCACTTTTTTTTAGAATATTTTAATATTTTAGTATGTAATGGAGCTGGTTTAAAGGCGTAAGTTACAAAAACTTTTTTGGTTTATGAATTTTTTGTATTTGCACTTAGGGCTTTTAGAATTTTGTTAATAAAATCGTCGGATTTACTTGTACGAGTCTAAAATTTGTAGGAACATGTATTTTGATACGGTGCATCACAATCTATCAAAAAAGTCGATTTTGAATTTTGTGTAACTTACGGCTTTTTTGATTTCATATGACGATATATAGTTGTGTGCTTGACGTGGAAGTTTTATATATAGCTGTGCGCTTGACGTGAATTTAACTTGATTGTGATTACTTTAATTATTGACAACGCGTGACAGAATGATCGTGGTAGCTATGATAATTTTTTTTTATTACTTATTATCGGGCACTAACGAAGACTTTCTTAAGAATTTTGAATACTTTCTACAAAAAAGTCTCAAGGTCCCTGGTCGTATTAAAAAAAAATTAAATAAACATACAAATAATACAACATATTCCACAGAATTTTAACTGCATCCCGGTGAAGATCGGTTATGTTAAAGAACTAATCAATTCCCCAAAAAATAGTTGTTGTAGTCCACTTTACAATATTTATGAGTTTTATTAACTTGTTTTTTTTTATTTTTTTTTTTTTTTTTGAAGGAGTTTCTCAACTATGTTCTGAAAATCGAATTCGAGTAAATTAAGAATCGAAAATGTTAAAATCGCTTTTTAAAAGTTTCTTAAAATATTCCCTTTTAAACACGCAAAAAAATATGGTTAGAGGTAACATATAGTCTTAGAATATTAAGAGCAAAAGACTATAGTTGGATCATAACAATGTTAATGTTTGTAAGTAACCATATTATGTTTAAAAGCGACCATTATATCGTCCCCTTAATAAAACAATAGTGTATACGCATGTACACCATTATTTTTTTATTGCATAATAAGAATCTACATAACTGATTCTAAATGTGGTCAAAATTTGGTTGAATTCTACTTCCACAAAGTGGGTCAAAAGATTAATTGAAATATTATTGTATAATTGCGTGTTTGAAATTTTTCATTAAAAATTGTGTAAGTGCAGGTATGGTGTTTTAATTAGTTGTTACTCTGAATATCATTTCAAAGAAAAATAGGGTATAAAAAGCATACACTATTTTTATTATTCACTATTTTTATTATTTCATAACAAAATAAAATCGAAAAATTACGTATATTGATATACACAATTTTGTAATAATATATTTGGTGTAAAATATTCAAATTAAATAGTGTATACCATACAAAATAAAATAGTGTATTATGATTTTCATACATATTATAAAACAAATAAAATAGCCTAAGTGACATCATGGTACTTTGAATCCCATTTGTTTGCAATTAAAGCACTTGTTAATTAATGAAATATCATCTCCTAGTAGGCTGATGATTCCATCACATATTTAAACTCAAAAATATCGATTATTTTCTGAGATACTAGTGTTTTCCCATTTGTCTAATAACTCAAAAATTTTAAACTCTATTATCTCGAAATGGCAAAAAACTTATACACTATTGTTTTATTAAGGGGACGATATGTTTTAAGTTTAATATAATTGTTTCGAATTTAATCATAATTTGGTTAATATTGAAACAAGTGTGGTCAAACACAGCAAAAGTTTGGTAAAAATTAACCATATTGTGGTCAATATTAATAATTATATGGTCAATATTAACCATATGATGTTTGGTTATTTCAGTTTTTTCAATGCACTTTATAAGTCTAGTTGTAGTAATTTTATTTAGGTTTTTTTCAATTCCCTTAACATATTATGTTATACGATGTACTACTTTAAAAATCTATACTTTTTTTAAAAGCTACGGGAATTGAATGTAATTAACGATCTTCATTAGAATTCTTTCGATTTTACTGGCTTGAACTTCTACATAAACTATATGAGCTCATATTTCGATCATAAAGTATAAACTCTCGTTGTCAGAAAATGGTACCCTGCCGATTATTCACCTCAAAGAATTAATGGTGATACAATTTTCTGATTCCTTTTGGAGTATATGAATGAATCAATCGCTCTAGTAATAGATCAGTTTTAAATTCAAAACATTTAGAATCATTATTTGAACATATGAATGAGTTCAAATATTTTTTATTAATATGTATATTATAGAGGTGGAAAAAAATACAATATTAAATTAAGTTTAATGTTTCAATACTTAAGACAAGCGACTAATTTTGACCGATACGAGTACTTATACCGCGATACCTACTTGGTATCTGCTGCAAAATATCGACACCAAAATTACTTGGTATTTATTGAGAAGTATCCAATATGTACTTGTGCTTACTTGTATCGTTTCATCTCCATTTGTAGCTTAACTTTTTTAAGACATAATATTGTTAAATTTAACCCTGCTGAAGTCGAAGGAGGTGAATATTTTATAGTTAAAAAGAAACATAGTTGTATCAATCGTTTTTTTTTTTTTTTTTTTTTTTTATTATTCCTACACTAAATCGCGCGAAGCTTTTCGCTTGTCTGCAGGAGACCAGAGTCTCTGGCGGGAATCGAACTCGCAACCCCGGTACTGATAGACTGGCTCACTACCAGCTAGCCTACCGGGGCACCCCGGTAGGTGGCAATATAAATGTTCCCGGTGAACTTCACATTGCTTTTTGAACATATTTCAAATATTTTTTTTCTACGTATAACTTCGTAGTCTGAGTACCACTTATCTTTATCAGAAATACTCTTAAAAACAGGAAAACTACGGTAATTTTTTAAAAAAGTTAAACTAGAACATTTCATCGGTTTCAATTTCATTCGACTTCGATTTTCAGAACATGGCCGAGTTCATACTGCACAAGTATTTCGTGAGTGTTCGCTATTGCGAGACTTTTAAAAAGTTTGTAAATAAACGAGCGTGATCGTGGAAATTTTAAATTTCCTTTTGGGTGAAAGTAGGTTAAAAACCACTCACGCTCACAACTTTGGTTTTGAATTTACTTTTCAAATAAATCAGACACACACAGATTTTTTTCATCCGTTTTTTATATTTCTTAGGTCAAGGTGTGCTTCACTTTATTTGTTTAATATGGGTTGATTGAAAATGCCTTTTCTTTAAAACTTTCCTTACACTCCCAACTTTTTTGTCATTTTCCCCTTCGCTTTTCTATCAACATGGTGGCAAAACCAATTAGATAATTAATTTTATGTTTACTTATCGTAAAAGCAATCAAATAAATTGTTTTTATGTAAATTTCAGTTTAAAGACAGAAATAAAAGAATTTGAGCACTTGTTAAAATTTTACTCGGGAAAAAATTTCCGGGAAATTTCTTCCAAAGTTTTGAAATTACGTAATTTCCAGTAATTGACACTGGCGTCCTAAGAAAGTTTACTTGTTTACAGTTTAATTATAGGTTAATGAATTTTCTACGGCAACTAGGGCTGTAAAAATTTCTGACCAAATTATATTATCCTTCTAGTTTGCATATTTTTGTTCTAATTTATATACATATTTATAGAGTTTTCCATTTTAAGTAACACGAACAATCGCCACTGCTGTAATTCAACGTCAATATAAAGATAATAAAAAAAAATATATCTTAAGAAGACATTTTTGTACACTTTACGCAAAAATTTTTTAAAATTAAGTTTTTTAATCCTCTTGAATGTTTGCAATTTGTTTAATAAAAATTCGCTCCAGTACTAATAAAATTATAAGTATGAGTACATATTCCTTAACAAGTCAGTAGGACGATATTCAAATAAAAAAACATCTGATTTTTAAAACACTTTTTTCAATAGTAATTTTGCATTTAACAGACCTAAAATTCATCCATTTTTTTTTTTTTTTTAATTCCTTTGTACTTTATTACTTTTCTAAATTACAATTTTATTTAATAAACACGTTTGGCCAAATCGATTGCTTTTTCTTTATCAGATAAATTGCATGTCGAAATCTATTGACACGTTTGCATAAATATTACCTAGAACTTTAGAGTAACCATAAAAATCTCCATAAAAAATCAATACACACATGTTCGACACAAATTATTTATATTCGAAACATAAAAATTTATACAATATAAAACTGTAAAAGATCAATACTTACAAAAATGCGTCTATTACATGTCTGACATACATAAACCAATGCAAGACTCAATGTGTGTCCTCAAAATATAAACTTATTTTTAGTAACTCTGCTAGAAATTTAGTTTTACCAAAAAATCCTTTTGATAAAAATGAGATTCAGTTGTTCGTAAGCAACGTTTGTTTTGAAAGTTATGACTAGCAAAAAAAAAATTTCGAAACAGATTATTTAAATATAATTGTGGGTATGATTTGCATTTTGACACGTCATTTTTATGTTTGATTTCCAACCGGGTTTGTTGTTTGCTGTACACATGCAAACATCACACAAACAATCACATGTGTTTAGCACACATAAATACTGGCAATAAAATAAACACTTTAACATACGCATACGGTGTTCTTGAGTTCCATATACCCTGCACGCATTTCGAATGTTTTTGAAAGTCGAACGCGACCTGGTGTCACTTCTTCCAGACTTCTGGAGGATTGAAAGAGGATTCTAAACATTTAACAAAAACATAATAAAATGCAGTCGTACTTTTATTATCTTAATCATACTTCTTCGTCAATTCTGGATGATAGTTTAATGAATATATATATGTATTTAATTTTTAAAAACGATTAATCAAAGAAAAGCTCAAAATTTATTTAAAAAAATTAATTATCATCTTCATAACTCTATGAAGATACGCGACGACCATTGGGCTTTGCTGGCGTAGGCAGAGTAATTGTTTCAGTAAAAAGGAGTCTGTTATTCTTATTTTTACCTTCCTCATGCAACTTATGAAAGGGAAAATGTCTTCGTAACAATCTTTTCTAGATAATTTTTGCGCTTAAAATGTTTATTGGGCCTAATATGTTTGAAAGCTGTCCCATGGACAATAATGCAATAATAATTATAATTTGGAAGGCCGAAGCAGAGGTGTAATATGTATCGCAAACGATCCTTCTAGCTAAGAATGATTGTTTCTCAGAAACACGTCTTCCTTCTTAAAATCTTTTAACCTCTTCTTCTTAATGTTTAATTTAAAGTGGGCAAAATTGCGTTTTGAGCTCTCAACTGATATGCTGTGTAATTTTTATCCGATATTGATCGATCTTTAATCTATCATTTAAAATATACATACCTTAACTCTGCATACGATCAAACAATATTTATTAGACCCGATTCATACTACCGATTCACCGTGTGCGCCTACAATTACAATATTTTACATAAGAACACTTTTTACAAAGACCAATTTTTTCTATAAATTAAATTCTAAAAAGTTCAAAGAACCTCGAGAACGCACATCCGCGCTTTTTCTGAAGTAGTTCTCTTTAGTATGGAATATTAAGCAAATTATCTGATATTTAAGAATTCAAAAGGAACTTTTAAAAAAATTCTACTCATTCCAATACAAAACTATACGCTTTTAATAAACTGTCTTCTAGGCGGCACATTCTTGACACTTATAATGAGTTACTTTTAGAAGTGCCTTCTCGGAGTCTTTAGAAGAAGACCAGTATTTCCCTCGGAACATTAACCTTATGATAGTTTGATGATAGTTTCAATCGAATAGCGACAATTTTGTTCAAACTTCCAAGATACCAAATGGTTGCAGGGTAAGCACATACTTTTAGATTTGACTAAGGAATTCTAAACAGAACAAGACGCAAAAAAACATGAAACCAAAATGAAAATTACGTGCGAGCTAGTAATAAAGTGTTGTCTAGAAAATCATAATAAGAAAACCCTCCAAAATGTGCCAGAATTTTTTTTTTTTTTTTGAAGACATTTAATTTCAGAAAAAATTTTAAAAAAATGATAGATATTTAAGAACAGTAAATATTAAGTAACCTTGACAATGATTTTACTTTTTTTTTTGGCAATAATTTATTTTGATTATAAAATTTAATTCGCTCAAAATTTCAGCTTTAATAGATATTTTCCTTTTCTTTTCTTTACAGATTGTGAATTAATATGTGGTTGATGTAAAAAGAAAATAAGAAATCTTGCAAATTTATGAAGGAAATATATAAATAAGAATTTTTTAAATAACATATAAATATTCGTATCGACTTAATGGAGGCGACATTTTCCAAATAAAATCTTTTGAAATTTTTTTGGTGATAATATAAACCATGCATTTATTTAATAATATTTATTGTGCACTTTGCACTCTACTCTATGTCATCTTAGATTTGGGTAAGTACTTGTTATTTTTAATAAATTTAAACAAATCATTTTATACACAGGAAATAAGAATTTTTCGATTAATAAATTTTTATTCGTAAATGACAATCAGTTTGAATTTAACATTTTATATTAAAACATTTGATGTCCCTTACTTTTCCATCACTTGTTTTTTGTTTTTTTCCTACACTAAATATCGCGAAGCTTTTTGCTTGTCTGCAGGAGGTTAGAGTCTCTGGCGGGAATCGAACCCACAACCCCGAGACTAGCTCACTACCAGCTAGCCTACCGGGGCAATTACTATCGAAACGTAATGCAGGGAGCGGTTTTACGGTTTATAAAGAAACTGAGCAACTCGTACAACCTGTTGTGTGTAGACAAGTTTGTATGTCATTATTATTCCATTACTTTAACTTCTTAAATTTTGATTTATATTGAGCTTAAAAGAACACCATTTATAATCAGAAAATCAGCTTTTACTTGGAGGATAAATAAAACCGGCTTACAAATTTTCCTTGTTTCTGATAAGCACAACCTGCTGTAAAATTTTTTTATATGTATAAAATATATTTTGGGTTTAATTTAAAATGAAAATACAAAATACGTATTTGTACTGCAAACACAAGTTGTTGGTATATTGCCCAACCCTGTACATATACATATATAATATATATTATTTCATTTACATAAATTCTATTTTTTTTTTTATGTTTTATAAAAACTATGCACATTTAACATAAATATTTGAAATGCATTTTAATTAAATTCTTGTTGCATTTAACACATAAATTATGTAAATGTTCTAATTATAGAGCAACATATTTAGAAAAGTGTTTTTTATATAGAGGAAAATTACAAAGGACAAAATTTGTAGAGAAAATTTATTTTAAAAAGAAAGAAGTACAAGTTTAAAAAACGCTATTAGAAGAACATTAAAAACATTTTAGAAATCAATATTTAAATTAAATGTTTAAATTTCAAAAGAAATTCTGTATGCAGTATAATTTTATCAATCAATCGACTACTTGATCAGAAGCAATACTATTTTGTGGACAACTCTTCAAAAAAAAATCATACGGCAGGCCAAAAACGTCAATTTTAAACCCTTCCAGAAATAAAGGTAAACAAATAGTGTGATTGTTTGATATTGATTTTCACTCACAGTGCGGTAAAAACATGATAATAGATTATCACTAGAGTTGTGTTGTCTTAATGAGAATGCTTGCTCTAAAGTCTAGCGCAGAGAAGCAATTCCAAATCATTTCTCGGAACCTTATTTAGAGCAAGACACCTAGTAAAAGCAAAACTTAGAGCACTTGTTTCGAAAATGGCTGATCAACTTTAGAAGCCAAGTAATAGCATTCGCCTTATTATTTTATTGGCAAAGGAACTTTTACAAATGTTTTTTATTTATTTGTTAAAAATATAGATTAATAATTCAAAATAATTGCAGCTTGCAATAAATGTATGTTCTCGTAGAGAAGACTATTAAGAAAGTGTCAAAAAAAAAAGAAAATTTAATTTAACTAAAATATTTAAATATTTAAATATAAATATTTTATGGATCTTTTAAGGTCATTTTGAAAATTATGGTTAAGAAATTTAAAAAAGAAAACAAACCCTTTAAGAAGGTACTTAAAGTTATTTTGTCCATAACTACAAGGCTTAAAAAACACATAAAAATAAGAAATGCAAAGAAATTTTATCAAAATAATTTTTAATTTATTATGCCAAAATTTTATTGCTGTAACTACTACTTCCAGAAATTGTCTGTAGCACTGGCAATAGCATTGAAATATGTTGCATTTTTTTTTTTTTTTTTTTTTTTGATAACTATAATTGTTGGTTGTGAAAAACTGAAATTTGCCATGAATAGTCAAACGTTATTGCCAAATTAATCATTAGTTTAAAAAAATCAAATCATAAAATAGTTTTTATGTGAAGTTTTTAATTTCTAAAATTCAAGTTGTAAAAAACAAGTAAACTATAAAAGTCGCCTCGGATGTAGCAATAAAATAGTCGAAAAATAGCTATAGTATAAAAAAAAAATGCAACGATATCAATAGTAGTATTGATATTATACTTCGTCATACTTCGACAATACTTCGAAGACTCAAGCTTATATATTTTGTATTTTTTTCTGTATTTGTGTTCTTTTGAATCTGATCTTTCATTTAATGGCAGCCGTCGATCAAATCTGGCAAATCGTTCTCAAGTTGTGATGAAACATATTACCATAGTCGCCTTATTTTGGGCGAAATATTAGTCTAGCCGATAAAAAAGTCTTATTTCAAGTAGTTTAGCGTTTCTTGTAAAATTGAATAACCCCTTCCTAAATTATGATAAAATCAATGCAATATCCTCTTCATAGCCGCAAATTTAAAAAAAAAAACATTTTAGAAAAAATGTATCTAAGAAGTTAAAATTTCGACTGTTTTTGTAGTTAGAGGCAGTAAGTGGCAGTAAGGGTCATAAGTGTTAATCAAGTGTCATGACAAAAGTTCAAATTTGTTGCAATGTGTAACTAAACAAGAGAAGTTTCCATTATATTATGTACGTATTTCATCCTTTACACTCTTGTGAATATTGGACAAAAGTCTATAACTTTTGAACTGAAAAGAAATTTAACTTCAGTGGAGAGATATTTTCTTGAGTTTTAATTTCATTAAATTCGGTTCCGCAGTTGTTGAGAAATTTCAGGTCAAAATTAAACTTTTAATTTGTTTAGTATGAAAATGAGGGTTTTTGAATCTGCTTTACTTATAAAAGAAGCCATAGTCAGATAAAAACAACATTTTAATAATACCCAGGATAATTTTGTGAACTGCTTTCCCCTTTAGCAATACCACAACAGGTTCCAATAGAACCGATTTATTTTGAATCAATTCCACTAGAATCGGTTGCTTTGGAAAACAATAATAACAAGGACAACAAATTTATATTTCAGGAAGTTTGTTAATGGACCGAATCTAACAATTTCCAATAAGCTTCGCTTCGTTCGTCCTTATAACAGTTGAAACTTTTGTACCAAATTTCATCAAATTAGCTTTAAAATTGTGACCTGTACTTTTCGCGCAAGGTTACATGGGCAAACAACCAGCCTGCTAGCCGAAAAAAGTGATTCTGATAATACCCTATCCACTATTGTGGTGAGAAAAAAAATGTTTTTTTCTTTGAATAATTTCATTCGAATAGAAAAAGTGTTCTACATGCTGGTTCAGGCTGGTACAGTATTATTATTCCTACACTAAATCCCGCGAAGCTTTTTGCTTGTCTGCAGGAGACCAGAGTCTCTGGCGGGAATCGAACCCGCAACCCCGGTACTGATAGACTAGCTCACTACCAGCTAGCCTACCGGGGCTTAAAGAGTACACTCCCTCTCTCCACTGGTATTATAGTTTTGTTGACCCCTTTTGACTCTCAAAACTCTAATCCTCTGAAATTCAAACTTAACTTCAATATAACACCTTCGAAAATGTTAAATAACACACCACGTATAAACGGTACAGTACTACAGCTACCATTTATTAAAGACTACTATCCTTCTAATGTAGGATATTTCCTCTACAAAAATCACACTTTTCCTAAAATAACATAAAGTGTTTATTTATAACAGCATTCCACGCCCACAATTACCACTGTTTGGACATAATTTATTGGCTACGTTTGTTTTCATACGTGAACTATTTAATGACACTAAAATTTTGGAAATCTGTGATAATAAAAATATTAGACTTTTGGCAATGGTTTACGTCATAATGATACGATGTTCTAGGGCTAATTTTTTTTCAAGTAGGCTATTTAATGTATTTATTTGCTGTTGCCAGTTCTCAAAAGACTAGGTTTGTGCTATTTAACTAAAATGTACAAAGTTACATTCAAAACCATGTTATGTAAATTTTAATAAAATATTTTAATGCTTTTCTTACAGTTTATAAAATGTGCAGTATAATAATTGTAATTATAATTCAAATTTTATAATAATATAAATTTTGTAACTATTAAGTAAAAAAGCACGTACAAATTTAATTTTTTTTTATTTAAAACTAGATAAAATATTGCTAGAAAATGTTTATCTGAGCACAAATTATTTTAAAATAACCCCGAAAATTAAAAAAAAATATTTACGGAAAATTTCACTATTACTTTAATTCGAGTTAACAATATGTTTTTGTTAAATATAACTGAAAGTTAATTATAACTGAAGTTGGTGAGCTCGGCTGTCAATAAATAAAATCACAAAGTATAATTCCAACTGAAAATCTAATTTAAATTAAATTCTATTTTAAAAAATAAAAATAAGTTGAAAGAAATATTTATTATTTTTTCAAACTAATCATTGTACAAAAAACACAATTATTTTATTTGGATTTGTAAACCAGTTTTAAATAAATGTGAATGAAAATACTTTTCACTTTTTTACAAAAAAAAAAAAAAAAAAATAAAAATATAACTAAAATGACCAACTGAAACATGGTGAAAAACTTCAAATAATATAATTATAAAATAGACAAAAAAATTTGACTAAAAACAAAAATAAAAAACTTAAAGCAAACAAAACGATTTTATTTATTTATGTGGCTGACATGCAATTTTAGTTTTTAAAAAAAAAAAACGAATTCAAATTTTATGCACACAGCAAATTGTTGTTTACTTTCATTTATTATTTGCCTGCTGTTGAGGAAGAAGGGAAATACTCAATTTTAAATACACAAACAAATAAACAAAAAATATTTAAAATGAAAACATTTTTTAATACAAACAATTTCTAAATTTATTTATAACGTTATTATTTTAAAATTTAAAATTGATTAATGAGAACTGAAACAAACATGATTTTAATGAAGTTAAAACTTTTTTTATACTTAACTAATTTCTTTGTTTACCGCGTTAATGTGTTTTTAATTTAAAAGATTAAATTTTCAAACTTAAATGAATGTATTAACATCTTTAATTTAACATTTATTTCACACATTCGCAGGGACATAAACTTTTTACACAAACCCAACCTGCTTTTTATTTATATTTATTTTTTTTTTTTTGATATTTTTACTTTGTATGATTGTTTTTATATTGACTATTAAAAATGATATTCACACATACATATGTACATAAATGTATAATTGTTAAATGAATTAAAATTACAAAAAAAAAAAAAAAAAAAAAAAATCTGCACACTTTCACTTTAATAAAAACCACAAAATGTTGATTTAATTATAACAAAATAAACAAATAAATAAAATGAAAAAAATATTAATATATTTAATTAATTTTTATTATTTATTTACTTTCAAAATGAGGTATAAAATTAAATTTGTTATTAATAAATATTTATACAATTAATTTACACTAATTAAAGAAACTAAAAGGCATTTAGTTCTGATTAAGAATGTAAAGTCTTAAAATAAAATACATTATATTATAATTTAATAATGAATTGAAAATAGGTTCTTTGAAATGTACGCAATAATTTTTCTCAAATAATTAATATTACTCATACGTAAAATTTCCGAATACACACAAAAATCTTACAATATAGTTTAAATAGAGCTCAAATAATTTATTTGCAGAACTCTTTATTTAGGAAGCCAAGAGGATAAAATAAAATAGAGACAAGCGCTTGTCTATTAACAATGAAATTGCGGAATTGTTATGGACATTATTGCATTCGAATGATCTAAATTTTATTTTACATTTTTAGAAATTTAAATGGAAGTTTTTTCCATAAAGTTCTTATTAGAAAATATCTTAAGGGCAAATTGATGTTATTGCAATATATACTTTTATTGATTTAATTTGATATTGGAATGTGCCATGATACTATTCTGACTGACTCAATACTCTAAAAAAATTATGTTTCGTATAGTTTTTTTCTTTTTCTGTAACTAAGTTTATAATTCCGTGTGTAATTTCTACAATAATTTTCTTGATCCTTATGAGAAATCTATCCGTTAGTTGATATCAAGCTTATGAAGCCCCTCTCATTACAAATGTATAATAAATCAATCGATTGGTATGTTATGTTTAATGGGCAGCCGATATGCGGACGGCTCACTAAGGGGCTTATAGCGGTCTCTTTGTGATACCCTTAGCCAGTGACAAGAGTCAGCGAGTATTCACCAGACTATTTCCCAGAAGTCACTGCAGCCTCGAAACACACCGACTACCTGCAGAACAGAGAGATCGATTTCAGTCCCACATTAGATATATCGTCTAGATCTGGTCTCCCATAATGTCTAAACCTAATATCCCCAAGAATGGGGCATTGTCAGAAAAAGTAAAACACCGTCTCTTTCTCCATCTCATCATGACAACTTTTACAGAAGTCATTATAATCAAGACCTATTCTTTCCGCATGAGTCTCTATCAACCGGTGACCAGTAATGACCGATATCACTGTCATTATCTAGTACCTACCGAGATTGTTCGATTGGTAACGTCATCAAGAAGTCCTCTATTCAAAATCAGTTAACTCAGTTTATAAATGACAAAGAAATGAGCAAAAAAAACAACAAAGTTTTCAGAAAACATTTACTTTTTAGAACATTGAATAGAAATAAAATATGATCCATATTTTACACTCCCGGTTCATCTAATGGGACTTATGTAAAATAAGATACGGATTGCTTCTCATTTCAATACAAAAGAAGTTAGCGATTTTTTAACACCTAAAAAGTATTTAAATGTTACATTCCTTTAATACCTTAATTATAAACATTTCTTTAATTTACTAACAAACTGTTCAAGTAAACTGTATATACTTACAAACATTTAAAACTCCCATATAAACTTCTACTTGTACTTGACCTTTTGCTTTTTTAATTAAATTATTTCATACACATACGTAATTCTTAATTTTTTTATTTCCGGTTAAAGTGTGGAACTTTGGTTGTATTTATGTGCATTTTATAGTTGTACCATAGAAACCTGAAGTCTGTTTAAAATTACCAACATTCTGCCACAGAGTGCTTACATCATAAACTTACGGCCAATTTTCCATAATTTCTCCAAGGAATTTCGCACAGCGTTCACACAAACACACATGCAAAATTAACCTCTTAAACACATCAAGCTTATGATGAATATTTTAT
This sequence comes from Pollenia amentaria, assembly GCA_943735925.1. Lineage (NCBI taxonomy): Eukaryota > Metazoa > Arthropoda > Insecta > Diptera > Polleniidae > Pollenia > Pollenia amentaria. The sequence continues at coordinate 2,152,702 of OX031007.1, forward strand.
CTAAATTTCAGTAAAAAGAAAACTTAAACAAATGAACGAATATCGTAGTTTTTATGAGGCAGGGGATAAGCCAGCAATATAATAAGGTTGGAAAACACAATGAAAATATTAAGTTTCATTAAAGAGCAAATATTTGAAATAAATGATGATCATATTACATGTGCAAAAATATAAAAAAAAATAACATAACCAATCATACGAAGATGGTGAAATAAATTTGTATAATGAGGAACATCATCATCATTATTGAACAAAAGTGCAGGTATTTGTCAACCATTCATGCGTAATATAATGCACTCTTGTATTCTCTACACTTTCCTCTACCTTTATAGGTTTCCGTATGGATTGAACGTATGCGTATAATATGAATGCATACTTACGGGTGGCAATATATGTGAGTACAATATGTAGTAAACAGCCATTCTCTCGTCTACAGCAAACAAATGTTGTGTTGCATGTGTGAATACTTATATTATGTGCACATCAAGTAATAAGTACATTTCAATACAGACATATTTATGAAAATAACAGAGAATAAAAAAAAACTGAATTTTCTATTACCTCAGCTTCTTTTATGTAAATGTGAACGATGGGTGATATTTCTGAGTACCAGTAGTAAATACATTCAAAAAGAATACCATTTTAGTGGTTATGTATTTGTGAGTGTTTTCAACGTAAAGTCTGGCACTAAAGTTTAATGTTTGAATTTGTGCGGTACGTTTTGTAAAACTGCTCACTTTATGGTAGTTGTTTGTCTTCTTCTTCTTCTTGATATTACTACTGATGCTGCTGTTGTTGTTGTTGTTAATTTGTTATAGCTTTTACTGTTGTTGCTGTAACAGACCTTTAGAATTTCTTCCATCCTTTTGAATCTTGAAGAAATTCTGCTTCAATTCTTATAAACTCTTCTCTCTGTACGGATATGTGTGCAATTCTCTTTTGTAGGTTTCAATGTATAATTTTTATAGATGTGACACAGCTGCAGTTGACACGTTTTGTTGCTAAAACTTGATTACAGTATTGTTGTAGTAGCTGTAGTTGTAGTGGTATAGTTATACATACACATAACTTAACTCCTAGATACAACTTGTTGTTTTCAACTAGTTCCACTGTTGCTGCTATTGCTACTGCTGATGCTGCTGGTAAATTTTTACACTATTTCTGCTGGTATCATTTGCTTCTAGTGCTGATAGTTACCATTGCTCTATATTTAAAATCATTATTTTGGTTTTGGCCTTTATTCCGAACACTAAAAAAAACATTCATGACTTGAAAATGAATAAGTAAGTGTGTTTTTGTGAATGAATGCTTTGGGGTTTTTGGTGCTGTATGCAATAACATAATGAAAATGACAATCATGATGATGATGACAACGTTTACTCTAAAGTCAATGACAATTGCGTTTTTCGAGGTTAAATGTAGAAAATTCATCTACAGCATTCACAGAGATGCTACAGTCATATTTATGTATTTGTGTTTAACAGCAGATGGTAGATCTACTTAAATCATTTTCACCAAAGCAGACAATATTTTATGTGGAATACACCTACTGCAAAATAATGAACTTGCACACAGAGTTACGCACGAATAAAGGGAGCAATTGAAAAGTTTTTGCAAAGAGATTTAATAGCAAAAATTATAACGTAGCGAAGTTGTTAGAATTCTAGAGGTTAGAAAATAATTTTATATAACATATACATCGTAATTATATAACGTAAAAAAAAACATGAAAAAATCACAATTTCTTGGTTTTCCAGAATATGTGGTTTTCTAAATTAAATTTTAATACATTAAATATTTTGTAATAGTCCTTTTTTCTCAATATATTACATACTTTTGCTTTAGCCAACCTGTGGTTAACATTGAAGCTTCAAATACATACGCACATATATTTAGAAAAATTGGTACTTTTTTATAAACTACGGAAAATTTAATAAAACTTTATTTTAACTTAACAATGGTTTAATTATTCCTCAATTGCTGAAACTTGTTTTTCTCTAAACATAACTCAACCTGCAGTAAAATTTACACCAACTAATATTTATGTAAAGTTTTAGTATTTGCATAGTCGTAGCTACCATTGGCATGGAATCTAAACTCAACTTCCAAACATTTTTTTTTTAAGATAACGACAAGTAGTGTTCATGCTACCAGCATTGTCATCATCGACATAATCATTCAATTCATACTCATCATTGTTGGAAACTCAAGTGCAAAAAATGAGAGAAAATATATACATGACATTCTAGTTTAATATATGTATGTCTTATATATAAATATTTTTTTTTAAATGATATTTGAAATATACTTGCTTTCTGTCAAACTGTTATTTGTTCTCCGCTATTATTTTCTGCATTTGTTTTTTATTTTTTTTTTTAGCTAAAACGTTTAACGTTACAACGGAAACAACAACTTCTAACATTCAGGTGGGTAATATAAATAAATCGATTTACAAACTCTTTGGGGAATAAACGGGTAAAACCTGTATTTTGGTGCTGTTGTGTCACTCCATAGATTTTTTAAGCCAACAAATATAAAAATACAAATTATATCACATTCGTTGATTATCTTTAAAATACAGATATGAATTAGATAATATTTCCAAATTCAAACGTTAAAGGAATGAAAATCGGGCCTTTTTTTGGTACTTTTTCCCAATCACTTTCCTCCATTCATTGATATATACGTATAAAATTATGGGCTCCCACTACAATATAGAAACTTTTGATACCTCAATGGGGAGATAAGAAGTATCAAAAATGGAAAATACGGGCAATTAAATTCTTTTATTTACTTTTCCGTTCTATATATGATATTTTTTTGAACTTTCTATAAATTGAACTTAAAAATATAAAATTATAGGTGCTAAACCCTGTGTCAATAAGAAGCTTTTAGATGAAAAACGTTAGTACGTTTTTGTCAAACCTATAAATATAAACTTTGGCATATCAATATATCCACAAAACAGAGTGAGACGCTAATGAAGTAGCGGGTTAAATGCTAATATAATATAAAACTTTAACGAATATAAAAAAAGAGGAAAGTGTGTTAGAAATCAATTTCTAAAGATACAGAAAACTGCATTATCCATTTAAATTGTTCCATTTTCAAAATCGTTTTCCATCACAATCTTGTTTATATCTTCATCTTCTCTTGTATTTAATTAGCAATATTTTTATTATTTAAATATTATTATTTATTTTTTATTGGCATAATTTACCCAACTATTAGCAGAAAGGTATTTGTGCTGATTATATGCATAAAACCGCATCATAGTTGAAATTCCATAGTCGCAACAATGCAATTACTCTCCCCCTCTCTCCATCTATCTTGCTCTCCTTCTGCTTAAGGAATAAATAAATCATTACATAAATGTCTATATATCGAATGTAGGTCTGTTTGTGTGTGTGTGTCTGTGCATGTGTTTGATTTGTAAGGAAACACAATTTTGTATTAAGTGTAAATTGCTTACAAAAACCAGGAAGAATCAATGTATTTATGGGTGTGTAGGTATGTGTTTGAAGTTAATATAATTGTAAAGGAGTATTGAAATATGCTGTTATTTTAATCAGTATCATCTGTCGTGTAGTTAAAATGTTACTTTGTTAAGTCATGTGTAAATGTATGGAAATTTGTATGCCTTATAAAAGTAATTGATTGGGCAAATTTATTTTTATCATAAAATTTATATTCTAAATATTTTCTTAGAATTTCAGATAAACATGTCTGGATCAACTTTAATTTTGTAAGAATTAGTGTGAGCGATAAATAATGACGTTAGTTTCGAAATTCGTAAAACATTTTGATGAAAATTAAATACAAGACACAATAACATAAAATAATTCAGAGTTTTCTGCAGGTATTAACAGTACGGTAATAGAAAGGTAATCTACGTAGCATTTAAAGCAATCGTGGTGGCGATGGGTTAATATTAAAACAAAAATGTAACTTCATAAATTCAAAAAGTTTGATTGTACTTATAATTTGCAAATAGGTTTTTATTTTAGAATTAACTATTTCTACCTTAGAAAATGAAAATTTTACATATCGTTTTTCCAATAAATTCTAATATCGTTTTCGATATCATAATTTCCAATAATAACGATAGTGAAATTGCATACATTTATTTTTTATAAACGGTCAATAACAAATTGAAATTCAAATAAATTAAACCTAGAGTAAAAATAAATAATAATAGCCACATTAACATAAATTAACAACAGTAAATAAACGTTAGATTGACAAAAATTTTATGTATTTTTACAAAATAAAGAAAACGTTAGGTAATCTTATTTAAACATACTTTGATCTCTGTAACATATGCTTTTAAATACTCCTCCGATTTTATTGGTTTAGAAAAACATTCAACAGATCCTATAGCAAAAACCACTTTTATTACACTGCCCAAAATTGGCCACAGTGTAAACCCGAACTTTTAGGAAAAACAGCACATTGCTTTCTTTTCTGCTCTGTACTCGTGGCATTTTCTTAAATACATTTACATACATTTAATTACATTTAATTTATTTTCAGAGATACAGTTACTAAATAAATTATTGTCCTAAGAGATATTCTAATTTTTCTGCAACAACAATTTTAACAATTAAAAAAATTTTAGTTCATCATTAAATATAATAGCTATTACTTACAGTTTTTAGAAATATTTTAAGGATAATTCGATTACAATGCATTTGAATAAAACCTATTTTTTTAAGTTTTAAAATAATTTTCTATACTTAAAAAATGTTTGATATTTTTTTTTTCTAATGTCTGTTTTTAAATTGGAAAAAATATTGTGAAAATTGATGTTGTAACAATATCTTTTTCAATAATAGTATATAATATTATAAACTCCGTAAAATATAACATCGTTTTCGCTATCATATCGTTTTATGGTTTATTGGGTACTAGCTCATATTAGGACGATACTGTGTCAAAACCATTGTTTTGGGAAGAAAAAAGTAGTTAACGGGGAAAGTTAAAAGAAGAGTTCATAAACTATAAGCAGACTTCAAAATGTTCATGGGTAAAACTTTAAGATTTATAGTTAAAAACTTGAGGTAGTCGTTCATATCCCAGTTATTTGGGAATCTAACTGGCTGATTTTCAATAGCAATCTATTCAAGATGATAAGTGATATAAATATATATTATACCTAGTCACCATCATATCTGAAGTCATTTCAACATACACGCAGACGGACAACGCACATCGTTTGATCAAGTCTGATACTTACCTATTATACGCACTCTTCCCAGTGCTGAAAGTTAAACTCCATAAATATATGGAAAAAAGTATGGAAAATAGGGTAATGACTTTTTTAATTTTTTTGCAAATATCAAATTCTACATGCCAAAGCCAAAATGTTCACAAAATATATTAACCAACGCCATCTTTCTCTGCATTAAAAAAAAGGGTCCCGCACCAAACGAGTTGAAATTAGTTGTACATTAAAAAAAATTAACTAGTAAAATTACCATTGTCACAATTTTAAACGTTTAAGTTATATCGTAGTTGTTTTAAGAAATCTAACAGAAACTTTTTGTATTTTGTTGTTAGATTTAACAGAACAGCTACGATCATTTGCACTTGGTCTTTCGGAAATCCGCTAATGTAGTAAAAAAACAATGTGCTTAGATTTTTCGGAATTGCATTTGGTGCGTAAGGCTTTTTTGGCCAAAATGATCAGCAAACACGATTATTAACACAAATTTAGTATTGGCTATCAAGTGGTGATAGGTACATTTATTGTAAAAAATTAGTCATAACCCTAACCCCAGGTCTACACCAAAGATACATATCTTGGGAATTTGGCAATAACTACGCAGAATAATGAGCAATATTTCTTATTGCTCAGCTTATGGTAAAAACATGGGAAAACGAATTTATTTTAACTCATAACTTGAAAAAAAAGCAAGGAAGAAGGTGCAGTGTAAAAATTGACGCCATCTTGTAAAAATTATTTTTGTTAATATATCTTATTCGACCTCTATTAGTTGTTTTAAGCTTGCGGTCTTTTTTTTATATAAAAATATTAATATAACTATATATATATATTTTTGATGTAATAAATATTCAAGCGCAACGTCAATTATATAAAAAATGAAATGTTGCAAATTATCAATACACCAATAGAACAAAGAATCAATTTTAAAACAGATACATACAATGTAGCTAAAAATTAAAGACATTTAATTTATAAGAATAAGATAGGAAATTAATTAAGTTTATCAAAATGTAATAGAAAAATTTTTGTTTCCTGTATATAATTTTTCATAATTGACAATTTTGTTGTTTTACTGAAAACTTGTATTAAGAATTTGTTTAAAATTTTAAAAAGGAAAAAGGAAAAAACCAAATATCTGAATCCCTGAAGAAGCTATCCATTGAGATAGCGAAATATTGGATAAAAAATAAATAAACACGCACTACCAATTAAAAGGGAGTACTTTCCAGTTTTAAGGGTAATAGCTGACGGAGAGGATTTAGTGCAGACCTTATAGGGAAAAGAAGAACAGGAAATAGCAAGGACAAAACTTACAACCACTATTGATTGTCATATAAATAAGATAAAATTAACGAATAGGGATAAATTTATGCTAGATAAGGTTAATGATACGAAGAATTTTTTGAAACGTAATAGGAACATTGTAATTTTAAGAGCAGATAAAGGTAATACGACTGTCGCAATGGACTAATGTGATTATGACTTAAGAATTAATAACATTATAAGGAATAATTTAATATACAAAAAATTGGACAAGGATCCTACAAATAAGTTACAAAGGGCAAATAATGATTTTGTTGAAAGGCTTTATAAGAAAGAGGAGATCACAATTATGGATAGAAGAAAACTTAAGATAAACACAGCGGTAGCACCTAGATTATAAGGTGTTCCAAAAATTCATAAGAAGGATTTTCCGCTAAGACCAATTTGTTCTTGTATTAATTCTCCTTCTTATGAACTTTCGCAATATATATTGGACAATTGTCTCTTAAACCGAAAATCATAACAAAATATGTAGATGATTTGTTTTGCATTATTTCAGAATGTAAAATAGAACATATTCTTACAATATTTAAATCTTTTTATCAAAATATTAGATTAACAATTGAGAAGGAATTTAATTCTAGGCTTTCTTATTTAGATAAATTAATAATAAGGAAAGGGAATAAATTATTAATGGACTGGTATCAGAAGCCTACATCTTCAAGAAGAATAATAAATTATTTTTAAAAGCACCTTAAAAGGATGATCATAAATACAGCTAAAAATCTAATAGGAAGAGTATTAACAATAAGTGATGTAGAGTTCCATAGGGAGAATAAGAAAAAGATTATAAATATCTTAACAGATAATAGTTTTCCAATGAAACTTGTAACTAATTTAATAGGACTATACATAAACAAAAATGGAAAAAGCAAAGGTTCTTGGAATGAACCTAAGATTTATAAATCTTTGACTTATATACCAAAAATGTCAGAACGGTTGGAAAACTCTAACATCTATAATACTAATATTTATAAAGTGGCACATAAGTCATGTAATACATTAGGCAGATTATTTACAAGAACTAAGGATAACATACAAAAGTTAGATAGGTCAAATGTAGTTTATAGAATACCTTGTAGGGGAAATAATAATGGATAATGTGATAAGTTATATGTGGGAACAACAAAAAAATAAACTAAAAACAAGAATTGCTGGACATAAATCAGATCAGAAATACAAACACAATATTACATTACAAAAAACAGCATTAGCAACCCACTGTGCTAGTTTAAATCATTATCCAGATTTTGAGAATGTAACAATTTTAAACACAGAGAGTAATTACAAGACACGTTATATGTTAGAAATGCTTCAAATAATAAAGGTTCCAAATTTGTTAAGAATAAATTATAAGACAGATACAGATAGTGTAGCCCATAGTTATAGACATTTAGTTAATAAACATAGAAACGGAAACTTAATAAAATTTTTTAAACTGTAATAGATTATGTTTTAATATTTTGTTAGCATAAGAATTTTTTCAAATGTTGTCAATATTTTTATTTTAAGAAATTTTGTTAATTTGTTTTTTATGTAATTGTTTTTTAAAAAATTTTTAATCCTGAAGACGTAACACAACGGAGTTACGAAAATTCGATAGAAAAATAAAGATTAACTTTTTTTATAAAATAAAAACTAGACCATAAGCTTAAAGAAATAGAAATTAAAAATAATAAAAAATAAATAATTTTTTATATAATTGACCTTGCCCTTGAATATTTATTACATCAAACTTATACTAAAAGGTCGAAGAAAATAAAACTAAATAATTTATATATAAATATATTTTTTTTGTGTTAAAATAAAATTAATATTTATAAACTAAAAAGACCTCAAGCTTAAAAAAAACTAATATAAATTGAAATAATAAAGATCGAGTAAGTAATACTTAATATTAACAAAAATAATTTTTGCAACATTATTTTAATGTTTATTTTTAATTATTTAATTCTTTTACTTTAATTGTAATTTGCTACCATTTCACAAACTTAATTTTTTCCAACAAAATTTGCTTCCATTTTTTTTTTCTTTTTGTTTCTTTTTTTCAATTGCTAACCAAATTTAACGTTTTATGCTGGCAGTAATTGTCACCGAAAATTTACTTTCAATTATTGCAGCATAAATTGCCGGCAATAAATATGTACAAAAAGTGGTGTCTACATTAAAGATAACATAATTTTGACATATGCTTGAATATATGTCGCAATAATTATCTTTGGTGTAGACTAGGGATAATGGAGCATAAAAGTATTATATAAGTCCATAACATTAGTTCTTGTTAACTCTTGTTTTTACCAACTAAGAACTTACTTAATTTTATTTTGAGAAAATTCTTCCAAATTTTAACACACTTTTTTTAACAATACTATTTTATTTCTTCGGGCTAACTCCTGTTTCTGGCTCATTTTATTTTAGTAATTACAACAAAAAATATAAAAAAGGTTATGTACTATGTTACTTCGTTTTAAATCCCAATTTTAATCAAAAGATACTTTTAACTCTTGTTAAGTTGCCGAATATGAAAAGAATAAAGAATTCCTTAAAAGGAAATAAAAAACTGCAAAAAAATCTCATTGAAATATAATGAAATTTTATACCATTTTAACAATACACTACAAAACAAACAACAAAAGCAACAGAATATAATAATGTATGCTTAGTGTTCTACAATTTTCGAGCACAATGTTTGTTGTAAAGGATTGCATGTAGCACGCTCACAAAAACAACTAACACAATCACTCCCAGTTACCAACATAATGTCGTATGTGTGAGAATGTGTATTTAAGTTTAATGTTAATATGAAAATCGTAGATATTGTTGTTATTATTAAAGAAATGAAAGAATGCGGTTTACTTAAAAATAATAACAGTTTTTCAATCGTTTCTTTAATTTGTGTGTAAATGTTTCGCTGAGCATAACGATCCGGGAGGCAGCCATACACATTTAACAAATAAAGCAGTAATCCAAAGCAACAGCAGAAAAAACAACAATATAAGTAACTAAAGTAAATTCAATCCAATATATGTATGTATGTGTATGTGTATGTGTGTGTGTGTGTGTGTGTGTGTGTGTGTGTGTGTGTGCTTACCCATCTGATCTGAGATTCAAAAAAATTTAAAGTTCACTAAGTCGATGAATTTTCGAACAAAAATGTTTGATAAATGGTCGATTTCAATTTATAAAACGAATGCTTTTCTCCAAATTTGTTCGACAATAACCATTCGAAAATGTGTCGCGTTTCTTTAAATTATAGCTTTCGAGTTTTCTTTTTGGATATAATTTCGAAACATAAATGAGCCCTATATTTTTTTTATTCTAGACAAAACCTCTTACTTTTTTTTTGCTTTTGTTTTTTTTTTTTAATTAAAAAAAAACAGAAAGCAAACCAATGAAACAATAAAAAAAAATAACTTAAGTTAGGAAGGTGAGTTAAATGCGGAATAAAAAGAAATTGTGCGACATTTAAATTATGGGAAAACAATTTTTCAATCTCCTTTACGACAAGAAAACTGTTCCAGTCTGCGGAAAAAAAAGTTGATAAGTTTATAAGAGCAAGTTCAAAAAAGATGTTAGCTGACATCATAGTAGAGGTCTGCAAGAATAAATAAAAATCAATTTCAACACACTCATTTGCTTTTTAAGTACAATCAGTTGAGCACCCAATAATAAAGAAACACATGAGAGAATGACCAAAGACAAAAAAAAAACATGTTCAATGCAGTCAACCCCCGCTTTCACAACTTACCGATAGCTAAAAGTAAAATTTCATCCGCCGTATAAAAAGTTTTCCATTATGAAAAATTTACTTTAATCTTCCAGGTAGGATCAACCTTCCTTTAACTTATCGCTAACTTTAGGTTAAAGTAAAGTTGTAATAATGGAGCACTTTTTAAACGGCCAAAAAATCCTACCTTTAGCAACCGGTAAGTTGTGAAAACGGGCCTTCGAATGTTAAATTATTTGAGTTCTTACATTCTCATTTAAATGTTTTCTATACATACATATTAGTACGTATGTGTTAGTAAAACATTTATTAATAAAAGAAGCAACAAACTTACACAAACCTATTATGTCATTCGTTTGCTGATTCTCTTAGCATACAGACGTGCTTTTAAATATCAGCTGTGAATTTTCTGAGAATACACTCGTGTTAAATATTTTTTTTTTTGTTAACATTTCTTTTGAAATGGCCACAAAACGCAAAAAACGCTGGGGAAACAACCCCAAATATAAAAAAACTAAATCTAATAACAGATTTGATTTATTATCTGACGAAGATAGCGATGAAAACCCAAGTGTTTATGAAGAGCAAAAAGAAGAAGTCATAAAAATTCCTTCAATCATTGTAGATAACTGTCACAATCTTACAGCAATAATGAAACTTTTGGGAAAAACTTGTAAATATAAGAAAATGTCAATTGGAACTAAGATAATTCCAAATTCTTTGTCGGAGTATGACGAAATTATTAATAAATTAAACGCAGAAAAGATGCAGTTCTTCACACACCCGGTGAGAGACAACAAGAAATTTAAACTTATGTTGTTTGGTTTACCAAAAATAGATATAAAAACGCTAGTGGATGAATTTAAATATGCTTTTAATATTGAACTTGCCAATATAAAAGAAGTCCAAACATCTCGGTCCAATGCTGACGATGCTTTGTATATGCTTGAATTCAATAGAGACCAAATTTCCAAACGCGAGGTAATTAAAATTAAGCATGTGTATGATGTCGTCGTACACTGGAGAAATCCACTTCGACGTTCTAGAGGACCAACTCAATGCTCGAAATGCGCCATGTATGGACATGGGTCAGCAAACTGCCACAGAGGTGCAGCTTGTTTGGGATGCGGGGGAACCCATGATTATGCTAACTGTCAGCTTAACAAAACGACTGTAAATGGCCCGGTAATCTACAAATGCTACAATTGCATAAGAAGAAATTTTAAAAACATCAACCATCGAGCTGACGACCCTCACTGCCCCTTAAGAAAGGAGTACATGGAAATTCGACAAAAAGTTACAAGCAGAACGCATCCAAATAGATCGTTCTCCCAAAACTATAACAGTTTCCATCCACTGAACGATGAACTTCCCCGTGTAATTTCACAAAATAAAACAGGTAATACAGAAAATATTTCTTATTCCACTGTGGCTAGTACCAGTCGACGAGTTGGCGACAGTAATGATTTATCTAACCAACAAATTTTAGAATTATATTTTGAAGCTCTTGATGCGTTAGAAAAATGTAAAACGAAGTATGATAAACTAAGAGTTCTTGGTAATATGCTTCGTCATGTCATATAATCAAACAAAATGTTGCCTTAAGGTTATGCATTGGAATGCCCAAGGTATAACGAGCTCTGCGTCAATATTAGAATTAGAAAATTTCTTAAATGAAAACCAAATAGACATTATATTAATTAACGAAACGTTCCTGAATCCAAATCACAAATTCAAAACTGCAGATTATATAATTCATAGGGAGGACCGAATTACACATGGTGGTGGTGTTCTTTTAGGTGTTAAAAGATCTATACCACATGAACGAATTAAAAAATATACAACGACCGTATTGGAAAACGTTTCTATACTGATGAAAATAAATAATAAGACAATTCGATTTACTTCGGCTTACTGCCCAAGATATACGACAAGCTTTATTGATGACTTGGACAAAATTACTGATTCAACAAATGAATTTTTCGTTTTTGGCGACTTTAACGCCCACCATTAAAGTTGGGGTTGTGTTAAAAATAATTCTGCAGGAAATGGTCTTTATAGCCATCAGCTCAGCTCCCAGTATTACGTATATGCTCCTAACTCTTTTATGCGATTTAGTCAAAATTCAGTCAATACACAATCATCCGTAGTGGATATTCTACTCTCGAACTCAATTTTGCATATTTCACAAATTCAAACTATCCCAGGGCTGTTTAGGTCGGACCATGTTCCAATAACGTGTGAAATTCATGGCACAATCTTAGAACGCACGACGCAATTCCCATTATATAAACTAGCAAACTGGAATACAATAGGTAAATGGGTGGAAGATGAAATTAAAAATAACAACTTACAGGATGCAATTTTGACCGAGACAAATATCGAAGCTGTAGTATCTAAAATCATTTATATTCTTCAAGAATCATCAAAGCAAATTCCAATGGGTGTTAAACAACTGTGGCAAAATAAACTGTCTCTTCTTACTTTGTATTTAATAGGTCAAAGAAATAAATATCGAAGAAAATTGCAAAGGTGTAATATTACGTCTGAAAGAAATCAATTATTGTGTATTTTAAAACAGCTGAATTTGTTTATTAAGTATTACATTAATAAAGACAAAAACAACAACTGGTCAAATTTTCTGCAAAAGTTGCCAACAGGGAATAAAAAGTTTTGGAAGTTGACTAAAGCAATCAAAGGCAAACAGACAACAATCGGTTGTTTGACACAAGATGGCGCTGTAATTCATAACAGTTTTGAAAAGGCAAATATTATTGCTCAACATTTTGAAAATATTCATTCAACTACTGCAAATTTAACATCACCTGTTGATCGTTATGTTACGAAGCATCTTCAATGGTTGGACAATCAAATAGGTCCAGGTTATCTCCAACAACATTTAACATCGAAAGATGAAGTAAAATTTTATGTTAATACGTTAAAAAATTCTAAGGCACCTGGTAAAGATGGTATCAAGGCTATTATATTAAAAAATATGACTGACAACTTCTTTGACTTAATAGTAATTGGTGCATAAAAAATGGGTACTTTCCAAAAATGTTTAAGACTGCGAAAGTAATCCCAATCCTTAAGTCTGGTAAAGATCCAAAATCTGTGGACAGTTATCGTCCTATAAGCATGCTAAATATGTTAGATAAAGTGTTTGAGAAAATAATATTTAAAAGACTTAATGATTTTGCAGAAGACAACGGCATTATACAATCGGAGCAATTTGGGTTTAGAAAAAGTCATTGTACAATCCACCAGGTTATGAGAATTGTCAACTTCATACAACATAACAAAAACAATAAATGGAGCACGGGGGTTATATTTTTGGATATCGAAAAAGCATTTGATTCTATTTGGCACAATGGCTTAATTTATAAACTCGGTAGACTTGGATTTCCAATTTATATGCAAAAATTAATAAGAAGCTTTTTAAATGAAAGATATTTTGTTGTGAATGTTGATAACGTATTTTCAACTAAACGTCGAATTCTAGCTGGTGTTCCACAGGGCTCTGTTTTGTCACCCACTTTATACTCAATCTATATATCGGACTTTAAATTGTTAAAAAATTACACTTCAGCCTTATACGCAGACGACACTGCCTTATTAACGCGAGGGAAAGTTTCAAATGCAATCGTAAAAAGAATGGAAAAAGGTCTTTTACACGCAAAGAGCTATTTTATTAAATGGAAAATCAAGATCAACGAGGCAAAAACGCAAGCAATAATATTTCCTTTTAACAAATCGCCTAAGAGGATACCTAGTATTAATCTCTCAATTCAAGGAACAAACATTCCATTGCAAAATTCTGTTAAGTACTTAGGAGTTACTTTAGATAAAAAATTGACTTTCAAGCAACACATTGAACAAGCTTGTTCTAAAGCTATAAGATGCGGAAGAGCGCTTTTTCCTTTATTAAATCGCCGATCGGGCTTAAATTTCAAAAATAAGATTTTACTTTACAGAATGTGTATAAGACCGATAATGACTTACGGATGCCAAATTTGGTCAACAAAATGCGCCAAAACTCACATGAAAAAGTTGCAAATAATACAAAACAAAAATTTAAAAATTATTTACAATTTACCAAGACGATACGCTACATACCGATTACATAAAAACTATAAGGAAGATTTTTTTGCAAAAGTAACTAGTAAAATTACACAAAGCTTCGAAAATCGTAACAGAAATTCAAGCTACGAATTAATAAGAAATTTGCAAAGTTAACTTCTTTTACGACTTTAGGAATAAAGTTTATAAAAGGGGTAACGTTAGAATTTCTTATAATTTTTATTTTTATTAGTACGTAAGGTATTTTTTCTATCTTTTTAACCTAAGAAGTATTAGTATCCATAATTGTATATTTCGCATAACTCATAAAATAATTCAATATTTGCTGCAATACTTTTAGTAATACCTCAAACCTTGTAAATTATAATTATTTTAATATTTTTAATGTTAAATGATGATAGTTAAATAAATAAAATAAAAAAAAAAAAAAAAACCTATTATGTAAAATCAGCTGTTTTACTTTAAAAAAATATAAAAAAGGAATATTTATAAACTTAAATTTGTTTGTATAATTACGTGCTTTAGGTATTCCGAATTTATGTTTAATACTTAAAAATATTTTTATATATAAAATTTTTTATTTAAAATGAATGTACATACATACATACTTCCAAAATGACCCGAAAACATTTTTTCATATATAACACAACATTCGCCTTCGCTGGTGCTTTCGGCAAAATTTGGTTAATTCTATTCGAAGTATATCATTTATTATATCACTATTCGAAGTAAGAAAGCTTAAAAGCTAATTTTTATGTATACTTTTAAATATATTTAAACTCTTTCTTTATATACATGTACATATGTACATAGATTATTTCAGGAATAAATTTGAGCTTTCCGATGATGACTATGACAAAAGATCTCAGAAGCATTTCCAACCTAAAATCTAAATATACATTTATTTAAGTATCACGAATAATATTTATTTTAAATAATATTGAAAAAATATTATTTATTTTAAATAAATTTATTGAATCTTAAAACCATAAAAAAAAAATTTAGTTTGGAATAAATTGAAAGCGAAACATAATAAAAATCATTTAATATCGAAGTCATACTAACTATAGTAATAACCAATACTTAACGATATGGATATTTGACTGATAACAAAATAATTTTCCAATATGGTCACCTCCAACGAAACTATTTTTAACGAAAATTTGTAAACATATTATGGTTAATT
This sequence comes from Pollenia amentaria, assembly GCA_943735925.1. Classification (NCBI taxonomy): domain Eukaryota; kingdom Metazoa; phylum Arthropoda; class Insecta; order Diptera; family Polleniidae; genus Pollenia; species Pollenia amentaria. Next base: position 2,168,245 of record OX031007.1, read on the forward strand.
TAAACATACTATTGTCATCGGCAACCATATTATGATTAGATTAGTCCTCCAACAAGAAGCCATAACCATATTATGGTTGCATTTAATCATGCTATGGTTAAATATGACAATAATTTGTTTTTAAATTAACAATATCATTTTCCTCTCTTCCACGAACAACATTCTTTGGTTGCAATAAAAAAAAAACAATCCAATGGAAAAAGTTGTACATATTTTAGTTATTTCTAACCAAAACATGTTCAGAGACAATCATAATATGGTTGTTGCTTCTTGATGGGGGACTAATTTAGCCATAATATGCTTGTCGGTGACCATAATATGGTTAAATTAAACATAATATGTTGAAATTTTTCTTTTAAAATAGTTTTGTTGGTTACCATACCATATTAAAACATGTTTTTTCTCTGGGTGTTCTCGATATAACTTTTGGTTTTTTTTTTTCTTTTATTAGTTTTTCGATATCTTCAAAGTTATCTTTCGTAAACATTTCGCAATATGGAAAAAGATGTCTAAGCAAACGTTTTTCGCTATCACTATCGAATCATAAGCAAAGAATTTTTCAATCCGTTATTTTTATTGCTAAAGCTTTGTTTATAACTCTTTATCGAACCTTCGAAATCGATAGCTTTTTGGAACAAAATTGAGCGACATGTAAAAAATGTTTAATTCATTGTTGATTGTCGATCCTGAAAGATTTACACGGTTAATGTTTGAGATATATTCGAAGGCAATTACAATACCGAAAGTCTTGGTCAATTGGGTATTGAACATTTTTTACAAAAAAATACATATTCGAATTCTTACAATTTTACACACATATATACCTTTGTAAGTGTTTGTATAAGTCATCGAGAAAAGAAACAAAGTAAAGCAATTTTCGGCTTGCTTTGAATGGGTACAAAATTCCATAACAAGGAAAAGTGGTTGGTCGCTTGGTTGGCTGGTTGTTGTCGTTGTTGCAAAAAATTCTTTACATACTTTTGGTTTTTTGTTGCTTTCTTTCAAAATTGGAGCAGATTTTGTACAAGTCTGACAAAAAATAATTAAATATTGAGAGTGTAGACAATCTTCTTGAAGAAATGTTTGTATCACAAATAAACAGCGTGAGCCATTTAATAATAAAATATATTTTATTTGTTTAAATAACGTTATCACTAAGTCTTTATATATTTAAGCTAATAAACTTTTTCACAAATTTGTATTCCCTTTTTAGAGAAATTGATGATTTTAAAATTTGTTATTTGCTTTTTGTCAATAATTTGAAATTATGCTGTTTTTTTATTTAATTTTCAAAGTACTAGAAAGAAACAAGGAAATCTTAATATCGTGTGATGTATGCGAAACTGTCTCTCTTGTTAAGAAAAATCTTAAAGGATTTATAACAGTAACAAATATCGTTCAGCTATTAGATTTTTGCAAAGGCAACAAGAAGTTAACAAAACAGCTGGTTTTTGGGGATCATTAATTAATGTATTAAGTTAAAATAAGACAAAATAGCGAATTTTTTTAATACAGGTTTTGCAATTGAACTTCCTGCAAATCATATCAAACCCTTTACATAGCAAATTAAATATTGTGCGATTCGAATTGAGTCTTTATAAAGCTTCAATTAAATTCAATTTACTCCAGTGTTCATAATAAATATTAAACATGTACATTTGGTTGTCCCAAAAAAAATAAAAATTTGGATTTTCTGGGAAGATCTTTCCTAATTTGGATACTCATAAGGTAAAGTATTTTTGAGAATTTTATCAGATTTTTCGGAAGTGCTTTAGAGGTCGCGCAAACTGATTTTGTACCAAAAATCTAGCGTTTTTTGACTTTTATTGAATTATTATTGAAAATTGCTAAAAAATCGGTATTTTTTCGGCTTCTGAGTAAATATTCTTAAAGAAAATTTTCCGATCTTTAATTTTATGTGCATAAATAATAATTTTCGTCAGGGATTTTCCACATTTTGATACATTATATATCAGTTTTTCGTAAATTTTCAGCAAATATGAAAAAAATGCTTTATAACTTTTAAAATTTGTATTAAGACTAAAAAAACTAATGATGCAGTTTAAAAGATTATGAAGTTTTAAATAAATTAGCAAAAAAAAAAATGAATTTTCTCTCACCGTTCTCGAGTTATACCCTTTTAAAGCTTTGTACACATTGTATGAAATGTATAATACTATAAGGTGTGAACTAGGTTTGCATTGCTTTAAACTTTAAATAATTGGATTTAGAAAATGTTTTACAAATAAAATAATAGTTACTTACCAGTCATACATAACAATAACATATGTAATTATTACAAGAAGTCCCGTCTTTTTAATTAAAATATTTTGTTAATCTGAAGTTTTATTGCTCCGGTAAGTTGAAATTATCATAAAGTAGTTCAAGAAATATTGGGTAATATTTTTTTAAAATAGATATGCCTTTGTCGAATACAAGGAATGTGTGGTGTGTGGGCAAAATGATTGATGACCTTGATACTGCCAAACCGCCGACAAAAATCCAAATACTGCAAAGATTTTTTAAATTGCATTTAGTGGAAAAGTGCACTATTTCCAAAAGCGCCAGAATAATAGCAAAGAGTTTGCGAGATTTGTGGAATCCAAATCAGGAACTATGCAATATTTCTCACACCACACATTCCTTGTATTCGACAAAGGCATATCTATTTTAAAAAAATATTACCCAATATTTCTTGAACTACTTTATGATAATTTCAACTTACCGGAGCAATAAAACTTCAGATTAACAAAATATTTTAATTAAAAAGACGGGACTTCTTGTAATAATTACATATGTTATTGTTATGTATGACTGGTAAGTAACTATTATTTTATTTGTAAAACATTTTCTAAATCCAATTATTTAAAGTTTAAAGCAATGCAAACCTAGTTCACACCTTATAGTATTATACATTTCATACAATGTGTACAAAGCTTTAAAAGGGTATAACTCGAGAACGGTGAGAGAAAATCCTTTTTTTTTTTTTTGCTAATTTATTTAAAACTTCATAATCTTTTAAACTGCATCATTAATTTTTTTAGTCTTAATACAAATTTTAAAAGTTATAAAGCATTTTTTTTCATATTTGCTGAAAATTTACGAAAAACTGTTATATAATGTATCAAAATGTGGAAAATCCCTGACGAAACTTATTATTTATGCACATAAAATTAAAGATCGGAAAATTTTCTTTAAGAATATTGACTCAGAAGCTGAAGAAATATCTATTTTTTTACCAATTTTCAACCGAAATTAAAAAAAACCCAAAAAGGTCGATTTTTGGTACAAAATCAATTTGCGCGACCTCTAAACCACCTCCGAAAAATCGGAAAAAAATCTCAAAAATTCTTAGCCTTATGAGTATTCAAATTAAGAATGATCCCCAAAATTTTTTTTTTAATGGGACACACTAATGTACATTAGAGTACATTTAATTGAATTAAAGTATTGGAAAGGTTCAATGTATTTTGCCAAAACTTTAATAAGGACTGCGAGAGATGTAATTCTATTCACTATTAAAATTATAGAAAATTCCAAAAATCTTTGAAACGGAACTTCAAAAAAGTAACGTATGGAAATAAATAACATCTTATTCGGAAATAAATATAAATAATATCATCTGAAGTTAATGTCCTTAAAAACTTTTCATTAGGGCGCTCAATTATAAGTCTAAGGACTAAAGCACCTATTTTCATCAGAGACACCGATAGATTTTACAGGAATTATCCTATAAGTTTTCAGCGTACTTTAAGATAATTATAATATAAAGATTACAAACGGAGAAACTGATGTGCGAAAGATAATAACATTTAACATTGAAGGTCAATCAGTTTGTGACTTTTCAAATGAAACACAGTTTTTTTTGGTAAAACAAAATCGTTTCTCAATTGAGCTCTATTGTTCATCGTTTCATTGTCCTTCTTTTTTATCCCTTTCTAAATATAAGATTTATAAGATCATCAGCAAAGATATTTGTTTGTGAGATGATGCATCGCTAAAGTCAAATATTTTTCCGTCGAGCCAAATCTACAGGTTTGGCAACAAAAAAATACACTAGGGGCTAAATCTGGACAAAAGGGCGGAATAGCAGCAATGGAAAGCCTAATTCATGGCTTTTTGCCGTGGAATTCTTACTTATCACGCGAAAATCACTTGTTTCCTCCTTTGCTCCGAGGTAGCCTGCTTACAATGGCTATCAAACACAAATTTACTGACGCGGCCTATTAAAATGTTGACAGGAGCAATGTTGCGATTTCAGTTATGAGGCAGGCAATTCAAAAACTGAAGGACTTATTGACGCACCCTCATATTATATCTGTGACAATCTTTTTTTATCCCCTCGTTCAATTAAATCAATCCACCATGTGGGACATTACGCACAATTAACATGAAAGTTCCAAGGCGATTAATATTACTCATAATAACTCACAAGTATTTTGTAAATAATCGAAAATTATTATTTTATCAATTATATTATCTATAAAAAAAATTTCTTTAGCATTTTATATCTTTTGTGTTGACAAATTTTCTATTTACTTATTTCGTTTATTGTCTTAATATTTATACTGATAACTTAATTAAACAAAAAAAACCAATAGATATGTAAGTTTAAGTATCATTATGTCAATTAGTAAATCATTAATTTAATATATGTATAGATGTTTCTATGTCTAACTGTAGATAATAAATATGTTGTTTTTGTTAATATGTTAAAGTTAATTACTTACAGTTTCAATAAACGAGTAGTTGTACAGCCATGTTGCCTTGATTATGTTCTATTGTCATAGAATTACACACTTCGGTATATAAATTTTCCTATAGAGAAAGTTAAATGTTCACAAACAAACATACAAATCCTAGAAAAGTATTCGTATAAACGTAACTGTTTCTCTATATTATACATTTTCTTGCACAGTTGTGCAAATACAGAATACACATACAATTGTACTGATATATGTGATTGTAACTGTAACTGTAACTGTAACGCATCCTATTTGTGCTACTTGGTTAATTTATTTATTAACAATTTGTAATTAGTGAAGCATGTCCAACTAAACAATGGAAATTCATCTTGACATTAAATTAGGACACAGAGAAACTAAACTTATCTATGGCATGTGCTTAAAATTAAATTTGCTTAATAGTTTATAAATAAATCATTAATTGAAAAGGATAAAACATAAATAAAAAGTTTTTCCTTTTCAATAATACACTATTTAAATTTTTCATTTAAAATTCTTATTTATTACTTTTGGTGTTAACATTCTGGTAAAAAATCTCTGACACTTAAATAGTCATTTAATGTATAATCCCTGTATGATGCCTTTACATGCTCTCCATTGCTTCTTGGGGTTTGTCTTGGTTCAAATATCAAACTATTAGAACGCCAGCCATATAATCCATCACCAGCTGTCACTCGCACTCACCAATGCTTAACATTGGCTTGTCTTGACTTGAGTAATTCTTCTTTTTTTACTTTTTACATTTTTTAACACCCATAGGGAAGCAAATAATTTGGTTATTTTATAATGACAGCCTTCTAAAACATCTAATGCCAGACAGGGTTTCTATTCCAGTGGGATATTAGTGGCCAAGACAAAACAGGAATATTCTTTGAAGCGCAAATAAGTTAATATGAAATGTTTGCTATTATTACAGATACTTTTAATTAAAATAATAGATTTTCATAAGGCTTTTTAATAAGAGATGCTAATACCAAATAGAAGATTTGATAATCTTAATGGGAAAGGCACAGTTGTACAGAGCAGACTTAAACAATTTAATGCATTCTTAATAAAGCGATAATTCTACGGAGGCAAGAAACACATTTTTCATCCTTAAAGATGACAGTCTATTTTTCAAGAAGAGAAATTTTATTAAGTTGTCGCTGACGATTACATTCAGTTACCCCCCGTTGCCACATGCAAGTGCAAGTGGAAATAACTCAATACACGCACACTATTTTACTAACACCATCACATTTTTGGTTCCTCCAGCTCAACTTGCAGCAAGTAACATGAGAATTGAAGTGTTACCTTGGATGCCGTTTGTATCAATTTAGTAATACTCAGTAAAATAAAAATTATGGCCCTAATCATGTACAACGCAGCGCAACGCAAAACAATAACATTGAAAGCACAAACAATGTCATAAATATTTTGTAATTTTGTTGTTGCTTTCAACAGAAATTCATGTACCGTTTTAAAATTTTCAACGACACAAGCAATGAAGCGTTTGAAATTTTAAGACGCAATGTGAATCTCTGTAGAAAGCAACAACAAAATTACAAAATATTTATGACATTGTTTGTGCTTTCAATGTAATTCTTTGGCGTTGCGTTAGTTCTGTGGCGTAGCGCTGCGTTGTACATGATTAGGGCCTATGTTTTTTACTGATTTTCTATCTATCTATATATATAAAAGTGAATGTATGTTTGTATATATATTTGTGCCTTATAGGAGGCCAAACCACTTGACTGATCATCTTGAAATTTTCACAGAATATAACTGTGACCCTGGAAAAGACATTAGGTAATATAAAGTTGAGATTGGACAAAGGGGCGATGCCACGCCCATACAATCTAAAATTTAAAATCGTTATATCTTAGGCATTTTTTGGCATAGGATGATGATATTTAGTACACACGGTGTTAGTATGAATAGAAATAAGCTCCATGAAAAAAGATGGCGGAGCCACGCCCCTTTATAGAAAAAGTAAAAGCCACCATATCTAATGAACTACTGAAACGATCGTCATCAAATGTCCACAGTAGGCGACTGCCTTGAGTTACTGAACTTTAAGCTATATAAAGATGTGGTTGAAAAAAGGGGCGGTGCCACGCCCATATAACCCAAAACATAAAATCCTCATATATTAGCCACTCTTTGGCTAATAAAATAAGTTGCATGAAAAAAGTGGGAGGGGTCACGCCCCTTTATGTCGATTATATCTAATTAACTACGTCATCAAATTGTCACAGTAGGCTGTTGTTATGAATTAATGAGCCCTAGGCTATGTAAAGTTGTGGTTGGACAGGTTAGCGTTTGCGATGACTATAAACAAAGCCCAAGGGCAATCTCTACAAGTTTGTGGCTTAAATTTAGCAAATCCATGTTTCTCGCATAGACAGCTTTATGTTGCATGATAGCGTGTTGGAAAACCAACTGATTTATATGTTTATGCTCCAGATGGAAAAACCAAAAACATTGTGTATCCTAAAGCATTGCAATAATTTATTAATAATTTAATAAATTTTGTTTATATATAAATACTTTTTGCTTCATTTTGTAACGATTGGGGTAGCAAAGCACACCGGGTTAAGCTAGTGTACTTATAAAATATAAAAAACATTTATATGAAGAATATATAGAAACAGCAAATAGGATCATTTTAAAGGGAAGTTTTAACATTAATATCAGCTCTTTTTAAAAAAAAATATATTACGAAATAATGTGTCCACAGGAAACGTTAAATATTGACTAAATGGCAACGTTAACAATTGCGAAATTGAAATTTTGCTAGAAGTTTAGTTGTTGACGACATTTTAAAAATGAACTTGCGCTGTGATGTGTTTTTTTTTTTTTTTTTTTTTGATATTTCTCCTGATTTTCGTTACTAATTTGTTTACACTACTTGCATGTAATTACTTGCTTGTGCCAACGTAGGGTTAATAAAGTTTTATATCTTGTTATCTATTAATAAAAACGTAGTATTTTTTTGCGAAGATCGCCCTAGAAATAATTCTAGTTATTTAAACCCACAAAAGTTTAAATAACTAGAATTCGAGTCAATATTAAAAAAAGAATGACAAATTATATTTTTTTTCAAGTTCGACTATAATAAAATGTTTATGTCCTAATTTTCTTATTTCAAAATACTATTCCTATATTTTTATTTCACTTTATATCCTAATATTTGTTTTATTTTTATTATTATATATTATTATTATTATTATTAAGTTTAATTTCTTCAACCTTCTCAATATTTCGTCACTTAAAATGCAAAAGGGCGTAACAACACATTTTATATTTTTACAAGGGAAGGAAAAAACTTTAGAACATCAATAATTACAAGGTGTACTTGGCGTTTGAATTTCTTTAATAATGTCGCAATTTTTGATCGCAGGGATCTAAAATTTATTGTGCACATGTAGTTTAATATAGTTTAACTGCCCGTTCGCCGATATCGAACGTTAACGTTCGCATAGAAAATTACATTAAAAACAAAAACAATTTTTGAAATTTTGTTTTTGTTTTAAATGTTATTTACTATGCGAACGTTAACGTTCGATATCGGCGAACGGGCAGTAAGAATCAAAAATGAATCAAAAAATCTATTTCGAATTATTTTGTTGTTACGCCCTTTTGCCTTTTAGGTGACGATTTGTTCTTCGTAATACATTTTCGAGCCAATATTTCTCAATGTATATCTTATTCAGGGATATTTGGTTTTTAAATTTCAAAAATATTATTAATATTATTATAACAATTTTTTTATTATTATTATTATTTATTATTTCTTATTACAATTACTATTAAATATATATACCATTTAATTGAACTGTATCCCTCCGCAAACTACAAACTCAAAGCTCCTTACTTAATAAACCGAGCAATAGTATCGTAGACCTTGACCCTGTTGTAGAGAAACCGGTAAGAGTAATCGAATCCGGAGCCAATGCGCTCAAATATAAGCTCACTACCAACTTGCCAACCGGGGCACCGAATGCAAGAAAAACTTCCAGAGTCACACAACTGCTGAAAAAACGACATCAAGTGCAAAAATTATGTGCCGAAATGCTTTTAAGCGCAACAAAAGAGGGTTCTGTTATGTATTAGAATTCAAAATAGTTCATCAATTAGGAAAATTTAAAATACAAGCCGGAAAATTTAAATAGTGCATTTGTTGAAATTAGAAGAGCGTTTTGAATTGTGAGCTACCGAAACTAGGCCATAATAGTTAAAATTATACGACGCCACACATCTAAAATGTTCATCTATAATATTATACGATAAAGTAACTTGGCATATAGCGGCTTAGAGAGTTTACCTTACAAACCTAAGAGCCCGTTTTTATCATTTAATTTCATTCGATTTAAGGAGGATTTCGCCTTCATAAAATTACTATAGAGAAAACCTAAAATAATTTAATGTTCTACTTTTTTGCTGAAGGGCTAATAAATTTATAGTACTTTATCTAAAATTATGATTTTTGATATCAAGAAAAATACAAACCATTTTTATAACACGTTTTGTATTTTGTGCTTGTAGACCTTTTCTCTTGTTGTTAAATTTTGTATGATTATTTTCCATATAGGCATTTCCATGAGTATGTTACCCGCGACTAAAAACAAAAACCCTTGAAACTTTTTTTTTAAATCTGAAAGATATTAAAATTTTTAATAAATGTTTGATAAATTTTAAGAAATTGCAATCAATTTTTTTTAATTTTTTTACGACTAAATTCAGATATTGAGAAAATTTTACAAATACTTTAAAATTAATGTTACAACAACAATGAACAAGATCCATGAGGAAAAACTACGTACGTGGTGCAAAAACATCATTTGTTAACGTCATTTATATATCATCAGTCGAAAGTGCTTCATAATAAAAGTTCAAAGAAAGATATTTGCCTTTATACATTTTATGTATAAAAAAAACTTGAATGCCATAACTTCCTTATAAATGTTGAATTTGACATGAAATTTTTTGTTTCAGCAGGCCATAATTGCCCATGGGTCACAAAAATGTACTTTCGAAAATGTCTTTCAAATACTGTAATGATGTAAGGTATTATATGGTCGAGATTGACCCACTATACTTCCTTATATGTTTCTTTTAAGTTTTTTTATACATATATTTAATCTTTATAAATGCTTTAAAAGAAAAATCTGTCACGAACGATATTAAATTTGGTTCATTATAAGATCATCAACAAAACAATTAAAATTTTAAGTACCAAGTTCAAGCACTGTACAACATTATTGCACCAAAATAAACAAAGCCTTTAGAAAGCAGACAAAATCCATGGTTCACTTCAAGCACAAAACGACTTATAACAGAACGTGATATCGCATATTCATGTTGGAAGAGCTACAAAACAACTGATATGTATAACTGTTACCGTATAATAAGGAAAAATGCAACTAGAGCAATTACACAAGCCAAGACGCTGTACTATGCTGACAAATATGTGAACTCAGCTAATTCACGTAATACTTGAACAACTATAAGAGAATTGAAATTGTGCGTCAAAAATAAATTGAAAACAGAAATTGGAATTGTGCGTCAAAAAAAACGGATACCTGACTTCAGACCCAACCTCCATTAAGGAAGCTTTGTAAACATACCATAGCCACTTGAAAATCACTCGGGCTACAGCAACTATCAAAGTACCCTTTTACCCTAAAAACTCTTTAGATTTAAATGTGTCAGTTTGTTCGATGTTTTAAGAAGCGGCTTATAAATCACATAAAATGCCACAGGAATTGATGGAATCCATCTGATATTTGAAAAAAAATGGTTCTTTCATATTTTGCCGATTTTAACCCACACTCTTAATCACATTATCATTAATAGTATCTATCCCACAGGTTGGAAACGGTCTAATGGCCATCCCATTCTAATATCACTGTTTCTACTAAAGGCTTTTGAAAAATTATTTCATACTCAAATAACAAAATATCTCAATGATTTGCAGCTGCTTTCATCCAACTAATATGGAATTCGAAAATTTACCACTTCTCTCATTGACGTAGCTGTTGATCCCAGAAAAGAGTTAGATTATGGCCACAGAGTATTGTTAGTATTGCTAGACCACTCAAAGACTTTTCATAATGTCGACCATGTTGTTTTAATTAAAAAACTTGAAAAAATTACAAACTTTTCTTCAACATCTTATAACATACCTCACTGGACGACTGCAGTGTGTAGAAAGCAACCCGTTGTCAGCATCCTCCATCCTCCCAGTCACTAGAGGAGTATCGCAGGACTCAATTCTTGGGCCTTAACATTTTTCAATTTGTGCTAACGACTTGCCAGATCAGTTGCTACGCTGCAATATCAGAATGTATGCGAATGATGTTCAACTGTATATTAGTAATAAAAAAGGAAACTTTGAGGAAAAGTTATACGAAGACTTAAATAGGATAGTGAGTAAAAAAATTCTCTAGAAAAACTTATTTAATCCCCACTTTAAGTTATGCCTGTGAGGTTTTTTAAGTTGTGATGCAACAAGTAAATCGAGACTAAATGCAATGTTCAAAGGCACAACAAGATACGTTTATGGACTTAAGCTTTATGGTTATAGTAAACGTATCACCTTCTACACAAAGAATATTCTCGGCGTGCAGATCCATAAACTTATGAAAATACGAATATTGGTATTCTTGTATAAGATCATTTTAACCCACGAACCTGATTTCTCTAAGTCCCTGTGGCAGAAACAGAACTTTAATACTAGGGTTTTCATTCGGTTAACCGATTAATTACTGCTCGATTAACTGATCGGTTAATTTAAAATTGCCGTTTTTCGATTAACGATTAAACCGGTTAATTTCAGTCGATTAACCGATTCACCGATGCAACTAAACGTTTAACCTTTTGTAGTATTATAACATATCTTTTTTGTGATTTTAATTATTTATTTCGTCTCATATACAAAAGGTCGTGTTTAGAAAACATTTTTTCATACAAACAAAGAAGGTTTTAAGTGATCTACATTTTATGTAAATGTTTGCTGTCAACAGCTTTTTGTTTTACGTACTTTTTATGTGAATGCGGTTAGTTATTTATTTCTCTTCATATCTTCTCATATCAAATTTTTAACAGAATTAATCGAAACAATAAGAAGTGTTAAAAATTAAAACAGGAGCTAGTGAAATAATGGAAGATTTTATGTGAAATTATTAGAAAAATACAGGAAAAGAACTTAGAAATTAGACATTCTGTATTACAAGTTGCTTTTGATTTCTTTAACATCTACACAGAAAAAAAATTTTACCCCAATTAAAGCATTAATCAAAAATAATATCAGTTTTAATGAAAAATGTAATCAAGTAAATTTAACGTTTAATCAAGTGAATTAATCGTTTAATTCTCACTATGAATTTATTCACTGGTGCAAATTAATAGTATCGATTAAACTTTTAATTCTCTTGATTAAACATTTAATTCAATTGATTAAACGCTTAATTCACTTTAATTCATTTTTAATTAAAACTGATTTTATTTTTGATTAATGCTTTAATTGGGGCAATAAATGAAAGAATTGTTTCAAAGTCAAGCTTTATTCAAACTAAAGAAAATAAACGCTTCAATCCTAAACATTTAAACCAAATTATTTGTATAAAAGATTATTTTATAAGATCTTCTTAAACTATTGAAAAGACTAATAAAATTATCTTATACTTAATTTTTTAATTAACACATAATATGTATTAATTAAAAAATATGTATTACATATTTATTAATTATTATTTTGTTTGTTCGTTTTTGTTCAAAAATTGTTATGTTATTAGTTTTTTTTACTTATAAACTTAAAATAATGAATAATTTATGTATTTAAATTACTTGATTTATGAAAAACATTTATTAATCTGTTAACCGATCAATAACAATATTAACCGATTATTAACCGATTAAACCAAAGCCTCGGTTAATTAATCGAGCGATTAACCGATTAAAGCAAAAGCCCGATTAAATGAATACCCTGTTTAATACAATTGAGGTACCATACGGTAATATCGAATTGGCAGTTTTTTGGGAATGCAATACGTCTTTGGAATACTATTCCTCTAATCATTAGAGAAACCAGCAACGCTCCTCTTTTTTCAGGTTTGATTCTAGCTAAAAACTACATGGACTTATTATATATATTTACTTTTTCATAATTTTTAATATTTTATTACGTATTATAAAAAATAAAACAGGGTTTTACGAAACGGATTTTGTATGAAAATCCATTTCTTTTAATATCACCTGTTCAATCGTTATAACTTAATTAAAATGGGTTTAAAATTTGTTTTCTTGTTAAAACTTAAAATATTTTTTCTTCAACTGTAAACCCAAATAATTATGTCCGTCCATCATTCTATTATATTAAAAAACATGTGTTTTGTAATAGAAGGTACCAACTTATACATAAATAAATAAAATTACGAACGGATTACCACGCCTCCCACATTCATGGAAATGCCCATATTTTCATACATAAAAATTAAACAAAATGAATCGTTCGTTTCAGTTATTTAAAATTTTTCAATTAGCAATATAAATTTTAAAAATATCAGCATCAATTGTGTAATTGTACATAAGCATATTTCCAGTTTTAAAATATCAGTCACATCCAGATCTAAATATATTCATTACTGTAACATTAAATCGACAGGCAGAGAATTTCAAAATATTCTTTTAGGATTAAATGTCTAAATAAACAACACAGGTACCAAAAACACGAACAATAAAAATCATTGAGGGAGGAAAACCCCAAAATAAATTGAACTACAACGTTTTATTACACATGTACAATCGTAAAAACAAATTTAAAATTAAATATTTTTCTCAAAATTAAACCGAAAACAAATTTCCACTTACAGACCAAAACTCAGTATTAAATACTGAAAACGAAATTGAAACATGCACGATAATTTTAGGAAATTCACAGGCATATTTTAATAATGTAGAGTACAAGGACCGCTTATGACAGCTAGAGAAAAATATTCAAATAAACTTTTTAATATTTCAACAAAAATATAAATTCATTTAATTGAATACCAAACAATTAAAAGGAGATGCTTTTCATTAACGGAAATTTTTCGCAAAGGGCTGCAATGAAATAATACACAACCATATTTTCACTGCAAAATTATAAAAAAAAAATAAATTAAATTTCTATTTTCTCCACCGGAACAGGAAAAATAAAACACAAAAATTAAATTTCCGTTCGAATTAAAAGAAAGAAACAGCAATGACTTGTTGTACAACTTTCTTTCTCAGACAAAGAGGAGCAGAAATTGAGAGCATCAAAAAGAAAATCATGTTTCCGCAAACCATTGATATTAATTATTTATTGCAAAGAAAAACTTACTGAATAGCAGAATCACAGATAAGTAATTACTTTTATAGAAAAGTAAGATAAAAATCATTATTTCCTTCTTTTTCTTTCTTTTTCTTTATTCATTTATTCTTTTGCTTTCTTTCAAAAGTATTCTTCATTTGTTCGTGTAAACATTCAAAGAAAAAAGTCTAACTCTCATGATGTTTGTATGTTTTTTGTTTGCGGTTGGTACAAATGAGGGAGAATGTTCAGCTTTTTTTAACGTGTCTGCTTAATGTGTTTGCAAACAACTGCATACAAATGCTTCATTAAATAAATTAATTTCAAAAATCATGTGTCTTATTTTATAAATAACAAAGTTATGAAGTTTTAATTTTAGTGTATTTAATTCAGTAATTTTACTTTAGTTTTTAGGAAAAAAATTTTTCTCCTTTAAAAAATTACTCTAGTTTAAAATGATATTTGTTTTGTTTTTAAAAGCTTGTCATTTTTTCATATTTTAATCCAAAAATTATTGTTAAATCTACTTTGAAACATTTTTTTTTAATTTATTGACAATTGTTTTGATAATTTTACACAATAATAAAATAAAAATTATTGTTACTCAAAAACTTTTTCATTAAGCTTTTATTCACTTATAAGTTTCTTAAATTAATAAGAATTTCTGCTCTTGTAGTAAAAAAAATAGAAGAACTTTAACTTTTTTTAAAGTCCGGAAACGCTAGAGTAAGGAAACAGGCCTAATAATTTGAATTGAAACTTAAACTATTTTTCTCATTTCTTTCAAAATGTGACATATTTTTTTGTAAAAATTCTTGCTTACGACAGCGTTAATATTATTGTACCATTCCAATAGTTTTGTTTAATTTGAAAAAACCAGCTTCATATCCCAAACTCCTGTTTAAATTTACTTTACATACTCCCACCAATGCCGTGGAGGAAAACTTATAAACCTAAAGGAGCCAGAAAGAAGAATGCCAAACGACCGAAAAAAGTTTTAATTTTAGTTTAATAGTTTTGACGTTTAAAGTAAATAACAAATTTCATATATATATAAAAAACGATCAGCTGGGCAAATGTGTATACCTGTTTTGTATACCCTAAAAATATACGAACCTTACGATGAAATGATGTTTTCCTCGCCATCGATAACGACTTGCATAATAGGGCTGCATGTTTTTAACAGTTAAAATGCCAATAAAAAAATTAAATGTTTTAAAGATGTAAATAAAATTCTTAATTTTCAGACGGATGTTTCTTCAGTAATTTAAAATTTAACTACAGTAAAACATAACAACTAGGATATTCATTCGGTTAACCTATTAATTACTACCTGATTAACTGATCGGTTAATTTGAAATTGGCTATTTTTGATTAACGATTAAACCGGTTCAGTCGATTAACCAATTAACTGATGTAACAAAATATTTAATTTATTATCGTATTAAAACATATTTTTGTATTTTTAATTATTTGTTTCGTCTCATATACAAAAGGTTTGTGTTTAAAAACTACTTTTTCATAGAGAAGAAGGTGTTCAGTGATCTTCATTTTAAATAAGTGTTTGCTTTTTTCACGTACTTTTCAGATGTATTTGTATAGTTATTTGTTTCTTCTCATATCTTCTCATATCAATCTTTTAACAGAATTAACCAAAACGATTAGAAGTATTTAATTAAACAAAAGAAACAGGACTCTAATGGCATATAGAAGATTTTGTACGTTTAGAGAAATCCAGACAAGGACTGAGAAACTAGATATTCTGTATTATGGGTTGCTTTGATTTATCTGTCTTATGAGCTCAACATCTACGATAAGTGAAAGAATTTTTCCAAGTCACGTTTTATCAAAACTAAAGACATTTAAAATTATTTTTTAAAAGATTATTTTATAACTAGTAAAATGTTCTCAAAGTTCATTTTATAATATAAAAAATGTATTAATTAAAAAATATGTATTACATATGTACATATGTATGTCTTTATGAAATATTTTTTTGTTTGCTCATTTTAGTTCAAGAATTGTTATGTTTGTTAGGTTATTGTTTTTTTTTTACTAATAAACTCAAAATATTAAATTATTTCTGCATTTTTATTTATATAAATTACTTAGTTAAAAAAACACGTGTTACTACTTATGTTTCAGTTTTTACAGACGATGACACTAAAAGCGCATTATTAGTACTGCGTGTTTAGTAAATGAACTACTACATAACAAAAACAATTTTTTATTTATTTTGTCTTTATGCCTATCATATTTTATGTCCCATAAATTTGGAAAATTTTTATATTCAATTATAATTGGTTTTCCAATTCTTACAATTTGCAATTGTTGCCATTTTTCGAATTCTTTCTCCTCATACAACAACTGCTCTCAACAAAATGAGAATGAAAAAACAATCAACATCGCCACACACGATGAAACATTGTGTCTGGAAACATAAAATGTCAAAAATGTTTGATTTTTGAGAAACCAAAAAGGTAACAAGAATTTCAACCAGAAACATCCCCACACACGTAACAACATCTAGTGAAACATGTCCATGTTTCGATAAATGTTGCCTCGTCAGTGGGTTACTTCATGTTGAGTTTCATTTTTATTATAAATTTTTATATAAATTCGAATGTGTATTCTAAGTCAAATTACCAGGGACCCGAAATAACTCTTATTATTTTTTAAATATCCAATAGGTTATGGAAAAAATAACTGAAAAAAATTGGTCCTGTAATAATAATTATAAATTACCCAGAAAATTGTAGTTCCGCCATTAACATTATGAAAGATTATTCTTTTTTTAGTCTTTGATAAGCGTTATGAAAGATTATTATTTTTGCTGGTCTTTGATAACCGTTATGAAAGATTATTAATTTTGTTGGTCTTTGGTAACCATTATGAAAGATTTTTATTCTTATTGGTCTTCTATAAACATTATAAAAGATTTTTATTTTTTCTGTCTTCTATAACCACGCTACAGTTCGCAAATTTTAAGATATTTTTATAAAATTTTGCGCACTGACTTAAGTATATTTGCACAAGGACGAACTTTTTTTTATTGATTTTGGTAAGGATCCGCAAATTTTTTGATATTTGAAAACAAAAATGTACTTTGGATTTCAAGAAAAATTCTTGACAAAAAGTACGAAAAAACAGAAGTTAGGAAGAACATGCAAATCAATTAAAATAGATAATCATTCATTCAAAAGCAAATTTCGATCTACCAAGGTGAAATACCATTTGGTTTAAAGCTTGAAACAAGAATGTCGATTTTTTGCCATTCGGCCTCCGAAATTGTGTTTTTGAAATGCTTTAAACACAATTCTTTAAAATCTTGAAACAAGTGTAAACAAGCGCTTAAAATTGATGAAAATCTCATCGATTCTAAAGTGAGGGTGAAGAAATCTTAAACAAAAACCGCAACAAATGCAAATATTGCTAGTATTACAAATGGTAATAAAAAGGGTATTTTAAAGAAGCTCTTTTTAGGAATGATTTTTACGAAACTGTTTCATAGATTCTATAAAATGCTTCATTACCTGACGATTTATTGTTTCTTTAAAGAGGTTCATTAATTCTATGAAGCTTTTCATAAACATTGACTGTAACGAAACCTGTTTCATAGATTTTATTAGGAGTGTCATTGGCTGAACTCCAATGAATATTTTCACAAAATTTGTGAAGAAATTCAGTAATAAAATGAAGATAATTCCCTTATAACAGAAACGAAAAAAAGGAAAGAAAATTTTTTTGAATGGATATGGAAGACCGAAAAAAATAAAAATCTTTTGTAATGGTTATGGAAGCCCAAAAAAAAACAGAAACAAACTATAACGGTTACCAAAGACCAAAAAAATATTGGTTATTTGTAACTATTATTCAGAGAGCAGGTTTTAAAAATTCGTGATAAATTATTATTTCAGGATTTTTTCAAGTATTGGTTATAACGGTTATGTCCCTGCAAATTACAATTAAAAAAAAAAGCTTATTCCTTCAATATTTTCCAGGAATATTTTTATGATTAATATTTGACAAAAAGCTTTAATAATCAGTAAAATGATCAATAACACAATTAACCGATTAAACCAAAACCTCGGTTAATTAATCGAGCGACTAGCCGATTAAAGCAAGATCCCGATTATATGAATACCCTAATAAATACAAATATAATATTTATAACATTTTTCCATTTTACATCCTCAAATTTTACAGAGAGTATATGTAAGCAAGTCAAAATTTTGCTCAATTATTTTTGTTTGACTCTATTATTTTCAAAGAAATTTATTTAATTATTCACATTTTATTAAGATTTAGTCTACAAAATTAGTGTAAAATGAAATGTTGTCATACCTGCACATCTAAAAACAATTCCAGCAACGTTCATTAATAATAAAAAAAAAAAAACAGAATAATCACTCATTTAATTTATTATTATTATTTTTATTTATTATTTAAAATCTTTTTTTAAAACAGTAATAAATATTCCATTAAACTTTCATAATACAATTAACTAAAAAAAGGAAAAATAGCAAAACAACAAAAACTACAACGTCAGCAACCAACTTGAACAAAACGATTGTTGTTGGAATACACAAAACAATAAAAAAGAAACCTGCATGAAAAGTGTTTTGCCAAACATTTAAATTTATTGTCGTGTGACTAAATTCTTAACACACACATACAAATATAACCAGTAGTAGTTATAACGAGGAGGAAGTATTTTGGTGCATCCACAAATGACACGAATACAAACAAAAAACAAAAATAACCAAACGCTACAGCAAAATGCATACAAATGCTAATACAACAACAAGTCAACTGTAAAAAATCAGTTTAGTTAAAAATAACAAACGATTTATATTGCAATAACGACAACAACAACATATACAATAAAAAAATGAAAGTTTTTCTCATGTTGAACAATTTTTTTACAACAAAAAAAACATTTAGATTAAAAAAATCAAAAAAAAAAAAAATAACGTGAAAAATCAAAATTAAAAGTGGTATAAACTACATAAAATTCCCAGTACTTTGTTATGACACAACATGAATAAAAGTTAGTGCCACGCCAACGCACACTAACAAAACGAAAAAAGTCCCACAACTATGTATACATGTATATGTAGATGCTTAAACACATACATATATGCACAATACAGAGAGAGTTAACGGACACTAACAAAATAAATAAAAACAATTTAATGAAATTGCACCCTGATGGAATTAAGACATTAATGACAGTCCATGGAGCCCAAACAAACACTTATTTACATACAAAACATACATTTATGTACCAAAACATTTTTAATTGAGTTTATTTTTATACCCTCCATCTAGTGTTTTTCGTACGGAATTTCCCGGGAAAAAATCCCAGAATCCCAAACATTGTTCGTGGAAAAAATCCTAGAAATAACCGTACAAATTTATTTAATTATGGTAGCTGCATAAAAGATTAGTTGTGTTACATTCTGAAAACATAGTAAATAATATTTTTTTAAAGATGTAGACAAAAGTGAAAAATTAACATTTCAGGAAATGTTGAAAGCAGCAAATAGTAAAAAAAGAAGTGGTGAAAAGGGGGAGTCTCCTATAATATAATTAATAATATAATTTTGACTTAATAGACAATTTCCGCAGAAAGTAAAATAGTGTGTCATTGACAGGGGTCTTCTTAAATATGATTAGAAATCGGCTGTTAAACGATTCTGTCCTTTTTTTATCCTATTTTATTTTTATTTATTTATTTATGTAATTAAGTCTTTGGATACAATCCTTTCAGACTAAATATTAAATTTTCAAAGAAATATTTTGCTTAAATAATTTAAACGTCTTGGTTTTACATCAATGCTGTTTTACCTTGTATTAAATAAAAGCGTTTAAGGGTGCCAACAGAGTGGCCGCTTGTTGCCGAGCCGAGCCCACTGACGCTTATTGCGAGAACCAATGCGAGAAAACTGGTACTATACAAATTAGTGCAAATAAGCGCGAACAGGTCATAGTGGGCGCCGAGCTGGCCAGAGCGCAAAGCTGACTGAATGCGAGATAACAGTTCCAAAGCGTATTTCAGCGCCGAAAACATTTTTTATGTTATGTTGTTATGATTTCAACTTGTTTGGAAAACATTTAAAAAAATTAAATACAAAAATTTAAGAAAAAGTAAATAAAACATGCAATCAAAAAATTAAAAAATAATAAAAATTAAAAAGAAAATAAAAATTAAAAAATAAAATAAATATTAAACAAAAAACTAAAAATTCAAATAAATAATAAAAATTAAATAAAATTATAATAATTATAAAAAAAGCTAAATACTCATCATCTGATGAATCCATTTCTTTCACTTAAATTTCACAAACACGAATGAACAACACCGCCAAATGCATACAAACAAAAAAATAATAGATAAAATATCATCGCTTATTCTCGCATCCACTATGCACACCCAAACTTGTTTCTCGAACAAGTTCTCGCAATAAGCGTCAGTCGGCTCGGCTCGGCAACAAGCGGCCACTCTGTTCGCACCTAGACTCATTTGATAGATTTCATGAATTCTTTGTGGCATCACAATCCCCCATACTTTATGATACAACTTTCTATTACGTTTGTCTACATAAGATTTTTATTACTATTTTTGAATTAACGATATTTTATTTGACCTAAAAGTGCAACCCTGAATTATAACATGCACAAGTTTTGTTTTGTTTTTTGAATAAAGTAAGTTCTATTAAAACCATGTAACAGCAATATGGAGTATGTTTCTATTTTTTGTTAAAGTAAACGAAATTTAATATTATTTTGCATCGTTTTGTATTCGGTGGGAACTAACTCCGAAACTGAAAAATCTATCCCGCTTTCCTGTGAAATGAAAAGTGCGTGAAGAGAAAAACTCTACCTCCACCACCAGGGGTGAATGAGGGAATACTAAGTCTGTCATTCCGTGTAATAATATTCATCTCATAAAGTATATATTTTCAGAGTACATGAATTATTCTAAAAATGTTTATTCATGTGCGTCTTTCTGTACGTCTTTTGATATCAATTTTCGAACGAATACAAAGTAAAAAAGCTGTTTGGAATGGAAATCCACCAAAATAGGCTCAGTAGAAAAAGAGTTATGAATCTAAATGTAAATCAACCACCTTAAAAAATGGATAAGTTTGTTACCTAAACTAACATAAATGGTGGCGGAATAAATGGATTGATATAAGATTTTGCAAAAATACGTTTTATTTAACTTGAAACTTGAAATCATACTACAGGTCGGTTATCCGGTTACATCTACTAGCCGGCATGCTGCTCGCTTTCATTTACAACCTCTATTATTTGTGATTTTACCCCTTTTATCCGTGCATCTTTTTTCTGTGCCTCTATTAAGCGTGATTTACCTCTATTATCCGTACAAGCATAAGTTTGTTTTCTCTTCCATCCAAATACACATAAGCATAATTCAAATTCGGTGATTTCTACCATACATATGCAGAACGTACTAACTTAAAATACCTTTAATTAAATTTTTTGTGTTTTCATACTATATCAATTAGCCGTGTTTTTCGATTATTCGTGCGTAGTCCGGTCCGTGGGAACCGGCTAATCGAGGTTCAACTGTACCTAATGTCGTGAAGATCGGTCCATAATTAACCATATTTTCCCCATATAAAGCTCACTCTCGGAAAACAAAATAGTATACATACGTTAAACCGCAAAGAATTACATTATTATAATAAAATTTGGTTTGTCACAGTTTCTTAAGATTAGACCAAACACTGTAAAATTTCGTGAAAAGCGGTCCGTAATTTACCATTTGCTTCATAAAAAGATTGGGAGATCCTTGTGGTAAAATATGTCCAATTTGGCTTTGTATAAATAAATAAATAATACGATGCAATTTTGTAATAATTTATCCATAATTAACCGTAGGTCCCATATAAAGCAGCCTTCTGAAAAACAGTTTAAAACGTACTTCCCGATGGCCGGGCAAAAGCCGCAACCAATTTTAATACTGACACAAGTTTTTTTAAAGATTAATAACACTGTACTATTTAAAAAAAAACAGATAAGCCGGGCACCTGGCGCTTTATACTAATTCGGGCACGCTGAATTCAGTGCTAACCGTTTTTTCAACCATACAAATATGGCGGTTTAATGAAATTCTTAAATTTGGCCCCTGCAGCGCCTAGGATGCCCCTAGACGGGTCAACTGTATGACCAACACCACTTTAGTTTTCATCTCCATCATTTATTTCTAACATACCTACCCGCTATCTTGATTTCTTAAGGGTGCTTCCATAAAAAAAATTCAAAACAGACTAGAAATATATTGATAAAAAAATCCCCTAAACTGCCAAGGAGTCGCCCCTAAGGGGATAAAATGTATGGCCGACCTCTATTAGTTTTTTGTTCTAAACATTATTCCAAAACATACTTGTACTTTATCTCCACTTTTTATGGAGGCTCCCATACAAATTATATAAAATTCATAAATTTAATTAAAATTGTTAAAATTACATTTTAGATATTAAAGAATTAAATAAATTAACTGCCAGGCCCACAATGTCGACAAGAACATTTCTTTCGCATTTTTATATTGAAAACAATTTTTTTTTTTTTTTTTTTTTTTTCATTATTTATTTATTGAATCTTCATATATTAAATATGAACTAACAATAATTAATCAAATCTTATCCTAATATTTGCTTTATGTCCTGCCAGTGCCAAACACAAAAGATTTAGTCATCACGGTTTCTGTTTACATATATAGGTGTTTATCGCTCATCTGATTGGGTGAGTGCTGCAGTGTCTCTTCTTCTTAAGCGAGTGTGGCCGCCATAATTTAAAATATTTCTAGCTAATGGATTTGGGTGCAGTTCCAGCCTTTTTAAATATTTTACTGCATATTTCGTTATCATAGTTTTTACTAATGGCACATTGAGATCCTTGTGGATATTTGAGTTTTTGACGTACCAGGGGGCGGCTGTGATTATTCGAAGAAGTTTATTTTGGCGCCTTTGAATTTTTTCGATGTTAGAAGCCGAGGCAGTGCCCCATAACTGAATACCGTAGCACCAAATTGGCTTTAAGATAGAGTTGTAGAGTAGAAGTTTGCAATCGAGACTAAGAACAGAATTTCTTCCAATAAGCCAATTAATTTGGATTGCTTTTAGTTTCATTTGAGTTAATTTCGCTTCTATATGCCATTTCCACGTTAAACGCCGATCTAGATGTATACCGAGGTATTTTACATGCGAGTGTTGGGGTATTATTTGATTATTTATTTTAATAGGGGGGCATGTTTCCCGACGCAATGTGAATGTTATATGTGCGCATTTTTGCTCATTGATCTTTATCCTCCATTTTTTTTAACCACCTTTCTAGTTCAAATATATGATCCTGTAGATAACGAGATGCTTCTTGACAGTTTGCGTGTACGCTTAGAAAAGCTGTGTCGTCCGGAAATGTTGAGGTATGGGTGTAGCTGTTTGTTGGCAAGTCCGAAGTATAAATTAAGTATAATAGAGGGCCCAGGATGCTGCCTTGTGGGACTCCAGCGCTAATTGGCTGTGGAGAACTTAAAAATTCGCCTTCTTTTATAATAAATTGACGACCTACTAAGTAGCTTTGTAACAGCTTGTGTATATTTGCTGGTAAGTTTTGCTGCAATTTCAGTAGTAAACCTTCATGCCAGACTTTATCAAAAGCTTGAGACACATCGATGAAGAGTGCTGAGCAATATTTTTTTTCTTCAAAGGCTTTTCTTATGACATTTACTATTCGATGAGTTTGTTCAATTGTGCTGTGTTTTCTTCTAAAACCGAATTGATGATTGGGAATACATCTGTTACCATTTAAAATCGGCGTTAATTTAGACACTAGAAGTTTCTCAAAAAGCTTTGATATATTAGACAATAAGCTTATAGGTCTATATGACTCAACTTTTGTGGGATCCTTTCCTGGTTTAGGTATCATGGTAACTAAGGATACTTTCCACTCTTGTGGGTAGTATTCAAGGCGTAAAATAGCATTAAAAATTAGTAGAATAATTTTCTTTGCTATGCTGGGTAGCTCCAAAAGCATTTTGTTACTGATCTTATCAAAACCAGGGGCTTTCTTGAGGTTTAAATCATGAATAGCCTTCTCGATTTCTCTTACTTCAAACCTTAGTGGAACAGCTGATCTAACAGCAACAGGTGGTAACTCGACCGCAGTATCGAAAGATGTATGAGGGGTAAATACGGTTTTCAAATGATTAACGAAAATATTTCCTTTTTCTATGTCATTTCGTGCCCAACGTCCATTTAAGTTTCTTAATGGTGGTTTAGTGATAACTGGTCTTTTAAGATTTCTAGCTGCACGCCATAATGAGTAATCAGATTGAGGAAATGCATCAAGTTCCTTAAGATATTTTTCCAGAGAAGCCGTTTTTTGAGACTGCAGTAAGTTTCTTAGCCTTTTTGTGCACTCTTTTAGTAAATTTTTAAGTTGAGGGGATCTGTGCAATTGCCACTCTCTTCGAACTCTCCTTTTTTCAGCCAAGAGACGCTCGACATCAGTAGAATATATTTTACTATTTTTGATATTTTTGCGGGCTATGCTAGAATGTTGAACAGCTAGTTTGAGATAATTGTCAAAATTTACAATAGAAAGATTCACATTCTCCGGTGTTCTAAGCGGAATATTTTCAGTGCAGTGGGTACTGAGATATTTTTTATATTTTAACCAATTTATTTGTGTGGCTGACGTCACTAAGTAACCAGACGGTGATACAATTCTATAAGGGTTTGATATGGTAAGAATTGTAGGTGTGTGATCAGAAGATAATTCTAAAGAAGCTTCAACGTGAATCGTTTCTGCGGGGATGTTTTTAACCACGCCAAAATCGATGACATCTGGAATTTTTTGCTGATCAGTAGGCCAATAAGTTGGTTGTCCACTCGCGACCACATTTAAATCCATTTTAGACATTGTATTATACAAAACACGACCCTTTGGTGTAATGAGCCGTGAACCCCAGAAGGTATGTTTAGCGTTGTAATCGCCAGCGGCTAGGAAACAGGGTCCTAATGATTTCTGATATTGAAAATCTAGGTGGAGAGTATAAAGATGAAAGTACAAAGTTTCGATTTAGCTCTTCAACACAAATGTTCGTTGCTTGCAGATAATCTTCACGATGATCACACATTAAGTAGTGTTTGATTCGGGTTTTTATCAAAATAGCAGAACCTCCACAAGGGTCTCGAGGGTCCTTGGTATCATATAATATATAACCATTAATTTTAAACGTATTTCTTGAGGTCAAATGAGTTTCAGAAACCATCATTACATCAATTTGTTTACTTTTAAGAAAATATTCTAGTTCATTTTTATGTTGGCGAATGCCGTTTGCGTTCCAAAAACAAATTTTTAAGCAATTCATGGCTTGTTAAGTACAGCTTGCAATAACATCGATTGCATTCTTAACATTTCCTGCATCATATTACCTATTGTATTCGTAAAGTTTGTTACTGTTTGTACTAGTGTTTCCATGGTTTTTTCTAGACGACTTAAATTAGAAACTGGGGTCTCATCATTATTTGGCAAATCACCTTGCATTGGCATATGGTTTGATTTTAGGACGTTAGCGTAGGATGTTCTGTTATTACTAGGCTGCGGTACCTGAATGTCATTAGTATTATTTTGATGTGTTTCCTGAATTTGAGGTGGATTAGGTTTCGGTCCAACCGAGCGCTTGACGATAGAGTATACAGGGCATCCTCTATAGTTGGCAGTGTGATTACCACCACAGTTGCTGCATTTTTTACATTGGGGTCGTTTTTAGATTTATCGCAGAGAGCTGTACCATGCAATTCTCCACATACAACGCAAACAGGTGTTAAATGGCAGTATGCCTTAGTGTGACCAAATTCTTGGCAGTTTAAACATTGCACGGGACCGTTCCTTTTATGCGGCTCCTCTATCGTTATTTTCCTATACAGGATATATCTCAGACTGTAAATGGGATGAGTTTCGTTTTTTTTAAGCTTAACGTCGCCGGGTTCTAACTCCACTCGAAATAGTGGCTGGGGATTTTTTTCTCTATTTTTAATATTAACTACATTTTTAATTTTAAAGCCCTTCTCTTCAATATAAATATAAGAAAGAAATGTTCTTGTCGACATAGTGGGCCAGGCCCTAAATTTAATTCCGGAATTTAGGTTTTTTTAGTTTGTTTAATAAACTGAAACGTTTTTGAGTTACGCGAACATATGTTGTGCAACATCCTCCATTTTCGAAATAACGGTATATTTCGAAAACAAGAGCAAACCTAAAAAAAAAACGGTTAGCAACACTTGATTCAGCGTTCCCGTATTAGGTTAAAACATCAGGAGCTCGGCTTGTCTCAAAAAAAAATGTCAAATTCTAGCATAGTGTAATTTTTAGATCCCATATACAGCCCGCTTCTAAAATAATCTAACTGTCCGTGAAGGGTATCAAAGATTCAGCCGAATATATCACTTTTACTTATTCTTTTTATATTTTTGGTTGTTAAATGTACAATTTATTAAAAAGAAAATTAGTATCTAAATAGAAAAATTTTGTATAATTTAATAGAAAGTAAAAATTCTAAGATGTTTCGTTACGTAACAATTTTGAAGAATCTTGCTATTGCTGTATTTAATGGTGGAAATCAGTGGCAATATGGTCCTTTGCATTGTATTATTTTCAACAATAATCATTATATCGTATTTTACAAACATAGTCTATAAAGCCATATAATAAATAAAATAACCATAATGTGGTAAAATCAGATATCTGTGATCACAAATATCTGGATTAATATTGTATTTGTTGTCGAAGTCAAAAATAACTGAATTGTAGTTGCTCGTGATTGTAATAACCACATATCACATTTTTGTTAATTAGTTCCAGCAATTTTCAAAATGACGTGTTAAGTCAAATAAAAATTTATTTTTAAAAATGTTGTTTATTAGTCGTTATCCTTAGCAACGCAGCCTAAAATACATTACACAAATATTTCTAGACACTGCCAGAATGATTTGTTCCGTGTGCTTCATGTTCACAAATTTTTAGACAATTAATCAAAAAAAAAAAAAAAAAAAAACAAGATTGCGCACTCAGCCGTAAAAAAAATATTCTATTGCGCATCTATGAGTTGTTGCTGTAAAAAAATTTAAGATATACACAAATTCTATTTCTAGGCCACACAAAAAAGAACGGGCCTGATTTTAGCTACACTTTGGTTGCCATGAAATAAATAAGCGGAATTCACGGTTTACTATTATCGTCTTGTCCCTTTAGTAAATCTTGAAAAATTTAAGATACAACAACAAAAGCCATACATTTAAAGTTTACACCGTCGAAGAAACTAAAACCAGAACAGAGAAACATTAGCAGATGCATAACATTCTGCTGGTGTCTGACAATTGTAAAATTTTCTCTACATTCAAAATTTACTTCATTGCTAACCAAATGATAGCGTAAGTAAAAACATTAAACGTAAAGCTACAAAATATTCTGGTATTCCTCTATTTTTAATTAAAACAATATATAAATTTACAGTGGACTCCAACTGTCCACTTAAATAAAACACGAAAATTCATACGTAACAAATATTATTTTACTTGACTATCAGTGTCAACGATTGTAGCCAAAAATAAAATTTGAGACAATCTTAATAGATCTTAAATACTAATGTTTTATCATACCATTCCCACGCTGCATTTTGTCATCGTATTTAATTCCCACAATGCACAATTATGCAGATGCAATGTGAGGGTTTATTTAGTTCCCATAAATTTTATTAGTCAACACGTTGCATCGTCAGCATTATCTCTCGAACATGTACTTTGTTCATGTGTACCTGATTGTGTTAATTGATATAGAAGTAAAAAAGTGGTAATTAAATTTATATGATATAAATACGTATAAAATAAAAACAATTTTTAATGGGCAAATAATTCTTTTTACTAAAACACTTTAGAATTTCTAATTTCTGGTCTACGTAAGAAATAGAAAGAAACCTATCGCAGAGCTCGTTAGACACGCCGAATTTCGGTTGTGTGTATTTTCATTTACACCAATGTGTTCTATTTCGTACAATGAATATTCGTTGCGAATAACTTGCCGTTCGTCCCAGTTGTTTTT
The DNA here is from genome assembly GCA_943735925.1 of Pollenia amentaria. Lineage (NCBI taxonomy): Eukaryota > Metazoa > Arthropoda > Insecta > Diptera > Polleniidae > Pollenia > Pollenia amentaria. Next base: position 2,196,439 of record OX031007.1, read on the forward strand.
CTAGCATTAAGCATTTTAGAATTCCAATAGCTCTTTATTTTTTGTGTTCTTAAGAATGAGAGCAAGAATCATAAAACACAAAAGTACTGGTACAAAACAACCAAATTATTAACACAAAGTACCAGTGTTAACATTTTAGCATATTTTCTGCTAGATTAAGCAGATTGAGTTGGGGAATTGCATTTGTTTTTAATATGCTAACTGCATTTTAGCATATTTCCATGTCCAAATCAGACTTTTTTTACCATATTTTTTTTTAAAAACTAGTAAGTTTTATCAACTAGAATGTGAGAATTATTTCTTTTTATAAGTTATTTTTAATTATATAAAAGATTCATAAATATATGTACATTAGGCATATAACTTTTTATAATTTTTGCAAATAGAAAAAATTGCATAGCATAGTCGAATAGAGCATAAAAAAGTATGAAGACCCATTATATTTTCTTTTTTTCAAAATTGTATAACAGTCTCCGCACCAAACACAATTACTTTTCCATTAGGTCATATAGCCATTTGATTTATTATTAAATTTAGGAATTTGAATAAATATTTTGTGTGTAAAAATTTTAAAAAGTAATATAAACGTGACATACAATACTTAAAAAAAAAATTATATGAACTGGTCCAAGCTTTTAAATATTTAAAAAAAAATATATTTTCCCTTAAATAAATTGCTTTGTTAAAAGGTTCTGGCACACTTTTGTCTTTTATACTTTTTTATTCCAGTATATCGATTGAAATTATTTTATATTTATAAATTTGAATGTGATGCTTGGAGCGAAGCCTGGTTTTCTGATCATACTTTTAACAAATATAATGTTGCCACACTACAAAATTCATTGCCTGGCTTTACGAAAGCAAATGAATGTTTTCTTAGACATTAAGTCTAAAAACAATCAGCTATTCAGGAAGTTCTCCAAAGCAACCTCCACGAAGAACGAGCAATTAAAATTGTGCAAGACATTTTGCTATTGTGTAAATCATCAAATACTTTAAATTTGAAAATTATTTCATATTACACTTGAAAACAATTGTGTTTCAAAATAAAAATATTAAAAAGAAAAACTGTCTTTTTTAGAAATTACGTTGGATGCGGAAGATTTTTGAGCCCAAGTCAACTAAAAAAGTGAGTTTATTTATACATATGTGAAATGTATATATCTATAGCTTCAATGTTAACCAAAGTTTGGCTTAAAGGTTGGCAAGAAGTATGTGAAATATTGAAGGAATAGGACTATTGCAAGACAGCTTAATAAATTAAAATTTGATTCATTGAACACATTCGAAAAATGAAAATAATGGTTAATATAAGTGAAATGCAAAACTCGTTCGTTACACTTTATTCGAATTTTGGTAAAATGCAAAAAACATATAGCGCCCAATTAAATGAACCAAATTAGTTGAAATTTTTGGATTCTTAAGTGTAATGCCATTCACGAATAATAACTCAACAGTTGAAAAATGTTAACCAACTGAAATATAAAAAAATAATTGATTTAATTTTGGAACGAACGAGTTTTGCTACGAATTTCCGAAAGCAACGAGTTTTACCACAATCCATATGGGAACGGACTAGTTTTGGAACACACTATAGACCACCAGGAAAATTAATCATTGAATTTTAGTATATTCTGACAGTTGTGTTAATTTATTAATATTATGCAAACAGCACTTAAAAATGTAACAACAGTTCTGTAGGGGAGAGATAAACTACACCAATTCATATCTTTTGTAAAATACGTTTTTTTACTGTTGGAATCAGAATTTTTCTTTAATCGGTTGGTGAATTCCCATAAGTCCTATCTAATTTAGTTTTCGAGATAGAAAAGTTGAAAACAGCACCAATTCCAACTTGTTTGGAGGTAAACAACATTAAGTGTAGTTAGTGTTATTTATTACTGAATTTGTAGACAATAAGGAGAATGTGATTAGAGGCAAAGAACATCAAAAGTTCTTTTTTGTAAATTGTAAAGTGAGGTCTTTTGTTTTTAATAAAAATATATTAAAAAACTGCCGACCAACTTTGTTAGTAATTTTCAGGAAAATTAAACATGTCGATGCGCCTTTAGTTGTTACACTTGTAATTTTCGTATTTAGTGTAAAAGATTAATAATTTGTATAAAACATTTTGAAGAGAAAAATAAGGTAAAAATAAAAATTGTTGTAAGCCTTGAAATTTTTTTTGGGAAATAGCAGACTTGGTCCTTTTTTTCTCAAGCTATTGAAAAGTATCAATACCATCATGGGAGGTTAAGAACACAAAGTCCATTTTAATAACTAAAGGTAACAGTATATGACGTTATATCATAAAGGACATCGTCGACATAAATAAATAATATTACAGTCATATAAAATATACGGACAAAGGCACATTTTTAATACAGAGATAGAAGCTTACGTGATTTTCAACATGTTTTTGCGGCATATTGTAAAATTTTTAAAATGTATTTTACCTCCCACCAGCAGAAATAAAAAATATAAAATTTTTAATGAACAAAGTTAAATCTTCTTCTTCAGTGTACTCGTCATTGTTTTTTGCGTTCGATAATCCATATTATTATTGTCCAAGACCGAAATATAAGATGGCCAGTCTTTATTTTCGCTCTAATTTTCCCCAAAGTAGATAAAACGATTCTAAAATCCTTTTTCGGGTTAATCTCCACATTGATGGGAAGTAGCTCTGGAACAATAACATGCATATTTGTGAGTTCGTATTTCCTTTTTTTCTGTTAGCATTCACTTTGAAGGTTTGAATTAAAAATGTAGTTCACTTAGTGCTTTCACCACAGGAGCAACAGCAGATTTCCAATCATATATATACATGAACATCGCTAAAAAATATTTTTTAATATTCGATTTACATATAAAATACAAATATGTCAAAGCGAACTTGTTTGCAAATTTTTGAATTTCCTAATTCGTCTATATTCCATCAACGATATCTTGGCGCACTTCAAACAGAAAGGTTAACGTAGTGGATCATCGAGATGAAAAGAGATAGATTTGAAAATGTTTTGTTACCAACTGCAGTTTTAGGTCACATAAAAACATAGAGAAGGTCATGCTTCGGTATTATCTAGATATATATTCTCATAAAGGCTAAAAGATCTGTCAGAATCAATTAATATCTCGATTTTTAAAATTTTTGTAACGAACGAGTTTTGCAACTCACCTTCTCATATATTAAAATTTCTTTTTATTTAGCAGATTTGTTTTAAAACAATTCAGCAGATTTTTTTGTAAAAATTTATCATATTTTTAGAAAATTCAAAATATTGAAAATTTTAATCTTAGCAAATTTTTGGCATATATTCTTCATATTATTATTTTAGCAGATAATTGTTTTTTTTTTTAGCTCATCAAACATGCTGTCAAAATTGCAAAGTACAACGTGAAAGTTATTTGATTTAATTGTATTAACCATTTTTTCGAATGTGCTTCTATGAATTGTATTTCAATTTATAAACCTTTTTACAATAGTCTTATTCCCTCAATACTTTACATACTTTTTTGCTTAAGCCAACCTTTGTTTAACATTGAAGCTATAGATACCTACTTATACTTAGGAATGACTTGAAAAATGGATAATATAATTAAAACCTAATTTATGAAAAAGAAAAAATTCCCACATTCAATTTGTTATTTGATTTATTTATTATTTAAAATTCTCTTAATGATCACTACTTTTTTGTTTGCCTTTTTTATTTAATATACCCCATTTTTTGAGAAATTAAAACAATTTAGGATTAAACTAATTGCGTTTTAAGTACATCATTCAAAAAATATCAAACAAAAAGTAGCAGAGAAGAGTTGAAATAAAAAATAATTGGAGTTTTTAACCAAAAATAGCATTCCCATTCCTTTTCAATTAAATTTAAAACATATTTTTACCGTTTAAATCATTTAACAAATTAAATTTACTCAAAATACAACTTTTGTCTGTTTTGAGATTAAATATATTTGACAAAATAAGAAATAAATAATATAGGATGAGTTACAAAACATCATTATACTTAACAATCAAAGTAAAAATATGTCAGTAACATTAACGATGCAGAGATATCTTATTGTGTACAAATCGATAGCTTTATTGGTGCACTTTGGGACTGATTACATTATAAAATTCTACACGGTTGCATTGTAGAGTGTATTTAAGAAATCAAGCTCATTTGCAACTGACGTTTTGGACCAACCAATAATACACGGGCATGTTGCATAAATCGAAATGACGTGGATTCAAAGTCGAACAAATTTTGAAAACTAGTCCGGAAGGAAAGTTCATAAAAATATTTCAGTCTAAATAATTCATACGTTGAGTACCAATAACCTTTACAAGATCAACTCGTAAAGAGAGGAAATCTAAAACATTTTGTAAATAATTGAAATTAAAATCTCGTTCGATCAAAGAATTAAAATAAAACTCATTTGAATTTATAAAAATAATATACAAAAAATATTTAAAACAATCTGTTTTAAGAAAATGTTCTTTTTGCATACGCATTTGAATAATTCCCACTGTTTTTAAATATAACATTTTAACACAATATTATTAAATGAAAATTGAACCATTAAAGTCTTTTTTATCTGCACTCCATTTTAACCAAAAAATTTAGATTTCTTAATAGCCATTGAATTATCGGTTTTTTTTTATAATGCTCATTCAACAAAATATACCTTATTGTATGTGTGATGACCTTAAACTATAACAACACAATTCGATAAATACATGAATAATTTCAACTTAAGTCCCTCAAGCTTGACATTAAGTGCATATTCCAAAATACACCCAAACCCACATATTCCTATGCCAGTGTATTTTTCGGGACATAAGGACAAGTAGTGCTACAGGATTATCGATAAATTTTGTAACCCGACACATACCAACAGCATTTCAAATATGTTGTATGCATTTCAAATTTCATACAATGAACAACAATTATGGCTTATCAAAGAGCACCCAAGAGCATCATCATTTGAACATTAGTAGAACACCAGATGAACAACTTCTTTACATTTTGCATTTATGAAAGTATTTGCCGAATATTGCTATTAAGTGATTGATAAGGTGTTTCAAAACATAAAGTAGCCTTTCTTAAATCCATTCATTTATTAGTTGATAGCCCGAATAGTAAAATTCATAGGGTGAAAATATGTATTTCAAAAGTGCTCACAAAGTCAGAGCTGTTTTTAACAATCACTAATTTTTTTGTAAAAAAAATGTTTGTTAATACCACAATGTTAAATAGAATAATATGTAAAAAATGGTATTGTATAAACTTTATCCCTTTAAATACTTAAAACAATAAAATCAATTGATTGACCCAAAAAAAAATCATCAATATAATATTAATTTCTATTTAAACGTAAAATAATAACGATCATTATGCAAAATATTAGCACTCACATTCACACCCACACCGCACACACACATACACATATGTAAAAAAGTGAAATATGGCACTTACTAAAGAGTTTTTGTGCAATTCATTCACAACAACAGCAACAAGCTAAAAGTGAAATTTAAACAAATATCGGGTGTTTTTTTAGCTGCATGAGAACATTTGATATTGATAACTTGGTTTAAGAGCAGATAATGGCAAACTGTGTTGACATTTCTGTTCAGTTAGATTTCTCAAGTAATCATAAATAGTTAACGCTTTAACAACTCTTTTAATTTGTGAAAATTTTTACTTTGAAAAAAAATAAAATCTGCTCGCGAAGTCCACAGAGCTCTTCGTCCATTTTTCGACGCTCATTTCTAAGTAAATGTCTTCGCCAATAAGCAAAATTGCCGCATTTGGAGACAAGCCGTTAACGATTAATTATTATATCCATTAAAATTGACTGTTTCTTGAGACTTACACGATCTTTCGAAATACGCAGAAACTGCCGGTTCGGTTAATGGAGAGCGCTATCGAGTCATGCTGACTAAATTTTTGTTTCAAAAATGAATCAGGTAAATATCAGCGACATTGGGTTCCCATAATACGACGCAACTTGCCATATAGTGCGCTTAACAATCGCTTTACTGCATAATCAATTTGTCGACAACTTGCCGGAAGTGCTCCGGTCAACTGGCTCCGAATGTGAGTTTTAACGCCTCTGGCATACTTTTTATGGGGCTCTATTAAGCCATTGGCTTATGTCGGCAACTCCTAAAGCATTGGAATCAAATATTCAAGCCAACATTGATGCCATATGGCTAGATTTACTGAAAAAATTTATACTGATCAAATAGAGCCGCGGCGAACATATGCCGGAAATCATGTTTTAAAAATAAATACCGTGAAATTATCTACGAGATTATAATAAAATAAAATCAAACAATATTTCTGTCTAGTAGTTTAATTTTAAGTTCTCATGCAGGTTAAAAAAAACACCCTAAACAACCATAAAAAGAAATCCATACATATTGAGCATGTGAACAATTGGGTGCAAATGTATTGCAAATTATGCCCACATATGTATGTATATACATATATACAAGCACACACATCTGCAATTTAATAACACACATACATTTAAATATGAGACACTTAATATAAAAGCAAATATAATGATAAAAATATATTTATAAATATATAAAAGAGAGAATATATGGCAAATGAGAGAGTAAAGTGCATTTATATATTTTTGTCACTTTATTTATTTACACACATGTACAAATATAAACTTGTTCAATATATTAATGAATGCCAGTAAAAGCATGTATGTATGTATGTATATGTATTTTGTTTGTATCTTATGAATACTTTCATTTATGTGTACAATTGTAATAAATATAAAAAAACAGCAATCGTTATAGCATCAAAGAAGAAATAAATACAAATATTCGTTAAAAAAAAAAATAAAAAAACATAAATATGAAAACAAACAAAATTTAATAAAATGAAAACGAAACCAAGCGATATATTAAATTTCTGCTTCAAAAAATATACACATAAATGTGTGTTTATCTCGCTGTGAAAGGATGTTGTAAGGATATTTTACTGGTATAATTTAAAACATATAGACTCATGTGTGTGTATGTCTGTCAGCGTGTATGAGCATATACAATAAATATAGTTTTATTTATTGAAAATATATCGCATTATATATCCTGCTATATTTTTTATTGATGCTTACGACGACAAGTTGTTGTACTATATTATGCACTCACCAAAAAATATTAAATTATGCAATTTTTTTTTTAAACATTTTCGAACTTTTAGAAAACAATAGTGTGTGAGCTTGTCATTCATATTAAACCACACCAGATTTAGGTAGAAAAATATTAGCAATAAACTCTTGGTGAGTTCAAGTAATTATCTGCCATACATGTAATAAACAATGGCTTAAGAATGCTGTTTGTGCAAATGGGCAAACTTGCGAGACTTGTTTCGTGAAGCCCTTTTTCAACATGTGTGCAATTTGAACAATTCATGTAAGTTTTTAAGAAACGTCAATATAAAAATACTTAAACTAAAAAAGATAAGAAACGGAAAGTTTTTAAAAATTTAAATTTGTTTTTAAAAATGTCTACACAAAGTCAGCAGACTAAATTGCTCAGATTATTCCAAGAATTTGTTGTTTTTGAAAAAAGTCGAATAATCGATCTCCCTAATGTTAACACTAAAGTAAGTTAGCATAAAAATATATGTTTTAATAAATTCACAATTGAAGAGCGCAAGTTCGCGAGCTAAAACGTTTGGGAAAATTTACCAAGTTTGTACAAATGAACTTTTATACAATGTTTAACATTTCGTTAGCGGAGGTTTAAAAATGCACGTTTTGCACAGCTTTGCGTGACTTTTAAGCGATATTATGAACACCCTTAATGTTTTTTATTTTATCAAAACATCCTTATATGTACCTTACAGAGCTGTAATAGATTGAAATCGATTTACGTGCAATCTCATAATTTCTCCTTAATGATTGCTAATTTCTTAATTGTATTCAAAATCCGCAAAACGGATTTTATGATTTAAATTTGAAATCATTTAGTCAGTACGATAAAAACGATTGCATCAACTTTTTTAAATCAATTCACATATTAATTGATAAGAATCAACTTTGATTGCAACCGATTTGATTACAATTAATTTAATTGCACTCAAAATTGGATCAGAATCAAAATCTCTACTCTCTAAAATGACACTACTTGTTCTTGAAATAAAGTTGGCTCTGATAATTTTGAATTTCCAATAGTTTAAATGGTTGTTTACAATCGCTATATTCCACGTGTATGTTATTTTGTTAATATTACACTTTAGTTGTGATTTCAGAGAAATGGATTGAAATCAGATGATATCAATTACAATTTGGATTTTAAAATGATTGCAAACAAAAAATATGATATGATATGAAATCTTTACAAAGAATAAATACCAGATTAGTTGAAATTGTTTTAAGTGTAAAGTCAATTGATTGAGTTATTTTACAGCTCTGGTACATATAAACAAAATAAGTTTTTTATATATTTTGGTTTAAAAATAGGTACAAATTTAACGGCATTTGTGGTTGTATATGCTATCGAATATTATTAATGTAAAATGTATAAAAACTCATACAACACGCCCATACAATTTTATTTGTTCATTTATTATTAATAACATGTTACAAAATAAAAGTTTATTTTTTCACTAAATTAATTTTTTTATCATGTTACGTATTGCCAGCGCGAAAGCAAAAATGTTTGTCAAGTAAACTGTATTTTTTACGTAGATTTACTTTACTGAAGTCAGACTTTGGTCAGCGCGAGCATTAGTTTTGAATAGATTTTTAAAGGTTATGAGAACACTGTAGAGTTTCAAATAAAATGCTTTAAGTGGGAAGTTTAAAGTTGGTGTGTAAAAGGTTAAAAAAATATACAGAACTTGTTTGCCATTCGAATTAATACCATCACAAAATTAAAAATTTAAGCAATAGCAATATTCTCAATTAAATTCCAATAAAAGATTTTTAAATAATCAGTTGCTTATTATAAAAGTACAGATTTCAGAAAACATCATCCCAACTACATTATAAATATCCACCATTAAATTTATTTTCCATTCCATTTCAATTGTTGTTCATAAAACATCTTTAAAATCAATTTAATCATTATTCGATATAGTATAAATTTATTTATCGTTCGTATTCATTAAATTTTTTTACTTTAAACAACCCAGTGTGTCCATTTCGTTTAACATTTTTGAAAATATTCTCTCTTTTGTACACGATGGCATATGAATATTTTTCCCCAACTTGTTGCCACGAATAAAATTATGTTCATCGCAAAAGAGATATAATTGAATTTGTAAATTATCTCACATAATGTAAAAAAATACAATAACAACAACAATATCAAACACCGGAAATTAACTGTTGTGGCTTGTACGCTGTAAAACAGTAAAAATAAATAAAAAGCAATTACAGTAAAAGTTCAATTCTAGCACATACTTGCTACTTCCACATCTCGATTCTTGCGACACAAAACTTTTTTCATTTCATTCAAATGAAAATGTTGACCGCTTGGCTTGTTTTTTGGCCACTTTAGCAATGCATTTATGTATTTCGAGTTTTGAAGTCAATAAAATTCTGGGAAGTCCCGCCGTAGTATGAAACAGATAACGAGTTGAATTTAATATGTGTTAGTCTAGTGTTGGGTTTAAAATGGCAAGGAAGAATTTAGCAATTAAAGCAAAAGCTGACATTTAAAAAAGAAAAATTAATCATAATGTATTGAATAAAATTAATTAATAAAAAAGATCTGTTATCAAAAAAAAAACGAATTTGAATTGAATGAAAAGTATATTTTTGGTACTTGCAACAACCTCAATACTTAAACCTAGCCCGCCTTTTATAGCGAGAATCGAGTTGCTACAGTATATATTTTTTTAATATCAATGAAATTGCTTAATCCATCAGTTTTAAATCAAATAAAAGAACTAAGAAATATATTACGTTCTTTAATGCAAAATAGTTCTTAAATTATTTGTACATGTTATTGTGCAAACTTTAAACGTTTAAAATGTTTGCTTTATGAATGCGTATGAGTTTTGAAAAAATAATAATCATACGTCTTGATGTTCTCTAGGGGTAAGAACGAGTAACACGATATATAAAAAGTCCAACAAAGTATTTTAATATTTATTAATAAGTTACTGTTGATTAATTTAAAATGATGAATAAAATTTTAAATAAACAAATTACAATTAAATCATATTTTTAAGTTGGCATACAATTACAATTTTTAATTTTAAATAAGTTTTTTAGTGACAAAATTTTTCAAATAATTCCAAATTTAAAAAAAATTAAATCAAATTCTAAATTCATTACTCTTCTTAATCTGTTTTTAATGTTTTTTAGCAATATACAAATGTCTTAATCTATACCCTAAACAATTTAATTTATACTCCACTCAAATAGGGCTAAAATCAACAAAAAATAAATTGTAATAAATTATTTTCGAAACTTTAACTTATTTTCAACTTCACAACAATCAGCACAATTTGTACAAATTAACATTTCACACTTTCTAGAACAACTTGTGACTGGTATGTACAAATACCTTCTGTACGTATATAAATATGTGTGTAAAGTTTTGTTATACCACCACTATCTTTATCGTCATCATCATTTGGTTTAGATTTCTTATTATTTCACTTTTTCGTTTATTCTTCATTCATACACTCGTTCGCTCATTCACTTACTCAGACATTCATTTATTTCCCTAGTCATTCATTTCGTTTTCTGTTTTCTGCCTTAACCTATTAAAGCCCGTCATTTATCACACTCAATTTCTAAAAGGTAACCATTTATAAGGAAGGTGTGCGTGTAGCCAACCATAAACTACTAAAAGCCATAGATCCCCCTTTACTAAATATGGGTAACACAATACTTACTAAAACTCCACATCTACATCTAATAGAAAACGTTTAGTTTCAATTAATAAAAAACTGTGAAAAGGAAAGAGCAAAGCATGACAGTTACAGAACAGCAGCGAGGAATCTTAAGCAAGAAAGTTAAATGTAAAACTAAGACAACGTTAGTGAAATAATGAAAGCACACTAATCGCATCACGCTATAAAAATAAATAAAATAAAACTCCAACGAAAAAAGTCCTTCAAGTTCTTCTAGGACTATGTATATTTAAAGTATCCATAGCAGACATTTTGTCGTTAAAATGTTTCTTTTACGCTTGACTTAGTTCTAAAATGCTAAAAGTTAACCAAATGTTTAAATATACCTCTTCTGCTGACGTTTTAACAGGATATTGTTTAAAGGACTTTCTTATGGTAGAAAAAAAGGAAAAAGTAGAAAGAGACTTGCTTTTCATCAGAAAAGCTGTCTTGTTAACTTTAATTTCTTTTTTTTTAATTTTTGTTCAACTATAGGAATTTTATTTATAGTTATTGCTGTCACTTATGTCTTTTTCTATTGAACATTATCTTTGTTAATTGTAGTGTTAAACATCTGAATTACAAAAGTTGCTAAAAACTGTTTAATGAATATGAGAAACTTTAAAAAAAATTGCCAAAAAGCTACAACACAAAATTAAGTTCTTTAATTTTTTATAGTGATCTCAATTGTGTATAATAATAATTAAAATATTGGTTAAATTTTACTATAGTCTATATTTAGATTTTTTAGGCTTGGCTCAAGAATTCTTCAGACAGTTTAGTCAGAAAACTGAAATTGATTTGACTTAGTTCGAAACATGGACATTACACTGGCTAATTTATACAAGCAGATAAACAGAAGCATGTCTGTTGATTATTTTAATCTCTAAACCGAACCTTAACTACCGAAAAATTATTCCTTTAGAATCCGTACAAATCAGTTTCTTTTATTCTGTCTTCGAAAACTGCATTGGAATCCAAATATCAATTTGCCTCAATAAAAATCTTCCAACCTTAAAAAAATCGGAGAATATATATGAACATCAACTTCATGCTGAAATTGTTTCAGAACTCGAACTTCGTATGGTTTAGTTTTCAATTCCTTTTCGTCCTTCCAGAAATTATGTACCCCTTTGACTTCAATACTTTCGGTCTAATTATGTAAATTTTGATCCTGTCCGCAGAATGGGCTCCGAATTTCACGTATATTGATTTCACTGATCCTACTGGCATCAACAATAACCTCTCTAATCTCTTAAGATAAATTTAATGCTCAATTTGTCCTTCTATGTCATGTACTAGAGAATCTAGATTTATTTAGTATAAGCATATTAGCCAGTAGGAAATATAAGTTTCTTTGGCGAATTAAGTAAATAAAATAACAATCAAAGCTTGACCTTGCTCTTTATATCCCTTTCACACAAAAGAATATTATTTAAGCCTTTAAAAGTCGAATACTATTGGTATAGAAGACGACTATACACGAGGACTGATTAAAATTCTTTTTGAGAGTCATTGTTCTAGTTGGAACATATCGACTCCTACAGAGAGCCTTCGTATTAAACTTTTTGTTACAAGTATAATTAGATTTAAACTTACCCCAGATTCGGTGCCACAGTAGTTAATTTTTGAGGAAATTAAATAAATAATAGTTTCATTAAAATGGATCGTCATAATTCCAAACTTGTGTTTGAAAAATTTAGCGAAAATGCCAATAGCAATGTGGGTCTTGTAGCCACAAAAGTTAAATAATTTATGGTGATAGTTCTTACTAGAAACAAAATTATTACTCTTATTGTAGCTATTGGTTAAAGTATGTCCACATGTATCAAATATTTGACAGTTTTTATGCTATAACCAAACTTTATTTCTAAAGGCTAAACGCACACCAATAAAAGACAAGATAGCTTTTTTGATACAACATACCCACACAGCATAAGATACAACAGACTGAAACGAACTACGTTTCACATAATAACGTGTTTTCTTATGATGTGTGGTTTAGCAATTAAGATAAGTCAAAAAAACGAGAAAAAATGCTGTCTGGTTACCTGTTGTCTTTTAAGACAAAAACTTGATAAGACGTGTTTTTTTAGGGGGGTGCTTTAAAACCATGTGAGATAAGGCCATGATGGCTTTATCTCTCATTAAATAGAGAGATAAGGCCTTTTTTCATTTGAATGGGCAATATTAGAAAAAGGCTTTATCTCTCATTTCAGTTTTGAAGAACTTTTGCATTTTACATTGATTAATAATAGATTTTCCCTTTTACGAAATCTGGCTTCGCATACTAAAGTTTTTCTGCGTGGCGGCCTAAGGCCGCGCTTACGGGTTTTCTCCTTCAGTAGGACGCGGCAGGTGGCTTCGCTGAATAAAGTTTTCCTGCGTGCGTCACAACTTTAGTGTTTCTTTTCTCGGAAACACTAAAGTAAAGTATTGGAATTTGGCTTCGCATACTAAAGTTTAAAATATGGCGTTATCTCTCATTTGCGAAAAAAAAGTATGGCTATATCTCTCATTTCGCAAAATTTTAAATATGACCTGACCTCTCAATGATTGGGAAATAAGGCCATTATGGCTTTATCTCCCATTCAATTGAGAAATAAAGCCATCATGGCCTTATCTCACACTAAAGTTTTATTCAAAATGATTGATGAATAGTGTTCATACTTGCACATGAAATGTAAATTTTTTGTAGCCTCCATGTTTGTATAAATGTTTGTTTGATTGTTTGTTTGATGGTTGGTTTGTTTACTTATTTGTTGATGATTCTGTAAGTGTGATTACGTATTCACGTCTCCAAATGTGTCGACAAGTATTTGTGTATTTGTTTTATAAATACTGCATCCTTCGTTGCTATAATTAATTGTTTTGCTTAAGTGGTCGTTGCAACAGATTGTCATTTTTTACCATTTTTTTCCTTTGAGTTCTTCACGGAAGACTGGTTATAATGTTTGTTTTAAGCTGATATCCAGCGTTCCGTGATAGCATTTTACATTAAGAATAATAATATGAAAATAGAAAAGATTTTTTTCTTATATGTCGATAACGAAAAAAGTTGTCTTGCCTAGATTTACAGTTAAAACAAAGCGAGTTATTCAATTTGACAATAGAACTTAGAATTGTTTTGCACATCATTATAAAAAAGTAATTTTTTTAGCGAAATGTTTTCTTAAATTGATGAATTGTTCATAAATTGATTATTTTAAATAATCTTTCTATTTCAGCAATTTTCTGATGCATAACAATCAAATCACTAACCATGAAATCACTCTCTTAACAACACATTTATATAACAACAATATTTTAACATTTTAAAACAACAATAGACAAATACACGTCGACAACGACAATATCTTCGATTAGCCAAATATAACAATACAAACAAAAGAAGAGAAAAAAACATACCAGAATATTAAGAAAAATCTTAACACATCACAAAGTCAAGTCAAAATCCCTATAATAATATGTCATTTAATACCCATTGAAAATGTCATTTAAAGCTAAATAACAAATCATTTGTTTTACTTAGCTACATACAACAACAATAAAGCCAACAGCAGCTGCCAACAACTAACGTGTATCCTTCAACTCCACTTCAATACACTTCGTTTTGTATTTTAACACACATACAGACATTCGTGTATATTGAGCTTCAAAAGAGGAATTCCGAAAATAAAACAAATAATACAAATTTGTAATGTAAATGTTAACAGAACCGACCAACAGCTACAACAACAAAAAGTTAAAAAAACGTAATAAAGGAATCATTGAACAAACACAAACAGTCATTTGTTTTTTTTCAGTTTACGTTCTTTTTTGTCTTTGAAAAATGGAAAGAACAATTGAATTGAAATGTCCCTGTATAAACATACTGCGAAATCACTTCTATTTTTGGAGGAAAAAAATCACCAAATGAAAATACATTTTTTGAGTGTTTGATGTAAACTTAATAAACTCATTTATTTTAAAGTGAGCAGACCAGATAAACTCAATAAACTCAATAAAGAAAAAAGGGACATCTAATCAAAATCACAAAAATTTTACAATAAAAAAAAAAAAATACTGCACAAGATTGATGACATTATGTACTGAAGCTGGTTGTAAATGCACACTTATACAATTCTACTCACATACACACCACACAACGACCAAAATACATGTTCGAAATATTTAAGCGACAGAGAAAAGACCATTTGCAGCAAAAACAAAATATTGGAGCAGCAAAATGAATTAAGAGAGTAAAAAATAAAATAAAATAACTATAAATAACTCACTTCTTCATGTGCTTGACAAACAACTGCAAACAGAGAGTTAAAAGTATTTTTATCATAAAGAATATAACAACTACAACGTCCAAAAATACAATATGCATCGTATAAGTGCCTTTTTTACATCAATTTTTGATGATATTTATTTTTTACATATCGATAACATTACAACAAAAACGTCATACATCCAGATACAGAAAACAAACACGTAAAGGTTCCATGAATTCTTCCAGTACCTTGAACATGTTACGTAGCAATTTATCTATAGAGAAACACTATACCAGCACACGTTGCTATAACAACATATGATGCCAAAAATACATCCCATCATCAAAATGACAATGACCGTCATTCATCTTACAAGCTCATCTTACCTCCGCCGCCAAATGAAGCAACCAACTTCATGCACGTTTCCCTAAAACGACTACTACATACACTTTACATGAGAGTTAGAGTGAGTGAATTTAGAAGAATATAAAATATGTGAACCAATACATACATTCATCGAGTACTTTCCCCCTTTGGCGTGCTTCATATTCTCATAGTTTTTTTTTTTCTTAACTCTCGCAGTCCTTCTGCAAATACAATGGTTGATGTGTTCAGATGTTTAAGCATTTATTTCCATAAAACCCCGGAGAAGTGTTAACAAAAGACCGGAAGAGTCTTATAAGTAAAAAAAAAGAAAAACATTCCATTAGACAGAAAGTGGTAGGTGTAAGTGGCAGTAGCCATAGCAGTGGACAACAACATAAAAAATAGAACTTTTAAAATATTGCAAATTTCGTTTTTTACTTTGCCATTATTGTCTTGCTTTACGTTTGTTTTTTCTATTGCCAGTGTCTATTGTTTTGGACAGGTGTATTAAAGTCCATTTTTGTTTTTTGTTATATTAAAGGGTTGTTTAAAGATACTTTAGACACGGAGATCCTTGTGCTTTTTTCTAATAAGCCACCTTTGGGTTATGATTGGTATCAATTACGAAATTCTGTTTTGGAAAAGATAACTTTAGGATGAAGAAGGGTTCAGTAGACGTTACACCTTACCAGCAATAAAAGTACACCATTCACCCTCTAATATAAAGTATTTTTACAATGCGGTTTCGAAAAAAAATTGTTTTTTGCCGAACGTAGGGGCTGCCATTTTAAATATTTCGTTATAACTTTGAAATTTTGCTTCAATGATTTCTTGCCAGCTTTAATTTTCTGACTTTAGGGTGGTACATGAGAGTGGTGTAAACAGAGATGTACTGTATAAATACAAGAACGAGATACTTAAGTTCAATGGCGTTTAGAGCAAAACATTAGTCTTCTAGAGACAAAAACTTTAAGATCCTACTGAAAATTCCAAAGATATAACGAAATATTGAAAAAGAAGAGAAATACCATCGGCAACAATAAAAAAACATCTTCGAAAAAGCCTTCCAAAAATATTGTGTATTAAAGGTTGTATTTTTTTATTAAATAAATTTTGTCAATTATAATGGATAAATATGAATTTCAAATTAAAGACACTTGAAAAAATCTACGTATAGTCCAAACTATATAATAAAAACATAAAGCTAATGTACGTTTATGTGGTAAAACCTTTGAAAAAAATTTAAATTTTAGAAGAAAAGAAAGAAGTCATTAAAAATACAAATAAATTATTTCATGTTCTCAAAAAGCACTTTTAACTTGACAATTCTAAAATCAGACTCAAAAATTAATTAAAAAATGTTCTCTAATGTTAAAAAGAACAGTTATATTGAAAAGGTGACATGTCATAACGTCCAGTGGCACAGTGTCCATGAGCACTATGTCGCTCCAAAAAGTGTCGTAGTGTCCATGGACACTATTAAGACACTTTGCAAATGGTCATTATGAAATTTTCAAAAGTGTCATAAGGTTCATAATTATAAAAGAAGTTAAATACAAAAAAAGATACACATATCAAATATATAACGAAAACGCTTTTGGGTGCAAGGATTTTCTCCTCTATGATATAACAAATACCGGCTATGCTAACTTAAGTTTCTCTGAATAGCCAACCTTCCGCCGGGCGCAAGGATTTTCTTCTCTATGGTATAACAAGTACCGGCTTCGAAGGCCGACTACGCAGAGACGTTTTAGTTAGCGAAGCAGGTTTTTGTTATACCATAAAGAAGAAAATCCTTGCGGCCGGCTATTCAGAGAAACTTTAGTTAGCGAAGCCGGTACTTGTCATATCATAGAAGAGAAAATCCTTGCGCCCGGCCGAAGACCGACTATGCTATCGAATTTGTTCATTTCTTAAGTTGTGGACATAATGACACTCTGCAAAGTATCATAACGTCCGGGGACATTACGACACTGCTCTTATGGACATTATGACGTTAAAAAATAAGTGTCATAGTGTCCATAACGTCCATGGACACTGTATCACTGGACGTCATGACATGCAACCATTTAAAAGTAGTTTGTAACAACAGAAATATGAATAAAAGCCAGTCATTTAATTTATTTAGCTTTTAAACCGTTCTTAAAAATAGATCACCTTAAAAAATTAGTGTTTAACCAAACTCTGGCTTTCTAGCCCATTGTGCAATTACCTTAATTTACTTTTACACTCTACAGAAAATACTAGTCTTGTATTTATATAAACAATTTTCAAATTTTACTGATATAACTAAAAGTACACTTTGCTCCCAAATTATTTTAATTCATACAAATTCCTTTAAGAACATTTAAACACATTTTGTTTTATTTAAGTTTTCCTCCCTTCACAGTCGCAACTAAACTCTTTCTCTAAATAATGTTTTTCATACAGACACACGAATTGAAATATAATCACTCACTACTCAGTCATTCACTCATGACGATAGTTGTTAAGCTGCTCTTAAAGGAGGATAAAAAAAATTACATGATGAAGTTGAAATGGCGACTATGGGATACTCGAAACGTTCAAGTATACTTCACAAAGAATGAGATGATTTTGTTCATCTTTTTTTCAGCACTTGCACAGCAAAAAAAACGTATTAATTCAACGAGAAAAAAAAACTTATGCAGAGTACTAAATGATTTTAAGCTAAAAAGGAAAAGCGAAAGAAATTTAAAAATTTGTTTCATTTTGTTTTTTTTATCGTTTTCGTGCAGATTAGCAAAACATTTCTGGAAAAATTTATGAAATTTATTTTAAAGTAAAGAATAATAAAAAATAAATAAAAAACTTTTAAGTTTTTAATAAGTCCGTTAAATTAAGTTATAAGTTAAAGTTTCTTAAAGAAATCAAGTTCTCGAAAAGCTTTAGATAAAAAATGTTATATATATTTTAACACTATTTAATATTTAATATAAATATTTTCAATCAATATTCTATTAATTTTATTTGCTGAACTAATTTTTCTTTGAATTTCAGTTCTGAGTTTTTATTTATTTGACATAAATTTGTTAACAATTAAGCAAATTTTTTTGAACAAAACCTATCTATGTCATGCACGAATTACACAGGGCTGCGATGAAAATATTTTTTAAAATAATTTCATATAAAACAAGCAGATCAGTGTCTATTTATTAAAAATATACAGCCATGTCACAGAGTACAATTCCGTATTTTGGTGCTTCAGAAATTTACGAAAAAACTTTGCGGAATGAAACCATTTTTGTTTTCATGAACGGAAGACAAAAAACTATAAAATCCCAGCAAAAACTTTACTTACCCTGTAAGTTAGCAAGTAATGTGGAGACATATAAGCACTACTTATTTTTCGGCTGAATATCTACTTATTTTTGTTTTTACACAGTTTTGTTCTTTTGTACTTACAATACACTTATTAGTAGTCAAAAAGTATCTAGTTATTATTAAACTATCAGAAAGTTGAATTGTAAGTTCTAGAAGTCCAAATATAACTAGTTTTTATTTAGTTAGTTAGTAAAACAAAAATATAAACAAAAACAAGAATTACATATTTAAACTGTTTATATACCAAATAAGTATTTATTGAGCTGGTTATTAGTAAGCAAATATTCAGTAGTGAAATAATAGAAGTAAAAAGTATTTACTGAGGTCATTACTAGTAAGTACTTATTGAGGTTTTCTGAATAATGACAATTGTAATGATACCTACTTACCAGGTAACGTGTGAAATAACTACTACCTATTACCAAAATTCCAAAAGTTTTTCCTGGGATATACTTTCTATCAATAAACGCATATGTTTTCTTCGGATCCGAACGGAATTGTACTCTGTGACATGGCTTATAAACTTTGTTTAAACATTACACATCTCATTTGTGAAATAACGGTACATTTATGTGTTTCTTTCAGGCGCCATCTAGAGTGAAATGCTGCTTCGGTTGAAGTTAATTATATCCAGGGACATAACCGTTATAACCAATATTTGAAAAAATCCTGATATAATAATTTATCACGAATTTTTAAAACCTGCTCTCTGAATAATAGTTACAAATAACCAATATTTTTTTGGTCTTTGATAACCGTTATAGTTTCATTTTGTTTTTTTAGGGCTTCCATAACCATTACAAAAGATTTTAATTTTTTTTGGTCTTCCGTAACCATTACAAAAGACTTTTATTTTTTTTGGTCTTCTATAACCATTATAAAAGATTTTAATTTTTTTTGGTCTTCCGTAACTATTACAAAAGAATTTTATTTTTTTCGGTCTTCCATATCCATTCATAAAATTTTTCTTTTCTTTTTTTTCGTTTCTGTTATTAGGGAATTATCTTCATTTCATTACTGAATTTCTTTACAAATTTTATGAAAATATTCGTTGGAGTTCAGCAAATGACACTCCTAATAAAATCTATGAAACAGGTTTCGTTACAGTCAATGTTTATGAAAAGCTTCATAGAATTAATGAAACTCTTTACAGAAACAATAAATTGTCAGGTAATGAAGCATTTTATAGAATCTATGATACAGTTTCATAAAAGTCATTTCTAAAAAGAACTTCATTAAATTATGATTTTTATTACCATTTGTATTACTAGCAATATTTGCATTTGTTGCGGTTTTTTTTTAAGAATTCTTCACCCTCACTTTAGAATCGATGAGATTTTCATCAGTTTTAAGCTCTTGTTTACACTCATAAAAAAATGTCAGTAGAAATAGCGAAACCTCTGCAGAAATAACTGATAACAGTACCAGTATTTTCGGCTGTAGAAAAATCAATGAAGGTAAGAATCATTGTCTGTATATTTAGATGAGCTAAATTTTAGAAAAAAATTAGTAAATATTCAAAATTAATTAAGCTTAAACCGATCTTTGAATTTAGCTGAAATTTCAATTGAATTAGCTAAATTTGTAGCAAAATTTACAAACAATGTTCAATGATATAAGGAATATTTTCTGCTAAAATTTGGAAAAAAACTCTGGGTTTTTGAACCCTCCAGATCAGGCCCGAATTTATTTTTGGAAATATAGTTAGTTTAATTAGTCCAATTGAATTAGAACACGTTTTATTGAACTGTTAATGAATTTTAATCCAAACTTAGATATTTTTAATTAGGCTTAAGTTCATTGAATTTAATTGTCATTAAATTATTTTTATGAAGACAGGAATTTTACAACATGAAATTAATCAAAATTTTTATTGATAATTTTTCATTCTTGACTGCGCTGAGATTTAAACCCAGGCTTTCACGGACAGGTTATCCTGACTAGTTTCGATTGTAACCACACAATCTCTTCAGTGGGGTTTGCCGTCTTTACTCACTCGGCTATTGAAGCCGGATGACGTCAATACTCAAACATCAATGGTATTTCACCTTGGTAGATCGAAATTTGCTTTTGAATGAATGATTAGTTATTTTAATTGATTTACATGTTCTTCCTAACTTCTGTTTTTTGGTACTTTTTGTCAAGAATTTTTCTTGAAATCCAAAGTACATTTTTGTTTTCCAATATCAAAAAATTTGCGGATCCTAATTAAAATCAATAAAAAAAAGTTCGTCCTTGTGCAAATATAAGTCAGTGTGCGAAATTTTATAAAAATATCTTAAGATTTGCGAACTGTAGCGTGGTTATAGAAGACAGAAAAAATAAAAATCTTTTATAATGGTTATAGAAGACCAATAAGAATACAAATCTATCATAATAGTTACCAAAGACCAAAAAAATTAATAATCTTTCATAACGGTTATCAAAGACCAAAAAAAATAATAATCTTTTATAACGGTTATCAAAGATCAAAAAAATAATAATCTTTCATAATTTTAATCGCAGAACTACAATTTTCTGGGTAATTTATAATTATTATTACAGGACCAATTTTTTTTCAGTTATTTTTTCCATAACCTTTTAGATATTTAAAAAATAATAAGAGTTATTTCGGGTCCCTGATTATATCGCTTTCTAAGGCCAGCTAAATTACGCCAAATAGTGGCCCATTGCAGATTATTTGATTTCAAAATCATAAACCATAATGAAACGAATCGGACAAAAACCAAAAATTCTATAAAAAAAAAGATAATAAGCGGGACTTATTATCAATGCTTGTGCTATATTTTTTTTTTTAAATAATTTTTAATTTTTAAGAATCTTGTTATTTATTGTGCTAAAAAATATTTCCGAAATGGCAAAATTGGTGCAAAAAGTTAAAATTTTCATAACATTTTATATTTGATGCACTAGTCGAAGCGTATTAAGCAGCATTTAAAACAAGATGTAACTCATTTCAATCGAACTAGCATTTTACATCTTTATTAAAAATGTTAATTATATAATAACAACACATGGATATTTATATACCCAATTATTTTTAAGCACCCGTTTGTCTATAAAAGGACCTGACAACTGATAAACTTTTAACAATAAATGCAGATAACACAAGTAGAAGTTGCTGTATTCGACCTTGCCGAGTCTTATATGCACATCACTTTATCTCTGACCGTTATCCAAATATACATACAAAAATCTTTAATGTCTCTGTGCGGTAGGTGATACACCCACTTCTCTCATCCAACCCAAACTTTTAGAGAGGTTGTGTATTGATAGCCCATCTATATGTACAACATTTGGGCCATTTGTCTCTTACCGTTCTTTAGTTATCAGTAAACCAATTTTGTGCAACGCCTATGTATTCACTCCCGCCCACATTTTGTCGGTTTCTGTCTATTAGTAATCAAGAGCTTCCATCTAATTTAAAAACTTTGGCTCTTACCGTTCTCCAGATATACAGAAACCTATAATGTCTTTGTATGGGAAGTGTCATAAGTCCCGCCAACACTTTGTCGTATGTTGTGTATCGATAACCAAAATGCTTGTACCGAATTTGGAAACTTTGTACAAGATTTACAAAAAAAAACAACAACAACAAGGGATTAGTTGGTAAAAACAGAGTCAGTCGTGATGAATTTTAATAGCAATTTAACGGAACACATGTGACATAAATATATACCCACCAAGTCTCCATCATATCTAGGGTCCTCGGAAACCCCATTTCGACAGACAGACGGTCTTCGTTAAATAAACTTCGATACTCATAAGGGCCTAGAATATACATACATACATATATACTTTTTAGGGTCTTTGATCAATAGTGTATACATTGCAAACGGAATGACAATCTTATATACATAAATTTACTTTCGGTGAAAGGTCTTTAAAATCTTTTGAAAGCTGTTTAAAATCCCCTATATGCAAGAAAGAACACATTTGTTCGCATGGTTACCTTTATCAAAACTATGTTTAACGGAAAATAGTTGAAACATACTATGGTTACTTGAGCCATTTTGTTGTCAAAGGCAACTAAATTATTGTAAACTCATTATTCTATTAGTAAGCCTCAACATTTTTATGGTAATTTTAAGGTTGATAATAACCAGGGCTGTGAAGTCGGAGTTGAAGTCTGAGTTGAAGAATCGGAGTTAAGGTTTTTGTACCGGAGTCTAAGTCAGAGTCAAAGTACTTAAATAAAACTCGCGACTCCGACTACAAAATTTTTCGGCATAACAAATTTAAACAATATTATCTAAAGTTTTCCAAAATAAAAATTCTTTGAAATTGGCGATGCAATATTTAAAATATGATTCGAAATTTTTATAGAAGAATTCTCTTGCTATATTTAACCATTTAAAAGGTACTGCATCAAAAAAAGAGCTTAAAGTCAAATAAGGACCAGTCTCATATACATTAAGCATCAATATATGAGTAGGAGTCGGAGTTAGAGACGGAGTCGGACTTAAAAAATTTTAGCGGTTGGAGGCGCAGTTAGAACTATTTTTTGACGACTTCACTGCCCTGATAATAACATTAATTTATTTATCACAAATAATTGTATGGTTATTAATCAACAAAAATATTTTGCTTTATTTGAAAATCAACGTGTAATGGCTGACGCGTAAATGGTGATAAGACATATCATGATCAGAGCCAACCATAACTTACTAATTTTATCATAATATGATTGTCCGCGACAAAATGGTTACCTTAATTTTTTCATAAAATATAAATTTGTTAACAACGACCATATTGAAAAATATTTTTACTTTACGTGTGTGTACTTTTAATTCAATATGTTACGTTTTAGTATAAAACTAACTAATATGTAATGTAGCGTACCAAAAAATAGTACTGATATTGTAAGCAAAAAAAGGACTCCAAACTGAGATTTCTTTGAACCACACTATTCATTCTTAAATAATATGAATTTCCCAGCTAGCATAGGCTGTTTGTTAGACGATTATGTTCAATATACAAAATTAAAATGGAAATACCTGATAAAGATGGTGATGGAGGATTTATTTGAAGCGAAAACCTGCAGTTATTTCCCAAAAGAAATACGACTGACTCAAATTTGTTTATAAAGAAAGCGTTTAAGACTTTTTATTCTCTACTTAATTATGGTACACAGATGGTCGGGATAAATTAAGTTGTTCATACGAGTCGTACTTAAAAATTTAAGAACGAGTAACACTTACTTGTACTTAAAACAACCATAAATGGGATTTCTTTCTAAACCCAATCCCGGAATTTCTTAAATTAAGTATAAAACTCTTAAACCATGTAAAAAAAAAGATTGAACTTTTCGTTGGAAGTGCCACTCTGAAAGTAAAATTACAAAGTGAACGTTTTCAAAAACGATTTTCTTGTTATGTGTAGAAACAACAGCGGAACAAGAAGAAAAACATAAGTCTATTATTTTCATGTTTTAAAAGTAAAATACAAAACCAAAGTTCCTATTTAGTTTAATAGATCATGTCGGGCAAGGAGGGAATACAACAGAAATGAAACAAGCAGGTAAAAAACGAGTAAGTAGGTCAATTCTGTCCCTGGTTCTCTAGGGTAAGTGGCTTAGTTTAAAACATAGATGGGCGTAGTGCACTAATTTTTACAGTTTCAACTCACAGTTAATGATAGTGCAAAATTATTGCAATCATGTTAACTAAATTTTTTGCAGTTTTATTTAGTGATAGTGCAATGTTGATTTAAATCAATATTTAGTGCACTACCCCCAACTATGGCTTATAATCAATATAATCTTACTTTCGGGGTATTTCAAGTATTTTCGGAATTTAATCAACTTTATATTACTTTAATCAAGCGCATTTTGAGATTAGGTCAATCTTAGTTTTACTTTAATCAATCTCATATTCGGATTATTTCAAGTACGAATTCGGGATTAAATATAGATAAGTTAAGTATTTCGCACTTGAATAATGTATACTTGAATCAATCTTTCTATACTTGATTCAAGAAAATCCGTTCTTACCGTACGGGTAATTTGATTTTTCTTTTGAGTGTACAGGTATTTATAATCGGATTTTTTGCTTAAGTATGTGTAGTCTTAGGGGATTGCCTAAGATGTAAAAAGACTACACTATATAAAAAACGACAATAAACTGTACTTATTGCGATACAAGGGCAACTTTAGATCTTAAGACTGGTTGGGATGGAAATCAAAAACATGATGTGTTCAAGATTGATGGCACAAGCCAGCGCTTCAATAAGAGAGCTCTTATACAGCAGCAAATGATTACGAATAAAATATATAAATGCATTTAAACAAGTAAAAGCAAAACATTAATGAATAAGTTAATATAGTTAGCCCTTAAAAAGTAATTTAGTAGTGCAAACCGGGAACACCCCATACAAAAATCAGACAAAAATACTTCAGTGATTTGAAGTATGAATTCATATTGAAAATCTGCTCCTTTTTGAACACAATTTTTACTGGGATATTTGATAATCTAACAGCCGTACCAAAATAAGAGCGGAAAGCATTTTCTAGCTGTAAAAAATTCTCATCATCGTGCAATTTGTATGAAGCACCCATAAATAATGCGGCGTCAACGCTTTCCAACTGGAAAATGCGATTTAATAGTGTTCAGTGTTTAAAAGTGAAGTTGGCCGCTACTATTAATATATAATGTCAAGTTAGCTACTTTTTTGTCAATCTACCGGTTCTTTCTCCATTTTTTATTTCTGTTATGTGGGTTTTATTAAAAAAGAAAGTTACAACTAAAGCTAACCGAAAAAAACGTCCCACCTTCCGCACTTGTTTAGGGACGGCTGTCAGAAACATTATCCTCTTAGGCTAAGAAATGATCATATGGAGGGCTCATTGCTGAAGCGAATGAAAACTTCGAAAATGTCTAGGTGTTGAGTAACTGAACAGCCTTATATTCCTGGTGCCGTTGACTTGGTCTTATACCATTACCAAAACAAAACTATTTTTAATTTAGCCCTTTGTAGAACTGAATAGAGTTAAACTTAGGAAAAATTATTATTATTATATTTCATGCCAACTATGTGCGATACACTGTGCATTTTCAGAAGTGTAAATTCAGCCTGTCTTGAGTTAATGATGAATTTTTAACCAGAAGTTGGAAAAATTTATTAAACTTATATATTATATCGTTACCCAAAACACAAAAAGCCGTAACTAACCAAAAATAAAAAATCGACGTTTTTATTGATTCTGATGTAGTTTATCAATAGAAATGTCTACGACAAATTCTGGAATCGTTCGACCAATATTAGCGATGTTATTAACAAAATAAAAAGTATCGTAGAAATTTTAAACGTTTAAGAAAAATTAAAAATTTTCCATATAATTGAAAACATCTATTCATATTTGTGCTAATATTGAATGAGATCTATACATATTTAAAAATAACAATTATTTTGCTTTCCAAAACCGCTTGAATTTCAAAAATCGATTAATAAATAAAAAATTTATAAATGTTTAAAAGTAGCAGCCTCAAAAAAATTTCTTTGGTCCATAACTCGGGAATTTGGAGGTATATTGAAAC
This sequence comes from Pollenia amentaria, assembly GCA_943735925.1. NCBI lineage: Eukaryota > Metazoa > Arthropoda > Insecta > Diptera > Polleniidae > Pollenia > Pollenia amentaria. The sequence goes on from OX031007.1 coordinate 2,222,806, forward strand.
TTTTATGACCGGTTTTATAATACACTCAACAAGACCTATAACATACACTAGGTCACTTTGAAAGTGCTTGCAAAAAAGGAAATTTTGTTGCACCGTGTTATTAGCAGTTAAAGGCAATTTACCAATTTATCGATTCCCGCCAGAGACACTGGTTTTCTTATGAAAACCCGAAACGAAAATATGTAATTAGTTAAATATCTCAATAAGTAGGTCGCAAGTGGCAGAGTTTTATATACCATTGGATGCTGCTTCAAAAGCCCTTTTCGATGATAACAAATTGTATTTATTTCTTGGAACAAAGTACAAAAAAATTCAAAAAAACTAAAAAAAGACCTTTTTTAAAAATGGTCCAGCTCACGGATGTTCAACGCTAGAACCAAAATATTTTGGGAATCATCATAAAACATATCAACCTTTATTTTCAGAGGGGTAACAAAATGACTTTTTTTTTTTGAGTCGCTCTAATGTACATATCGTTACCTTAATATAAAAAGGCCCCAACTCATTATTTTTGGAAATCCGTTTTTTTATTGATTATTGTAGAATGGTTGCTAATACACATTCTATTAAAATTTCAAGCAAATTAGATTAAAAATAAAGAAGTTATAAGCAGAATACAAAAAGCCCTAACTCATACACACAATTTTTCTAAAGAAAAAAAGGCCTAACGCATACACACAATTTTTCGAAAGAAATACATATTATGTATTTCAATCTGAATTCCTCGTTTAATTTTAATAAAGATGTTTTTTGACAATGGTTGTAGCTATATTATTTCAGCTTTTATTAAGTTTTTTCCTTCTCCTGTAAAAAGTGTTTTTGATGAGTTGGGGCCTTTTTATATTAAGGTAACGATATATAGATATTAAATGAACTGAATTTTGAAGAAAAAATTAAGACTATAGTTCAGAAATGGTCTTTAAGATCGGTCGAAATTCATTACATCTGCTAAAACCAATTGTTTTGAAAACGATTTAATTTTCATCTCAAGCCTGATTAACTCAGTTATAATTAAAAAAAATTTACTTTCCTTTAAACTTGGACAACTTTAAGTCTGCTGCTTTATTTTTTTCACAATGACTCCTTTGACATGGTCATATTTTTGTATTTCAAAAACAATTTTCTACATTCAAAGTTACATGAACCCTGATGGCCCCAACACAGTAGTCGTTTCTGATTTTTTGGTTAAAAAATTTTCCACAACAACACTGTGTATTGAAATGTATAAAAAAAATGAGATTATTTTATTATTTATTTTTAGATGGTTTTTTTTCTTTTGATTTCCAGTTTATTTATTGCTTGACATTTGTGCGCTCAATTGATTTCCAATCATACAATTTTTCTTTTCTCTTCAATTCTAAACTATGAATGTTTATGTAGGTGCACAGTAAAACTTGTAGTTCTAATAGGACAGGTGGCTTTATAAACATTTTAGTACAAGTGTACGATGTCTCGTTTTTTTTCTTTTTGTTTTGTTTTGAATTAAAAAAAGGCCAACTTTATGTGCAGATTGGTGGTGTTAATGGTGGGAAAAGGTAGAAGTACCAGGTTGTTATTTTTCCAATACGTACTTACACATAAATCCGAATATTTACATACATATTAATGCATATAAATATGGAAAAAGGTTAACTTTGGCATTTGTTCGCTCCTCCACATTATTTGCCATTATATTAATGCTAATTGTGGTACGACATGCCATCATCACAATGGTTGTCACTGTCATCATGATGTGCACTGCCTGTTGGAGTTTTTGTTTTTTTAAGTTCGTTCTTCATCATTTTTAATTAATGTCAATGTTATTGTAAATGTTTCCTCTTGTGTTTTTAAATGTGGTTTGGTTTTGTATAAATTTACATGGGTTTGAGTTTTTTTTTAGTTGAAGCTATAAATTCTTTAATAAAACTCTGTTTAGTTAAGTTTTGTATAGACTGACGATAAACAAACCTATAAATTGTTGAGTATTTTTTTTTTTTTGTTTATGCAGGAAACTAATTAATATCATGGTTAAATCGTTGAAATACTTTAATCAATTATTTGCTAAAATAAATGTGGTTTTGTCTGCCTGTTAATTTTTTTTTATTATAAACTGTAATGAACAATTAATTCAGTTTTTATAGAAATGTATATTAATATTGTGAACTAGTTTCGTTTAGAGGAATGCTTAACTGAATGTGTTAAATTTTTATTGTTATTATTAGTTCCTTTTCGATCTATCGATCGTTGATCGATCTATCCACGCAGTTGCTAAGGACTTCAGTTGACTCCATTTCATTTTGAGGGCTGCAACTTCGTTCTCTATTTGTCTTCTCCAGGTATGGGCTAGTCTTCCACTTTTTTGGCTTAACTCTGGGTTCCATACAATAGCTGCTCTTATGATGTCGCCCTGCGGTTTCCATAGGTTATGCTCACTCCATTTCCATTTTCATCGGAGAATTTCCGTTTTAACTGGGGTTTGCTTTGTTCTCTGCCTAAAGGATTGGTTGGATGAATGTCTGGATTGCGTTGACATCTTTAATTGGCTGCATTCCATATCTCGCATCCATGCAAAAGCGTATATTTCACGCAAGTGTTAAACATTTTAAGTTTCGTGTTATAAGATACGTCCGAAAATCGCCAAGTAGGATTCAGAAGGTCAAAATATTAATTTCTATTAGCAGGCCGTAGCTAGCATTCTACCGAGGTAGCATAATATTGCTACATCTTCAAGGTTATGATTTCTCATTTGTAGACATTCGGTATTTGTGGCGTTTAATCACATAAATTTTCTTTTGCCGATATTTATTTTAAGACCTGCCTTAGATGCCTCTATCTGCACAGAATCTAGATTGCCTTCCATTTTATCATGTCTGTATGCTAGAACACAAACGTTGTCGGCACAATCTAAGTCTTCCAGGCTTCTGTGGTTTCCCCATGTTATACCTCTTGCTGTAGAGAAGGCTGGTTATAACACACAGTCAAGAAAGACATTGAATAGCAATGGAGAGAGGACGCATCCTTTTCTTATCCCGGCTTCGATGCTGATTGTTCGGCTGGCGCTGTCATCACACATAATACGGAATGCCGGGTTGGTATGTAGGGATTTGAAATGTCGACGATTTTTGTAAAAAAAATTCCTCTGCGGACTAATGCGTCCCATTACTTTAATAGAACTAATAAGTATTATGGTTATATTATTTAACTATGGTTTTTTATCCAAATATTTACATTTAAATCAAGCTAAAGTTCATCAAATGTTATTTTCATTTCAATTATTTCTATGATTTCTATGTTTTCATTTGTCCTTCAAGTTGTACTGAAAAATAACAACAAGAAAAGAAAGACAAAGCGAAAACACGTAAAGAAAAAAAATTTTATTTGGACTTCAAGAATAATTCGTGACAAAAAGTATGACAAACAGAAGTAAGGCATAACATGTAAATCAATTGAATAGATAATCATTCAAAATCAAATCTCGATCCACCAAAGTGAAAATACCATTTGGCTTAAAGATTGATGTTTGACTATTGACTGACAGGCGTCGTTAATAGCGGTGAGTGTTAAACGGCAAAAATTCTCAGCAGAGATAATGTGGTTACTGTCGAAATATGTCAGAATCAACATATCCGTGAACGTGGGTTTGGTCCCCCGTGACAGTCAAGAATGAAAAATTATCAATAAATTTAAATCAATTTTATGTTGTAAAATTCCTTTCTTCATAGAAATAATTTAATGAAAATTAAATTTAATGAATTTTAGCCTGATTTAATTGTAAAAACTTGGTACAAATAGAATTTTTAATATCGTTAACAGTGCGGATTTACACTTTATTTCCACATAAATTTTAATTAATTACCTCTATAATATCAATTGTACGCAATAAGTTTTTGTAATTGGTATGATAATAATATATAATATTTATTTATTACGGTGAAGATAATATACGTTAATCTATGACTTAAGTATTGTTAAAAATATCTTCTTAAGATGTTTAAAGTAAATCAGCAAAATATTTATTTATCATAAGCAGTAAAAAGTCACTGGTTACGGCAATTTTTTCAGTAATCAGGTAAACTTTACTGGTTACTGAAAATGTTTCAGTAAGCAGTAAAACTTCACTGGTTATTGCTATACAATAATGCCACAATGCGTATTAAATATTTTTTCAAATTGCTATTACGTATACGTCCTCAGTTCTTGGAAATGTAAGAGTGGTTGTGCAAACGTTAATTGTGGTATAAAAAAATGATTCAGCTGATCATAAAATCGTTGCAATTTCTCTATAAAAATAATTCTGTTGTTGAATTTTATCATTGCAGATCTTAAAAATACTGATGGTTGTGATGACCACTGTTGCCAGTTTAGACAAATAGTGAATGGACTTAGCTATTTTTCATCTCATTGAGCCATGAAAAAATCAATTGAGCCATTTGCCATTTCTTATCCATTTTTATTTAGCCAAACTTTCTTCAAGTTTTTAACCGACAAATATTATGAATGCTGCATTAGTTGTGTTGTAACGTTGAACTTTTCTTAAATAGTTAACGCAAAAGACTTTTTCAATAAAAAAAAATTAATTTATCGATAATTTGAGCCTTTCGTTATTCAAAGATATTTCTTATGTTTATTTTATTGTTACTAAAAATTTACTAACTCAAACCAAATAATCTTTTATGTGCAATTTCACTGTAATAAAAAAAATTTCAAAGTTTGTTGTTATTATTGATGTGTTTTTTATAATAAAATCTGGTTTAGCCATATTTTAGCCACTATTTAGCCATTTTTGACTAAAAATTGAGCCATTTTTAGTGCTGTGGAAAATACTGATAAGGTTCTTTTTTTATTTTCATGGGTACTCAAGCATAATTTAAAAGCTTATAGCATAAACATTTTTTGAGATTTTTTCAGATGTTTTAAGGTCGCAATACTATTTATAATTTTTGCAAGAAATCGCGTTTGACGACCGTTTTTGAGTTTTCTTCAAAAATCAAGATATTCTTCACTTTTCATGAAACAATTTAAAAGAAAAATGTCGAGGATTAATTTTTGTGTGCGAAAACTATAAACGAGTATCAAATTTTCGTTCTTTGGTATCCACAACTGCATGGCCTTACATAAAATTATTATTTTATTGACATTATTTTGAAATTAATTTTTGTATGCAATACATAAATAGCTGTATAGAAAAAAGTTGCAAAAAATATTTATATACTCGTATTTCCGAAAAGTACCAATATGTACTTTTAAGTTTTATTTCTATCTTTATTACTGTAGAAAATAAACGGGTTAACAAAAAAGTACTGCAATTATATTTCTTCCAGAATGAACAAATTTTAGAAAACTAACAAGCACATGTCAATTTTATTTTTGATTCAATAAAGTTTTTTTTTTGAATTTTACGTCTGCCTCTGTTAGATCACGAGATAAAAGGTTACGGATTTTACCCATTTCTACGACTTAAGAAATTTAATTTCCAAGAATCCGTACTAATTTTATCTACACTGGACGATGATAAATAAATGGAGTCACTAAAAATTTTCTAGTTAGTAGGGTGGTACCTGGTGGCAGATAAAATTTATAATACTAACTTTTGAAACTTAACAGATGTATTAGTTGATGTATTTAGCACTTAAACTTCTCTAGCACCAACTTTTTTGTTATGGTCTCTTTAAAGTTGGTTTTATTTAGCTTTTATTTATTTTCAAAATAGCTCACAATTCCTTCACTTATCCAAAGGACTAATGCGCACAAAATCACAATTTTCATATGGAATGATTAATTACTAACACGGCTTAAAAATAACATGCTAAAGGAAAACTTCGAAGGAAAAATCATAGCTTACTTTTATTTCAAAGTACAAGATCAACTTTACAAACCCTTAAATTTCAAAAAAAAAATTATCCACTTTGTTCCAGTATTAACAGTAAAATAGTTATGCAAGAGCCAAATTAAGAAATGCATTGTTTTGAAAAGTTAGTTATAATCTGTCATCAAAATTTTATTGAAAAAAAAAAACTTTTTTAGCCGGAATCGTCTAAGTTAGATTGCAGCTGGTTTCAAAAAATGCATAGTTTTAAAGAATATATAACTTTCATTACTCCGCGAGCCCGATTAATACCTCATGGAGCTACTGTTAGATAGGGCTTATATCTATCACCCAAAAAGATAAGGCTTGCTGAAGCAATTATTTAAAGTTGTATCTGGGCTGCATGTCTCCAAGCTGGCATTTAATAAAATTGCTAAAATCTTCGCGTATTGGTTCCGGGATAATGTTTTCAACAATTTTGTGGTTTATACATCCAGAGAAAAATCATGTTTAAATATGGTCACTTCCAACAAAACTATTTTTAATGAAAATTTCAAAAATATTATTTTTAATTTAACCGTATTACTGTCACCGACAACCATATTATGGTAAAATTAGTCCTCCATCAATAAGCCACAACCATATTATGGTTGCCGCCGAACATCTTTTAGTTCGTTATAACTAAAATATGTTTAACATTTATAATAGCATGGTTGTTTTTCAACCATAGCATGTTGCTCTTGAAAATATGAATATACTATTGTTAATTTAAAAGCAAATTATTGTCATATTTAACCATAACATGCTTAGAGGCAACCACAATATGGTTGTAGCTTCTTGATGGAGGACTAATTTAACCATATTATGGTTGTGGTTGACAATAATAGGGTTAGATTAAACATAATATGTTTAAAATTTTCTTTAAAAATAGTTTTGTTGGAGGTGACCATATTAAAACATATGTTTTCTCTTCGTGTACAGTCGAAAGAATTAGACTTGTCAATGGGCTCCCACCTTTGCTGAAGTGTGGTGATTTGCACATGGTAAAAATATTGCCGGAACTTATGGGTTATGCACATATAATTAAAGTTCGGACATTTTTCCATAAATATAGTTTTTCAAAAAGTTAAGACAACGTGGTTATTGACCAAGTAATAAATAAAGTCAGGAAAACGTTCAGAAACACTCATTTTGTATGAAAACTCGACTTGTGCGACCTCTAAACCTCTTTCGAAAAATCTGAAAAAAGGCTCAAAAATAAAGTTAAAATAGGTTTTGGTAAAAAAAACTTGATCCTACTTGAGCTTGATCACATAGAAGGCATTTTTTCTCTATTTCCCACAGAAACTTTACTTAAAAACCTAATATTAATGACTTCTTGAATTCGTTACTTTGTAATTAATAAAAACTTTTTTATTATATCTAAAATAAGTCATAACAAAAAACTACTTAAATATAATTTGTAACCGATTATGGCCTTTAAAGGCTAGATGGTATTGTGAGAAATTAAATAAAGAAATAAATAAATAATGATTTAAATAAGTCATAATTATATGATTTTAAATAATTATTTAAATCAATTTGCATTATATTCCATTAATATTTGTTAGATACCCGGTAATACTATGAAATCTTAAGAAAAATTTCGATATGAAATCAATGGAAAATCCAAAAATCAATAAAATGTATGTAAATATATACATCAATATGTTCCAAAATTATCGCCACACTATATTTTTGTTAGTAGAACACTAGAAGTGATATCGATCTAATGTAAACGATGTTTTTTGAATAACATTATATTTACATATATTACTACACACATTGTGATTACAGTGTTAGGGCTATAAATAATTTTGCGCAGCCAAAACACTCTATATTAATCGTTTTCTTGCATTTCGAAAAATTTATTAAAATCCATAAGATTTCACATGCATTTTTGCAAGTTAATTTGTAACTACTGTGACGAACAAAAGACGGAACCCTCGTTTTTGGGTCACACACCATAGCCGGTACGGTACAACCACACTATGCCAACCCAACCCCAGCTGTAGACGATGGAGCAGTCGTCCTTTTATTATCTCTTCAACGGAAATAAATTATACTTATTTAAATATGCTTATTTTAGAATTATTCTTATTTAGTTTTTAATTTTAGTGAACTATGTTTTTTAAATTTTAATTATTCGCATTATTTGTATCGAATGGGGAACTACACAGAAAAAAGTGTTTTATCAATTAAAAAAATGGCTTAAAAATTATTTAAATTAATTTAATGTGATAATTGAATCAATTATTTTTTTAGTTGAAAGAAAATTAAAAATTTAATTTTGATTTAATTAACATTTTAGTTATTTTGAAATAAATTTTCAATTAAAATTTTATTATACAACAAAAAATGTTAATTGACTTTTTTCGTTTAAAATAAAATAGTTTAAACATATAGAATTGTTGTTGGGAATTGTCAATATTTATTTATATATATTAAAACATTGTGTGAAATGGCGAAGTTTTTTGATCACTTTTTTAATTAAAATTAAAAATATCATTTATTGAACAAAAATATTCACAATTTAGCAATTTTTAGTAAGCAATATAATCATTTTGGTAATAGGTGCAAAATCAACAACTTGTTTAATTTTTTCTGTGTATGTTTATTTAATTATTATCATTTACATTTATCGTTTTAAAATCGTCTTTTTGAATTTAACGGATCAGTGATCCCCGCTAACTGGTGGTGTATAGGGAAGTAATTTGGTACGAAACATACACCTGTATGCAATTATGAAAATTAGTTACTGTTATGTGCATGTGTAGATGTGCGCCAACAAGAGTATAAAAGCAGAGTACGTGCCGGTAAATGGGCAGTCAGTCGGCAGCTGGCAAAGAGTTTGCTCTAGAGGTTATACCTCTGCAATTAAATAAGAACAAACAGTCTGAGAAAAGCGGTTATACCCAATACTCTTGGTTGTACCTTTTGCTGGTAGAGGTTATACCTCTAGCAGATGAGCGTTAAAGCCACAGGACAAGGGAATAGCGGTTATACTAAATTCCCGCGATTTGTGGTGACGTTGGCAGGGTATCGTACGGTTTGGGGCCCGGACAGAGGTTATACCTTATCCTGGCCATTCAACATGAGGCCTCTGTAGTTCAACTCCGCCCCCCCCCCCCCACAACCCGCGCAACATGGTTACGCAAACTCACTGTGACCGTCGTGTCACCGTCGCTCTCCCTCTCTCGTAAGTCGATAACTGCCTCAAGTGCGTGTTGTCAATCCCGCCTAAGCTCTCATAATCTGCGTATAATTCAATTGTGTATCGGAGATGAGAATATAAATAAAATAAATGTACGGTTTATAACGTTTTGGAAAATAACAGTGGTGTGACTGTGTTTTATTTCTCTGGCTAAATATAAATAAATGGTTTGTAACGGATCCCTATAAGCGACGAGCTCTACCCCATCATAAAGTGGTCAAACACGTCGTTACACTTATTATTTTTTGTTGTCTCTTTTTTAACTACATATCTTTATAAAACTTTTAAGTATAAAAGACAGGTATTAGTTTTTAGGGGGCAATTGGCCAAATTATAAAGGATTACTTTTGGGACATCGCGAACAAAAATAACTACTTTTTCCAGTAGAAAAAGAAGAAGTCATTCCGTCAAGTTCTCATTATTTTTCTGCTTATTTTGTAAGCAAAGTTTGTGCTGGGTTATTTATATTTAATGCGTTAGCAATGTTTTATTTATAAATAAATGTTAATCATACGCCCTTGTGTACAAATTACTTTTATAAACAACATTTGGATTTTTAATTTCTCGTTCCTTTCAGAGTTTTGTTCTATTTTTAATTTTGTTCTTTTAAATTTTTTATATACCCGATATTTACACTGCTTAAGCTGAAATACCCTAAAGAATCTTTATCAAATTTTTATTTATTGTCGACTAAAAGCCTTAAGCGTTTTATGTCAAACACTTGACTTCAACACAAAATGCAAAAGTAAATAAACTCGAGTTTTCACAAATCTATAGGCAAAAGAGCACAATTTTTCCTTCTTCAAGTCGCTTACATTCGTTGTATTTCTTTAAATATTTAACTGAGAAAAAAAGAAACTGAAAAATTTTGTTTTCTTCTCTTCATATTTTATTTTATTATATTTTAAAACATTATTTACTTAGTTGTTGGCTAGAAATCTGATGTTGGTTGGTTGTTTTTTGGTGTTAATAAAAAAATCAACACTTGGCATTAACATGCAAGTGGCACTCTAGAGACAATTACTTTTAAAATATTTTGCCACCACCAGTACATCCCGTCAGCATCAAAGTTGCTCTCATGTAGTGTTGAGCAGTACAAGTAGAAAAAAATTTTGCTTTACTTTTTTGTTGAACAATTAACTTAAGTTAACTTTTAATTTTATTTTGATATTGTTTTTAATGTTTTTTTGTTTTTTATAAATGTATTGCCATTAAATTGTTTAGCTGCATTACTCATAGTAAGCAAGTACAACATATAGTACATTAGTTCAGTTATGTGTAAAAGCCCAAGCACAGTGGTGTTATAGTTTTGATAAACAACCATATGATTTTGTGGGTGTAACAAAATGTATATACATACAGTATTTCTTTGGTAGTCTTTGGTAGAAGAACTTTTTAAGTGATGGGGAATGTTTTGTTTAAGTTAAATAACCTTATAAGATTTTCTTTTTTGCTACTGAGTTCAATGTAAGTGATAAAAGTTTATTTAAACTTTATACTAAGATTAATTGTTAAAAAAGACAATAGCATAAGATTTTTTGCAATTGAGAAACTTAAATTTTATTATAATTTAGTTTTAAAGTTTTTGTAAATTTATTATAAAAAAAACTGTTTGAAAGTGACTTTATTGCAAAAATTCAAACACAAAAGAAATCTAAAAAAGCAAGACAGAGTTTGAATAGTAAGTAGGCAGCTTTATGAAGAGAAAGTTAAAAATGTTTTCAAAATCTGCGTTGGTAGTCACGATCTGTTTACAAGCCGAATATCACCCAAGGTAACGAACAAATATCATCCATTACCCAAAACATTTTAATTTTCCCTCTTCGCGATTTGAGTATCAATCATATCAAGCAGGCCGGTGTATGAACGGACATTTAGACAAATGTGTTCGAAATATTGCCTTCCTCTCACAGAGAATAAGTATGCCAATGCCATCGTTTATAAACCTTAAGCCTCAGGTGGCAATGTTAGTATAGTTATGTCAAGTACGCAACTCCTTGCCTAAGAACTGTGAAATCAACAAAGAAGAAACTGCTTCTATTAAAAAGCAAATGAATTTAAAAGAATCCATCTGTAAGTCGAACATAACCCATAAAGGACCAAAATCACGCTTATCCCACATCTTCCCTTACCACAATTTGAGTATAAATCGCATAAAGCAGGCAGATGTATGAACGGACAGTTAGACAAATTTGTTCAAAATCGACGTTGGTAGCCTTAAAACTCCCTCCTCCCAAGTATTGATTATTGTCGTACAAGATTGAAACCAAACATTTTCTGAGTATGCAACACGTTGCAGATAGTCCTTTTTAAGAATTGTGATAAGGCAGCACAGCAGAAGCACAATAATATTATGAGTCACTGGATCAAGCACTTATCTCTTGCTTGGAAATAAGAGCTATCTAACCTTCTCTGCAAAAGATGTTTTCCATGAAAAGAAGATCAGAGAAACAAAGAGGTATACGGAAGGACGAAAATCAATCAACGTTAAAATAGACACCAGTTACCAAAAAATTGTTTACTTATACTTCATTAATACAATTAAAGGGCTTATTTTAAGATGTCATAACCTACCCGAAATAAAAAAAAATGGATTTAAGTGTTTTCCTATTGATAATAACTAAGTCAACATTCCCTTGAAATAATTAACCCATTAAGCAATTAGAGTCTAATTGAGACGATAATCCTACATTCAATACATTTTATATATATTTGTTTAACTTTAAAGCCGATTTATTCAACACAATTTTTTTGTCGCATATGATGTTTGAACAATAAGCCCTTCAATTATAATTAATTTCCTCCTCACTTAACTTCTCTTTGATTTTTAATTTAATTTTGAATTTTTCCAGACATATCATTGGCTCTACGTGATGTTCGCGTACAAATACCACATGCTGTCAGAAAAAGCGAAAAGGCGATACTCAAGTGTCTTTACGATTTGGAGGGTGACAGTCTCTATTCCGTTAAATGGTATAAAGGACGAAGAGAATTTTATAGTTTCACACCCAAAGAAAATCCTGCAATGAAAGTTTTTCAATTTGCCGGCGTTAAAGTTGATGTAAGTAAAATATTAAAAAAAAAAATATTTTAAAAAAGAAATTCCCTTTCAAAATGTATTTAAATATTAAGTACCACAAAGTTTTGCTAATAATAATCAAACATTCGAATAATTTAAGGTTATGAACAAATATTCAACTTAAAATATTTAGCATATTTTGGAGTACCAAATGGGGGATTTTTATGACAAAAAAAAAAATACTAAACGGAACAACGCCTTATGGGGTTGTTTCATTGTAGTGAGTTCTGTGTTAAAAACCATAAAAGACAATACAAAATATTCATTTGCACATTCAATGACCAAAAGTATTTAAACTATTCTTTCCTCTTTTCCTCATTTTGTTTTTTCTTTTTTAATTCTAATAGATGTCACTTAAGTATTTGCTAAAGGAATGTGTTTTTCATTGTTCTTAGGCGGTACAAAATACACACAGCTGTTCATTGTAGTTATTAACATTATATTCATTCATTCTTTCAGTCATTTGCAAAAAGCAGTCAGTCCTTGTGTTCTGAAGTTCAAGTATTTTATTACAAGTTGGGTGAGTGTTAATGAGGGTAGTGAAGAAATTTAAATGCCTTACATAATACTTGGTATGAAAAGAATTCAAAATTGAGTTAAAATATTTATTTAATTATAAGAAAATAAAATAAAATAGTTTGTTTGTACAATGTTTGAGTTTTTGCATAATAAAATGTTGAATTAAAAACATGTACTTAGCATTTATTCTGAATGGGAATAAGCCAATATAAACTTATTTCAATGCACATCCTAAACTGATATTTCCTTTTATTTATAGATATTACCAACTCTTACATTAATTAAAACATGCCAATATTTTTTGCTATAGCGCACCCTACAAAAACCATTATAATAAAATTTTACAGTGGTTTTAGTTTGACTGTGGAGTTTTTATGTTTATTTTGACTTTCGTATAATTGAAATCATTTTTTAGACCATGAATATTAATTGAGTTTTTGTGGGTGAAAATGATTGGGGTAAATACTTATTTGATTTATAACTGAAACTAAATATTTTAAAAAAAGAATTAAGTAAAAATATGAAATAGAATTTACTTATATATATTCTATGAAAGGAATGTGAGACTTTCAAATTAAATATGTGAATTAAATGAAATAACTTTAGTGTATCAAATGAGAAATATTTCAAACTATGATTTCATTAAACTAAAGTTTAAAAAAAAAATATATATATATATATGTATATAAAACTTCCCACTGTTTATTTAAGGAGTATAGGGCCTCAACAAATGCATTTCATTCTGATACACCTGATACTGTGTTTTTCAGTTCGGTTTAAGCTTTATCTAAGGTTCGATTTCAAGTTGGCGTCGACATGTATGTGACTGGCGACCTCATTGTCGACTTAATGGATTTCAGTGAATTAAAATTATATAACTTTTTTATAACAAAATCTATTTTTTAATTAGAATAGTAAAATATTGTCAATTTCCTAGTATTTAAAATAAATCAAGATAGTTTTTTTAAAAAACTAGACCAAGGAAGGAAAAAAAGGGGAAATTAAAATTTTCAAGGTTGGATATTTCCTAAACTATAAAAGAAAAGCTATGCATTTTTTGTAGAACTCGCTTAGACCATTTAATTGACATTAAAAATTTTTGACATCGGTCTAAAATTAAGAATTCTGGGTCGTTTTTAATTTTTGTAATACCCGAGTTGGCCTACTTTGGGAACCTTTTGCGGCGCCCTCTGTATATCCAAAACTTTAACTCGAATACGAGTCCTTAATTGCTTTCTGAAATTTAATTCCAATCGGACTAGGCGTTTAGAAAATCCAGACCTATTTCCATTTTTTTCCAAAATCTCCTACTTTGTGACGTTGGTTCGCATACTGCACGTTAAAATTTTTGAAATGAATTTTCTCAAAACCTCAAGTTTTACGAAAAAAATGACAAAAATTTTGTTGCATAGAAATTTCCTACACATTGGACAACTAAGTACATTTAGGGCCAATTTCAACAAGTTCAGTTATAATTAACTATCAGTTATAACTGTCAAAACCATATTGTTAGCTGGAAGTTAGTTTTAATTGAAGTTGGTGGCCGTTAAATTACTAATTTTTAACAAAATTTAAATAAAAGGTGTATAAAAGGGTAAGTGGGTAAATTTTTTATAATAAGTACATCAGATATAAATATGTACCAAAGGTAGATGAGTTAAAGCCCCTGATTCAAACAGAATAAAAAGCCTGTATATAGAAAACTATAACAACTATTTAGAGTAATCAAAAAAGAAGGTCGATAAATACTTATAATTATAAAACGATTTTATTTCTGTGATTTGCTCCGATTCTATAAACATTTTTTACACCATTTTATTTCTAATAAAATAAGCAAAGTTGGACATTTATAATTATAAATTTTTAGCAGTTTAAAAGAATTTTTTCAGATATTTCATTAAATACATACGAAAATGTCCAAATATTTGTTATATAGAATTTTTATCTACAATGTGATGTTTTATTGTATTTTTATATCTTAATAATTAAAGGACAAAAAACTTCTACAATCAACTTGATTATGGCTTTCCTAAATATGTTTTTTTTTTTACAAAACAGGTAATACGATTCTCAAGAGAAGAGTTCTACATATTCACACGAAATTTGTTTTCAATTGCTTTAAGGTTAAAGAAACTTTATACATTTTATAAAAAAGCTAAATGAAAATTTTACGGGTAAATCAAAATTTTTACTGAGTAATAAAGCTGCAGAAATGACAAAATGGTCACACTGGTAAAGGCCATAAGTACCGCGTTCCAAAGGATGTGTAGTGCATCCAAGTATTTACTGAAGCAGATTAAGGCTGCAAATAAAGCCAATTATTTTACATGGTAAGTGATTGTATACTTCCCTTGAATACATTAGGATAACTCCAAGGAACTGCATTCTGCTTGCATACTTATATTCACATACTTTCAGAACTCGCTTTTCTCACTCTTTTTGCGCTTTTCCTTAGTAATTCAGTGTTCAGCCATCAATGTTGGTGGTTTTTCACATATGGACATTTCTTGAGGTCACGAACGTACGTTCGTACGCTTTTGATGTACAAATAATATAGAAAACAAAACTTTTCCTAGCATTTTTTTTGCTATTCGATAGCATTTTGGTACACGCAGAGAAAAAACATTTTTAAAAATGGTCACCTCCAACAAAACTATTTTTAAAGAAATTTTGTCACCGACAACCATATTATTGTTAAATTGGTCCTCAATCAAGAAGCCACAACCATGTTATGGTTGTCTTTTTTTTTTTTTTTTTGTTGAACATACATATTATCGAAATTTTCAATTCTGTAAACATATGTATGTATGTAGGTATTGAATTTTTGGTAAAAAATTAAATATTGGAGTAATGAAATTTTGGTGGAAAATTTATTTCTTTTGTCAATTAATTAAATATCAGACAATAAAAACTTAAATTTTCCAAACAAAAAAAATATATTAATTTTACAACACTTCCAGCCAGTTTCACCAAATTCAGTTAAAATTAACTATAACTTTAACTTTCAGTTAACAATATGTTTTTTGACAATTATAGTCATAATTAATTAGAACTGAGCTTGGTGAAATAGGTCGTTAGCGACTTTAAAAATTAAAAAAAAATATGTGGAAAAAAATATTTAAAAGAAAAATGTGTACCTAACAAAATTGCTGATTCTCTATTATCTATTATCTATATACGGGTATATAAAAATGAATGTATGTATGTTTATTTGTTTGTTTGTTTGTTCGTTTGTACCTTATAGCCGCCTAACCGCTAAACGGATCTTCATGAAATTTTTACAATATATTACTGATGGTCTGGAAGGATCTATATGCTATTTATATTTTTGAAATTTTGAGCGGGCGTGGCACCTCCCATACAAAGACCATAAGCATTTCTTTATCTGGGTAACGAAATTTGGTACCAGCAGCTTTGTTATCAATATACAAAATCCGAAAAAATTTGGCTGGGATTGGATAAGTGGGCGTAGTACAAAATAGATTTATTTATATCTAAAGAACGGTAAGAGAAAAATTGTCCAAATTTAGTACACATATCTATCAGTATTTCAGAAATGGGCGTGGTACCTCCCATAGAAAGACATTATAGATTTCGGTTTATCTAGAGAACGGTAAGAGCGAAGGTTTCTAAATTAGGTACAAGCATCTTGGGTAGTATTACAAAACATCTGACAAAATCTTTGACGAGTTGGAAAAGTGCGCGTGGCATAAAAAATAGATTTATTTATATTTAGGGAACGGTAAGATAATAGTTGTCCAAATTTAATACACATTGCTGGGTTATCGACACGCAACATCTGTCAAAAAAATGTAGGAGTGAATAAGTGAGCGTTACATACAAATGCAGAAGAGATTTCTGTACAGCTAGAGAACGGTCATAGCTAAAGTTTTCAAAGCTGGTATAAATAGCTTGGTGCTCCATACCCAACATCCGTCAAAACGTGGGCTCGATTATATAAGTAATCGTGGCACAAAATAGAATCCAGTATACTTGAAGAACGGTAAATGTAAAATTTTATACATTTGGTAGAATTAGAATCAATATACAGACAGCATCTGTAAAACATGTGCGGGACTGGAGAAGTGGGTGTGGATCAAACTAGATTTCTGTATATCTAGAGAACGGCCGCAGCTACATTTTACAAATTTGAAACATATTGCTTGGTATATACATATATATTTTTATATATCTGTACAAGGCCCACTGCCGCCTTATTGTAGACATAACAGTAGGCATAGCAGTTAACAGTAAGAGTATTCAAACTTAGAACAAATAACTTCATAATCAATGCACGAGATCTGTATTAAAAAAAATTACATATTTTATTTTAATGAGGGTAGCGAAGCGCACTCTGTTAAGGTAGTAAGTCATAAATTAAAAAAAAAACAGTTTTGCAGAAAATTAAATTTTTTGCGAAATGCATGAATTATTAATTAAAAAAAATGTATACCATTACCAGTATTACTAAAGCTACAGCCACACGTTCAGTACACCACTTTCAAGTAGTTCCCAAAAGCAGCTTGTCTGAAATTGACAGCCGTAGCAGGTTAATAGTCAACTTTATTTTGTAAATGTCCCCATGATGAAACAACTCAAAATGTTGTTCATATTTTTAATATCAGAGATTATTTTGTAAAAAAGCAGAATAATTTTAAAAAACACAAAATTTTTTAAATAAAGCACTTTTATTTTTGAGGAAATATATTTTTGAAAGGAAGCACGAAAATTAATTTGCGATTAGCGGTAAAAAAAAACAACTTCAAATTATCAAGCAAAAATTTCAAAGCAATCTAGTGGTCAATTTAAAAAGATTGAGAGTGTTTGTAAAAAAGGTGTGATTGTATTGCACATTGAAGAGATTTGAAAGGCAAAACTTGATGGTGTAGTCCCCAAGTAAATGCGGATGCCTTTCGTATAAGAGCAACGACTAATTTTTATTAAGTTAAAATCCAAGATCGGCTTGTAGTTTATCTTACTACTAATACAATCGTGTACATAATTAACATCTGAATTGACTATAAGTTTTTTCGAGACCAATAACTGCGACTGAACAACACTGAAATGTTGAAATCTTAATATAACTTCAGAATCTCCTTTAACCATTGACATCCTTGGTACAGTTGTACCACTATATTTTTTATTTTATTTTTTTTATTATAAAAGTCAAAAATTTCAACTGCAAAGTCAAAAACACAGAACAAAATTTTGAAAAATTAAATTAAAAAAAATTAAAGTAGTTAATAATGTATAGCCTCAAGCCATTTATTTGTGGTACAATTGTACCAAGGATGGCAATGAAGGATAGACGTACGTTTGCAAATCCTCATCGATGTACGGGATACGTACATACGAAAGAAAAAAAATAATTCAATTTCCAGATATATAGTTGCGGGATCATAAATTTTCAGCTCTATAGATGCATAAATATTAAAAAAAATTCGTTTTCAAAATCTAAATTGGTACAGCTGTACCAAGGATGTCACAGAAGGGTTAATTAAATATTTCATAATGCTTAAAACTTAATTCCTTTACTAAACTAAATATAAGTAGATACAATATTCTGTTTTTACTCAAATATATAAGAATAAATAAGCAAAAAGTTTCTTGTCTTTTTAATAGTTTTTTGCTTGTTTCTTTCCTTTTTGCTCGGTTTATGAAAGTTCATTCCAACAGATTTGCACTTCCGACTCTTAAATGCTGTTTGTTGTATGCACTTTTTGCCACTAGTTTGTTTTGCTTTTCACAGTTCCTGCTCACTAAGTTTTTCCTTTTTCTGGTATAATTTTTGCTACTGTCCCAGAGTTGCTGTCTTTTTTTTGTTTTTTTTTTTTTTTGTCAGTTTGGCAAAACACTCTTTTTAGCAAAAATTCATAACAACTAAAAACAAACTTTATGCTCAAAAGATTTTCGTTTTTATAATAGTTTAAATGTCCAGAAAATTAGCAAATTTGAATATTTATACTGAAAGTAAATGTCTACATACAAATTAGTAAACTAAAAACAAACATATGTTAGTGTGTGTGCGTGTGTGTGTGTGTACGTATTAGAATTTAAAACTTCATATTTTAGACCGTAATGAACTAATAACAACAACAGCAACGATAATATATTTATACACATGGAAACAAAGTTTTCTTTATAGTCGTGTAATTCATATGCACATATTCACAAAACGTTACTCAGCAGAAAAAATGAGTTTAGTGAAAATGTAAGCGGGAATCAAGGAGAGAAGTTTCTACCATTATGAGTAGGAAGCTGCTAAGAAGAACATAAAGTTAAATAATCATTTAAAACTTATCCTTTTGAGTTTTAACTTTATTACAGCCAAAAGTGTCGTAAAGACATTTCGACAAATAAAACATAAATTTTAGTTCAAGTTCTACAATAGATTTGGAGAAAAACAAACAATTTAATATCAGTATTTACATTGTGCTAAATATTTGTCATTTATAATGAAAAGAAGGAGTAAGTTTTATGTGAATAATCTGTAGTAAATTTTTGATAATGAATAAAGTTATATTACAGGTGACTTTTGTGACAAAAAAATGGAAGTACTCTAAAACTATATGCTGGAACACTAAGGCCTAATAAATCAGATCAAGTTAAACTCTGTTTTTGGCTTAAAATACTTTTAAACCAACATGTCTATAAATCAGTAAATGTATAAACCATCTTTAAACGCATAAATATGAATTCGTCAACATTTATCATAGTGCTGCCACATGTTACTTTTTAAGCTACATATAATACATGGGACACTGACTAACAACTATTGAGTTTAAGCTACATATAAATTTAAGTTTAGTTCAACTAAGACACCGCTTAAGCACTCACTGATTTATTAGCCTAATAGATGAACATGGTACAATACAAACTCAAAGTACAAAAACTAAATTCAGAAATCTCTTTTATAAGGCGGGTGTTTAAGTCGCTATGGTATTAGCACCTAAGCCGGTGTCTATACACAGCAAAAATTATCAGTAGTTTTTTATCAATTGAAAAAATTATTTAAGAAGGATTTTACTTTAATAAATGTGATAATTTAATCAATTATATTTTAAGTTGAAAGAAAATTAGAAATTTAATTTTCATTTAATCAACATTTTAGTTGTTTTGAAATAAATTTTTAATAAAAATATTAATGGATTTTTTCACTTAAAACAAAATAACTTAAGCTTCTAGAATTGTTGTTGGGTATTGTCAAAACCTCAGCAATATATAATTAAATCAATTACAACTTTTTTTGAAACGGCAAAGTTTTTTGATCGGTTTTTTAATTAAAATTATAGGTGCAAAATCAACAACTTTTTTGCTTGACTTTATGAATTTGGTACGAATTTGGTGATAAGAGAAAATTTTTAATTTTTTCTGTATATCTTTTGAACAGAGATCTAAAGTCGTGCACTGAAACATATTTGATTAAATTTTAAAAATTAGAAAAAACATTCTCCTTTAAAATCCGTGTCTTGGCGCCTACGATCATTCCGCAAAAAGGTATCGCTATGGTCAAAGGAAACTAAAAAATGTGGAATATTTTCTTATCAATTTAATAATAAAAATTATTTTTAATTTTTTTTATTACGCGTAAAATAAACATAAGTTTTAATGGTAAATTTTTATTTTATTTAAGAAATAGCGATTATTTTTGTCGTTTTATTTAATTTTCACTAAATGCACATACCTGAAGAAACAAAATTGATTCTTTTGATCAAAAATTAATTAATAAAATTGTTTTTTTTTTTTTCTTTAATAAAATAACTTTCACTTATTAAATAACTAACAAAAATTTTAAAAGTCTATATGAAAATTTCTCAATTAATTTTACATCTTTTCTCTTTAACTTCTGAAAAAAATCTAATAAACTTCTTTCAAAATGGAAATAGTTTTTTATTTTTGAATGATTTATTCAACTAAATTCATTGAACTTATTCAATTTCAAAATCTATAAAAATATATTTTTTATTTTTAGTTTGATGATTTTTTGCTTACTCTTGCATTAAGTTATTTCAACTATATATTTCATTATATTTAAAAATAAATCTTTGAAGTTCTGTAGGAAAAACTTCCAACAATTTGTTAAATATTCCCCTGACTGTTAGGTGACCCAAACTTTACAGCTTTTAAATCTTTTCATAAATACAAACAATAATACAAAATATTTCAGCAACACCTACAACAAAATAAAATTCACATTTGAGCGGAGAACAACAATAGTTAACAACAACAGCAGTTGCTAACAATACATGCAAATGAAATAAAACAAAATAAAAATCTGTATCGGAATCAGAATCAGTTGCAGAATTTCATACACAGCCGAATAAACAATGAAACATTTTGTACTATAAACCGAAAAACAACAAAAACAAAAAAGTAATTGTATTATTTATTTTGCAAATCTATATAAACATTTTTCACACTAAAACACATAAAACTATAGAGAACGGGCTGGCCGAAAGAAGTAAACAACAAATCTCGACCAAAAAAAACACCCAATACTTTTTCGCAACTGTTTTAGAGTGGCGCCAAATATTCGATTTAATGTTCAATTTGTGTAAAATTCAAATAATACGAGTATACAAAATTCTAGTGTTCTTGTAAACAAAACACTACAAAAACCTAAGCAAAAAAGTTTTTGTCAAAATAACAAAAGTAAATAAAAAATATTGAGGCAGGTATTTTACAGGTAGTAAGGCTTTGTTTTTTTTCTGTTATTTAAAACTATTTAACGAAAAGAGATTTTCTACTTAACAATGCACGAAATACGAGTAACTGCAAGGAAAGAACTTAAAAAAGCAAAAATTTTTCGTAAATCTGTATAAATCAGTGTTCGAAAATAAACAGAACATTATTTATCGTACGCACACCCAAAACAGATATCTACATTTTTAGTGTTTGTGTATACGAACACAACCCTTATTACCGTTTGTAACTATTTTCAAGAAAGTAACGAACATTATAAAGTGTTCTGTTTTTCGTCATAAAACAGAACAATTGAATTGGTTCTGTAGACATACATTATATTTTAAGATTCTACATTGATAAAGGAATGAGCCAACAAAAAATTTAAGACACCACCACAGCACGAATAGCTTCTGTGTGTATTGTACACATGTCTTGTTTGTGTTAAATTTTTTTGCCGGCTTTTTGTTTTTTTTCTCGTTTATGTATATTGTTTTTTTTTAAATTACATGGTTTTTTACCATTCGTACTAGCAGAACTGAAACGAACGAACATTAATGTGCTGAACACAACGAAGTTTGTGGTTATTAAAAAAAAACATAGCGCAGTTAAATGCTCTCATTTTTTTGTTGTTTTGGATAAGTACAGTATTATTTTTGTGTTCGAAGATCACAAACAGTGAAACGTTATTTTTTTAATGATTTGCTACACAAACACTTTAAGCCTTTGGGTTTTCCACAAATCTACAAAACCGAACACTAAGGAACGATAATTAATGTTTAATTTCAAACACTAGTATATATTTACAAACAGTGTGGCCATATCAGCTTTTTTCGAGCTGAATTTCGCTTTCATTTTTCATGTTTAGCTGGAAATATATCATTTCGAATTTAGTTCTTTTTCAGCTCATTTCAATAATGCATTTAGCTTTTCTTTAATTTCAATTTCATGCCATTTATTTATGTTTCGAAATAAAAAAAAGAGTTTATTAGAATAAATTAAATGAGGCAACCATATAAAGTAGTTAAAAAATAACTACTGCTGTTGCAAATTTGATTTAAGTTCTATCAGTGTTGCCAAAGGAAGAATAAAAAACTTACGCTTTTCTTGCAAAAATGTTGCATTGTTAAAACAAATATTTTAATTCCATTTTCCAGTGAAAATAAGAACACAACAATTTCATTTATTGAACATAATTTTTCAAGCACTTTTACGTGTTTTACGTACTTATTTAAGTTATACATTTAAAATAGATAATCAACTACAGCAAATTTCGATCCACCAATACCATTCGTTAAAGATTGATGTTTGACTTAAGATTAGCAGCCGCCGAAGTTGCTCAAACGGTAGAACTGCAAAGAATTCTGATGATAAGAATGTGGTTATTCTCGAAACATGTAAATTCGACCGGAGTTCGAGCAAATTTTCAGTTAAGAATAAAAATTATCAAAAACCATTTTAATTAATTTCATGTTGTAAAATGCCTCCCTTCATAAAAAAATAATAAAGTAAAAATAAAATTTGACGAACTTAAAAAATATCAAAGATTTGTATTTAAGTTCTATTTTATTTAAATGAACCAAAATAACATTTTTATATAAAATGAAGGGCTCAGAGATGAAACGAACCAAGTCAAAAAAGTGAATTCGAAAATATTTTCCGTTTGAGTAAGTGGACTGACTTTAATTTTTGGAGCCTTTGACTTGGTTTTATCACCGTCACCTTTGGAGCAAAACACTTTTTGATTTAGTCCGTTACAGAACTGGATGGAGTTTTGCTTTGCGAAGAATTTCGCACCAGTTTAGAAATACATTTATGTATCACATTTTACGACTGGTGTCTTTTAATAAACCCTCAACATATACAATTAACACTATTTAATAAATGAAAAATTTCGAAATTATTAAAAGTTACTATTAGAATGCTATAAAAAAGTTTGCTTTAAATTTGCTTATTTAGCTCTATTTCAAATATTTAGCTTTATATTATTTGGAAATCTGTTCACACTGATTACAAAGTAAATGTGAATGTGTGAATAATTAAAAAGGTAGAATTTTGGGTTAAAAGTTTCAAAAATTTTAGATTTTTAAAAATTGTTTTTTAAAAACTGAAGTTTATACAAGACAAAGTTCAGATTTTCAACTACTTCACACATTTTGTTAAAAATGGTTCAATATATTATCGAAATATATTTAAACAAAAAAAAATATAAATATTATATATTTTGTAGATATGTACCTTAGTAAAATTATTATAGGTGCAAGACTTCTTCTTTAATTATAATTAAGAGAAACAATGAAAATCTGGGAAAAATATTTTTTTGGACTTATAAATTAAGAGAGCAAAAAATTATTCAACAAAATTATTTTTTCTTGACATAAAAAACAAATATTTTTCTTAATCTCCATAGAAAATATTTATATGAGCAAAATTCTTATTTAATAGATATGTAGATATGTATGTACATATTCTCTTAGTTGTAAAAAAAAAGTTTAATAAACATACATATGAACATACATATTTTAAAGAGGGATCGTGTTAGCCTTATATATCTTTACCAATACCAAATATTATCTTGATAAAAACCGTTATACAACAACTATCAGAATGAAAGTGATCTTAGGATCTGTATATGACTTGTGCATAAATATGCACCAATACCCTTTAAATTAAGTTAAAGGACAATGAGACACTTATGACTTAATTCCACCTTTATGTCAAAAGAGTTAGAATATTTAGCGAACTATTCCAAGAAAACATAAATGTATTTGTCGCCTTATCATCAATCTTGCCGCATTATCAACAATCTCAAATCATATATTAACATTGTAAGATCGAACCTAAACGTAATTCTAAATCTGCCGGCATTAAAAAGTAAAATCTGGTTCAAATTACTTAACTTTATTCAAACACATTTGATTCACAACCAACTTCCCTACCGGAGAACCCAAATAATAATTTTATTTAACCATTTATCTCTGGTTTTAAAGAAATTCAAAACTTGATAAAATATTACAAAAAGTTCTCCAAATTATATGCCGAGGAAAAGCTTAAAAAACTTTTAAGTTAACAAAATATCATCAAATAACATTTGAATACTACTTGGCAAAAATAAATAAATCTATTTTATATAACTTTTAAGCCCATCAGAAGTACTGCTCCAATTCCTTACACTACTCCTTCTTGCAACAAAAAAAGGAAAAATACTTTGAATTAAATACCTGTTAAATATTCACACCTGCAGAAGCTTCATTTACAGCCATGAAAAATCATACAACAAAAACGATTTCAATCTAATACTTTAAAACCTAAACCACTTTTGAAAAGAGAAACTATAATTCAAATAAATTACATATGTGTTAGTTTTCTCTAATTTTCTACACGGTGCAAAAACTAGTCGTTTAAAACTTGCTTACAAATTCTTCAGCTACAACTTCAATTCGTTTCCTCTATACAACGAATAAAAAATATAATAAAAGTACAAAAAACTGCATTGTCAGCAAGCAAATTGTTGCTTAAGCGTTGGAGAGGAAACAGAAAATACCAGGATTTAAACAAGAACTGCAAACAACTTTTAGTTGATAGTTTTTCCAAGTGCAAGTTTAAGGCGAACCTGGGCTAAAGCAGGCATTAAATTTTCCTGTGGTGAATTCATGTTCCTAACACGTAGATATACACACACGCACACAATCCGACAATCTGCAAGAGCCAAAAAAAAATCTCAAGAAACTATAAACTATTTTTTATGAGTGAGTGTGTGGTTTTTTAGCAGTTTAGTTTTTTGGGCTGGTGTTTTTTTCTCCACATCCTGTTTTAATATTTAAAATAATTTTTAGCAAATTTTGCAGTTTTCTTACATGAATAACTGCGAACGTACGTGTGTTTATACTCTACTTATACATTTGCATGTAATTGTATGATAAACGATAAAAGTATGTGTGAGTTATTTATGCAGTTAAAAGTCTGTGTGTGTGTAGTTGTGTATGCTTCCTGTTGTATGCATGAGTCTATGCATTTTGATGATTCATAGTATTTGGGTAATTTAACTTTCTGAAAAAATATTTAATAAAGATTTATATTATTAAAAGTGGCTAATTCTTAAAGAATTTTTCCATTTTATTATTTTGTTTTTAATAGAAATTAAAATAATATTTGTTAAGGAAAAATTACTTTAATAAATAATAAAATAACTACAGTTGCGCATTTGTCATTATAGGGCTAAGGAGAGCTTACACTTCATTTTTACTTTTTTATTTCTTTGAAATAATTTATTTAGATTTTTTTTGTTCCATCATATTATTTTCTTAAAATATTTAAATTTTTTTTTTTTTATTTTAGCGATCATTTTCCAATGAAAGCCAGCTGGTATTAGAAACAGTAAATGCCGCCACTTCCGGAAAATATAGCTGTGAAGTTTCGGCCGATGCTCCATCATTTCATACACTCATTGGAGCTGGAGAACTAGAAGTAGTGGGTAAGTAATGGAAAATAAACTATCAACACTTAACACAAAAAATGGCTCATCATGAGCAAACTAAAATCAGCTTATACTTAACACAAAATGGCTAAGAAATATAGTATAAGAAAAACATACCTGTGTAACAAAAAATATTTTTAATAAAACTGTAACTTAGATAATATTCTCTTCACAACATTTGTAAACAGTAACTAAGATACTATTCACTTCATACTTCTCTACAAAAAAAGTCTTAAATTAATAAGTAAAATTTCTACTAAAACTCAAAAACAACAGATTTTTCAAATAACAAAATTTCTATTTTGGACTGAACAAACTTCCATATCTACAGAGTTTAATCGTGTTCCATTTAATGTTAAAATTAAAAGCTGACATGTTAAAAAAAACTAAAATACACAACAAAAAGCCATTTAAAATAGCTTTCATACGTATTGGGGTTTTAAGGAATAATTTCTATTAGTAACAAGAGAAAAACTAAAAAATGCTGTTGAAAATTTAAATCTAAAATCTTTTCTAACGTTCGATTTTATTCAAGCAAAAAATGTTTGTATTTTCTCTTCCCTGTTTGTTGCTTTCATCTATTGAATAATTTCTCTTCTACACACATCTTTTATTTTAGTCAGTGCTGATATGTTCAAAGAAGTGTCTGACCGATTAATCGGTTCGGTTTCAGCTTCGGCTTCGGTATTAGCATTTTTTTTCTAATTTGAGGGCGATGAACTCAAATCTAATAGTAACATTTTTTAAATCACCAAAAAGTAAGGGAGTAATGGTTGTTTCCGTAAAAAAAATATTAAAAACTTTTGAGTTTTTAAAAATCATGAAAATTCCAAAACGGTCAAAAAGTAAAAGTCTTATTACTTTCACGTAACGTCACAAAACCTTTGAACAAAATGAGATATAGATCATAAAAATCAATAAACGCGTTTCGCTTTTATTCAACAATTAACAATTAAGTGAAGGTACATAATTTTTAAGTGAAGGAAAAACGTCCAAATCAAACTTTGCAAAATGCAATCAGCGTTTTCAAAATGTACCTTTATGTACTGATTATAGTTTTTTTATTCCCGCACTTTTTGGATTCCCGGGAAAGCGGGTAATAAATATCCAATTCCCGGGATCCCGGGATTCCCGCCCAAATTTTTGTATTTATTTATTTACTTATTTCTCCAGTGAAACTAATATTTCTTACTGGCTATTACGCTTAAAATAATTAAATCTAGTATCTATTATATAACAAAAACGTAAAAAATTTAAGATTAAAGTAATTTTAAGATACTTAAGAGGTTATTTTGATGCCAATAGGATTATAGAAATCAATATACGTTGTCAAATTCAGGGCTCATTTGCATAATTAGAATGAAAGTATTAAAGACTTAGTCGAAAAAAATTTCTGGAAGGGCGATTAGGAACTAAAAGCACAACATTACGAAATACGAATTCTAAAACAATTTTACCGTTTAACAAATTCTGCAGGAAGGAGAAATTTTCTTTAGCAGTGGTGTATGAAGGTATGCTAAGTTTGTCATTCAATGTGAATCTTTTTTTAATATAATTGTGAATCCTTCATTAATTCCAAGCCGATTTAGTCATATGGGTGTCAAATTGTTTCTAGATCTTCTAGCCTGTTTGGGAGTGAATTCCAGCAGAATCGCTACAGTAGGGAAATAGTTATGCACCCAAATGTGGAACTACCACCCTAAAAACTCCACAAAAACTAACAAAAATTTGTCATTAAATTTAAACAAATTCGTTTTATAAACCACCAAATTTCGTGAATGTCGGTCCATAATTTACCTACGGCTCCATGTTTAGACAAATCTTGTAAATCATGTAAGTATGGCTAAAAGCGTAACGAATACTGCTTTTGTGGTGCAATTTAGCATATTCTACTTTCAAAAAACTCAATATTACTTGAAATGCCGCATATAAAGCACAATCTAGGAAAAGACGCAAATACACCCTTAGCCGCAAGACCTTATAATATTATTGTAAAATTTACACTTCAGTGTGCTAAAACAAGAAATAAAATTTCGTGAAGATAGGCCTTTAATTATCATAGTCCCAATACAAAGACTATGATAAATGAGCTTAATACGCTTTAAACTGTAGTAGATTTAAATATTGTGGTGAAATTAAGTTGGATTAAACTACTAAAGGCACTAGTCCGACATAGATTTACTAAAGTATTAAAAAAGATGTTCTTCAAAATTTCCCGGGAATCCCGCAACTAATTCCCGGGAAAGCGGGAATTGAAAACAAATGAAAATCCGTCCCGGGAATTCCCGGGAACAAACTCTAGTACTGATTTAATAAAATAAATTTTGCTATAACTTCGGCTCAATTTGATATATAATTCTGATATTTTGTTTACATTAAGAGATGGTGTAAAGGAGCACTTTACTAAAGTAACTTGAAATTTTGGATTTTTTTGAGATATGACTTCGTTGCAATAAAAAAGCGATATATACATTTATATTAATAGCTACATGTCAGTGTTACCATTTCAGCATATTTTCTGCTATATTTTGCAGACTGAGTTGGGGAGTTGCATATTTCTTTTTTAAAAAAATTGCATATTTCCTTGACCAAAAGCATATTTTTACTTTTAATAAAAGCAGGGGGCTAATTCTGGCAGTCGTGATCAAGTACTTTTTCGATATGAAAGCAATTTTTATTATTATTATTTCAGTCGATACTGAACGAATTAAAATTATTTTGTCATTATTGTAAAGTATTTATTTGAATACTGAAAAAATAATTTCGATTGGTTCAGTATTGATGAACAGAATAAGAAACAAATTTGCCTTCTAATCGAAAAAGTATTCGATCACGAGTGCCAAAATTGGCCCCCCAGATATTTTAGTATATTTTTTCTTAAAAAATGGGATTATTTATGAAATGTATATTAAAATTTCATTTGATTTAGCAGATTTTTAGCATAGTTCTTTTATAAAAAAAAATCAGCAGATTTGAGGATAATTTTTTTAGTAAAAGTAAACTATTAAAAATTTTATTTATTTTTATTATGCAAGTGCACGTGCATAAAAAACTGAACTGGCAGATGGTTTTTATTTTGATTTCTTGCGAAAACAATAAAATCAATTTGTTTTTGTTTTTAATTTGTTTTTTCTTTACACACTTACAACTACAATTAATGATGGGAGAATTCCAACTAATTGTAGTGGGGAATGTAAGAAAAGATAAACTCAATGTTTTATTGTTGGTATTTTGTTTAAGGTTTGATATCGTTGCAAATAAGACTTTTTGAGTGTATGTAATTCTCATTCCCTCTATAGTCTTGTTTGCTGATAGTTTTGGCTTTTCTAAAATTATTTAGGAGAATGTTTCCTGATGATCTGGCCTAAGCAACCAGTGAAATGCGCATAGGAACAGCTTATCCTCCAACAATAACTTTCAGTATTTTTATCAATTATTAAAAAAGGTAATTAAGCACAACAAACAAAATCTTTTATTAAAAATTTTATGTTAAATATTTGCTTTAGTTTACAATTTAGCAGATTTTAGCGAATTTTTTTAAGTTTTGGCATATTCTGATCAACCAGGTTTGTTTTTTTTTATTACCAAAAATTTTAATAAATTAATGATTTTTCTGTTTAAATAATTACTAACTCTCAAAAATGTCTAAAGTTTTTCTTGTTGTAAATTTGGATAAGTATAGTTCGGTTTCGGTTCGGTCGAATTTAGCCAATTCGTTCGAACTTCGGCATATGCTTCGGCCTAAAAAGTGACTTCGGTTGAACACTAGTTAAAAGTGAAAAAGATAGGTTTTCTCACTCTCTTTTCTTTTTGGCTAAAAATGTTTACTATGCTAAACTGGGTTAATGTCATGTTATTGACAATCATTGGCAACGACAAACACAATTTTAAAAATTTGGTGTTGAAAAGAAACACAAGTGGAGAACAGTTTTTCTGTGAAATCCATTTTTTCAGTCTTGTTTTTAAAATCAACATATATGAAAAAAAAACTTGAACATTTCAATAGCGAGAAATTGCAATTTGGTGGACAAAAAAGTTGAAGTAATTAAATTAAGTCTGCTAAAAGCAATTGCTTTAATTTTGAGAGAAAATTTATGATATGAATTGCTATTTGAAATAAAGTAAAGTATCATTTTCCAACGCACATGCATTTTTCTTCAAAACCATTCGCCTGTCTCAAACATTTTCCTCTAGCCATTTATTTTGATAGTTTAAAATCTAGATTTTTGTTATTCTACAGTTGTTGTTGAGATGCACTCAGAAGAAATGCAATAAGATCAGGAGGACGACTTTCTTGATCTTGATATCGAGCCCCTGATTTAATTGTGAACCTGATTGCTGAGCTTGTAGTAGGTTTTACTATGGTAAATGACGCTAAGAAAGCTTGACAATGGGAATTCGAGCAACGGAGTGTCTAGCTTTTCTAAGCTCCAATACAGTTTTTTTACATAAATAACCACAAGTGCAAGAACACCAAACTTACCTGCTTTGTTTCACTAAATTAATCATATTTATAACGTTAAATTATATCTAGTGTGATTTACAATTTATGTAACCGTGAGTACTTACTCATATTTTTTACCAAATTTTCATTCTTTTAGAATTTGGTTTTTGTTTTTCAACTCCGAAAACAACCAATTTTTAAACAACGATTGCATTTTCGTCTTCGAAAGCTAAATGCATAAAAATGTTTGCATTCTGACTGTTGCCAGAGCTGCTTCAATTGATATTTTAAATAATTCATTAGCAACGTAAGACCTTCGACATGGAGCTTATTAAAAGTTTGGAAAATACCCATATTTCCCTTTTTAAATCAACTCGAAGTGAAATAACTAAGCGACAATTTAAATTTTGGCCGATATGGTCAGATAGAATCATTTGACAATTCTATATAATAATTTTAAAAAATGTGCGTTCCACAACGTTAGTTGCAATGTTATTTGTCCCAAAGTGACCCCAAGGGGTTTTTAGGGATGATCTTAAGTATATTTTACCTTTTCGTGCTAATTCCTCCGGAGAAATCAGGTGAGAAATCAAAAATCCAAAATTGGCAGACCTCAAGAGTACTTAACGATCTTTTGCGATGGATGCTGACCAGAGATTGGATCTTGTGCCACTGGAGTCAGTACACCCGGTGAAGTTGGAACCGGGCTGACTATTGCATGAGAAATAGTTCTTGCGTGAAATGCTTTCTGTCTTTCAGGAAGATTGTTTTTGCAGGGAATTTCGCATCCGAATTTCACATTTCAGTTGTTCCGCTCTCTTCATCGATGTTTCTCAAGCTTTTGATAAAGTCTGGAATGAAGGCTTATTACATTAATTGAAGCTAAATTTACCAGCAAACAGACACAAGCTGTTAGAAAGCTACTTAGTCGGTCGAACGTTTATTATTAAAGAAGGTGCTTTTTTAGGTTCTCCTCAGGCAATTGACGCTGGAGTCCCTCAGGGAAGCATCATGGGCCCACTTTTATACTTAATATATACCTCAGACATGCCAGCAAACAACCACACCCTAACTTCAACATTTGCTGATGATACAGCTTTTTTAAGCGTACACGAAAACTGTCATGAAGCATCTCGTTACTTGCAGGATCATATTTTTGAACTGGAAAAGTGGTTAAAACAATGGAGGATAAAGGTCAATGAGCAAAAATGCGTACATATAACATTTACCTTGCGTCGGGATAATCAATTAGTGCCCCAACAACCGCATGTAAAATATATCGGTATTCATCTATATCGGCGTTTAACATGGAAATGCCATATAGAAGTACAACTAACACAAATTAAACTAAAAGCAATTCAAATTTATTGGCTTATTGGAAGAAATTCTGTTCTTACACTCGATGGCAAACTTCTTCTTTACAACTCTATATTAAAGTCAATCTGGTGCTACGGTATTCAGCTATAAGGCGCCAAAATAAACTTCTTCGAATAATTAAAGTCGCTCCCTGGTATATTAAAAACTCAAATATTAAAAAGGCTTGAGTTGCACCCAAATCCACTAGCTGGAAATATTATAAATGACAGCGGCCACTCTAGATTAAGGAGAAGAGATACTGCAGGACTTATCCGACGAGAAGAGCGCTAAACATCTACATATGTGAACAGGACATCGGCAGAACAAAAATAAAGAATTAGTATAATTAATTATATATATAATTAGTATAATTTGATTAATATTGTAAGTTCATATTTAATATATGAAGATTCAATAAATAAATAATGAAACAAAAAATACAATAAATCCGGTGAAAAGCTACTTTCGGAAACTAAGCGGCAGATTTTTCAACACTTATGGGAGGGTTCGGTATGAGGTAAAATCATCCCTATCTGCTTTTGTTACTCAAAAGATGCTGCTAGCATATTTCCAAGAGCAGCGGAGGTTAGATGATTCCAGCTCCTAAACCGGGGGCGAGTGTATAATCTTGCCGGATTTGGCTTCCAAATTGGTACCTGTGTGTCACCCAGTGGTTAGGATCCATAATGAAATAATGCCAGGTGCTTATATAAATATTTTCCACCGAAACTGCAACAAAAAAGTTATCGTTGCTCACACAATAATCAAACTGTGTATCGTTTAACTTGATGATACATTTTGACTTTGACTGCAAAGTATTATGATGTTTTGCAAATCAGTTTTTCACTTTGTTTCCAGTATCAGCAAAACAACTTGTTTTGAGCAAAACCTGTCATAGTATTTCCAGTATGTTTAAGTGGTTTTAGTGTTCGAATTTTCGAAATCAATTCGACATTTATGTTGTTTGTTTTTTTATAAAGAGATATACATCTATGTACGTATATAAAAGCACATAGTTTACGATGCAAAAAAAATTAAATCAGCTGGAGAGTTGCAAAAACCTATTTAATAAGTCTGGTTGTTTTGGTAAATATGTCGGATGATATGTATATGTAATATGTATTCATGATTTTCGACAATTTGCGTCATATTTCGGAGCAAAACAAGTTTTTGTTTGAGTTTTTCGAACCAAAAAAAAATATGGGAAAACAAGCAGCAAAACACTTGTTTTGCTGCAAAACTACCCAGCAAAAACTTAACTTACAATGCTACTTCTAATGACTTCCTGAACTCATTACTTTGTAGCTTTATTCGCCACTTTTTGCATTATTAGATATATATAAAATAATAACTTTATTATTATATCTTAAATAAGTCATAATAATACATTACAAAAAATACTTAATGACTTAAATAAGTTATTATTATATGATTTTAAATAATTTTTTAAATCAATTTGCAATATATTATATTAATGTTTCAAAAATTATTTTCGGGAATGAAATATTTATTAATGATGTGCTAATAATCCCAATTTATGATAAAAAACACTGAAATTTATTGTTGTGAGAAAGCAAGTTTCTATTCGCATTTCGCTGGTTGCTTAGGCCAGCTCGTCAGGAAACTTTTTCCAAATACTTTAGAAAAGCTAAAAGTATTATACAAGTAAGACCATAAACTGAATAAGAATTTTAAACACTCAGCTCTTACTTGTAACAATATCAAAGCTTCAACAAAGACACAACAATAAATAGTGAATTTTTTCTTTCTTACATTCCCCTACAATTGGCTGGGTTATTTCCAACACGAATTGTAGTTGTAAGAGGATAGAAAAAAACAAAATTAAAAAAAAACAAGTTGCTAAATAAAGCAGCTTGCCATTTCAGTTTTTTATTTGCCGGGCACATGCAAATTTATTATCAAAAATTATTTTCGGGAATTAAATATTTATTAATTAATTAATTTATTAATGTTTGTTAGATATACGGTAATATTAAAAAATTTTAAGAATAATTTCGATATGAAATACATGGAAAATACAAAAATCAATCAACTGTATGTAAATATATACATAAATATGTTCCAAAATTACCAACACAATATATTTTCGTTATCAGAATACTAGCAGTGATATCAATATAATGTTAGCAATGTTTTTTTGAAGTGATTTCATTACATATCAACATTGTTGTTATTTTCAATGTTGATACGTACACAATGTATTTTTAAGTTTTTGTATTAATAAAAATTCACTGGAACAATCCCTGATGATGATCTTCAACGAAGATCGAAATATCGGAATTAAATAAAAAGGAATATTTATTTACAAAAAAACACTGGCCTCGAGCTTGATTAATTTTTATTTATTTATTTATTTATTATCGGTTTTCGTTTTCTGAAAAAGCTTTCTCGGAATTAAAAAAACTTCCGATCGAAATTTATTTCTCTGACAGGCCCGTATATTTACATACACACATTGTTATTACAGTGTTAGAGCTATAAATGATTTTGTGCAGCAAAAGCACTCTTTATTAAATATTTTCTTACCTTTCAAAAATTTATTATTGTGTGCACTTTATCAACATAAATTCCATAATATTTCAGAGAAATTTTAATGAGTGTGTTTTAACCTTTTTAAAAATTAATTTGAAAGTACTTATTTCGTGTCTCTTTTGGTAACTACATATTTTTATACAAATTTTAAGTTTAAAATAAAGGTATTATTTTTTAGGTTGTAATTGGCGAAATTATAAAGGATTACTTTCGGGACATCGCGAACAAAAATAAGTACTTTTTATAGTAGAAAAATAAGTAGTCTTTTCCCCAAGTTCTCATTATTTTTCTGCTTATTTTGTAAGCAAAATTTTTGCTGGGTTGTTTTGTGGCCCAACACTTGTAAGTGGAAACGTACTATTATTCTTTTGATTACAGCAATAATATGATGATTAAAACACACATTAATGATTGTAAGCAAACATAATTTAATTGCAGTAAAGATACAATTTAATTGTAATATGATAGCGAAGTTCATATGTGGATAAAAGCGAAGTCCCCGCAATAATCATAAATATATTATTAAACCCATGATTGTTTTAAAACATTTTTTTAATTTTAATACAGATTATATTGTACATTTGCTCAAATAGTACCAAATGTAATTACAATTCATAAAAATGCAAAGTCTAATAAAATTCATTTCATTAAGCAACAAAAAAAAATGTTTGACATGGCATCTAATAAACTTGCAAATAGAAATTCAAAAATAAACTTATCCAAAAGATGTACTTACCGATATTTTTTTGCTGTTAATTCCTTCAATGTAAATGACAGTTAATGGGCAAAAAACAGCTGTATAAAAACTAGAATAACGCAATAATGGTTGACTAACTCTCCATTTATCCAACAAGCAGGATGACTGTCTCCAGGTGAATAATTTAATAGTCTACATACCAACATTCTCTTCAAAGTATTGGCATTTTCATTGACGTACTATTGAAATAGTATTTGTTGGATTAATGTTATCTTCAAGTTATTTGAGAAAAGGAAAAAGATGAAACAAATCCATTAAGATTTTTATTGCGAAAATGTACAACGATGATGTCATATTTGAAATTTTTTTAATAAAGTTTTTTTCTCTATACTGAAGTATTTTGTTAGCAATAGTTATAAGAAGTTTTTATAGGTGCGAAATGTGGAGAAGAAGAAAAAGGCACTTTATTTTATATTAAGTAAGACAGTGCTTTAAAGACAGAAGAACGTATCCCCAGCCGATATGTTAAAAAAAACTTCGCATAATCTACATTTTGAACAATAAGAGTAATAGATTTAAAAATTATATCTTATCCGGCTCAGTCGCAACATTTTATACCTATAATTACAGTGTTGGAAGAAAATTATTTTATTTAAAATACATGATGAGTACAATTTACCACTTACCAAAGAATTCAAAGTTCTCATAAACGACATATTTTTTAAATCTGACTTGACAACTTTTCTACTCACATGTAATTTTGCATGTGAGTCACAATTGTTGTTTAACACAATGTTTATAAAATTCGGTCATAAACGCTTTATTGGTGGGGTGCCCAGTTTGTTAAAAAAAAAATGTAAATTTGGTGCACAGTGATATAAAAATTCATTTTTAATTCTATTTAAACTTTGTTATTAAGAGATTTATTTTAAACAATTTTTATCTATTTTCAAAAAAGTGAAATTAAATGAGTTTTAAATAATAACAACAATAGCAAAAGTAAATAAAATTTATGTCTGCACATAATTTAAACAACTTTAATTTTATTTAATAAACAAAAACCATTTAACACTTAAAAAATAAAAAATGTACAACATAAATTAAATTAACACTTGCGAATGAAGGCTTATTACACGGTGGTGCAAGAGTGATGGGGAAAACATGCAGGGTTTCTCATTGAAATATTCTCATTGCTAATCTGCATTGCGGGATAACACAACTACTAGAAATTTTTGTCGATCATTTCGTTTTTGCATTAAAAAAGGATATTATTAAAACATAAAAGTTTTGCGTATCCTAAGTAATTTTTTAAAAAAAAAACTTATTTAGTTCAATATATTTATAACTTTTTTACGATTCTCATCGATAAACAGTAGACTTTCTTTGTCAAAGCTTACGGGCTTTTTCAAACAATTTTACATATAAATGTAGTTTAAGAAAGCGATGAGTTATACTGGTGTGTGTGAAAAAATAAAATTAATGAGTAGCATTAAAACACAAACATTAATTTTATTTATTAAAATAATTTTTATAAAAAAAATTTGTATGCGGGAAGTTTGTATCAATTGTTCTAACAGACTGGTCCTCAGATTTGTGAAAATAGAACAAGTACAAAAAGAAAGAACTCATGACTAGTGAAAGGAGAACCAAACATTTAACTGGTATATGAAGAACCAAAAGGTAGAAATGGAAATGAATTACAGTACAGTTTTCACCGGTGGTGTGACACATTTTTTGGGACTTTCTAAAATTTGGTTCTTAAATTTAGTTGTAGGACTTGTTTTATTGAAATACTACTACATTCTATTGAAATAATATTCCATTGTAGTAACTAACACTAAACACGTTCATTGTGAATAGATGTGTTGACTTGTCAAATGGTGACTGTGAGGTGTCAATTGACCCGCTCCAATGACAACCTCATGTAAAAGTGATAGGTCCCATTCATATAAAGTGCGAGAACTAAAACCAGTCTCTACCACCACACTAAGACCCAGTTATAACATCGCCTACAAAATATTTACTGCGTTGAGTAATCAGAAAAAAAAAGCGAAAATCCATTTTCATTAAAAAACATTTTTTTTTTTTTTTTTTTTTTGAATCAATTTTGTAAATCATTACATGTAAGTGATTACATCACTCATTATAGTAATGACTTATACATATAATAAGTTATAAGAAGTAGCAATGTAATTGCTGCTAAGTAATGCAAGTTATAGTGAAGAAAGCTATTAAATAATGAGTAAAAGAAGCTATTCCTTTTAAAAAAGTAAGCGAAGATTTGACTGTGAGTTTTAAAAATTGCTGCTCATGTACAGTGGCAGAGAAGCATCTCCAAAAGGTTTTTAAAACTTAAGCTTTTGCTGCCATTAAACAAAAAATATAACAACATTTATTAATATGGCCATACCTGTAATATGAAGAATAAAATATATAAAAAAACAAAAGGAAATTAAAAAAAAAGTTCACAACATCACGTGTCTTCACCTTATGAAACTTAAGGCTAATACTATGCCCCTTATTACAAGAAAAAAAGTCATAGTCTAAATACAGTTTTAGTCAACATTTTCTACATTCAAGCAGGAGTACAAAATGTCTTATATCCCTAAAAAATTTGCCGCTTTTAAGAAAATTTACATATTAAACATAATTTTATTGGCGAAACAAACAAGAAGAACTTGATTTTTTATATCCTCCTCCACTAGTTGTGTATAACAATTCTTTCAAGTTATACATAACTAAATAACTTAGCTGCCGATAAGTTTCGAAACAGATTGGTTTCAAAAAATTAAGTTATTTCAGGAACCGAAAGATGGAATCACTATTTTTGGAAATTAAAATTTTGTTTAGAAAATGATGCTGGACATAATTACCTGTGTCTAGTCTAGATTAATTAAACTATAAATTGTTTATGTCATTCATATCAAAAGCCCACATTATCTTTTTAACTAACCCGCATTCAACATGTGTCGTTTTGAATCCGCTAGATTTTAGATAATAGTTTTTTTATCGATTGTACAAGTAAAAAAGTGTTAAATAACAGCATTATTATTGTCATTATTGTTTTTTTTTTTTTGCTGACATGAAATTTTTACATGAATTCGCAGCCATAAATAAAATTTTGTATTTTTTATAACCATTTCCGTGTATTTTTAATATATTATTTAAAATTTTTTTTTTGCACTTTTTGCAATAATAATAAAAAAAAAATAGCAACGAAAAGATAAAACAGAAAAGTTTACTATCATTTTATGTTCGACTAGAAAATTATTCCCACATTTTTTTAACTCAGCAATTAATATGCAAAAGTTTTTATTTCCTTCTCAAAATTTTTTTAATAGGATATCAAATATTTTTTTTTTATTATTTTCAATTTATTTAACTGTGAACAGTATTTTGATGTGAATTCCATTTAATAGCTCTTTTTGTGAAGGTGCTAAATTGTCAAAAGTTGTCATTATGCAAAAGGAAGTTGAAAAGATGAAGAAAAAAGTGTGAAAAATAATTAAAAAAATTTTAAAGGAAAAAATTTTGAAAAATTAATGACCGTATTGATTTGAAGTGAAATAATTGAAGAAGAGAAATAAAAGAAAGCCAGTAAAATAAAGAAGATTCAATTTGGAAAAAAGTAAATATTTTTGCAGGTGTAAAGCATTATAAAGGGAATAGATTGTAATGGAAATTTTTATTTCCAAAAAAATATAAAATTTCAGAAAGAAATTTAAGATTCCATAAAGTATCTATTATATATGAAAAAAAAAATTTTAAATACACCTAATTACGTATGGGTAATATCAAAAGTAACAATATACATATCGAAGAATAAATAGATATTCTACTGCAAAATTATATAAAACGATTACATTTGAAGAAGTTTTTTTACCTGTCACTGAAGCACATAGTTTTGTTTAATTATAATTTAGTGCAAAAAAATGAATTAATTTTTTTAACAAATATACTTAATAATTTTTTTTTACCATTTTGTATGGGAAATAACTTTCTTATTTTTGTCAGATCTCCCATATATTTCAGAAAAAAATTACGTGCAGGTTTAAAAGAAATAACTATTAAAATTTTCCGTATTAAATAAGCAAATTCAAATAAATTAAAAATCCAATTCTGGATGTCGGAAAATTTTTATAAATGTTTTTGTATGTAATTTAGGTAGATGTCACATTCTGGAGGTATTTGACATTTCTGAATGGTATTTGACATTTCAAATATTACTGAAACTGATGATAATTTTTTAGAAGATATTTATGCTAATTAGACTAAATCTTAATATAATATATAACAGTGTTGGAATTTTTGGTGCTAAGCACTTTTAAAATACATTTTATATTTATCTTTTTCTTTCTTAATTTTAAAAATAAATAAATAAATTTTATATAAAAAAAGTTCGGAATAATTTTCGTTTTTATTGTCCATAACAAAATGGCATGAGAACATTGAAATAAAACCAAAACGGAAACGCTAAGATCAATGCTAAAGCAAAAAAAAATTAACAGTAGATTCATACTGTGGGGTATGAATACTTTGCTGTATTGCTGTTTTGAATAATTGTTGTGAAGTCACATTTTTCATCCATCACTTCAATGAGCACATATATATATGTATAGATGAATAGCAAACACAAAGAGTTTAACATAGAGAAACACACATGCTAATACATTCACAAGCAAAAGAGAGTATCACACACAATTCAATAATGGAATGAATGAACCAGTGTTGCCAATGAAGAACTCGGAAACTACACACGACTGAGTCATAAATTACACATTGAAAGAAAATTACACAATGATTTTTGTTTAATTGAAAATAAAATAAAAAGCAAAACAACTAAATTGCATATGTTATCTAAATACTTTAAAAAAAACTTGTAGAGAAATTTAGTTTTGAAAAACACGCCTGGAATATAAATTCTTTTTTATGAATACGGAAGAAAATTTAAAAAAAAACAAATAGTAATTCAGACGTTACAAAACTATTAAGGCTCAGTTAGCAGAGAGTAACAGTAATACGATCGTACCGTTTAAAAGTAAAACCAATATATTTCTTACAGATTGAGACGTAACGTTTTAAACACGATTTAAACAAAAATAGGAAAATGCACAAAAAAAATGTTTTTATACCCACCACCACTATTAGTGAAGACATTTTTAATAATCATAGATGACCCCATAAAACATATATATTTTGTGTGCCTGAGAAATTGTTTCTCCATTTAGCCATGTCCATCTTTCTGACCGTCTATTGAAAACATGCGTGCTTTCGACAGGCTCAACGGGGCAAAACAATCTTAGTTCAAAATTGTAGCGAGTTCTGCTTAGCAGCTTAAGAATAAAATGCAGCTCTTTCAGTTCTTTAAGAAAAGTGTTATAGCCGCAAAGGTGGCACAATCACACAAAAAATTTATATTTTTATAAAAACCTGACTTAAATTAGGGGCGGAATAGACCGATTGTAATTAAAATGTTTACAGATTCGTTTGATATGACTTGAAATCACACATCTAAATTTCGTGAAGATCGGTCCATAATTTACTTTATGCTCCATATAAAGCCTACCCTCAGAACACACGTATGCCTAAAACTGTAACGAATAAAGAAGTCTGTTTGGTCTGTCATAGTTTAATAAGACTAGAAAACAGATGCCATATAAATCCCACTTCTAAAACATTCTTACTCTCGGCGGAGGGTAACAAAAATATTTATTTTTGTTAATATTCTCTTAAAATCTGGTCCGTTGTGGAAAGGGTTGATAAGAGAACTATTAAAATATATATTTTCAAGATCCTTATGAGTAGCGAAGTTGATCTAACGATGTCCGTGTGTATGTTGAAATCAGTTTTCTGAAGACCCCAGAAATGTTTAGTTCTAGGTTGTGACATATTTGTGTTACATATACTCCGTTTAGGTTTGCTATTGAAATTTACCCAGATCCGTCCATAAATGGCTGATATATGAGCAAAAACATACTACTGCCTCTAAGTTTTGCCCATAAAACCCCTTGTTGTTGTTGTTTTTTTTTTGCATTTTTATTACACGTAACAAACGCATGACTTGCCACTCTTTTTTTGGCAATGAGTGTTATTGGTCATTTATAGCTCTTATCTTGCCATGGCGCAGGTTATATAAGATAGACGATCATAGACGAATATAGCACTCTTACTTGTTGATTTTGTGACATGAATTAAGTTTGTCCAAAGCTAGAGTACAACTGATTGGCAGTCATGCATATATAACAATGTTGTATCAAAAGAAAAACAATAGCGGTATTCACACCGAACTTGTTAATTTGTTACTCGGTAGTTTGTTAATTTGTTAAAGTTACCAACTGTGAACGACCCCTTTTTAAAACTTTGTTAGTCTGGTAACTTTCATAGTAAAACAACTGATTTATTGTTCTGACACAATTTATTATTCTGGAAAAAATAAAACATGCCACGAGAAAGTGTAAAAAAAAAGTTACCAACTAACAACTATTTTATCAGGGGTGCCGTGTCGTTAATTTGTTAAATGTTAATCCGGTAGCGCGTTAAATATACAAAAACAAAATGCGTGTAAAAAAGTAACTATTAACGACTAACAAACTAACAAGCTCGGTGTGAATACCGCTAATATTTACATATAAATAAAGTTTTGTATAATTTATTTTTTAGTAGTTCCAGGAAAGGATCCCATTATAACTGGCATACGATCACGCTATAAAGTAGGCGATATCGTTAGAGGAAATTGCACTTCATCTCATTCCAGACCAGCCGCAAACATAACATGGACAGTGAATGGTTATGAGGTGAGTCAGAAGTAAAATATATATATTGAAATACAAGTTCAATCATAACATGGTTTGCTTGCAAGGACCTAAGTATTAAAACGATAAATTCAAAAATGAAAAAAATATTGTTTTTCAATTCTTTACGATGAGAAAAAGTCCCAATTTGTGTAAACTGATAGAAAAAGCGTCATAACGCTGATTTTTTTTGACATCAGTACTTTGACAAGAGTCTTCGTTTTTGACCCCATGACACTTTGCATCATTGTGATGTCAGCCTTAACATCACTTGCCCAAATTTTCATCAGGGTCAAAAACTTTAATAACGTCATCAATGGGTTGACACATCGACATCACAGAAATGAAGAATCGGAGTTTGTTTAATAAAATATGTCATCAAGGCGATGACTCAGTAACATCGAAGAAACGAATCATTAGACTCACTTTAATGACAGTTTGTCATTGGGATTGACTCAAAGTGAGAGAATATTTGTTACTATATACATAAATAATTTAAAAAATATACAATATGGGAATTTTTGCTTTTCATTTTTCTTTTAAACATGAAAATAATGTTAATAATACACAAATTGTGGCATTGAATTGATGTCGCTCTAGTCATTTGATTGATGTCCCTTGTTGGCTTAATGATGTCATTTATAATAACATTGATATTACAATTCTGATGTTAGGGCATCATCAATATAAAGATGTATTTTTCTATGAGTGTAAGAGTAAGGTATCCCTAACCGGCCTTATCATACAAAACTTATTTATCTTTTTAAATTAAACTTCATTCACATATAAATATCGAGCCAAAATTGAACAATTTTACCGTAAAAAAATATAAATATTGTAAAATTGTTTGCACTAATTTTTAAGTTATAAAAATAATTTGGTCAGTTATTGACCACAAATTATTACTGCTACAAAAAAACCGAAAACAAAATAAATTTCATTTAAACAGAGCTCATAAAATGAGTCATAAGCAAATATTTATTTTCGGCTACAACAACAAAAATCAAATAAATGAAAAACTTTTTAAAAAGTAACAAATCATACATTCAGAACAACCACTTCAGATAAAAACAGAGAGGGGAAATAAAACACAAAGCAACAACAAAAACCATAAAAACCCCATGTAGAGATAGACATAAATTTTGACCAAGGATAAAGTTTTATTTAAAAAAAGAAAAGAAGGATACAGCACTCAGCTTATGAGGTCTCCCAAAATCTCAACATACCAAAAACAGCACACACTTACACACACAAACACATTTAACAACCACATGAACTGGAAAATAAAACGAACAAAAAATTTTCCAATTTGACCAGCCAAAAACAACATCAGCAAGCAGACATTTAGACCAAAAATATAATTTAATGTCCACTTAAGAAGTTTTTGTTGCACAAAAATAAAAAAAAACGGAAATAAATAAACAAAACAAACAATACAACAAATGTGTATTTATATACACACACAAAAACAACAAATTAACGCAAATAGTTTCATACGCACACATACGTGTTTTCATAAAAACAAAAACCAAAATGTGGTTAAAATACCTCCACTTCTTTCATTACAATGACATTAAAAAGAACCAAAAACGATGGCATGGGAAGCACAGGGAAGGAATCTGTATTGAAAATAGCAACATAATAACAGATAAACGTGGCAAATTAAAAGTCACATTACCTCAACACTTGCACTTACTCAGCACTCATACCCAGACACACCGAGTCACAGTAGTTGCGCCCATATGATAAATATATAAATAATCGTCTTTATATGTTGTAATGAAATTATCTCCGTAAAATTTACTTTAACATCATGGCCCCCGATGTCGACCGCTATCGTTCGCTTGCATTTTCAACGACAAACTGCTGCTTTGCGGCTCACAAACAGTTTTCAGCACTACAAGTCGATCGACAAATTATTTTCTATAATTTTATAAATTTATATCCTTTCGCATGTACGTACCACCGATCGCATTGCAATTTAAATACAAACTGTCTGTCTTTTACTCATTTTGCTTTTGCAGAATTCACTATTTAACCGCAAATTGGTGCGAAGAATTCAATATAATATGGGAAATGTTCAATAGTGCTAATTTTGTAATTATATAACTGTTACAATTACCTGAACAACTCTTAAAATTGACGAAAAAGTATAATTTAAGAACTCGTAATTCGATTCTAAAAATCTACTGCTTAACTACAAAATGTGACGAAGTAGTTAAAATTCGTAGACAGTTTTCAAAATTTGGATAGTGATAGTGTTCGACATATCCCATTTATTAATTCTATCCGTAGTCTTGCTATATAAACTATTAAATGTGTTGTAAGCCATATATGTAACTCTATATTTGTCTATGTCAAAGATCTTTGATACTTTAATCCTTTCCGATATGTTAGATATATACGTTAAGGATTTGTATATTCTAGGTTCTAGTGTAATCCCTGGATTATCGTTACGTCCCTCCTTATATTGATCAATTAATCTTTAAATCAGTTTCCTTGGAAAATTGTTCTCCCTTAGTATATTCCTAATTCAATTATGTTCTTCCTGTGAAAAGTTCTGTCACTAATCGTCAGTACTCTATTAATTAAATTTCTAGCAGTATTTACAATCATTTGTTTATTATGTTTAGAATAAGTTTATGTTTAGAATAAGTTTACAATTCTGCCCGATGCTGTTGGCTTTTGATACCAATCTAGTACTAACTTGTTTCCTCTTCTTATTATTAATGTATCTAAAAAAGATAATTCTGCGTTGGACTCCATCTCTAAAGTGAAATTAATATAACTACTAAATTCATTAAATGTTTCCAGTAAGGCATTCAGACATATTGCAGAATATATCATCTATATATTTTATCATTATTTTTGATTAAATATCTTATTTTTCAATAGATACATCCAGTAATTTCTCCATAACAATATCAGCTATAATTGGAGATGCAAGAGATCCCATTAGAAGTCCTTTCTGTTGTGTATATATTTTTCCACTAGATTGGAAATATATATTGTCCTCTACACAAAATTTTAGAATTCTAAAAGTAGTACGCTAGGAAATAGCGAAAACTCATCTAATGAAATTAATTTCTCATTCATTTGTATATAATGATTCCTTAATTTTCCTCTAAATTGCAACGAATCCTTTACATTAAACATATAATGTTTCGAAATCTTTTTCAAAATATTTGTTTAATATTTGCATAACTCATAAGAAGGTGAGTTTATAAAAAAACATATTGGTTTCAAAGGAAATTCGTTCTTCTGGATCTTTGGTAACCCATAAAGTCTAGGTACAGTTGCTATAT
The DNA here is from genome assembly GCA_943735925.1 of Pollenia amentaria. Taxonomy (NCBI): domain Eukaryota; kingdom Metazoa; phylum Arthropoda; class Insecta; order Diptera; family Polleniidae; genus Pollenia; species Pollenia amentaria. Next base: position 2,267,747 of record OX031007.1, read on the forward strand.
TGGAGAGATGTAAGAGGAAGCTGCAGAAGCCAAAAAAACAATAATAACAGGTATATGCTCCAACACACACAGAAGACTTCTAGAATTACAACAAACACGGATTTATTAAATATATTATTGCTGAATTCGGATCCATTAAGTTTATGTCAACGAAAATTACCATGTAAAAAAAAAAGTTCGCTATTAAAATCTGCAATTGAATTGCTGCAAGAGTAGCAAATTTAAAACAAAATATTTTTAGGTTTGATATGGTACTTGTTTTCAAATTTATTATACATATATGTCAATATGTACTTTAAAACAATAAAGTACTTAATTTATTACGGCAAAAAACGTACGTGTTCTGATGAAGCGACAAAATAGGATTATAAGCAAACGGAAAAATATATTTATTTAATGTTTTCACTTTTACACATATAAATTTATTGAAAGCAAAAGTAAGAAAGCAATTCGTGACAAACCAGAAACTCATTCTGAATATTTAATTAACAGTAATGTAAAAAAAAATGGAAAAATTAATAAGTGTCCGTGCCCATTTTATCAGGATATCGTTTTAATATTGTCAGAAATATACTGTGTATATTTGAAGATGATATCTTTATTCTAACGTTTTTTATCGCTCTACTTCATACAAGTGCAACCACTGTGCGAAAGTACGATAAACATATTTTTTGTGTAAATTTTGTTAAACTTATAGTTGTATACTTTACGCCAGAGAGTTTTCAAATATTACTGCTTTCGCTGTTGTTGTTGGTTTTTATGGTTTAGCATATGTTTTAAACAACACTCTTATAACACTTTGCAGATGATGTTGTTTGTTGTAACCACAAGTCCTGCTTACCATTGTTAACATATGCTCCAAAGTGCAGACAAAGTTTTCAGCGTGTATTTTTAATAATGTACGCATCTGTATGCTGTAGTTTTAATGCCAACCAAAAATTTATTTTTTCGATCTATTTTTCCAAAAATGTTGTCCTGCCATGTTAGGGGATAGTTTAAGTTCTGCTCCTTTTTTCTTTATGGGTAATTTGTGTCGCAATGTTTACTAAAACAGCATATTTTCAGTAATTTACGGTACAATTATACAGTGTCTTTTTTATAAGAAAACAAACACAATCACGTGAATGTAGTTAATGCAGCAACAGTAAATAAGGTTTTTGTATGAGTTACCAAAAACAAGCTGTTGAAAGAAAATATACAAAAATTCCTAGAAATTTTGTTTAATGCTCACTAAAAACTGAAGGAATTGTTTATCCATCTCAAAACTTGTAATTGATCTTAAGATTGAGAATGATTGTTAAAAGTAGATCCTGATTGGATGCAATGATAACGAATATGTAACTACAAATTTTATTTAAAAAAAAAAATTGTTGTTTGTTGATATTTATTGAAGTTGAACAAGTTATGAACCTCAACTGAACTAGAACTTTTTTTAATTATTTATTATTTAAGAACTAGAACTGAACTAAAACTGATCCTAACTAGAGATAGACTGAACTAGAACTGAAGTCTTGTTTTAAGGCTAAGAAAATTTAAATCTTTAAATCTTAAAGACTGAGCATGATTTTTGAAAAGTAGACCCTCAAAAATAGCAATGGTTATAAATATGAAGCTACAAATTTTAGTAAAAAAAATTGTACAAATGAATTTCGACAGCTAGTCTTCTAAAGAATCTGAGTTTTTTAGTCAAGAATGCATAAATAGGTTTTATTGTAACACATTCTTTAAAAAACGCAATAACAAATATTTAGGATGATTCTAAACCATAGGCAGCTAATTCATAGCTCAATTGTGCTGAGAACACTCACACATATTTTTATGCTCTTTCATTTACTAGTCAATGATAAAACGATTAATGCACATGCGGTTGGTGCTTATGTTCTAAACAGCAATCTTATCCAGCAAACATTTTTAATTCATAATTATATTAAAAAAAAAATTTTATGATTAATAATACTCGAAAAATATTTAATGATTCATAACGAATTTGGTATCACCCAATGCTTTTTATGTTATCAAATAATTAAGGAAAAAGGAAATACATCATTAAAGAATATTACCATGATTTTCATAGTGATATGGATCATTTTTAAATTAAGGAAATTAAGTCAGATTATATTTCCAGCTTTCCAAAAGCTTCTCTCATACATGACAAACAAAAAAATTTCACAAAATGGAAATATACTCTAAATTTGAATATACTCAAAATTCTGTCCTAAAACTCCTTAGTTCAAAGCAACGCAACCCCTTAGTTCTAATTAATAAATTTTATTAATTAGAAACTCACATAGGAGTATATGTATATACAGACAATTTTATTGTATTAATAAATTTCGTTTGCTGGGTACCTCGCTCACCAATACAACCTCATTTTAAGCTTTGACTGACTATGTTCTAAACTGATTGTTTAATTAAAGAATTTCTAAGTGTTTGATTGATTTTGACAAGCATTCATCATACGCAAATGTACCTTTAAGTTCCAATTACGACTATGTGGCGTATACATAATATAAAAGTATTTTATAAGATTAATTTCAGCACATTTTAAATTTAAAAAAATTTCCATATTATAAAACAAAACAAAAATACCAACAAAATGTTAAAACAAAAAATAATTGTCCTTATAAATACCATAAAATAAACACATATCGAGCCTTTGCTGCCTTGCGATCCTTTGAGCTAATATGTATTTAATTCTTTAATTCCCAGTGAACATAGGACCGCCTGCTAGCTAATAATGTGAAGTGCCCCGGTAGGCTAGTTGGTAGTAAGCTAGTCTATCCAGGTTTCCATTCCCGTCAGAGACTTTGGTTTCTTTCCTGCAGACAAGCAAAGAGCCTTACGGGACTAGCATAGGCAAAAACAACAAAAAAAAATAATTGTCATATCGTTTCTTCATATTGTGAAAATTTTAAGGTGCTAGAAAATTAAAATTTTTGCTATGACTCTATTGAAGCAAAGGCTCGATATGTACAAACTTAGCAAGCAAAACAAAAATTGAATATAGAAATTCTACATTTACAAAACCAACATTTTGTTAATTATGACTTATGACATGCATTACAGCAAAAACTTATGCGAATATCTTAAACTACTGTGAAATGTAATTCACAAAGGCCAACAAAAAACCCAGCCATGAAAACTTTGCTAAAAATTTTGAAAATTTTGCTTATTTTTTTTAAGCCAACAAACTTAATGATTGAATTAAGCATGAAAACAACAACTGCAATATTAACAAAAATCATGTACTAATAACTTTAACTGAAGAAATCGTGTTTTGCTGATGGTTAATATGTAAATTAAAATTTTATGGCATTTTTACCTGCAACAAAACAGAAAAAGAAACTCTTTGCAGTCAAACTGTTTCCAGTTTTCTCCTGTTTTACATTCACCTTAAGCTGCAACATAAATATTGACCCAGTTCAACCTTAAAAAAAATTAAAGGAGAGAAGCTAAAGCATGCAAAATATGCATTGCTTATTAAAACTATAAATTGATATCATTATGCATTTTACTTCTTCTTCTTATTTTATAATTAAAATAATTATTTATTTAATGCTTTTCTTCCGTTAATGTAATTATTTTATCTACTTTCTTTTTTATTTCTCTTCTTCTTTTCTTAATTTAAGACAAATCCTGCTCACATACGGCACTTTAAGCCCCACAAGGACCCACGTGAATTAGAAACAGTAATTTCTGCCATACATTTTGTCGTAACACCACAACACTTTATTTATGGCAAATTAAAGGTAAGTACCAAGAAATCTGCATGCACCTTAATGCACACAACTACTTGTGATAAAATGATGCCGGAGAAAAAAACTCAAACTTTAACTATTATAATGACAAACTAGAAGACATTAAGGTCTTGCATTTTTTGTATAACATTCTTCTTTTAACTGCAGTGTAGTGGCAAGAAAATAAACTTAAATATACCAGACATGTGCGAAATATTCTAAAAATTTTGCTAACAGTCACAGACAAAATGTGTCGAAATAAAGCAATAGGCCTTTTTTTAAATATAAAAAGATATTTATCCATTTCTAGAATATCAATTAAACTTTTTAGACTCTCATCTCTATTATATTCTAACAACATAAATGAAATAGTGGTGAACTACATAAAACTAATTAAGACTTAAGATAATAATAATATCCCTATTAAATGAAATTTGCATAATAAAATAAGAAAAAGGTCTTTACATTAAATTGAGATTCCAAAACTTTCAAAAACTAATTGAAATTTATATAAAAAAATGAAATTTTTAAATATGCTTTGCCAGGACATTCTATAATTAAAACTACATACAAAGTTTAAACATATTTTTTTTTTTTTTTTTCTAAAAATTTAAATAATATAAAGTTTAGAATTTATGACACATAGACAACAACAACAAACAGAAACATAGCATGTGCAACGGAAAAAACACAACAAACACAAGGACAAAATAATAACTCTACTCTTAAATGGCTTAAAACAGAGATGAGAACATAACTATTAGGCAGAGAATTAAGTATGAAAAAAATGTCCACTAATTGTTTGTTATTTTAGCAACAAACCCATAATTTTTAGAGGATTTTATAAAACACAAACAAACAAACCTAGTGAGCCACCCAAATGGCAAAGCAAGAATAATTTCTAATAACCGGAGCACGTACAGTGCAACATTTTATGGTTAATTATTATTTTGTTTTCGTTCCCTTTTTGTTTTGCAATGACTTTATGGCGGTTTAACGTTCATATACATTCATAAACCAACATATCTATACATATATAAAATAAATGCACACACATACACAAACCATTTCGTGCTCACATGGTTTATGAGTATCATAAGCATCTTGTTGCTCTTAATAATAAGCTACCAACCAACATACACACATTAGCAAATTGTTTGTGCAGTCTTAAAGCCATGGAAGGACATCTGATATCCATTTTTTTAGTTTTACTCTGCGTTAAACCACACGCATACCTACAAACACATTTCTACTCGCATTCATGAACACATTGGAGGCAACTTTTAAGTGCCATAAAAAAGTGAAATGTTTACCATATTAAATGTTGACTGCTTGTACCACACAAATGCCACAGTATTTGGCAACAATCACACAATATCAATGAGTTTCTTTTTTTAATGAGTTTATCTTCATTTATGTGTGATTGTGTGCGGCGCATTAAAGTTGGTAGAAGATCTGTGAAATCATTAAAATTCTTCAAGTGGTCAAATTATAATGTTCATTTCATACAGCAAAAATTTAATTTGTACGATTGCATTACACAAATTAAATATATTTTATTTAAAAATTATTTGTTTGTTAATTGCAGATACGTTGCACTGCTTTCATACATGATGTCTATTGGAAATCCACTGAAAAGTCAATAGAGGAAAACCGTTTGACAAGAGCGGGTAATTCAAATGTAGTTCATAAATTTTCCGAGGATTATTTCGATCTGGACGAAGACAATATCGTGGATCGTTCAGATACATATATGACTCATATAAAAGGTAAGTTGTTATTGCAAATATCCAGCCAAAGTTCAAATCCAGTGCAGTTGCCTATTTTTCCATTACATTGTCTTTACTTTATTACGCCACATTACCATAAATTTCATATAGTGATTTTCAGATTTATAATAAAATACGAGTATATTAAATTTAAAACCTGTCTGCTCTACTTTTTTTTAAATTAATCTTGGATTTTTTCCGAAGCTTTTCATTTGTCACCCTTGTTGTTTTTCTGTGTAAATTTTTTTCCATCTATCAACATTTTTATATATCACGGAAACACATGTTTATGGAAGTATATCATTTCTGTCAGATCTGGATTTTTTTGGTTTTTTGCAAAAGGATGTATGACGGAAATGTATAAAAATAATTTGTTAAAACTAACAAAACGACATGTGATATAGTTTCAATCATATATGAGTTGTTGTGTGTGAGAGCGAGTAAGTGTAAGTCAGAATTACGTCCTCGCAAAGTATTTAGTGCAACAAAAAAAATGTAATAAACTGAAAGTATGGGAAAAGTTTTGTGAGGATAAAAATGTATTAAATGAATAAAAGAGGTAAAAAGCAAACAATGAAAACAGTTAATAATTTATAATTACACAGTGATACGAAAGTGAAAGAAAAAAAAATATACAAGGGTTCTCATAAATTCAGTTTTGCTCAGCTCCAAAGATTACAAAATTACTTAAAATTTAAAATGAACAAAAAGTTTGGAAAAATAAAAAACATACAAATTTTTGAATTTTTAACGGCAATATTACTATATGTTACTTAAAAACCCGGACCAAAAAATATGTTTTTAAGAAACCTGCTATTCTTTGTTTTTTTTAATGTTCGGGCTTTTTAAATTTTGGGTATTTTTTGTTAAAAATTCCCTTTTTTGCTTTAAAAAAATCTTATGAGCTCACAAGAGCTGCTACCTTTTTTGCAACTCTGTTTTCATTTAAAAAAAACCATAGTAGGCTGTTAAAAACAGAAATAAAAAAAGTAAAAAAATGCCGAAAGAGAAAAGCAATATTATTAAAAATGCTAAAAACTTATTATGGAGTCTTCAAGATTAAAGAAATCTTGTCTTTTGCAATATATGCTGCTGCAAAATAAACGGTTCGAAAAAGTGTAGTGCGGATCAACATAAAAGATATTGAAAACACTAATTTTCGTTTTTTTTTTAAATAGAACCGTTCACAGAATTAAATTACCGGATATCCAATGACTCCAACTGCCACAACATTTCAAAAGGGTCTTTGTAAAGCATTGTAGAATCCCATAGCAATAAAAAAGTATGTAAGCTGTCTTCGAGTTTAAAAAATTGTATTGAGAAATATTCTCAAATGTCGGTTCCGTCTGAAACTTGAATTCGCCATAAATACATATCAGAACTGTTTAGGGAATCTTAAGAAAAAATGCGTGAAGCAGCCAAAGACATATCCCTAGGGAAAAGGGAACAAACACCAAAATTGGCACGTGACTAAGCTCTAATGTAGTATGGACCGGTTTTATTTCTAACACTTTATATGAAGGGGACTTGTCACTTTAACATGGCGATGTCCTAGGAGCGAGTTATTTGGCACATTTTTGACACTTTGTAACCAGTCATTCAAATAACCTTAGTCGTCACATTAAATTTTTGTTAAATTAATGCCTGTCGCAGATATTGTCCCGAGCGAACTATGTTAATATGATAGATCTTCTTCATAGTAATATAAACAGATAAAATCATTCACTACTCGTACAAAATCCAGTCACATGACTAATTTTGTGTCATTTATCTTTCCTCTGGAGTAACTTCACTTGAAACACATTGGCCCCACAGTCAAAAATTAAGTCGACTTTTTCTAAAGTATACTTTAGAGCAATGGTGTTGACATGCATACATACACTATGAGTATGGGCTATTACCACCAATTAAGTGATAATTCGTTCCTTTTTATTATAATATTTTTCACTTATCACAATTATAAAATTAGTTCACTGGTCACGGGATAAGTGCTTTAAGAACAATTGACACAAGTTTCCCGCAAGGATTTATATGGATATCTGTAAGTGAAACCACGGACAGCGAACAGAAAAATATATTGCAAATTTTATTTTTGGAATCTTAGAAGATTTAAAAGACAGTAAATGTATTTATTGAGCATGCAAGTACTTTAAACGGCAAATGGCGTATCTATTGTAGCATTTTGTAATGATTCGTCGAAAGTCGAAAAGAAATCGAGCTTAGATTTGAAATTCATTTTTTGAATTAAGCCATAAAATATGACAAAGTTTTACTTGTAGTTACGGATGCAGCTGCATTTATGTTAACTGGACTGTCATGTCTAAAGGCAATGTATCCGAAAATGCTTCATTTGGCATGTTTAACATATGGTATCCATCGAATTACTGAATTCATTCGAACAGTAAATTGTCAATAAATTGATTTCCATTGTTAAAAAAATATTTTGTTAAGGCAAATAGTTCATTCACGGCGTCTATATCGCACTGGTTCAACAATAGTGTATTAATTTTCGTCTTCCGATTTCAAGATCGATTGGTATTTTAATGGTTATGGCAAATAATTGATCATTCAATATTGTTTGGGGACATCACATTTAAAAAATTTTCCGAAGGCAGTGAAGGTCTGCAGTTTTCTGGTTAATGCTGATGTGTGCGCCCAGATTTCACACCCATACATTCCGTACAGATCTTAATTTTGTATCTCAATGCGGCATAGTAGAATTCTAGACAGAATTTTAGAAGGGGTTGATAGTAACAGTATTCCCCTTTAGTTTTTACATAGGGGAATGTCACCTTTTTTAGGACTTAAATGAGTGTATTCGGCTTCCCACTTTCGTGCCCTGAGGCGTAGGGCAAGTTTAATATTTGTAGACCATCCTAATGGGAACCTCTGCATATTTCTTTTGTTGCACAGTGTAATTATAACCATTATTTGTTTGAATTGTAAGAGCATTTTTTTTATTCTTTAAGAGATGAGTAAAATTAAATGTATAAAAATATACATAAAATATTGCACCGTTAACGAGGCTTGTTTTTATTATATTATTTAAGCAGGTTTTTAAGTAATAATATTTAAACAATGTCATTGTAAAGTTTTTTTTTAAATAAATTTGATCTTGATTAAAAATTGCAAATTACGTTTCAGCACTATATTGATTTTAATCTTTATGTAATTCTTAGAATAATTAAATGGACTTATTTTAAAAGCTTGTAGCACAACTTGCAATACATTAATTAAAATATTTTTAATTTTGCTCTAGTTTCTTTTTCTTTGCATCCTCATTTCTTTTTGGGTCAGACTTTAAACTTTACATCAGTATAAAAAATATGCATAAATGTTTAATGAAAGAAGAACAACAATAGCTGCAAGAAAAAAATCACTGTTTTTTCCTCTTTTTGCATTTTTAGGTGATGTATCTTCGCTAAATGCCAGTGGCTGTTCAGCTTTGCATAAATGTTCATCCTTTTGGCCACGTTTAACAACACTTTTACTTATACTGTATTCTGTGCAACAAATATACCAATTATTTCAACAATTGTTAGGCCAAACAACACAAAAAAATGTCAATTGCCAAACAATAAAAACGAATATGAAAACAAATGGTACACACAAAGAAAAAGATAAAAATGTATTAAAAACAAAAACAACAATTGGGGTATTAAAACAACGACAACATCAGCAGGCTCACAAGCATACAACAACATCTTTAGCAACAGAGGTGTCAACAATTTGTTATGAAAACAGACAACACCGAACCGAAGATGAAATGCAAGCATCTGAAGAACATTGGCCTAAAGAAAAATATTTTCAAATAAAGTTAATCAAGCAAAAACATCAGCAACATGTAGAAGATGAAGAAGAATGGTTCTTGCAACCTAAATATACATATTCTTCAGCAAATAAAGTGGAAAAATTGCATTTGCGAACACAGTTGAAGCAAGAGAGTGATAAAACTCAATATAAGTATGAGCAACGTAATTTAACAATGACTACAACTCAAGTGGCAAATACTTTTCCAGCCAACATTGTTGTAACTTTAGCGCAAGTCTTATATGCTCGGCAATATTTTTGCAATAAAACATGCAACAAAGACCACAAATTATACGCACAATTTTGTACAGCACCCCCAAATAGCTGTTCCAATAGTATGAATTGTCTAAATACTAGAACAACAACTGGCAACTCAACATCAACAGACACTCTGTGCAGCTTAACTGAAACAAAAATAACAACATGACTTGATTATGTGCAGTGTAAACTGGCTTAAAATTGCATGAAATTTATACATATTTTGCATACAACTGCAACTAAATATAAAAAATCTAATTTTTTATTTATATTCATAACACGAACACATATTTGTTACTGGCATAAAAAAACAAAAATTACCAAACGGGAAAATTTGCAGGCGCTTTCACTTTTCAGGCCTTTAGGAAGGTCTACAAACGCATTCTTTATAAACTTTTACTTATTCCACTCTGCCTTCTTTAAAAGGTGTTTTATAAAATTTTTTATGAATTTAAATTCTTATTACCTGTGTTCGTTTACCCCAAAATTTGCAAACAATTTTACAAATTCGTACTGGATTTAGTGAATTGCTTTCGTTTACACATAAATTTGCAAAAGAGAGCATCTACTGAGAGAGTAAATTGACACTTGTCAGACTAAAATTTACGGCCAAAGTGTGTATGTCTTAGTTTGTTGCGATATGAAAAACTGTAATTTTTACTTATAGTTAGAAAAATGTGTTTTAATTAATGACTTTTTAATCATTTGCGTAACACAGCTGATTCCTTTCACAGAAAAAGTAATTACAAAATCTTTCTTACGGAAAGGAACGTAACAGAACGGCAACAGAAAGTAAAAACTAATGAGACCTACTGAACAAATTTTTGCCAGTAAAATCCAGTAGAACACAAAAACATATGATTCAATCAGGGATGCAAGATGAGAATTTACAAATCGTACCAACATGTTATTAAAATTGTACTTTTTGGACTTTTTATTTATATTTTAAATAAAAGCTAATTGTTTTTACATATTTAAATAAAATTTGCAAAACATCGTACAAATAAATTCAATTGTCCGTTAAAAGTACATAAAAAGCTAAATTAAAAATATTTTTATCTATTTTAAAAATTTTTAAATATTTAAAAGGTGCAAAACGGCTTACAATTGAGATCAATCATATATTTTTGGATAAAAAAGATGTGTAAAATTATATATTCTTGATCGCTGATATCTTTATGTAAAAGTTTGAGAGCATTTTGTTGAGATTCAAAACTCCTAAGGGTGGGAGGGAACTGAGACAATTGAACTTTTGAAATGTGTTAAAAAGAGAACAGAAACTTTGTCAAAATGTATTTAATTCATAAATTTTAGCGTCTTTTGTATGATAAATATCCCAGCAAAAACTTATATTGCAAAGTAATGAGTTAAAAAGCTAATATAACTACTCTTCACCACTTATACATTGGCATTTTAACTCATTATTTTAACACGGTGATGTCATTGAAGGCAAGTACTTACCACCCTCGCTTACAAATAGGGAGTTAAATAAGTCATTACCACATTCGCTAATAAATAGGGAGTCAAGTAAGTCATTAACACGTTTGCTTACAAATAGACACTTCACATTGTTAACAACAAAACTAAATTTGTCAAACAAAAATTGTGTCTTTAATTTCATTTACTTTCTAATGCAAAATTTTACTACCCTGCATCAAGGACATATTCATATCCAATAAACCAGAGAACGATGTGATTGCAAAAACGATATGATATTTTCATGGAAAAACGATATTAAAAGGAAAGGCACAATTTAAATACTATCGTTTATGACACAAGATCGATATCATATATTATAATTTATATCATCTAGACGATATCGTTATAATATCGTTTGGTTGGATGATTAGTGAAGTTTTTATTCAAAATTTTTATTTTAAAATACATATTAAAATCAATTAAGTATTTAAATTTTTCATATTCAAATTCATATTCATTTATAACAAATAAAAAAAACACATATTGTAAGAGCAAATATGCATTTAAAATCAATTTGTATTAGATTTGGATAAATAAAACCTTAAATATATTTTATTATGAATTAATTATAAATTTCGTTAATCAACTCATAAACAAGTGCTTATGTATCAGATTATATGTCAACCATTACTAAACTACTTCTATGTAATGCAGATGGTATGAAGTAGTCATTGAAAAGTAAGTTGTTCAGTAATTTCAAGTCATTACCAAGTTTTTGCTGGGATATTAAAAAAAACGTCGAGTACGCGAAAGGAACGTTCGCTTTACCAACAAACATAAACAAACACAAAATTCTTTAACGGCTGATACGTAAAACGGGTAAACATAACGTTAGAATACACATTTATACATAAGCTTGATAAGAAAAACAGATAAGATCAGTAACGGGGCCTTTTGTACTCAGAAAACTCAAATAACTAATATAAAACAAATAGATATTGGGAATTATTTCTTTTTCATAAGCAACTTTTATTATATTCAACATTTTTTATTTTTCGAATTTATTCTATGAGTTAAATTTCAGTTATGTATTTTATAAAGCTGTTTGTAATAGCTCTATTCCTTAATATGAAACAAAATAAAGGAAATAAATCAACGGAATGAGGTAATTTTCTAATTTATTTAAGTGTACAAGGACAACACTTTGTCTCTATAATTTACTCATCAAACAATCAAGATGTCGCACAGTGGTCAAAATACTCATCTTAGCCAGAAAAAACCGTAGCTCACGTTTTAAAGCCGTACCGACAAAAAATTTGGCACGTTTATAGATTTTATCAATATAAAGTATGGATATAACGAATACCGATACCTTTACCGATACCGATGTATCGACGATACTTCAGATTTTCCGATATATCGTTATCGGCGATATCTTGCTGTCGATACGACTATAATTTTTATATTTTTTTTGAGTATTTTTGAACAAATTATTTAGTTGTCTATGCTTATTTTTGACATAGCAACTAAGATAAAGTACACATTAAAAAGCCGAGCATGAAATTTAAGCAGAATAATTAAATTGTTTCATACAATCTTTCTGTTCATCGATTTCTAACGATAACGTTCGCATAGAAAATTTCATTTAAAACAAAAACAAATTTTGAAATTTAAATAACTAATGCCCGTAATTTCTACAAAAAGAAATCCAGTTGCGAATAAAAATCTTTGGTGTAGGTGCTGCCATATTTTAAAAGAAAACTTGTGGTAGGTAGACGAAGGTAAATAAATGTTGAAATAGGTAAAAATACCTGTTAGGTACGAACTAGACCCGCTTTCTTTTTGTATACAGAAAAAAGTGTTTTATCAATTAAAAACATTGTTTGAAAAGTATTTAAATTTAATTAATGGGATAATTGAATCAATTATTTTTTTAGTTGAAAGAAAATTAAAAAATTAATTTTGAATTAATTAACATTTTAGTTGTTTTGAAATAAATTTTCAATTAAAATTTTAATTAAATAACAAAAAATATTAATTGACTTTTTTCGTTTGAAATAAAATAATTTACACATGTAGAACTGTTGTTGGGAATTGTCAATATTTATTGAAATAAATTAACACATTGTTTGAAATGGCAAAGTTTTTTGATCACTTTTTTAATTAAAATTAAAAATATCATTTATTGAAAATATTTTTTTTTTAAATTTTAAAATTTTTAGTAATCAATATAATCATTTTGTAATAGGTGCAAAATCAACAACTTGTTTGCCGATATTATGAATTTGGAATAAATTTGGTGATTGTAGAAATTTAATAATTTTTTCTGTGTAGAAATTACGGGCATAAATTTGAAGTTGTTGAAATAATGTCTAAGTTAAGTAGTGTAAAGTATTTCGTACAGTTGAAGTTCTTTGAGTATATTTTTGAACTCGCTAGAATTAGGGTGTCAAATTTATCGAACCTGCGGTTTGGATAAAATACCGAGGTTGCATAAGTTTGGCAGCCTATGTTTTTCACTTCCTTTTTTGCGGTTGAACTGAACAGCCGAATTGCTTTACACCACCTTGTTTTGAATTAAAAATTTGTTAAATCAAAAACCCAATTACATTTGTGAATTATAAATAAACAAGTTAACTTGAAGTCGGAGCCGCAGCTTCTTCTTATTTCCCGTAAGAACCCCTACACATAAATGGCAAGGAAACGAATTCGAACCCCTGCCAAAAAAAATACCTTCCCACATAGTTGCCTAATTTCTCTTCCACATCTACACTATTTATAATTACTGTGCGGAGTACTTATACAGGGTGTCCGGCGGGAAGGTATAGTACTTTGTTTTGCCGCCATTTTGGTAAACATTAGTCTTGACAGTTCATATTTGGCCGTCGTTAAGTAGACACGTGGCAAATTTATTATGGCAAAATATTCGATAAAACAACGTGTTTTCAATTAATCATCGATTACTGTGACGATGGGAAAGTTATAATTTTCCTTTCATGTTTCGAACAAAAATGTAATTAAAGATTTTAAAAAAATTTAGTCTACCACAAGAAATTTTTAAAAAATATATTAATTAATTTAATGCATTTTAATTAATATTATGTGCTTATTTAAAAAATTGTTATAGTGGAATTGTTGCGTATCAATTCTTAAAAATACTGATACCGTTTGGTTTTAAAAATTGATTTTTTTCGCTACCGAATTTTCTGAATTTTTTTTTTTTTTTTTTTTTTTTTGGCAGACAAAATTTATTTCTTTAAGTTTTAATAAAATATTTATGTAATGGCCTAAGAATGTGAAATGTGGATTTATTTTTTGTACTCGCACCTCAGTGGAAATAAGTACGAGTATTTACTACATATTGGGAACTTTTTGACATGCTGAAATATTTACAACAATCATCATCAGCAGGGAAAATTGAATCAAATATTAAAGGGTAAAGGCCGATCTGTTTTTGATTTCGACCCAAGTGTTGCCAAAGAGTTAGTTAATAGTTTATATGCTCTATTGCCACTTTTCTGTATTAGTTGTAACAAAACGAAACTCTCCCAAATTTAAGAAAATATGCACGTTAGAGGTGTGTAAAAATAGTAAAATACTATCTTTCTTAAGTGAATTACGAGCTTGAGTTTTATATAATGCCTATGGAAAGTTAATCAGCGTGTAGACTTGCAATTTTTGTTGTGGCAATTTTGAGTATATTGGTGAGAGGGAGATGTGAAGATTAGGGAGGGGTACCCAGTTTCATGTACTCTGCAATTCCGTTTTGTTTTGTTATTCTCACATTTTTTAACTTGAAGTTGGCTGTGCGTGTATTTGTATTTAGATTTAAAATATAAAAAGGAGAAGAGGAGAGACAAGATAAAAATAAAAAATTGCAAAACTAAATTTCATAATCTGGACACTAATGCAATTTCAAAGCAGAATTTTTAAAAATTGCAGCAACAAATATTGCAAGTCTGGACGATGACTTATCGACCGCTCTCTACGAAATTTGTCAGTGTTATTTCTGGTCATATGAAACAATTTGGTGCAGAGTTTAATAACAACCGTTGCATTCTACCACGAATTTATTTTGGTTTTTGTGACAGAGTTTTAATTTTTTTTAGGGCGGTTGTTCTATAATTGAATTCATTTCACTTTCCCTACCAAACCGATTGTTCCGGATTTAGATCCCAAAGAGCTCAGGATAACTAGAGACAATTTGATATCAATAATGTTGTTTTCTTTTGAGTTGGTTGAGAAGTAAGTGTGTTTTCATTAAACAAAATCGACTTAGAATTACCCAAGGACCCAGAGTATACCCATACATATATACTTCTTTTTGGTCTTTGATGAATCCTAAAATGTTTCACACGGAATGACAAGATTAGTATACCTTCATTCACCACTAGTGGTGGAGGGTATAAAAAATGCACGTATACAGTTTGTGTAAGTGTTTGAAGTTTTTCTTTTTTAAATTATGTAACAGTATTAGTAATGTTGAAAAATGCTTGCTCTACATCTACAACATCATATGGAATAAAAACTTTTGTTTTTTTTTTTAATTTTTGAAATAAAAACAAAATGTTGCAATATTGTTAGTATAAAAAATTCCCTTTTTGTACTTCTTTTTCTTTTTGTACATAAAGCTGCCTTGTAGCGTTAATTTTCATTTTATTTTCTTTTTGTTTTATTGCGGAGTATCTACATATATAAATACTTGTATGTCATAAGATAGATCTGTGTATAAAAAGTATATAAAAATACAAGTGTAGAATAAAATTGTTTAATCAAATTTAAAAAAGAAAACTATTAAAAATTTTTAATTTTCAAGCACTAAAAACAGAAAATGTTTGTTTAAATTATTAGATTTTTCTAAAACTAATTTTACAGATCGAAATTTTCTGCAACCATATGTACTTTTTATTATTTTATACTTAATGCTATTATTTTTCAATGTATGTTTAATTAACGAAAGTTTCAATATTGTATTCTACAATACAAATACTGCAATTAACACAACACTAATGGCAACACTTTCAAAAGATGCGTATGAAAAGAAAATCAACCAAAAGCTTTTTGTCCTTCAATAAAAAGAACTTTATGTTTTTCAAAATCTCACAGTTGAAATAATCCCTCAAATTTTGTTCATATATCAGTTGAATGCACAATTTATTTTGAATTTCAAATATATTTTCAATTAATTTAAAAATAAAACAATTCTGTTGAAATTAACTTGTATGTTACTCCGAATCAATATATAAAAAACTTTTAAGCGCTGTAATGTACCCTTTAAATGGTTTCCTATAAATAAGCTGAAAAATCTATTAAAAAAACAGTGCAGCAAAATAAAAGGCGTACATAAGGTGGCACTATTTTTATTGAGAACTTATAATTTATATCGTTTCTTAATATTAGAATGTGAGAAATAATTATTTTTTATAATTATTATTAAATAACCCTTATCCTGTAGTCATGGGACAAAATTGCCCAAAACGATTTTATTGATTATTATTTGCAAAACTTGTCAATGAATTTTTTTTTAAATTTATGTACAATTTTTTTTCTATTGAAAATTATGTATATATTACATATTTTATTTCAAGGCTTCTTGTAATGTCTGTAACCAAAAAGTTACGCATTTTGTAAACATGGGTCAAAATTGCCCAAGTCAATATTTAAGACAATATAAAATATTCAAACAAATGTACAGCATGTAATTAATTTATTTGTAAAAATCATTCCGAAACTTAGATTAGATGCATTAAATGATAAAAAAATAAACAGATTTAAAAAATTTATGATGGATAAACTCTCTAAATTGGACAAAATTTACCCACAAATACCACATGCGACTTATTTTTTTAGTACAGAATAAGGGTTAAAAATTTTTTCGAATGTGCTTATTTGAGTCAAATTTCAATAAATAAAGTTTTCTTGCAATAGTCATATTCCCTCAATATTTCACATAATTTTTGCTTAGGCCAATTTTTGGTTAACTTCAAAGCTTTAGAACTGTACAAAGACATATACTAACTCAAAGAAGAACATTCCCCAAAAAATTTTAATAATAAATACAAATTTGTTGTCTTGCTGTGATTGATTTAATATTTACACTTATTTTATTTTAATTTTAAGCGCAAAACTACAATTCCTTTTGCAATTGTATTTCAAACTAAAAGGAACATATTTGATGCCACCCTAATATGTATAAGTATGTATACCAACTTATGTTTTTTTGTTTTCAACAAAAATCAAAATAATTATGTAATAAATATTAATGTTAAGTAGATTCTTTGAATATAAAAATGTAGATATAATTAATAAAATACGTTAATAAATCTCTGATAATACTGCAACTTAAATAAAAATGCACTTTTGCTACTCTAAGTATTATATTTATGTTAATAAATGCATTAACCAAAAAAATATGTGTAAACATTTTTATCAGCCACTCAAAAACAGTGAATTTTGTTTAAAACATTTACATATTATTTTTATATTTATTTTTATTTATATATATTTTATATATATTTATTTTATTTTTATATATAGTTCTAGATTTAACAAAAAATAGTGTATATATTTCCTTTTTAAATACAAAAGCCCTTCAAATCATCCATTTAAATACTGCGAAGTAGAAATTAAATAATAATTGGAGAAAATAAAAAAACCCCTTGAACATATTGGGTAATAAACATTTTTTTAAAAAAAGAGAAAAAAGCTGTAAAAAAGTTTAAATTAAAATGCTTAAAAAAATTAACATTAATCAAAACTATAATAATTTACAAGTTCATTATCTGTTCATTATTAAATAATCCAGCAACAAAAAAAATCCTACGCTAAAACTAAAAACATTCAAATAAACACAAATTAAAAATAATCATATATTTGTATGTACTATATTTATATAATTCTTAACAACAACTACAATAAAAACCAAAAATTAATATTAATAAATAAATAAATAACTTTAAAGTGTTAATAGTTATTAAGTAAATTGGCATTAGAGAATATAATGCCAACAAAGTCAAAAAAAAACTAACACAAACGCAAATACACAACAACATTCAACTTACATAAACACAGTTATGTAAAAACCATAAATAAATAATTAAATAATATACATTTCCATATTTAAATATTAATATATATTTATGAAAGTTATTTAAAGGTCAATAAAATAATTGTATAATTAATTAATTGTTTTAATGCCAAAACGAGTGTTTAGAATGTTAGTTTTTTTATTTCCTTTTTATTTTGCTGAAAACAGAAACAGACGGAATTAAATGGTAACTAAACATTAACATCCAGGAGACCCTTTAAAAACACAAACAGAAATATATTAAGGCAGCTCACAACTGAAGTGCTATGATCAATGCACAAACTACTGGTTATAAGTTACATACAGTATTGCCACTTATTAGCTTCAAATGTATACGGCTGTTCGATCAGAACTATACAAAGCCATAAGAAATTATACAAAAAAGTTTTCTCTAAAAATGTATATACGCTGTGAAACGTCCCAGCAAAAACTTTACTTACTTGGTAAGTTAGCAAGTAATGTAAGAGATAAATAAACACTACTTATTTGTCGGCTGAATAACTACTTATTTTTGTTCGAGTTGTTCACAGAATTCAGTACTTACAATGTACTTACTAGAATTCAAAATAAAAGTTGAATTAGAGGTACACAGAAAAAATTCTTTAATTGTTTTTACTAATAAAAGCATTAATCAAAAATAAAATCAGTTTCAATTAAAAATTTAATCAAGTGAACTAAACGTTTAATCAAGTAAATTAAACTTTTAATTGATATTATTAAGTTGTCTATTGGTGAAAATTTAAATAACTTTTTAATTATTATTACAAATTTTTTAATTGAAATCAATTTTTATATTTTTCTGTGTACTTACAATATACTTGCTAGAAGCCAACCAATAACTTGTTATTATTAAGCTGCCAGTGAGTAAGAGGAGTCAGACAATTCCACTGCCAGAGTAACGGATTTAATTCTAATATTTCTATAATACCTAAATTGTTCAAAATGAATTCTTCGAATATTTTTGATTACAGCCAATTGTAAAATTAAAAAATTGGACCTAGTTAATAGGCCTAATAAGTACACTTTTAAATTTATTACAGTAACTGATTGTGGGTTATTAAATTCGTTTTCCGTACTGTTAAAATTTAAGAAAAATATAGTTATTTTACGAATATCTTTTTTTTAACATTTATGTTTGTTATTCAAAAAACAAACTACCAAAAAAAATTTTTAGGAATATGTTAAATAAATAAATAAAAATTTAAAAATTAATGTACAATTTTTTTATTTGGAATGAAATGTAAATTATCGGTTTTTTAAATACATTTTTAGTGGTTTTAAATGAATTTTCTGTTGAATTTAGCTACATAATATTTTGAGTGCAGTTATTGAGCTCGTTACCAGAAAGGAAATATTCAGTACTGAAAACAACACAACTAATAAGTTGTTATTGACTGACTACTATTTAGAAAATACTGAAAATAATAGAAGAAACAAGTACATAGTTACTTAGATCATTAGTAGTAAGTATTTATTGAGGTTTTCCGAATAATGACAACTGTGATGACAACTACTTACCAGGTAACATATGAAATAACTACTATCTGTTACCTAAATTAAAAAAGTTTTTCCTGGGGTTTTAGGAATAATGACCCTGCACCAATATCGTGCATAACCAGCGACCCGGAATTAAAGTACAGGTGACAAATTTCGGCATTCGATAGCGATCGAAATTACTGACAATTTAAATGGGAATTTAGATCGATATCGATTGCCGTAATTTGGCCCAAGTTCGTAATTTTAAAGTTATTTTAAAATAAATATTTCTCGGAAATAGGGATTTTTCCCTTAAGCTGGTCTCTGACAACACAGGGAGTTAGGCAGCTTACTAATCGATGACAATATATTTCTTCAACCAGATCGGCATTATGCTGCATTTCTCCAGTTTGTAATGTTAAGCTTCCCCATGGATTCGTCCGCCTGATCCTTCCAGCGGAGTCTTTGCCGTCCCATTTTTCGTCTTCCTTCGAGTACATCTTCGAAAACTTTTCGAGCTGGATCTTTCTGTTGATATGACAAAGCCAGCGCAATATCGTTATGTTGATCTTCCTTACTATGTCAATGTCGAGATATAAGTTACATATCATGCTTTATGCGTCGTCAATACTCACCGTTGTTCACTAAAAGGCCATATATTTTGCGTAGAAGTTTTCTCTCGAAAACCAATTCTGTTTCGTCTGCTTGCGAAAATACCCCGGATTCTAAACTATATAGCAAGACTGGCTTTATTAGAGAGTGTCATAGTTAGATCTTCATATCTCGAGTGAGATACTTATATCTCTGAAGTGCATGCTGAGTCTCAAATAACATCTTTTGCAAACACATTTCGCCGCCTAATCTCCAGGGCTGATGTCGCTATTTTTATTTACGGCAGATCCGAGGTGTATAATTTATACCACTATCTCGAAATTATAACAGTTGTCAACGTTCAGAATTTGTTATTATACGATAAATACTTTACTATCCATATGCTCGCTTAAGGAAGCCAAAAATATATCTTACCAATAATCACTTAAAAATTAGGAAAAAAATCACTTAAAAATTGTGACATTGATATAAAAATCGGCTATTTTAACCTGTACACGAACCTCTAGCAGCCAAATTTTTTAAAGTAAAAGCGGCGGCCAATTTTTGCAAAATTTAGCTTGAAAGCAAAAATAATCGAAAACAGTGCAAGTTTTTATAAATCATTCAGAAAGTGGCAACGCTAGTAACATATAATCTGCTTGTTTCAATTCTACAAAAAGCATTCTACAAAAAAAAATTACGATCACCTGTGATAATAAATTGCTTAAAATCTGTTATTATAAAAATACTTTACACTATCACACAAGTCTTACGTATTTTGAAGAAAATGCTTCCCTGATCTAATAATTGTTTGAAATTTTTCAAAAACAATAACAACTTATCATGACAGGATTGTATTTTTCTCAAAATACGCAAGACTTACGTGATAGTGTAAAGTGCCCTTAGAAAGCATACACATTATAACATAAAGACTAAAATACTAATTACAAACTAACAACAAAAACGAAAGGCCATTCTGTATATTACAATCGTTTGAACTTATTGTAAAATCTAGCTGAAGTTATATAACATTATTAAAACATTATGTTAGTGAATTTGTAATAAAAGCCAATATGGCCTAGATGTTAAGTCATATTACAACTATTATTAATTAAATATATAGTCATAAAAATAATACTAAAATACATATATTTGTATTAACTGTGTATAAAATGCAAAAACAAAAAAGGAAATACAATTGTATAAATAAATCAAAGAAAAAAATATTATGAACTTATAGAAGATGGTTTCATTTACATTTAAAAGATCAGGTTGGTAAAACTGAAATGTGTTGCAAATATAATTGGTTATAACACTTAATTACTTAATAAGACTTAACAAAAGCAAAAATATTTATGTGTGTGAGTATCAATATTTAAAACGTCAGAGGCTTTTGGTACTTTGTGACGATGAACTCAACTCCATTGTGGCACATTTTATACACCATTAATCAAAAATACAATCCGTTTTAATTAAAAATTTAATCAAGTGAATTAAACGTTTACTGATATCAACAAAATTACGGCAGAACATGTTGTTAATAGCTTTCACTCAACAATAATTTTCAGTGTATTTATCAAAAATAAAAATTGGGAATTTAGAACGTCATAAAGAAATCTTATTAATAATAAATAATTAATTGATACTATTTATTTGTTTACTACTGCAAATTTTATAAATTTTTTAATTAACATCACAAGTTGTAATCAATTGTTATTTTTTTCTGTGTCTATGAAATTCGTCTTAAGTTATAACTAATTAAAAAAGAATGTACTTACGAAAACTTAACTCAGCAATTAAAAAATCCTACATCTATTCTCAAATTTAATATTTTTATACAATTATAAAATAATTGACCCCCTCCCATCCCCCCCCCCCTTTATCTGAACCGAAATCCGATTATTTCTTATACTGACTTTATATATAGAATTTACATCTTCGGCAGAAAAAAGTAACAACTTAAAAAGAAAAATTTCCAACTTTAATTTATTTCTCATCTCTAAATCAATTAACCATTTAAAAAAAATTACAAAAAAAAACAGACACAAAATCTCCATCAATTAATTATCTGCAACTGACTACCCTTTAAAGTTCATAAAATAGAACCAACTACCTCAACAAAAGTAATTTAAATACTCTATTCTTCTATTGATTACCAAATATTTAAAACAATTGTACAAAATACTTAAAAAAAACATCATTTGGAAAATTTTCTTTCAATTAATTCTGTTACTTTTGAACTTTATCATCCTTTAAAGGCTTCAAACAATATGAGGCAACAACAAACAAATGGCCATACTTAACCTAAAGCCTACAGAAATACGGGCAAAATTGCTTCAGCTTTTTGTTGAAGAACTCGAAAAACAAAAGTTCTATAATAAATGTACTCCTACATAAATAACAACATATGTATATGTATATAAGCCGAGAGGAGAAAGGAAAAACGAGGCATTCAATGGCAGAAGAAGGGAGAGGGAAAAAAATCAATCTGAATGTTAAATGAACTTTGGCTATTATACTTTAAATCACCAATTTTTTTATGCACAACGAACAGATGAACTTTTTTATATGCATAAACTAACAAACACATATAAAAACATTCAACATCAAAAATTGTAGAAGAACGCTATAATATAGAAAGTTGTGTTAAGACTGATGTTTTATTTGCAATGAAACAAAACTATATGCAGAAAATAAACAAAAACGACTATAAACAGTTAGAGTTAGACACATACACCCAGAGAAAAACATTTTTCAATCTGATCACCTATAGCAAAACTATTTTCAATGAAAATTTGTAATCATATTATGGTAAACTTTATTATTTTATAGTCAGCGGCAGCCATATTATCGTTAAATTAGTCCTTTGCCAAGAAGCCACAACTATATTACGGTTGCCACCAAATATGTTATGGTAAAATTAGCATCGGCATGTTATCGGCTTATTATAGTCTGGTTGTTTTTCAACCATAGCGTCGTGCTCTTAGAAATTACCAAAATAGTTATAAACCAAACAATTATAAGCGGTAAACAAATTATGCTCATATTTAGCCATAACATATTTGCAGGCTATTTGGATATTTGGACTAATCCAACCATAATATGATCTCCGTTAACAATAATATACAGCCATGTTCAGGAAATCGAACTCGAGTTAAACTGAAATCTTGTATTAAAGTTTTATAAATATATTCCGTTTTAGATACGTCATATATTGAGTACCACTTATTTGTATTAGAATTACTATAAAAATCAAGAAAAACTAGGGTAATTTTTAAAAAAAATTAACATGGCCAATGGTTAAAGTAACCATAATATGTTTGAAAATTTGCGTTCAAAAAAAAATTACCTGAAAATGTCCTTCTATTTCAATTCTCGATTTCAAATTCCAGAACAGAGCCGATTGTTAAAGTAACAACAATATGTTTGAAAATTTGCATTCAAAATAGTTTTGTTGGAGGTGTCCATATTGAACGCACACTTAATCATAAACAGGCACAACTCAAAATACCAACATTTTTAGGAAAGGCAGAAAACTGGCTTCAAAAACATGGACGAAATTTTTTAATCAAATTGAGTTTCACAAATGTAAAAAAAAAAAGTTATAGAAGTTAGTGAAAAGTTATAGAAATTTTTGTGGTCGCTAAAGTTTTGATTCGTTAACGAATTTGTATAAAATAAACGATTTTGATAAGTTTTGAGCTGTGCCTGTGTATGTTTTAGTGTACGATATGTATGTCAAAAAGCATGTAAACATAAACTTTAATACAAATTCTAGTTGTTTTCTAAACATAAAATATAGAATTTATTTACCATCGCCTACTGGGCAAATGTTCGATTTAAGTTGTAGAGTATAAGAGAGAAATTTACTGTTGAAATTGATGCAAGAGCATGCAAAATTATATAAAAATATTGCAGCACTCCCAGAAGAGAGAAGAAAAATCTAATTAGAAACTCTATTTTCTTCAAGCTCAAGAACACAGTGAAAAAAATTGAAACTTTATTCCCTTGTGAATATTATAAGGCAAAAGGGAACTGCTCTAAATATTAGTGTCCGACCGAATGCATTTTTTCAGATCAAAGCCAAACGCAAACTTCTCTACACTTTAAACAGCGAATCTATTTTAACTTTTTGTAATATTTGGCTACTTCCGTAGAGTTTATAAATGTACTAAAATTATAGTAGTAATGTATATTTTAATTCCTTGAACTTAAATATTTCAGTCAAATAAATTCTAGTTTATTTATCAAAAATATTTTCAAAAATCCTCTATATATGATGCAGAGCAATATATTTTCCATAATAATAAAACTTAGAATGAAAATATCCTTAAAAATAGTTTTATTTCAAAATTAGATATCAGTTACCAGTAACGCAAAGTTCGTGTTCAGGGCAAATTTTACCGAATGCCAAAAATTAGCTTTTGCCGAACATCGACACCGAACTGAACGTTCGGTCGGACTCTACTAAATACACATATTAAGAAAAGTTTCTATACAGTTTTCTTACAAAAAAGTGGTCTAAACTCAAGCTTAAAACCTTTTTTTTTTTTTTTTGTTAAACAAGGTATTTTATAAACAAAGTTTTTATGTAGTTTTAGAAGGAAATTGTTGTTTAACGGATTAAAACTGGAAAGGGGCTTTAAACATTCGTCTTGGCCAAATACTGTAAATTGTACATCTTTTTTTTTTTTTTTTTTTTTTTTTTTTTTTGAATGAGTGGGTCTATAAAACGAAAAAAAACAACTACATAGATTGACTTTTAAGCTTTTTTTGCTTTTCCTTTTTTTTGTTCGTTTTTAGTAGCTGTAACTTTTATTGTGGATGTACTGAATGGTTGGTTTGAAAAAACAACACCAACAGAAAAACCAGCAAAATATTTACTGCGTATACGGAATGTGGAATAATATGTATGTATGTGTGTGTGTGTATTTGTTCTTACATAGCAATTTTTAATGCTCTTCAATCACGACAAAAATCCATTAATACACTTCACAACAGCAATACAAGTACATACAAGTGCACGAAGAAGAGCGGTTATAATGGACAAAGTCCTTAAACAAGTCCAAAAAAAAAACGAGGAAAAGAAAAACATTGGCCAGAAAAACAACTTATCAATAGATAAATGACGCCTGACTGCAATCGGTAGCCAAAAACAATAAGCAAACTAGAAATAAAAACCAACCAACTCAAATCACTTTTTTATGGCCAAAGAAAATCACTTATCTGCAAAAAACGATTCCCCAAAATAGGTCTTGAATAAATATTTTTTAAATTAAAAGTAAAAAAGATAATATTTTCTTCTATTTTTAGAATTCAGTTTAAATTTTCTTGGTTTCTAATTTAAGGAGATTAGGAAAAATCTTTGCTTAGATTTCGTTAAGGGCTTTAAAGAATTCTTACAAAATCTATCCCTATATCATATAAATAAATTTGAATAACAATTAAATTTAATTTGCAAATTTTAATTTTAGCTTTAAGGCTTAGTTGTGTTATACTACCTACCATTTTCTCGTACATCTTTGTCTGCTTTTAACAAATTATTGCCTACATTTAGGCTAATCTTTAATTTTACATATCTTGTGCTGCCATTAATGCTGTAGTTGCTGTTGCTTTTGTTCTTGATTTGATTTCAAGGGAAATTACAAAATTTCTATTACAATACTTGTTTAAAATGTTATTGACTCATTCACACATACTTATAAAGCATTGTAATATCTGTATATGTGTGAGTTGTAAGTATAAGTGTATATAAAAATCACTTAAGTCATTTAAATATGATACGGTGAGTACGTAATTTTATAAATTAGCACATATTTTACAATTAAAGCAAAATTAAGAAAATGAAAATCAGCATAATAAGTGTAATTATTGTATAATATTGTTGAAAACTAATACACATACATGCATGCATAGTAACATATACATATACTACATATTAAATGTAGTTTATACCAATAGTTGTACACTAAAGGTATGCAGTAGCAGTAGTACATACACACTTTGAAGCATGTGTGTATATATTATATTTTAAGCTGATGTTCTTAAGATCTATAAAACGTTGCCTACTTATTTGCTTTATATTCATTCAAGCAGAGTAGAAAACAAATGTTTTGTTCACGTATGTGCTAAAGTGAGAACATTTCTATTGTTTTCCTAAGAAAATTAATTCATACTTATTAATTTTCGTTTGCATGTACTAGAAAGCAGTCTAATGTATTTATTTAAATAGTATTAAAATCTATTTTTTCAATTGAATTTGAATGATAATTTTTTAATAAAAGCTACATATGATTATTGCCATATGTGTGTTTAAAAAAAGAAAATTTATCAAATTTAAATGTGTAAATATTTAATTAGATTGTTATTTTTTTTAAAATATCCACTTCAGTAGCCGTTTAATTTAATGTTCAAAAACTTTTAAAGAGTATCTTTATATACATATGTATGTATGTTCATATATGAAACTTTCGAATTTCTTCAAAAAATGCAACCTTAGAACTAACAAAACTTTTATGTTCGAAAGGCCAGTGGTCCTAAGGACATCATCAGACAAGTTTTCAAACATGTTTTCAATGTTTACTAATTTATTTTGACATTTATTAAGTGTATGGATATCAATAGAAAAAGTATAGTTTATACAA
Source organism: Pollenia amentaria (assembly GCA_943735925.1). NCBI lineage: Eukaryota > Metazoa > Arthropoda > Insecta > Diptera > Polleniidae > Pollenia > Pollenia amentaria. Next base: position 2,294,538 of record OX031007.1, read on the forward strand.
TTTAGCATAGAAATTGAATAAAAAATTTTATGTTTAAAATATATTTAATCACTAAAGGTCTAAGAAATTCAGCCAATGTACAGCATCTAGAGTCAAAATGTTAATATTGTTTAATGGATTGTCATATGATATATTAATGCACTCTTTAAGGATGTGAGTAGTCAGTTGAATAGGAGCTTCACAAGTGTATTTAGGATTATCCGCAAGACCTAATCTTTGAAGTGATTCTTGGATTCTACCGGTACCCGGTTCTTAATCTGTTGAGGTTGCAACAAACACTTCTTAATAATTGGAAGTCATCGTTTCTGCTCTGGTCTTTAAATATTGAAATTTATCAGAATTTTAAATCTTGTTGATAACTTTGAATCGTAAATATTTAAAATAATTTATTTAAATTACTTTAGCCATAAAAGCATTTGGTTTACAGTTAAATTATTGTTCATATTTTTTATTCTAAATCTCTTAAAAAAATCAATTAAAATTCACATGAATATTTTTTAAAGAACAGGCTGTCAAAAATGCTGTAAAACAATTTAACCTCTTGACAACTTTCATTTTCAATAAATGAAATATTATGTGGCATAAGCCATAGAAGACGACTAGAATAGAAAATTACATGTGAAGTTACGACGACAAAACAAAAGCATTTCTTACTAAAAAAAACATATAGTAAAGCTTTTTCATCAGCTAAGTTAAGGTTTTTTACGCTTTCTATTCTTGTCATCTCCAATGGCATTAACACATATCATCACTCTCAATGAAAGCAGGCTAACTCAATTTGTCGGATTTTTATAATCAACTAATAAGGATGGGTTTTTGAGATCTCAGTTAAACTAGGTTTAGTTAATCCAAAAACAGATTTGTGCAACCATTTCAAAGTTTGTATGCAAAATGTTGACAGAACAGCTTTAGTTTTGCTTACAATATTGGTCTTTAATGTAATATTAAAAGAAAGCACAGTTCGTCAGAAATATCCGAGTTTCAGAGAACGATAAACTAGGCTTAAACTTAATCCACATTTTAAAAACTCGGCCTAAAACGTTTATATTTATACTAAATTTAGTTCTTCAATTTTCTTTTATTTTGGATACAGCATTTAAAAAATTATTATATTTTTAATTTTTATGAATAGTTTTTCAAATAATGGGGTTCACACTTACCCTTTGATGTTTTAAAATTAAAAATTAAAAATAATATATAAAGATTATAATAAAAATAAAATCCTTAAAAATTAAAATTTTAAAACAACAGCTCTAAACGAGGCTATAAATTTTTAGCAACACACCTACAGAAATACACGCAATAATTTTTGCGAATTAAAAAAACTGGAAATATACACGTACAACAAATATAAACACATCAATATCAACACTCATGCCAAATAACAAGGGTTTCAAATTTCCTGGATTTTTTTTCACCCTTCCCGGAAAGCATCAAATGTTTTCTTTAATTTCTAGCAATCCCTGCCAATCGCGACAGATATAAGGGTGATTTGTTTTACGAAACTTTCAAACTGACAGCTTCCAGTCTCTTATAAAGATTATGTCGGACAACATGTCTTTGCCCGAAAGTCGTCAATAAAGCTTTAAGATTTTTACCAAACTAGACGATTCGTTTTTAAATTTGATAAAGTGCTTAAACTGGAAAGCTTTTTAAAATGGTGCTCTAATAATATAATGCTGTTTATATAAACGGATTCAAAAATCGACTTCCAATTTGCGCTTAAATGCTTTTTTCAACATGATTAAACTGGCCGTTGTTACCATTTAATGAAAGAAAAACCTAAAGTTAGGCCGAATATTTCAAATAGATATTCCGAAACATCCGAAACGTCGAAAAATTCCAGGAAATTTTAAAAATATTATAAAGAAACCCTACAGAATACTCGAACAGACAGACACATTAACGCAACACAATATTTAAATTAAAATATTATGGCGGCAATAAAAGAAGGTACGCTTAATGTGTGAAGGTAGAAATATAAAAAAAACACCAACAACATTCATGGAAACATATACTAATACTCTATATCAAAACAATTACAACAACAACACAAATGTTGGCAATTTCCTGATGAATTAAAAAACACACAATTTCCGCCACAATAAAACAATGCCAAACATATGTATTTGTGTGTTTATTTATACGTGTGCAATTGTACGTGTATCTGTATATACAAGAAAGTTTATAAATGCGAACAATTGAAATTGTGAGTGGGGATTGATGCATGTACGTATGTATATATGTATGGATGTGTGAATAAATGAATGTTTGCTAACATAAAGATTTCAATGGTAAATGTGAGTCAGTAAAAGAGAGTGATTGTGAGTGAATTGTATGTATATTATTCTTTATACTCACATAAGGAGTATCTGAATATACTAAAAGCATTTTCAAAATATAAAAAAAAGTTAAAAACATACACACAAAAAACTTCCCATGTCAAAGAGGTTTGTTTTAAAGCAACAACAAAAATGGTTCAAAAACAATAAAAAATAAACCACAAGTGAGCAAATAAAAACATACTCAGGTTCATTTTTTCGTTAATTTCTTTTTTTCTTTTTTTTTCGTTTTGTGTCTTGATAAAGGTTCACTTTTGTTCAAGTCATACTTTATAAACGTATAAAAGATTTTTATGTTTGTTTTTTATTACGTTCATCAAAAACAACAACGAAATGCAGTCAGTGAATTATTTTATAGAAAACAACTCATATTTCAATTACAATGAGTGAGTACGTATTTATGTACAATATAGAAATGAAATTGTATGAACGATTTTTTTTCTTTTTTCTTCAAGCAGGAACAACAAAAAGTTGTAAATAAAAAGTGAGAGAATAATACTCGGATTAGCCGACTGTTATTAAAGCTACAAATTGTACATTGATATTTATTACCTTTTTTTACAGTATAAATCATTGAAGGGGTATTATGTAAGTTTTATAATAAAGTGCGATAGGGATTGTTAATTTCTGGAAATTGGTATAACCAGGGAAACTGGAAATATTCTCTAAGAAAAAGTGTTTTATGCGTATTAAATATTTAAAAACAAAATATCCAGCCATTTAATAATATTTAATATTGACAAGTGTGTCAATTAAATAAGTTTTATAATACTTATAAGATTTGTTTTGAAAAATTTGGCAATCGGCTAATGTGGAATAACTGAAGACGGGTATTGTGGAACCTTTTTTCACGAATAGCCATGAAGACTGAGGAATAATATTTAATGGATTTTTATTTCTAAGCAACAAGTTATGCTAAGAAGGAAGTATTATGTTTTTAATTAATTAAAATAAAAAAATGTAAATGAAAAAATATTTTTGCTTCTACTGAAAATTCGTAAGTTTTTAGTTAATACAGTATTGTTGAACAAGTGCTATATATTCAATATCTAAAATCTTACATATGCAACAATGGATCTTAAAATTATAAAACTTAATTAGTTTCAAGAAGTCTTAGAGTACATATCATATTCATGCTGCTCGTATGCCACTTTATGTATTGAAAGTAGAGTACACAATAAACCTTTTCGCATAATGAAAATGTTTTAATGTGAAACATGTTTGAATGTGTATGTTGCACAGCAGCACGTTTGTATATGTTTATAAAGGTGTGTATGAACAAATAAATGAAAAAAATATAAATTGATGAATGGGTATGTATGAGTATACAAGTACAGAAAAACAATGCATTATTGCATGCATCACTTAGCAAGTTGATTGCATATTAAAGCAAAATGACGCATTTATAACACTTCCTGTACACTGTTGTATTGAACAAACCGTCCATCCAGTCATCCATCCACTCATTCGCATTTAAATGAACAAACAAGGCTCCTGCGCCAGCCTTTTTGCAGCCTGCCTGCCTTCTAGGAATAAAACAGAATAAAAAAATTAAACAAAACAAAACAAACAATGTGGATTTTGCTATTTGTAATAGAAATAAGGCAGTGTTTTGCACAAACAAACTAAATAAGAAACGATTTTTAAAAAAAAAATTTATAAATAATTTGTGGTTTTTGGGGCCAGCAACACCTTTTATTGCTTTGATTCCATATTAAAAATTTCAATGAATAATGTAAAATGAGACCTTAAGGGCTTAAGAAATATGTTAAGTTGGCTTTTTTTATTCGTTTTTCAATGACTTTTTCACTTTCACAAATACGCCTTCTTTTGTTTCCCATTGTAAAGTATTTAGTTCAAGATTGTACTATTTCTTTGTACGTTCATAGATTATCACCTTTTTTTCTTTTGGCATTATTATTATTATTACTATTCTTTTTTTTTTTTTTGTTGTTGTTGTTTTGTTGTGCTTTTTTATCCTCAAAGTCGGGGTAATAATAAGAGTTTTTCTGAATCAACACTACTGTAATGATGATTAATCAGCCACGTGGAAGCACAAAACAATTGTTATGATGATGATGGTAATGAAAACATTTGAACCAAATTGAAAAAAACTTTTGAAATTTTTTTTTTATTAAAACTGAAAAAAAATTCTAATAAAAATTGTTTTTTTTTTTTATTTAAAATGTTTAACAAAACTGTAACATTTTACATTTCATTTTGTTTTAAATATACAAATGTAGTTTAATAGTTAAAAATTATTTGGCTTATAAATATTATTGCGAAGCAAGCGAATATAGAAGGGTAATTGAGACCAAGAGTAATTACGGATGTTTGAAGGAAAACATATGGGTGATTCTTATTTAAAATGATTTTACCGTTGAAAGTATGGGGAAATATTTCATAAAATAAACACTTAAGTTTGAAAAGTAAATCTGCTTCAGCGTTTTTTAAATATAACTAAATGTCCATTAGGTCCATTAGGTGTTTAAAAACAAAAAAGCAAAATACTTGTTTTACACTCTTCAAACAAGATGATATGTCCGTTTTTCTTTCCTGCTCTACGTTAAGAAACTATGAATTTCGCAAAGTACGAGAGTACATTAATTATATAGAAAATAGAACTTATAAATTATAATTAGTATTATTTTCCATTTGTTGTTGCATGCAGTTCTGTGTATTGAGCGTTATTTTTCATTTATCGGTTAAAGTGTTGAAATCGCTATAAAAACATATACTTAAATAATATCTTCGGTTTTTTCATTATATATGTTGAAAATTCCCGTCATTTTGTGAAATATTCTTACATTGTAAGAGGTTTCATTGAATCTAAAAAATGTCTTGAGCGTTATTAAAATTTGTTAAAATTACTTAATGGAAACTTTGTATTTTATAATTCAGGATTGTTATTTAAACTCATTAAATATTATACACCTCAATCAATTGTTATCAATTTAAAATATTTTTTATTGTGAAAATATATGAAATTCGTATAAAAATCTCTTTAACGTTGCATTTATAAAAGCAGAAAGGCAGAAAAAATAAATTGTTTTGAAGTGGATAGCTTCTAGGTTTTTTTTTCATGTTTTTTTAAATGTAACTCAACATTACAATTTTCAAAGTAAAATGTTCTTTATTTTCTAACGGAAAAAACCAAACTCTATTTTCTGACGAAAACAAAACCTCCGAAAATTAAATGACGGTTAATAAAACTCTTTTTTAAGGAGTCTTATTCGACCTTTTACTTTTGCGTTGAAAAATAACTGTTTTTGATGGGTTTTTTTAATTCACAAATTAACTGTTATATAAACTTGTTTGATATTACTTCTAACCAATACGGTCCTTTTTGCTGTTACACACACACCACAATAATGGAGAGGGTTAATGTATTTGTGCAGAGGTTTGTAACAACTTTTAGTATACAGATGATTTTAAATCATTTTATTGAATCGATCTAACGTTGTCCGTCTGTCCGACTGGCAGGCTGGCTGTCCATGTAAACCTTGTAAGCAAAGTACAGGTAGCCATTTTCGGGATAATTTGATGAACAATTATATAAAGGCTCTAATTGTCACAAGGACGAGTCCTATTGAAAATGGTGAGCATTGGTAAATCATTTCACAAAGCATTCATACAAGCATCTTTCCGGAATAGTGTCTTTGTGACCTTAACCCTCTTATTATGTTGATATTTCGATTAAATTTCTTCCAAACTTATTTTATTGCAGTATAAATCTTCCATGTTTGACTATGGCTCCCATAAAAATAGTGCTCCAAAAAATAGGTTTCGAAGCCATAACTTCCTTAGTAATGCTGGTATTGAAATGAAAATTTTCAGTCGATTTTGATAAAATTTATTTTATTTCAAAAAAAAAACTGGCGCGCTATTTAATCATGTATACATTTTCAGAAACAGTTGTTTTTAAAAATCCTGGGATCCCAGCCGAAATCCTACTTTTCAATCTACGATTATTAAAATTTTTTTAGGCAACCGTAAAGATAGAAAGATGTTAAAAATTCTAAAATATAATTTTATTTCCAGATCAATTGACTGAGGCGGAAACTGTAATATGAATCTTGCCCATCATATTTTTAATCGTAAAGTTAAAAATTTAGAATGACCATTATAAAAAAATTTCAACTCTTAGTTGTATATCCTGCAGATATCTATGACCTCTACTTAGTAAAATTTAAGAAAATATTTAATTTGAAGATATTTTTAATCACAAGGAACAAATATGCATAAAATTAGGCTTATCTCGGAATAAAAAATAAATGAATAAGTCTTTTCACTTTGAGTTGTCTATCCAGCTCTTATCTTTGACTTTGGCAAATAATTTTAAGAAATTATTTAAAGAAAATATTTCATTTGTAGAATAATCGTAAATTTTAATTTTCTCTGTATAGAGATATACGAGATTGTCTAGAATTTATTTTTTAACATGTTTGCATCAATTTTTGCTTTGCTTGTTTTTTCTACTATAAATAAATATTTACATATTTCACAATCAATATGCAAATTATTGTTTATTTTAGAAACAACAAAAAAAAATTTCTATACACACATTTATAGTTACGTACATACATGTATGAATGAATATTTTAGGGGTATACCAATTCTTGAGCCTTCTGAATAAAAAAAATTTCATTTAAAGTACAAAAAACAGTGAATCTGTAATCTGTTCTATTTATAATTAAAAATGTTTACTTTTATTATGCAGATATTTGAATCGAACTGCATTTTTAGTGGTAAAATAGTTTTGGGAAATTAGGTGTTCGATTTTGTCCAAACGCCCTTGTAGTTGGTGCCGTAGAACTCTAAATAACACTAATTGGAACTAATTAAAAATGAGCTATTTCCTATTGATAAATTTTGTTAAAAAAAAGCATTTTCCTCGAAATCCGATATATTAAAAGAGTACCTAGAGAGCAAATCCAAATTTTTTTGATTATGTTAAAGAAATTTAATTTCAAATTTGATATTGGAAATTTGAAAAACACCTTAAAAATGTTTGTTCGCTTTAGATATCACCAAAGGATAGGTTAAGGTTATTCACAATAAAACACTATTTCCATAGCTCAAAATTTTGAGTATGTTGAAGAAAAAAATTATATTGTAGAAATCAATTTTGAAAGGCCATTATTTATTACTGTGCTAGATCTTAACCGATTTTTTTGGGGGTTTTATGCCTTTTTGAAAACTGAATTGTATCTACATTTCGATTAGTTTATCATCTGGAAGAAAATCTTTTACGACAATTAAATAATTTCGTCAAAACTAAGAAAAAGTGATTTTTCGACTTTCACTATTCAAATTTTCAGCCGATTTCCGCCTAGACTTTTCTTTATCCAATCGGCACCAAAATTCATATTAAATATCTTTATATACAAACGCAGAAAAAATTAAAAATTGTCTCTCATCAACAAATTTATACCAAATTCATAATATCAAGCAATCAAATTGTTGATTTTGTACCTATTACCAAAATGATTATATTGATTACTAAAAATTGTTAAATTGTAAATATTTTTTTTCAATAAATGATATTTTTAATTTTAATTAAAAAAATTATCAAAAAACTTTGCTATTTCAAACAATGTGTTAATTTATATTGACAATTCCCAACAACAATTCTACAAGTTAAAATTATTTTATTTTAAACGAAAAAATCAATAATTATTTTTTGATATATATATTTTAATTAAAATTTTATTTCAAGCCAACTTAATATTAACTTAATTAAAATTATATTTTTAATTTTCTTTCAATTAAAAATAATTGATTCAATTATCACATTTATTTAATTTAAATACTTTTTAAACCATTTTTTTAATTGATAAAAAAAAAAACTTTTTTCTGTAAAGGAATCAAACAAGCCCATTCATTGACTTGAGAATTCACTTTCATTTTTTGAACAACTCTTATACATGCATATCCTATTATCATTAAAATAAATATATATTAAATAGTATACAATTTCTGCAAACGATATATGTTTCTCGATTAACTCAAGAGGTTTGCAACGTCATGGATACCGGACGAACTCTGTAGTAGCTGCTGTTTTTGATTTCTCATACTTCATTGTTTGATATAAAGTGCGTGCATGGTATTTATAAGTCTACACTTCAAAGGCTTAGAGTTTCTTTATACCTATTAAGTATGGTGCTTCATTGTTTTAATAGAACTAACTTTATTTACAACACAAAACAAAACAAAACAAAAATTGTGCATGTTATAATTCAGGGTCGCACTTTTATGTCTTTAAAATATCGTTTATTTAAAAATAATAATAAAATTCTTATGTGCTTTTAGGAGAGAAGGAAAAAGAGAATGCCATTTCTTTTCCGCTCTCTCCTAAAAACTCAAGACTTGGCGGATAAGACTTGAACAGTGTGAACCAGCACTATGTAGACAAAAGTAAAAGCAAGTTGTATCATAAAGTATGTGGGATGGTGATGCCAAATAACCATTACTTTAATGGTCCATACATCCACAAAACTGAGATGAGTTTAAGTTAAAGGTGCAGAACTAGAAAATGCACGACAAAAACTGATTGCATGTTCAAAAGAGAATTATAAAAAACCTATTCCGTTAATTCTGACCTGTCTGAACCAGCCCTATTTACCATTGAAATTTCGAGTCGTTTTATTTTATTCAAGCTAAAAAACATTATATGAATTTATAAAAGAATGATCGAGATGGAAACTTAACTCAGTCGTTAAAAAATAGCCATTTCTTACTATTAAGCCACTACAACAAACCCTTTTAAGCATTTGATTACCACCCTAATACAAAAACACCAGCAGAAGCAGAGACTAAAGAAGAGAAAAAGCAAGAAAAAAACTTTTCTACAGAACAAATGTTATGTCAACAAAATGTTAAACATAAAGCAACTCAACGTATTTATGTATGTATGTACATGTATATGCAAAAGTTTAAATAAGCTTGTTAAGGATAAAGTTAAGCATTACACATCAATATCAAGACAAATAGAAAAAACATTTAAAGCCGATAGAAAAATCAAAGTCTTTCATTCTTTATTCATCCCAACGGCTTAAAACTAGAAAAAAGTAAAACTTGCTAAAAGTATACAAAAGTTGTCATCATCTGAAATGAATAGTTTAACTAAAAACACTAAATGCTATTGCTAATACAAGTACTAGTTAGTTAATAGTTTTTGTTTTTATATATGTATTCAAAAGGAAGGTTATACAAATCATACATTTCATGTGTAATCAAAGTACACACTAAAGTAATGGAGATAACAAAAAAAGTATTAAATCATTTCAATAAATGCAATACTCAATTAGAAATTGCTATAAATGTGAACATAAATAAAAATCTGTTTAATTAATGGCATATTATTTCAAATGTCATACATTTGTAAACGGATTTTTATGACAATCGTCAATATAAATTTTAAATAGATTTAATTATTATGAAATAATTTACATGCACAATGTAAATGTGATTTTTTGCAATAACATGGCCATTTTGCTATTCACAAATACAAGTGAATTGCATTCGTAAGTACATACTTGTAATAAACTTAAAAGCACTCAATTATCAACTCATCTAATAAATAAATCAAATAATATATAAACAATTACTCGAATACATACTAGACATACATTGAATGGAATTAATTCTTTAAACGAACGAACTTGTGATTTTTTCGGTCTTGTCAACTTATTGCTTCGATGTTAACTCTCTAGTGCCTTGCGGCACTCTTCACAAAAGTTGTAATGACGTCCAATATATAATTTATTTATATTAAATTATCTTTTTTATAGTTGCTAAATGATATAGCAAAATATTTGTAGAGGCTTTGAAATCTGTTAAAAGCTCTTAAAGCACTGTAAACAATCTCGAACACAATCCAAGCAAAATATTCTGCGGGCTCGGAAGCAGCTTTATAAGGCAGAGTTTGATAAGATAGCGCTTCGGGTCTGCCCGAGGAATCCAACGCACTTTTTTACTAACTCATTGTCTTTCGTAATTCATTTTGGTAAGATATAAAAGTTTGTCGGCCCAATTGGAAGCAACAATATTTGTTGCTTTTTTCAAATAGGAGCTTCATTTATTCTGCTCAAAAAGAAAAAAATAATTCTCTCATTATAATAAACCAGGGCCGTGAAGTCGTCAGTGCCGTGAAGTCCGACTCCCGACTTCAGACTCCGACTCCAAGTCCTTTTCTAACCTCGATGCTAAATGTATATGAGACTGGTCCTTATTTGACCTTAAACCTGCGATCGTCAACCTATAGTTTGTATGTATGCATTTTACATATGTTGTTGTTAATGTTGTTTAATTCTCTACAATGTGTGTGCACACGTATGTAACAAAAGAGAATAAAAGAGAAAACGCGGCGCCCTGATTTTGCCGATCACAGCTTTAAACTCTTTTTATACCCTCCACCACTAGTGGTGAACGAGGGTACATTTAGTTTTTCAGTCCATGTGAAACTTTTTTATTATGCATCTAAGACCCCCTAAAGTATATATATTCTGGCTCCTTGAGTAATTCTAAGTCAATTTCGCCAAGTCTGTCTGTCTGTCCGTCTGTTCAAAACACGCTCACTTTCGAAAAACTCAAAAGATAAGATATCCTAAGCAGTTTGGTATTGAAATCCAGCAAAATCCGATCAGTATGATCAGAGTTATGAAAATGTAGAACCACAACCCTAAAAAATTGACAATTTTATTACAAAAACACACATAAAAGGTGACATAATGCACGGCATGATATAAGATTTTGCACAAACTCGTTCCATAAGACTAGATATCGTACTGTACACTTTAAATCGTAATAAATTTTTCTATCATATTAAAATGTGCTACGTCATTGTTTTAGAGGGCTAGAAATCGTAAAGATCGGTTCATAATTTACCAAAGGCCTCATATAAAAATTTCGTGAATATTCGTGCATTATTTACCATATGCCCGATATAAATCCTACTCCATTAAAATAGTTTAGTATGCCTAAAACCGTAAGAAAAATGGCTATCATAATAAAATTTGGTACGTCACAGTTTTATAAGGCTCGAAATCGTACTTTCAAATTTCGTGAAGATCGGTATAAAACCTTCTCTCGGAAAACAGTTTAGTATGTTAAAAAATGGAATAAATAATGATATTTTAATACAATTCGGTACGTCAACGATTTCCTGAAGCTCGTTACATTATATAATGTCCAATATTATGCTCACTTTGGAAAATTATTTAAAAACGCCTTAAACCGTAGAAGATAAGATATTGTGGTAAAATTTGGTCCAATTTTGGTTCACATGGCCAGAAATAATATCATGCAAGTTTTTATTAGATCCCATATTAAGCAGCCTTCTGAAAAGCACTTAAAACGCTAAAACAAATTTCACTACTGAATTTAAATTTGTTCCATTTAGATTTTTAATAACAGAAATCACTCTACAGGATTGCCCTTCTGAAAATCATTTTGGCATAAACTGTTACAAATCATGATATTTTATTCAAGTTGGGTCAAATTGCTAGAAATAAGAGCATAACACTGTCTGACTGTCGTCTAATTTTTATACTGGCGTCCGTTTTTATTAAGATTACTTAATAAATTATAGCTCTCCTATATTCTAACTGTCAGTGGAGGGTATCAACGATATCAAAGAATATAGCACCCTAACTTGTTTAAATGCAGTACATTTTAAATGGTTAAATAAGCAAGAAAATGATTCTGTAAAAATTTTAAACCGATATGTGAAATATTGCATCACTAGAGTTTGTTCCCGGGATTTCTCGTCCCGGGAATTCCCCGGATTTTCAGTTGTTTTCAATCCCGCAATAAATTCCCGGGAAATTTTGAAGAAAATCTTTTTTTAAAACTTGAGTAAATTTATGTCAGACTTGTGTCTTTAGTTGTTTTATCCAATTTAATTTCACCACAATATTTAAATTTTCTACAGTTTAAGACTTTTAAGCTAATTTTTGAGAATGGGCTTTATATTGGGCCTATGATAAATTATAGATCTATCATCACGAAATTTTATTTCTTGTCCTAGCAAACTGAAGTGTAAATTTTACAAAATTATTATAAAGCTTTGCGGTTAAAGACGTAGTAAACTGTTTTCCTAGATTGTGTTTCATATGCGGCATTTCAAGTGATTTTGAGTCTTATAAAAGTAGAAAGTAGAAAATTCGCACAAATTTGTGTTGGTTTTTATTGAGTTTTATTTGTAAGGCCGTGAAATCAGTCGTTTACCTTGCAGGTGAGAAAACATCAAGGAGTGCCTTGGGGCACCATTGAGCATTTAGTTATTAAAACACATTTAATGTTTGGGGAACTCAGTTCATTCGTTAAAATATTTTCTTTTGTTTAATACAGGGTTTTGGAGTCCGAGTCGACGTCGGAGTTGAGGTTTTGTACCGGAGTCGGAGTCGTAGTACCCAAAAAAAACTCGCAACTCCGACTCCGAAATTTATCAGCATAAACAATGGTAAACATTAAAAACCAAAAAAAATGTACCTTGGATTTCAAGAAGAATGTTTGACAAAACGAAAAACCGAAGTTAGGAAGAAAATGTAAATCAATTAGAATAGGTTATCATTCAAAGGTAAATTTCGATTTACCAAGATAAAATACCATTTGGCTTAAGGATTGATCTTTGACAATTGACGTCATCCGTCGTCAATGGCGGTCAGTGTTAAACAGCAAACCCCTCTGAAGAGATTGTGTGGTTACAATCGAAACTAGTCAGGGCAACCTCAGCTTAGCTCAGTCAAGAATGAAAAAGTATCAATAAATTTTAATTCATTTCATGTTGTAAAATTCCTTTCTTCATAAAATTCATTTAATAAAAATTAAATTCAATGAACTTAAGCCTGATTAAGATATCGAAATTTGGATTAGAAACAATTAACAGCTCAATAAAATAACCAAAATTCTAATTAATTTTCTAATATTTTCAAAAATTAAAATTCTTCGAAATTGGTGATGCATAGAGTTTTTTTATTCCCGCACTTTTTGGATTCCCGGGAAAGCGGGAAATAAAAACCAAATTCCCGGGATCCCGGGATTCCCGCCCAAAATTTTGTATTTATCTATTTACTTATTTCTCCAATGAAACTAGTAATTCTTATTGGCTATTACGCTTAAAAGAATTATATATAGTATCTATTATATAACAAAAACGTAAAAAAATTAAGATTTAAAATTATTTTAAGACACTTAAGAGGTTATATTGATGCCAATAGGATAATAGAAATCAAAATACGTATATACATTGTCAAATTCAAAGCTTGTTTGCATAATTAGAATGAAAGTATTAGTCTTACGGGAATAAACATTATGAAAGGGTGATTAGGAACTAAAACTTCAATATTACGAAGTCAGAATTCTAAAACATATTTACCGTTTAACAAATTCAGTAGAAAGGAAAAGTTTTATTTACTACATTTATTTAATAACATATTTTTTACAATATCGGGATTTTAAATTTCGGGTGCATGATTCCAACCCAAATAAGTATGTAAATTAAAAACTACTTTGTTAGAATTATTAATAAAAAAATAAAATTGTATTCTATTTTGCGCGCCATTTTCACCATTTTTGGATTTAAAATCCATTTCGTCAGGGCGTTCTTTAATTTTTTCCCCTCATTTCATTAATTCTTTTGGGAGTTATTTCGTTATCAAATAAGGTCCAAAAATTGGGATTTGTGTAATTTTTGAGTTGGGAATTATTTATTATTATTTATTTTTTTTTTTTGGACTTATTTATTTTTCCAGCTTGGGACTTATTTAATTTGTTTTGGGATTAACGTCACTGGGTTGCATTGGGATTTATTGCACCTGGAACTTCTTTCACGGAGCCGAGATAAAAGCTAAAATTAGTAACTTGCTAGATATGTAATCGCTTTTTGAAAAGCAGCGATTACTGACTCCCCTTTCTTCTACGGACGTATTTGCATAGTTTTCGAATCATCCTTCCTAAAGTGTTTTACAAAAAACTTCTTGGAAAAAACTGATGTAAAAAATGTATTTATTATTCGTAGAATTTATCTTTTTAAGCCTCTGCTCGGCCAATAAAAACATAAATACATTGATAAATACCCATGTATTCGTCGTTATACCTTTTGTATTGAATAGAAATTCAAATATTTAAATAACAATCAATAAAAACAATGAAGCAGAACATTGATGCATATTTATTAAATATACAATACAAAAAAATAAAACAAGAGACGAAATCATCGTCAGCATTTGGATTTTGAATTGTAGATTGAAACATTGTTCACTTTTTTTTTTTTTTTTTTTTTTTGTTCCAACACCAATGAATGATCGAAAAGCCTAAACTTCAATGCATCTGACTGATTGAATTTTATTTGTGTTACATTCATTTACTGAATTAAGAAGTTGCCAGATGGAAGAATGACTGTCAAATCCTAGTCTGATGATTGGTTGTTTGCATAGGTAAGCTGTTCAATTGCATAATGTTTTTATGGATATTGACTTCGATGCTCTTCAAATCGTTTGTATAGTTTTGTTGGTGAATAATAAACAAAGAATTATTTTAAATTTATATAATAAAATTCCAATGTATTTTAACTATGTTACTTTTTATTTTACGTTTTATTACCACACAATTTGTCAATACAAAAAAAATCGTAATTTAAAAATAAAATATTTTTTAATTCGTAGACAGTGTTTTTCAAAAACTCTAAATAGCATATAAACATAATTCCATGATTAATTACATAACTTTGTCCGATTATTCTATTCCAGTACAGGATACAAATAAAACAGGCTATTCGTTAGAAATTTAATAAATTAGAATAATTGCTTCTTAGACTTCGCATATATTTGTAAAAAAAAAAAAAAAATTGTGCAGAAGTAGATAAAATTTACTCCATTGAGAATTAATTCTCTTGTAAGCAATGAGATGCTTAATCAGAAGAGACTTAATAAATAGATTGTGTTATTTGTCTCTAGAGTTAAAACGAAGATAACAAAATGATAAAACTGACTTATTTAATACATTGACATCCTTATTTTAATATAAAAAAAAAATACTTAACTTTGGTTAAAACCAGTTTGGACTTAAGTTGTTTAACAATGGGAAAATTTCAAGGACTCTATTATTGAAGTATTGCAAAGAATCAATCAAAAACTCTCAGACTGATTGTCAACGCTCCATGGTTTGTATCCAACAACTCAATGTCAGAAGTCATTAGAAGATTCAGTGAAAACTATTTAGAGAGGCTAAGTCACCATACTAACCCATTAGCTATAGCTCTACTTTATGATACTGAAGAAATTAGATGCCTTAAAAGGCTTCATCGTAGACTTTCCATTAAGAATTTACTAAGTTTATTCTTTATTTTTACATATGTAATTCTATTGTTCTAAATTTTATAATTCTATTGGGGGATTCACAAGGTAGTCATACAGTCTTAATATAATTACAAGAAATATATTCGACTGCTGTGGGCAACCACTTATAACTCAGATTCTTACTGTATAGTTATGACGAATCAATGAACACAACATTACAATTTTTATTTTGTTTAAAACACAACAATAATTTTTTTGACTAGATAGCACACCTTGTAAATCCCCAATATATTTTTATTAATTTTTTTAACAGTACAAATTCGACGTTAAGGTGTTTATCAAAATTCGTTGTATAACTTTATTGTTGTTTTTAATTAAGTTCAACAATTAATGTCATTTTTTTTTTATCAAATTCAATTATTGTCCTGTTTTTAGTTTTCAAAGTAATTCTAGCCTTTGCCTCGATTGCAAATTTTTACTTTTCAACACTTTCTTGAAGACAATCTGGTGCTATGGTATTTAGTTATGCGGCACTTCCTCGTCCTATTATATCGAAATATTTAAAAGGCGCCAAAATATACGTCTTCGAAAACATACATCCGCTCGCTGGTATATTAAAAACTCAAATATTCACAAGGATCTCAAAAAGTAAAAACTATGATTACGAAATATGCAGTAAAGTATTTAAAAAGACTTGAATTGCACCCAAATCGTTATTAGTGAAGAGGATTTATCCGATTGGAATAGCCCTTAACACCTACATACGTGAGCAGAAAACGTGATGGGGAAATTTTTTGTTCGGCACTGGCATCACATAAAATAGAGTATTTGAATAAGATTTGATTAATCGGTGTAAGTTCATTTTAAATTATTGAAGATTAAATAAAAAAATATTGAGAATGGATAAATGGATAGATTGTTAATAAGGCAATATGAATTTAAAAAAATTAGTAGAAAGCTTCTCTAAAAAAATCCCTAAATTCCCCGTCCTAATATTCCCGGGGAAATCAATAAGACATAAATTAATTTAGAATTAAAGAAGTGAATATATTATAAATTTGAAACATAATTACTATGAATAGCAAATTTTTATTAGGATGAGCTTACTTTAAACTGTAAAACCCCTTCACCCTAATGAGAGTGAAAAAAAATCTATAACAGAGTGACATCGCATTTTTTTTTATTTCTTCTGATTTAGTCTTTAAGTTCAAGGTCAGTTTATAAAAAGTTTTATTAACAATCCAATGTTTCGCTGTCTTAATATACAGCTTCTTCAGGGATTTTTGGTTTTTAAATGTTTAACAAATTTTTTATAATAAAACCTGATTTTAAATAAAAAAAACAATAATTGACAATATGAAACATAAAGAACAAATAATTGTTAAAGGTCGAAGAAATTAAATTAATATTTTTTTTTTATTTTAGAAAAAAAATTTTTGCAAGCCAGCAGAAGACGATCGACAAAAAAAGGTTAAAAATTGCATTAGAACTTGTCTCCCAAGTATAAACTTTTATTATAATATAATTCAAACAAAGGGGAGAAAATAATATGGACAAATTATTAGGCAAATTTACAATCAAGTGTAAGACAAAATTATGGCATTATTTTTGTAACTAATGAAATGGGTACCCGAGTACTCTTTTACTCCCATAAGTGTTATAATAAAGACCTTCCTTATAGCAAACATAAATACAATAGGCCCATTCACAATCTTGTGCAAATGTTTGTGCATCATAGCATTTGCAATGTTTGGCAGCAAGTATTTTAAGCTTAAGTCTAGGGTACACGGAATGTGAAAATCCACATGCGCATGTGACTGACGTAATTTGAACGTCATCATATAACACACAATATCCATTGAGGCTTTGCAATTACGTCCAAATTACGCCAGAACCACATGCACATGTGGATTTTCCCGTGTTCTCTAGGCTTTAGCCAAAAAGGTTATTCAAAATGTATCGAAAATATTTGAATTTGCAAGTGCACACGTTGATACCCTCCACCGACAGTTAGACTATTTCAGGTGTAGGCTTTTCATGAGATATATTGGCCATTTACAGTTAAGTTTTACCAAATTTTCCCCCAATTTCTATATTTGCTACGGTTTTAGGAGTATTTCAATATGATTTTCCAGATTGGACTTTATATGGGGATATGGTAAATTATGGACCGATCATCACGAATATTAACATTGTAATGTCTAGTCTTATAAAACTGTAACAGATAAAAATTTTATTACAGTACTATTATTCATTACAGTTTTAGGCGTGCTAAACTGTTTTTCGAGTGTAGGCTTTCTAACTGGCCTATGGCAAATTATTGAGCAATGTTCACGAAATTTAGTAGTATGATTTCTATTCATATCAAACGAATTTGTAAAAAATTGTATATCAGACCGGGTACTTCGCCACCAATTTTGTAAGTTAATGTAACAAAATTATAAATTTTTTGGGGTGCTTGTTCCACATTTCGATTCATGACTTTTATCTTACTGAAAAGATTTGGCTGGATTTCAATTCCAAACTGCTAAGGAGATCTAGAAACAATTCTGAAATTATATACTCTCTGGGGTCTTAGAGAAATCATAAGAAAGTTTCTCACGGAATGACAAACTTAGTATACAATAATTCACAACTTGGGGTCGAGGGTATAAGAAAATATACAATCAGGGAACCAATGAATTTAGTATTAGCCACTCGACATACAGAAATGCTCAATCGAATATTAACCAACAATATAACTCTCAAACTCACACAAAGACAACCAACCGTTCAAATATCAACTACAAACAGACAAAATCCATTACGAGCGCTAATAGTAAAAACCAACAAAAATCAACTAAAAAAATATACATACACCAACCAACGAAAAACGAAAGTATAAACGACTTAAATACTCTGGCAAATACTCACACATGCATAGAGAATATTAAAAATACTCTTTTTTTTAGGGTAGAAACTTTAAAATCATGAGGTAGAGAAAAAGTGGTGACATTGTTATACCCACAAAAACATCATCAACATCGTTGTAATAATTGTCAACAACGTCATTGTCTCCATCATCAATAGCAAAAATTGTAAAAAAAATACTCAAGCACACATACACACGAATATATTTATCATACAGACATTCTATTATAGTGAGACACATGAAAGTGCACGAGAAACCACGATGCGAAAATGTGAACTTTATTGAAAACAAATCGAATGAACATTGATTGAATGTAAAGCCAAAGCAATCAGCAACTAGAGCCACCAAATTTAGTGCAAAAACAAAACAAAGAAGAGGCGACCAACAACCAAACCCAACTCAACCCAACCTGACCAGACCAGACCAGACCAAAACGATGGTTAGAGGTTACATTATCAAAGCCAGGGCAACAAGGATGCATAGAAACAATGGCAAAAAAAGCAAGACGGAAATGAACATGATATACAAACTTGAGTATATCAACGAAATTTATTAAAGGCTTAAACTGCAAATCGACCATGTTGTCCAAACCAAACAGATACAAATATTTTTTCAACCCATTAAGCAAATAAATCCATAAGGATTTTTTGGATATTATACTTTAGAAAACCTCAAACTTTTTGAATATATTTGTAGACTTTAGGTTTTCCAACAGAAACATTAGAAGTTGGGATGGGTATTTTTAACTATTCCTTTCCCTTTCTCGCTGTGTGGTTTCATACTAAAGTGGGTAATTCCGTCTGTTAACAATTTGCATATTTTACAAATCGTTGAACATAATGGCTGGCACAAATACAAAAAAATCCAGGTAAAATAAAAACAAAAACGACAACAGTTTTAATAACAACAAATACTTCGAACGCGAGAAAACCGCCTTCTGGCAAAAAAAACCGTCATACATACATACGTTTATAGCTCACATAGAAATAAGTGAATGTGTGTGTATGTATTTTACACATTTACACATGTATGCCTCAAGTACATTTACAACGTTCAAAATCAAGTCTAAACCTCACGTTTGGCATGCAACATTGTTTTTTTTTTTTTTTTGTTGCTGCCCTAACCGTCAGTGTTGTTACTTTTTTTTGTTTTTACTGTAGTAGCCGCTATTGTATACGTGAAAGAGTTTGTAACATTATTACACATTATTGAACTCCCAGCTGACGGTGATGGTGGTCATAATAATGATGTTGATGATGACGGAAGTGAATGAAACAACAACTAAAAATATTTAAGTTTGTAAGTCTATTCCTTTTATGTGAGAAAAAACAAAAACCATATGGGCATTTTCATAATTTATACAAAATTATTTTTATTCAAACTTTCTTGTAGCGCAGAAATTTATTTGAAAAAGTCAATTTATAAAAGACCGATTTCTGCAACTATGTTGAATAATCACTACACTCATTTGCCCGAACATGACACATCTTTTAGTAAAAGGATCTTTGATATTGGCCATCCATGTAAACTCTGTTATCGAGCGGCATAGAGCAATTTTTAAAAATAAATCGAACAAATTATTTTCTTTATGTATGAAGTAGTTAATTATGCTATATCTGAATAGGTCTCCGCAATAACCACGAGAACTTTTATATATTGTCTGGTGTCTTCTTTAACCACGTAAGCGCCATTAACTAATTTTTCAGAAAACAAAAAATAAATCAATAACTTTTTAAATATGTGTTTTTGAATACACAATTTTTTTGTTAACAATATATGGCTTTGCTGTTCTCAGAAGGGTGCAGAGACATTTTTTGAAACAATTTGTTACGAACAATTAACTGTAGCCAAATTTTTTGGCGAAAACGGCAACATGCAAATTAAATTAAATTTATTTTTAATTTTAAATTAAATCAGGTTTCGCAGTTTTTCTATCTCCAAGATTATGACTCTCAACTTCAAGAAAATTAAGTTTTATGCATCGAACCGTGAAAATGTTCGTTTTCGAAAAATTTCAAAAATAACTCATTTTCGAAAAATTTCAAAAATAACTCATATTCGATAAATTTTATGTTTTTTCATATATTTTAAGGTTTGTTTGGGAGCATCCTTTGAAAGAAATGTTGGTTATATAAACAGAGTTTTGGTAGGTCTTTGAATTTAACCCCCTACGGACACGCGTTACCCTCTTAGGCCCGTAAACGAATTTCGGGTCAGAACAGTTTTTTGTAGGAGAGCCAAGTTTAGATATCGAGATAATGCTTTGGCATACAGGAAAAAAAGTTGAATTTTATTAAAATAATTGGGTCTTTGAATTACGCGACGAAAAGAGTCGTTTTACCCGAAGTTACTGATTTTGAGTGTCTGGCATAGCATAAAAATGCTTCGATTGGCCTGAAACTATCCACATATTGAGAGGGTGTGAGTTAGACTTTAGCATTCCCAACTTTAAATATAAAAACCGTTCTATTTTGCAAGCAAATGTCGTTTTATGGCGCTTACGAGGTTTTAGGCGCTTGCGAATTTTTTTATAGAAAGTTGTCATGATGAGAATGGAATCGGGTAGCAAACGTTATTTTCTTTTATATTTATAAATATTAAATCTGGTACGTCCCATAGTCGCACACTGGGAAATAAGGGCAATATAACGGCGGAAAAATAAAAAAATATAGAATTTAAAAAAAACTAAACACACCATCAAAACGGACAAATCAGTGTATATAAAAATAAAACTTATTTATCACTTAGTTACCCGGTTCGGAAAATATAGTTTTAAACATTGAGAAAAAATTAATTGAAATGTTTTTATTGATTTTTGTCTAAAATTTGTTGGCGTATTGAATCGATAATGCTGGACGTTTTCGGACAAAGTAACTTTTATTTAGATAGAGTGTTATATCTTTTTTTTTACGGGGCTTTTGTTAATAGATATGTGCTATTTCAGTTAAGATTTAAGAGCGTAAATGCAGCAAAAATATTGGTTTGAAAACTTTTCAAAATCTTTATAGAAATTCAAAAAGGTATACCTGAGTACCCTCAAATCTATGGATTTTTGACTAAAACTGTTCCAAAAATTAGCGGCGGATATTTGGGGAGGCGTTTAAAATTTTCTGGTTTTTTTTTGTACTTGTATATGTTTTTGTTGGAATTTACTTTCGAAACCTTTTTTTTATTATATTAGAGTACCAATTAAGTAGGCCTTTTCCATAGTCTGATATACAATATTAATTTTCCTTCCAGATTACATAAAATCTGAATGCATGGTGCTGAAATAATAAAATCTGTATCTATGACCATTGCAATCTTTTGCGAGGAAGCAATGGAGCCAAGACTTCAGAAATTATAAAGCGTTTCACACTAAAAAAAATATTTCACGAATTAACCACGAGGGATCTATTAAATTCGTTATTATATTCTTCAGGCGCCGCACTGTGGCTGAAAATTGAATTTCATCGGCCAAAAGTCCAATTTTTTGGCATCGCCGATTTCAAAAATTTTAATGCCATTCGATAGCAAACATATTAGAACTAAGGTATCAAAAAACTAGATTAAAATATTCGTAATTGTGGCTGTGGCATGCTGCTGGAAACAAATATTTTATTTGGTTTTAGAAAAAAATAAATTTTTGTAAATTTGATCAGAACTAAATTATGATTTCTCGCAAACCGTTATCAATAATTGGTCGAAATTTTTTTTTGTTATATTGATGGGATAGTAGTCTTTAAGAAATGGATCATTACATCAATGTATCATTTATACCTGATGTGTTATTAAATGTTTCCCCAGGTTCTATATTTTAGTTAAATCCGAATTTTAGAGGAGTAGAACTTGTTAGGGTCAAAAGGGGTCAAAGAGATTTTAGTAACATCAGAAAGCTGAAGGTGCCCTCTTTAACCCCATATATACTTGTGCAACTGTTTGGAACTGTCTGTTGAACACTTTTTTCATTTTAATGAAATTACTCGCAACATTTTTTTTTGCTCTTTTTATTTAAGCTGCTCATATGACTGAAATATAACACAATGGTTTACGAGCGTTTTGTTTTGAAAAATAATTTTGCTTCTTATGAACGGCTGAACATATTTGAATGAAATTTTAAACTGTTATGGCCGGGTAGCTATTGTGTTGAATTGGAAGAACACGGGTCCATGTAGGGTCGGGAGAGTGACTTGCGGACCTCTAAAATTGGTAACCTCGGAAATTCAAACTTTTAAAAAATTCACCAAAAATATATTTATGGATTGCAAAAAAAATTTAACTTAAGCTGAGTTACAAAAAATATGCTTAAATGTTTAGGTTATCTCCTTTGCTTTTGGAGATATTCGGATAAAACGGATTTTTTGGCTTGATTTTTATTATGTTTTATGTCAAACTGTTATCAATAGTGGGTTCAACATTTTTTATATTGGTAGTAAAGCAGTCTTTAAACAATGTTATGTTGTATTACTGTACCGATTATACCTGCTGTGTTATTAAATATTTTTTCAGGTTCTACATTTTAGTCAAATTGAAGTTCAGAAGAATAGAATTTATGAGGTCAAAAGGGGTTAAAGAAATTTTACTAGCTGTAGGTAGGTGAAAGTATCCACTTTAAACCCAAATGCACTTTTGTACCTGTTTGGACCAGCCTATAGAACACTTGTTTAGTTTGTGTAAAATTATTCGCAACATTTCTTTAGCTCTTTTAATTTTACCTATTCATATGACTGAAATATAAGTGTACCAAGCCAAGTATTTTATATTATATAATTACCAATACCTCTGGGATTTTAAGCGTATCCTACTTAAGCCCATTTCAGTTCTTTATTCTACCTTATTTTGCTACCTAGGAACACAGTATAACGCAAGCTATGTATAAAAGCCAGTGGTATTCGAATAAAATCTCAGTTGTTAAAATATATCTAAGCAATAACAATCTAATTTTTTTAATATCTATAAAAATGGAGAGCTTCAGCTATAAAGAATTATCCGAAGAGTATTTTAAAAATAAAAAGGAGGAAGATGTTTTCAGTTACATTGAAGGAAAACTCAATATATATTCCTGCAGCACTGAAATACGATCGGAACTGCAAAATAAAATAACCGATTTCGTCAAAAACTTAAAAAAGCGCTTCAAACAAGTTGGATGGAGTAAACCTAGATTTTACAACAGTTTTGCAAACTGGTTAGATGGCGAACTCAGTGTCCAGATATCTTCAGAAGGTACAAATGAAAAGAACCTTGGTAGACCAAAGAAATCACTTGAGAACTGTAGCGATAGATCTAAAAGGCGGAAGCTTAAGGATATCAACGTAGAAATCGGGGATAAAAATATTCAAGAAGCTTTGCTATATCAACTGCGATCACAAAAACAACTCACAAAAGTCGATATTATTGAAAAAAGTGTATATCGCTAGTTCCAAGAGAACAAAACGGATTCTTAAGAGTGTTCCAACGCCAAGCGATGAAAAACAGTTTTCAAATGAAGAGGCATTAGCATTATTTTTAGATTTGAAGTTAACAAAAGAGCAATATATTCAGCTCAGAGTACGTGCAATTGAAAAAGGTTCAAATCTGTATCCTGCTTATCATCACATAACTGCTGCTAAAAAGGAATGTTTGCCACCAAGGGACACTATTAAAATCACACCAATTTCGGCAGTGGTAAAACTTCAAGGTCTACTTAATCATACAAATCAAATTTTTCAAACAAAAAAAAAAAAATTATTTGAGTAAAAAATTCTAATAATTCAACACACCGATTTTTATACAATTAGAACAGTAATGTTTTCTAATATGTCCATTATTTTCTAGAAAATTCTGATCAATATCGAGTGGTAAATTGTATTGCCTTTTTTGAACAAAAAAAAAAATTTAAAGCCGTTTTCCGGGATTGGGAATTTGGGTATTTCTTAATCAAAAATGGGGATGTTTTTCAGTCCACTGTTTTAAGAACTTTTTAATCTACATAACTGCCAAAATTCATTATGATACCTTAATTCATGTTAGATTTATAGAATGTCAAACATTAAAATTATTATTTATATAGTGTAAATGAATAAAAGGGCTTTCAACATGAGTAAAAAAATAATAATTTTAAGGTTTGACATTCTATAAATCTGACATGAACAAAGATATATTAATTAAATTTGGCAGTTATGTAGATTAAAAAGTTCTTAAAACAGTGGGCATCCCACTTTTTGAATAAAAAATACCATGATTCTCAATCTCAATCATTAGCATTTTCATACTAAATGCTAAAAAACATCAAAAGTTCAAAAAAATTTGCAAAATTATCTCTATCGGTTCAAAAGTTACAGATTTTTGGCCGATGAAAAACGATTTTCAGCCACTGTGCGCCGTTGTGTCATCAATATCGTCAAAGACATCATATTGTTTGTGGATCAGACTATAAGTTTAAAATACATGATTTTTATGCAGCTAAATTGGCCTATTTCCCAGTGTGGGTATTATAAAATACTTTACATGTTTCGTTACCACAAAAAAAAATATTAACTCAAAAAGCTTAAACATCCGTCTGCTTGAAAATCATTTGTAAAAGTCAATCTGTTTTCTGAAAATACGACTGCAGATGAATGAATCTTCAGGTAATTTCCAGAAAATATATTTATTATACAAGTCGAAACCCCCATATAGTGTTTATACACATAAAAAATTATTTAATTTCTCCAATCACCAAATTTATAATATCAAGCAAACAAGTTGTTGATTTTACACCTATTACCAAAATGATTATATTGATTACTAACAATTTTAAAATTTTTAAAAAATATTTTCAATAAAAGATATTTTTAATTTTAATTAAAAAAGTGATCAAAAAACTTTGCCATTTCAAGCAATGTGTTAATTTATTTCAATAAATATTGACAATTCCCAACAACAGTTCTACATGTGTAAATTATTTTATTTTAAACGAAAAAAGTCAATTAAGATTTTTTGATTTTTAATTAAAATTTTAATTGAAAATTTATTTCAAAAGAACCAAAAAGTTAATTAAATTAAAATTAAATTTTGTTGAAGCTTTGATATTGTTACATTTAAGACCTGAGTGTTTTAAAATTCTTATTCACTTTATGGTCTTACTTGTATAATATTTTTAGCTTTTCTAAAGTATTTGGAAAAAGTTTCCTGACGAGCTGGCCTAAGCAACCAGCGAAATGCGCATAGAAACTTGCTTTCTCACAACAATAAATTTCAGTGTTTTCATTCAAAAAATTGGGATTATTAGCACATCATTAATTAAATGAATTATTAATTAAATTTTTAATTTTCTTTCAACTAAAAAAATAATTGATTCAATTATCACATTAATTAAATTTTAATACTTTTGAAACCATTTTTTTAATTGATAAAACACTTTATTCTCTGTATGTATGTAAGCATTGTACGAATATTTATAAAAGTGTATGTACCCATATTATGGCGTTTTCATTACCAGTCATATTGTGGTATTTTGTATTGGTTCCCATCAATGTCATCATTGTCATTGTGGTTGTATTTTAGACTGCAATCGCAATCACATTTACAGTAAACACTCGCAAACCGACCAACAAACAAGAGCATTCAATATTGTTCTTGTTGAAATGTTAAAAACTATAAAATTAAATGACATTTGGAAAAAAAAACAGGAATCTATTCCAAATGCTTGTTGTTCTCAATGAAAAACCCATAAAAATCTTATGAGATCAGATGAAAATTAAATTTAAAATTGTGTCCCATAAAAACAAAGAAATCAAAAATAGAAATTGTTTAAACTACATATATTAAATTTAACTACTTATTTAAGTTTCATCAGGCAAAAAAAAAACAATAGTAAAGAGTATTATGTCCTAAAATATTGCAAAAGTTTATAAGGATTATAATCAATTTCAATTCAAAATGGCCAAAAACTTTCTAAGAGTATTGAAAAACTATAGTGCTATTGTACTTAATTTCACGAGCTATTCTAATGAAATAAGTCAAAAGCATTCTTAAAACTTAAATTTTTCCTTTTTCTTTATTATTTAAAAAATAATAAAAAAAAATATAGTAAGCATGTGTGTGTGTAAATTTTTTGTTAAAAATATTTCATATTTTTTGGGTGGTGTTGAGAGTTTTAGTATAAATAAAAATTTGCATTTCTCTATCTTTTGCTAAGTCACCATGATATTGCTTGCATTTACACATACACACACGCACACATACACAAACATAAAAGTTATATCTATAAATTTTTTTCTCCCATTTATATTTCTTTCATCTATGTATGTATGTATATGTAGTTTGTGTTTGTTGTAGTTGTTTTTCTCTTCTATTTCTTTGAAATACTAATTAAAATTATCCAAAACAAAAAAAAAACTTCTTATAATTTA
The DNA here is from genome assembly GCA_943735925.1 of Pollenia amentaria. Taxonomy (NCBI): domain Eukaryota; kingdom Metazoa; phylum Arthropoda; class Insecta; order Diptera; family Polleniidae; genus Pollenia; species Pollenia amentaria. The sequence goes on from OX031007.1 coordinate 2,321,443, forward strand.
TGCAATAAATCAATTTGAGTTGCATAAATAATTCTGGACAGAAAGTGAGTAATAGACAATTTAGATCAGTACAGATATAAAAAGGAAATATGGATTTTTTTTAACCTTCAAAATGTCAGTTTTAATTAAAAATTGTTTTCAAATTGCATCGTCAGAAGTCAAAAAAACACACACAAGTTTAAGATTTAATTACGAAACACTTAAGGAATGTAATTGAAAGTTTTATTTATAAACAAATTTAACGATTACATATTCAAAAAAGATTTCATTACAAAAGAGCAAATTAATTTTGAAGGTGTTTTATAATGAATTTAATTTATAACATATTTCTGTGATTGAGTTGACAACTATCTTGCGATATCAGAACATTTTTGCTAAGGGGTATTATGAATGTGAAATTTTTATTTGAGCACGGCAGAAGGCCATCTTTGCAGAGAAGCTTTACTTAGTGAAGCCAGTGTTTGTTATACCATAGAGGAGTAAATCCTTGCACCCGTCCGATGCCAGGCTATGTATAAAAGCTGTGGTTAGCGAAGCTTATGTTTGTTAAACTATAAAGGAAAAAATCCTTGAGCGAGGCCTAAGGCCCAACCATACTTTCTATTGCGCTGTAACTGTACAATTAAATGTATTAAGTATATTGGAGAATTATTTCATTTTAGAAATTGGGGTTTTCCTTAATATGAAATATGAATACTGGGCTATTACATCATTTCTGTTTGGGGCTTTATTTCATTCCCTTGTGGTCTTATTTCATTTTTAAATTTGGGGTTTTAATGTAAATGTAGGGAAGCTTTAGCATTGCCTTTTTCAATTATTTTTAATATATTATGAAAAATGGTTATTTCCCAAAAATATGGAATGAGTCATATTTAATTCCTTTGTTCAAATCTGGAAATAAATCAAATATGATTAATTGCAGAGGTATAGCCAAACTTAGCGCAATTCCGAAACTTTTTGGAAAATGCATTTTATATTCATTGGTTCATCACGTTTCACCGTTATTAAGTCACAACCTTCTTCTGATATTATGGTTTTGACAAAATATATGTAAGCTGGCTAAAGTCACATCTTCTCGGCAGAATACAATGCTTAAAATTTGGGGTTTCAACTTCTTAATCTATCCGGTGTTCCGCTAGGTATTCACCTTGTAAAAATATTTTCAAACTTCACGAACTGTTTCGACCACATTTATCTTCAAGAAGACTTAGATACCTTTTATGATTAGTGTAAACATAACCTAATGGAATTAAACCTAATGACGACATTATCTGCGAAATCACAGATAATATAATTCGTTCCCCAAACAAAATAAAAATTATGTGGATACCAGAACATGCAAACATAAAGGGAAATGAAGCAGCAGACAAAATTGCAAAAGGCGTACTAAAATCACCAATTATTATGAGTAAAACCCAAAACAAAAGCTGTATATACTCAGCAATTGATAATTTCTTCCTTAATAAATACAAAATCGAATGGAACAACTATTCACATAACTACAAGCAATTCAACCCAGACGGAAACCCACCTACTATCCACCTGACATTTCAAGGGCGCATTTTCAAACATATCTAAGAATTAGACTAGGCCACTATCGGCTGACACACCAACACCTCATGGAAAACAAACCTGCTCCCCAATGCATCTTCTGCAGATCCTCAACAATTTCAATGCATCATATTATTAATGATTGTACTTTTATAAAATCAATATCTATTAAAAATAATTACAAAAGAATATATAAGCAACCTTATTAAACTCTTAAAAGAATTAAATATCTTTCACAAAATTTAAATTGCAGAAATTATGTAGATATAACTTTATACTTAGCATAGATTTAAGTATACATATATATAGCCTTAAGACGCTAGTGCTCTAACTCATCAACTATATAATAATTATATTGTTATAATAAAAATAAAATAAAAATAAATAAATAAACCTAATGAAATGTAAACATATGCGCTTTTCTAGAAAACGTAGTATTGTAAATAACTATAAATTCGGTGACTATAAAATCGAGATAGTGGACACAATTTTGGATCTTGGCATCTTACTGGATATAAAATTAGATTTTATTCAACACATAACAATGTAACAATGACTGTCAACAGGGCTCGTTGTACTCTATCTTTTATTGGACGTTGGGCGAAAGAATTCAATGATCCTTTCGCCACTAAACAACTTTACACATCTCTCGTTAGACCAACCATGCAATATGGATTGGTTGTATGGGATCCACATTATATGGTTCATAATGATCATATTGAATCCATTCACAAACACATCTTGCGTTTTTGCCTGAGTAATACATATCGAGGATATGATAATCTCCCCTCATATTCTACAAGATTATCCTTAATACGTTTGCCAACACTGAAAAGTCGCAGAGTTATGCTAAATGTCTTATTTGTACTTAACCTAATAAATGGAAAAGTATGCTCAAATTTTTTATTAAGTAGTTTATCATTTAACATTCCACGACGTACGGTACGGTACTATAATCCCTTATTTATAGAAACTTTACGAACTAAATATGGTATTGCAGACCCATTTAGAAAACTGTGTTGTTGATTTAATGAAATGTTTGAATTTGTTAATTTTTCTCTAGATGTAAATATTGTAAAACGTAATATTATACTTAAGTTCAATACTCATTTGTATTAGCCTGTAAGGATTTATCCATAGACATAAAATAAAATAAATAAATATGAAATAACGCCTTGAATTTTGGGGGTTATTTAATATAAATTTTTGTTTAGTTATTTCATGTCGCCTTGAAAAGTTTCTTTCCATCAAAAAAGTAAAACTGACCCCAAAGACAACCTTCCTGAAAGAAGGAAAGCATTTCCCTCAAGCAAGTATACTTCCGGCCTCAAACAATATTTAGTCTGGTACCGACACACAAGGGGCTACTGACTTTACTGATGTGGTTCCAGATAAGATATTTGGAGTTTTGCCAAAACCCAGGTATTGACGCACCTGATTTACCCGGGCCATGTAACACCAGAAGGTTTTGATTTGAAGAACGCCTTTATTTTTACTGTGCTAAAAGGTCTGCTTAAATAAACGCAATTTTTAAACTTAATAGAAAATTAAGCTTTTAGTCTTTGGATAGAATAATGTTATTTATGAAATAAATGTTGCAAAAATTTAATATGACAAATGGAAATGTCATGCGCGGGTAACTATTAGCTATTACTTTAAACCTTAAATATCCGCATGAAAAAAAATTATTAAACAACAAATAAATAACAATTTTTGAAATTTAAAATATTATTTTGTTATTGAGATTAAATGCAATTCAGATCTTAAGTCAATACAAATATCAGTATAAAGGCATAGCAGCAAAACCTAAATCAGCGCGTCAAGCTTTTTCTATCTGATTATGATCATACAAAGTTTATGAAGAAAACCCAAATAGCGCAGCGTCAACACTTTGCAATTGGAAAATCTAATTGTAACAGCGGCAGGAAGTGGAGTTGGCTGATAAAGCTCTTGTAATCGCTTAAAAGTAATGACAACTTATCTTTTTTTTTGGTCAATCTAGATTTTTGTGTCCATTATTTTTGCTAATCGTTAATCTCCATGACACAAGGTTGACGCTTTAAAATAAGTATGTCATTTTAGCGTTAAGCTAAACGTGCTTTATATTATTTCATTATGCTTTTGTATTGCCTCTTCTTAATCCTTATAAATAAAACACATCATTGTATTTTTTTCTCTCTTGATCGATATATTTCGAACTAACAGTTCATCTTCAGGATCTAATTTATATGATTGAAAAAATATTTATTACATTAATAAAATAAAATCTAAAACTTCATAAAATTTTCAATAATTACATTTTATATTATTTCAAAACACATATTAAGGGTAAACTTTATTACAGAGCTACAAAAATTTATATGGAAAAACCTAACTTTTCAAAAAAATATTCCTCCAGATGAGCTCAACCATTTAATGTAAAAACTCGTAAGGTTATGTGCAAGAACCTCTCTTCTGTTAATTTCCCATATTTCTAATAGAATATTCACCCATCATTAAAAAAAATTTTAAGCTGTGGAACTGAGTAAACACGAAAGCATAAGGATACACATTTAAGAGTAACAAATCCTTAACAATAATAATTTAAAGATGCACTATCAATTCTTCCATAATACCAACTGTTGTCAACAACTGACAATTTTTTTTTTATTTGATAGCTGTATAATACAATAAGACTTTCTTTTTAGAAATTAACTTTTATCATTATCCTTCTTTAGTTGTCACTCATTCCTTAATAAAAACAGGAAAAAAAATTAAACAAACAAAAACCCGAGAAGGGCAAAACATTTTTTAAATACACTTTATAATTTCTTTAGAGTCATCTTTTTATTTTTCCTTTTTTACTCTTGTTATTTCATTATGCTTGTACATCATTCAACTTTTGACTTTATTACATGCTTATAATCTTGTTGGCAAATGTTCTTTTGGCCTATTGAGTTGTAACAATGATAAACTACATGAAATACAAGAAAAACGAAAAATATGAAAGAATGAAAAAAACTCTAACTGGTAGACGATTTATATTCATCTTCTCCAATTTCTTTGCAGCATAGACATTCTTAAAGTTACTAGGTGCCACAAAACACACAAAAAATGTTATAAACTATTGTTAAGAGGGGCAACACCAGCACCAACAACAACAACAACAGTAGAAACCATTTTAAGAAACCATGTCCAAACTCCACTTTAGCAGGGACTGAGTATTTGGTTTATAAATGTTAAAACACAAAAAAAAATAATAAAGAAAATATAGAGAAAAACGGAAAAAGTTTCTTATTGTTCAAGTATGCAAAGAAAAAAAAAACTTTTGCAATATAAGGAAACTTTAATAGTACAATCCCTTATACATATTAACATATGTAAAGGGTGATTTTTTAACCGTATTAGTTTTGAGGATATGTTACTTACTTTTTAAAGATTATCTCATGTAAAATTTACTAGTGGCTACGCCGTAGGGGGTTAGTTCCAATTTTGGCATACTTCTCCCAGCTTTTCGGCCGGTATCTCACCAATGTCAGCTGTAATGTTGTGTTCTAGTACTGGAATTGAAGCTAGCTTATCCCTGTTTTCGAGAGACGCCTCGTTTCGCCATGAAAGATAGTCTAGTGGGATCAAATCACATGATACTGGCATCCAACGGACTGCTCCAAGAATAATGGCTCACTTAACTCTCAATAGGTTTATGGCATCGCTTGCCGTGTGGCATGTGGCACCATCTTGTCAACCAAGTCCAAATCCTTCATTTTGGTCCAAAAAAAAAATCGGTAATCATCGCACGGTATCTTGCTCCATTGAGTGTAACGTGACGATTTTCATCGTTCTCGCAGAAGTACGGTCCAATGATGCCGCCGGCCCACAAGCCGCACAAAGCAGTACATGTTGAACTAGCAGCTCTTGATATGTCTCTGCCTGCTCTTCACACCAAAGTTGGCAATTATGTTTTGGACGTATCCATTAAGCCAAAAATGAGATTGTATGCTCATTCGATAGAAACACATTTCCCACACAACACAAATTTTGATAATAAATTTCAATGTTTGTCAAGCGTTGGTCCTTTTTTAGTCTATTCATGGTAAAATGGCAAACCATTCTGAGCATTTTTGGCATTTCCACATATGACAAACCTGTTTTTGTACTAAAAAAATTTGGACCGATAAACCAAATATCAAAAAGAATATCAGTTACTTATAAAAAATAAAGAGAATGACAACAATTTCGGTCCATAATGAAAAAAGAAGTTTAATTTAAAACCTACTCTTTTTTTTACACGGTGATTTTTGCACAATTTTAAAACAACACGGTTTATAAATAAGAGAGACCCATTTTTTTGAACATGCACGATATTTTCCCCAAATTTTATTACTTAGAGTTTACCCTTCTGCATGTACCTTTCAGTGAACTTATGTACTTCTTTCCTATGCAAATGAATATTTTTTTTTTTTTTTGTTCTTTTGATTACTTTTCTTTCATAATTTACTAAGTAAATACATATTTTGGTTTTTGCAACTTACGAAATTTTTTAATGAACGCATCCTTTAATTTCCCATATGTCGCAGGTGTGCTTTTATACGATATTTATTTTGGAAGGTGTCCTCCATGTTAACCCAGGGTTGGGTTGATTATGATTTTTTTAAATTTCTTGTAGGTATTTCTGGAGTACTTAAAGAACATGTTTTGCAACTTACGAAATGTTTTATTGAACGCACCTTCTGATTCCCCATATGTCTCAGGTGTTTTTTATATTTTTTCTACGGAGAACGTATCCACCATGAAAAAATAGAGTTGGTTGTTGTACTATTTTTTACATTTCTTTTATGTATTTCTGAAAATTTTTGGAGTATTTAACGAATTTTTTTTAATAAGTCTGTACATTTACTGAGTAAAAATAATGTTTGTTTGGTTTTTTCTATTTTTAATTTAAATTTTACTTCTGCCTTTTAGTAAGTAACAGGTTGTAAAATTTAAGTCCTGCAGAAAATAATTTAAAAAATGCTAATAATAATTACATACAAATAATCAGAAATTCTGATAAGACTCTTAAAACTTATTAGACTTTTAAGGTAAATGGTGGTGTTTTACTTACTAACCGGCATTATTACCACTTCTTGTAAAAAGTGCCACAAAGTCTGACAAATTTGAAATGATTTATAAGATTTTTGTTCAAAAGCAATTCGATGTTTTGAACAGTCTTTAAAAAATTTTAGCTAAGAACTTTTTCAGATTTTGTATAGAATTCTTCCCGAAATATCATAAAAGTTTTCCAAATTTCCTCACACAAAGAAATTCGATTTCTTGTCATTTTATCCGAAATCGGCATCTTGTGCAGGCTGCACATGCAAACACTTATAATCGCCGGCAAAAAAATGTTTACGGGGTATTTAGCCGTTTCTGTGTATTTGTAAAATTTTTATTGTTGATCTGCTTGCAAAAGTATTAGTGGTGTTACTAAGAATGTGAATGTATTTGTTATTCTTTTCTTAGTTCACAAAGGTTAAGTAAAGAATTTCTTCAGTAATAAAGTAATAAGAAATGGTTGCACAGACTTGTACACATAATCTTAATATGGCTACTGAAATTGTAGCAAATTATGAAGAAGAAAAAAATTGCACAAGAATGTAAAGCCAAACGCACATAAGAAGCAACAATTGAATAAAGTTAAGTCTTACTCTTTGTAATCCTTAGTTTTGGAAGTAAAAGAGAACAATTTTAAATTTTTCCGTAAGACATTATTAATATTATTTTCAGTTGCTTTATTGTTCTTTTTTCTAGTTGTTTAAAAAAAATAATTAATTTACTTTAATGACCAATTTCACCAATTCTATTTAAATAAAAATTTATGTTTAAAATTCGTTTTTCATGTCAAATAAAAATAAGATTATATGAAAATCTATATTTAAATATGAATTGATATTTAATAGAATTAGTATAATTGGCCATAAGACTGAAGTTTTAGTTGAATATATTTTTATTTAGAAGTCAAGTATTTACTATCAAATTACTTCACACTATCAATTACTTCAAATAACGAATAACTCGAACAATTTATGTCAATTAATCGACTAAAATTAATTTCTTAGAAAGATTAACTACTAATTCTATACGTAAGAATTTTCGTATTAAAATAGTGCTTTTTCATATTAAGTTTGACGTTCGTTGTAAAAAATTCATCAGCATTTATTAATATGTCAACCACGCACTGTAAAATTATGGGTTTTTACCCGACCTTCAATTTCTTAGATTGTTATTTTCGTCTTAAAGACCGAAGTGTCATTAGATAGGTAAATGAAAACCAAATCACGGATTGTTGGCGCAAAATACTAATACGTTAAAGTAACAAATTACCCGAACCTGTAGTGTAGAGCTTTAAAATGAAGAAAAATTAATTTATCAGCCATGTTTGGTAAATCGAATACATATGAGTCAAATTGAAATCGAACAAACTTTGAAAATGATCCAGTTTAAAAAGTTGCTTCATACTTCGAGTTCTTATCTTAATCATAACTTTTCTGAAAGTCAGGAAAAATATGGTGCTTTAACCGAGAATCTCAATTGATTTCAATTTTACTTGATTTTCAGGAATAATATATTAGTTAAATTGAATTACGAATAATAAATTTGTTAAATCGGCCGGACCTCTCATAAAAATGCCGCGACAAAAAAGTCTAAAACAAAATAAATAATTAAAAAATAATTTATAAAAATTTATGTTGAATTTCCGTATAACAATTATACAAATTAAACACTGAAATACAATTATTGGACACCGAGTGTTGCTGAACCTAATGCATGTATTAAGCTTTGTCTTTCAGACAATTTTAGAGTCTGTTCCACCGAAGTAGTGTTTACTTTGTTTATAGTTTATTTTTATTTCATTTCCTTTAAAGGACTGAACTTTAGCGCCTTAAAAACTTTATGCTTTGCAGAAGGGTTTTTTATTTTTAAATTATTTATTTTATTTAAAAGTTTTAAAACTTTATTTTTTCCGTTTATTAATATATATACTAACGGCCATTTATCAATGTATCGACAAACCTGTTACTTAATGTAGACATAAATTTATTAGGCCGATAAACTGTCCGTTAACGATTTTGGTTTTCTCAATATACCAACAAAAAACATTGTCAAAAGTTATTTTCGAGAATGAAATATTTATTATTAATTAATTCATTTATTAATGATGTGCTAATCCTAATTTTTATTTATTTACGGCTAAATACTGAAATTTATTGTTGTGGGAAAGCTAGTTTCTATGCGCATTTCGCTGGTTGCTTAGGACAGCTCGTCAGGAAACTTTTTCCAAATACTTTAGAAAAACTAAAGATTTGATATTGTTACAAGTAAGACCTGAGTGTTTAAAATTCTTATTCACTTTATGGTCTTACTTGTATAATATTTTTAGCTTTGCTTAAGTATTTGGAAAAAGTTTCCTGACGAACTTTTTCCCACTACAAAAAATTTCAGTGTTTCATAAATGAAGATTGGGAGTATTACCACATCATTAATAAATGAATTAGTTAATAAAAAAAAAACATTATTTTCAATTGGCAACACCTCACAAAATGCATGTTGTGAGGTGGCTGTCGCTGATTGAATTGATCTGTATGACAAATAAACGGCAAATAAATAATTGGCAGATGAGATCCGGTTAGCTTTGCTGCAGATTAGAAGCAAATGAGTCATTGAGAAAACCAAATATCTTTAATGTGCAGTTTTTCGTTGGGAAAAACGATAATCGCCTAATTAGAAAACGGCCATAAAACTATGAAATCAAATAGACATGCATGCTTTTTCCATTGCATAAAATATTTGAATTATTAGAGTTATTCGAACATATTAAAACTTTTATTCGAATAATCGAGCAAAATTAAAATTTAAAAATCGATAAATTCCTTAATCGAACAAAACTAAAAGCCAAATAATTGGATACTCTAGTATTTATAACATCATTACGAACTTTGGAATTGAGAGATTAATTCATCTTTGAGTCTGTTAATTAAAACCTTAAAGTGGTTTAAGTTGGGTTGGAGTTAAATTTGGACGTGGTAATCTATTTTTATCTCCTAAGACTTCTTTGTTGCTGTTATTCTTCCCTCCCGTTAGAGCAAAGGACATAAAGGTTTCATTAATCGTTTCGTTTAAAAAAATTTATTGTGCCGGCTGCCCAAGCAGGGGCATTTCCTACCTAGTACCCTCTTTATCGAATCAATATGGCGAGCGTTCCCAGTTCAACTAGTAAACCCCCAACGGTGGCTCTAAAACCTAATGAATAAGAATGTTTGCCGTATGCAAACGATATGTTAAGGCAAAATTGTCTTACCTTGTAAAATCTTTGTTGAAGAACAGTCTAATGGTGTAGATGAAATATTATTAATAGTCAAGTATTGGATGTATAAAAAGTTGTTTATGTTTAACAGTAGAAAGTAGTGCTTTTGAGATATTGCAGAAAATCGATTAACTTCAGTCAAAGCTTATAAAATAAAGCCTTAATGGCCAACCAGAATGTGCATTACCTGGCCTAAGCAACTGTGCGAAGAAATGTTATTTAAGAAAAATTGTATGTATATGACACTGTCATTTGCTTAAGCAAAGTGCGAAACTGATTTGTTTATTTTGTTTTTTAAACTGCATTTGAGAGCTGGTAAGAACTTTAATCTATTTTGAGAAATAAGGAAAAAAGTCACAGCTACTAATACCCAATACACACTAACTTTTAACAAAAAAGATCCCAAATGTTCTTGTTAACCACGTTAAGTGCTATGATTATCCAAGTGTATACATTTAATTAATGTCAAATAATTGGCAAGCCTGGCTTATCGGCAATCAACATTGTGCAGGATTGGACAGTGAAAATTTGAAACTTGATTCCAAATTCAAATTTCAGAATATAAATTCACACCTCTCAAACACGTTTATTTTAAATATGAAATATTCTAAGCTTTTCAGATTAAATTACAACAAAAGATAATTAAAATAAGAAAGAATGCTTAAGTATATTTTCTTATTTTTGTAAAAGAGCAGTCTTAAACTAATTTAAACTAAATTTTCATTAAGTTTTTAATCCTAAATATTCGGAAGTAAACATAAGTTTTTATGCCTAATTTTATTAAAGATTGCATTTGTAACGTGGTCTTGCCGTTCAGTTATGTCCAGGATCAAGTAACGGAATCCACGAACCTTACTTGCAAACACGAGTGATTTACCCTTTAAGGGTTAATAACAATCTCAATCTTTATTAATTATTTTCTTGATTAATTTACTAACTCGATTAAATTTACTAGCAGCACGGCAAACAGGCAGGAATTCGGCGGACTCTCCTCGGTTGACTTAAAATTATTCGACTTAAAATTGGGCGGTGGAGCTGGATCGGGTCTCTTGGATGCTCGGCAGCTGTTGTGTGGCTCGTACTTAGCAGTATGTATCTCAATACTATACACTTGCTTAAGGCTAGACAAACTACTAACAGAACTATGAGGTAATTGGCGACCGGAGTCGCTGTATACAGATGTGAAAGCCGCAGTCGCAGTATCAAACAGGCGGCCGAAGTAGATGTATCAAACTGCAACAAAATTGTCAAAAAGTCGCAATATTAAACTGGTAACCGAGATCTGAGTATCAAAAGTGATACTCGAGGGCGCAGTAAATAAATTGGCAATCGAATTTGTAGTATCTTAACTGGCAGCCGAAGTTGCAGTATTAAAACTGACGACAAAAGTCGCAGTATCAAACTGGTGTATTTTGTATTTTTTTTTGTATTTGTATTTATTAATTAGATTTTCTAATACAACAAGACACAATATCTTATAAATTACAGTATTAGAATCAGACAAGTTAAATTAAACAAATTGAGTTGAATATTTAAAAATGATAATGCAAAAACAGTGAAAATAAATTTTAGCTACAGAATTAAAAGATAATAAATAATCAAATAAAATAATAACAAAAATTTTGCGTTAGAATTAAACAAACAAGTATTACGAAAAATATTCTAATAGTAATTTTCTAAACCCTATTGCGTTGCTAGTGGTTTGCAAATTATTTGGAAGTTGATTCCAAAGACGTATGGTTAATATAAAGAATTGACATTCAGATGCATGGTCACGGTGACGAAATTGAAGTATTCCTTTTCCTCTGCACGATCTTGTAAACTGTAAACGTTTGTGAAGGTAATCTGGCTCCTTTGTCATAATAATTTTGTAAAGAAAAATAAGGTTTTTAAATTGTAAATAGTTTGAAAAAGATATACTGAAAATACGACAGGAATATTGCGATACATTATCGAACTTTTTTAAAGAGAATATATAGCGGATGATGTTGTTGTACGTAACGGTAAGTTTTCTCATGTCCTTTGTGTTGCAACCAGTAAAAATTTCAGACGAATATAAAAGTGTAGGCAAGAGATAAGTTTTTGCTAGTAATATCCTTATTTTTAAAGGCGTACAGTGCTGAGTGGCATATAAATTACGCAACATACCGTATATTCTACCACACGCTTGAGTAATGTGATTTGACCAAGTTAGATGTTTATTAAATGTTACTCCCAAGTTTCTTACTGAATCCACAATTTCAATTTTTAAACCCCCAAGCAATATGTCTACATCAAAATCTATTCGAACTGCTTTTTTGCATACTAATAGACACTTTGATTTGCTTGGATTAAGACGTAAACCATTAGCTAAAGCCCATGTATATATTTTGTCAAGATCATGATTTAATTCTTGTATTCTTGTCGTAATTGAATCTCTGTTGCTACTAAGATACAGCTGAACGTCGTCAGCATACATTTGTATTTTAGAATATCTGATTTGTTTGGGAAGATCGTTAGCATATAATGAGTATAGAAGGGGTCCAAGAATAGAGCCTTGAGGGATACCTCTTGTTACCTGTAAAGCTCGTGATAAAGAACCATTGTTTGCAACTGATTGAGATCTATTTGAGAGATACGACGATATTAATTCCACTGCTAGTGTTGAAAAATTAAATAGTTTCAACAATTTCATGCATAACATTGAGTGGTGTACAGTATCAAAGGCCTTTGAATGGTCTAATAACACAAGGAACGTTAATTTATTATCATCTAAATTATTTCGAATTTCCTCTATTACATCAGTTAGTACTGTAATACAGCTACGTTGTGGTCTAAACCCAGATTGGCGATCAGTTAATAAATTGTTAGCATTGACATGCTCATAAATTTGTTTATGCAATAAATTTTCAAAAACTTTAGAAAGATATGGCAGAATTGCAATTGGACGATATTCAGATCCGGTTTTAGGTATTGGAATAATTTTGGCATGTTTCCACTCCATTGGGAATCTATTGGTGGTTATTATAGTGTTAAAAAGGTGGGTGATATATCGAATAATCCATGGCAGAATAATTTTAACAAACTTAGGATCAATATTATCTAATCCTATTGCATTGGATTTAATTGCATTGAAAGCGTTAGCAACATCATATGCATTTACGCATTGAAATTTTAGCTGGTTGCACGAAACTAAATGTGTATGTCTATCGTAAAAGTCGAACTGGACTGTTGGAAAAGGAATACTCATAAAGCTTTTATTAATCAAATTAACATCAACTTCTACTGAACGTTCAATTGACTTACTAACGCTAATATCTCGTATATGTTTCCATTTACTTTTAGTGTCAACTGCCGAATTAAATTTATTAAAATAGTACGAAGACTTATCATGTCTGATTTTTGAAACAACGGCTTTTCGCGCTACGCAAAATTCATTATGCAGTTCGGGTGTTCTGTATCTTTTCCACATGTGGTATAGGTCATCACGTTTTTTTATTAACAATTTAGTTTCATTTGTGAACCACGGCTTAGCTCTATTTTTAACCGTCTTAATTTTTATCGGTACGTGATTGTCATAAATCTGAAGTATTAATTTATTAAGAACGGTAACTTGCTCATCAGCCGTAGGTAAATAGAAAATTCGATCCCATTCAGAGTTAATGAGATCACGATATAAGTTTTCTAAATCAATACTTTTAAAATCTCGAAAACTAAACGTTCTAGCTCCTGTCTCCACTGTAAATTTATAGCACATAAAAATTAAATCATGTTTGGAAAAAGAAGGTACAGCTAACTGCTCATATAGTAACACATTTTGTACGTTGCTCACAAAAACTAAATCGAGTAATGTACTGTTTGTGGTCGAGAAGTGCGTTGGCCTTAAAGTATTAACAGCGGATAAATTTAGTGTAGACATGATAGTAGTTAGATTTTCATTTTCAAGCAAATTGCAATTAAAGTCACCAGTTATAATAACTTCAGAGTACGTTACAGAAATATTTTCTAATTTGTCAACAAGTGTGTCCAATTGCATATACTTATCTGGCCTATAGACACAGCCAAGTAGCATATTGTTCGCACGATAGTTAACCTCAATAAATAAAAATTCAACATCACCGGGCTCATTATATGAACAAATAAGTTTACATGAGATGGTGTTCCTTATGTAAATTGCTACACCTCCGCCATTGTTACGCCTATCTGATCTAAAAATACGATAACCATCTATCTTGTACACACTGTCATAAATTTCAGGTACAAACCATGTTTCCGAAATACATATTGCATCAATGCATGAATTTTCAAAAAGAAAACGGAATTCATCGATTTTTGGTAAAAGACTTTGCGCATTTATATGAATGGTTTTAAAGCCCGGATGCCGATTGATTAAATGAAAAGTTCGTCATATTTACATAAAAACGCAACGCAGTAAAGTTCATGAGTATATAATAAATTAAAATTGTTTAATGTTAAATAGGGGAAAAAATTAGGTCGAACTATACTCTGTAATTTTGACATCAAAAGTGAGATATTAAATATGAAATTAATTAGAAAAATAATTAGAAAAAATAAAACAATTAAGAATTTCATATAATGATATAACCTAAAAATAATAACATATATAAGAATTAAACAATAATATTTAAAATAAAAAAATATATTTAAATAAGACGTTAATGTCCAAACGTTATTCCAGAAAAAGCCGTTTTAAATCCTCAGGGTATTCAATTAACACGGGATCGTCCGCATCAATCTTTCTAACATAAACAAGTCCACGTAAAGTAAATGTTGACTTGATTCTTTTATTCTTCTTCATTGATAATGTTTCTTTAAATATTCTGTGGTTATGAGGTGTTAAGTTTTCATTGACATAAATAGTTTCATTACTTTCGAAACCAGCATGACGTAAACATAGATTTGTTTTATTTTCGCGTCGGAACTTGGATATTGATTTTAAAAGAAAATTTTTTTCAAATGGAGAATGTAATTTAACAACTATTACTTCATCAGTTGGGTTATAACTTTTATTGTTTCTATAAATTTTTTTTAATCTATAAACCTTTTCGATCTGCGGCGCATTTATATGTATACTATTGCATATGTTTTGTACAATAGAAACAAGATTTTCATTTTCATTATAGGGAACACCAGAAATTCGAATACTACCGGCCACAACGGAGTTTTCTTGTTTTAATATTTTTTGCTTCAGTTCGTTTATTTCTTCTTTCATAAGCATAACGTCGGAGCTCTTAGTTTCTAGTTTTTCAACTCTTTCAATTATTGCACTTAAATCATTTTTTATATTATTTATTTGGCACTCGATAACAGAAAGTATTTTTTTCTCACTTTCTTTGATTAGATTTTTCATAAAGTCGAAGTGTTTCTCTTCGCTTTCTCTTATTGATTTTTTTATAACCTCTCCAGTTATGTATTCACTTTCTCTTATTAAATCTCTAAAGAAAACTTTATCATGGTTTGATAAACGCGGCACTTTTGGGTGATTTTCAACCGGAGAGACTTGTTTAGCGTCTTGTTGTAACTCTCTGGTTCTCTTAGCAGACGATTCACTTCTTGTTCCCATCTTTTCCATTGCTTTTGTAAACTTAATGTTTGTGTTGTTGTTAGTTGTGTACTTAGTAGGATTTATTTGTTTGTTTTATATTTGTTGATGTTTATACTTTTTTATTTAATTTTTAAGCACGGTTTTTTTTTTTTTACTAATTATGCGTTAAATGTTTAGATAACAATTAAATTAAATTAATTTAAATTTTTATTTTTTTTTTTTTTTTTAAATAAATTTTTATTAAATTTTGTTTTTATTAAAAACTGCAAAAATGTATCAAAGTCGCAGAAAACAACCAAACACGTCCGCTCTCTCAGTGCGTGGTAAATAGATTACGTGTCTGAAGTTAATGTATCCAAACTGACACTCGAGGGCGCAGTATCGAAACCCCAACCCCCATTATCAAAATTGGCACCCGAAGCCGCAGTATCAGTGTCAAAACATGCACCCGAAGGAGCAGTGTCAAAACTGGTGATCGCGATCGGTGTAAGGCAACAGGTGACAAGATCACTGAATAAGGCAATACCCGAAGTAAATAAAAGTGTCTGCGACTGTAGTGGAAGATCACGTATCAGTCATATTCAATTGAATAGGCAATATTTTAGTTTAATGAAATCGTACAATGCTTAACACACCTTTCTGAAAAATCGTGCAAAATATTTGAAGCTTTGCCCATGTGCACTTTTGTACGTGAAAATCTCAAAGGTGCCATTAACCCAAATTTAACTGAAGTCAACTTAAACACTTTTTACTTTTTTGAATCTTGCATGGAAGTACATATTTTTCTAGATTAAGTCCCCTTTGCATTTCAAATAAAAAGCTTATGGATAATCATGTGAGATTATTGTTGTACTGTTATGATTGTTTATATACAGCCTTGATTTAATCATGCATAATATTTGTTCTACTTAATATTCACAATATGCCTGTACTATGTGGATTTCTTATACAACTACTACGACCAATCCAAATTGCATACCTTTGTTTATTGTATTGCTCAATAATGTTTTATAGGATTTTCTATAAAAGCATGTTTACACATATGGACCATTCACAAAAACTATAACAAGAAAATAACAAAAAAATCAGAAGAAGAAAAAAATTTAATATATAGAAAAATAAAAAGGAAAAATATCATAAAAATTCATAAAAAAAATTGACATACGTCTGATAAAAGAAAGCTAAACATACAATACCAACAATATGTTCTTATGCACATATAAAACAAGCACTTAAGGCAATAAGTCAAGACATATAAGACTCTAATACACACACACAAACACACATACACAAAGACGAACAAAAACACAGCATTAACAGGAAACACTGTACCATATATTTAGTAATCACAAAAGCCTACTTATAACAAACAGAAATTTAGCCCACCTCAAGGTAAATATTCCGAAGGAAGAAACATCCTTAAATGTCTTTCAAAAGTAATATTTGGTAAATGCCAATAACACCAAAAAGAACAATAACAGAGAGAAAAGAGGGAAAGAAAAAAACTTATATAAAATGTTACAAGTGCGTTCAAAATTGTTGGACAATATCAATAAACAAATACATAAAATTACTTTCACACACACACATTCACAAATTTATTTATATTCTTATGCATGTGCAAGTGTGGTATAAGTAAGTTAAATCTATAACACTACTTTATTACGACCATATTTTATCACAACTAAGGAAAACACTTGATTCACCGCTTATATTATGTTTTTCTTGCCTTTTGTCTCGTTCGTTTTGTTGCTGTTGTTCGGTTTTTAGGGATAATTTAGTTATAAAATACAACCTTGACAAAATATCACATCCGCACAACAACAAAAACTGACAATAAAAAAGAAAATGATGAAGTAAATACAGTTACAAACACCTTTTGTTCAATTTATTATTAATTGTGTTTGTGTTTGTGCATGTGTGTTCATGTGCTGGTTGTTTATTATAAACATGTTTTCTCATACATGTCCACACATGTATACTCACATTCTTATAAATATTTTATAGTGTCCCTATAATGACAAAATACCGAAGTATATCCTATACGGAAAGGACTATACTGGCTTTAACAAATTTTAACATCATTTCTTGTTGTTGTTGTTGTTCGTGGTAGTGGTGGTGGTGGTGGTATTGCTGCTGATGTGGCTGTTATTCTTGTGTGCTGTCAATATGGTCTCGTTTAGGCCGTAAAGAGTATAAATAAATGATTGCCAAGAAGAAAGCAACAAAATATACAATATCATAAAACTCACCCAAAGAACAAACAGGAAAAAAAAAAGTGTGACATGTATATAAAGGTAAATTACAGTTAAAAGATTCTCTACACTTATTAAAAAAAGAGCAATTTTTTATGATAAATAAAGTAAAATTTCCTCGAGAAGTCAATCAGTTTAGAAGCTTTTAAATAGTTTTTTTAATATCGAGTTTATAAAATTTATGTGGTTAGAAAATCGTGCCAAAATTCCTCATAGACTGTTCTTGATAAAAATATTTTAAATACGATCTTTTGTTATCCTGCATACACACGTGTAAAATATAGCCCATAACGAACTAGGACTAGTCCAAAGATAACCCAAATGTATTTAAAAAACATGGTATATTTTGCATTATGATGTCCTAGGGCAGGACCATACCCAGTTTTGCATTACAACGGAGTAGTCTTAAAACTACTCCATGTTCATACATACTGCCAGTGGATTAGTTCTAAAACTACTCCATGGCATACTCCATAGGATTAGTCTGAAAGGCATTCAAAAACGAAAACATGTCGTTTAAAAACGAAGACATGTCGTTTAACTACAAACTCTTTTTTAACAATGACATGGTCCATGATTGCATTACATCGGACCATGTTGTATCAAGTAGTCCACTACTATTTGCAGGGTAATGATACTTTTTTTATAAATATGCAATTTTTTGGAGCTTTACCTAGGCTTTTAAAATATCTATTTGATTGCATTGGTCCGCTTTACTGATGCTTTTTCGAATGTGATTTCATCACAATGCATTTCCTCGAATTCAAAAAGGGCTAAAAAGATTTTTTCTTTTTTCCCTTGACTATAATTCTTGAGAGTTTTTATAATCAACATCTTCTTTACAGATTTCAACTCAGCCCTTACCCCTCAACCAAAATATAAAAAGATTTTTAATTGAATTACTAGACCTTAGTTAAATCTTCTCACTGGGTGTATCTAGGCAATTGCCCAGTACTCAAATTTCTCCCATATTTCCTGTAGGGTACTTAAAAAAAAGTTTATTCTATTATTCTTGTTACCTTGTTTAGTTGATATATTTTTGTTATTGTTTTCCTTCGTATTTTCATCACTTTCCTTTTATCAGTTACCCCTCCGGCAAAATAATATTATTTATCGGAAGAAAACAAAAATAACTTATTCAAAAAAAAATCTCGTGCTTAAAATTTTGGGTCCAATTTTTTTATATTTTTTTTTTGTAAATGCCATTGTTGCAATAAACAACCATTTCTAAAGAACTTCAATTTAACGGAAGTAAATTTAAACTTTATTTTATATCTTTACAGTTTTAGCTTTTTGTAGTATTTCTTGTTTACTCTCTCCATATTTTGTGATTTGGCTACAGTTTGTTTTATCAGGTTTTATTTTGTTTTTATGTATTTTTTTTAAGGAAGAAAACGTGTTTCAAGGGAACAATAATATAATAAAATATATAAAATATATTTTTAACGGCTGTTGTTTTTTAAGTTGTTACTTTTTCAAATTATTGATTATTAAGTGATAAAATGCTACTTAATGTCCAAGTCATTTCAATAACAAAACAAAAGGTAATAATGTTTTTATTATTATTTTATTTATTTTAAGTACTTTTTCAAATAGATTGAAAAAAAAATTTTATTTGATTTTTATTCATGTTTTCCTTTTTTTATTTTGATTTGAGGATTGGAAAGGATTTTTATTTGATTAATCGCGAAAAAAAATATAGGGAACATTTATTAAGCTACTTAGGAAATTGAAAAATTATGTTAATTGCTATTAAATATACAAAGTGTAATGGAGTTATAAGAATACAGCAATTAGCAGGAACGTCATTAAATTTTAATGTTACAAATTAATTTTTGAATAACATTTATTGATGCTTTAATTACAAAAATTAAATTTGATTATGCATTACATAAAAACACATTTAAAATAAAAACTTATTTGCTCATATGCTGTTTTTTTTTTATCAAATTTGAATTATATTTTCAAAATATTACGTACATACGTGCATACATATATAAATCAACGATTTATTTTTATTGAATTATTAATAACTTTAAAATTGTTTATGCATATTAAATAGATTTTTCAGGTTTTGGTACTTTAACTTTTCCTGGTAATTAAGTTAATACAATTGGTATATGACTTATTTGGATTTTATGAAGGGGTTTTTCCGGAAATGTTTTTCTGCATTGTGTTTTGTTAAATTATTGGCAAAGTACCTTAAATATTTGTTTCATTTTATTTTGAGCTACTTTTAACGTACTTTGCTAAATATCTTTCGCAATGAAATCATAAATTACAAGTTAATGAAATTTTACCTACTCATTTAGTTATTAACTTAAGACAATAGTGCACATCAAATAATCCACACACACACTCAAACACACACACACAAAGCAAACAATATTAATAAAAATGAAGAAAACAAAAGAGAATCGAGCTAAACAACAAGTTTTAATAGAAAGATCCATTAACGTAAATAACCACAACAATAATGTATTGTTGTTATTATCTTTAACAAGCATTGTGCTGGCTAATATAAGTTCTTAGCACAAGCCCATACACAGTCAACCACTCACAAATTCACTTATTATAAATACAACAATACTTATACATGTACACACTTATACTCTCGCAGAGACACATAAAAATGTTAATACATACCAAGAACACTTCATAAGAATTTCAAAAATGTTCTAATAAAGAGAAATGCCAACTGAACAAATGACAAGAAATACAATACAAAAATTACATGTATACAAAGAGACAATAAACACATTTATACATTTATTTTTTTTCACATAAACACTTAAATACTAATTAGCAAAACTCATAAATAAATAATAAAAGAGTCACACAGACATACTCAGTCTCATCAAAGCATGAAAATTTACAATCCCTGCGTCCAACAAATACAGAAAACAGGAAGTTTTTATGAAGTCAACATTTATACACTCGCATGCAGAAAAATATTAACGTACTTACACGTGTGGAAAACATAAGCAATGAAAAGATTTGATATGACATGAACATTAAAGGTGGTTTATCCTTTAAAAAGGGTAAAGTATACAAGGCCTAAAAGTTTTTCCTATTTTCTATTAGCTATTTTCTGATAGCTGGTGTTTTTTAACTGTCTGCAAAAAATGAATTGAGAACTTTAATCGAAAGTGTTCTTGGCTAGTTCTCTTCTAATAGGTTAGAAGTCTTATGGCTAATTAATCAATGAAAGTTTCAACGCTGGTTTAGAAGATCTAAACTTAGATTTATATGAAGTTTAAACTCAACAGATGTTAATCTGTGTCCCATGTATTATTTTTCCATTACAACACTCCGAAGACCAAGCAGCCGTCTAAACAATGGGTTTCTCCGGGTGAACCGGCTCCGAAGAAGGCCAACGTAAGTTTGTCGGCCAATTAGTTGATGGCAACAGTTTTTGGGATGCGCGCGTGATTATCCACATCGATTACCTTCAAAAGGGAAAAACAATAAACGGCGAATATTATGCCAACTGATTGGACCGAATTAACGAGGATTTAAAAAAACGACCCCATATGGCCATTATCATCAAGATAATGCACTGGTCCATACGTGTGCAGTCTCAATAGCAAAATTACATGAATTGGGCTACGAATTGGCACCTCATCCGCCATATTCTCCGGATCTAGCCCCCAGTGACTATTTCCTGTTTCCGAACCTAAAGAAATGGCTCGGTGGAAAGAGATTTAGCTCCAACGATGAAATTATTGGTCAAACAAATGCCTATTTTATGAACCTCGAAAAATTCTATTTTTGGAAGGGATACACAAATTGGAGAAACGTTGGACTAAGTGTATTGAGCTAAAAGGAGATTATGTTGCAATATAAATTTTTTTTTGTAAAAAATATGTGTTTCATTCAAAAAGTCACGGACTTATTGATCCACCCTCTTATATGTAGCTTGAAAATAACATGTGGACGCACTACGATAAACATTGTCAAATTCATATGGTCTGTATTGGTATTCTAAACGCCCAATTATATGCGTTAAACGATTATGTATATGTTTACTTATTTTATATTTGTTGGTTTAAATATATTTAAAACCAAAGAGAGAGTTTAACTTGCTCTTATTTATTAGCCCTTAGCTATAGTACACGGAGGATTAATAAACGATTTTGGTTATAATACCCTTCACCGAATGTAAAATGGTAGATACAATGATTTTCTTAGACCTTATAAGATATGTATGTATATATTCGGGATCATTATAAGGAGCGAAGTTGATTTAACGATGTTCATCTGTCTGTTGAAATTGGTTTTCCGAAGATATTTATATCACATATGCACCGTTAAATTTTGCTATTGAAACTCAGACTGAAGAAAACAAGAACATTTGTAAGAAACTATGGCAGATCGCAAGCGGCACGCGCGATTTTCAGAGTACCGTAAAATAAATCTGGCATTTTCCGATTTTAAATTGTGCAGCTGTCATAACAAGGCTGAATATCTTAAAACCTAGAAGTTGTGAGATCAGTTAATTGAACTTTGCAAAAATATTAATTTCATCATTATGCAAAGTGAGTAGAGTTTATCGCAAAAAAATATCAGTGTTTATAAGCGTGATTTTCTATGTGAAAATAAATCAGCATATGGTAAAATTTTGTATTCGATTTTCATTGAAACATAATGTAACTTTGAGGGGAAATGAAGCAAGGGGGTTAGCCTTAGCTTAAAAGTGATGTTCAAATTTCGATTCTATATAAAATCAAGGTTTTCAAATATTTTACGTAAAATTTTCTAAGTAATGTTTATAAGAAATTTTTTATTTAATATGATTTAAAATCGAGAATTTATTTTAGAAAAATAAATTGAAAACTGACTTGTTTTCCGGTGGAGATCCGATTATGGAGAACTTCTAATAAGAAAAATGTCTAAAAATCTAATAAACTTAAGATTTATTCCAAATTTCTATAGCAACAATTTGTTAATGTTTTCAATGAAATTATCTGACAATATTATCAATTTATCATCGAAAACAATCGCATTCGTATTGCGATTTAAAAATTTGTAAGAAATTCAAAGAAAAAACTCTACCCGTACTAATATATTTTTTCATATAAGTAAGAAAAAAAAGGTAAAATGCGTTTCAGAAATCGCCAAAATAATCGCCAAATATTTTTAATTTTGCTAAAAAATCTACATGTCGACAATAATAAAATTTAATCGCCAAATAGGCTTATCTGACAGCCCTGCTTGCCAACGTATCTACTCAAGTACTATAAAGTTAGTCGTATTTAAAAAACATTGTTTTTAATTATGACCGTTTTTAGATACAACTTTTTAACAATTGTATAAAGCAACACTAAGATCGATGCAATTTACTTTTAACCTTCTCTTTTTTATTGCTTCTGAAGGAGTGTTAAATAACTGATTGGGTTATTATTGTTTTTCAACGACTTAAAACTCTGAAATCATACATTATTCAACTGCTGGCACAATATAACTTATTTGCTTTACTTACAACAACTACTAGCCAGAAATAGAAAATCAAAAACAATTGAAGTCTTTATATGAGTGTTGTATTTTGTTTGCATCTTCTTTTTTCAAAGTTTTTTTTTTAAATTAACAACGACAAAAATAGTTTCAGGAACAAGAGCTTAAAGAAAAGAAAGGGTCGGTTGATGCTATTGCTATTTTTGCTGTTAGTTGTTGCTATTATTGTTATTGCAGCACCATGTTTAGTTTAGACACTTTTAGACACTTAAAAGCTCTTAAGTAATCCAATTACTCTCACATGTCATGTATACCTTTAAAATGTAGCTCTTCATACTAAACAACCAAACAATACAACCGAAGCATCCATCCATCTATAGCTAAAACGTACACATTTACAAACACTTACTTACACCTCTGTATATAAAAATCCCCAGCCACTTGCTTTCCCCCTCCAATCCAATGCACATACTGAAACAAAAAATATTTAAACACCCCTACACACACACACACAAAAGTACAATGGCACTTGTAGTACTTAGTTTAACTGTAATACATTGTTTCACTGTACGTTTCTACTTGTACCATCTTTGTGTGAGTATTGTTGGTGTATGAGTGGGGGTGTGTGTAACTGTTTAGTGTTAAAATGTAGCTGTGTATTTTTCTAAGTATTTGTGTGTTTGAGTTCGGGTTATTGTGGCTTTTTGTGTGATATAATGATATTTGGAAAAAAAAAATAACTTAAAACAAAACAGACATAATCTTTAGTTTTCTAATTTATATATAAGTATTTTTTCCTTTTTTCCATCAATGTATAAAAGTACCATATGAGGTGGTGTTTACGAGTTTATTTTCTATTTCTGGATGGGTTGTGGGTGTTAATAATGAACAGTTATAAAAACTATTAGTATTCATCTATAATACACAGACGCCTTCTTCTACACTTTATTTAATGTACTGTATCCAGTAGTTAAACAGGTGTTTCAAAGATATGCTCATAAGTTTCTCATTTATGAACTTCCATACACAATATAAAAACTTTTGCTAAAGAATTTTACTCTTTTTCTGTAAACTATAAGGGTGTAAGTGTGTATGTGTGAAGTCTAGGGATTTATAGAACAAAATATACATTCCTGTAGTTATCTTTGTAAGTGTGTGCCTGTGTGTAGCAGTTTTTAATTAGGATTAAGACGTGAAATTAATAACTTAAATTAAACAAAATACCAAAAAGATTATAATTCATTATAATGAGCTAATAATAGGAAAATGTTTGAAGGTATTAAAATTCAAACTATTTTTCTCAAAGCAAATTAATGTTACAAAAATTGTTTTTGTCAGGGACCGCAAACAACTCTTATTATTCAAATTTTAAGTAAAAAAAAACATAGACAAGAATAAAAAGTATACCAGTATATAACCTTTTGTGTAGATTACCTCAACTTGAATTTTTTTTATTAATTTGTATTTATTTCGCAGTAATTAAAACTTTTTCTTGAGATTAGTTTTTCGCTTAAAAATAAAAAATTTTTTGTCAAGTTTTATTTTTTTCTCTTAATAATGCAATACAAGTCACAGCGGAAATAGTACTTTCCTACAACGACTGAACTAAGGTGTAATTCTTATTCGGAATTTATTTCTAAAGAATTACATAATTCGCGAGCTTAGGACAACCTGTAGTTTAGGTGCATATAGAACCTTGTTGTCCTAAGGTCGCGATTTTTTCAATTAGAATTTAAACTACTTTTTTTTTAATATTACCTATGCTAATTAATTTTATATCCTAAGCAAAAAAAGAACTCAAAAAATAATGTTTAAAAAATAATTTTTTGTTGCGCTCCCTGGTTGCAAAAAAGACTTTTTGAGTGTATGTAGGTAATTCTCATTCCCTCTGTAGTCTTGTTTGCTGATAGCTTTGGCTTTTCTAAAATTATTTAGAAAAACATTTCCTGATGATCTGGCCTAAGCAGCCATTGAAATGCGCATAGGAACAGCTTATACTCCAACAATAAATTTCAGTATTTTTATCAATTTTAAAAAAAGGGAATTAAGCACGATAAATAAAATCGTTTCATTTAATTTTTAAGCTGGAGGTCGGTCCACGCCACGAGTTCTTGCGTATGTTTCTCTTTTAAACTTTTTTCAAGACGCATGCTAAAGAAGAAAGTAATAGTACTTTATACTTTTGATACTTATATGCATTCTTCGCGTTTGCTGTGTAACTTGTCAATGCAATTTTACACTACTTCTATTTGGGCAGATGTATCAACGCAAAACACTTGGTGTGGACCTGCAGCTTTAGTCGTTTTACTTGACACCATATAGCTCAAATGTTCTCTACTTAATAAATCTTTTATGTATTCGTACGTTGTAAGATTTTGCTATATTTAAAGATTTTTGTGAGGATAAAAATGATTTCACTACAAACTTGGGGTAAGTTTGAACATACCACAAAATCCATAAGCAAAGCCAAAGCTACAATGTCTGAGGCTATTCCTAGCAGTCTTCAACATTATTAGAAAATACAATCAATTAATAAACTGAGATGTAGAATAGTTCAGGGTCCCAAAAATTTCAATGGAAGATTTGAGACACAAAGCTCACAAATTTCAAGGACAATAGATCGCATAAACATCTTGTTGAATTACTGTTGAAGACACGGTTACCCCTACACCTAGAAAAAGTTCTGATAAGTCTGCAAGAAAATTTCGAGAAGAATTGTCCTCTGTCCATCCTACGCTGTACTTCAGCTAAAGAAGAAGTCTTAGATTCCGGCACAACGAAATGTTATACCCAAAATTTAAGAACATGGCACCGAAATACTTAAGTTTTTAAATGATTTCTGTCGCATCCGTGGGACTTTTTTCTATGCAGGTCAAAGGGATTTACGAAATCGTGTATCTCTGCAAAAGTTAAGAGTACTTTTTTTAACTTAAATTTTAATTTTAAATATAAAAAATAATTAATTTTTTGTTAATTTTACCATGAGTTTAAATTAAATTCGTGTTTTTTTAAATCTTATTAATATAATTTTTATATATTAATAATCTCGTATGCCTGCATTCCAAAATATATTTTAAATTTAATAAAGGTTTACAAAACAAATTTTCTATAAAAATTTCCCTGAATAAACGTTTGTTAAAATTATTAATCATTTATGAATACTGTAATTTTGTGTAATAAAAAAACACTTTTTTAATTTAATATTTGTATCGGTTTCGCCGATATTTCTTTTTGAGTATTGCTATCGGTATCGTATCGACAAAAATTCGTATCGTTACATCCCTAGTTTAAACACGTCTTCGAGGTGGCTGGAAGTGTTAATCTTGTAAAGATCGCTTTTTTAAATTAATAAAATTTGACTTAAAATGTCACCTGCCATAATCTTCTTAAAATGTTAATTTCAATGGAATCTGTATAGAGAGTATGTTTTATGGAACTCTCATATATTTAAGAATATTTCTTAAACTTGTTTAGATTTTCTAAATAATATAGTAATTTCGCTTCATAAACTATTAAAAAGGAAAAACTCTGAACAAAAAAAGAATAATTGTGCTTAAATTTTTTTTATACTTTTAAGAAATATAGGATAACAAATAGTCCTTTTTCTAAGTTTCCAGATTATTTATGACTAAACGTTCTAATTCTGATAAAATAAAATGAGAAGCAAACATTTCTTAAAGGCTGCCCTTTTTTCTTTCACTTAAAGATTCTCAAACTTTTAATTTCAGTTCACAAAAGGATCGGATATTTAACCTGCAGTGCTTCACTTTAGAAGCAATTGCTAAAATTTATCAATAGAAAAGAAGTAAGAAAGTGCAGTCGGTTAAGTTCGACCATTTGATACCCTACACCACATAGACCCGGCAAACGAAAATTGTGCTATGAAGTAAGGGCCAAAAGGGTTATTTGTACCGAAAGCTATTTTGAAGAGGAGGTCTTTATGTGACCTATGGTCATTTTAAGACCTTAATAAAAGTTATCTTAGCCAAATTTTAAATTAATACCAATATTTATAAAGGAGCTATGGCAGGCAGTAAAAGCCATTTTCGGAAGTGGTATTTTTAAGGGAGCTTTGGTCAAATATGGACCGATTTTAAGAAAATTTAATAAGGCGATTTGTGTTACAATAAGATAAGCTTGAAACAAATTTAATCTTAATAATAACTAAGATTAACATATTTTAATGGCACTTAGACTATTCCGGAAAGAAGTTTGTTTATGGGCTATATAAAAATCTGGAAAAATTTTCAACACGCTTCGACCTTATGGCAATTGAATCCTATGTACCAAATTTCATAAAATTGTCTTTAAATTTACGACCAGTTCTATCCGCATAAGGTTACATAAGCAGGCAACCTGCCAGCCAGACAGACGGACGGACATCATTAGATCGACTCAGAAAGTGAATCGATGTAGCTCGATATCCTTATAGGTGGATCTAGGACCAATACTTTAATTTATTACACACGTCAGCACAAACGCATAATACCCTCTGTACTATTGTCGTGTGAGTATTAAAAACTGCCATGTCATGTTTAAAAAAAAAGTTGAGTTTGGTCCTCTTTTTAATTTTTTTTTACACAGCATATTCTGCTTTCTCGACTTATACAATTTCTTTCATTTGTTAATAAAATCTTTCTAAAACCCCAAAAAATTTATTTTCAAATTTCCATAAAGTTGATTATGGATATATTCCTATTTAAATAATAAAAACTATGGAGAAAGAATAACAAGCAGCATTCTAGTTTGATAATTGTTCCTAGAAAATTCCTCTGGAAACGTCAAAGTACTTGAATGCATAATGAAATTACTTATTGTTTACCGGGTACTTTCAAACACTTACGTTACTTTTTCCCCTTCATTTCTTTATCTTGGAAAGATGCAAAACTAATATTTGTCTTTGTTTATTTGCTTGCTCTTCCAACGTACACTTGTAACGCTTCACTTTTCTGGCGTCTACTCGTACAAAGTTTGAGTAACGTACATAATACTTGTAAACTTTTTAACGTAACATTATGATTAAACTTATATAAGACAACTACAAACACACTCAATCATAATGCAGCTCAAAAATAGACCGAAAAGAAAATAAATGTTGTTACCTACAAATACATATAACTGTGGTGAATCTACAAAAGAAATTAAAAAAGATGGTCAGAGTCGTATCGAATGTATAATTTTAAGACTTTATGCAGTACTAAAGTAAATCTTTAACTTATGAAAAAAAAAATGTTATTACAAGTCTGTTTGATTTTGAGTTTTAACGTACGTCCCTGATTTTTCCACAGTTTTTTCAATCACCTTTAAAATTTCTTTGCAACTGTTGTTGGTGAAGTTTCTTTTTTTTCAACTTATTTCTCGAAAGTGGCAGCACTACTTTAAAACTGATGCAGGAGAATTTGAAGTAGAAAAAAGTACGTAAAAGTAAAGAAAAACAGCTGCTGTTAAACAAGTATGAGTAGAGCATGACTACTAAACTTATTTCCAAGTGATCACATTTTACTTTTAACGTTTCTAAAGGAAGACTTCTTTTTGTTTGTGTTTTCTTTTTTTATTATTATATGTACAACATTTCGTATGAATCAGAAAAGTGAAAAGCGTTAGTTCTTAAAGCTTTTTACAAACTTTTATTGAAAAAAACTAGACACAACCTCACACACACACTCACACACACACACACACCAACAAAGAGTAACTTTCTAAGTTGAGGTTTTAACTATTAAAGGTTACACACGAGTATGTATAACAAGACTTACATGTACTAGTCTATGCATCAAGGAAAGGAGAAGTATACTTAAACTTAAAATTGACCTTCAATTGAAATAAATATCAGATATATTATATGCGTTGCAAAAAAGTTAAGCTTAATGCAGGTTTCTTTACTTGTTGAACCTCAACATTTTAATTACACGTTTTATTTTCTTAAAATCTTCAAACAGCCCTCACTGGCTCTTTCTAACTAATTCCAAGTTATTCTTTAAAATTTAATTGATTAGAAGCATTATATTATCAAGCAGCACAAGGTGTCAAAAAAAGCTTTGAGTCGAAAGGATCCGCTGAAAGTTATTTCAGGGGATCCTTTCAAACTAAAAGAGTATATACGTAGAATATAAAATACATTCCATTTAAATGAGCTTGTAATTGCTAAACTAAGAACTTTTGAAATGACTTATCAAGTAATTTCAAAAAATAATCGTAAAAATGATCAGATTTTCTGCATTAATGTGGGAATTATTCCCCTTAAGTGGCTTGTTCTTATGTTTAACTACTCCATAAAAGGACCCGAAATAAAAAAAAAAAAAAAATCAATATTTTGTACCCTAGTGTTGGGTGAACTGCGATTACAGATGGTGCCATAACAGAGATCAGGTATAGAAAAAATTTATTTTCTTATATTTTTCGTAGGAGGTCCCACGAAGAAACGTGCATAACCATGCTTAAGCAATTTTCTACTTACTGCTCAAAATTGTTTTCCTTTCCAATTTTAATGGCCAATGATGTTAATGTTTGGTTAGTACGTTTAGTAGTTGGGATATACACTGGATTGGCTAATGGTATGTAGGATGTTTTACGAAAGGGCTGTTTGCCTAGACATTTGCACATGTATACAGAAGCACACACACATACTATAACAGTAATTGTTTCAACTAAAACCTGCATCAGGGAGAAGATGTCGTGGTGTGGCCAACATTATTTTATTATTTATTATTATGTCATCTTAGTGTAGTTTCTTAAACAACTTTCAGGTATTTCCTTTCTCATGATAGTATCCATATAAAAACCTGCAGAGTGGTTTTGGTTTCGATTAATTTAGTATAACTTAATAAATTAAATCAAGTTATTGTGAACGTTTTCGAAGACAAAAGAAAAAGTTTATTTTTCTTTTCTGGAAACTAATTTAATTTGTTGGTTTCCATAAAGTTAATTTTAAAAAAGTTTTTTAAATAGGAGACAACAAACACATTCATTATTTAAACCACGTGCTGGTGCTCCTACAAGGTGCCTTGGCTATTCACAAAGTAGTTATTTTTAAAATTAGTTTTTAATGTTTTTGAATTTTTGTGTGACATAAATTGTGATCTATTATCTAGTACCCTGTTGGAAGAAGTTGTTTTTACCAACTTGTAAATTTTTAGTATTTTAAGGATAGAGCCTGTAATTATAAATAAAAATTTTGTAATATTCGATTACTGCTTAGGCCGATGCAGCTGATTAAAGTTCAAAATTTTTTTTCCAAAAAAAGCTCATTTATATTTAAATAACGAGTACCTTGAAATTAAATATCTGTTGAAATTATTTTGTTAAAAAAAAGTTCGAAAACAACAAAAATTAAACAATGCATTTGATTCATACTCCTTTCCTGTTTTCAAAATAAAAGGCGTATAAGTGTCGCAAGAAAATCTTATTTAAGACTATTCTATTATTTAACTAATATTTTCATTAGGAAATCAAATTAATGCCGTAATGTTTTTAAACAATCAAATGAACAAATATCCATTGAAAAGAACTAGAAGAAAAGGACCTTATATAATACGAAGCACCATATAAAAACCAATTTTGTGATTTTTACTATAATATTGTTGCCCGTGATAATTATATGGGTGAAATAACGATAATTGATTGAAAAAAATTTCCTCTAAAATTTTTTTTCCATTGTGCCTGCGAGACAGAATCAAATATTTTCGAAGATAAATCTGACATTTCTTAACGGCTGGATGGACCGTTTGTAAATTACACTAAAAAAAATTATTTTTGCATTCAGAGCCGGCCTTTGCCTTATATTTTGGACTGTTATCGTACATCTTTATACTTTTGCGGCCAAATCGAACAAACAAAAAACAATTTATGCCCGGATTGGTATCTCTCATTTTTAAATTTAGATTTTTAGTGTTATTGTAAATTTATTTGAATCGGCTTATATATGGAATCTTCATATATTTGTATAAAAGAAATACCCTAATCATAAGCATAGCCCTGGTTATGCTTAAACTAAATTCAGCTGTGTTCCCATCCCTGATGTATATTTTATTTGAGGGGAATCGCCAACTAGAGGCGCCAACGACGTCATGGATTACATTTTAAGTTTTTCGTTAAGAACATTTTTTTTCTTGTAACCGAAAAAGGTTGTTAAGTCGAGCCGTTGAGAGGCCTTATTAGGCGGCTGCTTTTTTGTGCGCATTGAGTAACAATTAAATTGGTTTCTTTTATTAAATTTAATATTGTACACCAGTGTTGCCGATCCATGTGTTATTACACATATTGTGTGTAATTTTTACTTACATGTGTGTAATAAATCTGAGTATAATTTTACTTTAAGTTCTATTTTTTCATTAATTTTTGACAGTCAAGATTTGCTTTTCGAACATTAAGTTTTTGTTCCTTTTTTATTTTTCATTTTTCAGTCAAACTTGCATTTTAAACATTGACTTTGTTTGACTTTCCATATCATGTTCTCTTCCCCTATCCACAATAATCTAAAACTTTCTGCAAGTAATCGTTCATAGTGGAAACCCAGACTAACACTTTATGTTCATGTCAAGACCTAAAAATCTTCTCTCTATATCAACAGCTTTTTAGTTCTAAACGAATGCTCTAATTTTCTGTTGTTTGCACTTAATTTTTTCCTTTTCTTAAGTTCAATAAAACAACCTAACCACGACACTTCTTATTGAGAACTAAATTTTTAATTCCCAAAACGCACCAATGCTTAGAGTAACTCACCTAACAGAATAAAATGGGAACTCCCCTTTTTACACGCAAATAAAAACGTTATTCACATGCGATTGTGACTTCAGGAAAAAATCCAATCGTATGTAGCGACGCAATCGGAATCAAAATGACGCAATTTGAATTGACTAAATTTAAAATAGCGACGCAAATCGATACGTCATAAATAAGATCGACGCAAATTGGGGCTCTAGTACTAAAATTACGATTTTTTAAAAACTATAATAATACCATTCGCTTTACGAGCATAATAAATAAAGTATTTACCAAATGGTGGTGTTAAATTTAAAGTGAATTTTGATGGATAATACAAGAACTAACCCAACCGATTCCAACAAAACGCAGGATAAACTAAGCCAAAAACTTTTCATAATTGCCAATATAATTCTACTAAACTGAAACGTCTATTAGATTTTACAAGATTCAAACCGTTCCGATGAAATAAAAGTAATAGTAAGGTATGTATCAATTCGAATTATATTGTTTTATTTCGATTACTTCGTTATTTTTTCTTGTATACTGCAATACCCGCTGAAACTTTAATACAACTAAAAATAATTGCTAATAATATTAGTTTGCAATACCGGCTATCAGCCAAGAAATATTTGTATTTGCATATGCAATACCTTCGGATCAACTATAGCGCCTCATAGCGCAATATGATTCAGCAATAATATTTAATAAATATTGTAGAAAATAGTTTCACTCATATATGACGGATTTTCGCATAAATAAGTTATTTTGTCTCTTCTGCAAAATTGTCTGTTTGGTTAATACGAATTTTTTAATATAGGCCGTCGATATGTTCTTTAACTATTTTCCCCATAAAGAGTTTTCTTTTAAAAATTTTAGCATATAATTTATTTTTTATTTTTTGCTTTAAAAAGTATTAACAAAAAAAAAACAAAAATTCAAAGTAATATTTCAAATAATAACTAAAAAATAATGAGATGCATTTTACTTAAACAATTTAAATATTTTTCTCTTATGTAAATGAAATTAAAAAAATTATAATATAAAAAAATGAAAAAAACCTTTGAAATCACAGCAGGTTTTTTATTAAAAATGAAAACTAATATGCCATATTAAATTACATATTTTATGAAAAAAAAATTAATAAAAATGTCAGATAAATAAAACAAGATTTTTTAACAGCCTCATTAAAATCATATCATAAATTTAAAAACCCACCAAAAATCAACATAAAGTTGCAATAAGATTACCTAAAAAGAAATTCAAAACAATGTGATATCATATTAAATTAAAAAGAAAATCCTGTAGGAAAACGGTGAAGAGGAATGAGCTGTTTTTTCACTCATTCGTAAAAGGAAAAGTGCCACTTAAATAATAAAATAACATAACGACTTAATTTAAATGCAAACAAAACATGAATACAAATGACTTCCTACAAAAACAAACTTAGTAAAATAATAACAACAAAAGCAAAAACAATTGCACTAAGAGCACACAACAAAACATATACAAGACCGCATTTGTATTACATATACATACAT
The DNA here is from genome assembly GCA_943735925.1 of Pollenia amentaria. Classification (NCBI taxonomy): domain Eukaryota; kingdom Metazoa; phylum Arthropoda; class Insecta; order Diptera; family Polleniidae; genus Pollenia; species Pollenia amentaria. The sequence goes on from OX031007.1 coordinate 2,354,812, forward strand.
ACTACTGTTTGTATAAAGATACGAGGGGCAAAGGAGAAGGCATTTTAAGCAGAAGCGGCTTATTCCATACTTAGTATTGAAAACATTTTATAAAAAGTTTTAAGCATTTCTTTTATCTTGACAATTCAATTAGTTAACTTGAAGAGTATTTTAGAGACTTAGGAAATATAGTTAAAGCTTTTTACACGTTTAAAGAAATTTAATTGTTACTTTTTAGTCTGTCCCTGTAAATAGAACTTCACATCACAAATTTTCACATAAAAAATATACACTTTCATACACATATCTACTTGGACTCAGGAGTATGTAGGAAAACCAAAAAAATATATTTATATGTATGTAAAACTTTTATAGAGTGTAAAGAACAGACGTACTGAGAGACAGATAGACAAGCTAATATTCAGATACAACTTACTAAAGAGACAGACTATGACTGACAAACTGTCATATTAAACATATTCATGCAGGTTTTCGTATTTTAAATGAAACTTAGTTTATTTGTTTGTTTGCTTTAAGGCAAAATACATATGCATATGTAAGTAAGTGTGCCTGTGTTTGTATAAAATGTGTAGTATATTTTGGGGCGAACATTAGTTCGTTAGTTAAGTTACAAGTGTGTATGTATGCAAAAGGAAATTGTGTTTTAGTTGAATTTAGCTTTGGTGTATGTCTGTATCAATGTGCATATATGAATTTTAGTTGTTTATTAGTTTGTGTTTAGTTTTAGTTGCATACTCATATGTCGAGGTGGTAATTTGCATAAAAATTTCCAACATACTAAAAATTACACATTCATAGGACAGCAACAATTTAAATGCAACAATCCACATACGCCCACAAACACATTTAAACCGAACTGACTCGCACATGTTCGATTTTCTAAAGAAATACAGTTGCAATAACATTTAATATTGTTTAAACAAAACTACAAAACAACAATCTCAAAAACCAACAATAGAATGGAAACATATAGAAATAGTTTAAACAAAATTTATATACTAACATAATATGTACATTTTTCTTAAATTTTATTTTTTTTACAGTTCAAATTTATTTTCAATAAAATCTTTTTGAGCTGTTTCAGTTTTTTTTGTCAAACAAAAAGTTATTAACATTAGCAGACGAATGTAGTTCGGCTTCCACAACAAGAAAAGTAAACAAGTAAAAAAGTATAACCGGTCAAGCAGGACCATATGATACCCTACACCACAGTATATAAGAACAAATTGTTTAAAGTGTAACTATTTGGGACCTAGTTTTGAAAAATGAATAGCTAATGAGACTATATGAATGGGGATCTCTTTATATCTTACATTTTATGAAAACCTGTTAGATAGTTTCGGAAAGACAGAAATTGCCCCCTAATTTCCCCTCGTGGTCCTATTTTTTAAAAAGTGCATAGCTTATGTGTCCATATAAATATGGATCTGTCTATGTTGCAATATTCATTAAAATTGGTTTAAAAGTGGGCCCTATTCCGGAAAGCAGCTTTTATGGGAGCTATATGGAATTATGGACTGATTCGCCGGGTTTTTTTTTTTTTTTTTTTTTTGTACCAATTAGAACATATGTACTAAATTTCATCAAATTTTCTTCAAAATTGCAAGGTTACATGGACGATCAGCCACCCAGCCAGCCGGACGGACATCGTTAGATCGACTCAGAAAGTGATTCTGAGTCGATTGCTTTACTTTAAGGTGGCGCAGGACCAATATTTGAAGATGTTACACTCAACAGCACAGCTGCGTAATACCCTCTCCGCTATTGTGGTGTGGGTATAAATAAACCTTAAAGCTGATGTTTGTATTAAATTTACTTAAGCTTACGAAAAAAAATTTTATATGACAATGGGGTGTGTTTGCAGTGTCATATGTTTTGTACTCTTTCTTTGAAAGAATCATCATCTTTCTGGACATTTAACATGTGTTATTTTGCATTATTTAATATGGATATAATCACATATAAGCTTATTTTTTTGTATGAGTATGTCTGTTTGCATATTTATATGTTTGTTTTGTTTGTATGTGTGTAAGTAATATTTTTTTTACATGTTCAAATTCTTTATTTTTTATAACCCAGTTAGCATTTTTTATTCATATTCGCGATTAAAAAACCAAATGCGCTTATTTTCTGATCATAAAAGAAACTTTTGTCGGGAGAAAATAGAACCCTACACGTGACTTTTCTTAATGAGTCATTTAAAATTCGTTTTTTATTAGTTTAGAATCATTTTCGACACTTGTCTAATAGTATATAATAGTCATTTTAAAATCACTAGGATCGCCAGGGCCCGAAATTCGATCTCTTGACATTTACAGTTAAAATGAATCTTTTCTTTCACATATGGAATATGAAATTCTTATTTAAAAGGGCTACCTAAGCTTCAGAAAATAATAAATGGCTTTTCATAACTAAGCACCAAATAAAATATATATATTTATATATATTGAAACAACAATAAAAAATATGAGTTTCTGAACGAAAATATTTTATTTTCAAAAAAAGGCAGTATATTTTATTTCATTAAAAATGTTGTGTATGTGCGTGTGTTTGCAAGCAAATGGGTGCCCCGGTAGGCTATCTGGTAATGAGCTAGTCTATCAGTGCCGGGATTGCGGGTTCGATTCCCGCCAGAGACTCTGGTCTCCTGCATACAAGCGTATAGCTTCGCGGGATTAGCATATGTTGATAATATAAAAAAAAAAAACGCTTTTAAAATACTTTAATCCTAAAAACATAGATCATCATTTATATTTTACTTATCCACACAAAAATACCTTTAAAACGATATTCGTTTCATTAAAATCTGTGGGCGATAAGATGCTTAAAATTGAACTACATAAAAATTTTCCTGTATTAATATTTAAGACTTTCGTGCCGTTTTTAATTGTCTAAGTGATAAATTATGTTTTAATCACCAAAAGTGCTAAAAAAAAAGTCATTATTCTTATCTTCCAAATGCTTGCTGGGTAACTAAGCTTTTGACCCTGCAGAAAACCTGTGATCAAGTGTCTGCAAGTCGCTACTTTTGTCGAACATTTTGGTGACGTATTGGTTACACTGTCAACAAATCGTTTACACTTTTGAAAGTCTTTGAAAAATAAGGGATATTATTAGGCAGCCTTAAAGCTAAAATTAGTAAAAATAATATTCAACATTTTATAGCAAAGGTCGGATTTTATTTTTCTATGAATTAATTTTTATTATTCTTTATATTTATTAAATATCTTATTTTAAGAAAATATATGCACGCCTTTAGATTAAATCAATTGCCTTATATACTAATATTATTAGTGCAAATATCTAGTGAAAATATTCAAAAATATATAGCTAAAGGTACGATTTTATCTGGCGAATAAAATGTGTTCCATTATTACAACTTTACTTTAGCCTACCAGGTAGGATTAACCTTTAGCAGCAGTTATGTAATGAAGGATTCGCTATGTACGGCTTACAAAAAATTGTCAACCAATGGTATTAATACGACAACGAAATGTTGTTAGTATTTCGATAATGTCTGTTATCAAATTTTTAACAAGACGTTGTCAAATTGAAACAAGAGATGTAAAAAATACCATTGTTGGCTGATTGACAACCCCCGGCTGTCAAATAGATAACGGCCTGCCATCATTAATAATAGCGACATATTTATGTTGTCAAACTAACAACTTTTGCCTAGCAAATGAAAAAGTGCAAATTTTTAGAAATTAGTGAAAAATCCAAAAGAAAAACATGGACTTAGATAATGTTAATGACGACGACGACGACGATAAAGAATTAAAAAATTCCTGGTGTCCACATATAAATTAACCAACAGCCGGAAAGAAATTACGCTTTTCCCTTTTGTAAATGATTTAGGCCTCCCTACTCCTACGTAAACGTATACGTCATACGAATTAGTTTTACCGTTTACCTTAGCAAGCTGATGCATAAATAGCACCTCTTATGAAAACGTTACGTTACGTTGCGGATAAACCTCATAATATTAAACCTTTTCTTCGTGCTTACTTACGTATCACCTGTTAAAAAATTTTATGTTTTCTTACGTTTATTGATAAAGCGAACATTTCATCGACGTCCACGACGTTTTATATAGTTTTATGCACAATGCTCAAATAACAAAATATTAAATTGAAAATATTTTTAATTGCTCTATTTAATTTACTTATTTACAAAAGATCAAATTATAACGATTAGAGCAGTTGTGCTAGACTTAAGTTATTTATACAAAACGAATGAGAGAAAAAAACTCAAAATATCCTTTTTTGCCTTAATACATTTTTGCCAAAGGTCAAAGATGTAAATGTAGACAAGTTTTATGTTTTATTTTTAACACATTTCAACACGTTTACGTATGTATTTTTAGTAACAACCAACCATTGAAGTCGACCGCAACCTTAACGTGCCCACAACATTAGCGTATGAGTAACGACGCCTTAACTTGTTAAAAGTCTAATTTTTCAATTTCGAAACAGAAAAATGAAATGGAAATTTAACTCATTAAAAAAGTTAAGAGTAACCGGATGAATTGAAAATTTAGAAAATTATTTATTTTGAAAGGCATTTTTGGAAGAGCAGGGGACTTATTTCAAACATTTTTTTGTGGTATCTTAAAATTTAATTACCTTTTTAATTCAACAGAGAAATATATTTGTTTCAACTTATGTTACATTTATGTTATTTAAGCAAATCAAAGTAAAAGCGAAAAATAGCTTAAAGACAAATTTAGATTTGTTTATTTAATAATATTCAAAGTAAAATGTTTAATTAATAAATTCAAACATTATTAACAGAAAGACCGCTAAAAAATACTCCTAATTTACACATACATATGTATGAACATGACGATGGCTAAAAAGAGCACAACATCAAAGTATTTTGTGCCGACAACAGATGCATAATTCAAAGAGCAAAATTGAAAGCGATGAAATAACAAAAAAATGTACAGCATGTATAACTTCCAAGAAAACAACAAAAACATAACTGTCATTAGAAGTCTTATAACAGCAATGAGGCAAAAATCATATAAAACTTTAAGCTAAAGACAATTGCAAATACCTACAAATACATGAACAAAGTATACGTATTAAAAATACTCGCACACAAATGTACGTTCTAAGTATATTTGAGACACAAATGAGTAAAAATTTTAAGCTGCTGCCTGTTTGTAGTTGTACGTAGAAGAATAAATAAAGTAGTTCTGAAACAGAAAGCGGAGAGATTAAAATGACGAAATAACGCCAAAACAAGTTAAATGAAATGAACCAAAGCTTTACATTTATGTCTATGAAAAACTTTAGGATGTCCCTTCAAATATAATTCAAAGAAATCATAAGGATATACTAATGCACATTTAAGGGTCCCCCTACAACAAACTTTAAACATATAATGAATAATGTATGTAGAAACTTAGAATCTAAGCCAAACAATCCCGGTTGGATTCTAATGCAATCCGAGTTGTAAGCAAAAGAAGTTTGATGTCAAAACATGACGGGCATAGTAGACTCCTTTTAATAAAGTAAATGAGCCTTGAATATGTTTCAAACCATAAAGCAAGTGGTTTATATTAGTTTCAGATTTTACACACATACATATTTACATTTATTTGCACATAAATATTTTTAAGGACATATTAAACAACTGAGTATTGCACGTTTTAAGCCAAAGGTATTGAGAAGAATTTATATTTCTTTGTTGGAATTTTGTTCATAACTTTATACGAGTACATAATTTCCCTCATATACCTCTTCATAAAACAAAAATGAAAAACAAAATATTCACTTATACTCTTTGCATACACATACATTTACCAATTTCCGTTTAATTTTTTTTCTTTTTCTTTTCTTCCTCTTTGTGTTCTGCTTGGTGCACAAGCTAAAGCACTCGTATGCCGTTATTGCATGTGTCTGAAATTAAGCTTTTGCAACATTCATGTTGTAAGCGTGTGTGTGTATGTATGCATGTGCATACTGGTATGAGTTTTGACTACAAATTATGCATATTTTAACAGGGGTATACATTTTTCACCAAAACCAAAATAAGGCACCATTATCCTTAAACAAAACCTTCTTTATTATATGCATACTCGTACGAGAAGTATGTGTTAAAGGAAAATGAAAACATGTTTAATTATGTAATCTGGTTTAAAACGAATCCATTGAGCCATAAGCTTAAACTGAAAATGAATATCAAAAAATTTCATAAATAAAACATTGGCTTAATGAATATGCTTTTGTCAAAAGGGACTGAAATTTGTTAAAAAAAACTATTTTTATATAAAAAACAAAATTTGCTTACAGTAGGGTGTATGTGTATGCAATTAAGTTTAACATGCCGGTAAGACAAGAGGCACAAGCATGCAAATTGACAAATTATGGGATTTATAAAAGTGCCAAAATCACAATTTCTTTTTTATAAAGAGTTTTATTTTTTTTATCATATCCATGATAAAATATAATACACTGATAGAAATGGTGTCATAACGCTGATGTACTTTGACGTCAGTACTAACACGAAGACACTTGTGTTTGACCCCATGACACTTTTCATCATTGTGATGTCAGCATTAACATCATTTGGCCAAATTGTTAGCAGGGTTAAAAAGTTAAATTATGTCTTCAATAGGAGACACATCGGCATCATAAAAATGACGAATCGGAGTCAGTTAAATAAAACATGTCATCAGTGCGATGACTCAGTAACATCGTTGAAAGGACTCATTAGGCTCAATTTAATGAGAAACTGCCACTAAATTGAGTCATTGAAATTTACTTATGTTAAATTGAGAGGATATTATTATTTACTTACTCGTAACACATGTTTGTTTCACTTTTGTTGTATTACGCCTTTTGTTTACAGAAGAACTCTCAATTATAAGGCACCATCAGCATGCCCGATATGGTTTTCGTAATCATTCTACTTTCAAAACTTGATGTAATTAACTAAATATATTAAAAAAAATAGAATATGTGAATTTTCGCTTCTAATTTTATTTTTTAAACATCAAAATAATGTAAATAAAACACAAAATGTAGCATCAAATTGATGTCACTGTAGTCATAGCAAAGATTACGCACAAAATATTACAAAAATTTTATGATGACGTTCGTCATTGGATATATGTCACTTGTTGCCTCATTAAAGCCATTTGTAATAACATTGATGTCACAATTCTGATATTAGGGAATCATCAATATTAAGATGAATTTTTCTATTAGTGTAACTGCTTCCTCGTTTCCAGTCAAATAAACAGGTAAAAACAAGTTAAATTTGATCATTTAATTATAAGATATTTTTACATTTAAAATCTAAAATGTCAATTTGTATTAAAACAGACCTCGTAGTTTATAAGGGAGAGTTTATTCTATGGTCCAGTATGATTCGCTCATTTACTTCAATAGTGACATAACTCAAAAAATTAAAGTATGTGATGCAGAATTATTCGCTAGTTATTCATTTATAAAGTGTATAAAATTCATATTTATATCTTTTATACTTTCACCGTTTGAAGAGAACTAGTTTTTCCTGAGTGCTCAGAGAAAATCAAAATGCATTTATCTCATCATATCAATGAATTTTTTTTTTGTATTGTGGTACTATTGAAGTAAATGAGCGGTATGTAGTTTAATATTAAATCTAAGCATTGGTCTTTTTCAATCTATAATCCAGTCTTTTGTCTAAAGTCTATTAACTAATATGTAGTTTTTCTTTTTATTTAGTAGACGTAGCGATAGCGCGCTGGGAACTTTTGGCCCTACGATTTCTTCTCCAATCCATCCGGTACTACTGCCGCATTTCAGCAGGGTGGATGGTCTTTTGCCATTACACGTTCTCATAATCCAGGTCTAGAATAGATTGGGCTCATTATTCTCTCTCATTATGTGACTCATAAAGTCCTCGCACCATTCCCACCATATTTTTAGGTGTTAGTACCACCTGCAGTTTATCTTTCAATTGTGTCTTCTTATACTCCCGTTTCGGGCAGTGGAATAAATTATGTTGCGCATTTTCATCCTCACTTCCGCACTCATAGCAGAATATATAACCCTTTAATTTAAGCTTTTATATGTAACTATTATACATTAAAAAGATAATTTTTCATGTTTCTCTGGTCTGATATTTGGGATCAATCTATAAGTCCACCGACCTGTTTCACTTTTATCCCATCGTTCCAGCCAAGTGTTTTATAATTTATCCTGTGCGTCTTTTTAATATAAAAATTAGTAAGTCCAGTGCTCTTTATTCTTGATATATTAAAAATGTGTTCCTGTTCTTTTGCCACACCAAAGTAGCACTTGTGGATACTGTGCGATATGCAGATATTACGCGAAGAGCTCTTATTATTTGTGGTTTGTGCAATCGGGCTACAGCGTTTACTTCTATTCATTGCCACAGAAAACTTTGGGGCAGCGTATGTCATCTGTAAATGTGTTTAATTATTTATTAATCTTCTAGTTGAGTCGTTTACACTTGGCAAGAGTTTTTGCCGTCGGATTCATGAAAGTTAAATCTATTGTGGAGATGCACTCCAAAATATATAAGACTTTGTCCAAAAGATTTATCCTAATATAACATCTTAAATATTGTATAATCTTTATTCTGAGCTACAGATTATTCCTAATTCAAATCACTGGTCTTCTCTGTACTCTAATCTATTCACAATCTATAATGTGATTTCTTGTCTAATCTATAGTCTTAACTATTCTTCTGTCTAAGTTATTTTTTATTATAGTATAATTTTCTAAGCTATAGTCTATACTACAGTCCATATAACAGGAACAGAATCGAATCATATATTTAATAAAAGGGGGCATAAATGATCCCATTTCATCTAAAAATCTATAACCTCTCCCCCATCGCTGTCAACTTTCTGTTTTTATAATCGCTTTAGATAATAATATTTCATATTTTATTTAAAGTAACAATTTTTTCCTCTCTTAAACTCCACCAAAATACAATTTCTACAACCAGTACGCGTTTCATAATTTCAAACCAAACTTTTTTAATAAAAAATTACCAAATAATGTAAAATTTTTCAACCCCCTGCAGTGACACTCTAACCCCTCTTTACTGCTATTTATGAAACATAAATTATTTTATATAAATTGTATTCATCTTTGAAATAAGTAAAATTTCAAACACCCTGGATATTAAGTTTAAACCACCCTCGTTTCCGAAATGTCCGATGTTAACAGATAAAAGGAAAAACTAAGGAAAACTAAACTAAACCCAGTCATTTGTTAAGTGGCACCAAATTGTTGGAGGGTATGAATGGAAATTATTTGCTATAAAAGATTCACATACAAAGTTGAGTTTTGAGAATGACATCATCATCTCTCATCGTCGTCATCATTGGCTTTTTATTGACATAGTCATGATAAAATGTTTTTCCGTTTCCGGTGTACAATTTCGTTATGCTTGCAGAAAACTGCCATTAAAAACTAGACAAGTAATTAAGTTGAAATTGTTGTTTTTCTTATACGTATAATTTTTATTACCATTCCATTTCTTTTTCATCATCATTATTGCTTTTTGTTTTTTTTTTTTTTTTTTTTTTGCATCATCTTCATCGCCATCATGAAACAAGTCGTAAAATTTCAAGTAGTCATAGTCTAAATGAAAATAAATGCATTAAATGCAATTTTGTCAACTTTTCTGGTTTGACTTTTTCATTTTGGGGGTAGAGAAAACCGGATGTGAAATTTAATATACCAAAACTGACCAATATTTATTTAAGAATTTTTCGTTTATGTTTTATTTGTGTCAAAGATAAAAGGGACACTTTTAAGTTCTCCCTTGTAATTATTTGTTCAATTTTCACATTCAAACATTTGTGAAACAAATACATTTTGGAAAGTCATGTATACCGAAACACATGAATACGCAAAATTTACCCAAAAATCAATGCTGTTTGACAACCTTATAATTCTTACTAAGCATCCCTTTGAAGTTGTGGTTTTAAGTTGGAAATATCAGGCTTACAAACTTATTCACAGCATTGATTTTTTTTTTATTCCAGGCAAATATTTTCAAATGTTTAATTGGGCATAAGGAATACAAAAAGGCTTTAATGTATGTGACAATTTCAATATTATGTCTTTAATTTTTTGCATTTTAATACGGAAATTTTTTGTTTATGATTAAGGTCTGACAGAAAACGTTTACTTTGAAAGTAAATTCGCTACGTAGTTTTATTTTTTACGGTTCTAAATTTTTTGCAAAATTATTGATATACTTGACTTAAACTTTTTAATTTAAGAAATTTTTTTGGATATTTGTATGTTTTTGTTTTAAATCATATTTTTCATTTTAACTGTTTTTCATTTCTGCAAAGATTTATTTCAGTAGAATATGGGTAAAGCAATGATACACTCAAATCTCGATACGAAGAATAGTTAACCAAGACCCACGTATTAATAATATTATCACACCACAGTATTTAGGGAACAATTTTCGATAGTGAACACTATTGGGACCTGCCAGAACACAATTTTGTGATGAACTTAAGATTCATAAAATATCTCTTTGTGTTGAATATAATCTAGATAAATACATCCAAGTGAGATTTTTTGTCTATTTGTGATTTAAGGGAAGGGGTTTACATGGGGCCTATGGCCAATTTTAGACCTACCAGTAAAAAAATTTTGCTATGATATAGTAGCTGTTATAAAAGTTATCACTAACCGATCTATACCATTTTCAATAGCATTCGTCCTTATGACAATGGAAATGTTTTGACGAAATTTCATCAAATTATCTTCAAAATTACGACCTGTACTTTGCGCATTATGTTACATAAGCATAAAAGCTGCAAGCCAGACGGACGGACATCGTTAGATCGACACAGAAAATTATTTCCGTTGTGTCCTGGGTGTGTAAATAAAAGCCGTTGGTTTAAATAATATAAACTTTCCTTTTTATAGAGAAGAACTAATAACAATAAAAACGTGTTAAGGAAATACATGTAAGTAATGCCAGCCTAACAATTTGACAAGTAGGATATGGTGATGCCAGATCAATACTCAACAATTTCCAATAATGAGTCCAGGGCCAGGTTGAGCTTTTTGTCGATCATGATTTTTTTTTACCAAGTTTTACTTTACCTTTCCAACTTTTTCGATCTAGTCGAATATTCACAATCAGCGGCTGCTGATTTGTACTCAAAAAAAATTTCTACATAAATGTTTTTGAAATGTTAACGCTTTTATTATTTTATTCCATTGAATTTCTTTGATTTTAGCGATCTGTGACCGTAATATTATTAAAGTGTAATGAACTTTTTTGCCTCATTCTTATGGCACATTCTGCCAAAAGAAATCCTATTTTCTCACTCATACTAAAAAATATAAAAATACTTAATTTATATACACGAGTAAAATAATAAATTCAATAACATTATTTTTTATAAGGACTACATTTATTTAAATATACTTACTACAACAAATATATTTAATAATTTATTAGCAAGTCATATTTGTTACATTGGTGCATGAGTAAATCGCAACAAATTTTGGCTCAATGATTTGAAGTAAAGAATCTTTAGTAGATTGTAAAAAAATCTCCAAATACACATACAAGTTTGCAAGAAAACGGTACACTTACACACAGATACACAACATTATACAGTATTGGGTTCGGTGTATGTATTATGCATGTATGTATTAAGTGTGTGCTCGTATTTGTAGTGTTAATCTCTTGCCAAGTTTTGTATACAAACACGTCATTGGTTTTGATTTAAGTGTTGCGTATTTGTGGCGTCATTTTGTTGTCTTTGTACAGTTTATTCTTTGCCATTTTTCTATTCATTCATTCATTTATTCAAGTCGTAAGTTTTATAATACAAGAACACAACCCATATATCAAGGGTAATTTATCGTGAGGTTTGAGTTTTAATATGCTTTTTTTACAGATTACGAGTGACTAATATCAAACTGCTTTGTCATTTTTGTTCAGTATCGTTTGGCAAGCCATCAGACCACAACATCGTCTCCAAATTATTCAGCTGTATTACGAAAATTTGCGTTCCGTGAGAAATCATGAAACCACTATTGTCAACACCATTCGCAAATTTGAGTCCCAGTTTATATTAGTGGATGGTACTCGACCGGTTAGACCACATCCAGGACGTAGTGAAGTGAATATAGCAGCTGTAGCTGAGACTATACGCGAAGGCCGTGACGAATCGATTCGTCGTCGTTCTCAGCCGCTTGGATTATCGTATTTTACAACTTGGCGTTTTTTACGGATTCGGGAGCTCTGATTTCAACAAGACGGCGCTACGAGCCATACAGCGGCGGTGAGCACTTAATTTCACATTTTGCTAAGGTCAATTGTCCACCTTGATCGTGAGCTATCATACCTATGGACTATTTTCTCTGGGGATATGTAAAGTCTGAGGTATTCAGAAATAAGCCAGCTACGATTGACGCTTTCGAAGTCAAGATTCGCTTGTTATTCGCGAGATACCAGTCGCTTTGATCGAATGAGTCGCTCAAAATTGGACCTTCCGAATGGACCACCTCAGACGTCATGGCCAATATTTACAAGTACATGTTCGAACAGCAAATGTCATAAATTGTTCTTTTAATCGATAACACAAATTATAAGTTCACTCTAAAATTTATGTGTTTTATTTTACATTATAAATCAAACCTAACGATGAATCACCCGATATCAGTGTTGTTTTAATATACATGCATAGTTTATATCTAGGAAAATTTTTTTGTTTAAAGGATGTTCTTTGTATGCTTATTTATTTTCATGTAATTATTTTTAAAATAAATAGACATATTCTGTTGGATGTTTCTTTTTTTTTACAGTAAAGTGAAGGAAATGAGGTAAAATTTATTACAACGGAAATGAAAATTTATGTTTACTTGTCAGCTGCCTTGTAAATAAGTAAGTGAAAAAAAAAACGACTAGACTTTTTTTTATTTCAAAATAAACTTTAATGTTTGAGTATATTAAAAAATAATAAAAGCTGTTATTACATTTATTGCATAGTTAAAGTTTAAAATTAAATAAAAATAAATATTTAATAATAAAAATTTTTATATATTTTTTAAAAGTATGAAACTCAATTGCTAGTAGTTTTCATTTATTTTACTAAATAAGTTTTATTGATTCTTTCAATTTTTCTTTAAACAACTTTATATGGCTATAACTTCTTTAACAACCAATGTTCAACAGAATAAAAACTATATTGAACATTTATTCAATACCCAGGCAATATCTATTTATATTGACGACAAGGCAAAAACAACAGCGATAAAAGAATAAAATAAGAGTCTGTACAAAAATCCTACAAAGGAGAGTTGTTCCAATGACTGCCTGCCTGCACTCGTAAAAATAAACACCCACAAAATTATTTTATTTCTACAAAATGCATCTCTTCTACAGCACTTAAATTACACACATACAAACAAACATAACTGCTTAATACACAAATACATAGACACACATCTAAAGAACGAAAATTAAGTTGTTGTCATTGTACGGTGGAAAAAATGGAATTTGAAAGGGAAGAGAAGAGAAAGAACTAAAAAAGTGTAGTTGTTGTTGTTTTTCACAAACATAGGGTTGCATTAACTTGATGACGTGGTTTAACATAGATCTATCGACTTAACTTGTATAAACTTTCGGCGCCTCACTGGCGGACACACTGTCGTCGATATCAACTTTAGCATCAACAACGTTGTTGTCTACCCCGAACAAAAGTGTCATCGAATTTACTGTGGCTGGAGATGGGAAGAATGGATATTTTTTAAAGGTTTTCAAGGAAAAAACAAAAAATAAATAAATATAAAAAGAAAAGTTTATGTACAAAAAACTTATTAGAGGAAGCGGATGTTAAAAAGGGGTGAATAGGAAATCGACTCAGAACAATTTTAAATAAGATTTTGTTCACCAATTTGTACAGTAGGTTATTTAGTACATATTGTGTTTTTTTCTTACTTTAAAACTTTTTAAGGTAGACCTCTTAAATTATAAAAGAAATTATTACTGCTACATATATCCATGTCCAAGTTTTTAAATCTGCCAAGAGCTTTAAAAAGCTCTAAGGAAAAAAATTATAATTAAAGATTATAAAAGATACATTAGAAATTTTCATATTACCCTTTTATACGCTTTTTTTATCCATTCTATTTCACTTTATAGTTGACAAGTACTTTTCCGGATTAGGCAAAGGCTCGTATTAATCACTTAAAAATTTTAATATCAGTGCAAAATTGAGCAGAACTTAACAAATTTTTTGATTGTTGGTCCATAATTATAGCTCCTATATAGATTCGTTCAAGTCTGAATCATTAGCCGTACTCACAATACCCCTTGTAACGTTGTGTCGATTATATGTCTAATAAAAAAACTATTATATATTTTAATCAGAGCTGTAAACGAATTATTCTTTTTTGATTTAAATTCGTTACGGATTAGATAGATTTTAAATTAATTTTTTTCACAGCAAAAAATAATTGAATGAAATTTAAATCACTTCAAACGAATTAGGCAGAAATTAATTTCAAATGAATTTGTAAAATAAGTTCAAATTAATTTGTTAAAATGAACTGCAATTCATTGTTTTAATTCAAATGAATGAAATCAAAAATGAGTTGCAATCAATCAAATTCAAGAGCAGATCTAGAGGAATGAAAAATACTAAAATCTTTAAACTCGATTGAAAATTTAAAAAAAAAAAAATTTCTTCAATATACAAATATGAGATTATTTAAACGAAAAATGATTGTTAAACACACCTTTAATAATATTTTCACACTATTTGATAAATACATAAATACAAATTTAAGTTTATTTTAACAAATAAACAATATTTTCCCATTTTGATAGGATTTTTGCCTATACCTTACAATTCAATTCCTGTTCTGCCGCTACCTGACAATTCCAGTATATCATGGGGATTTCAAATCGAAGAATTTTTTTCTTTATATGGCTGATATACAAATCGAGAAAAATGCTTGCTGTCTTTTACATAAAAAAATTAGCTGACAGTGATGACAAAACGACAGTGATGCTTGCTGTGGATTTACTTACAAAATCAATTAAAATTTCAATTAATTCAATTCAATTGAGCTAGAAATGAATGGCTTATTCTTTTTTTCTAATTCATTTGAATTAATTCAAAATCAATTCAAATGAATTCGAAATTAATTGCAATTCACTTTAACAAATTCATTTGAATTGACTCAAACTTCACTCAATTCATTTTTTTGTGTGAAAAGAATTAATGCAAAATTTGCCAGTTCAAAAATTAATGATTAATTTACAGCCCTGATTTTAATACAGTATACAATCGATACAACGATACAGGGGTTTTGTGAATACGACCAATATAAAATGTTTTACACTTAATTATAACTTCTAATGAATTTTGTTGATATATAAATTGTTGTTGATGGCTATGGTTCAAAGTTAGAACAAAAGGACATAACGAAATCTCACTATAGCGAACTTTGGTGTTAAATCGACTTTATCACCATCCAGCTTATTCCAGCTTAATTTCGGTATGAAAAGACTGAAATTTCAACACCTGCTTTCAAAAGAGAACCAACAATGTTTGTGTTCAATGGTATCAATATTTTTTAACAAACAATATTCTTTAACCACCTCGTTGTTAAATTGATTTTGACAAGACACCGTTGGTATGTAGGGTGCGTTAGAGTAATTACTGAGTAAACTGAAAATCTACTCTCAAAAAAGTACGCGAACGGAAAAGTTTTAAAAATTCGTAAAATGTAGGGAACAGCCGATGGCAAATAAATGTAGTGTTGAAAAATGATTACTCTCTTTACTACGTAACTCGTTTTCTTATCGGTACTCGATAAAATTCTTTTTAAAACAGGAACAGTTTAGGAAAATAAAAACAATAAATTTTATGTAATCTTTCATATTTGTTTTTTTTTTTATTTTATTTGATTTTGCTAATTTGTGTCTGGGTTAATTTATTCAAAAGAACATAAATAATTTTTTTGCTATTGATTACTTAAAAAAACAAGTTCAGTTCAAATTACCCAAGAACTTCACGCCCCGCCCTTTGTTCTCCGCGAAGATTTTATTTTTAATCCAAATTTTTATATTTTAATCAGGCTTAAGTTCATCAAATAAAATTTTCATTCAATTATTTTTAATGAAGAAAGGAATTTACAACATGAAATGAATGAAAATTTGTTGATAATTTTTCATTCTTGACTGAAGCTGGGATTGAACCCATGGACAGGTTGATTTGACATGTTTCAGTTGTAACCACACCAGCTCTTCAGAAATCTTTGCCGTTTAACACGTTTTGTATTATTATGTTAATATTAATGAATAATATGAGAAAAATAGTAATTTTGGCAGAACATGCTTCCAGTGCGTTGGGGAACTCCCGTTCTTCCTTTATTTACATTTTTTTATTGTTAAAAAGTAAACGAAAAAAAGGATTAATATGTTTATAATTTCCAATAACAAAGGTAATGCCGGATAATAGGGGTAATCGTTGCAAAAATTATTTTAATTAATGCAAATATGTAAATTCTTTTTATTTCGCGGTTAATTGATGCTGACGGTTAATCGAATGACGAATAATCAAGGCCCCACAGTAACTAAAGAAAGACATGCAACCAAAAATCATCGTATAAACGCAATGGGTATTGGAAGCTGCTTCAAAAAGATATGAAGAAAAAAATGACGTCGTAAAAACCCTCATGAAAATTAGATGTAATACTCACCGCCATTGAATAGTCAAACATCAATCTTTAATTGTATTTTCCTTGGTGCATCGAAATTTTTTGTTTATATTATATTTAGAAAAACAGGACATTCTTATATATATATATCGGGGTTTCAAATAGGTACTTGACAAATTTGAATTTAATTTGTAAACGCACCGATCATCTAACTGTTACTTTCCTTTTTTTCAGTAAACTCCACATTCTCATCATGGTAAAGTACACGATTGGGCTCTGGAGAAGATGCGCCAAGATGAAGAATTTCTTCGCAAAATCATCTTCAGTGACGAAGCTCATTTTTGGCTCGCCAACATGCAAAATATGCTTTATTGTTTTGGTTAAAATCCACATGTGCTTCATGAATCACCACTTCATCCACAAAAAATAACTGTTCGGTGCGGTCTGCATGCCGGCGGAAAACATGGACTTCGACGACATGTGGCTTGAACAGGACGGTGCCACAAGCCATACAGCACACGTTACAATCAATTTATTGAAGAGTTTGTTTGGTGAGGGTATTACATCAATCGTTCGTGCGATTTAACGCCTCTAGACTTTTTTCTTTGGAGCTTTATCAAATCATTGGTCCATGCCAACAAGCCGACGACATTGGAAGAACTCAGAGCCAACATTGAACGCGAAACAGCAGCCGTAACGGACGAAATGTGTGACCGAGTCATCGAAAATTGGGTCCAACGAATCGACCGCTGCCGACGTGCCCGAGGAAAACCCTATATATATATATATATATATATAAATATATATACAGAAAAAAGTGTTTTATCAATTAAAAAAATGGTTTAAAAAGTATTTAAATTTAATTAATGTGATAATTGAATAAATAATTTTTTTAGTTGAAAGAAAATTAAAAATTTAATTTTGATTTAATTAACAATTTAGTTGTTTTGATAGTAATTTTCAATTAAAATTTTAATTAAATAACAAAAAATCTTAATTGACTTTTTCATTTAATATAAAATAATTTAAACATGTAGAGTTTGTAATATTTATTTAAATAAATTAACACATTGTTTGAAATGGCAAAGTTTTTTGATCACTTTTTTAATTAAAATTAAAAATATAATTTATTGAAAATATTTTTTCAAATTTTAAAATTTTTAGTAATCAATATAAATATTTTGGTAATAGGTGCAAAATCAACAACTTCTTTGCTTGCTATTATGAATTTGGAATAAATTTGGTGATAGGAGAAATTAAATAATTTTTCTGTGTATATATATATATATATATATATATATATATATATATATATATATATATATATATATATATATATATATTTTGTCTCTTGAACATTCTGGGTAAAAGAACTTTCCAGAGTTTAAGTATGTTGTAGGAAAAAATTTGAGCCTCTTTTATTAAGTTAAATTTTCATTGAAAATGTGTTTGTTAACCTATTTTAATAATAAAATATTTATATGAATACTGACACGAGATTTTAACGCATTTCTCTAATTAAAATATTTTATTTACATTCAAACATCATTAATGTCGTCAGTTTGGTGGAGTTTATTCAGAACAAAAATTAATAATCTACTCTGAATGAGGAAAAAAAATTGCCTTAAAAATCGAGGAATTTGTTCTGTTTCACAGAACGTAAAATCACATAGAAATAAGCAGAAATATTAAAATAAACAAACTCATACACATACACAAAATAATCTTCCGGCCGTTTAATATACATAGATGTAAAATTTGTATGTTACTGTATTACAGATACAAAAACTCTTTTAGGCAAAGAATGCATACAGGGCTGTTTTGGAAAAAAAAAAATGAAGTTTCTTCAAAGTAGGGCTCTTAATTTAACAGACTTATTTAATTCCCGAAAACGCGATTATTTTTAATAAAATGTGACTGTCGTTTTGTCCAATCAAATAAAAATTTTCAGAAGTACCTGACTAGTTATTAGAGGTCTAAAGAATTCCCATACATTTGAGTTTGTTACACATTTCTTGACAACGGTGTCAAGTCAAGATGAATGTGCACTTGTGTTTAATTAAGCTGGTCATTATTTCGAAAAGCTTAAATTTGTTTTACATACATAATTTCACAGTTCTTCTTGCGTTTTGCTTATATTTCCTGAAACTTTTCTGAGGTAAGCTGTAATTTACACATATCCAGAAATATTATTGACTGAAACTAGTGTGAATATATTTAAAAATAGCCTGAAAGGGAGAAGGCTTTGCAGATGAATTCCAGAATATTCTCCTTCCGGATAGGATATAGATAGAGCAAAAGAAATTCAAAAAATGAGTTAGAAAATATAAAAATATTAACCTGGAAAAGATTCTGTTTATATCTGGTACCTGATATACGAATAAACATTTTCAGGAAGTAATAAACTCACTTAAATGAGCCAAAAAGTTTCTTATAGAATAGATATGGATATTTTAAAGGACATTTCTGCCGTCCCTTATAAATTAGTTATTTTTGCTCACACAGTCATTTTTCACACATTTATTCATCTTTATTTTGAGTATGAGTCTATTATTTACCCTTTTTATTATTGTAACAGTGACTTCGTATGTCTATGTACATACATATGTATACATATATTTTTTATGTTTTTAAGCTACAAATACTCATTCACTTAAACAAGTACTACCACTACACGCAAACAGCATATAGCAACAACAATAAAGTGTTTACGCATTTTTTAAGCTATTTTTCAGAAGAAAAAACTCACACAATCAAAATCCTTTATGCCAACCAATACATTCACACTCACACACACACACACCAACGGATGAGTGTTTCCTATAATTTTTATTTTATTTTTTTACTATGTAAATTCTTCAGCTTACAAAGTTTCATTTTAAATGTAATGTAAATATATGTGTGTTTTTGTATATAAATTTCCTATATGTCTATAAGTGTGACTGTGTGTGTATATATGAATATTATATTGTTATTTTTATTTTATTATGCAAGTTTGCATATCGTTCAAAATATACTCAACAAACAACAATACAAGAGGAAAAAAATAAAAAGAAAAACATTGTAAAAAAATTGTATATTAATGGTAAAGTTGATTTTCTCTTTTATTTGAATTGTTGTAGTTTGCTGTTATTTTTATTTGTGGTTGTTGTTGTTGTTGAGTTTTTTATACTTTTTAACTGCCCTCATAAAGTTTTTAACAGGCAATTGTTACAATGGCGTTAAGTAATAAAAGAACGATTTATGTATGTATATGTACATGTATAAGGGTGTGTGGGTATATTTATGAAATAAAGAGAAAAAGGGAAATGGAATTTGTATGTACAAATATATTAACGGTCGAATTTTTATGCATTTAATAGCCATCATTGGCATTGCAGTTTTTTATATTAATTTTAATGCCAGCTAACACATTCGAGGTCTATACAAAATTTGTTATTAATCATTTGGCCATATTTATTGATTTGGAAAAATAAAAGTTGATTTACAATTTAATTTGGGAGAGCTTTGCAAAAAATTTGGATGCTGATTATTTTTTTTTTTTTTTTTTTGATATTTTTGCAAACATAAATTTGTTTAGATCTATAAAAATAAAATATGTATCGAAACTTAATTTTACAACATAAATATTTCAATTTATTCTACTGCCTATCAAATAATAAAAAATTATGGTGCAATTTTTATTTTTAAGTTAATAAAAAAAAATCGTAAGTATCCTTTGTCTACAGTGCGAGTGGGATAATTATCACAGTGGATACGATTAACATAATTTGGGTTACCGTTCATCTGCTTGTTGAAAACACAACAAAGCCTTAAAACATATAAAATCAGTAGAGACATTTTCGTCAAAAATGTTTGTTTTATCACCCACTGCTGAAATTTTTATATAGTTGTGTTAATCAAACTATGATTGTCCTTCATAACCCAAGTACATATAAATACCAAAAATTATTTTGACTTAGAAAATTGATATTTTGTACTTAGCACACAAAATTTTTTTATTGTAATAACATAAACGATTGACGCAATAATCTATATGGTGGTTGTAATTGTTCACATGGTTAAAAAAATCCTAGGAATAACTGAAGTGACCTTAATATTGTGAAATAATGTTCTATATCAAATCTTATGAAATTGAAATCATTTGCAATTACTCTTCCAAATTATATATAATACTACCTTAACCCGGTGCGCTTTGCTTCCCGCATTGAACAAAATAAAAACAATTTATTTAAAACAAGTCTCGTGTATTAACTTAAATACTTCTCCAGACTATTATCAAAAAAAGTTGTTTTTGGGAATACATAATTTTTAATTAAAAGATTTTGTTTGTTGTGCTTAATTCCCTATTTTTACAATTGATAAAAATACGGAAATTTATTGTTGGAGGATAAGCTGTTCCTATGCGCATTTCACTGGTTGATTAGGCCAGATCATCAGGAAACGTTCCAGACATTTAAGTCCTTTTTTATGGGAGGTGTTATGTCCACTTTTCCAATTTAACCCACCTTTTGGCTGATGTTTTGTATTTATAACTTAGTTATTTGCTTTGAAAGGTGCCACGCCTACTTGAAAATTTAGGAATATTTATAGCTTATGTAAAGCGCCAGATAAGCAGGATATTACTGTGAAAATTGCAGAAAATTGGTTTAGTAGTTTGGAAGTCTAAAAGGAACAAACAAATGCATTCCAATTTATATATATATATATAAATATTCTTTCTTAGCCAAAAAGTTATACTTTTATTATTCCAATGATTCTTAAAAAAAGTTGGATTCATTTTAAGAAAGTTCTCTCCAAAGTCTTATCCAAAGGTATATTAATATTAAAACACTGTGCTAGTTGAAAAAACTGTCATCGGGGCACCTGGCGGGCTAACCTAATTCGATACGCTGAATCCAGTGGTACTTGCCGTTTTTACTTTGGCTCTTGTTTTCGAGATATACAGTTATTTCGAACATGGAGGAAGTTGCACAACAAAACTCATTGAATAAACTAAGAAAACCAGAAATTCTGTAGAAAAATTCCGAACAAAAAAACAAGCTATTAATTATTAAAATCCGTCCACAACTTTTGATTTTATTCTCAAAATATGAAAAATTTTAATTAAATTTAAGAATTTCATAAAACTCTAAAATATTTGTATGGGAGCCTTCGTAAGGGGTAGAGGCAAAGGTCAAGTATGTTTTGAGAAAATGCTAAGGATGAAAAACTAATGCGGTCATATATTTTATCCCCCAAGAGGCGACTCCTAGGCAATTACGGACTTTTTCTTCAATATATTTCTAGCCTGTATTGAAAATTTTGTATAGAAATAAAATGCATTTTCCAATTTTTTATTCTGCTATAAAAAACCCAAAATTTCCAAATTTTGCTAATAAATAGTTTTTGTCAAAAAAAAATTATGTTACTCGAACGACTGGGCAAATTAGAATTTTTGGTTTTTTTAGTTTATTCAATAATAGAAACCGTTTTTCAAAATAATGGTATATCTTGAAAACCAGAGCTTACCTAAAAAACGGTTACCACCACTGGACTTTGCGTACCCGAATTAGGTTAACCTGCCAGGTGCCCCGCTTGACAGAAAAAAGTGCCAAATTTTAGTTAAGTGTAAAAAGGGCGTGCAATTTCATGCAAATGTTTCTTCTGGAAGGGTTAAATATTAATTGAATTTATTAGAATATTTTGCCAAAAATTGTCATCGATTTGCTCATGCTTTTTTTTGCATATTTCAACGTTAATGCATTTTTTTGTCATATAATATTTAAGAATGCATATAAATTGGCATATTACGTTAGTTTTTTTTAAAAAAAAAGCATTTTTTTGCGTATTTTTGTTTTCATTCAATTGATTTTTGATGTTGTTGTCGCACTTAAACAAAAATTTAATGAACCATTTTTTTAAAAATTTAATAAATCCCTTTAAAAAAATTTCAAATTACTGTTATTTTAATGCTAGAAGTCGTATTTCCCAGTAAAAACTTCGCTTACTTTTTCAAAATGAATAGCTTCTTTGACTCATTATTTAGTATCTTTCTTCTATAACTACAGCTTTAACATCTTCTTTAACTACGAACCAGTATATGTAGGTAAAAAATAATGACTTACTTTTGAATGCGTTCATTTTGAGATATCCCTTGTAAAATTCATTGGTTCTTTTAGTAGAATTGTAAGTAGTATTTTTACTTTTTCCTGATTACTCAACACATTATTTTGTAGGCGCAGTTTTTACTGGGTTTCTATGTGAAAAACTATGTGAAAGTTACTGTAATAATTTTATCAGTGCAGAATTAACCGGAACAATTAGAAGTGTTAACAATTAAAAAAAATTAAAACAAGACTCTAATGGCGTAATGGAAAATTTTACATGTTTAGAGAAACCCAGAAAAAGGATTGAGAAATTAGATGCTCTGTATTATGGATTGCTTTCGATTTCTCTTACATCTACGATAAATTAAAGAATTTTTTCCAAGTCAAGTTTTTCCAAAACTAAAGAAAAGAATCGCTTAAATCTTAAACATTTAAACCAAATTATTTGTCTAAAAGATAATTTAATAAGATCTCCTTAAACTATTGGAATAACTAATAAAATTATCACACAGTTTAATTTTTAATTAATACATAATTCGGGTAAAAGATTGATATGAGAAATATGTATTACATGTTTATGAATTATTAGTTTTTGATTGCTCGTTTTAGTTCAAGAATTGTTATGTTTGTTATGCTATTATTTTTTAATAAATTATTTATGCATTTTTATTAATTGAAATTACTTAATTTAAAAAAAAAAACTTTATAATCGGTTAACCTATCAATGATCAAATTAGCCGATTATTAACCGATTAAACCAAAACATCGGCTTACTAATCGAGCGATTAGCCGATTAAAGCAAAAGGCCAATTAAATAAACCTCCTAATAGATACTGTGATTTACATCCTTTAAACATAAACGACTTTAGAAAGATCTGTACAAGATCAATTTCTCAGATGTAATTGGAGTATAATTCAGTTATACTCGTAATCTTCATTGTATTTACTACATTTTTGTGAAACTTTTTTTCTGAAACATATTTATTTATAAATTAAATATCTAATCACACTTCAATCTCAAAGAAAATAGTCTTAATAATTTATTAGCAAAAATGTTATATTTTTATTTACAAACAACTTAATGTTGAGAAATCAATACTATATTAACAATTTGATTAAATTTTATTGCAAGCAACAAAAAGAAAATTACCAAAAAAACCTCATGTCCTTTAAAAATTTAGACTTTATTCAGAAGATGTATTAAGAAACTAAATTAAATACTTTATTTATGGAAATTTTTGGTAAATGATGCTGTTGTTATTAAAATGATTATGTCCTTTTATTATTGTGCTTAACGTACCAGAGTAACTCACACTCATAGAAATAAAGACACTTAACAATTGTTGTTGTCGGCACTTGCAGGCAAATGTAGTGGATTTAACCCTTGTTGTTTTGGCTAATACTTGTTCTTACAGATGTATTTGCTTTGCATGTGTACAAGAGTGTGTGTGTGTGTTGATATTATTTTTTCGGTTTTACTCTATTATAAAAAACATACTTTAGTCTAGACTTGTTAAAAAGGATTCTTAGCTATAAAAACCTATAAAATATTTTTAAAAGTTTTTTAATAATATTCTATATGCATGTGTATGTTATAAACGCCAAGCATGAATGTATATGTATGTATACATTTTTTTATTATTTTTTTAGCAATAAATACGTTTTTATTTTAATTTTAATATATACTCTTTTTTTCTTTAAAATTTTATTCTTTCTTCTATTATCTTGAATTTTTTTAAAAGATCATATGTTAGATATTGTTGTTGTTGTTTTTGATATACAAGATTTAAGAAAAACTCAAAAGAAGCTGTAGTTGTGTAAGTACCATTATATTTAACAAAGCTTCGTGAATAAATAGTTCATATGTAAAAAATCTTGCAATAATATTCTCGAATAAATATATACATTCATATGAACATGTGAATGTAAATATATTTTTAATATAAAGTTTAGCTAGAAGTTTGCTGAACTTCAAATACTTGAAAACATAAGTGAAAAGAAGATATTTGCAAAAATATGAGAAATATTTTTGAACAATCTTTTTAGATAACCAGTTGTTGGTTCTGTTTTTATTTTTTAATATTTTGTGCATTGTTTATAGTAATTTAAATACATAAACGATATATTTAAAGATTTTTTGAAATAAAACTTAAAACGAATATATGGACAAAATCTGGTTATTCCAAAACAAGTAAGAAACAAGGTCCATCCAGCCCGACCATGCGATAACCTGCACCGCTTAGGCGCCTAAACAGAATTCTCAAGAAAGAGTCTAAAAGCAATAATGACAACAGTTTTTAGTGAGGTGTAATTTTAAAATGGATTTATTTGTAATACATTTTATAATGCCAACTTTTATACGATTTTTTCGGAATCATTTCTACAAAATAGTTCATAAAATTTTATAAAAACGCTAAATTTTAAAAAAACGCTGTTTAAAATAAAGTTTTAAATCGCTTAAAACTAAATTAAGCAGCTTCTTCCCTTTTTAATTTGACATTTTTAAGAAAATGTCAAATTAAAACATGTACCTACAAAGTCACTCATGTCTTAGGCGAATCTTAAAAGCCCCGCTGATAACTTTTTTAACCCTTATAATTGTCGGATGAAAAAATTTTGTTTATTTTCATTGTTTCTGTTTTCGACATTGTACAATGATTTTACAAAAACCAATTGTTTGTGGTTTTTGTACGAGTTGTAGTAGTTTTCAAAAAAAAAATAATAAAAAATCTCAAAACTCAAATAATTTACGCAAATGAAAAAAATTTTTCCAGAATTTAAAAAAAAAATATCGCATCAGAAAATGAAAAATTATATGTGAAATCTCCGAAAACTGCAGATAAACAAACTAATTGGATGCAAACAAAAAAATCATCATCACAGAAATACACATTTTTTATACAAAATCTGCAAATATTAAATATATTTTGAGAAATACTACAAAAGCAGCAAATTCCAAAAAATAACAGGAAAGTCGAAGAGCTTCTCAGAGTGAACAAAGAAAAAAGAGGAAAAATCGTTTCATTGAAGTTAAACTGACACAACCCTGCGTGATGTTTGTGTAAATTGTTCCCACAGAACTTGTCCTTGAATTTGTGAAAATAGAATGAGAACAATAAGAATTAACTAATGACATGTGAAAGGAGAACTAATCATTTAACTCGTATATCAAGTAAGAACGAAAAGGTAGATTTTTTAATTTTGTTGAAACAATTTTTTTTACATAAAAGATTTTTTATTTATTTATGAAGACAATTTTTGTAACAGTGTCAGTATTAACCGGTGGTGTGACACATTTCTTTTGGGTTATTTAAAAATTTGTACTTTAAATTAATTCTAGGACCTTTTTATTGAAGAAATAGCTGGTCAAATATTGGCTGTGCGGTGTAAACTAACCTCCTCCAATGACAACCCCATGTAAAAGTGATAGGTGTTATTCATATAAAGTGTTGAAACTACGACCGGTCTCTGTCAGTTCGCTTCCCCCTCGGGACACTAAAAAACTACAATTTTGAAAAAAAAAACAATACTAAAAAACAACATTCGTGTTTTAAAAAAATCCAAATTGTCAAAAAAAAAAAAATTTCAAATATACCAGAATAGTTTTAATGAATAGAAGTGAAATGTTGCACTTTTGTACCTGAAAAGTTTTACAACATTTTTTTGATTTTAATATTCTTTTAAACCCCAAAATCATCTTTTAAAACCTTAAAGAATACCTTAAAAGAGTCGAAATTTATAAAATAAAAAATTGCAGCACAAGAAAGATCCGAATGGAAGAAAAAAGTAAACAAGGTTAAGCCCCACGCCGGGCTGTAACCCCAGATTATTATGATAATGAACTTATTTTAATGTATAAAATAATTATAAATAAAGAAGAAAATTTTAATTTAATAAAAATCCTTCACTTTCAGCTTATTTTAAAAATGTATCCGATCAAAATGTTATTAGTCAAATTTATATCCAATTTATGCCCCAAAGTCAAGCAAAACGACAATGACATACAAATTGTTTCAGGCCTTTTAACATTCCTTGAGGCAATGTGTCAATGATACACAATCCAACAGTCCAACAATCCAACAATTCCACAATATAACAATACAATTGTGTACTAAATGAAACAAAACATGTCCAATAGAAATTACA
The DNA here is from genome assembly GCA_943735925.1 of Pollenia amentaria. Taxonomy (NCBI): domain Eukaryota; kingdom Metazoa; phylum Arthropoda; class Insecta; order Diptera; family Polleniidae; genus Pollenia; species Pollenia amentaria. The sequence goes on from OX031007.1 coordinate 2,381,729, forward strand.
CCATAATCAAATGTCTATGTCTACAAGTTCACTACGATTTCAGAGATTTTTTGGATAATTTTGTGAGAATGTTGGGGTGCGCATATTTGGCTTGAAGTATATAATATGTGTGTTATACTTATAGAAGTATTTGTTTTGTATCTTTGTATTGTGGTTTTCATGCCACAAAACCTTTTCAAATACTTACATTCATACATACATACATACTTTCTATGGTGCATATGTATGTATGAGTGTATATATGGTATAGTGTTTTCTTAATATTGTATATTATAGATTTAATTTACTTTGATTTATGGCAATTGACATTATGAGTAGGTTTCCATATAAATATTTAATGAAACGTAAATTATGACAAATCTCTTAACACACATACACATGTTATAGAAATGCACAGTATATATGCCTATAGCACCACTTGCACATACACTTTAACATTCCTAACACATTCTTCAATGCAAATTTGTTAGTGTGCGTGTGTGTATATTTAACTAACACTCTTAGGGTAATAAATATACTTTTCATACCACACAATCTGATTAATGTCCTTAAATTTTTTATGTTTCAGTTTGTTTTTATATTAAATACTCAGGAATTTCAATATATACAAGCTGAATTATATTAAAGTGTATAAAAGAAAATAAATTTCATTTTATTTGTGTATTTATGGGGAATTTTATATTAATATAGAGAGGTTTTTTCACAATTGCTTAAATATAGAGAGTTTATAATTTTTTACGAAGATTAGTACACTGCACAACAAAATTGCAACTTTTGTCTGATGAATGACTTTTAGCACATTATTTTTACCGATTTGACGTCACTGATTTTAAGTATTCCCTCATTTGTTTTGTAAGAGCTGTTGTTTACAAGTTATAGCTTTCACTAAAAATTCAATGTATTGCAGTGTTTATTTACTGATAATTAAAAAATAAAATTACTGCCTGGCCCACAATATCGACAAGGCCATTTCTTTCGTATATTTATATTGAAAACAAACACAAATTTTAGTTTTTTATTATTGTTCTTGTCGACATTGTGAGCCTGGCACTTAGTTTTCTTAAAAAAAAAATTTAGTTTTCTTAATATAATTTAATATGGCATCGTCAAGACGAGTTTGTTTTTGTTGATCTGATTCATTTTTGTTTCATTTGGGGGAAAAGTTATAAGTTTGAAAAATATCGTATAAATTTGTCAGCTTTCGCTATGGAAGCATACAAAAATTTATTTGGTCACCCGCTATAAATTTAAGATAAGCTTGGGATTCCGCAAAAGAGATACAAAATGTGCGTTGAGTTTTTATGTTTGTGGACAAACAAGAATAAGAATATATTACATTGATCTGGAATGAACCCGTAAACCGATGACTTTTACTTTTATTAGGTCAACTTAACTGGTATTAACCAAAAAAATCAAGCCAAATGGAAATATCCTTTCATACGGTCGGCATATAGAAATTTTTTGAGAGGATGAGCTTGTGGATTTTGAGGCGAAAACTGACAGTAGTTATAGTGACTTTGAATGTGACCTGGAAATGCCAAAACCATTTAACTAAGCGGATTTAAACGAATTTATCAGAGATCTGGGACCGTCCAAATCTGCTTCAAGGCTAAAATAAATTTAGTTACAAAAGAAACTAAAATTTCAGATTACCCCCAAGGAACAAACTCTCCTTAAATATTTTGCTGAAGGAGATGACTTCGTAGTTTTTAATGCACCCAGTTTAATGACTGCAATGGGATGGCGTATTACGTTTTTAACGAGAAGCGTTTATTCATAGACTGATTAAAATGAAGTATTAAATAAGTTCACTTTAACAACGCAATAAATTAGGGTCATTGTCATTTGAATATTCTACAAAAGTCAAAGAAGAATATTCAACTTTTGCTCCAGTTTTGGAAAAAATTAAATATATGGAACACAACTGGCTCCTATATGTTGATTTAAAAATGGTAAACAGACTTTTAGGACAACAAGGTGGTTCAACAACCACATTGCTTTCTATGCTTGTGGGATAGTAGAGCTAAAATTTAGCATTGGATTAAAAAAGATTGGCCTACTCGTTAAACTATAGTTCCAGGACAACAATATTTATATAAGCTTTGCTTAGAATAACAAATTTATTTTGACTGGAAAAAAAATTAAAAGAAACCATTTAAAATTCTTTTCCATATGAAACTCTCCCCATACACTATACGAATTCACATTTCTATAATAAAAACGTGCACACACATTTTTCTATATTGATTAAATGTAATTTATATTTATTTACTATAATTTTTTGTTCTTCATCAACAATTTCATTTAACCCATGATTGTATGTGTTTGTATGAGTAAATGTTCGTCTGTGTTTTTACTTAAATACAAGTATCTATACAATTTTCTAAGTAAAGGCTTTTTTGTTTGTTTATTTATTTAAAAGGTCAATAAAATGTCACTTAATTTAATGTAAGAAAATATTTTGCTATATTCTCTAATCAAATTTATGTTTTTGATAAAAGAAGAAAATCTCAGCACCATAACAAAAACATTTACATAAAATTTATTTCTTTTTTTTTGGAAAATTATTTTTTTTTGTTGTCTAAAATTTAGAGAACATTAAGATTTAATATAAACCAAATCATTTGTATGTTTTTATACCGGAAAAATTAAGTTTAATGAGAGCTATAAAACAAATATCAATCATACGCCCTCATGTAAGATCCCACAGCAAAGCCAACCAAACTTGAAGCTTTAGAATAAATGTCCAAAAATGTTAGAAATTTCAGTTGGAATAATAACATTGTTAAAATTTATAAATATTTTGTAAATTTCCTTAAAGTATACAATACTTTTTAAAAAGAATTGCTTATAACCAAATTACTCAAATATGTTAATTAATTCTTACTAAGAACTAAAAACCTTTATTTTGTAATAATAATTATTAATGTATTTCCAAAAACTTATTATTAAAATTCTATTTATTAAAACAATTTAATTGAGGCCATACAATAACAAAATTACATGTCAACTGAATTGATAAATCAATATTTTATTAATTTGTTTTAACTTTGTCAATTGACAAAAACACCTGTTTTTCCAATTATTATACACATGAAAAATACAAATTTATATAAATATTGAAAAAAAAATATTTAAATAAATAAACTCATCTTGATGATGTTTTTCGGTGAACATAAAACAAATATTAAAAAATAATGAATACAAAAAAATAAGATAACTTTATTATGTGTTCAAAATAAATGTTTAAATTTGTAATGAAAGTATTTTAATTGTGTTTTACACATTTATTTTTTCGAAATAAATGTATTAACATATTAACTCGTAGAAACACACAATAATTCTTATATACGTATTTAAACTTATAGACACAAACACACAGACACATACAGTCACACTCATATAAGAAAAAATCTCAATATTCATAAAATAACTGCAAGCAAAACAGTTAAAATTTATAGCCACAACTGTAAACTTTTGACACTCAACAAATTAAGTATAATACATATGCACAGATACAGACATACATACATTTTTACATACACAAATATACATACACATATATATGCACATAAATGTATATTATATTGCCATGTTTCAGTTTTATCTTTGTAAATGTTTTTCCGTATGTGTATGCAACTACACATGTTGTATATGAGATGAAAGTTTTTTAAATAAGAAACAAAAAAAAGTTGTTAACCAAAAAATGCACACTCATTCATATAAACCAATAAATACATGGACACATTCATTCATACGCTGAGTAAAAATAAATATTAAAATTAATTTGTAAAAGTCATTTGTTGTTTTCACTTTGACCATTTTTAAAAAAATGATCGTTTTATATATATGTTCCAACGAACATTAGGGGTGTTGCTTCCTTTCAAAATTTGTACAGTATTTAGTTGGAACCAAAAAATATATTTAATATTTTTTAAAAGAAAGTTTCTTAAACAAGGACCCAGAAATATGGACCCAAAAAGAACAAGAAGAACGGCACTAAAATGTTACATAAGACACAACCACACGCAATTTTGAGGCAATTTTTTTTCTTTTCTGAGGGCTTTTTTCATTTTTTCGTTTGGGTGTTTTTGCATTTTAAATGAAATGAAAAAATACCAAAATAAAATCACATTTTTAACTTCGGGGCTATTTGTTATTTACTTATATGTAATGCAAATTTTAAATGACGCCAAAAAATTTTATATAAATTTTATAAAATCTTTTACAAAAATTTCTAGAGAAGTATCAAAATCCCGAAATCTTATGCCAGGGTGCAGAAAATTCTGCCGGCTGTGCAGACAGAGATGCTTTAGTTAGCTAAACCAGTGTTTGTTTGTTTGGCCGAAGGCCGACTATGAAGATGAACTTTAGTTAGCGAGGCCAGTCCTCGTTATAGCATAGGAGAGAAATAATTGCACCCGCCGAAGGCCCAACTTTGCAATTTATTATGCGATTTTTTAAACTAAGACTGTATTGTTATTCAGGATATTAATATTCAGGATTTTGAAATTCTGGATTTTAAAATTTGGAATTCTAAATTTGGAGTTTTTAGTTTCGGCCATATGAACCCAGCTCAAATTTTTAATATATCTTTCTCTATGTTTTTTTTAATTTTATCTTTTTTTGGGGCTTAAATTCATTAAAAGTTTTGAGGTGATTTTTCATGATGAAGAATTGCCCCAAATTCAGGGTCATATTTCATTTTATTTTTAGGGCTATTTTTAATATTTTTGGGGTAATTACAAAAAAAAAAACCTCAAATTTGGGTCTTTTTCCGGCCATATTTCCTGGGGCAATATATCGTAGCTTTTAACTGATGAAACTAACTTTCAGAATATAAAGAAGTACGATTCTAAAAATTATTTAGAAAGAAATAAATATTATTGGTGCATATTAGGGTGTTCAGCCGATTAACTCTTGTGCGATTAATCGAACAATATTAGACGATTAATTGTTCGATATAAGGATTAATCGAAGAATTTATGCCAATTAATCGAATAACAATACATTTATGGTCTTTCTGTCAAATGTATTATTTTTAAAGTTTAAAGTCAAATAAATAAACCAAATGTATGTGTCCGTTGGAATTAAAACAAAAACAGTCATGTTTAGTGAGTAATTCACAAACATGGGCGTACTGCTTACTGAAAAAATTTTCAGTATCCAGTAATTTTTTACTGATTACTGAAATAATGCAGTAATCCGTTAAATTTTACTTATTATTGAAACAAATGCAAAAAAAATATTTTTAACCCTGGAGCCACACGTTCAATAAATCACTTTCAAGTTGTTCACAAAAACGGCTTGTCCCAACTTCTTTGAATTGACAGCTGTGTCACACGCTGTATTAAAATATTTGTAATAAATAATGTTTATTTACTCAATACCCTTTTATTTACTTTAATACCCTACTGCATATTCACAAATTATCTCTAAGTTTTAACTTTTTTCCTTGCCTGCTTAAGTTATTAACAGTTGGTTTACTTCCAGCACAAGAAGTTTGCACTTATTTATTATAGGTAAAGCTTCAAAGAACAGCTGATTGATTTCATTAAACAGTTTTGTTGAACCTTTTTGGCGACCAGTTTGTGTATACACAGAAACTTACCTTCTTACTAACTTTGCTACGTACGCCCATTTCTACTGCGTCCGAAAAAAATCCGTACAAAAAAGAAAATAAGCCAGAGATGGGATTTTGGTCAATATTATTAAAACTAATATTGAAAAACTTTTTTTTTAACAGTTTAATTTGAAATTAAATTTAAATTTTAATTGATTTATATTCAATCTTTAGACGAAAAATTACTCTTATAAAATTTGTATGAAATGTTTAAAGAACAAAAGTTATTTTTTAATAGCTTCATAAGTTTTTTAATTAACCCATTTTTCGCCGCAACAACTAAACTGACAATATAAAAACGATTTAAGTTTTAAGTAACTGACTAAAAAAACCATGCAACAAACAACAGTATGAGTGTTGGTGAGTAAATCGGTTGGTGGCTTGAAAAAACCCGCCAATGTCAATATATTGCTGTTTTAAGTTAATCGTTGCATTTGGTTTCTTCTTTTATAAAATATTCAGACGGACAGCAAAATTTGTGTTTTGATCTCCATTTCATGTCACAATTGTGACTTAAACAACATGTTTGTCATACAACATTTTGTGATCGAACCATCTTGTTTAATATTGAGACAACCTGCGAACCACGAAAAATTTAATATCATCTCCAAAACAATGATAACAAATAATCGCTTGTTTATCTGAACAAGCTCTCAAAACAAAATAAAAATTCATGTTAAAATAAAATAAAGTAATAATAATAAAAGTACTAGGTGTTATATTATTAATTTGTAATTACTTTTCGTAAGCCAAATAAAAATTCAAAAAGGGGGAACTATGACAAATTTTTAAATTGTAGCAAATGGCTCACGGTAGTACCACGGTACTTTAGGAGGTCAAAATATACCAAAAAAAAGTACAATTGTACCAACTTTAACATCCCTGCCTCATATCGTTGTATGATTCTCTGTTATTTATTTTCAAACAGCAAATGTCTAATTTAACGCAGAACAGCGTTATACGGATTTCCCTAGCCAATGCCACGAAGAACTCATCTATAAAAGAACTCTTCAATTACAACTTTCTCAAAAGTAAATATTTTGACCTTGGCCATTCTAGTTCCAAGCCACAGATATATCGTTTGAAATGTTATCGACATTGTATTCTCTCTACATGAAAATATGCAATGTTGCATTTCAGCTGATATCAGTTGCTAGTTTAGCTGTGAATTGTGAATAAGATTAATAACTATATTTGAACTATCTTTTAGTTTATGTTTTATTAGTTTCGATATTGGTTATGATTTCTGCTTTGGTAACTTAAGATAATAGTGAATGAGATTTAGATTGCTTGTGACCTTAATTTGGCTTCATGTCTGCTATTTTATTACAATCGAAAATTCCCCTCTTGCAGACATCTTAATCGACTAGAATGTCTCCAAGATTTCGGTCTAAGATTAGTAACTGTATTACAAGTTATCGTTTATCTAGCCATTTTGTGATATTTTTTTAACATGAAGTACTTTATTTCAAAAAGCCCAAAAGTTACTGACTTATGACGTTTCTGCAGTATATGTGATTGGCAGTACTGAACTAACGGCATTTGTTAAACAATTTTTATTTAGGCGGTGAACAAGTTAATCAAAACGTGAATTTTTTTTTAACATTTATTGAAATGAATGAAACGAGTGAACTTCAGTTGTGAAATGCTGGCAAAAAGAGAAAAAGTGAGGTCAGTAAATCAAAATACAAATCGGATATTATCCATTTCGCACCAGACGCTAAACTATTGGGAATTTTATCATAGTTTTTGGAATCAATAGTCTCTATATCGTATGAAAACATAATAAATATTTAGGTTTAACCATGTTTAATATCTTCCAAGGATTTTTAAGACATGCATAGTTAATGCATTTAGTTAAAATTTTTAGCCAAAGAGCATTTTTATTGCATCAAATGACTTCAATTGGCTTGAAACATTAAAATTTACCGTTTTGTTCAGTTAAAATATGCGCATTTCACTATTTTATAACGGCTTAATTTCACAAAACGGAAATCTGACGCATAAATTTTGCAATATTTCAAGTAACGGTAAAGCGAATAGCGGAATAATGTCAGAAACAAACATAAAGAACAATCAGCGCAATCGATGGATACTGGTCTATTTAACATTGGTCAAATATAAGCGATAATATTGAGATCGAAAACCACCCGCACAATGGGTACATCATGGTCTGAAAAGGTTAAAAAAAGCACGAGTGAAGGGTAACGCTAATGTTAACTACAAAGAGAAAAATATTGCTGCTTTGAAGCCTGGTGATAGTTCCAAGTAAGTTGTCTTTCATGTTTCAGAATATTTTTTGATCGTAAAACTGATCACGCAGATCAGTGCTGGAACTAGCGGCAACATCTGCCTACAGCGGTAAAATGCCTATTTAAAAGAATAAAAAATGGAAGACCTAAGAAAGCTGGGAATAATTTACCTCAAGAGAAAAAAGTGCAACTTTTCTTCAAAAATATCTTCGAATGGCCAGTATGTGAATATAAAAATACTGATGAGGGACTTAATCTGTTAAATATCTCTATCGAACAAATTACACTTAAAATAAAAAATTTAACATGACTAACTGTTTGATTATATCAATGTTTTTTAGAAATCCTATAAGTCAAAGTTGTAATATGGCATTAACAAAATGTTACTTAAGAAAGTTAATCCACTAAAGAAAATTTAATTTGTCTCTCCTGAAAAATTATACAACTTTGACTTATAAGATTTCTAAAATACACGATTCTAATATGGACTGGGTTTATATTTTAGGCAATTGTTATGGGTTATTACAGTAACATTAATGTTTTTATAGAAATATAGATCGAAATACCTTGAAATTAACTGTAAAGGTTAAAATGTTAAGACTTTAAAATTTTTAATTTTAAAAGCAATATGGACCGATAATGCTTAAAAATCAAACCCTAACAAGCTTCTTTTTAGCTTGAGGGCTGCTCCCGGACTTGAAATTTCCAAATAAAAGTAAATTTTTTACAAATTTACAGTCATTAGTTACTTAATAGCAATGGTTTAACCAAAAAAATATTATTTTCAGCTTTTTGTTAACCATTAGTTAAACCATGAAATGTTATTGGTTAACTACTAGCTAGACAACAGCTCTTCCGTTGAAAATTATTATTTACATTCATATTTAGAACATTAAGAAATAATAAAAATGTAAAGAAAAACAATGCACCAACATTGAAATTTGAAATTTGATTGAGTTACAATTTTTTGCTCTGATGCTAGTTAACCAATAGTTATCATTTTAATTTACTAATAATTAACTAAAGACTATAAATTTGGGCCTCAGAAAGTCTCAAAATTTAAAATTTCTATTACAAGATAATATTTTAAAACAAAGTAAAATTGCTTGTTGGATTACATATAAATTATAAATTGTCATCCAAAAGGGAGCGTACTCGTAATAAACTAAAATTAAAATTGTTTTGTTACAGAAATCAATCAAAAACTCTGTTTTGACCTTTGTTGTTGTTACGCCCTTTTCCATTTTAGGTGACGACATGTAAAATAGTTAGGCAAATTCAGGGCGCCGCGTTTTCTCTTTTGTTACGTACGTCTGCACACACATTGAAGAGAATTTAACAATATTAACATATGAAGAATTTATTCAACGCATACATTCGCAAAATGTAATATTACAGATTGCCTATTGCTGCTGTAAAAGCTGTCAACTTTGTGAACACGTTAGTATGAATGGGGATGATTGTTCTGTTATCAATCAGTCATGATTATGGCAATAACATAAATAATTCTTGTGTTGATTTTAATAACAAGAAATTAAAATATCATTTCAACTACAACATGTTTTGGAACCCTGTAATGTATAAAATATTTTAAGTTGTTTTTGTTAAATATCTGTGTATTTCTATATGTGCCCATCTATTTATCTATCTGTCTGTTTATATACGAATTAAAGACTAATGTATCTGAATATTTATTAGCTGTCTGTATATATTAATGTAACTCATCAATAACAATAAGTCAATTTGGTAGAAAGTCAATATACACATAAAAAATTACTCTACATTATATGAGTTCATGTAATATATATTCAAGATATGTTAACAGAAAAATATATAGTATGTAGCAGAAAAACATATTCTCATACTAAATCTAAAAGCTTCAAAGGCTTATTAATAAATAATAATGTTAAAATTTGTTTAGTTCAGACTTAATTTTAGATGTTTTGCTAATAGTTTGCCTTTTAAATGTTAGTTATACAGGTGTGTGATGAAAATCGTTCGATTTTAAAACGAGACTTCCAAATGTTCATTCACCATTCACTCATGGTCATGAACAAAAATGTCTAATCATACGAAGTTTTTTCATACATTTGACCATGAGAGAATTGTTTTTTAAGCTTCGTTTATTCATCGTGCATTCATACACAGAGGTCCAAATATTCACTCAATATTCATAAATGGTTTGAACAAAAATTTTTTAATCTTTGTTGTGTGTTGGTTTATTTGTGCTTAAAAAAATAAAAAGTAGTTAGTATGCGTAAAAAGTTTTTGTTAAAAAAATGTTTAACGATTTTAAAAGTACAGTTACACAAATTACATTACTCATAAATATATTCGCTATTTCTAAGAGATATATATTTTTTTTATTTATTAAATAGGTTAAAATATTCGTAAATAATAAATTTTAGTGACCCTTTTAGAAAATTTTCAACGGCAACGCTGCATGTTTTTTGTAAAAATAAAAAACAACAAAAAGACATACTTACAATTATACAAGAACAAATAAAGCAAGAGATTTTTTGTGTTGTTAAACGCGAAAAAATAGCACAACAGAGATTAAAAAAATTGTTCATGACCACGAGTGAAAAGTGAATGCATATTTGGAACTTTTTATATTATAAACATTAATGAGAGCAACGAGTAGCCTCTCATATTTAAATATTGGGAATTTTTGCTCCTCACTATCCACATACGCGTAAATGTAGTAGAAAGAAAAAATAAATGTATTGATATACATGTGCTGGATAATAATATTATTCATCACAATTTATCATGGTTGAATTTTAATGTTCATACATGAATATTTCTGAACCCTGATGAAGTATGAGCGATTCCCTTTATAATAAACATTTCAGCTTAAAATAAGTACACGAAATTATTCAGCCTAACAAACCTTATTGTAATTAATTATAAAGTGTTCACAAAATTGAACCACTTTTGCTTGTTAGTAACGAACTGATCTGTTAAATGAATCAAATAAAACTAGTGTCTCTTCTCATATAGACACTGCAGCACTTACCCAATCACACGAGCGCTAAACATATGTGAACGGGAACAGTGATCAGGAGAACTTTCTTCACTTATTGGCATGTAAAAGGAGAACATCAAATAACTGGTATATTAAGTAAGAAAAAAAAAGGTTATTTTTTAACTTTGTATTAATTTGTTTATATAAATGATTATTATTTAATTTATTAAGATCGTTTTTGTATCAGATTCAGTATTCACCTGCGGTGTGATAAATTTCTTTGGATCTATTTAAAAATTTGTTCTTTAAATTAATTCTAGGACATTTTTATTGGAAGAATACCAAGGACTAACATTGTAGTACTTAACACTAAACACGTTTATTGAGAACAGATATGTGACTGGTGAAATGGTGGCTGTGAGGTATCAATTAACTTCCTCCAATGACAAGCCCATGTAGAATTGATAGGTCCCATTCATATAAAGTGTTAGAACTAGGACGAGTCTCTGCCACTAAAGAAGCCATCACGGAACTCCTTTAGTGTCAGTTCGCTTCCCTCTAGGGAATTATTATAAAATAACTTGTACACATCTAAATCTAAGGTCTACTTGTAGGTGGTTCCAAATATTTTTCCATTTCTAGAGAATACCTTATGGAGGAGTTAAAATACAATTGTGTATTACAATTTTAAACTAATACAAATTAAAATTAAGGCTACAAAATAATTTATAACTTAAGCTAGTTATAAAAAATTGTTACACTAGTTAAAGAATAAAGACAGGAAGTAAGAGGAGAATTTATTAAAAATTAATTTATAAAGATACTGAAAACGCAATTACCGATTTCGTTTTTAAAGTTGATTTCCCTCACATACCTGATAAATTCCGTTGCAAACCAAAATTAAAATTTCATTTTAAGCATATTTTTGTTAGAAATTTTTTACACTTTTCGATATTTGCTTAGTTGACAATTAAGCAAACAAAAAAATATGAAATTTTTTTTTAAATCAAATATTCTTTTAAAATTTTATATACAACATATACAATAAGGGCCCATTTCACCAATTCTATTTAAATATCAATTAATATTTAAATATTTTTTCATTTAAGTTAATTTTTATTTGACATGAAAAACGAATTTTGAACACAAATTGATATTTAAACCATTTTTCGCCGTACCAAGAAACTGAGAATATAATAACAAAATAAGATGTTAAGTTACTGACAGAAAAAAAAAACAATGCAACAAAAAAAGACTATGAGTGCTGGTGATTATAATCACCGGCCGGCGAAAAAAGGGTTAAATGGACTTGGTGAAATAGGCCCTTATTCTGATAAAACGAAAAAGAAAGTGGAAAATATTCAATATCTTTAATGGGCAAAAAAGAATACTTGAAAGATAAACAAGTTTGTATATTTGCATATGATTGAATTTCATATAACGATTCAAATATGTCCACAAAAATTGCATACTACCCAACGAACAATTTTTATTAAAAAAGGTTAGGATAAAATGTCCAACGTACTTGGGAAATTAAAAGTTTTAATATATTTAACGCATTTATTAATTTTTCATGTTTGTGAAAAATCTTTTTTATATAATTGAATTTTTTATTAATCCTTTTATTTAAACTTGAGGTCTCTTTTTTATAAAATTTTTTTTTTTCAACATTTTTTATTTTTCGAATTTATTCTATGAGTTACATTTTTTTTTAATGTATTAAAAATTGTTAATTTGGTCAAATATTCAAGAAAAAATCCTTGTAGAAGGCACACAATGGAGTGCCGTAATACTGGACTTAAGAAATTAAATATTTTTTATAAAAAAAAGAAAAGAGACCTCAAGCTTAAATTAAAGGATTAATAAAAAATTTTAAAGGTCGAATAAGAGTCAATTTATAATTGAATTTTTCCAAGAATGTACATGATCACTTTCTCTTTTGGAAATATATTAGCAAAAACGATTGAAATTAAAAAAAAATTGTGTTTTGTACTGGGCCCATTTACAGAACTTAAAAATGTTTTCTGGGTTTAATGAAAGAATTGAATTTACTAAATGGACACATGTACATATGTACATACATATATAAAATTACACATTTTTTTCTTATTTCATATCAATTTGGAGTATTTATTTAATCATCTTTTATTATCTTTAATATGAAAAAAAAGTAAGAAAGTACAGTTGATCAATCCCGACCATAAGATACACTACAGTATTTACATACAAAAACAAACCAACTTTCGTAAGTGGTTGAATGGGAGCTATGATCAAATATAGACCGATTCCTTTAAAATTTTGTAATGTGATTAAGACTGAATTTTAATATTTTTAAATTATTAATATCTGACAAAGACTCCATTTCGGCTAGTTTGTATGAGGGCTATGTAAAATCTCAAACGATTTTCAATATAACTTTTTCTTTTAACAATAAGAACACACTTCAAAATTGCGACCTGTACTTTGCGCACAATGTTTACCCGGATAGACAACCAGCCATTGACACAGCCAGAGGGATGGACATCGCAAGATCTATTCAGAAAATGATTCTGGGTCGAGGGGTGTGTGTAATGAAAGTTTGTATAAAACCGATATTTTTTTTTTATTTTTTTTTTTTTTTTGTTACACACATCCGAACACGCGCAATATCAGGTGGTGTGGGTACAATAAAATGAAAAGTTATCTCCATTCTCATACATACATACTTACACACTTACACACGCACGCATATAAACTTCAGAAAATAATAAACTACTCTATTTAAAACAACAACTTGCACAGATTTATTCATACTTGTTCAATTGCAAATATAAAAACCCAAAATAAGAATAAATGAAGACACATGTTTACACTTGCATTAAATGTTATTTTACTTCAAATAACAATATATGAATCCTTGTTTTTACCATCAATATTCATTAAGAAAATGTTAAATTTGTAAGTGATTGGTAAGATTTCTTCTTTATTTTTTGAATGGTTTCATTTTTAATTTTTTTAATATTCTACTTTTTGTTGAAAAGTCTATCGTTATTGAATTGTGTGTGGAAATATTCAACAAAAATTGAATTGTTAAAATTCTTTAACAAAAACAATTCATGTGTAATTGAAATGTATGTACATATGTATGTGTGTGTGCATTTGTGAGTCTGTTTCGTTTTTTGTTTTTCTTATTTCATATGATTTACATCGGACATGTGTAAATAGAAATGTGAACATTTTCGAAATGTATGGTGGGAGAGATACAGATCCAAAGATTTATATTCAGAGACTTCTTTAATGATGAATTTTAATAATGGCATACGGGTATGTTTATGGTTAAGGCAAAAAAAAAATTCAATTGATTTTTATGCTTATGGCGTTATGGCAAGTTATCTATACTCAAATACAGTGTTGCCCATAAGGTTGGCTCGACCAGCTGTTTTGTATGGTTACGATTATGTCATGTCCAATTTAATCACTATTTTAAGAAATTATTTAAATTAAAATTTTTAGATGTGCTAGTATTTTTCCGCCCACTGTTTAGTAGCAAATATCTAATAAAAATAAAACAAATTGTTATTACAGATAATTAAATCAAAATACGTCGATTTCTATGCTTATTTTTTGATACTTTTTATGATTTTGCGAACTATTTCTGAAAAATAATAAAGAGTAAGAGGAATTTTTATATTTTTTTAAAATAAAATATCTAAAATATGAAATCACACTTTTTTGCTGTTTTTTTGTAATTAATATTTACAATATTAGAAACAAGTAAAAAAGTATAGTCGGCTAAAACCGTCCATTTAATATCGAGAGTGTATGCTATCTGAGACCCATGGGCATTTATGACTCCGGCAAAACAAGATTATGTTATAAGATTAGGATTCAAATATGACTTCATCTGTTTATCTTAAAGCAATTTTAGAGGGCAGGGGACCTATGGGAGTGCTGGACCTACCAGTACGAAATATTGACATAACTACCATAAAAGTTATCGTTGCCAAATTTGATAGCAATACCAACACTTAAAAGGAAGTAATATCATTTAAAGCTATTTTCGGGAGTGGTATTAATACCACTCCTCGGTCGGTATTAACCGACTTAAAAAAAATTTGGTAAGACAATTTATGTTGAAAGAAAATATCTTTGGGCCAAATTTAATCTAAATACCAACATAATAATATCGTTTATGGGCACAAAGACTATTCGGGAATGAAGTTTGTATAAGGGCCATGTGATATTATAGACCGATTCCCATCATTTGCGATAGGATTCGAACTTATATCAAATTATCTTCAAAAATGCGGTTTGCATGAACAGACAATCAGCCAGCCAGCTGGACGGACGAACATAGTCAGATCAACACAGCGAGTGATTGTAAGTCTATTCGTATACTTAATGGTTCAAGATATGTTACGCACATCACCACAAAAGCATAATACCGTCTCCACTATTGTGGTGTTTAAAATTTTAGAAAAATTATTCAAAATAACTTCAAAACCCACTTTATGTTTAATTTTGAAAAAATGCCAAAAATTTTATATAAGAAATTAAATTCATAAATTAAGGCTCCTTAACGTCTAAACATTTTGTTCTCTTCAATTAAACAGCATAAATCTGTTAAGAAAATAAACATATTTTTTGGCATAAAATTTTTTCTATCTTGAAAACTAAAAGAAAAAAAATTAAGAAAGAAAATAACAAAAAAAAGAACCATAACCCTAAATGTAAGTTAACAAAGATAATGTTATTTAAAAACATGAGTATGAAGATTTCAATAGAAATGTGTCCTAAAACACAAAAAGTCTTGTGGCGCCATTATTACCACTTCATACAAGTATTAAAGTCATAGTCGTAAACATTTATAAGAAACAACAAAACCAAACCGAAAACGAACAAAATCAAATCAATGCCATGCTCGTGTTACATAAACGTTATGACCCTAATGGTCACTTAAGTTGTTTCAATGGTCCATTCATGAATTCTTGGCTGATTGATCAATATCTCTGGTATTTATACTTAAAAATCAAATTTGTAAGTCTAAATAGAATTTATTATACATTTGAAAAAAAAATAAAAGAAACGAACTACCTCTACACACAGATACTCACATGAATGTTTCCATTTAATTTTTTTATCGAACTAATCGCTCATAAAATATTGGCTTTCTTGTAAAGGATAATGCTTTTTATTTGATTTTTTTTAAAAATTTTTGCATTTTATTTTCATATGAATGAATGGTTTGAAAAGAAAAACTCAAAGCAAAGGCAGATAACAAGTTCTTTTTGTTCTTATTTTTTATTTATTTATTTATTCATGTATTCATTTTAAGTTAGTAGAAGAAAGTTATATAGAATTATGTATTTATTTGGAAATTTAAAAAATAAAATTAAAACAACAAATCTTACGTAATTTTATCAATATTTATGTTTTCTTTTAAAAAATATAATTCGGTATAAGTTACTTAAGAAATTTTTGAAATTTTTTTAAGTTTAATTTTATTTTATTTACAAGCAAAATAACATTGCTATTTAATTTAATAGGTAAAATAAACATTTTGAAGTTTTTTTTTCAAAAATAGAAATATTTCTTTTTATATAATAAAGTCCTTGTAAAGAGGTAATGAAATAGAAACCACAGATAAAAGTTTATTTTAATTTTTTGCTAAATTTCATTAAAAGAATTACGAAAGAATAGTCGGTCAATCCGACCCTTTACACCCTTAACCACAGTATTTATAGACACATTTTTCGAGTGTTGCCTATTTGATATCCATGGCCAAAATGTTGCTGCCGATTTCTTGTGCAATTAAAGTTTTTTTTTTTTTGTAAATTTAACCAATTTTTCTAATTTTGCAAATCTTTTATAAAACAAATTTGTTCTATTGGAATGATGTTTGCCTAACTTGAGGTATGTTCAGACCAATGATGCCTATTTTGTAGGAATTTTTTCGGAAAATTGCAAGCTTTTTACGCATTCGTAATATTGTATCAGTTTACGTAAATGTCATTCATGCGCACTGGATTTCATTACGATTACGCCAAAACATAAACAATGAAACTTAAGTTTAACTTAGATAATTTTAAGTATTTATATTAATTAAATAATGGTAACTGTATTTAAGGTTATCTAAACTTTATTTGTTTCAAATAAAAATTGTAAACAACACAAGTTACAGTACTTTATTCGGCTGTACCGAATCCTTGATACCCTCCACCGACAGTTAGAATATTTATGGGGCCTATGGTATATTATGGCCCCCTCTTCACGAAACTTACCAGTATGTCCAAATTCATACGATGCAAGTCTTATTGATCAGCTTGATAGTTTATAGGAGAGAGAGACGAGGGGAAAAGAAATGAGTACTCAGCTTGATGTACTCGTCATAAACGTTTTCTTTTCTCATTCGCAATGGAAAAGTCGCACACATGTATGTGTACTTCATACATAAAAAGGAAATATTTTAGTAATAAGGTAAGCATTGTGTGAACGCCGAGGCTGATTCAAAGAAGAAAATGTGATAAATTTATCATTATTATGAGCGACCAAAATTGATTACAAAAACATTATTCATAACGGTTTTAGTCATACTAAAGCGTTTTTCGAGTGTGGCCTTTATACAGTGTTGCCAAACTTGGTGACCAAAAATGGACAAATTTACGGGGGGAAAAAGGGTTAAAAATTGGCTAATAAATGAGACAATTTTTTTTAATAAAAACACATTAAAATTCAATAACAAAACAAAATTAATTCATTAAAAGCTTTTTACAATGAAATTGTAAATTGAGATAAATTTTTAACTTATAAATAAACGAAAATTAAATATTTTTTATCATTTAAAATATTAAGTAAACGATAAATTCAATGTCGTTATTGTTCATTTCATAGGAATCACTTGTTCCTATTAGTTCTAAATATTTTGAAGGTAAATCATAACAATGACAACATTTATCCAAACTTTTGATTCCAAATCTCAAAAAAAAAAAAAAATAAAAAAGATAAAAAATATCTTATTGATATTGTAAAGATATTTACCTAATCGAATAAAATCTAATTAACGATAGCTAAATGAAACCTGTTTCTCAGATTACTTTAAACGATGTTTACTTGGCTAAATTCCCTCTTTACTTCAGCATTAGACCATGGAAGTTGGAACAACTTTAAAGTAAATTCCGAAAATTCTAAAAATTTCTTGTTGCCACCTGCACACAATACACTGTTGCATTTTTTGATGCTAAGAGATGTTGCTTTGATACTTTTTTGGTGAAAACTGGTCGTTTATAGCGACTTTCAACTTGTGATTTAATTTAAATACGCTTGAGTTGCTAAAAAATTTTATTTTACTTCTAGCAATTTTAAAATTTTTTATAAAAAAAATATAAATTATTATTTTCAAAGATAAAACGGAAAAAAAAATTTTATGGTTAAACAAATTGGAAAATGGTTTAAAAAAATGGCTAAAGGCTAAACTCATTTTTTAATAGCTAAACAAGGTGAAAATGGCTAGCCACTAAATGGCTAAATTAACAACACTGGCTTTATATGGGGCCTATGATAAATTATAAGTCAATCTTCACAAAATTAGACAGAATAGTTTCTCATCATATGGAACGAATTTGTGTAAAATCTTATATAAATATGTGCATTCCGTCACTATTAATGTTAGCTTTCGTAGCTGAATTAACAATTTTTTGGGGTAGTTTATCCACATTTTGTTTCATAACTCGTATCCTACTAACTCGATCTTGATGGATAACAATCCCAAGCTTCTTAGGGCAACTAGAAGAAAATTGACACCAATCTTGTTCTTTTCTTTTGAGTTTTTCGTAAGCGAGCTTGTTTTCAACAGAAGGACTGTCGGAATTGGCTAAATCAACTTAAAACTACTCAAGGACCCAGAATATCAATACTTTAGGTGGTCTTGGATGAATATTTAAAAAGTTTCACACGGAATGACAAACTCAGTTACCCTCAGTCACTACTAGTGGCGGTGGAGGGTATAAAAACATCTTAAGAAACAAATTTAATTTAAAATTGTCTTATATTTACTTTATTTAGCCATTTGAATAAGTAAATAATAGTCAATATTTTATTTTAAATTTTTTAAAGCAACAAGTCATTTTTATATTTTCTCACTTTTTTTCTAAACGTTCAAGCGAATTCCAAAAACTTTCACTTACTGTACACATATTTAATTAAAAATTGGAAAAGGAGAAAAATCTCTCCATTAAACGAATATTTTTAGAAGAAATCAAGCATTTGTGATTACTCATAACTAAAAAAAATAACTCTTTGCTTCCTTCTCTCCCAATCTTAAAACAAAAAGGAGAAATATAATCAAATACCTTAAACAAAAAACACAAATAGTTTACTTAACGTTATTTTTTAATTGAAAACTGTAGAACGTCCAACAAATCATAACTATTATTTTTTTCTCTTGTTCATTCTACTACGTGTTGCAACATCGAAAGTATTTATGCAACTAACAACAACAAAAATAAACAAAGAGACCAAAAAGTGTAAAACAAAATCGCATAAACTAAAAACGTGAAAACACAAAGACACAAACAAACATTACAAACTCTAGAGTTGTTGGTTTTTTATACCCTTCACCACAACTAGTTGTGAAGAGGGTATACTAAGTTTGTCATTCCGTGTGAAACTTTTTCAATATTCATCTAAGAACAAATAAAGTATATATATACATATATATATATTTGGATCACATTTGACGTTTAAAAACTGATTTATCACTTGAGCGATTGAAAAAGGATTCCATATAATTCATTCATATGATCAAAAAGGAATCAGCAAATTATAACACAAATGATTCTTTGAAATGATTCATCAGTAGGATAGCATTTTCTCACAACGAAAGTATCATTTATGATCGAAAAATGAGCGTATATGCGGTTATTTTGCTCTTGAAGCTGATTATTAAAAGATTCGATTATGATACAATATGCTAGCTGGGTATATATACATATAATTGTCTTCCAGAAATACAAAGTGATATATATATATATATATATATATATATTTATACCCAGTTGGAAAAACTGGGTATATTATATACATTATATTTTTTGCAGTGACCCAAAAATCGCCCAAGTGGCAAGGAAAATCGTATTCTAGGGATCAAAATCAGAAACGTTACCCCAGGAACCATACTTCTAAAATGAATTCTTATGTTCCTTATTTTGACCCAAATGTCAAATTTTGAAAAATCCTACTTTGGCCCATTTAAAGTGCCCCAAATCGAGTCTAAATGTATGACCGACCCCCACGAACTTTGGAGGGCTGCCCCACCATTGGGTAATGGGGGGTGACCCACCCACTTGGGCGATTTATAAATCGACCTGCCCTAGCGAACATATTTGTTGTCTATTTTTTTTTTTTAATAAAAATCTGCATGGAAAACATCTGTCATGCTACTTGGTTACGTATGAGTATTATTTTATTCCAATTTATTAACATGCATACGCCAAGTATAATAAATTAAATTTTTAAAAAAGCAATAAGCGAAAAAATAAGACTTTTTGTAAAAGTAATGCTTTTTCTGAAGAAAGTCATGTGAAATTAGGGTTTTTTCTAAAATTCTTGGCTTGTTGTAGAATAGAGTGGCTTTTTGTAAAAAAAAAGTTGATTTTTAT
This sequence comes from Pollenia amentaria, assembly GCA_943735925.1. NCBI lineage: Eukaryota > Metazoa > Arthropoda > Insecta > Diptera > Polleniidae > Pollenia > Pollenia amentaria. The sequence continues at coordinate 2,402,207 of OX031007.1, forward strand.
AATTACTCTAACATTCTTGAAAAAATTTAATGAAACGGACTTTTAAAAAAAGTTACTTTTTTAGGAAATAGTCAGTTTTAGTGAAAAAAAATTTCCCTTTTTGTAAAAAAAGACACTTTTAGTGAACAAAATATATACATATCTGAGTAATTTTAAGCCGATTTAGCCATGTCCGTCAGTCTGTTCGTCTCACGTCAACGCTCACTTTCGCACGACTAATGCCCGTAATTTCTACTAGCAGATATCTGGTCGTGTTCGTACCTAACAGTTATCTTTACTTATCCAGTAACACTTTCTTGTCAATTTCAACGTTAAATTGGCCCACGTGAATTTACTATCGCAAATCGATGGTTAAAATTACACTACACTTTACCCCGTTGTTTAGAAATAGGTTTTAAAATACGTTTCACAATAGATATCAATACACAGCTAGATATCTATTTGTAGAAATTACGGGCATAAACAGGACAATATTGGTGTCAAATTGTTTCTGGTTCCCTTGAGTAGTTTGGGATTGAAATCCAGCAAAAGAAGGATAAGAGTTGTGAATCAAAAAGTGGAACAACCACCCCAAAAAATTGATCATTTTGTTACCAGAACAAGCATAAATAGTGGCGGAATGCACATATTGATATGAGATTTTGCAAAAACTCGTTCTATATGATTATAACGCATCTCATATAAAACCATATAAAGCCAAATCTCGGAAAACACTGCAGTACGCGTAAAACGGTGACAAATAATACTATTGTAATAAATTTTAATCTGTAACAGATTTATGTGACTAGAAATCACACTGCCAACACTCTTGAAGATCGGTCCATCATTTACAAAAGGCCCGATTTAAGCGCACTCTAAAAAACCAATTTTGTATGACTGAAACCGTAACGAATAATGCTATTGCAATAAAATTTGGTCAGTAATACTTTTATAAGCCTATAAATCACTTTGTCAAATTTCGCGAAGTTCGGCCCATAATTTGCTGTTTGTCCCATGTAAAGCCCTCTCGAAAAATATTCTAACTCTAGGTAGAGTGTATTTAAGATTCGGCACAGCCGAATATAGCTCTCTAACCTGTTTTTGTAGTATTTTTTTACCAACTTCCTCTCTTTGTTGGTCAGGAAATAGTTATCGTCGTTGTTATTTTTGTTTTTGTTGTCGTTATATCATTCAATAGCAACACCGTAGAAAACGTGATGTTAGCCGCTACAATACAAACCATATAATTGGCTAATGCTGTAAACAATGAAGCAAGGAAATACTCGTACTCTAAGATTTGTCGAGTAACACAGCAGCAATAGCAGCTGCAGCTACAATTCAACAGCTAAAACTGCCAACCGCAAAGTCAGACAGACGGCAGTACAAGAAATGTACATGCAAGTGTCAGAACAGTACAAAAATTGAAAAAATCCAGAAAAGAGTAAAACTAAACATTGTCTAGTAATGAGGTTTCAAATAATTGTATTTATTTATTAAGATCTGTTGCTTTTTTTTAAGATGGAAGAAAATATAGAAAATTAAAAAGAAAAAATTTATCAGTATTGAATCGAAAACCTAAATATTTTAAACAAAAATTTGTATTGAAGGAAAAAATACCTTCAAAAGAAAAAACATAATATAATATAATATTTAAAAATTATAAAACCCCCATTTTGAGAATGTCTACTTTTTTAAGAAAAAAAACGCATTAATTTTTTTTTTGTTCTGGAATTATGATTGCTATTATTTAGTAATTCAGAAAGATATAAAAGGCAACAAGCACTTTGACCAATAGGTGAATAGTAACGATGTTACGAATATTCGTATTTGAGATGCCGAGCACACAGAAAAAATCAAAAATTTTCTCTAATCACCAAATTTATACCAAATTCATAATATCAAGCAAACAATATGTTGATTTTGCTCCTATTACCAAAATAAGTATATTGATTACTAAAAATTTTAAAATTGTGAATATTTTTTTTCAATAAATAATATTTTTAATTTTAATTAAAAGAATGATCAAAAAACTCTGCCATTTCAAACAATGAATTAATTTATTTAATTAAATATTGATAATTCCAACAGCAACAATTCTACAAGTTTAAATTATTTTATTTTAAACGAAAAAATCAATTAAAATTTTGGATATTTAATTAATATTTTAATTTAAAACTTATTTCAAAACAATTTAAATATTAAATAAATCAAAATTATATTTTTAATTTTCTTTCAACTAAAAAAATAATTGATTCAATTATCACCTTAATTAAATTTAAATACCATTTAAATAATTTGTTTAATTAATAAAACACTTTTTTATGTATTTGGCAATTATATAACATTCGTATTCGCCAAATTCAAACGAATACTTCACGAATATGTTTTAAAAAATACATTATATAAGGGAAAAAAATTACTTTAAAGAAATTTTATTAAAAAAAACTTTGCCTTTAACGCAAAATAAAATTTTTTGTAGTAAAGTAAAAAACAAACAAGCATTAGAAGTATTGTGTCGCAACAAAAAAAAATTTATGAAAATTACTCAAGCCTTACCGACTTACCGATAGCTAAAGGTAGGATTTTATCGGCGGTATAAAAAGTGTTCCCTTATTAAAACTTTACTTTAGCCTATCAGGTAGTATGAACCTTCCTTTAACTAATCGCTCACTTTAGGTTAAAGTAAAGTCGGAATAATGGAACATTTGTTATATGGCCGATAAAATCCCACCTTTAGCTATCGGTAAGTCGTAAAAACGGGCCTTAGTAGTGTAACAGTTTTTTAACAGTTTATTGTTATCAACGCAAACGGGAGATTTTTTTCAATTAAATTTTAAATATCCAGTTCAGATTGGATATTCGTATTTTCAATCGGCCAATATTGGCGCAGGTATTTGTTTTCGCATTCGTGTTCGCTAATATTAAACAATTATATTCATTATATCACTATGTAGTATTTAGTACTTGATTGTGACTTTCTTACGTATGCGTAATATTATTTCGATTTAAATAAATATTACTCATACGCCAAAAAGTATAAAAAAAGTTAGGGATTTACCGTATACCGATATATCGGCGATACTTCACGTTCGGCGATATTTTACTGTGGATATGCCGATACTTTTTTAAAGTTTTTTGAACAAACAATTTAACTTTCAGTGCTTATTTTTTGCATAACAAGTAATAGCAACAAATCAAATAGAATAATAAATGATTTCTTTTAATTCTAAAGCTGGTGGTCGGTCCACACCACGCGTTTCTTTCCAATTTTTGAGACGCATGCTACAGTAGGAGGTAATCCTACTTCATGCTTTCGATACGTATATGCATTTTACGCGTTTACTGTGTTACTTGTCAATAAAATTTTACTCTACGATTTTTTAGACTAATGCATAAACGCATTAAACGCTTGGTAAGGACCTGCAGCATCAGCCATTTTGGTTTGCACCATAATGGAAAAAAGTTTTCCCATTGATAACCGCAAAATCCATAAGCAAAGCCACTGCTAAATTTCCTGGCGCTATTTCGATAGTTAACAGTCTTCGAACATTATTAGAAAATATGATAAATTAATAAACTGAGATGCAGAATTGTTCAGACTCCCAAAAATTGGTGATTAACGTAGCATTAGCTCTGAATGAAAACCTTGAGTGATAAGAGAATAATGAAATCTATTTTGTATCAACAATTTTCTACCAACGATACAAAGATAATATGTCACCTCTACATCCATTAAAAGTTCTGAGAAGTCTACAAGAACTGATTTTTGGAGCGTTTGTGAAAATCTTAAAAGAAAAAGAGAATAATGATCCTCTGTCCATTCTACGCTGTGGTTCAGTTAAATAAGAAGTCTAGCTATAACTTAGATCCGTTGGTTTACTGGCGTTATTAAATATTATACTCAAAATTCAAGACCATAGCGCAGAAATACTAAAGTTGTCAAATGAGTTCAGTCACATCTGAGAGATGATTTTTTTCTAAAGGTCTGCTTCAAACGGAGTTGCGAAAAAGTTTAAAATACTTTGTTTTTTTAACAAGACTCTTATTAATATTAATTTTGAATAAAAACAATCTCTTACACTGTTGTTTTGTAATAAATTAATTTTACCGTGAATTTTAATTCATTTCGTTGTTTTTAAAATCTTATTAAAATTAATTTTAAATATTAATAATCTCTTACACTGTAATTTTGTATTATAAAGAAATTACTCTACTTGAGTTTTGTGAAGTTTACCTTGAATTGAAATTTAATATTCGTATCGGTATCGGCGATATTTCTTTTTTAGTAACGGTATCGTATCTGCAATAATAGTTATTTACCTTAACTTAAGTTCTGCACCTTTAAAAAAATATATATATAAAAAAAATTGCATAATATTCTTAACAACGATTTGTTTAACAAACGCCTCCAAACGTATAAATAAATCATTCTCTTACCTCATTATCTTTAACTCTTAGTAAAAATCTTAAAAAAAATTAACTTACTTAGTTTTAAACTTAAAATTACAAAAGTTACATAAAATCACTTAACGACAAGCCAAAAAATCTTGCATGCATAACATGACAGGAAACGTGTAATATTTAATAAGCCACACCTTTAAAAAAAAAATACATGGCTTTATTAAAAAGCCTTCGTAAAAAGAAATTAAGATTTTTGTAAAGAAAAATATAAACACACGAGAATCAAAAAAAAATATACATACACATTGTACGATACCTAAAAGGAAATTACCTTATTTAAACTAAAAGTTTTATAGTAAATTTTTTTTTCAGACTCAGGTATAAAAAAGCAAGATACACTTATAAATAAATATATCTATTTTATGTACAGACATCTCTGTTAAGGTCCTTATTCTCAGCTGTTTACGAATGTAATAATTTTTGCTCGTTACACTTTCACTTGCTGCTGCTTATTGTTATTTCTATATCTGTTCTACAGTTTAAAAATTCTCTAATGATTAAAAGTCAAACAGATTTGTGTACCAAATCTTTCTCATGTACAATTTAAATGCTTTATACAAAAGACACGTGTTGGTGTTGGTTATTTTTCATTTATTGTTATGAGTTTTTTTTTATCCAAGCAACTTAAACAATAATAATAATTAGAAATATAAAAACCCTTACAATTACGAAAATCTTATAATAATTGTTAACTAAAACAATACAATCGTCTCTGGATTAAAAAGGATAGCTGAGTGTGTGTGTATCCATGTTCAACTCTGCTACACCCAGTGAGTACTTTTTTCACAATTCGCAACGATCTCAGAGAATCTCAGAGCTTTCTATGAGTTTTATAAAAGCTTCACCCTAAGATTATAACTTTATAAAAAAATTATTTAGTTTTAGTTTTGAAAACTTCATAGATTATTGCAGATTTATATGAGTTAAAAAAAATTCACTGGGTTTCCATATATGAATGTACTTGTAAATACAAGAAGCATGAGAAACTATAAAACAATAAAAATATATATTTATATACCTTCATACATAGTAGATGGAATGAAAATTATCTTTAGGGCATCATAGACAACACAAAACAAATGAAATCATAATAATGAATGCTCGTTACACGGATTGAAAGATAGCAGTGCAAAACTACACATTCATGCTTCATTCATACACACACACACACACACAAACGTGAAAAGAACAAATTCATAAATGTGAAATAGAACTATGAAATTATAAGAGTAATTTGTTTGTGCAATAACGATTACATTTAAACCACTACAATAATTAAAGAGAAAATAAAACACATTTTTTTTGAGAATAAAGTAACTAAAGATATCGAAGATAATGACGATACTCAAAATATAAAAAATGCCAAACACAATTAAGCAACTAGAGGTTACACTGAAGATACTGAAGATTATGCAAATTAAAACAAGCAAAACACACGAATATGCTTAAGGTACTAGGAGAGTAAAGAAGACACGAAGAATAAGCCAAATGTACTAATATCAGGTACTAAGAATTAAAAAAAAAACTAAAAATACTACATAGAGATGCTAAAGGTATTTAATAAGGAGATCGCTTAATCAACTTTTCTAAAACCGGTTTTCGGTTAATCCGAATAGTTACCAGTTAAAGCCAGTTTTCGGTTAAGCGTTTAAGAAATAGCTTGTTAACCGGTTTTACTCAAATAAGTTATAAGACGAAAATCAAATTAATTATTGGAATAAGACGTTGACTTATATACAAACGAAGCAATTCACAAAGGTCAGGAGCCAACAAAATTCATAGTTATGCGTTTGACTTTCTAAAGAATTTTGGTTTATATACTATCATCAGTATATATAACAGGAAGGCTATCAACTTTCCTCTCGCTGTCTTGCAGGTCCACCAAAATTTCCATCTCATTGCATTATGCATTCTGTATAACCGTATAAGATGGAATATTTTGTATGGAAGCGGTCTTAAAAATGGGTAGAGCGGGGAGATATGTTGAAAACAAATGTTTGGGATGGAAAATATAACGACCCCACTATATTTGCCTCATCTACACGCAAAGAAAAAACATGGTTGTGGTAAAAATATTCTAAGAACAACATATTATGATAATATTCATAATTGTAGTCAACAAAATTAAAAAGAAACGGCTAAAGCCGGTCGAATAATAAACGCTCGATCTCCCTAATATTTAATATACTAAAAATAATGAAAATTCTAATAATACAAAAGATTATTATTTAAGACAGTGCATACCAGTGGTGCCGTTTGGTTACAATTGTTAAATTTTTCGTAACTTTTGAAGGCCCCATGTAGCATGTTTATTTTTGCTATATTTGGCAAAATTTTCGTAACTTTTGGTACATGGCACAGAGCAAAGTAATATTTTTAAAAAAGTACTTTATTAATAAGATATGAACTGCCCGTCTCTGAAAGCTGTTTTGCATTTTTAAGCTGAATTACTTAGAAAAAATTATTTAGGAGCTCAAATTTGGTGTTTAGATTAAAAATAAGTTCCGGCTGAAACTTATATATTAAGAAAAAAAAATTCATTAACTTTACACGGAAGTTTTAAAACAAAAAAGGCTTAAAGTTTTAAAATCATTAAAATAGTAAATTCTATCGAAGCCTAATCTTTCAATCAAATATATTTAACAGAATTTTTAAAAAGATTTTCTAATTTAATTAATTTTGTTGGCAATCGCGCGCCGTACATAAATAATGGCATTATCACATACTTCTCAACCACGAAACATTGGACCTGAGTCCCAATGTATTGGGAAATATTTTTTTATCTTAGAAACACTGCGTTCATTCACAATTTAAAAATTTAAAAGACCAATATGTTTAATTTTTATACCTCCAGTTTCCAACTGAGACTTATACAGTATTTATCGCTAATGAGCATTTCATAATTTGCCAGTTTTTTTTGGTGCTCTTTAAGAGAGATGTATTTCTACAAACTCGCTTATTTGCATATACTGTGCTTATAAAAAAAAACTCACGCTCATCAGCATCTAAAAAAAAAGATTTTTTACTTGCAACGAAAATGCTTGATGAATACATTCAAAGTTTGACTAAAATTTAAAAAATCTTACTATTTACTCATGGAATATTTCAAAATGACGAAGAGCGTAACTTTTTTGAAAGAAATTCGTTACTTTTTTTATTTTTTCCCTGGCAACACTGCTACAGACACTTAATCCCTTTTTCACACCTGACCGATAGCTAAAGGTAGGATTTTGTCGGCTGTATAAAAGTCTTCGATTATTACAACTTAACTTTAACCTACCAGGCAGGTTGAACCTATCGCTCACTTTAGGTTAAAGTAAAGTTATAATAATAGAACTCTTTATATACGGTCGATAAAATAATAACGGGCCTTATCGAAAGACAAAATATATAAACATGGTATAGACAGTTATCTAGGCCGATATTTCTCCCAAAAGACATAAGCTCATTATAGCATCACATGTTTTGCTTGCAGAGAGATCATTAGACAACAATATTATTCATTTAACCAAGATCATAAAGTACATTCACATTTTTCCTAAAGTGAAAATAAATAAACAAGTTTACTTCAAGTCTATTATGAAGCCCCATCTATTACCTATTGTAGGGCACAAAATATCTTTATGAAAAGCCGCCGTTATTGTTACACTTATGTACATACAACAATGAGTATAAACTGGAGTTAAAATAGATAATAAAAAAATTACAACAATAACAAATATTGCAAACAGCAGAAATGTTTTGGGAGCACGTTCATTTATTTTACATCAAGCGAATAAAACGTATAACAAAATAAGAGTAGTAAAAGTAAAATCTCATAACTCCATTGTTTTGTTTTATTTTGTTAGTGCTCTTCTAGTTGTTGTTGCTGTTATTGCTGCTTTTGTTGTGATTAATGCCTTCGGGTAATGAAAAGTAATTGAGTTTTTTCCCATGCAGTCATTTGTTATTTTTCTATTCCCTACCATTTAATTTCTCCTTGATACTCCTCTCATATTTTCTCGTAATGATGAACGAAATGAATTGTGTGTATGACTTAATGGAATAAAGCTGTATTTTATTTTTTTGTTGTTCTTGTATTTAAAATTTTAACACTTTGATCTTTTGCTGCTACTCTTGCGACTTCTATATTTTAACTTATTCTTCTCGTTCTCATTCGTTTTGAGAAACGTTAGCGATACAAGCAGTAAAATAGCAACAATGCCATAATGTATATAAAATAAACATATTTTAAAAGTCTTAAGGTTAAATCGTCATTATATCGTCATGTACAAAGCAAACAAAGCGGTGTTAAGCGTTTAACATAAAAGCAAACAGGGCTTTTACTTGTTTCCAATTAAAATGCTAAAGGCCAAATTAATTAATTGTTAATTAATTGATAGTATTGCTAATGAAAGGCGTAACATTTTTGGAAATTAAAAAACCTTGTGTTTCACAAGAATATTTTAGGGCAAATATTTTGTTTTTTTTTTTTTTTTTTTTTTTTTTTTGCCTGATATAAGAAAATTTTAAATTAAAAACTCATTAACAGATTGCAAAAAATATCTTTCTTCACAGGAAAATGTGCTTCAAGGCAAAGGTGTGGCGAAAATTTTAAATTTGAAAAGGGAAATCTTTTTCTCTTACAGCAAAAAATCAGAATTGTGTCAAGACTTAAATTTATAAAGGACAACTGATATTTAATGTTTAATGATTTTACGACAGGCATTTTAAAAAAGTGAAAACTTATTTAGAGATGGATACTCAAATTTAAAACTTAAGCTAAGTAGTAGAAAAGATTTACATGAGCTGCTGCCATGTGCGCCTTATCTCATCGCGGTCTTAAACACTTTGTGACAAACAATAGATTTACAAGCTGCCCCTGTGATTGCGCTCCACCAACACACATAGGTACCTATTTGAGTATTTTACTCGGCAGAATTATACATTCGCCCCTTGTTTCGGAGTTGGAGCTATCTTACCTCCGCTGCGTTTTTGAAGCGAGCATCATCTGTTAAATAGAAACAGCAACTAGAAGGATCCGACAATAGGCTGAACTTCCCTACAAGTGCACTATGGTCCCAAGTCGATTTTTTTGTTTATTTATTTTATTTATTTATTTGTTGATGAACCTACTGTATAAGTACATCATCTTTGCACCCATATGCTTTCCAAACCGAAACCATTTCGGACGGTTAATCAAAAATTGTGCTTAAATAAAATGAAAACTGTTAGAGTTTGCCGCAAATGCTGGCGACAAATGAATATAGACTTAAAATAAACACTTTGACGAACACTTCCACATTTAAACTTCCATGCAAGTTCGTTCCCAAACACAACTTTTGGTCCACGGAACTTAAAGGTTATGTTGAGACTACAAAACTACACAATCATAATATCAAGAATTACGACAAGGACTCAACAAAAATCAAATGCAGAAGTATACCATAAAACAGCTTACCTTGGGCTACATTTTCCATTTATGAAATACTTTATAACTTTATTTTTTAAGGTTTGCTCGTTATACAATTGTAACACTGTCTTAACCCTTATATAAGATCACATGCTTACATTTTCAGTTTTGAAAGCCTGGCAGTGTTGACAACAATTTTTTTTTTTTTTTTTTGTTAATATTTTCTTAATTGCTTGGAGTGTCGCTATTAAAAATATAAATTTGCTTTTTGCAATATTTAAAACTTTTTGTTTAATGCTTGCCAAAAAAAAATCGATGTGGGACCAGTGTAAAGTGGTGAAACCCCAGATTTTAAAGCCGACTTTTAAGGATCTTCCTTCCCGCGACTTTGGGCTTAATGCACAACCACCACGTGATTCCCGAGAGGACCTCGCCAATATTACATCAGGATCTCTGGTCAACCTCAGGAGCTCTCTCAATTTTAAACTCTGCGAGTTCCAAGTATTCACTGCATATAATTTCTCCTACAGTTGTAAAACCAAAAGAGGGAAATATACGTCTTCCTTCATTCCGCTTAAGTAAAGGAGCATTTTCTGGTTATAACAACAGAACAACTTTTTTGGTACCTCCTTACTTCATCTTACTTAAATTATTAATCGCACTTTTATGCTGTTTCTTTAATTTAAACCTTATTGTCCAAAGATTTTTTCAGAATATTTCAACTCTAAACATTATTTTAAAAATGACATGTCGTGTGAACCCGTTTTTCTTTTAATCTTCAGTTTGTTTTGCGACAAAAATAAAAAAAACTTACACAAAATATTCTGACTTGTTGTTTAATTCAAGCACGTGCATGTCATCATGAAATTTGCAATACATGGAACATATTCTTGCTGGTTTTTCTCCTTCTCCTCCCCCATTATTTTCGTTGCATTTTCTGGACTTTTGAGTTGCTGTTCTTCTTGCTGTTTGTTTTTTTTTCGCATTGCATTTTCTTGCTGATATCTTTTGTGATGGAAAATACATCAAAGACATATTCGTGAGTAAACCCATGACTTTTGTGAAATTTGTTAAAAAATGCAGGACATACATACAAACAGCATTTTAACTTCCGTCATGTCTTTGCATCCGTTATTGCCACGTATGTGTATTTTTGAAGAAACTTAAGGAATTCACATGTGTAAGAGAGAGTTTCACAGTGAAGAAATTTAATACAAGACAATTTTAAAACGAAATTTAACACACATGCTGTTGTTGTTGTCTGCATAATGAAATTTCTCCAAAGGACCAAATAAAACGGAAGCGGAAGTAATGTGTCAAACAAAGTCTTGTTATGCTTTTTTATGATTATTGTTAAAGACCGCTGCTGTTATTGTTGTTGGTGCATCGGAGACAAAATGTGATAAACGAAGAATTTATCATTATGTCATTTGTGATGATTATCCAACAAGTTTTTTGAGGAAATAACGAAATTTAAATTAATATAAATAGAATATTAAATTTCCATTTCAACTAAACTTTAAGAAGATGAGCTAAAAAAAAGGTTTTAATTTAAAGCCAAATAGTAGATTTAAAAAATGTAATGCATTCAGGGGTTTCTTTAAAACATTCAACAGTTTCAAACCCCTTTTTTAGCTTCAATTGTTTAAAGAATACATATTTAACCTTCACAAAACATTATTAAATATAAAGAAATTTACATCTCTTATTCTCAATATTCTTTGCAAGGAATTAATTTTGTCAATTTTTTGTTTTGCTTAAATTTTATTTGCTTTTTACTTGTGAAAATCAAGCTACAATTTTTGAAAATGGAAAAGCTTAAGCTTGAATTGATAGTCCAGCATAACTTTGTTAAGTTATGTCGTTATTTCGTTATGTCGTTTCGTGCCAGTTAACTGTTAATAAAAGTTAATAAATATATAGGCAACGGTAAAGTGAAGGCTTCTGTGTACAATTTTGAATAAAATGCGGCCAAAAATAAAAAATACTTCTTATTAACAAAATGCATAAAATTACCACGAGACAACAATTTGACTTACCAGTACAACAAATGGATTTGAGAACACGTATTTATTTATTTATTTAAATTATGTCTATAGAATATTGTACCTTACAGACTATTTGAAGAACTAAAATGAGTTAATTCAAAATATTATTTAAGATTATTAAAGTATTATAACAATTATACTTAAATATGATTATTTCTCATATTATAAAAAAGAAAAGACTTAAAATTATGTTTCGATGTACTAAATACATCATTTACCTCGTGAACGGTTTTCAATAAATTTGCACCAATTCTAAATTATATTTGAAGACGATTCCGCAACTGTGTATACGATATATGAACACGTTTATCAAAATTTACTTTTAATTTATTATCAACTCGCCAAGTTGATAAACGATCCAAATTTGATTGTAATTAAAGCCCATCATTTACCATTTTTATTTTTAAGAAAATTTTTAAATTATTAGCATTTAATTTTTAAATTATTAGCAATAAATAGTTTTAAATTATTAGCAATAAATAGATCTTTCAACACAACCAAATGTAAATATTAAACAATAAAGGGCATAGAATACTACCCTGAGAAATCTACAATCTACAACACAAATTTTGTTTTGCAAAGAGGAGGATAACCAAGAAAGAAAATTGGAATTTTTAGTTTAAATTGTATGTGAGACTTTATCAAAAGCTTTTCTAAAGTCAGTGTATATCGATTCCGCTTGGAACCCAGATTCAATCGACTGGAAGCAAAAATTTGTAAATGCTACAAAATTAGAAATTACACGAAAATTTTGGCAATGGAAATATTGGTGTTGATCGATGAATTTATAGTCTCTACTAAATAAACTTACGCATTTTTGAGAAGTCGAAAGCATTTCTTAAGGCTGTTTATTAGTAAAGACTTACAGAGTTATCAATGACCCTCAATTGACGACTAACCGATACCACGTTCATTCCTTTTTTTTGGTTATTATGAACGGAACGGAATTTTTTTTTTTTTTTTTTTTTGTTTTGACTAACTAATTACATTCTTTCATTTCAAAATTATTTCAGATTTCAAAATGAAATCTTGCCAAAATCGCAACAGTTTGTGGTAGCAATAGTTTTTAAATCATTCTTTTAAAAAATCATTGAATACAATCAAACAAATTTCAATAGAAATCCTGCCGTTTCAATTAATTCCTCTGAAATTAAAACTATAGCGAAGGTCCAACGAAATAATAACGACTTTGCATTGTAGGCAATTCAAAAGTATCAAAGTCAGCTTTATTTCTAGAAGAAGGAGTTTCGTTTGAAGAGAAGGATTTTCTATTTATGATTTTTGGCCAAAGTTTGAACTTTATGTTTTAGATATAGAATTTCAATGATTTTGATTTGAATCATTTTGAAAGTTCAAAAATCAAGGGTTGGGAACAACAGGTGCATTAACCTCAATCAATTAATATATATTTATGTAAATTGATTTGAAAAAAATTTGATTCAATCTTTTTTATCGTATTGAAATTATGCAATCAATTTTCAGACTTTGAATGCAGTTAAAAATTTAGCAATCATTATCGAGTAACCATGTATGTGATTGCAATGAAATCGATTGCAATCTTTTACAGTATTGCACACATTATACAAAAATATTAGTGTTCAAAAATTATTCAAGTATTTGAAAATAGTAAATTTTTTTAATAATTATTTAGAAAGTGGCAACGCTAATTGTCATTCATAATCGATACATTAAAGATTATAATTTTATTTATATTAATAAGACTAGCGTACAGTTTATAGTCCAATGTCTAGTCAATGGACCAAAATTGTAGACCGGATAACTAGACTTAATTTTAAACTATTAAATGTAGACAAAGATATGGAGTAGTATTTAATCCAGTCGGATATCGACTAGTGTCTCTATTTTATTGTCTATAGATTAGTCTTTCAATAAGTTTGTTTAAATCTTGGTGTACAGATTTGTTCATGCTAACAAAAAATCTTTAAATTTAAAAAAAAAATGTATAACTTATTTTCCGCTAGGCTAGTTGGTATTGAGCTAGTCTATTAGTGCGGAGGTTGCGGGTTCGATTCCCGGCAGAGACTCTGGTCCTTGCAGACAAGCGTAGAACTGTGCGGAATTATCTGAAAAAAAAATATTTTTAAATTATATTTTCAAGCAATTTCCCTAAAAATTACAGCTGCATAATTAATTGGCATCTATTTTTTACTTAAACATGAAAACAATAAAACAAAATTAAATTAATATTTTATAAATAGTTTTTATGAACAGCAAAGAAGAATTTTAACTTTTTTTTCTCTGTTCCTTTTTGCAATTTTTTTAATGCTTTCCTAAAGAAAAGTAAAAGTTTTATTGCCTTCTACTAAAGTTTGTAATATTTTGTTAAATCTACAATGGCCTTATCAAATGCAGATTCTTTTTTATCTTTAAGCAAAAAAAATTGAGTTTTTTTGGTCCTGTTTTTATTAAGCCTTAACAAAACAATTGTTGGAAATCCTATTTACTGGCTGGCGTTGTTGTAAGAACAGCAGCAGCAGCAACTGTATATTTAACTGTCAACAACATAATAATGTTGTCTTAACACAAACAACAAGAATAACAATTTTACAACAATGAACAAAAAAAAATTGCAAAAAGAAACTTATTTTGTCTTACAGTTTTATTATTTTCAAAAAAGTTGTTCGTTCCTCTTAAATGCATTTATATTTATTTTATTTTGTTGCATGCAACAACAACAACAACAACAAAAAATAGAAGCTGTAATAAAATAAGTAAGAAAAGAGAACAACAACTGTAAATATCTAATAGAGCAAATAACATAAACATTAAATAATGTTGCTCGACTGCATGCTTTCCGGACTAACTCTATTTATCTGAATGTTTATTTGTCTGTCTATTTGTTTATCTGTTTGCCTCTCTGTCGGTTGGTGTTATTGTACAACTGTCTCAAAGTATGTTCTTTTATTTGTTTGTTTGCTTGTTTATTAGTCTTAAAGTTTTTTGCTTGGCTGCCACTTCAATGGTTGGCCACTTGCACAAGTGGTTAAACACTAAACTTTATTTATATATAAGGAGCAATCTTTGCTTTAATCCAAGAAATAACAAAAAGACACCAGCTCGTCCCCTAAATAAGTTGGGATTTTGTAATTTTTTTGTTTTTCCCAAATCAGTTAAAAGAGCCACTATTTTTCGATTTATTTTTTATATTTATGTAGAAACAAAATAATTTAATGACATATGAAATGTGTCTCTTAAAATTTTTGGGGGTGCGAAATTATATCTACAGGCAATCGAACATACTGGCCCTCTGACATAAATAAGATACCTGATCTAATAGATTTTTTTGTAAGAAATAATTTAAGTGTAGAAGATAGTTCAGATCTAAGCTCTGACCACTCACCAATTTATTTGTTTCTAGAAGGTGAACCAGGAAGCGAGAAGGGCGTTTGTACATTTCAAATAACTTTATGGACTGCAGTTATTTAAAGCTTAAACTGGAAAATTATATTGAAATAACTGCAGTTATTGAAAACCAAACTGAAACACTGACTTTGCAAGTACAACAAGCTGCTTGTCTAAGCTCACCATTACTCTTATATACGAAAAAAAAAGATATTAGGAAAAAATGGCAAGCAACCAGATTTCCACCTTTAAAAACAGAATTGAAAAGTTTATTTAAGCTTTTGCAAGAAAAAGTACAAGAATATAAAAACCAAAACGTTAACATAAAAATGCAAAACTTATCATCAGAGAAAGTAAATGATAACTTATTATGGAAAGCGACAGCCAGTCTAAAACGTCCTACTCTGCATAATCCCCCAATCAAAAAACAAAATAACTCATGGGAAAAGATCAATGTTGAATAGGTTGATGAATTTGCACAGCACTTATTTACTACCTTCCAGCCCAATGACATGAGAGATTTTGATATGCCCACTAATGTTTTAAAATAAATGAGAATAATTAGTATCCTAAAAAAACAGACAGGCAAAGGAAGAGAGAGATCAGTGAAAACATATCTAAAAAAAGAGAGAGCGATAGAAATAGCAAGAAAGCTACAGGCTTTATCAGTGTTGCCGTTGTAAATTTTCTAAAAGGGTCACAAAAAGGGGATTTTCCAAAAAAAAAAAGGGGGGCACAAAAAGGGTATATCAAAATGTAAAATGGTCAGGTTTTTTATAAGCAGTATTTACCAATAAATAGGACACAAAAAGGGCTTTTTATATAACAAGAGTCTGAGGATATTCAACCATTTTCAACAACAGAAACTTTTCAGGAAATATCCAATTTGAAGTTAAGAAAAAGTCATGGTTTCCACCTAATAACTGCTGAAGTTCTTAAATTTAAACTAAGGAGTGCCTTATCCTTAGTATTAACGCCATTATGAATGCATGTTAAGACCACAAAAAATTTCTGGCGTAATAATGATAAATAAGCCTGGTAAGACTGCATATCAAATCCTATAGGCCGATTTCTCTGCTACCCGTAATGGAAAAACTGTTCAAAAAACTTTTCTGTAATAATCTAAAAAATATCATTTTAATGAAGGAATTAATATCTCCCCATCAATTCGGCTTTAGAGAAAGCCATTCTACGATAGACCAAGTGCATCGAACGATAGAAAAAGATCTAGCAAAAAAGAAAGTATGTTCAGCTATATTCTTGGATGTTGCACAATCCTATTGCTAGAATGGATAAAAAAATTAAAAATTAAATTAAATGAGAATAAATGAGTCCATGTCGATTTTACATACAAATCTATTAGATACAAATATCGAACTCTGTAGTCCCAAGTGCTAACCATGTAAATATTTTGGAATGAGGCTTAACGCGAAACTAAAATGGAAGGAACATATAAGAACAAAAGATACAGAACTGAATATAAAATTTAACAAATTTAAATAGGTTATTGAAAGAAGCTTTCCAGTTTCAATTCAAAACAAACTGTTTATCTACAATCAAATGCTAAAAGCAGTATGGACATACGGAGTTCAAATATGGGTCTGCGCCGCTGAAAACCAAATAAACCATTATTCAACGCTTTGAAAACAAAGTACTTAAGAATATTGTTAATGCACCCTACTTTATTAGAATTAATGATTTACACAGAGATCTTGGAGTAATATAAATCTCAGAAGTTATACAGAAATTTAGACTTCAGAGTCACGTTAATCCAGTAGCAGCCATATTATGTAATGATGAAGTCTACTTAAGGAGACTAAAGAGAACTAAGCCATAAGATCTGGTGGCTGCATGAATTTTATAAAACAGAAAAATATTACTTGTTAGTCTAAGACTTGGTGTAATAAGATGAAATGAATATATGTATGTAAATAATTTCATCAAAACAAAATAAAATAATTGGGCGTTAATGAGTTAATTAGTTGACAAAATTTTACGTACAGTTTTCGCTTATATATTTCGTTAATAAATTATTTTGTCACCTTTTCGCCGATTTTTTGTAAAAATTATTAATGTTGTCTGTGTTAATGCCTCCCCGTAATTTAATAAGATTTATACAAATTTACATACCCACAACACGACAACAAAAATATAAAATAATGAACTTTTTAAAGGTGTGACGGTATAACAGGGAATAAAATAATAATAAATACAATAATAATAAAGCATACTGTTAGGCTGTGACAAAGTAAGGAGAAAAGAAATACATATATAGTACAAAAGAACATTCCAAGTAAATGAAAAAAATATGTTTATATTTAATATATTGTCATTTAATTTAATGCCAAGGTTTACAAATCATTAGCAACGCAAGCATAAATAATAATTTTCCATGCTGTTAATACTATAGTTTCGTTATCATTCTCTGTTTGTTTCTCTTCTCACTTTATTGCTTTTCCTTTTCGCCTTTTTTCTTTCTTTATTTTCATTCCATCTAAATGGCAAATAAATCATTTTAATGACACACAGTGACACTGAAATGAAAAAAAAATGTTGAAAATTTAGAAACTGTGGCTGAAAGATATTTGCCAAAGAAAGCAAAGACATGGAGAAAGGAGCAAGAAACTTATTGTGGAATTGTTGTACTTAATTCAATGTTTAATAAGAAAAAATTAATTAATATTAATTTTTTTTTATCTGGAAATAGAGTAGAGCAAGAAAATAAATAATTAAATGAAATTATGCATATTAAAAGAAATGATGAAAAAAGAACAGGTTTTGGGGTGTTTGTTTACGTATAACGCCTAATTATTCAGATACAAATTTGTGGTTTAGAAGATAATGGGCAGACATAAAAAAGCGAATAAATAAAATTAAGGACTTAAAAATAAATTAAATTTATAGCAGACAGTTTAAAAGTTTTAGTTTTATTTTTAAACACAAAATTAAAATAACTGCCAGATTTTCATTCTCTTCTTATCTTTTTACTATTTTGTACCAGAAAATGGTTTGCGGTCTTATTTTCTGTTCCGCAAAAAAAAATATTTTGAATTTAAAATATTAAACCCTACACAATTTTCTGTGGCCCAAAGTCAGTTGCAAGTTTTCAGCAAAACATTGTTTTAAATTTTTTGCAACAATTTATTCAACAAACAATACAAACTTCTAAACAAATTGAAAAAGTTTCGTCGCCATAAACTTTTTTTTTTTTGAAGTTTGGTAACTTTAAACTATTACGCGATTGTTTCTAATACTCACATACGCACACACTTTCGCTATAACCACAAATATATATTTACATATACATACATATGTAACTGTATTTATTTTATATATTTTTGCCACAGAATTGTCTCTCTCATGCGTAAAAAATTTTCGCAACGAAAAAAGCAGCAGTGCATATTTTTACATACTGTTTAACACATTTGGTGTGACATGTTTGAAAAAAAAAAGTTTTCGCAAACTTTTAGCTAATTGTTTCAAAAATACTTACCAACTTAAATGTTGTTAGATTTTTGACTAAAAGCTACTTTTAATGTCAAAACGTTTTTCTGCAGACAGTTAATTAAGCATTGCGGGAAAACCAGACCGTAAGTTTGTTTTAAAATAAATGAGAATAATTAGTATCCTAAAAAAACAGACAGGCAAAGGAAGAGAGAGATCAGTGAAAACATATCTAAAAAAAGAGAGAGCGAGAGAAATAGCAAGAAAGCTACAGGCTTTATCAGTGTTGCCGTTGTAAATTTTCTAAAAGGGTCACAAAAAGGGGATTTTCCAAAAAAAAAGGGGGCACAAAAAGGGTATATCAAAATGTAAAATGGTCAGGTTTTTTATAAGCAGTATTCACCAATAAATAGGACACAAAAAGGGCATTTTAAAGAAAAAAATAAGACCAAGCTTTTTATAAACAAACAAAAAATATTTATTTCAGACAGGTAGTGCTCAAAAAACTTAGCATTTATTAATATTTTAAGTTATTCAATATATAAAAAATATATATAAAAAATAACAAATATTTATTTGAGTTTTATTAAAAGGCAATTGTACTTTTTATTTTAATTTGTACAATAAACAATTAATTTAAAAGTCGTAAAAAATTTGTGAACAAAAAGTTTTTATGCATACAAACTACTTTTTAGGAATGTGTCATTAAATCTTAACACCAAGTCAATTCTTCCAAATCGGGTTCGAACAAATTAAGGAACGAAAGCATGGATTTGCAGGTTTCTAATTTGAATTATAAAATTTATTATTAAGCAATGCCAGTTTCGAAAACACTTGCTTGGAAGCACTATTTCGGAGCAAAGAAAAAATGAATACAACGAATTTATTTACATTTGAGTAAAAATTTGTGTTCTATATTTATTTTTTTAAATTTCCGAGCTCAAACTAAAGCTTGTCCGAATCAGGCTTCATACGTTTTGACATTAATTGTATATTCATATAACTTAAATTTGTTGACAAAAGCCTCTGCTTTAAAAATTAACAATTTTAAGATAATATATAAATATATCTTGTTTGGCGATTATAGATATGGGTTCTAAAAATCTTAAAAACATGCATTCTCGTATCTTTTTTATTTACACTTGACACAATTTCGTGACATAATTTCAAAAATGGTCAACAAGGGAATTTTTTTAAAATTGTACAATAGTGTACTTCAAAAATGGGACTTAAAAGTAGTAAGGGCCTCTAAAAAGGGTAAAATTTGCCATGCGTTGCATATAAAAGCTGCTTTCGACATGAATGTTTTTAGTACGTACAAAAGCTGTTACAGCAGCGTTGCCAAAAAACCAAATGAAATTGCTACTTCAAAAAAGGGACACAAAGTGCAACGAAATATTTAAAAATTATACAAAAAGATAATATTAACAATTAAGAAAGTATAACCGGTCAAGCCCGACCATATGATACCCTTCACCACAGTATATAAAAACACATTTTTGCAAGTGTACTTATTTTGGACCTAGTGTTGAAAAATGCATAGCAAATGTGCCGATTTAAATAGGGATCTATCTATGTTTTAAATTAAACTTATTTTGATAGTTTCTCCCCTCGTGGTCCTATTTTTTAAAAAATGCAAAGCTTATGTGTCCATTAAAATAGGGAGATATCTATGTTTTAAATTTCATTAAAATTGGTTGAAAGTGGACACAAAGACCCTATTCCGGAAAACAGCTTGTATGGGGACATCTGTTTAAGATCATAAACACATTTAGTTTATAGCCCATTTACACTACACCAAAATCAAGTACTTACGATATTTCTACTAGATTTCGTTCAAGATGACGAAATCTACTTAAAATCTAGTAGTTTTTAGTAATGCAACTATGGCGTCTTCCATATAGCAATAAAAAATACTTCCCTGCACAAGAAAGTTATGATTTAATAAAAACAAAACAAAAACAATAATTTTTGCTTGTTAAGAAATTCAGACATTTTGAGAAAATAGTAAAAAAAAAATGGAGAAGACAAACAATATTGATAAAATAAATTAGGTGGAATATTTTCACTGTGGCATTCCACCAATTAAAGTTAATCGAACAACAAGACAACATCATATCAAATCTCTTCTTTAATTTCACAATTAAAAATTATATTGATTAAAAAAAAGATAACGCAATTTTTCAAATGTCTATTTCTTTCAGTCAGCTGCTTTTAGTATGCAAAAAAATCTCACTAATTTCAAAAAAGTACAATATAAACGTATTAGATTTTGAGGAAGATCTAAAATCAAATATACTAGATTTCGTTGTCAATGTAAACAGCATATTAAGAAAAACACAACCTTGTTGGTTTTATATTTACGAAAATCTTAAAAACATACAGTCGTATTCATAAAAATATTAAAAGATTTTTAAGCTAAACCTTGTGAATTTACACGAATCTTAAAATCGGTTCCTCCCCATTTATAATTTTTTGCTTTTGTTTTGTGTTGATTATAATTTTGAAGATTTTTGCGAAAAATTTTCATTGAAAGTTGGTTAATTTTTTTTTTAAATAATGGACGCTCTATATGCATACATATATGATCAATATTATTACTTACATCTCTTTGAATTTCAAAGATAAAAATTCAAAATAATTTTATTTGTACAAAATAAACAACACAAAAAAAAATTAAAAATTTTCTCTAACCACCAAATTCATAGAGGCCCCTATTATGAGTTACATTCGATAAACGATTTGCGCTGGCTTTCGAACATCGACTATCGAATGTTAATTTGGTATTATGAGTTGGCAGCACTGTCGAAAATTTCGTTGTGCATCGAATTTTTCAACGAAAACAAATTTGCTTTCGACTGTTTAAATAATTTAAAAAAAAAATTTTTTAAATATAAGTTTTTGTATATTATTAGTTTTGGTGTATTATTAGTTTTTGGTTATTTTATGCAGGTCTAAAGTCGTCAGTAGTAAGCAGCAGTTGTAAAAGCTTGTTTCCCTTATGGAACAAAATTCTTTTTAGGCAAATGGAATTTTTACAAAAGTTCAGGCTCCAAAAAATTGGGATGAAGTCTCGCAGGAGCTAAATTGTTTGGGACCACCCGTACCATAATTCCGTCGTAGTCATGATTTACATTACATTTATTTTTTCAATTTGTTAACAAAAATTTGTTATTTAAAGTGACAGCTGATAGAAAATTTACTACTGTGAATAAACTAAATCAGAATAGTACTTTTTTATCGAATGTGTGCCATAATACCAAATGAAAATTCGTTCGATCAACTAATTCGACTGCTGTCGAAAATCAAATTAAGTTCATATTAGGCACCAGAATCAAGCAATCAATTTGTTAGTTTTGCACCTTTTACCAAAATGAATTTACGAGTATAGATTACTAAAAATTTTAAATTGTGAATTTTTTTAAATAAATAATATTTTAAATTTGAATTAAAAAAATGATCAAGTAACTTTGCCATTTCAAGCAATGTGTTAATTGATTTAATTAAATATAGCTCAGGTTTTGATAATTCCCAACAACAATTCCACAAGTTTAAATTATTTTATTTTCAGCGAAAAAATCAAAAGAGATTTTTTTGTTATTAAATTATTATTTTAATTAAAAATTTATTTCAAAACAACAAAAATGTTAATAAAATCAAAATTATATTTGTGATTTTTCTTCAACTAAAAAATTAATTGATTCAATTATCATATTAATTAAACTGAAATTATTTTCTTTCAATTTATTTAATTGATGAGCTGATAATTTTTTAACTGAAAATGTTTTCTGTGTGCACAGAAAACCAATATAATTAATAAAAACCACTTTTAAGTTCATCTAACGAAATATTTTGTTAATCTGACAATTTTGAAATAAAAACTGTTTTTAAATTGATGTATAATTAAATGTTCAAGCTTGAGTTCTAATTTTTATACAACATTTTTATTTTATTGCAACCAATATAAAAAAAGAAACGGAAGTTAACAATTTATTTATAATAGTAATAGATCAAGCTTGAATTGAAAATTAATTTTGTATTTAAAAAAAAAAATTTTTTTAATATGACTTTTTAATATATTTTGTTAAATTTGTTAAAAAAAATATTGTTAAATTTTGTTAAATAATTACGAAGAACCCTGAAGATGGCAAAAAAAATAAAAACATTTTGTTGAACTAAGACCTCAAGCTTGAAAATTTAATTATAATTCAAAACGATAAAGGTCGAATATAATAAACTGTTATAGAAAATGACTGTTATATAAACCAAACACACATTTTTAATTGGTAACAAGTATTTTATTCAATATAAAAAACTCATTGTTATTAATGTTTGTTAATTTTTGTATTAACAAATTCCGTTGTTTTAGCCTTTTTCAATTAAAAAGTTAATTGTATTAACGAATATGGTATTCTATATATCAATTGTTTGGTCTTCATTTTTTTGGACTCTTTTTATTTTTGCATAACGAAATTTTTGACGTTAGGCAAAAAGTTCTTCCTTGAGTCAAAAAAGTGCATTTTGATTAGGATTAACTAAATTTTGTAATCTTTCGTTTGGTATCAATAACTTAAGTCTAGCACAACTGCTTCTAGTCGTAATCATTTTATCTTTAGGAAATAATTAAATTAAATAAGGCAATAAAAACATTTTTAATTGAACTTTACGAAAACCTATAGTTTCTGACTAAAAACCTTTTTGCCTAACTTCAAAGAATTATCATACAATTTTTAATTTACAACAGCAATATTCTCCTCAAAAAATTATAGATACGAGTACTGGGGCCAAATTACGGTATTCGATATAGATCGAAATTACAAAACAATTTAAATGAAAATTACGATCGATATATAATGCCGTAATTTGACTTCTGTAATAATTAATTATCACTGTTTTTCCTCATTAATATTCAAGTGACAAATAAAGGTGATAGATAGTGTTTCCAATATCCAATTAAAAGCAAACCTTAAAACATTTATTAGTAGTTTAAAAGCTGATTATGAATACGAATTTTGACCAAGCTTTTTAAGGCTTAAAATGTTTTTTAACTAGTTTGTATGTAAAACCTGAATTAAGATTTTTTAGTTATAAAAACATAAATAAGATAGGCAGATGGTAATAACACAAGAAATTTTTGTATTGCTAGATTTACGATTTAATTTGCTTAGCTTGTTAAGATTTATTTTATGAAACCAGTAGGAAAATTATACTCAAAAAGGAAACATCCTTATTTCAAGGTAAAAAGTGTTTTCCTTATTAATATGATACCACTTTCACTGAGCTAAAAGCATCTACTATATAAAAAAGATCTACCGCATAATTTAGCTGCTCAAATTTGCTCGTTTATACGATAATAACAATGACTTTAAAAGTTTATCTTCTAAGATATTTTTATATAAAAAATGTGAAAGCTCTAACTCATAAAGTTAACTTTGAATAGGAGGTGACACGTCTACATACATACACGTCTACACGTAGCATATTGTTTCTTCCATGCCATTCGTTTACAAACTGGCAATATTTTGCTTACAAGGTTCAAACAAATACATTTTCTTATTTTCTTCTTTAGATAAGGAACATATTTTTAACTGAAATACAAATAAAATACTTTATAATTTCGGTTACTTTTTCGCTCTTGGTTACTTTTTTACATTTTGTAGAGGAATCATTAATTATATAATCCAGTTTTTTAGGTATAAAAAATGATTGCTCTAATTTATTTTAAATTTGTTTATCTTCTCTCATTAAATTCGTCTAATCACTATTAAAAAAATTTAAATCTCTATTTAAGCAATTGCATTGCAAAAATTCTGATATTTGTTGTCGTACCTTTTGGTAATTTTATTGATGAAAAAAGAAAACTAGTGCTTGATTAGCCATTATTTCCTCTCCCCCAGTTAAGCTTAAGGTGGAATACACTCAATCTTAATGGTCACTTAACTAGTAAATGGTTCCCCTCATAAAACCAATTCGCCAAACAGCTTTTTTTGGGGTATTTTCCTGGATTTACTGGTAAATACAAGCAAAACCTTAAAGCCCATTAAGTACTGTCAAATGACATTTGCATTGATGTTTTATTCCCCTTTTTTAATAAAACTCTAGGTTTTAAAATTTTTTTTATATTTAGTAGTTACCAACCACTATAAGGGGATACTTGTTGGGAGTCAAAGTTACAATTTCCTTTCAGATATTCTTCCATTTTTTGCTTTTTTCCATTCGAACATTATAATTTTTCATGGGTGCTGTCCAAGAACATAGAAAAAGGTTAATTTTAACTTTTTTTTAAATTTGTTTCCCCTTGAAAAAAAATATATAAAAGAACAAGTTAATGGTTTAAATTCCATAAATTTAGCAAGAAAAAAAATTTATTTTATTTACACCATAAACTGCTTAACCTCTTCTTCTATTACTAAATGGGCTACAAAGGACTTCATATTCCGGTTCCTGCTGTTAAGGTTTGTTCGTCTTCCTCTTCTTCTTCTTTCACCTCTTAACTCTTACAATTATGTACTTTCCAACATCTTGCTGTGTGGTTTTTGTAATATTTTTCTTTACTTTTTAAATATCTGCTGCAGTAGTTTTTTTCTCCTCCATTAAGGGGGTGTATGCGTACGTATACTATTAATAGTCATTAATTAAGCGCTAATTTATTTAGTAGCCACTTGGGAGTAATTTAATTTTTGACAAAAAAAAAATAATAATAAACTATAAACTTGTGTTGAAAGTGGGGAAAAAATAAACTGCAAAAAATTTTTTGCAGTTAAAAAACGTGAAAATGCTAAGGCTAGCAAAAGTTAAGTAAATGTTAGTTCTCTCTTAAAGAGATTTATATGTTTTTGGAAATGGCCATGAAAGTTAAAAGATTTGATTTTTATAGCTCTATTAATAGTGAATAGAAAGACATTATAACACAGTGTTGGCAAAAAGATACGTATGTTTAAAAGCTAATTAATTTTGCAATAATATCTTACTTATTGCCACTTTTAGTAAAAACTGCAAACAGTACAAAATGTTTATAACGACTTAAGAGTTAAAAGTAGTCAAACCCCTCGAAAACAACCAGCGTCCGAGCACAGCCACGTTTTTTTTTTTTTTTTTTTGCACTTACAACGCAAAAGTCAACAACAACAAACAATTGCTCTTTAAATAATTCTCTTATTTAATACTAAGCGGAAAATAAGAAAATAATTTTAATAAATTTGGTGTTATATTAATACAAAAGGACATTAACAACAAATAAGAAGGTACAGTCGGTCAGGCCCAACCATAATATACCCTACACTACAGTATTTATAGACAAATTGCCCATGGGCAGTTATGGACCCGCCAGAACGTGTAGGAGTTCTTTGCGTTGAATATTAAGCAGATAAATACATCCAAATAAGATTTTATTTGCCTTTAAGTGATTTAAAGGAGGGGGCTAAATTTTGGACCTACTGGTACATTTTGGACCTATTGGTACAAAATGTTATCAAAATATATTCAAATTGGCGACCTGTACTTTGCGCACAAGGTTACAGGCCGGACATCGTTGAAGCGACTCAGAAAGGGATTTTGAGTCGATCGGTATACTAAAAGGGTGTTTTGAGAGTGGTACGAATTTATATACCCTTCACCACAGCTGGACATGGCTATATGCATATAAGTATGTCATTCCGTTTGTAATGTCTACAATATTGATGTGAGACCCTATAAAGTATATTTATTCTGGATGCTTATCACTGGTGAAGTTGTTTTAACAATGTCCGTCTGTTCGTGTGTGTTGAAATGGATATTACGCAGATCCCAGATATAATAGGGTCTATGTTGTTATATATTTATGTCACATAAGTCCGCCATTAGTTTGCTTTTGATATTCGGATAGATCGGTCCATAAATAGAGAGCAAAAAACCATGACTGGCTTTAATTTTTAATTAATGTTGTTGTTGTTTTTTTAACACCCATCGCCGAAAGTACCTGGTATAAGTTTTTTTTATTTTTTTAAACTTTTTTGCGTTTTTGTACACATAACAAATATATATCGTCATATCATTTCAAAAAACCCCTAAAGTGCGATCAACAACAAATTTTAATAGGATAAACAAGAACTCTCTAAATTGAAAATTAACCTAAAATTTTCCAACTACATATTCTAAAAAAAAAAAACAAAATGATAATCTCTTTTTAAAACACAACAAAGGGAAACTAAAGTTGACAAACAAAAATACAAATACAAAAATTTCCTTTTTCGTGCTTGTTATTTAATATTAACCAAATAGCGTTTGCCCTAAGAGGCCTTTTAGAATTTTGTTGATAAGAACATTATTTTTAATTGTAGGAGTGTAAAATGTTCAAGAAACATGTAATTTGATACGGCGGATCGTAATCCACCAAAAAGTAGATTTTGAATTTTTTGTAACTTAGGGATTTTTTGAAATCATATGACGATATATATTTGTTATGTGTAAAAATGTACTGGGCAGTTGCTTTAACGATGTCCGTCTGTCCAACTGTTTTTCTGTATATCTGGAGAACAGAAAGAGCCAAAGTTTCAAATTAGGCACAAGCATCATGGTTATCAATACAACACATCCGACAAAATGTGGACGGGATTGCTGAAGTGGGCGTGGAACAAAATAGATTTATTTATATTTTAGGAACGGTATTTACATAATTTTCTATTGTTATCGCACCCTGGTGAAGGGTATATAAGATTCGGCATAGCCGAATATAGCGCTCTTACTTTTTTTTTAATTCAAACTAAATAATAATATTAAAAAGTTTTAAGTTTTTCATATTCTTTTCACACCAACATACTACACCAGCTAATATGCAAGTTTATTCCTCTAATTAAAAATATTCATGCACATTCTTTAATTATGTGTATACACAACATACATAAATACATGCATATGAACTGAAAATTAAGGTTTATAGGAATTCTCTAAATAATATTGGCATAGCATGTACGATAGTGCAATGTGTAGTATACATTTTCAAAATATTGGAGTCATGTGCAACATACAAACATCTACCAGTAGGTTGTATTGGTTGCATGTGTAAGTAAACATGTTGTTTTCTGTACGTAGGTTTAAGTGGTATATCTGGGTAATTGAAAATGTGGTATGTGTTTAGAAATGAATTGGTAAAATTTTAAATTCAGCTATAATATAAAAAAAATTAGACACGATATAAAATCGGTGCTGTGGTTACATAAGGATAAAGATTCTTCAAAATATTTGTGAAAATGATATACAAACGTTAATGACCTTAGTGGTAATAGAGGTTAAATATATTGGTGGTTAAACATTGTGTTTAAAATAATTTTTAATGTTATTATAGTATAATTAAAATAGTTATTATAGTAATTAATTAAATTTTAAACGTTAGGCAAAAAGGTGTTAAGCAAGAAAATGCATTTTTAGTTTTTAATAAGTTTTTACACAATATATTTTTTTTTTTTGCTTACGTTTTGTATCAATAATATTAGTCTAGCAGAACTGCTTGCAATCGTAATCATTTGCTCTTTAGTAAATAAATCAAAAATTCAATTTCACACTATGAAAAACTAGAGATTCTTACTAAAGACCTTTTTGCCTAAGAAATATAATAACAAAATAAATGATAACACAATGAAACAAAACTGAACTTTTTTTTGTGTGGCCTGGAACTTTATTGCAAGTTTTTACTAATTTGGAGTCGCTGATTTTAATTCGAATCTGCATTCTTCGGCTCGACTTTTCGTGATATAACCTTATGTCTAGAATAAAAGCAGTTTCACTACATATATTGGAATAGCTTGAAAACGGTTCACCATATTCAGTTAAAGAAAAATCTGAAACTCGGCAACAATTACATTGTTTTTAAATTTTCCCAGTAGTTGCAGAGATATCGTTGAAATTTTGAAAAATATATATATATGTCCTTTATTTATCTAAATATAAAT
This sequence comes from Pollenia amentaria, assembly GCA_943735925.1. Classification (NCBI taxonomy): domain Eukaryota; kingdom Metazoa; phylum Arthropoda; class Insecta; order Diptera; family Polleniidae; genus Pollenia; species Pollenia amentaria. Next base: position 2,430,820 of record OX031007.1, read on the forward strand.
AGAATTACATTTCCGAACACCATAAAAATTAAGATAAAGTTCAGTGTGAACATAGGGCGTCGCTTGAAAAAATAAATATGTAAAAAAAAAATTTTTTTTGGTACTTTAAAAATTCATAAAAAATGTAAATGCGGTAAACATATTTCGAATAAAATTAGCTTTATTTCATTGCAATCGGTGCACACATTTTGATTTTGTTCACAATTTACTGAGAAAACTGAATTGATAAAAATCGCTATTTCCATAAAAAAAACCATTTTTTAATGTGTATGATGGAATAAAATTAAAATTTTTTTTGTGTTGACTGGAATTTTATATTGTGGACAAAATCAAAAGTTGTGCACCGATTTACCTGTGCCGGATAAAAGAGGAAGATTGACAGGAGAACACATAAAATGAGTGTTCCTTTTATCCATATCTGATGAGTCATGGGGGCGGGGCTACCCTCTATTGCGATGCGAAAGAAAATTGTAGCACGTCTAGTGATTGGTATTATTTAATGCGTTTGCGCATTTGTCTTTCGCATCTTTTAATTTTTTTATTTCGCATATCATCATTATTTTTATACTTGAGTTTATTTGACATTTAAGAGCGGAAACTGTCTCACAAAAATTTTACAGTCACACTTTTTCTATAAATTGGCGACTAATTTCCTTACGTGACAGCCATGACTCGCCAAAAATGTAACAGACGCAGGTTAGTGAGAAAACCATTTGATTGTTTCAATTTATGGCATTTTTGTTTAATTTCTCACATTTCAATCGAAAAGTTTCTCGACGCGAGAGCTACAGAACATGGGCACAGTATTGCTTAATTTTCAAACAATTTTGCGAAAGTGATAGCGAGTACCAAGTGGGCATTTAACTTTCGCATAGAAATTGTATTCGTATCGCAATAGAGAGTAGCCCCCTGGTTTGACTAGAACAATCAATATTTTTGATCTGGTACTTTGTTTTTTAATTTAGTCAAATGTGTTCTTGGGAACTAAGCGGACATTTTTTTTTGTTTTGTTTCATTGAAGAATTAAATTTGAAATAAAAAAAAGAATAAAAAGTTTAGGGATATGACTTTTTGACTTTTTTTCAAATAAAATGTTTCCTGTATCATAAAGTGATGAACTTTTACCTAAAATAATTAAAAAAGGCCAAAATACCTTTCTGGAAGCAAAAAAGGTCACCCCCAAAATAAAAATTTGATTTGAAAATCCAATGATCATTTACGCGGCCTTAAGATCATTAATCTCTGTTGTTTGTTTTGATGGCCCGTAAATGATAATTTGATTTCAACAACAATTAGAAAAAAAACTGTTACACTTCCATGCAAGCAGAGTTTAGGCAGTTTTGATGGTTGATTTTTGCAATCAGTTTGCTGGGAATAAAGATTGCGGTAAGAAGTGAAATAATTAAGTGATATTTTTAAGTTCACTAATTTTATTTTTTTACCTTAGAAATAAATAAACTACACTACCATATTATATACCACATTACATTCTATCATCAGTGCCATTGTTTTGTGCTTGTGCAAATTTATTTCTATTATTTTATCATATTATACGATGTCTCACAAAAAAAGTCATACCACCGTAACAAACAACAAGGAGACTTGGACTAAAAATTTGGTGAGATTTCAGGATTCACACAGAAAAAGAGGAAACGTGGCTGTAGAAGAACATTCACTCGATACAAAATCTAGAATACCACTTCAATTGCAGATCGTAGGCAGATACCAGTTTCTTGGAGCATGTGTTAAAGGAAGAAAAGAAAGAATAGTTCAAATTTCTACGGAAATTATAAAATTGTGGGAAAATAAACTGAATTTTCCACATGTGTCTGATCAAGTGATAAGAGCAAAGCTTATGAAGGTGCTAAAGGTCTATGATGAATGTGTCAAGCGTGGAAACTATGATGTTCTCAATGAATTATTTGACATTACGAAAGTGAATGGCCAGTGGTTATCCTCGGAAGATAAACGTCTATACCACCTACAAAAAGAAAGTAAAGGACAGGTGGGGTACTCAACTGGACAAGTGGCAAGTAAAGACACCATTCACCCTACCAAGAGAAGAAAATTCCAGTCTGGAACAGCAATACCCTCAACATCACAAGTCATGTCTCCCACAGACAGTGGTACTGAATCTGAAAACAGCAAAAGTAAGAGTGAAGATAGTGAAGAAGACGACAGTAATAAAGACGATGATTTGGACACTCAGATACAAACTAGAAAGCACTACAAAAGTAAATTTGCTGTAAATATGGTTATATCAAGTGGAGTTTCCACAAAGAAAGCTGCTAAAATATGCAATGAATTATCACAACAAGGTATTGATATTCCAAATCCAAGTCAATCAGGAATTTACAAGTCCACATTTAAAGAAGCAGCTAAAATAAAAAAAGAAATGCTGGAACAACTTCAAATGGAACAGTGGTCCTTACACTTTGACGGCAAACGAATAGATGGTAACGAATATCAGGTAGTTGTACTTCAGAATGAAAGAACTGACGTGAAACTTGATGCACTGCGTTTGAAAGATAGTAAAGCGGAAACTATTTTTGAAGAAATTACCAAAGTTATTGATGAATACAATTTATGGAATTCTATTAAGATGATCATTACTGATACAACAAACGTCAATACTGGGAAAAGAAATGGAGTTGTTGTAAAGTTGCAACGTATGTTTGAATTAAAGGGTGTCACAATACCACAATTTATCGGTTGATAGCATCATGTACTAGACAGGATTCTCCGTCTGGTGATGGACGAAGAACTTGGGGGTGATACCAAATCTCCAAACATTGAATACCCATTTGTGTCTGAACTGTTGAATAAGTATGATGAACTGAAAGATAAGTTTGTGAATGGAACTGAGGAAATTCTTGATAAATCAGGGTGGAGAGACGATATGAAGTTTTTGTACCATTTAACAATAGTGTTCAGATTCTATGAAGAACAAAGGAACTTCCCTCTGATTCACTTTCAGAACATTCCTAACATGAGCAATGCTAGATGGAATTCAAGAGCCATTCTCGCCATTCTGGCATTCATTCTTATACCTGACGCGAGAAGGAATTTGGAGAACGTTTGCAAGTTCATTTCATATGAGTACGCAGAACATTGGTTTTGTAGTCAGAAGTACAATAAGAATGACTTCAAGAATTTATCAGATGTATTGAAGCCTTACAAAAAGACATTGCAATCATTCAAAAATCACTGGATGAAAGAGCCATCCGTCATGGACATACCACGAAGTAATCAGATAGCTGAACGTGCAATCAAGGTGATGCAAGACCTGTATGCTTCTTGCAGAAAGAAAGACAAACTGCAACTTCGATTCATTCTAAGTAATAAGCGCTAGACTCTTTATCAGAAGAGAGCATCATGTGACCCCTGAAGGCTTTGTGTTAATTTTGTAATAAATTTATAATTATTTATCACATAATATTTTTGGTTATATCACATCACATGTTTCATAAATAAATAAAATAACAATAGGAGTACAACTATTTTACAACATCTTCGGCCCTTAATATTGAGAAACATTTACTGCACATATTGAAAATTCGCTTTTTTGGTTTGGGGGTGACCTTTTTTCAAAATATGTTCAAATGAAACATCAATCCATTCTTTTCACATAAAAGTTCATCCAATTACGATACAGGCATACTAGGTTGCAAAAAAGTCATATCCCTAATGTACATATATTAAGTTTTTAAAATTGGTAACAATAATTTCAGCTAAATACGTTCGATATATCGATATTTTTAATTAATAAATATCGGTATTCTTAAAAATTATCGATACGATATATATCGATATATTTTTTTCATTTGGCCATCACTAGCTCACCATCAAGGCAAATTTAAGAACAAAAGAGGTTTTTTGCATTATATTGTTAGTGTTTACGGTTCAAAATGAAAGAGACAATTTTTTTTTTTTTTTTTTTGTTGACTAACGATACTCGTGAATTTTATAAAGAAACCAAATGGTTGGATCCCGGAATATCCTTGATAAATTGGTTTATTAGAAAAACATTTCTACGGCAATTATATTTTTGTTCGGAAATGACCGGATTCACAATTATTGTCAACTGAATGATATTCGTATCATTAAAATGAAGTCCAATTTGAATTATTTTTTAAAATAAATTCAACGATTGTAAATATTTTCGTAATTATATAAGACCAAGGATTTAGAAACAATTTCTTGACAAAGTACTTAAATTTGCGATTATATTTTTTTTCTGCTACATTTTTAATGGTATTTCAAATCTCACATCAATGTAACTTTTTTTTGCTTTCGTCTTGTTTTTAGTTTAAAATCCGTTTTTTGTAAAACTTTAACTAACAGCATTAAATTCCCTTTTAGTTACTTGTCTTAATACATAAGCATTCAATAACCTGAATTCAAATGAAAAAATTATACAAGGATTAGCAAAAAACCCCTACACTTTAAGAAATAAATAAATATGATTTTATAATAAAATAAAGTATTGCTTTTTATACCATTTTCCCCCAAGTATTATTCGCTTATGACTTTTGTAGAAATATACTTAGGAAAAAAATTGAATAGAATAGAAAAGGAAATAAGTAAATATGTAATATAAATACGAAAAAAAAAACATCTAAAAGATGTCCTTGTTGCAGTAAAATAAATAAACTTGTTGGTAGAGAAGATCTACGGTCCGATGGAAACACTTGTTGGTGGCGTTGATTCTATTGCCGGCTTTGGCTCTGGTTGGTGTTGAAGAAAGCAATACAGCATAAGAAAATAATATACTTAAAAATAAATGGTAGGTTGAACAAATGCTACTCAACTCTTAGGGAAAATAAAAGAAAATTATACTAAAATAACAACAATAAGAAAAGGAAAATAAAATGCAAAAAGAAATTCAAATTGAACAGAATTATAATCATATTATAGTAAAATTAAATAAAAAAACAACGTAAAATTAAACAAGAAAATAAAGAAAACTACTTAAATTATTACATTTAATTTATTAAATAATAAATAAGTCAAAAAGGACACTTTAAATCAGCAATTTTAAAACGAAATCAAAAAAAAGACATTGTTTAACTTAAACTTTCGGAAGTTCTAAATATTTTTTTTTAATTAAGATAAATAATTTGAGAATATTTTTTCTCAAACTTTGACTAATTAAAGATTTAAGGGTACTTTATACCAGTCTTCCTAAATAAACACTATATATTGTTCTTTAGTGTTCTGTACGGTAGAAATGTGGACAACACAAACGCTAATAGGATTTTTGTAGTAAATACCTTTAACAAAAACGTTTCTCTGTTTGTGATCTTCGTACACAAAAATTAAATTGTACTTATCCAACTCAATATAAGAACACTTTATTGCGTTCTGTTTTTCGTAAAAAACACGAACTTCGTTGTGTTTGGCTCAGCACATTAATGTTCGTTCTTTTCAGTTGTGCTCATCACCCTACCAAGAATAAAATACAAATGTGTTTTTAACGAAAAAAAAAAACAAAAAACCTACAAAAAATATTTAAACATACAAAAAAAAATGTACACAATACACACAGAGACTATTCGTGCTGGGGTAGTGGATATTGCAACAACAACAATACTAGGGAGAAGCGTAGTAAAAAAACATTACAAAACATTCAAATATAAAGACTAGACACTACATAATGTTCGTTACTTTCTTGAAAATAGTTACGAACGGTATTAATGTGCTGTTTTACTACAAGTTCAATCATTTGTGTTGTGAAAACAGTACATAAGGCTTGTGTAATAATACACAAACAAATTAAAAAATAGATATCGTTTCTGGGTATGTGAACCGTATGCTAAATAAAGTTCGGCTTATATTCGAACACTGCTTTTCACTATCACACAAGTCTTACTTATTTGGACGAAAATGCTTCCCTGATCTAATTATTGTCTAACAACTTATCATGACAGGGCTGTGTTTTCCTCAAAATACATAACCGTAGCAAAACAATTGCACCGTATGAACGCAGTAGCGTATGACGTAGATGCGCTGTCAAATAAAAATGTGTTATATTTAATACAAAGGCACACAATAGTTGGAGCAAGCGTATCTACGTCGTACGTCGTCATTCTATTTCATACGCCGGTTACGTATTGTCATAGAAAAAGAAAAATTAAGAATATTAAAGAAAATAAGTTTTGTGGTTTAAAATTGAATATTCAAAAACAAATAAAAAGAAGGAAAACACAAACAACAATTTCAATAAACCTAAATTTGTATTATTAAAATATTTTCATAGAAAAATAAAATACGTCAACGATGGAATTGTGAGTAACTATATTTAAGTAAATATTACGGCGTTACATCCTACGTTCTTACGATGAACGACCCAGTAGTGTTCCTATCATAAGACTTATGTGAGAATGTAAAATAGCCTTAAGTAATACATATTTTTATACCCTCCAAAAGTTTGCCATTCCATATGAAACTTTCCTAAACTTCCTCTAAGGACCCAAATAGTATATATTTTCTTGGTCCTTGAGTTGATTCAGCCATGATGACTAAGCCATGTCCTTCTGTATATCTGCTTGTCTGTCTGTCTCTCATCAAGCACAATCGGTTGTTTTTTTTTTCAAATTGTATTATAAAATATAACAACATCACAGAAAAACTTATTACATTTCTCCAATCACCAAATTTATTCCAAATTCATAATATCAAGCAAACAAGTTGTTGATTTTGCACCTATTACAAAATGGTTATATTGATTACTAAAAATTTTAACATTTTGAAAAAATATTTTCAATAAATGATATTTTTAATTTTAATTAAAAAAGTGATCAAAAAACTTTGCCATTTCAAACAATGTGTTAATTTTTTTTAAATAAATATTAACAATTCTACATATTTAAATTATTTTATTATAAATGAAGAAAATTCAATTAAGATTTTTTGTTTTTTAATTAAAATTTTAATTGAAAATTTATATCAAAACAACTAATATGTTAATAAAATCCAAATTTAATTTTTAATTTTCTTTCAACTAAAAAAATAATTGATTCAATTATCACATTAATTAAATTTAAATACTTTTTAAGCCATTTTTTAAATTGATAAAACAGTTTTTTCTGTGATTAAAATTTCACCTAAGCATTGGCATTATAGAGGATTGTTGGCAAAACTTAAACAATAAAAGTATTTCGATATCCCTTTCAGACCGTCATGCATCGATTGTGCCTGTGGATTTCGGTCCCAATATTTTCGCTTCTACTTGACCAATGTGAAATAGCCCGGCATGCATCGATTGCGTTGATTGTTCTTTACATTAGTTTTTCACATTACTCCGCTATTCGTTTTACCGTTACTTGCATTATGGCGAAATTTTCGTGCCACATTTCAGTTTTGTCAAAATGAGCCGCAGAAGTTGTGTTTTCAGTTACACAAGTACTTATCGTTAACAAGTAGTGAAGTGGGAATATTTTAACTGAACAATATGGTAAACTTTTACGTTTCAAGCGAATTTAAGTCATTTGATGCAATAAAAATGCGTTTGGCTTAAAATTTTAACGAGATGCACCAATTGAGCGTGTCCCAAAAATTCTTGAAGGATATTAAAAATGGTAAAACCTAAACATTGATTATATTTTCTTACGATATAGAGAACATATATTCCAAAACATATATTACAAAATTCCCAGTAGATTAGTATCAGGTCTGAAAGGGATATACGTATCCAAAACCAATTTTAATTACAATTTTAACATGTATTTCAAACATACACACAGAAAACATTTTCAGTAGTTTGTTATCAATTAAAAAAATTATAAGAAAATCTTTTCAACTTAATTAATATGACAATTGAATCAATTATTTTTTTAGTTGAAAGAAAATTAAAAATTTGATTTTAATAACATTTTAGTTGTTTTGAAATACATTTTTAATTAATATATTAATTAAATAACAAGAAATCTTAATAGATTTTATTTGTTTAAAATAAAATAACTAAAACTTGTAGAATTGTTGTTGGGAACTGTCAACACCTGAGCTATATTTAATTAAATCAATTAATATATTTCGAAACTACAAAGTTTTTTGATTAAAAGTAAAGATATCATTTATGGAACAAATAAATTCACAATTTTCAATTTTTACAAGTTTTTGTAATCAATATAATCGTTTTGTTAATAATGCAAGATTTAAACTGGCTAGACTTAAGCTTCTGTAGTCTTGAGGCCCGTTTAATATTATGTGGCAAGTTGTTATACTCGTTACAACCAGAGTGTTCAACTCGTTGCTTAGTTGTTGCAGATTGGCAAAAGAGTCTTCTTAAATTGTGACGGTTTATTGTGTTAAGAGCACCTGATTCTGTGTAATGCCAAATACAATTATGATATATAAATATGTACGATCATAACTGAAACTTAAAAAGTTCGAATGTTGGTGAAACAGTGGAGAAAACGTAAATGTACAAAATAACAGTAGGAAGCCGGCTTGGTGAATCAAATGACTCTATGAAGCGATTTAAGCTCAGTAGTTTTTTTCTATCCATATATTAATGCAAGGCAATTGCAACGTCTTTGACACAAAGCTTGATAAATTAAAATTTCTTTTTTTTATCAAACTTGTTTATAAGCATATAGAAGCTTATAAACAAGTTTGATATCTAAGGAAGCAGACATTTTTAACTAAAGATTTTTCATATGCAGATCCTTCATAAGATTTCCCTGAAAACAAATACCCAATTATTCAACAAACGGAACCTACCGAACTTTATTTCCTTCGACAAAAATACTAAAATCATGACTTAAACCAAATTGTGGCTTAAATCTTATAAGTTTCGGCTTTGGAGGATTTAAAAAACCCCTCATTTATTTAAGACTAATGAAGCATCCCTTTCTATATCTGGCTTTAATGCACTTTCATACTTACACTTATAAAATATACTTACATCAACTCATGGAATATAAAAATTTTCTTGTCAAGTTCAAATTTTTTAAGTCATTGATATATAATGAAAACAACAAAGGAACTAGAACACTTCCCTGAGGAACTCCATGTACGACATTTTTGGATTACTTTTCTTTTCTTTAACTTGAACAAATTTAGTAAGTAAATAAGGCTCAGTAAAAGGAAAGTTATGAATCCAAATTTCCCCAAATATTTTATATTTTAGAAAAACAAACTTTAAATGGTGATGGAATATACCGATTGTCATTAAATTTTCCACAAACTGGTTTTATATGACTAGAAATCATACTGCTGAGTTTTGTGACGATCGGTGTACAATTTACCATAGGCCCACTCTCGGAAAACACTTTGGTACGCCTAAAACTGTAACAAATATAGATATTTTGCCTAATTATGAATATAAATTCCCTGGGAGTTTTTTTCCCTTTTCCCATTTCTACAATTGAATTAACATAGGAAAAATTGGAGAAGGGAGAAAACTCCCGGGGAGTTTTTCTTTCATAATTGGGCTGATTATTGTGTTAAAAATTTGATCCAATTTAGCTTTATATGGCTATAAATAATACCATGTCATTTTGTGATAATCGGTCCATTATTTACTATAGACTGCATATAAAGACATCTTCCGAAATGCACTTTAAAACGCATTGATCCAATTTAACTTTTCCTACATCAGGAATCACTCTACCGAATTTTTGCTGATCGGTCCAGAACTTACCACAGGTCCAATATAAAATCTCCTCCTGAAAATCACTTTAACCTTAATCATACCGATATTAAATATTGCAAGTCCTTCCAACATGTGTCTCTAAGACACAAACGTGAAAATTTGAAGAAAAAATCTTTAATTAATTAAAACAAGAACATTTAGGAAAACATTTTTATTGAACACATTATTAACATGCAAAATTTTTTTCAATATGTTCATTACAAACATTATTTTAAAATTTTTGACACCATTCTTTAACTATACGACATTTTAAGGATCACAAATAAAGCGTATTTTGCTTTTATTCGCTGCAGCTGTTTTCTAAAGAACTTCCTGCAAGAAAAGAACTTAAGGCCGTTGTTATTAATATCGTGACCTTTGGTGTACTTTGGAACCAATAACTGCCTCAGTATCTATGAGACACGTGTCGTTAGTTTATGTTGCATTTTCTGGTTTTGACTTATAAAAAATAGAATAATTAAGAATTGTAAATCTTTTCTTTTATTAAACTAAACAGTACATATCGGCCTTGTTCGACAATACTGTATTTACTCAATATTTGTATTTTTCACTCTTTGGAAAAAATCGACACGTAATAAACATACCAAGCCGCTGTGAAAATATCGTACTATTTTGTCTCCTTTTTGGCAATTAAAAGGTGGGTTTAAAAATTCTGTTTTATATGCCTTCAAGGTAATATTAAAAATTGTTTTGCTTCTACTGAAATTTTTTAAATTTTGAGTTAATGTAGTATTGTTGAACAAGTGCGATATGTTAAATAAAAGTCAAAAAGCTTGGTTGCGATATGGCGAATATTTTCGTTACTACATTGAATTAAACATCAAAATGTGTCTCACAGACACATGTCGGTAAGAGTAGGGTTAATACGGCTTAAACTGAAACGAATCACGATATTTTATTCAAATAAAGCGTATTTTGCTTTTATTCGCTGCAGCTGTTTTCTAAAGAACTTCCTGCAAGAAAAGAACTTAAGGCCGTTGTTATTAATATCGTGACCTTTGGTGTACTTTGGAACCAATAACTGCCTCAGTATCTATGAGACACGTGTCGTTAGTTTATGTTGCATTTTCTGGTTTTGACTTATAAAAAATAGAATAATTAAGAATTGTAAATCTTTTCTTTTATTAAACTAAACAGTACATATCGGCCTTGTTCGACAATACTGTATTTACTCAATATTTGTATTTTTCACTCTTTGGAAAAAATCGACACGTAATAAACATACCAAGCCGCTGTGAAAATATCGTACTATTTTGTCTCCTTTTTGGCAATTAAAAGGTGGGTTTAAAAATTCTGTTTTATATGCCTTCAAGGTAATATTAAAAATTGTTTTGCTTCTACTGAAATTTTTTAAATTTTGAGTTAATGTAGTATTGTTGAACAAGTGCGATATGTTAAATAAAAGTCAAAAAGCTTGGTTGCGATATGGCGAATATTTTCGTTACTACATTGAATTAAACATCAAAATGTGTCTCACAGACACATGTCGGTAAGAGTAGGGTTAATACGGCTTAAACTGAAACGAATCACGATATTTTATTCAAATTAGGTCAATGAAATCATAAACCTTTCTGATTGTCAGACCATAATCTATCATATATCTAAAATATCAACAAATTTTATTAATGTGGGCTCACTTTTTATAAAGATTGGATAACTCTCCGTGTAGGGTATAAAAAATTCGGAACAGCTAAATATAGCACTCTTACTTCTTTTTCATAAAGTTTTTTATCCACCAAAAAAATTGTGTATGCAAATTGGTAACGAATATTTTAATAAACCTTTTTATTAAGCATTCTTTTAGTTGCAAAATTTTTGTACAGTTGTCAAGCATATTTTTGCTATTTATATAATAGAAATGCTAAATGCTAAAATGCTTGCATAATTTTCAAATTTCATTTTAACTTAATAAAGTGCAAAGTAATGACTTCATAAACAAAGTTTATTAGAATGTTAAATAGAATCGCATTTGGAAAATAAAATTGAGCAAAGTTAAGATTTTTCTAGCATAATTTACGGCGATTTCTTTTTTTTAATTTTATATTAGTTTTTTTTTTAAATTGACTGTTTTTATAGCGTTATATTCAAACATATATTTTTGTTTTTTGCTTTACCACTTAAGGGAATATGAAAAGTATAAGAGACATCATGCCGAGTGTTATAATATATATATGTATATATTTTATTTTTTTTTTTTCGTAAACCAAACGCCAAACTTCGGTACTCGAAAAGTATATTTTTTACAAACTTATGAATTTTTATTTACTTTACTTAACTTAACTGAACTTTTTTTGCTACACGTAGAAGGAGTTTTATTTATTAAATATTTGTATATGAGAAAAAGGGAAACTCATGCCCACTTAGCTACGCATTTAGAAGCTTTAACTAAAGACTGCCTGCAGAGTTTATAGTGCGTTTTTTTAAGTCGTACTCATCTTCATACTAGCAGAACACTAAAATCATAATGTTGACATATTTTATAAGGTATTCATTCGCTAACTTTATTTGCTTTTTTATAAAAAAAATTTTTATTTTTGCAGTTGTCATTTTTGTAGCTGTATCTACATAAAATCCTTTGAATTACGGTCATTATTTTGAATTAGTTGTGTCACATACATATACATAGTTAAAAGTTGAAAATAAGTTTGTATGTATAAGTGTATGTATACGGTTAAAGCATCAACATAACGACAACTATACGTATACCAGCAGTTAGAGCAAACACCAGCAACGCACAGTGGGGGACTTTCGAGAGATTTTTAAAATGCAGCATCTTAAGATAGGAAGATTAAATCAAATTAGAGATTAAAATTTGCAACCAAAAGTACCTTGACTAAAACTCAAATCGAAACTACCCTCTTGCTAAGAATCTGCTTGAAATATATGATGTTTGATAATCAATGCCTGCTGGGATATCGTATCATATTGTTACCCAATTAAATTCAGTACAAAAACTTTTGCGGTTTTAAACTCGTTTTAAAGATGTGAACAATGTAATTTTTAGTTCCTAATAGCACTTAATAAAATAAAAGGTTGACCATATCGTGCAAAATAAGGTTATTACCCTAGTGGCAACGCTTTATCAATTCAGCTCTCATAGATTAATTAAAGAAGTTGCCAGAAGTAAGAAAATAGAAATAGTAACAAGAACTGTCATAAAGTCTCAAGAAAGCTACGATATCGTTAAATAATGAGTCTGATTGATTGACGACTTTTAACCGTCGGATTGTCTTAAAAAAACTACTAATTGCGAAAAAAAACTGTTAAAAAGGGACTTTATTAAATAAATACACAAAAATGCCTTAGAAAAATTGCAATTTAAAAAACTCTTAAGTTCATAAAAAATCCAAGCAGCAATATTTAAATAATTTATCTGTAATCAACGAAATATTCGTTTTTAAAAATTAAACAATAAAATGTTTTTTTTTATTTTATTATTTTGGAAGCTTTTTATTTTTAAAGATATAAAAATATTTCATAAATTTTTCTTTGCTTAAATTAGATCGAAATAAAGTAAATTACAGAAGCTTAAAATTTAAAATTTTTTCGATATTTATTTATTTCATCTTCACAAATTCTAAGAATTAACAATAATTAATCGAATTCTTAAGTTTGCGTCCTGCCAATTCCGGACGAAATTTCTCTTTATCTCGGTTTCAGTTCATATAGTTGTTCAGCGCTCTTCTGATTGGATAAGTGCTACAGTATCTCTTGTTTATCCGCCCATCCGTATATGGGCATTTCCAGCGAAAAGTCTACGTTTTGTAACGTAACGCCAGCAAGTGATTAAGATTGTTTCTCAAAAAATTTTAAATGTGTAATTTACTTTTTTATATTTTGGTGTAAAGTAACTGGCTCTAGATTTAGTAACAAAAACGATAACATTTGAACAACATGGGCCTAAAATACAAGCTTATTTGCTTGCTGGCATTACGTTGCACAAAGTATACTTTTTGCTGGAAATGCCCATATATGTTCTTAATACCATAAATATATGGTATAGACATTTAAGAAACAGCCGAATTACATATAATTTTTAACAACCCCCCACTGTGCCACAATAAGTTAAAATGTGTGTGTATGTATGGGGATGTTCCATAAAAAGTAGATCGTCATTTACTATGTACATGTATGAGTGAAATTTAATGTTATGTTCCAATTTCATAGATGTTCTTTAGCTCTGTTTTGTTTTTTATGTTTATTAAAATGATTTTTTTTATTATATATTTTACTTAAGAACTGTAACTTTCCGAAAATTTTTATAGTATTGTTGGTGCTTTTTTATGCCGAAAATAAGAAATGAAATCCTAAATGCAGTTCTAATACACATGTCATTATTTAGTACTTTTAATAAATTTAAATGCTTCTTCTTAAATTAAATATTATTTTGCACATGACATTTGTTTATAATAATTGCTAAAAATTGGTTTTGTTTCAAAGTAAAATTCAAAATAAAATTTAATAAAACTTGTTGTATGTTTAGAAAAATAATAAGAAGCATCCTTAATCTTAATGAAAATAACTAAAAACTCTTTAATTGCAATTCAACATTCAATTTCAAACTGGTTAACAACATTTTCATTCGCTCATTAATCATTTTTCTTCATCTGACTGCAACTTTCAACGAACTACTTCTCGTTATATTTGAACTCGTAAATCGAAGTAGATGTCAATATACAATTGTACACAATGACAACAAGCTGTATATTAATTGAAATTTTGACATTTATTTATATCGTTAGTACTAACAAATAAATCTTAAAGGAAATTAATTTTAACTAACCATTAATTAATGTAATAAATTTTAAATAAATCCATAAACCAAATCACAAATATCTCAAACCGAGCACTACATAAAATACACCGAAAATCAAACACACACAAAATGTATTGCAATAAAAAAATTTAAAAAAAATAGGAAATACAACGGACAACAACAATAACATAAAAAGTAAACAATTTCAGAACAAACCGGAGACATTTAAAGGTAATTTGAACATAATTATATGCCACAAAATATGAATGAATGAATTGGAATGTTTGTACAACAGACAACAAATACATTAACGCACAAACTATAACACAAAATGAAGCAATTAAGTACGCGTATGTATGTGTGTGTATGTTGTAAAATATAATTGTTTACTAAAATATTACATATATGTAACTTTCTGATTATCTAATTTACACATACAAATAGGGATATATGTACATACATATATTACAAACCAAATGCAGATGCATTTATGAAGAGAGATAGAGAGTGAAAAACCAACAAAATTGTACAACAAATGTATTATTATTAAGCCTTAATAACAATACTATTGAGTTAATGTTTAAATTTATGACCAAAATTGTATAGCAAACACCAAAAATTTCAAATTGTAATAAATACTCATACACACACACACATTCATTAGAACTCTTACAACTAAATGGTGGTTGTATTGTAACAACACTGAAAACACTCATTCCTTTCCCTACACTTCTAATGTAAAATTACAAAACCCAAAACAAGAGATATATGCTACATACATACATATATGTGTAACTCTAACACACATAAATTTGTTAGTTTATATGTAAAATCAATGTACAAAATGTGTATGTATATAAAGGTTCATTTGTCTATGTATATGTAACAATGTGAATTATAATTGAAACATTACGCAAAAATTTCAATGCGAAATAAAATCACATTGTGCGAAATTCTTATGAACTACCATTAATATAACATAATCAAGTTTAATACAGTAAATCCAAAGAGAGAATGAACTGATACATGTATGTGCAATGTTATCTGAGATACCTGCAATGGCAGTCTGGTCCATGGTGCTCTTTATGCCGAGAGAAGTTTTACATGTGTGCTGTATCAAAAGATAAGTCTTCCCTTGCATTCCGTCCAGGAGATGTGCTGCGCCTCTCAGAAGCATAGTAAAGCATCTTGAGGATTCAACCTCTTGATGTTACATCCACTGGGGTATATAGAGTTTCGGTCAATACCTGCAAATTGACCAAGTTCCTGGCAACAGGACGCGTATCATAGAGAAGTCATCGAGAGGTATGGGAAGATCTTTTCCGTTTTAAATTAGTAATGCCATGGAGTTCTTTTAGGAGAGATATGGTAGATGGGCTAGAGGTGTATGACGGTTTCTGTTGAGTCGATATTCTCTCCTCAAAATCATAGGACTCGTGAACATTTCAGAATTCTTGAGACCGGGATATTCACCACAGTACTCTTTTATCATCAGGTGCTACGCGAGCCTGTAGACCCCGATGCTTCGGTATCCAAACGACTATTGGCTAAGGCTTCCGTTTATATGCTCCTTGCGAGAAATGCTTCCTGTCCTTTATAGAGATAGTCTTTGCGGAAGCCTTGCGTTTGTCGAAAGGGATACTTTCGTATTGGCAGTTGCTTATACCTAAAACAGTTGGAAGAGAGACTTCCACATGGACGACTGATTTTTCACCTTTGTTGCTATTCAACAGAAGTAGCGTTTCCTTTTTTTCTCTTTAAATCTCACACCTACGTGTGCTCTTATTTTAAATAAAACCTGTCAATCTTGTTTGAGCTTTCACACAGGAAGGTGGGGTTACTGCTTTTTGATTGCATTCAATATTGTCCTCTTAGGATGTGTTCATATATTTTTTCTTTTTTTTTTTTTTTCATTAAAAAGCGAAATTTGTCACGGATCTCAAGAGCATATCACCATTTGGGAACCGTTGGTCAGACGATTTCGTTTTCTTTTTGAATTAACTATAAATTAATAAGTTTTATTTTGAAAACATTTAAATTATTAACGAAAAGGCAAGTCGAGGATGTGATACCGTTTAAGTCTTCTAACTTCTTCAGTATCATCAAGCAGAGATATAGCCAGTGGGTTGCAATTGTAACTTAGTCTTTCAAAATAACTTGAGCTGAATCTATTGGTTTCATATTTAAACTTTGCAATAAATAATTCATTATGTATAGCATTAATTGAAACAAACCATTGACAATCAATCTTAAAGTTATATTTTGGTATCGTTCAATATTTGATGTACTGGCTGTTCCCCACAAATGTATGCCATACGTCCATACTGGCTTAGGAATAGTTTTATATATTAATTTTTGGTTTCAAGACTTAACAGATACGTAGGGCCTCACAACCAATAGAGAAGTCTAGTTTTTAATTTCAGGTGTTTGTTTTTAGCCTTTATGTGTGTAACCCAGGTTAGCCTTTTGTCAACATGAATTCCTACATACTTTACACTGTCTTTTTGAGGGATTTCATTATTGTTGATAGACAGTTTTGGGCAAATAAAAACTTAAGTGAAATTTCTATTGATACAATTTTTCTCAATGTAAACTTACACATTCTCATAAGATTGTCTATATATAAATTCGACATTATTTATTGCACTCGACACCAATAAGGTTGTAAATCTTCCAACATTATTTGTCCTTTATTTTGCTATTTACACACACACACTCAAAGTTATACACATTTTTAACATACCAACATACATATGAAAATTAGGGTATTCTCTGTATATGAAAGGAACACTGCAAATGTAATTCTTCAAATTTTTAAAATATTGTTTGCAAATTAATGTGAGAATCTTCATCTGTCATGATATATATGTACATAATTAAAAAATATTTTTTTGCAATTTTAAAAATTTTTTTATTGTTTTTTTGCTCAAGAATATTGAGTATGTACGTATTAAAAAAATTTTGAACATATTTAAAATATCTGTAATACAACTCTCATTAATAAATTAAACTTAAATATTTCAAAACCTAAAAGTTATTTCCTAAGGCCCCCTAATATATGCTACAAATGTCTTTGTGTATGTAATTATAGTGTTGGTATGTATTCGCAAGCTCTTCGTAGTAAACATGAATTAAAAGTCGCTTACAGACGAGTACAAATCGTATTTGGCGAATAGTCTATTTCAGAATTCTCTTGCTAACATTATGCAATTCATAAAATACACTAAATACAAATACAAAAAGCCACGTAGGTATATACCATACATATGTATGTATGTATGTACATATATCATTGGGATTGTAAATGAATTTCAAGTTTTATACTTGTAAAACATTTATGTTTTAAAATTAATATAAAAAAACTCTCACACACATGTACGTTTTATGATATTACCTATTTTGTTTATGCGAGTGTGTAAAAGCATGACATTTATCAATTTGTTTTGTAATTTTGAAATAGTTTTTAGTGTTGTTGTTATTTTAATTGTTTTTAATATTATTTCTTAAACATAAAACCATGAAACAAATAAAGCAGAAAAAAATGTTTTATTACATTGTAATTTAAAATGATTGTGTGGCATGAGACAAATTAATTTTTATTAATTTAAGTAGGTTTGATGTTGAATTTAATTGCAACATGACTTCTGGTTTTATTATTTTCAGTGTTTTTTCATTATTTTATGTTTTGTCATGGTTTGTATGTAGTCAGATTTTGTGGCTTATTGAGAACAGCAAGTAAGTGATTTTATTGGAAATATTGGTATACAGGTAAATAAAAATTTTAATAATTTAAACTAAAGGAAATAGAAAATTAGTCCAAAGGCTTTAGGAAGTAGATAAAAAAAATTTATTGAGTCTTTTACTTTTGTCATTTGTCCCTTTTAAGAACGAATGTTACATCTCCATTTTAGCAGTTTTGAGCAGGGTAGGCAAAAATTGTACTCGTAAGCAGAATTTGAGTCAATTATCTTGTTTTAAAATTTGTAATGGCGAATTTAAAAATAAACCTGACCTGCCCTCCTCAAAAATGTTGATATGACTTTCTTTCTTTGAAGGGCAGTATAGTACTGGGGCAAAAAATAAACTATATGGCTTGAATAACTTATAACTTTTTAAATTGCTATTTTTTTCTTTGATATTTTCAGCAAGTCTTTGGCAATTTATTCAATATGAAAATAATCAAACAAGATACCAAGACAATTGAATTGAATTTGATAATGTGGAATTAGGCCAATGTCCTATTAATTGTCAACAAGCTAAGCTGCAGGATTTGGAATACGGAAAATGTAAGAGCAGTTAATCAATAACAATTACTTCCAATTAACGGCTGATGTTTGGTATGGCGTCCGAAAGCATAATTGGCCCATATTTTTTTAAGTTTAAAATTATTGTGAAGCCAGCTGAGGAGCCACAGCATATACTGCTGGTGCCCCCAATGGCTTTGTTAAGGGGCATATTCAGCTATGGATTTTTTCGAACACAAGAAATTTTAGCTGACCTTTTCTTGAGAGATATATTAAAATGCAAAACCCTCTATCTTTTCATTTTCATACATATATTACAATATTTTTGAGAAGCAAAACCCTCTATCTCGCATGAAATCCCCAATAATGCAAAATTTTATGAACCAATTGTCTGTGTGATTAAGTAGTTGATTTAAAAAATATTGTAGAATAGCGAATTTTAATAACTCAAGTAATACGCGAAAAAACAGTTTTTTGGCTCTCCTGAAAAGTTGTGTTTTATAAGATAGAGAATTTTGAATATAGGCCCTCGATATATTAAAAAGAGCACATATATGCGAAGCAGAAAATGGCCACCATTAGATTTTTCAATGGTAAAGAAAAACAAGCAAAAGTGCTGTATTCGTCTATGCCGAATCCTTTATACCCTTCAGAATAATATTAAAAAACGTACCAAAACCTTAAATTCGGGAGTATGCTTGTATTGGGGGCAGGTGAAGTAATAGACGGATATGGCTCACTTTCAATATTTAGTACTTCGTATATGCATATATGATACATCTGAGCCGAATTTGGTACTCCGAGTTAATTATTTCGGCAAGAAAAAGGTAGTTATTTGTGAACCGATTTTGTAAATTTTTACTACAAGTATTGAACTAAGTTTATTAAAGTTGGAAAAGAAAGAAGAAAATTCATAATTAAATTATAAAAATTAAAAAAGTAAAGTTGTATAAGTAAAAATTAAGACAGTCGTGTTGAGTTGCTCTTGATCTTTATAACAAATTGGTCGTCATTTTAACTGGTGTCTGCGGAAACCCCTCAGAATGACAAGCTGACGGATGGATAGACGGACATCGTTAAATCAACTTTGCAACTTATAAGGCTTAAGAATATATACTTTGAAAGGAATGAGGTCAATATTGTTACAAACAGAATGACGAACTTATATAACAACAAACTTATGTATACCCTGGTGTTGAGGGGTATCAAAAAGTTATAAACAATTTAAGCCATAGAGCTCAGTCTGCGCCACAAACAAATACCCCTTTACTAAATTTTACTTTTTTTCAATAATTATTTTCAACTAACAATTTAAGAAGATCATGATCAGAAAATAATTTTTAATCAGCATATAAAAATACAAAATTTAAAACTTAACAAAAACATAAGCTCTCAGTTTCACATTTGCGAGTTTTAAATAAGTTTCCCAGCACGTTCACTTGAAAATACAAAAATCTGTTTTTAATACAGTCAACATTTATTGAAAATACAGTGAGAGCATATAAATTAAAGTTATCATATTTATGTAGATGCAAATACACATAAGTATGTACATTTGTGTGTGTGTGTATGTATGCCTGTTGAATGCATGTGTATTTGAAATTTGTTTATCAGCGTAAATTAATTTAAGTGCAGTCTTCAATTAATAAATAATATTTTTTCTATAATATTGCACTACCTATGCAAACATAATGAACATTAAACAAAAATTCATTCATGCACACATGTGTTTCCAGCCAGTTTGTGACAAAATTAAAATATTAACAGGAACAACTCAAATTATTTTGGGAACAAAGAATTTACTATATTTATGGACTCGAACAGAAAAAGACTTAAAAGTAACGTTCGGAAATTAGTAAATGGGGTCTAGAGAAAACTAA
Organism: Pollenia amentaria; assembly: GCA_943735925.1. Taxonomy (NCBI): domain Eukaryota; kingdom Metazoa; phylum Arthropoda; class Insecta; order Diptera; family Polleniidae; genus Pollenia; species Pollenia amentaria. The sequence goes on from OX031007.1 coordinate 2,451,358, forward strand.
GTTGATATTATCTTGACATTCTTCAGCATTTTTTTAATTGTACATACACATACATCAATTTTTAGTTGGTCACATCTATGTTTATACAATCATAAGTATATTTAACTTATCCACTTGTACACAGTTTAAAATTTAATTTTGTTTTTATAAACACAATAATTACTCCCATATGGTATAAGCCATTTAAAATGTTGGTATAGATTTTGGTTTAATATTTAACAACAATTTTAAGAGGGGCAATCCAAATGATTGGTTTATACGTTACATTCAATATGAAATTATTTAGTAACTTTTTGTTAATAAATTTAACAAACTTTCATAAAGCAATTACCAGTGATTAGATTTCAAAATTGTTTATAGAAATTTTTTGCAGAAATGCTAAACACAGAAAAAATTAAAAATTTTCTCTTATCACCAAACTCATACCAAATTCATAGAATCAAGCAAACAATTCGTTGATTTTGCTCCTTTTACCAAAATGAATTTATAGATTACAAATTTCAAACAATGTGTTAATTGATTTAATTAAATATAGCACAGATTTTGACAATTCCCAGCAACAATTCTACAAGTTTAAATTATTTTATTTTAAACGAAAAAATCAATTAAGATTTGTTGTTATTTAATTAATATTTTAATTAAAAATTTATCTCAAAACAATTAAAATGTTAATTAAACCAAAATTATATTTTTAATTTTCTTTCTACTAAAAAAAAAATTGACATTAAAAAATTTAAAATACTTTTTAACCAATTTTTTAATTGATAAAAAACTACTGATAATTTTTTCTGTATACGTAAAATTTTTTATGTTCAAATGGAAATATAATAGAATTCCGATTCAATCATTGCCCGTTTAAATTTTTAGCGATTTTTGCAGCTGCAACTTTATCGTTATCTCAAATAAGTGTTTTGTCAGTTACAGAAAAAATTATCAATTGATTTAAATCACTGAATTCGTAGTTGTATGTATCACAATATCAAGAATGATATAAGCAAAGATTATGCATTGCGCATATTTTTTTATTATTTACAAAATTCGACGGTTTAATATGACGTCACACCAGCAGATTATACATATGTTTGTTTACTTGTGCTTAAATTTTTAGCTGTACTTATAAGCTGATGTGACGTAGATGCGCAGAAACATTTAATTTTTAAAAGCTGAATGCGTTATCTTGGTGTCTTTGTATTATGTCACTATATCATCTTAGAAAATGCTACTGAGTCGATTGTTGGGTATGTTACAAACACCAGCAATAACACATTTGTCGTTCGATCTCCATTCCGTTAATTTTTTAAGCCTTCCAAATTCGCTATTACGCTGTTATTTATATCCATGATTATTCAACTTTCTATAATCTAGTTTATTATTTATTTCAATAGATCTAATCGTCCATAATATTTCAAATAAATTTTGTTTTTTGTTAAAATTTGTTTTTGACACTGTGTAGTTTTTTTTTATTATTATAAAATTAATTTAAAAATCTATAGCCAGGCAATCATATTTTTCTTTTTTTTCCTTTATGTTGCTTTTTAATTTTTTTATTGGGCGAAATTATTGAACTGCTAAGTTAAAATATTTTAATATATTGTTTATTTCATATGCTTCTAAAAGCGACACTAATTGTTGCCAAACATATTTCTAAATTTGTTGTTATAAAATATTCAAATAACAATATGTACGAATATAATGGGTGTGTTTGTTAGTTTTATAATGAATTTCCGTTTGAATTATAGATGTATTTAGTAGTCATAATTTTCTGTAACCGTTATCAAATGTTATTATTCTAAATTATTAACTTTTTGGTATTAATAAACGTTAGAAAAAAGTGTTATATTTATATTGTATAATAAATTTAATACTGACAATCAATATTTGTGGTTATTGCCACAAGGGGCATTTGTAAATTTTTTGGTTTTAATTTTCAATATCAATAATAAATTTATAGGGAATTATTATATTATTTGTGCGTAGGTATGTAATGATATTAAAATCATTGTAAATTTGATACAGTTGAATAAATAAATTAAAAAAAATATGTAAATTTTTTCTGAAATTTTTTTTATTTTTTTGTTTTTGCAACTACCTGTCCATAAATTGATGATTCACCAAAAGTTATACATTTGCGTAAATAAAATAAGTTTTTTTTAATATTATTCGATTACATTTTTGGCATTTGTTCAGAAAAGTGAAATTAACTTTGGTCGTTGATAACACAGCGGAACAATATTTATCTTTTTGTGTGTTGATTGGAAGTTTGATGCAATTTTTTACTAATTTGAGGTCGCTTATTTCAAATTTAATCTTCGTTTTTCTTAGCAATTGCGAGCTGCAGGTAGTAATCGAATTTTCCACCTTTTTTCCAAAAATTAAAAGTTAAAAAAATCATAACTTCACTCTTCATGAAGCGATTTTCAGAATTCTTCTTTTTTTAAATATGTAATTGTTAGCTTTGAAAAACAATCAAATTTTTGCTAATCACAAAAAAATGGCTGAGTAATGGTTGTTTATGTAAAAAAAATCCAAAAAATTTTAATTTTTTATTTTTAAAAATCATGAAAACTCCAAAACATGAAAAAGGTAAGTCTTATTACTTTCACGTAAAGTCACATAACCTGTGAATATAATGAGATATAGATCATAAAAATCGATGAACGCGTTTCACAATCAAGTGAAGTGAAGGAAAAACGTCCATAAATAGGACAGCAGCAAACACACACACGTTAAAAAATTTTATTTTTGTATAGAAATCGATTTTTATCAATCTAATTGCCTCACTAAATTGTGAATAATATCAATAGTTGTGCACCGATTACAATGAAATAAAGCTCATTTTATTCGAAATATCTTGAGCTAACTGTTTTTATACCACTGTGATTTTACCGAAATTTAAGTTTTTATGAAAATTTAAATAAAAAAAATATTTTTTTTTAAATTGCTCTTTTTTTTCAAAAAAGTTGTTTTTCTTAAATGTAAGATTTCCAAAATTCTTTGTAAGTACAATCTGTTGACACGCCCTATTAAAATGCAAAAAATCGGTTCACATATGACGGAGTTATGCGGTAACAAACATTAAAAAAAAGTATTTTTATCAATTATTAAAAAAGGGGAATTAAGCACAACAAACAAAATCTTTTAATGTTCTTTTTTATAAAAAAAACTTCAATAATATCTTTGAAACTACTGGTCAAATTTAAAAACAATTTAAAACGGCTAAAAGAGAATATTGTTAGCGAATTTGGTTTTTTTTTAAGTGAATATGGGGCTCCGTTTTCAAGTTATTGCAATAAATGTGTGTAGTGGAAGTGGCTTAATTTTGGAAATAACGGTATATCGGGTGTCTAATAATTGTAAATTTTTCTGTTCAGACAATATACTTCACTGCTATTCAAAGGATAGCTAAGGTAAAATGTAACAAGAAGAATCAAGATAATAGTCTGTCAGTCATTCCTAAAAATTTAAGGAATAGAACTATTACAAAAAGCTTTATAAAATACATAATTGAAATTTAGTTCATAGAATAAATTCGAAAAATAAAAAAAAAAAAAGCACAACGAATTAAATTTGGTTGGGTACCCGGCTATGAGGGCCATTTGCCTAAGAATGGGCTGACTGCTTAGCAAACAGGAGCACTCGTCGCCCATTTATAGCCCCTAAACATTTCGCCGGCGTCCCTGCCACTTACATTAAAGGGAAGTTGCTAACACGGTCCGAACATGAATTCCTTCACACATGGACGTCCATTTCTGGATTAAGACAGTCCAAGAGACTTGTGATTCTGTACCGTAGCGGGGCAAGTAGGCTATTTCTTCTTGAGAAGGGGAACTTAGGCTACTTGTAGACCTATTTACGCGGCATTGCGGTCTCAGATACCATCAACATATAATGGGAAATGTTGGTACTAAGATATGCAGGTTTTGTGAGGTTGTTGACAAAACGTCGGAACATCTCCTCTGCTGCTGTCCCGCTTTGGGGACTTCCAGACGGAAATTTTTCAGGGGTGGGCAAATGATGGGCCCAGCTGAAATCTACGATCTTTTACCGGGCAGCCTGAAGCTGACATGATGATGTACACAGGCTGCACAAAAGATCCTTTGGGTCGCGGTGCGTATGGTCTTCTTCATATCTTTCTAACTAAAAGAGATACAAAACAGATTTAATATTTATCGTTGTTTATAAAAAAAATAAGTTTGGTACTTTTTCAAAGTCGGCGCTTTTGGGGAGTAAACGGGTAAAACCTGTATTTTGGAACTTCTTTGTCACCCCATCTATCCTTTAATGGAAACAGAAATAAACATATAAGAAAAAATCACATCTCACTTTCGTGATTTATTTAAAAAATACAAATATTGATTTGGTACTTTTTCGAAATTCGAACGTTTAAGGGGTAAAAACCGTATCTATTTTTGGACTTTTTTACAAAACTATTTTCTCCATTCGTTGGCAAATACGTATTTTTGCTATTGAATTATTTGATACCTCAATGGGAAGAAAAATTTATCAAAAAGAGAAATACTGGAAATTTTATTTATTTCTTTCACTTTATCGTTATACATGTGGTACTTTTTGAATTTTGGATAATATTATATTTGTATACAGAAGATATAGATATAATTGTTTGGTGGAAAATAATTCTATGAAAAGTAGCATTTTATGATTTTTATTTTGTAAAAACAGGCTCTTAATATACATATTTTTAAAATTTTTAATACCTTTTTTGTTCTTAAAAAAAATATTTGTTTAAATCCTTTATCTTTGAAAGATTGTTGACTTTCTGCTTGGGAAATCTTTTAACTTTTTCTATATTATCGCTTTAACTTGTTTTCTTCATTAAGACTTTTACTTTCTTAATTTTCTTTTATATTTAATCTCGAATGATTTAAATAATGTTGAATTCTTTTTTGTGCCTGCCACCTCCCACCAAAACAATTTACAACAATCTCTCTTTTTCTACAAGAAAATATTACCACAATCACTTAATTGTTTGGCATAAAATGTCAAAAGCTCAACACTTAAACGTACATCCGTTTGTATCCTTAATAGATAGCAAGTAAAACATGCTCACCCATACACACATAAATAAAACAAAACAGCCTGGTAAATTAATATCCTGTCATAACGTAGGTACACATTAACCTGGGTAATTACAAAAAATGTTTGCTCTTAATTTTTGGTTGGTTTCTTTTTTCCTACCTTAACAGGTTTTTTTTAATATTATTTGGTTGTTTGTAAGACAATGTGTGTGTGGAATCCTTTTTTTTAGTCAACCTTATTATCCTTTAACAGCATTCCTTTTGTTGGTTGAAAATTGTGTTAGTGTTGCTCTTGAATAATTTTGGGTAATTAGCCTAAAGCGTCATTTACTCCACTGTGATGTATTTTTTGTAGAAAGTGTTTTTGTTGTTGTTGTTGGCAAATGTTTTAATTTTTTGGATCTCTTTGTTTGTTACTGTTTTTGGAGGGAGGTGTGTAGCAATGTGTGTATGTATGAGTGAGTGGCTGCTGCGTATATATCGGTGTGTTTTGTGTTTTTCTGGGCATGCAGGCATAAAACTAATGATAATGACGATAATGGAGATTACAACACTATTACTACCAACTGAATATAACAAAAAAAATCCTATACCCTCCCTCACATTTAATACGAGGCTCGCTTATATAATGAAATTAACATGAAAACAAGTAAGAAATTATAGTCGATTCAAGCCTACATTAGAGCTAATAAATTAAAGTCGATTAAGAACGACTTTAATCTCATCTACAATTACCATTAAATTGCAAATATTCATAATTGCGATTACGAAATTTTATCGTTATATGCGATTATCGTTTAATTAAACTTTAAGTGATTTCGCATTTTAATTTAAAAAATGACTATGAAAAATATTATACAAACAATAATTTAAATTGTAAAAACGCGGAAATTTAATTCAAGCTAAACTTCAAACGTAGAATTGTATTTAAGCTTAAGTAAAGCTCTGTTCTTTGGAGTGTAAGCCCGATTTCCATTTTTGCCTGTCTTCTGGTTCCACAAATTTATTAAAATTCTAAAATTTCTAAATTAGTTTAGAAACGTCCTGGATTTTAATTTCGAAGTGGATATTATATTGAAAATTTTTACTTGCCCGTATTAAAACTTTAAAAGGTGCTCTTAAAATTTTTAAATACATGCCCTAAATGACAAAAAAAAAGGGTAATTTCATAGCAAACTTTCAACAATTTAAAAGTTTTTGCATAAAATAAACAAGTAAAAAGTATTGTCGTTCAAGCCCGACCAAATGATACCCTATATTACACTATTTACAGACAAATTTTTGAGTGTTTCCTATTTGGGACTCATGTGCATAATCGACCCACCAGAATAATTTTATGTTATTGAGGTTAAAATTCATATGAGAGATAAATGGATAAATATTATCCATAGAAACCTTCATCATATGAGATTTGTACGCCTTAAAGCAATTTTAGGGACAGGGTTTGAATTGGTCAATTCTAGACGTGCCATTTAAAAATGTTGCATGCTACATAGACCGATTCTAATAAAATTTGGTGAGGTATTTTAAGGTTAAAATAAAATATTTTTGCGCTGAATTGATTCTAAATACTCACATAATTAAATGGTTGGTATGGGGGCAATGTGAAACTATAGACCGATTCGCACAATTATCGTTTTAAGGACAACTTAATCAAACTATTTAATGAATTGCGATCTGTATTTTACCCACAAGGTTACGTGGCTAGACAATTAGTCGGACGGACATCGTTAGATCGACTCAAAAAGTGGTTATGAGATGATCGGTATACTAAGAGGTGGGTCTAGAATAAATATTTATATGTGTTACGCACATTAGCACAAAATCATAGTACCCTCCCCCCCTATGTTTTATTGCTCATAGAAAAATGTGTAAACTAAAATCTGAATCGATGTTTTTTTTGCTGCGAAATAACTTGTAGGCATTTAAAAAAAAATAACATTTGTCAAAATGCGCTTAAAATAGATGGAAATGCACTAAAAAAAATGCGGTAAAAATGCTCTCTTGACTAAAGTATGCCAATAAATGCTGCAAATGGTAGAACATGCACTTGCACATCGACAACATAGTTCAAAAAAGAGCTTTCAAATAGATAAATATATTGTTTCTGCCTCAATTAGTTGCATAAGGAAAAGCATGCAATTGCTTATTTACGGTTTCCCTGGTATTTAGGTTAAGTAATTGCGGTATCTCAAACGAAAATTCTTACTACTGATGTAAATTCTGAAGTACTTTTTTAAATATTAACAAAAATTCATTTTATTTTCATTATTTAATTTTTTCTCCAGTCTAAGCAATTAATTTGGTTCTTAATAAGCCCAAGCATTAAAAGCAACAAATTAGAACTCAAAAAATGTGTCTAGAGTGGACAAAGAAAATCATCTAATAAAAAATCAGTGTATAATATTAAACACTTAGAAGTAAAATAATTCTTTGTATTCATAGAGGTAACTATTTCTTGTTAGATTGTATATTTAATGGGTTTTAATTTTTTTGTTTGGCTTATACCAGTTCAGCGTAAAACACAATAAAAACCGCCAATAGCCTTTGGCGTTAAATCCTTCCTTCCTGTGTCTCAATAAGCTTTGTTTTACAAAAATGCTTGAATGGTTTTTGTTTTCCTGAACTCTTTATGCTGTAACTTTCTGTATATTGTATGTGTGTAAACAGAATCTGTGGTCGTGGTGGTGATGATGACGACGAGTCAACAGTGATATCAATGTGTTAGAAAATATATAAAATGCATAATATTTACAAATATATAAAATTTATTTTTATTTTCTAGTTAACATTTATATATTTACAATTTCCATTCTAGAGAATTTTTTTTTGTAAAAATGAAGTTCTTATACAAATTTTGCTATAATACGTATAATTATCTTTTTTTTATCTCGAATTAGTTAATTTAAAAGCGTATAAGCAACTTAAGAAAACCCGCTAAATAAGCCTTACTAAGCGTTATTTTTAGCTATTTTTTAAACTTTGTCTAGGCTTTTATTTTCCACAAACGCCAGACATCCTGCCAACGATTTGTAAGACTTCATGTTTAGAATTTCTAGACCTCAAATTTGTATACAGACAAAGACGAAAGTAAATTGTAGTAGTTGTATGTTTTATTTAGTATAATTTCCCTTTTTCCTGTTTAATCTAAACTTTTTTTTTTTTTTTTTGTTCGCCTTTTACTAATAAATGCTTGAGGCTTGTGCACAGAATGAACTAAAACTACAACAAAAGCAGCTAAAATCATAAATTTTTTATCTTAATTTCTTTGTTTTGTGCAAAACCATTAGAATTTTTATAAATTTTTTTTTCTTCTCTCCAAAAGCATATTATGTTAAATTAATCTTTTTGTGCGTAAAGCAGTTTTTACGTGCCTAAAATCATACACCACAAATATTTATAGAATACATGCATTATACACACACACATAGATACTAACATGGAGCGAAAGAAAGATTTACATGGCAGATATTTACGTACTTAGTCTTATTTGACTATGTGTTTAATGAAGCCTATTAAGTTTTGGCAATCCTTCCTACAGAAATTGTTTTATTACACACATTTAAGGCCTGGAACAGAATAAAGTAGTTGTGGTAGTAGCTGAAGCTGAGGAATGCTCTGTAGCGCAACAAAGTTCAAAATTTCGAACTTTGCGCTTCAACTTCTACTGCAACGACTACTACAACTACGTATTGTGTTGGCACTACTTTGAAACTGCCTTTTTAACTTTTCAGAGCTTGCAGCGCTATTCGTTACGTTGTACTACAGCGACAATTCTGTTTCCCACTTAAAGCGACACACATACACACATACATACAGGCATACATATGTTATAGATAATTGAGTGAAGCTGCTGGAATTTGTTTTATGTATTTGATTTGAGAATAATAATGAAAACTGATGAAAAAGTTTTATTTACCTTTTAGGCAAAGTAAATCAGATTTTTTTGATATTAATTTGTAGGTATTTATTTTACCAAATATCGTTCATTATATGGTACATATGTATAATGTGCGTCAAGTATTTTGTGTAACAAATCGTTGGGGTTTTCTCAATAAATAAATTTAGGAAAATAATTAGATAAAATATTTACTTACAGAGATTTAAATTATATGAATTTTTACGAATATCTGATATAAATTTCCAAAAAAAAATTATGGAATTCATTAAGTGCTCGATTGTGTAATTTTGGTTGTATTTGCTATAATTTTATGAATGTCATTTTTAGTATCGGCTTAAATCAGAGTAACACAACGTTACCCATCTTTTATTTATGAATTTTTCATTTATGAGTGTGTATGAACGTTTTAAAATTACGCTGCTTCATTTTATTAATTTTTTTTTGTTCATTCGTGTATGATATAATTAAGTTTCTTTGATTTTGTGTGACTAACAGATTTGAGACCGAAGTTAAATAAAGTTTTCGTCAAATTAGAGAACAAATGATGTAATAAAACGAAACAAATACACTCGCTTGTGTACCCCTTTTAATTTCTCTCTCCCCTCTCCCTATAAACTAAGAATTTCAACGACAAAAAACGCACAATGTAAATGGCTACATTTTTATATTGTTGAAGTTTTTTACAATTTGTGGGTGTATTGTGCACATATTTATTTTGTCAAATTTATTTGTTTCATTTACCAGCCAAACTGTATGTATGTTTTTTTCCTATAAAAACATATTAAAATAAATTGCCATAAAACTTCAACAATATGAATAAGCAGCATTCTTCACTCTCCTTTCACCTGTGTATAAAAAACAATTGAATTGAAAAAATCAAAATAATCCTTTATGTAAATGAACAATCATCTCATTCGCGAACGAAAAGAAAAAAATTTTAATTTCTCATTCATGAGAAATATCAAAAATGTGTGCTTTCGAGCGTTCATACACGAAAAATTCTGTACTCTGGTTAAAATATTGAACTAACTAACGGAAGCATCTATGTTTTTAAAATAACTAAGTTTTTTTCAAAGTGCTCTGAGCTTTTTTGGGATAAAACGTAAGAAATAATTAAAGAACGATTTTTATTTTTAAGAGGATCGAAAACTTATTTTGAAATTTTGTTTTTGTTTCAAAGATTTTAATATTTGCTCAAGTTGCTAAACTATACAGTAAACCTGTGTAGTATATGTTAAAAACGTCCAGTTCTTCGCGGCTTTTGAGGAAATGACAAAAAACGAAATATTCCTAGAATTATGCAAATAAACACTTAATTGATGGCGCATTAAATACAGCAATATACTAATCAAATTTGATTCCTATAAAACAATTAATGATAGAAATTTTAATGGAAAAATAAAAACGAAAAAACTATTTTTTTTCTCTTTTTTTTGCACATGTTGTCTGTTTAAAATGAAACAGTTTTGTGTTAAAAAGAAATCATTTTATTTTTCAAGATATGTAGTCTCTTTGGAACACTACACACATGTATTAACGTTTTTTTTTTTTATCCCATGCAAAAATTAGATTTTTCAGGTAATCAAAATATTGTTTTTATTTGTGAGACGATTTAATCGTTGAAATCAAATCTCTTTCCGCCAAGCCATTTTTTCAGGTTTGAAATTTTGAGATTAGGGCTGATGAGAGAAAATTTTTTAGCTTTATTTATGTTTTTTTCATTTTCTTCTCAAATTTCGAGGTAATCTGCTATCAATGTCAAACAAAAACGTAATTGCGAAGCTTACAGGAGTCATGCAGGCGCCTGTTAATGGAAGCACTGTTGCTTTGTCAAACAATAATTAGATCAGGAAAGTCTAAGTCTAAGTCTAAGCCCCCCTTTAATATGATTCTATGACTCTGAAAACATTTTTAAAAATTTCTGAAAATTGGGTTATTTAAGTATTTTTCCCAGATTTATGAGCTGCCTTTCTAGAAATTTGGGTCTAATAATATAAAAAATCTCAAAAAAAATGGAGTAAAAAACAACAAAACATTTTTAAATTAGAATTAAATAAAATTAATTTTAAATTAATTATTATCTTTAAATTAATAAAGTTTCCGTATTTCCGTTTATAAAACAAATCCTAAAAGAATTTAATTATATTTTAAAACTATTCAAAACAGTAAACTAAAGCGTAAATACGCTGTCTCCAACTTACTAACAATTGCAGCCAGTATCGTTGTCTTTATAAAAAAACGAGGATTAGTCTTAAAGTATCTAGTTCTTATAAACAATTTATTTGTTACAAGATATAAGAACATTTTTAAACTCGATGTTTCTTCATTCAAGAGACTTTTAACTTAAGCCCTGTATATCATTCATTAAAATGAGCATCTATATTATGTGTATTCGTGTTTGTGTGAATATTATATTAAAAAACAAGTAAGAGTGCGATATTCGGCTTTGCCGACTCTTTAATACCCTTCACCTAACATAGTAATGCGTCTTGGACCACTCACCCACAACACACACATTATCAAACAGAATTAAAAAATATATATGTTGAGAGAACATTGGTTTCGTTAAAGACACATTTATCTATTTAAGCGGCAAATCATGTATGTATTTGTTAAGTGTAAAAAACAAATCAAAAAAGTCTACGCATTAAAATAAAAAACAGCAGTGGATTTTATGACAACAATAAGAATAAATCGTGCTCATGTCTCAGTCATTTATGGACCGATCTGGCTGAATTTCAATAACAAAATTTAACAGTACATATGTGAGAGATATATATAACAACCAAGTTCCCATCCCTTGTGGAGTCTTCGGAAAACCGAAGAGACGAACATCGTTAAAACAACTTTGCTACTCATAAGGACCTAGAATATATCATTGCCGTTAAATCCAAAAAATGCATTTGGATTTTTTGATTAACTCTAATTCAATTTGTCTTAATTAATAACTTAAGTCTAGCACAGCTGCTTCTTATCGTAATCATCTGCTATTTATAAAAAAAGTCTATAAAATAATTTTCAATTTAACATAACGAAAAACTACAGTTTCAGACTTTAGACCTTTTTGCCTAACGCCAAAGATATTTACTTTATGGGGTCTGAAAATAATATTGTAGAAATTTCCAAGCAAATGATAACCATCCATCTATGGTGAAGGGTATAAAAACAGAGTATGAGTAGTAATCAACTGCCATGTTGCATGTTCTTTTATTTATTTGCTAAGGGACTTTTGCAATCTATTCATACCATATCTACATGTGTAGCATGAGGTTATTCACAGGTTGTTGTTTGCTTACATTTTACATATAAAGAAAACAAATTTTTTTTTTGGTTTTTTTTTTTTTTGCTATGACTTAAAACTTATTTTCTTTTTTTTTTAATAATTAATACCACGTTTAGAAATTCTATTTGTGACATTTTAATTAAAGAAATTTAATTTATAAGAAAAGTAGCATATGAACACATTACACACACCCAAACACGCACTATTCTTATACTTGTGTGATTATATCTTTCACTCTTAAATAGATAAACAATTTTATAATACCAGTTGCATGTGTATGTATGTATGCAAGTATGTGTTTGTATAAAAATCCTTGTGATAATAATTTTTTGTTTTGTTTAATTTGTTATAAAAAAATAAAGGTTTTAGTTGAATACTCAGATGCCATACAATCCCGATTTCGCTACAAATATTATACAGGGTGTCCGCCGGGAAGGTAGACTATCTTGATAGTCTTGATAGTTCATATTTGGCAGTCGTGAAGTAGACAAGTGGCAAATTTATTATGGAAAAATATTCGATAAAACAACGTGTTTTAATCGTTAAAACATCATTTTATCAAAATCAATCATCGATTACTGTGACGATGAGAAAGTTACGTGAAATTTTTGGGAGAAACAACGTGCCAACAAAACGCACTATTTATCGTGTAGTGAATGAGTTCGAAGAAATAGGGTCTGTAGGTGATAGGCTCAAGTCTAGACCACAACGTATGCAAGATCGGCTGAAAACATTACTGCTGCTCAATAAAGTATTCAATACAATCCATCAACCTCAATTCGACGCCGTGCTCAGCAGCTTGGCCTTCAAAGTAAAACTTTGGCCACAATTTTGCACAAGGATTTACATTTGTTTCCATTTAAGATTCAGTTGACACAAGAGCTTCTTCCACAAGACGATTTACGCCGCAAACAAACAAAGTAGTATACCTTCCCGCGGACACCCTGTATATAAAATATAATTAACAAATTATTAAAACGACCTCAATTTTATTATATAAATTTTGTATATAATTCTGTAATTTTTAACTTTTGTGTCCCATTTTACCAATTTATTTATATATCAATTCATATTTATGTATGTAAATATAGTTTTTTCATATAATTTTATTTTTATTTGACATGAAAACCCAATTTTAAAAAAGAGTTGATATTTAAATAGAGTTGGTGTAATTGGCCATTATTATTGTTAATTTTGATATTCTAATTAGGAAAGAAATCTCGCAGAATTATCTTAAAAAAACAAACCTTGGGACTAACTTTATTTAAATTCACGTTAGTAGAACTTTTATATAACAAGTACAATATTTTATTGTTACTTATTTTTATACTTGAGATGTGGTACAAGGATAATATGGATTTATAATTTGATTAAGTGACATTTAATTAAAAGAATTACACAAAATTCATTTTAAACACTTGGATTTTACCGAGATCGGAAAGAAACAAAACGTTACAACTTCTTAACCCTAACTTGGCTAGTATTTACATTTGTAAATATTCAATTACAAATATTCAAAGTACAAATATTTACAAATGTTGGTACTGTTCCCATTTCGTAGTATAAAATTGGTGCCCATTTTAGGGTTAAATAAAATTAGCCATATTATTTTCGTGTTAAGCCATGTAAATATTAAAATTGTAAATGAGTATTAAAATGAATTACAGTCTTCTTTATATGTCACGAATACTTAAAAGAATTGTTTTTGGTAGATAATATCGCAGAACAGAAACCCTCTTTTAAAACCATGATCATAAACTAAATACCAAAATTCTTTTTGGTCGGTTGGTACACTAAAAGTTTTACTGATGCAAAAAGTAAAATACTATTACTGCACTCATAATATTAATGTAATATAACGGACTGTAGGTTATTCAAGAAGTATTCCGTTCAGTCATTTTTAAATTAATAAACATTTAAAATTCCAAGAAAATTTATTTTTAACTGATTCTAACATTTATTCAAAAAACTAAGTGCACATTAATACGGATTTTCGGTTGCATTTAATATTGTCTGTTGATTAAGTAAAAGTATTCTGTATGTTAAATTAAATGAAAATGATATTTAAAACAACTGGAAATTTACTTCAAAACCGATCTACTTAATTTGCATTTAATTTTAACGAAAAGTTAGTTTAATTTTTACTGTCAAAAATTCAACCGCGAATACCATAAAAAATTAACCACAAATTCCGTAAAAACAAATGAGTTTTCAGTTATTTTATATAATTTAACTAACAAAAAATACATTTTCAGCTATCTATTTATAGATCTGTGGCAAAAAGTAAAAGTAAAAAACGATTTGTTTGTTTTGTGTAGAAAATTCCCATATTCTATTTGTTAAAATTATTTAGTTAAATACATCAAATTTTTAAAGTAAAATAATTGCGAATACCATATCGGGCATGCTGCTGGTGTCTTATAATTGAAAGTTCTTCTGCAAACAAAGTGGTCAATACAACAAAAGTAAATTAAACATGTATAACGGGGTAAGTGAAAAAAATAAATATTCTCTCTCTCTCGCATTAGAAAAACAAGCGGACATGTGTCTGGTATTTTTTTTAGAAATTTGAGTAAAACCTGTATTACATAACATTACTGAATTACATAAAATAACAGAAAATTCATTTGTTTTTACGGAATGTGTCAGTTATTTTATGATAGTGAATTTTTATAAAATAACGGAAAATTCATTTGTTTTTACGGAATTCGCCCTTGAATTTTTGACAGTAAAAATTAAATGAACTTTTCGTTAAAAATAAATGAAAAATAAGTAGACCGGTTTATAACTGAATATTCATTTATTTTATATTACAATTTCAGTTAATTTTACGTACAGAATATTGTGAGTTTTGTATGTAAGCATTATGCCAATTTGTAGCAAAATGACACACACAAATCGAAAAAAGTAGCGTTGCTAAAATAAATTCACCTTGCTAAACGTTATTGATATTCTTTATTTGCAACTAAATCGTTAGGTTTACCAAAAAAGCAAAACTTACCAATTACTGTAGTAAGAAAGGACTAGATGAACATGTATAATGACACGTATCCGTATTAATTTTCGAACATAAGTAGTAACGCCGGCGGAAGAGCAGCACAAAAATTTTTTGTACAAGCCTAAGCAACATAAATTTTAACTGCCGTATTCATAAAAAATAAAATAGATTATAAACGTATTTTAAAACTAAATTTCCATACAAACTTTTCTTAAAACAGATTTCATATCCATTTTATTTTTTTATGAATACGGCGGTAAATATTCACTGTGAGTGGTTTTGTTTGATTCAAACAAAATTATAGACCTAAAAGTAAAACTACACATAGAACAAATTACACATGCAAGTAAGAATTACACGCAATATGTTGTATTACACATGGACTGGAAAAACTGCTGTTTTTTTACTCATATACCACGATAAGTCAATAAAAAGTAAGCATTTTTTTTTGATCTTGTACCACAGTGTCATTGGTAAATATTTTATCAATAAAATTTTTTTTTTTTATCTTCTACACAATTACTATCTAGTACATCATTTCTAAAACGAACAACAAAAACTTTTTTTTTAAAGGTTTCCCCATTTAGGCCCTTAAGTATTTTAAAATAATTCAAAAATTTAAACAACAACTGCTTCTGCAAATGGTGTTTTCAATTTACAAAACTGCTTTTGAACAATTTTTGTGCTTTGTATTATGTTGCATAACTATTCATTCTCTCCAAAACCAATTTGCGTGTATAAGTCTTTGTAAATGTATGTAACTTTATGTAACTGTATAAGCGTGCGAGTGTTTTTCGAAAATATTCTACTTATGTTTTTAATTTATGACACAAATTTGCCATTTGACAGTTGCCAAACGTTTATCAATGACAATAGAATTGAAAAATAATAGAAACACCAAAAATTGGCTTCCATATAACGCATTTACAGAAACAAAATGCATAATTATTGAATGGATCGGCATTGAAATGGATAGAAATATTAAATAGTGGTATTTAGTAAAAAAAAAATTTTAATTTCTAATTTATGTGGTGACCTTATGCATAGAAATTATAAAAATATATACAAACTATTACAGACAGTTTTTATAAATTTGATACACAAAAAAAAATTGAAATTATTCTTATGTTTAGTATATACATACATACTTCATAAATGCATGCACACATACAAACATACATACGTATATACATATATACTGGCAAACAAGATGGGTACATTCTACATGTGGGCGGTAGAATGTGGAGAATTGGTTCAACCGAAAACGTGGGGAGATCTGTTATCATCTGACACAGTTTCTAACGGGGCATAGTGGTTACAGAAACTACATATATTTATATATATAGATTCGGACATGATAACTCCGCCAGTTGTCCAGCCTGTCCAGACCAGGATGAAAGTGTGGAGCATGTTATGTTCAAATTCCAACGATTTGATGGGGAAAGAAAGGTTCTAGAATCCCGATTGGGACGCAACTTATCACCTAAAAACATCGTGGATGTCATGATGGAGTCAATACATCAATGAATAGAAATAATCAGAAAGACACAGAAAATTAGGCCATCCACCTTGGGAAGTAATACCGAAAGGCAGGTGGTTTTAGTCGGTAAAAATCCGACCGGTTACCACCTCAAATTAAAATAAAAAAATTTAAAAAAAAACAGACATACATATTAGGGTGGAACGTCAAAATTTTTTATGCGAATAACAATTTCGAAAAGCAATTAAACGCTGCATTTTATTCTCAGATACATGGGAAACATAATGAAAAAAAAATGTGGACCTACTTTAAGCTCTCTACCGCAACATCAATATTTTAAAAATGAGATCAATTTGAGAAACATCATATCGCAACACTAAATCATAAACAGGTACAAGTCAAACTCGTATTTTTTTTCATAAGCCTGTTTACAAATCAACTGTCGTATTCATAAAAAACTAAATTGGATATGAAATCTATTTTAACGAAAATTTGTATGGAAATTTTGTTTTAAAATACGTTTGAAATCTATTTTATTTTTTATGAATACGGCAGCAAATCTTTAGCGACCACAAAAATTTCGTTTGCTTCACCAACTTCTTTGACCACTTGTGAAACTCAATTTGATTAAAAAATTGCACCCATGTTTCTGAAGCCAGTTTTCTGCCTCTCCTAAACATTTTTGAATTTTGAGTTGTGCCTGTTTATAATTTAGTGTGCGATATAATTAAAAATTTAACATTTTGTATTGTTACTATAACTCATTACACTCAACCTACTATTTCCATTATTTTTAAATCCACTATTTTTTTTAAATTGAAGGTCAAATTTATGCCTTTTAGTTTATAAGTTTAGGCTAATTTTTGAATTCCTAAGTTTTTGTCATATCTTAAATAAAAAAACCTATTTTCTTATCTGATATGAAATTAATTTACTTTTCTTAATGCGCGTTTTCGCGGAAAATAAACTTTTTTTTGGTTTTTTTATTGCTTTGGCTTATTGGCGAAAATTTAGAGAACGGATCATCTGAATTAAATAAGTTTTGCACTGTTAAATAGATATATCCCTCTGTTATTTTAAACAATACAACAATTGTATGGATTGGATAAAAACGTATTAAGTTACAGGCCTTAAAATTTAAAAAAAAATTATTTTTAGACGTTTTGTAATCAGCTATAATTTTACATTGTTCAATTAATGTGAAAAAATATACTAAGTTTTTTTTGTTTTGTACTGTATTTCAAAAATAATTTTTGTGATAATCACATGGTGTTTAAAATTTGTAAACTAAGATTAAAATTTATAAGATATTATGTGGAAAAGGCCGAATTATTTTATGTTTTTTATATTTTTTATAATTTTATTTTATTATAATATCGTTTTTTACTAAACGCAACATCCTGGATGTATTTGAAATTTATTGGTTGACTTTTTTCATTCATACACTGACGCTCCACCCTAATGTACATATGGGCATATTAATATTTTAAAAAATTCATTTGAAACAATTCAGTACTTCGTATCATTTGTGAATCAGTTGTAAAAAAACATTTCCTATCATTTGTCTATATTTACATCATTATAAATGATCATAATCGGAAATGACTTGTTTTTCTCATTTATATTGTTTATTTTCGTGTTAAGTTTGCCTTTGCTATGGCAAGTAAAGAACTTTTAAATGTGTCTCTATTTCTTAATATTTCTTTTGATTGAACCAAACATTCATTAGCAATTGACTTTGTTTTGATTACATTACAAACAAACATATATACATACACACATATACAGTAGCAGCTATCAGTGATGCCAACTCTAAAAAAAAAAAAAAGGTAAAACACCAAAAATAGAAACGAAAAATTATTTAATAGTATTATTGAGTATAAGGTCATTTTACACGGCATTGAATTAAATAGCAGGAGCTTTAAGTGGCATTTACATCCTATTAAAATTGGTAATTTTTAAATAACATTTTTAGTACTTGGCCATCAATAAAAAAAACTGTATATTTAATATTGTGACTTTTTAATTGTTTCGTTAGAAATAATTTTTTTACAAAAATCGATCGTGAGGTATTTTATTGCTTGAACAACAAAGAATTTCTCGTTCAAGGCTATATTTAATATGAATTGATAGCGACATTTTAGTTTTAAATAAATATATGACACTCAAAGTCCTCTCATTTTTAACGTTTAAGTACGGATATATCAATATGTTTTTAGCAAAACTAGAAAGTATAAAAATGGACTATTACCAATTGCATTTTTTAAATATAAACCTGGATTTAAAACTTATCCGTATTTCATTATGTTTCCATTTACACGTTTTAGAATTGTTATTAAGACAGATCCACAATTCGATATTGCCAAAAAAAAAACAAAATGTAACCATACCGAACTAAAAGTAAAAACAGGACAAAAAAGATATATAATAATAACAAAAAGGCCTAAATAGGCGCACTCAAAATACGGGCACTTAAAAAAGGGTTAAATCTAGCCCTAAACGGACTAAGTTGACATCACTGGCACCATCAATAACATCAAAAACAACAACTAAAAAAGCAACCATTCGTATAAATGCATATGAATGATATTAACTGGTAAACTAATGAACCATTAGACAATTAATCACAGACACAATTTCAAAAACACATTTCAAAAGATACTTCTGAATAGTCAATGAGAATTGAAAAATTAATGGAATTTCTGTGACAACTTTTTTCAACTTCTCTATTTTTGTCCATTTTGGTTTATAAATAATATACATATGTAGCAATATGTACTATAATTAAGAAAGAAATGCTGAGGGCGTATGATTTATTTTTTTCTAATTTAATTAATATCATTTACACGTACTATTTAAAGAAAGTAACTAATATTTATGATTTTTGATAAAGTAAGTTAATTTTTCCCTACAATTGAAATTTTTATTTGTAAAATAGAGTAATTTTTTTAAAAATTTTTGCAATTTGCTTGAGTTTCCTGCCATTTTTATACCCTTCACCAAAGGAATAATAATGACCCAATAGGCTAGCTTGTAGTGGGCTAGTCTATCGGTGCCGGGGTTGCGGGTTCGATTCTCACTAGAGACTCTGGTCTCCTGCAGACAAGGGGTGAGCTTCTCGGGATTAGCATAGGGAAAAAATGTTTGTCATTCCATTTGCAATTTCTACTACATTGATCCTACCCCTTTAAAGTATATATATATTTTGGGTCCTAGGCGAAGTTGCTTTAACAATGTCCGTCATTCTCCGTTAAAGTTTGAAATTCCGCCAGATCTATACAAAAATGGCTAAGATATAAGCAAAAAACCATGACTGCCTCAAATTGTACCCATAAATCGCTTGATTTTTTATGTTTATTTTTATTTAAGCTCTGGTTCTTTTTAATATTTATTTCTTTATTTTCAATATTTCACAAACCTTTGGTTAGCATCTTAAGGAAATTGAATTTAATTAAAAAAAATTAAAATGTTAAAAATGTTTGTTATAAATTAAATTCGAAAGCCTATTTGTCATAAAAAATTTTAAAAATTTTAACAAAAAATAAAAATATAACTACAGTATAACAATTCATATAAACTGAAAGAAACGTCTTATTTATAAACCTAACTCAAAACCCATATTTACATACAATAATAAAAAAATATTTTGACTAAAAGAAAAATTCTTATAACATATAATAATATTTAACTAAATTTATTTTTATCTTAAATATTTATTACACATATATATGTATATATACATATACATATCGTGACCTAAGCACAAACATATATATATATATATATATACACACAAACATACACATACACATATATACATACACATACATACATACACATACACATATAAATACCCTGTCGGATTTTTATTAGCTAACTCAACATTTAGTGGCTTCTTAACTAACTCATAATAAGTACAGATTTGAGTCAGTTGTTTTTTGTGCAACTAACTTCTTCTCGATAAGCATTGAACTAGTTTTTGGCTAACTCAAAAGTTATGCAGAGATTAGTGAGTTGTTTTTGTACAACTAACTTCTTCTCGATAAGTTTTGAACTACCTGTTGGCTAACTCAAAGCTGATGCAGATATAAATACAACACTGTACAAAAACTTTGGTAAAAATCGTTTTGCGTGTGTTGTATTCTTTTAAATAATTATATTCCATATTCTATTTTTTAATATTATTTAGTTAAATACATCTCATTTTCAAAATTATTATTATGAAAACCATATCGGACAAGCATGCTGGTGTCTTATAATTGAGAGTTTTTCTGTAGACATAGAGGCAATACAACAAAAGTAAAAGAAAACAAATGTATAACGGTGGGTGTAATTTAATAATATTAATATTATCTGGCTCTCTGGGAGGGGTTAGTGTAAGAATTACATACAATCTTGATTTAAAAAATATATAAAACAAAAATACGTAAATTTTTTCTATTTTTTATTATTTAAGACAATATCGTCCCCTTAATAAAACAATAGTGTATAATTTTTTTGCCATATCGAGAAAATGGAGTTTAAAATTTTTGTGTTATTAGACAACTGGGAAAACAGTAATATTCCAGAAAATAATCGATGCTTTTTAATTGTGGTCATTTAAATATGTGGTGGAATAATCAGGCTACAAGTAGGTGTTATTTAATTAATTTACAAGTGCTTCAATTGCAAATAAATGGGATTTAAAGTACATGATGTCACTTAGGCTATTTTATTTATTTTATAATTTGTATCAAAGAGTTGACATTAACAGTGTAAACAGGATTTAAGCTATTGTATACGTCAACCGTTTAACACACAGAGATATTTTGTATGATATATAAAATAGTGTATAAGTGCCATACAGATTGACTACAAATATTGTATTGTTAAAAAATTGTGTATATCAATATACGTCATTTTTCGATTGTATTTTGTTATGAAATAATAAAAATAGTAAATAATAAAAAAGTGTATGCTTTTTATACACTATTTTTCTTTTAAACTATATTCAGAGTAACAACTAATTAAAACACCATACCTGCACTTACACAATTATTAATGAAAAATTTTAAACACGCAATTATACGCTAATATTTCAATTGATCTTTTGACCCACTTTGTGGAAGTAGAATTTCACCAAATTTTGACCACATTTAGAATCAGTTATGTAGATTCTTATTATGCAATAAAAAAATAATGGTGTACATGCGTATACACTATTGTTTTATTAAGGGGACGATATATTATATGCACCACAAGCTAACTCATAATGGGCCAACCATTAGTTAGCTAGTTCGCAGCTAACTTTAAGTGCACTCAAATTTTATCGCCCAGAAACTAGCAAAAAATGAGCTAACTTGTGGTCAGCTGAAAATTATGCAGTGTGAGTGAGTACTGACTCGTATTGCGGACATTGTATGTAAAAACTGAATAGCTTTAACAATGCAAATTAGTTAGTTTTTGAGTCACCTGTGACTAACTTCTGATTAACCATGAGTTAACTTTAAGCTAACTCATTTTCCGACAGGGTATATATACTTACATATATATATTAACATTCACATACATATATGTATCTATTTAAAAATAAAAAAATTTTATTATATCCAATACTTCATCTCTTAATAACTAAATTTCTATAATTACTAGCTATATTTTCCGTGTCTGCTTTTAAATTCATTCTTTGTGTTGCAGGACATAGATCAGATCAAAAACATAGAAACATTCGGGGATGTTCCGGAAATCGAAAACGCAAAACGCAAAACGCAAGAATTTTGAACTACTTTTTAATACACTCTAATCCAATTTTTTATAATATCCTTATAGAATTCTGTTTAATTGAGAAATATTTGTATTGTATTGTATTTGTATTTCTTTTACTACAAAAATCTTATGATACAATCGACTTTTAAGTTCTTGCGTTTTGCGTTTTCGATTTCCAGAACACCTCTGATTAACTCTAAAAACAACAGCATTATCTCATCATTGTTATGAATTGAATCACTATCCAAATGGATCATGTTAAACAATGAAACAAACTAAAAACGCAGATTTATATTAGAAATGTTACACATAATTAATACACCAACAACAGAAAGCATGAATTTCAAAGCAGACACGGAAAATATAGCTAGTAATTATAGAAATTTAGTTATTAAGAGATGAACTATTGGATATAATAACATTTTTTATTTTTAAATAGACATATGTATGTGAAAGTATATATATATAAGTATATGTGTATGTGTATGTATGTATGTGTATGTATATGTGTATGTATATGTATATATTTGTGTATATATATATATATATATGTATATGTTTGTCCTTAGGTCGCGATATGTATATGTATATATATATATATATATATATATGTGTAATAAATATGTAAGATAAAAATAAATGTAGTTAAAAATTGGTATATAGAATTTTTCTTTTAGTCAAAATATTTTTTTATTATTGTATGTAAATATGGTTTTTGAGTTAGGTTTATAAATAAGACATTTTTTCAGTTTATATGAATTGTTATACTTTAGTTATATTTTTATTTTTTGTTGAAATTTTTTACATTTTTTATGACAAATAGGCTTTTGAATTTAATTTATAACAAACATTTTAAAGAAAAAAATTTTTTTAAATTAAATTTAATTTTCTAAAGATGCTAACCAAAGGTTAGTGAAATATTGAATATAAATAAATAAATATTGAAATTTTTTTGTATATCTAGAAAACGGGGAAACTTAAAGATTCCAAATTATATAAAAGTATCTTGGTTGTCAATACACAACATCCGACTGTTCTGTTCTTATTGCACCATATTGAAGGGTATATAAGATTCGGCATAGCCGAATGGTGCACTCTTACTTGTTTTTTATTTTAATTGATTTGTATGAAATTATAAAAACAATGAACTTTAAAGTTTTCAAACAAAGATGCAATTCATATAACAATTCTCTTATATATACATATGAATGTATATGTATTTTTATAGGTATATCAATGTAATTTTTCTTATATGCATATATTCATATATAAAATATACGGAATCAAACTTTTAAATACTTAATTTAAAAGAAAAACCAACATAAAGAATTTTAAATACATCTTTAACTTTTTTACGTTTATCCCTTAGCTATCAATAAGAGGATAGACTACTTGCTAACAAATTGCGCATAAATAAATATTGCATGAAACCAACATACAGCATACATAATAATCATTTCTCATACCAACACATAAACAACTAAGAATATAAACCAAAAACAAAACAAAAATATACAAATAAAGCCTTAGCACACACACACACACACACACACACACACTCAAAGTAAAACCTTTGTGGTCAATACAGAAAAAGCGACACAGTTACATTTTTTCTACACAAACATACAAACGCACACATATCCAAGCTTCTATACCAACGATGGCATCAATGGTAATGTCATAATAACAGTATCATCATTTACTATTTCCTCTGCTACTCAAACGAAACCAAAGGATACAACTCAATATTGAAATGTGTGCAACAAATACAGGCTGAACAGATTGTCGATGAAGAAGGAGTGCATGGTGAAATGCTAAGAAGAAAGACGGGAAAAAACTGTCACAAAAATATGTTTAAGGAAAACTATTCTCATGCACACATTCTAAAGTATAGAGTTGACTACTATTGCCCATATTATTATCAATTGTAAATCAAACAATTTACAAACAAGCATCAATTTACTTAAACTCTTGAGACTAAAGTTTCTGTTTTTTTTTTCTTCCTTTTTATTTCTTTTTTATTTTGCTTCCGCAAACCACTAAACATTCACATACATATGCAATAGAAAATATAAACTCACATAAAGATGGAAGTTGAAACGCAAACTTATACACTGACAAAATGTTTAAAACATAAAACAAAAATCGTAACGCAACAAAAAAAAATTTTAAAAAATCAGCAATTGGTAAAATTTGATAAAACGGCTGTAATAAACAAAAAATAATTTCTTAACTAACAGAGATCATTATTTCTCAAGAAAAAAAGAGCAAAATTTAGAACAACGATAACAACTGCTTAACAATTTCGAATGCTAACGTTCGCATTGAAAATTTTTATGAAAAAATACTCAACACTCTATAAGAACGGTTACGTTCGAAATTCTTAAAAAAAAGGCGGTTTCAAATCGCTGAATTGAAAAAAATTTTATAGAACTAAAAAAGTTTTTATTTAAAAGTAATTATTTTGGAGAACGTTTCCTGATGATCTGGCCTAAGCAACCAGTGAAATGCGCATAGGAACAGTTTATCCTCCAACAATAAATTTCAGTATTTTTTATCAATTATTTAAAAAGGGAATTAAGCACAACAAACAAAATCTTTTACTAAAAAAGTTATTCACAAAAACTCGCAGTTAAATAAATTTTTTTTTTTTAATCCACAAATTTTCTTAATCCAAAAAAGCACTTAATAAGTACGACCAGAGAAAAACCAATTTCGATAAAAATAAATTTACAAAAAAAAAATTCTAAAATTTTACAAAACAAACCCATAAAATCATAAAAAAAAATCACATAATTAACAATAAAATTAATTAAAGTTTTAAGCGTTTTAAGAATAATAAACTGTATAAAATCCCAAAAACAATCGTAAAAACTGGACAAAAATAAAATCACAAGAGGCACTTTTTAGTATGAAATTAAACTAAAGTAATGAAAAAAAAACTATTATCGAAAAATCCTAATTCCAAAAAATGACGTCAACTTTAAAAACGCGCTAAAATTAGAACAAAAATATTTGAAATCACTAATTCACAAAAAAAACGATTAAATTTTAATTAAGAAATTAACAGAAACGTAAAATTTCGAAAAAATTTCCTACATTTAAAAATGCAAAAAAAATAAGAAATACTTTGATTTCAAATTTAACGACTTTATTTAAAAATCGTAAGGAAAATTTTTTATTTCAACAAAGAATTGCTTTAATAATAAATAAATTAAGAAATCAAAATAGTTCCACATTAGGCTACTTTTTATATCGTTTTATACGTTTTAAAGTGCTTTTCGGAATACTGCTTTATATGTGACCGATTATAATCGGTAACATATAAAACGAATACATTGTGTTATTTTTAGCCATATAAAGCTAAATTGGACCAAATGTAACCACAATATCTATAATTGGTTTTGTTGGTTTTAGGCTTATTTTAATGAATTCCAGAGCGGGTTTTATATAGTATGAACTGATCTCAACGAAATTTAACAATGTGATTTCTAGTCTTATAAAACCAACACCAAATGTTATTTGTTAACAGAGAGTAGGCTTTATATGGGGCCTTTGGTAAAGTATGGACCGATCTTCACGAAATTTAACAATATTATTTCTAGTCATATAGAACTAATTTGTGCAACATCTTATATCAATCCGTGCATTTTACTTCCGTTTATGTTAGTTTTTGTAACAAAATTATCAAATTTTTAGGTTGGTTGTTCCACATTTGGATTCATTAGTCTTATCCTACTGATCCGATTTTGCTTGATTTCAATCCCAAACTGCTCAGTATATCTAGAAACAATATGACACTAATATTGTTCTTTGCTTTTCAGTTGTTCGAAGGTGAGCATGTTTTCAACATACGCACAGACGGACATGATTAAATCGACTTCGTATAACTGAAGGACCCAGTATATAAATAGGTATATATATATTATGGGGTCTTAGATAAATATATTCATTAATAAAAAATGTTTCACAGAGAATGACGAACTTAATGTCACCTCATTCATCACTAGTGGTGGAGGGTATAAAAACCAAAAGAACTGAAATTATCAAAAAGATATCAACAAAAATGCAATTAGTTCTAGCAAATGCATTTCGATTAAAATAAAAAAATAATACGAAAATCTGAAACATAAATTTTCTAAAAAATCGCAAATTTTTAAGGCACAACAATTTACGGAAATTGTCTCAAATTAAAAGAAAAATACTTAAATTACTTTTTAAAATCAAAGAAAATATTTAAAATTATACAGAATTGGAAAATACCTAATAAATGGAAAAAATCGCAACAATAAAAAAATCGTAATAAGAAAAAAAATTTTAAACTACAAAATCATTTAAACATTCTTTACAGAACATTAAAATTTCTAAGTTTTTGAAAAAAAATTTCAAAATCTTTGATGACATAATTGAATAGAAAAATCTAAAAATGTTTAGAAAATGGTTTTTATTTTTTTAAGTGTTTTCAAAAGAACTTACAGAAAAAAATATTGGAAATACAAGTATAATTTTTTTTTACTGAACCGATAAGAGTGGCTACTATTCTGGGGAATAAATTTCAAGTATTTGTTTGTGCTTTGCATTAGTTGAATTGAAAAATATTTCGTTATTAAACACCGAACAGAGTGCAAAGAAACACAGAAAGGCAGTTAAAGAGAGAGAGAGACGCGCTGCATCAATAGGATTGGAGAAAACACATAAAATTTATAAGTCACAAAGTTAAAAGTTAAAAGTTGTTTGCTTTAATAACTAAAGAAAAAATATTTAGAAAACGATAAATATGTTTATGTGTCGAATTAAAAAAAGAAAACTAAAGCTCAAATATATTTACTGGAGAAGGATTAATGTAGGGTTCTTATACAGGAAAAAATTCCGGGAAATGTATAGAAAGAAGATTTGGCAATTTCTTCAGGTTTATCATATTCGAACAATGTGAAAGTGTTAAAGTTTACGGCCAAAGAAAATAGTAGTGTAGCTTAACGTAATTTGGAAGCTAAACTTTATATTCGCTTGTAAACACAGGGTCATCCCAGTGGTTTAGGGATCATCTTAGGGATGTTTCACCTTTTGGTGTTACATCCCACGGATCATAATCAGGTACAACCAATACCTGAGGTTCTGCAAAAATCTATAATTGATAGATCACAGGAGATTAGGGTGCCCCGGTAGGCTAGCTGGTAGTGAGCTAGTCTATTAGAACCGGGATTGCGGGTTCGATTCCCGCTAGAGACTCTGGTCTCCTGCAGACAAACGAAAAGCTTCGTGGGACTTAGTGTAGGAATAATAAAAAAAAAAGATCTTCACGATATCTTGCGATCGAGGCTGACCAGAGATTATATATGGTACCACAGGAGTCCGTAGCACCCGGACTGACCATTGGTTGAGGACTCCGTTAGTATTCTTATAGCGGGATATGCCTCCCGTCTTTCCGGGAAGCATTACTCTTCTACATATCAGAAGAGTAAAACGGGCGCAACGGATAGATGCCTTTTTACGAAGGGATACTTTCCGGTATTACATGGTGGTTGCAGTTTTAACCAAAAGTCGCGGAGAGGGATATCCTGAAAATCTCTTTAAAGGGCTGATTTTTCACACTTGTGAAGGAAGACTATCCCTAGGTGCTGTTGATACACAACAGCTGCTTTTGGCATTTTTTCAGAAGCAGCAGAGTTAGATAGCTCCAGCTTCTAAGCAAGGGAAGAGTGTATAACTTTGCAGGATTATACACTCAAGCTGCTACCTGTGTATGATGGTGACTCCCACACAAGGTGGCGGTTGGTAAACGCATTGTTTTTCACCCAAGTGGATAAGATCCATCATGAAATTAGGCCGACACGGTAGGTGCTCATGTCAATCTTTTCCACATTTGTCAATACCGGGTCTAGTTCTCAGAGTTAATGGATAATATCAAATAAAGAAGGAAAACATATAATTTTGGCAACAAATTTAAAACAACATCAATGACTTTTGGGCCAAGGACATGATGTTTGATTTATTTTCTGACAAAATATTTATAATGTGTGTGAATTTCAAAACGTCATTTGCAATGCAACTTAACAAAGTCTTGCATTCCTAAACGCAACCATTTTAACATTTACAACGTCCCTAAATGTATACTAACAGTTATCGATGCGCAAATAAAGGCAACCTGTGCATCATTAATTTTGTTGGTGCTTTGTTGACATTTTTTTTTTCAAAGTAAAGAGAAAAGCAAGAGTATCAAAAAAATTAAAAGATTAGAAATAGGAAGATTAGAGCTCGAATATTCTTCAAAATAAATTCCGCCTACTTCAATCACAATTTGTTTTATAAAATCCTTTGCGATGCCATAAAGAGACATGGCGACTTCTGACTCTAGTTTCTAAAAATATACCAAACACTACAAACTGCTTAGTTTTTTATGTAATTGCTTTAAACAAGCTTGGCAGCCCATACCGTCATTAATACCAATACATTTTAAATACCGTTTATAATTAAATAATTATGTTGATCCCGATACCGTTACCGGAAAAGCAAATAGTCTAATACCGGTATTGATGACGATATCGAAATTCATTTGGGTTACCAATAAAAATATTTTCCATTAACAGAAGAGTTGAAAATTTTAATTTGTTCCTACTCTGAAAAATTTATATATATTAAAAAAAAGAAAGGTAATACAATCAGGCCTTCCATATTTGTCGATTTATCGGCATTTTTCCGATTTTTTTATAGACACTTAAACTATGGTAAATTGGCTTGTTAACGTGTAATTGATTAATTTTGGGTAGTTTTTGAGCACTTGTCATAACCTACACAAGCAAATGGAAAGTGTTTTTAAAACTGTATTAACTAATTTCATAGAAAAACGATTAAAAAATAAATTTACTTAACGGAATTTATGAACACAATGAATTTTTTGAACTTTGATGAGGAGCATTTGGCCTTATTGGCTAATGAGTTACCATCAAAATTAAAACTCAACAAAAGCAAAATTAACAAAATTGTTAATATGTAACTGTATTAATTTTTATATAGAACTTTCATTAAAACGTTTTGGTTTTTAAGAAAAATCTTATAAATCTTTAAATATTATTTACCCTGAATATAGAGAGTTAATATTTTTAAAGTTTTAAGAATATTTAGAAGGAATTGAAGTTCATTTGCAAACTTTTTTGGCAAAAAATTTCAGACTCAAAATGTGGGGATTCTACGGATGCATTTCCAGTGCTGTCAAAGTTTGTACAACAAATTATGGTCCTTCCACATTCTTCCGCAAATGTGGAAAGAATTTTTAGCCAAGTCAACCTTAATAAAACCAAATTTCTATGTTCCCTGGAAAATGAAACCTTTCAAGGAATTCTTTTTTCTAAAGATTACTTTAAATTTAATAATACAAACTGTTTAGATGTTGATGAATTTAAAATGAATTTAATTAAATTATTAAGCTCATATATGTATCTAGAAAATATTTGTTAAAATAAAATGTTGGAAAAAATTTTCAACTATAAAAACAATTTTAGCCTAATGTACAAAATTTCTTTTAATTAACTACAATTTATTTATAAAAATATTCTTTTTTATTAATTTTTATGTTTTTATATGGGTTATATGTAAGTTAATGCTGAATTGTTCTGTTTTGTTATTTTTTGTGTTAATAAAAATATGTTTTATTGTTCTTAAAAGGGATATTTTTAATTTGCCGTTTTTTTGCCATTTTCTTTTTATCAAAATTATCTGGCACCCCTGAATACAATTCTTACAATATTTTAGACAAGCATCTCTTTTGATAACTGCCACCATGTGCAAACAGTGCTATCTATGTCGTTTAGACCCCTTTTACATATTTGTTTGGTTTTGGTTAATTGAATGGTAAGCCCCATATATCTATACCGTTATAAAGATTTCGATTCAATCAAAATACCAATACCAAAATAACAAATACTTTAAGCCAATGTTGGCAACCGTTCCGGTTGGCTTAAAATAATCTCTGATTGTCCATTTTTACAGATTATAAATTCTTTCATATTATTTTTGAGCAACATTTTTAAAAATTAGAAACCCTAATTATGTATTATCTAAATATTATTTAATTCTTTTAAATATTTGTTTCTATAGCGCTACCATTTAACAAAAAAAAAATAATACAAAATGTAATTGGCCAGAATTTAACAATTTTTTTACTACAATTTTTTTAACATTATTGCCATGTCTTTATTAAATATTTTGTCTTGTGCATTCTATTTTAGTACTTGTCAATCTTTTATGCCACAGAGAGCTGAATGTTTATATTGTAAGATTTCAATATGTTTATAGAAAATTCTTCGCTACCTACACTGTTAAAATAAGAAAATAACGTCCGTTTCTTAAAATCCTTGGGAATATAATCGCATGTTTTTCTTATTTTTAATATTACAAAGTTATTTAAGGGAACAAACATAAAACAAGTTAATATGATTTATAAAATGTGATATGTCTGCTTTGTAATGAAAATTACACAAAGGAATTCAAATAGAAAGATATAATAAGGGTAATCACGATGGGTAGTGCAAGGTGTGCAAACGATGCAAATGTGTGCAAAAATACACACATTTACATAACACAACAACAAAATGTACATATAAGCAATTTGCTTTATTTAACTTCGTTTGCACTAAAAAAAACCTTGAGCAAAAATAGTAGTGCATATTTGCTCAGTTGCCATAAAATTTTTTTTTTTTTTTTTTTTTGTAAAAAAGAAAATTATTTTTCACTGGTTTAAGGCCCTAATACCTATGCTTGTGAATAATTGTTCACAAATAAAGATTATTGACAACTCATGATAGCGCTGCCAAGGATTTTTTGTGTTGCCACAATAAGTTTTTAGAAAAATAGCCCATTTGCTTCAAAAATAAAAGTGGTATGCTCACTATCAATCATAATATGCACTGAAAATTTACAAAGTGCAAATTTGGACAATGACCATCGTGATTACCCTAATCTTAATCTTGTTAATCTTGTTTTCAGATCTAACAGAATTTGCCTGGTTATAAAACTGTCTATTAATGTTAGTGATTTTTTTTTATTCACATTTAAGCGATATTTTATAAAATTAGTCATATCATAGGAACTTTGTAATTTATGAAACAACTTTTCTGATTTTAATTACTAAAATTTTCGATTAAACATTTCACAGATGAGATTAATCTGGGAATTTTAACATTCAAACAAATCTTCTTAAATATAAATACGGGAACAATATGTTTGTAATATATCTTATAGTGCACCGATTTTAATGAAACGTATATCGTTTTAAAGGTATTTGTGTGTAGATCAGTGATGGAAAATTCGGTACTATGGTACTATTTTCAGTGCTTTTTCTCTTCATATATACCACAGTACCCCCACGTCAGTTTTGTACTCTTTTCTTTTTATACTTCCTTGTAAAGAAATCCAAGTTGACTTTTTTATTAAACATTGACAACTTAGGATGTGCCAATAACATACAGGATACACATATTTTGAACACCACTAGAAAATATGAAAAAAAAATGCATTGAAACTTTGCAAAAAATGGGTAAAAATTTATAAATTTTTCGAAAGTAAATGTACATACATACACACAGAAAAAATACCAAGGTGCAATGTTGATTAAATTAGCATTTACACCAGTGGTGTCAATTATGATTGTGTTGGTGCGAATACTCTTGTCTCTCTCATTCCCAGCGGGAGGAATCTGCGGTTGCGAGGCCTATTACGAGGCCTAATTAACATACATATTTTGCTATGAAGACTTTAGAGCAATTAATAATAATACAATTATCGAAAAATGTTGAGTTCTGGACAGACACAATCAGTTATTATTTAAATAAATTTAATTTGGAACCTGCATTTTGAAGAAACTTTGCTTATTTTTTGGAAAAATTGAGCATTTGACAATATTTGAAGTCTTTTTACAACCTTATACAATTCTTTTCAAAATTTTTAATTTGGTGCTCAACATATCTTTGCGAATGCCAACAATGAAAATTCATTTGCACATACTAATGCAAATAATAACCCCATTAAGTTTAAAAATATTCTATAATTATTAACCACCATTATAAAAAGAGAAGATTTTACTAGCCTATAAAAATAATCTTTTATTTACCAATAATATCTTCTAAATTTATATTGCAGTTTCGAAACAACAAAACATTTTTTAGGTTTGCGGACGTTAATTTATTGCGTTGTTTTGAGCAAATGTATTTCAAATCGGAAAATATTTGTTGGCAAAGATATATTGAGGAAAAAAAGCGACAAACATTTGAAGGAATTTTTTTTTAATACAGGATATAGTGCCCCGTCTAAATTTTTCCAGAACTCAATAATATGTTCCCTATCTGGATGATTAAATTTTAAATAAACTTATACGCTTGTATGCTCGTTATCGCTGTCTACAAGACTAATTAATAAAATTCAAATTTGAAGTTTACAGAAGCTCAATAAACACAACATCAAGGCGAATTCATCACAGTTATTCTTGATACTACAACAAGTACACGTCACCTCGTACAATAACCACAAGCAATTTGTTTTTTTTAAATCATTGTACAATGTTAAAAACAGAAATAAAACAAAACAGAAACAAAGATAATAAATAATAAATATATTATTTCTGTTTAGAGGCCTCAAAACAGGCCGTGCGATATTTCCCGCTGAATGAGAGTGTTTTGCAGTAAACAATTATATTTTACGCTCGCAAAATAAAAGAGCGTAAGCGTACATGTGAGTATTGCTGACACAATTGTGTATGACGCTGACATCCCTGATTTACACATGCCACTGCCAGTTCGAAAAACTCAACACAATCACAATTTTTTACTAATACACCCACATTTTTCGCAATGGCAGCTCCAGTGGAAACAAAAATTGCATGCGAGTGGAAAATTGGCACTTGCATGCCATTAAATATCAAATCGATAAACAATGTTACCCTGTTAACAATGTAATGCAAATTTACTGGATTATTGTATTGTAATTAAAGTTTTAACTGTTAAATGTATTGTTATCATTCATTTTTTGAAGCGCACATTAAAAAAAGCAAGTTTGTTTATTATAGAGCCATAATTTTGCTAAAATAATGCTAATAAACTAATTCCAACTCTTACACTCTTACTAACTTCATACTTGTGGCCATTCAATGCGGAAATTGTCCCAATTTTGGACCTTTTTTAAAAAAATTATTAAAAATATTTGCACATAATTTTTATAAAAAAAAAATTACTATATAATTTAATACCTGATGTTGAATGTTCCATTATAAAAAATTTACTTTTCATAGATTTAACACTAATAATAACCGCTTGAATTGTAAAAACTTCCAATTTTTTCACTTATTTTAAAAACAGCAATAATTTGCTAACTTTGACCGCTCATTGAAAATTACTTACTTAGTTGATTGATTTTCACAGCTGCTGATGCAAAATTTTATCTTCTTTTACCCTATACCAATATTTATTATAAACACTTTATTTCTAAATTTCAATTAATCGCCACTTTGAAACCATTTGAACCCAATGTGCAGCGGTTAGATAGATATAAATATTACGTGTCGATTTTATTCCCAAAATTTGAAAAAATAAAAATTTGGAGTTGCAATATTGTTGAACAAGTGCAATATGTAATACGATTTTACTAATTTTTTATGTCCTTTTTCTTTTTATCATTAAAAAAAAACTCTGAAGAATATGAGCAATTAAATTTGACATATTGTGTTAAAACTTAATTGATCGGCAATGCATTATAACATTTGTTGCTGAAATCGTTTTTTAACAAATAATTCAGACGGTGATTTTTTCCATGCTTTTAAGGCATGATTTTTGGTGTTTGAAGGCGAAAGATGTAACGATAAAGTCGCATTTTCTGTTCTCTGTGTCTTTTTTATATTTTTCTTAGCAAAAATTCGTATTTGTGTATTGTTGCTTCATTTTATTTTTTTTTTCTATGTGGCAGCATCTAATTACAATACAAAACACGGAGCGCATTTTAATTGTTTGTTTTTACAAATAAGCATGTAAAGAAAAATTACCGATAAGGGGGAAAAAATCAGCCCTAAAATCTTGGGGAAAAATCATGGTTTGTTGTGTCTTTGGAAGCAACTTTAAAAAAGAATGAAAAATAAAACATGACATTTAATTCACGGTCTGAATCTGGTGTAACACATATTTGCGCAAGTAATACGATAAATCGGCCTAGACCAATGATAAATTCCTCAGCAATTTGGCAATAACGTCTTCAAAATAACACAACAATATTCATTATTGCAGCTTATGTTAAGGGTATGAGATAACGTATCAACTACTAGTGTAAATTCCAAGGCAGAAGTTCCAAACCATCCCGTATGTTTTGGAGCAGCAAAGATGTGATAAACTGCGGCCCAAACATTTTTGATGACGTGCTTATTTCACAGGGCAGTTCACACATTGTATTCGTCCTTTGAGCATTTCTGCTTTGAATTTTGGGAGTTGGTAGCAGAACAGAGCAATATATACTCAGCACAAAATCGAAAAACGATTGACTAGCAAATGATCCCATTTTCAGGACATTGCGAGTATCGTCCATATCTTTCAGCCAAGATTAACCCACTTTGACTTAAAAATTTTGTATTGGCAGCACGAGACGGGCTAGTAATAATGTGTTTATGTAGGAAAAAAAACACCTTACCTCAAGTGAAATGAAACATCTGGGAATAGGGGCGGGAATTGTCGATAAGCTTTGCCTTACAATATCAAATAGTTGAGTTTTGTATACCGACAGATTCTTCACAAGTTTAAAGCTGGCTGACCATCTAGTTGAAAAGAAAAACGGAATTTTATTGACCGGAACTGTTATGACGAATAAAATTGGGGAAGCAGTACAAAAGTTGAAATCAGAAAAACAGTTAAAAAGAGGTAAATAGGATGAGCAATTTCGAACTGATGACAAAGTGTGTGTGGTTAAATGGATAGACACGAAAGCAGTGACGCTTTTATCCACTTGCTCGGGAAGCGTTCCTGCCGATACCTGCAAACGTTGGTGTAAAAAATAACACAACAAAATTTAAATAACTTGTCCAGCTGCAGTGGGTAACTATAATACATGCACGGGTGGCATTGATTTCTGTGACAGACTAATATCATACTATCGAAGTTCGATGCGTACAAGAAAGTTGACTGTAAAAGCTTTTTTCACTTTTTGGATTTGGTTGTTGTTAATTGTTGGGTAATGTACAGTCGCTGTTGCGTACAAGAAAACGTACAAGCGAAGGATAAACTTGGCTCACTTGAATACAGATTAAATCTGGCCAGGGTTATGATAAAGTTCGATGGTGGGAAAGTTTACGAAGATTTTTCAGATCATGGCTCAAAATCACTCCCTTCCACAAGCGCTTCTGCTACAACCCGTCTGAATTCTAAGAGCAGCGCAAGTGATCCACAACCATAAATTCCCCTTGACAAGGTCATCTACCTAAATTTGTAGATAGCAAGTTT
Organism: Pollenia amentaria; assembly: GCA_943735925.1. Lineage (NCBI taxonomy): Eukaryota > Metazoa > Arthropoda > Insecta > Diptera > Polleniidae > Pollenia > Pollenia amentaria. Next base: position 2,487,267 of record OX031007.1, read on the forward strand.
GCATCTAAATGCCGCCACCCGAAGTGGTCATCACGCTGCCGTACCATTTGTTCAAAATATAATATTTATTTATGTATTTTAAAATATAATTGTTTTGAAGAACATCAAACTGTTAAGGCTTTACGTTGAAATTATTTATATTTAAAGACCTGAAGTACACATACATATGTGCACCCTTAATTTCTAAGACTTCAAATAAAAATTTTTCAAAAAAAATATACAGTTGTCTTATTTGCTTCCCAAAAAGTGCAAAAAAATATATAAGAAGTGTAAAAATCAAATGAAAAAAACCAAGAAAGAGGGTGTAATGTAAAATTTTACGGCATCTTGTGGGCTTACGGCATCTTGAGGATTTACATAAATTTATATTAATTTTTTGATGTCCTTTTTCTATAAAAATATTAATAAATAAAAATTAAATGTGAATTAAAATTTTTATATAAAAAAGGCCTGAAGCTTTAAACAAATTTTATAAATTTTAATAATAAAGATCGAATAAAAAACAATTTATATTAACAAAAATAATTTTTCAATTTACTTTTACAAGAAACATATAAAATTGTATAATTCTTTTTTTTTCACTTATAATTGGCTACCATTTCAGAAACTTAATTTATTTTTTACACAATTGGATTTAATTTTTTTTTTCGTTTTTGGCGCCCTCTTGTTTAAAGCTCAACTCAATTGTCAACCAAATAAGACGGTTTGTGTTAGCAATAATTGTCAACGAAAGTTGAATAAACATTATTGCAACTTATATTGCCTGCAATAACTATATACAAAAAAGTGCTGTCTACATTAAAGATAACATCATTTTGATATTTACTACAATATATGAATGTATGTCGAAATATTTATCTTTAATATCTTGTGTTAGCAATAGAACTGTTAAAGCCACTACAATAATTTCCAAACTTATTGCTCGTGTGATCGGGAGGTAAGGAAGATGTATATCAGCATTTATTAGTCTGTTAACTTTGTCGTTAACCATTTTAATGTCATAATTTTCTAAACCGCATTTCCTTTTTCACCCTCCTCTAATACGTTCGCAATAAAGTTAAACTTGTATTTTGTTTCCTTGTCACTGAGAGCGTTCATTTCATCACAAAGAATGGCAAATTGACAATATCCTTCATTGTTGTATTAGTACATGTCATGAAAACGCCTTTTAACCAGATTTACTTTGTCTTTATCCTAAAACACAAAATACATTGTCAATTATAATAATTATAACAAAAAAAAAAAGAAACTACAAAAAATCCTACAATTTTCAACATGTTCATGTTTTCATTGCAGTCCTCCTGGAAGAGTGCGTTGCAGATTTGTATGTGTGTGTTTTGAAAAACAGCCCTCTAATTAGTTAAATTTGTGGCCCACTTTGTTATTGTTGATGTCATAATCATCATTAACCGTAGTGGTACAAAGTAACAGTAGCAGTAGCAGTTGCAATAACAACTGTAAGTTCAACTGAACCAACAGAAGTATCAACATTTGTAGGAGTATCATCATTCTTAGTACGATGGTGGTTGATGTTGGTTGTTATGCACTTTTCTGTTTTTAAATGCGACATTAAAAATCGTTTTGAGGGCTTTTTTATAACGAAATCTAAAAGACAAGCCCAACGGCACATATACATACGTATCTATATATTTACGTATGTTTGTGTGTACATAGACGGGTATGTAATTTTTTAGCTAAATCTAAAACATTGTAACTGTCATGTACGTGTACACAGATTTTGTGTAATTTTTACAGCACTTTTCTTCATGTTTTTAATTTTTTGTGTTTATTTTTCGAATTAGGCGTGTGTAAAACTTTTTAGTAAAATGAAAAAAAATTCGGTATATTATTTTTCACATCGTCAGTTAAAATGCAAAAGGGAATGAGCATCGCAGGTGTTTAAGCATAATACAGTATAAATCGCATTAATTTCATCAATCTATTTCGTTTCTTTAAACAAGAAAATCCAAGATCCAAAAATAATTTCTTGATTTTAACTTATTTCGTTCGTATTTAGTAAATTTTCTTAAATAATGAAATATTTTCTTATGATCAAAAATTAACGTTTTTGGTATAAAATCAAAAATTTCTTAAAACAAGAAAAGTAGCTTTTTTTATTAAAAATTATTATTAAAAAAAAAAAAATTTCTGAGTTCAAGCTGCATTTATTTCGGCCCTAATCATGTAAAACGCACCGCAACGTCAAAAAATTACATTGAAAGCAAAAACAATGTCATAAATATTTTGTAATTTTGTGGTTGCTTTCTACAGAAATTCATGTACCTTTTTAAAATTTTTAACGCCACAAGCTCTGCAGCGTTTGAAATTTTAAGACGCAATGTGAATTTCTGTAGAAAGCAACAACAAAATTACAAAATATTTATGACTTCGTTTTTATTTCCAATGTAATTTTTTGGCGTTGCGTTGCGTTTTACATGATTTGAGCCTTCATATTAGTCTGGTTTTCTTGATTTTTAAATAGAAGCGAATTTCTTGCATCAAGAAACAATTGCTAGGGATCTTTTAAATTTATTCAGAAAATACTCAAGAAAACTTTGTTTGATTCAAATAATTTTTTATTTGAATCCACTTATCAAGAAAATCAATCAAAATTTTCTTAATTCATATTAAGATTTCTATAACACCACACAAGTAGGTAAAAAACGGTTTGCTTGTTTTGTGTAGACACAAGAACAACAACAGAACAAGAAGAATAATTTACATTTTTTTCATGTTTAAAAAGTACAATAAGAAACAAAAGTTTCCACTTAGTTTATATTGAGTTTAATACATGATGTTGGGCCTGATGCTGGTGTTTCATAATTGAAATTGAATATGATTGAATTTCAAAGACCAAACATGCATTTGAATTGAGTAAGTATTTCTTACTTTTTAGAAAACTTATGTGCTGTTTTTACAACACAAGTGTTTGAACGTGTAGTTAAATTTACATGAAATGCACTCAGGTTTTTGAGTGTTTTTCATATAAATTTTACTACACGTTCAATCACTTGTGTTGTGAAAACAGCACATTAAAGTTTATTTACTTGAATCAAGTTATAATTTCTTAAGTTTTTCAAGAAATATTTTCCTAAAGCAATTTATGAGAAATTTTTGATTGAAAATTTAAGGCATTAACATTAACATTTTATTCAATTCAAGAAAAGATTTCTGCATATACAAATAAAATGTGTTGGTTCGAGAAAAGGATGGTTTGAATTAAGCAGGCTTTTCTTGCTATTTGTAAAATATATAGCAACGAAAACTTTATTTAAGTAACTATATACATATATAGTCAAAATAATTTTTTTTTTTTTTGCTGTATTCGACTGAATTTTTGTTCGTTTTGAGTAATAACCAGGGACAAGGACTTCATGCACTCAAAAAAGGTACTTTAGGCACCTAACATTTTGAACATTTTTCCTAACTTCAAAGAATTATTCTTATTTATTCACCTGTAAAAGAAACATTTGCTTTATACATATATTCAAATGTAAAGCCCAATCTATTTGGTCTAAGAAAGCTCTTGTACATTGAAACAGAACTTTCAATACCTACAGATGTAATTGGCGTATACTTAAATGATTCTAATTATTTTATGGAATATATTTCTTTAACTGAATCATCACAAGGTATTGAAGCAAAAACATTAGCTAGCTACATACATATTTGTTTAATTTTTTTAAATCCGATATTTCTTATAACGCTTCGACTTCAACCGCATTAATTTTATTTATAGCTTCGTCAATTATTTTGTTTGTGCAACAAATGGTTAAAGCTAATCGATTGCACAGGTTTATTCATTTAGTGGTTTTAATACCGCCGGTCCGGCAAGACTGCAGCTGTTAAATATCTGTCATCTGAAGTGTAATTTATTTAGTGAAAAGTTTGCCATTTACGAATACTGATCGCTTAACAACCGAAGAATTAATAAAAATAGTTAAAATTTACTACAAAAAAGTGGTGGTTCAAACATGGCAACGTTTCGTGCATTACGGGGTGATTATGGTCGTCATAATCAACCTACTGTGCAAGGAATTTGTTAGATTATAAATAAATTTGAAGAGACTAGAAGTAAGATGTGGTCAGGCCTCGAAAATGTGTTTTTATACACTGTGGTCAAAGGCATCAAATGGTCGGTCTTAATCGACTTTTTATAGTTGTTACAAACACACACAGGTAGCGTTAAAAAGTAAAATACAGGCGTATGTATAAATCGCTGCCAGAACAAATTGGCTGTCAACTTCTTACGAAAAAAGTCGTCAATAATAAATATTTGTCTTTGAAAATAGTCAAAATATCAACTTATCTTTAATCTGGTAGTTGTATAAACATGTATCTTTTTCTACAACAATGTAAGCAAATGAATTTGTATAAAACTATCCCATATTACGTCTCTGTTTTTACTAACATACCTGACCAAACTGAAATTTTGAAAATTGAGTTAAGTACAAAAAATAAAAATATTTGTCTTTTTCTACTACATAACAAATAATACACAAACCCAATTTCATTCGTATTTTGGCTAGGAAATGACTACATTTTGGACAAACAAATATTAAAAGTGCTTTCCTGTAAAATTTGTTAAATGTTAGTTAGGTCGGTTATTTGAATGCATCATTATTTTTCAAAAATATTTGTTTTTAAATTCGAATTTTTCACAAAATATGTATTTAAAATGCTATGATAACAAAAATATGCAAAACAAAATGCATTATCATCAAAATATGCAAAAATATGCACTAACAAATCGATGCCCTTTTTAAGCAAATTCATAGTTTCATAAAATTATTTAGGTTAAGCCATTTTCAGGCTTACAGGAAAAAAATGCATTTGCATGAAACCCTTCTCCCTGGTAATAACTTTTTGCTTTAATCAAGCCACACATATATTTAGAACAAGAAATTTTTGGCTTTGGAGGAAATCATGCACCATTTTTTTTTTTGGTTCAAGCCATATTTTCTGGTGATTTAGTAAATATTTCTTTCTGTGTATGCATACCGGTTTAAGAATTTAACGGTTATCCGCAGCTCAACTTGTGCAATTATAGTTTTGTATTTAAAATCGCCGAAATTATTCTGTGTATAAGCATTACGCCTTTATGGAATATTCCACATGTATGCAATACAAAAATAAAAAATTGCTTCCAAGTGAATTTATTAATAAATAACCTGGAGTGAATTACGAAAAAAAAATTTCATCAAACTTCAAATTCAAATTTCAGATGTAACTTTATATGCAAATCAAATTGCTTTTGTTCATGATTTTGATGGAATTAGGCGATTTTTCCTTTAGGCACTGTGTGCATAAAAGCGAGTTTTTATAGATTTATTTCGCGTTTTAAAGCACCAAAATACGTGAAAATTATTAAATGCATATAAGAGATATATACTGTATTCCTCATTCCTCAGTTTCGCCGACGCTATATTTATTCCACTACTGTTGAAAATCTACACGCGTAGTTGCTCTTTATGGAAAAAAATAGTGGGAATAATTAAAAAATTGTAATTTTTATAAAAGGAAAATAGAAAAAACAAAATACACTCGCACATAATTGTAACAATGCATGCGTAAATTTAATATTACAACTTGTTAAGAGTTTTCAAATTTTAACCACTTCAACTGTTTTTAAATTTGCTTATGTTTTTATTTTACATCTTTTACAATGAGGGGTTATAATAACTACTTATGTTATCAATTCGTTTGTAGTTTCTTTAAATTTCGCTTAAAATCGTATTATTAAACGATAACAATAGGAAAAATTCTTAGTAATTGAAATGTCTAAAATAAATAAATCGCCTAAATCAAACAAAATGAAAACATTTTTTATATTATTTCAAAAGGAGTGGGCATCAGAGTGCACTCAAGGGCACTCAACCAAAATTTATCGCGACAACTTCCGGATTACTTTAGATTTTTCAGGTGGAGATAATTGCTACCAAGGTAGCTGTAGTCTGGATCAGAATATCTGGTAAGTCGACGACTGCTGTGGATATTTATATTCGACTGTCGCTCATCCCAAAACGAGATGGGTGAGCAGTTTGATATCAGGATCATATGGGTTGCCAGGTAATTGTGGCTCCGCATGGATGATGGGCGAACCATGTACCTACCAACGATGGCCAAGAGGTACTTATTACTTTTAGTATCTGTTGTCACGGGATACTGTCTAAAAGTTTAGCGTTTGGGAGCCGGACACTATGATTACTGCTGCAGCTGTGATGACGAAAATGAGAAGGAGGACGTAAAATACCTTCTCTGCACTGGCGAAAAGACGACTGGCCGAAATGGGATTCGCTACCTTTAACGGATTATATGGTATATCTGGCATTGAACTGGAGCCTATTTTAAACTTCGTTAGAAATTCAGGTTGGATCATTGGATCTAAGTGTGTCAGATGGATACTGACTGCATTTTTTAGCTAACCTAACTTTACCTTACCTTCTAATTATTGCCTATAATCACGATATGCCATCTCTATAACCCCAAAATTTGTTTGCTTTTACTCAAAGTGCACAACATTAATTTAAATATGAAACACTCAAAGAGATAAGAAGAGTAAAGCATAAATAAAAATAAGAGTGAATGAATTGAATATAAAACTTGTTTATTGTAAATCAATTTGAGATTCATTCATAAATAACAAACTATTACAATGGCCCGCTATAGAGAGAAAGTTTACAAAAACATTCAAATAATTTTTGAATTATTGAATGTGTTTATGTACATTTGTTTGAGTACATTGGCATAATAAGTGTTTAAGCTTATAGCTTCCCTTATTTATAATTATATGAGTGTGTTAAAATTGCTTTTATTTATTCTTGCAGACCTCTTGTAGGTACATTCCCAATAAATTTTTTTCTTATTTTGCCTATCACTAATTGTACATTATAAAAAGTAAGCAAACAATAGTGTTCCAGTTAGCTGACAGTAACAGTAACGTTGTAAATCAGCTGCTTCATTTTTTTTATGTAACGCAATTAGAACGATTATAGTTAGCAGTAAGATGTAACTTAACCGTAACGCCTCAATCTATAGAAAATAGATTTTTCTAACTCTTTAACTGTACGGTTACATTACTGTTACTGTCAGCTAACTGGGGCTTGATGCGCTACGCAATCCAGAGAAACAGTAAGATAAGCGAACTAGTGAAAAAAACATTTAAAGAACCTTGGCATTCCCTTACTTTGAAGCAGGTTTGTAAGGGAATATGTTAAAGAAAAACAAAAAAAAAATTGAGTTGATCGTTACGCCCACCAGTTTTTATATGCGGTGAAAATAGCGCTTTATTTTTGTGTCAAAAATGTATTGCTTTAAAGTGGGAACTGGCCATATAAAATTCATGCCTTCCGTGAGCGATATGGTAAGTAAAAGTTTTACAACTCTCCCTTACAAGCCTGCTACTTTTGAAGATTATTTTTTATTAGGTAGTTATTTTGAATTTTGCATTGTATGGACCAAAAAAATTATTTAAAACGAAAAAAGTGCTTAAAAATAAAAAAAGATACTGAAATCTGAACAAATTAAATAATAAGTAAGAGTGATATATTCGGCTATGCCGAATCATATATATACCCTTCACCATGGTGCGATAAGAAGAGAAAGTTATATAACCAACATTCTTTTGATATAAATAAATCTATTTTGTACCACGCCCACTTCTCCAATCACGCCCAAATTTCGTCGGATGTTTTGTATTGATTACCAAGATGCTTGAATCTAATTTGGAAACTTGTCCCTTTCGCTCTCCAGATACACAGAAAAACAGACGGACATCGTTATATCAACTTCGCTGTATATAATTGTATTTGTTATGTATAAAAATAACACAAAAAAGTCTAAAAAAGTAATAATAAACAACCAACTGATGCAAGGTATATTATGCCTTGTTACTTTCGGTGATGAGTATAAAAAACAACATTGGATTAAATAAAAAAAAATTGAGGCAGTCGTGATTTTTTGCTCATATCCCAACCATTTATGGACCGATCTGACTAAATTTCAATAGCAAATAATTCCGGATTGGGTAGTTTTTTGCTCATATCTCAGCCATTTATAGACCGATCCGGCTAAATTTCAATAACAGAATTATAAGGAGCAGATGTGACAAAAACATATTGTAACAACCAAATTCCCATCATATCCGGGGTCTTCGCAAAACCCATTTCAACAGGTGGACGGGCATCGTTAAATCAACTTCGCTACTCGTAAGTACCCAGAATTTATATACTTTATATATTCTTAGATTATATATGCCCTTCTCCACATGTGGTAAGGGGTATTAAAACGGCAAAATTAATTGCTAAAATCAAAAAATCTACATTCTTTTAAATTAAAGCAACAATTCTTAAAAATATTTTTTTAATAAAATAAAAGTTTAAAAAATAAATTTTCTACGAAATGTTTACAAAACGTTTGTTTTATTTAATAATCGTTGATCTATATTTTCTTCGCTAGTACTTAGATTATTTTAAACAGTTTTGTAATGTGAACAGCTTTAAAATGATTGAAATTGTTTGATACTCTTTTTTAAAAAATACATGCAACAATTGCTAGTAAAAAGTACCTTTTATAGATGTTGTTGTTGTTGTAGTTCCATAAGTATCACTTTATAAAATGAGACTACTTCGGCTTAAAGTACTCATGTATGTGTTTATAATTTGTGTATGCACAGGTTTGTGAGTAAATGTGTATATGTATGTGTGTGTGTGTATTTACGTAATTGATACTCACATTAAGTGCGTTTGAACTAAAAGTAGTTGTATGTACTTTCGAGTTGCAGTTAAAAGAAGAATTGAGCCGAAGTAGTTTACAGTTTGATTTCAACTAATTAAAACAAGTTTCACTAAGCTTTTTTTTTTTTGTAATGAATTTAATACGTTGTTTTTTTTTGTAATCAGAATTTCGGAATTGAAATTTGTCCATTTTTAATTTATCCATTTTTTAAACAATTTAAAAGTTCTTGCTTTTAATAAAATAGAAATTGTTGTGTAGATTTAGATTTTATAAGCTGGAAAAATAATTTAAAAAAATTAATAACATATACATATATATACATACATATCGTTGGTCTCAAGTAGAAAGGCCCTAACTCAAATAATTGTAACTGTATAGGAGAAGGTAAAAACATAATAGAAACTGTATGTATCATAATGTAAACTTGCTCATACAACTGCTTGTAAAGTCGTTATTCTTTACAATATTGAAATGAATTTTTTTGACGAGGTGTATTTGTGTAAAATTTATTACAATCACTGGAAAACTCAATATATTCGGCTGTGCCGAATCTTTGATACCCTCCACCGAGAGCAAGATTGTGTTTTATATCTAAAAATTATAAACCAATATTTATAAAAACTGACCTCACATTATTATAGTTCGTTGCGGTATTAGGAGTATTACAGGGTGTTCCTTACGAAATTTGGCAGCGTGATATCTAGTCGCATAAAACTATGAGAGGCCCGTACTAGTTTTACCTTGAGGCTGTTAATTAGCTAAACATTATAATATTTATAAGTACGAGGGTGGATCAATAAGTCCGTGACTTTTCGAACTTCCCTCGTAGTTATATGAAATGCCACATGTTAATAGACTACTGTCAAGTTTTGAGCAAGTTCCGTCATTTACTTTGCGTTTAACAGCTGTTCAAAACATACAACCTCGTGGATTTTTTAAAAATGGAAAAAAGTGAATTTCGAGTGCTCATTAAACATTATTTTTTGCGAAAAAAAACGTCAATCAAACCAAGGAAAAGCTTGATAAATACTATGGGGTTCTGCACCAAAGATTTCAATGGTAAACAAGTGGCTTACTGACTTTCGTTGTGGTCGCACAAGTACAAATGACGCTGAACGTTCTGGACGGCCAATGGGACGGAAAAGGGATGCACAAATTGTGTTTTAGTAAATAATGTTAGTTTTTCTTTAAAGGTGTTTTTATTTTAAATGAACACTTTTATACCTATATATTTAATTACCACCTTTTTAATCTATATATGTATATAAAAGTGAATGTATGTTTGTATATATATTTGTGCCTTATAGGAGGCCAAACCACTTGACCGATCATCTTGAAATTTTCACAGAATATAACTGTGACCCTGGAAGAGACATTAGGCTATATAAAATTGAGATTGGACAAAGAGGGCGATGCCACGCTCATACAACCCAAAATTTAAAATCTTTATAACTTAGGCATTTCTTGGCATAGGATGATGATATTTAGTACATATGGTGTTAGTATAAATACAAATAAGCTCCATGAAAAAAGAGGGCGGAGCCACGCCCCTTTATGGAAAATGTAAAAAGCAACATATCTAATAAACTACTGAACCGATCGTCATCAAATTTCCACAGTAGGCGACTACCTTGAGTTACTGAACTTTAAGCTATATAAAGATGTGGTTGGAACAGCCATACAACCCAAAATATAAAATCCTCATATCTTAGCCACTATTTGTCGTAGGATGATGATATTTGATATATGTATATGGTATTGTTACGTTGCATGAAAAAAGTGGGAGGGGCCACGCCCCTTTATGTCGATTATATCTAATAAACTACTGAACAGATCGTCATCAAATTATCACAGTAAACTGTTGTTATGAATTGATGAGCCCTAGGCAATGTAAAGTAGTGGTTGGACAGATTAGCGTTTGCGATGACTATAAACAAAGTCCAAGGGCAATCTATACAAGTTAGTGGCTTAAATTTAGCAAATCCATGTTTCTCGCATGGACAGCTTTATGTTGCATGCTCGCGTGTTGGAAAACCAACTGATTTATATGTTTATGCTCCAGACGGAAAAACTAAAAGCATTGTGTGTCCTAAAGCATTACAATAATTAATTAATCAGGTATGTGATGAAAATCGATCGATTTCAAAACGAACGTTTTTAAGAGGTGTGATGAATTTCGAGCGATTTTAAAATCCATTTCCGACTTATGGTCTTAAATTTTTGTTCAGAATACAGTTTAGTTAACTTATCTATATATATAAAATTGAATTATGTTTGTCGCTTTATAGACTCCGAAACTACTGAACCGATTTTCCTGAAATTTTTACAGTAACATCACGTGAGCCCTAAAAATAAAATAGGCTACTTATTTTTTCGATAGGGGCAGGGGAATTGGTACCCCCCATAGGATGCCAATATTCGATTTTCCTGAAATTTTTACAGTAACATCACGTGAGCCCTAAAAATAAAATAGGCTACTTATTTTTTCGATAGGGGCAGGGGAATTGGTACCCCCCATAGGATGCCAATATTAATTATCGCATATCTTAAGAGCCGCTGCACGCATTTTGCTGAACTTTTTGTAGTAGGATCTTCTGAGCCCCGGAATTGAAATAAAATAGCAGCGGGGGTATAGGAATACCCCATAGGACGCCAATGTTTAACATCGCATATCTTAAGAACTGTAATAGTGAGAATGTTCAAACTTTCTAAAAGTCACTCTTATGATATACTACACTTTTGAAAATAAAAATAAAGCGGGTAGGCGCAGGGGGGGAAATACCTCCCATAGGATGCATACATTAAATATCGCTCAACTGAAGAACTATTAAAGGGAGAGTCTTCAAACGTGGTTAAAGCTACTATTATAGTAAACTATAAATTTCAATATAAAAATGTGCGGGGTAGACAGAGTAGGAGCAGTACCCCTCATAGAAGACATATTAAATACCATATATCTGAACACAAGAGCTATCAACCTTTACAGGACAAATTTTAAAACAAAAATAAATGGGGTAGGTGCAGGGGTAGCGAAGCGCACCGGGTTAAGCTAGAATAATATAAAGTTTAATAGAATAAAGACAGAAAATAAAAAGAATATGCATTAAAAATCCATTTTAAAAAAAACTGAAAACGATATTATCGCTTTGAAATCGTTTCATTTTTAAAATCGAATTGCATCACATACCTGAATAATTTAATAAAAAAAATTTTGTTTATATATAAATACTTTTTGTTCATTTTGTAACGATTGGGGTAGCGAAGCACACCGGGTTAAGCTAGTAAAATACATAATATTGTTTTAAACTTTTTTTTATTAGTAGCTTTTTGTTGTTGAAATATGGTCACACTATGATTTTATATGTAGATATAAACAAATAAATAATTTCCGATAAAATTTTAATCAAAATTTGTGCTATTTAGAAGAGAATAAAAAGGATAGCAGTGAAATGTTTATAGAAGTCAAGAAAAACGAACGCTTATATAATCTGGCGTCCATGGTATTTAATGACATTAACATTGGTTCTTTACGCACTTATTGGGTCTCATTTGACGAATTTACACAACTTGTTCTTGCCGACGAATTCGTCGTGTTAGTTAAGTTCGTCGGTCGTTCCAGTTGTGTTTATACTATAACTGTATTATGTATTTTTAATACATAAATTATGTATTTTTCCCAACCCTGGCTTTAGTCTGAGGGTCCCACCGTTTACCGCTTAATAGACAGATTATTCCTTTACCTATTGCAAAATTTCCAGATGCTCGTTCTTGACCCCTTTTTGCTAGAGGTAAAATTTAAAAAAAAAAGTGTTGCATGCATTTTTGCGCAATTTATGACGTATAACCGTGAAACCCCATTCTAATTGTTATTGTTTCGTTGAATATTGTTAAGTTATATGATTTTTGTTTTTCGTTCTGTAATGCTTACCTGAAATCTTATGTCAAATTCTGCTCCCTAAATTCATGTGCTAATGCAGGATGTGCAAATAAAGATACAC